>CM068370.1:430485524-431770524 GCA_034769895.1 Magicicada septendecula | reverse complement strand
CTGAGGTTCAAATTGTGTGTTTGGATCAGTGTATCGAATAGTGTATGTGATCTATAATGTAATTGTTCATTTAATATGTTGTTTGGTTGTAGTGTGTGATATCTGTATATTTCAATTTGTTCAGCTGTGTTTAGTTTTCTACTTTTAGGTAAGTAGTGTAATATTTCCATGTTGTGTTGTATGTTTGTGTAACTGTGGTTTTCGTTTTCTAAATGTGTGGCAAATGTGGAATGTATGTAGTTTGTGGTGAGGGCTTTCAAATGTTCTGAAAATCTGGAGGAAAAAGATCTTCCCATCTGGCCGATGTAGAATTGGTGGCAATCATTACTATTTAACTTATATACCCCTGTTTTGTTGTATGTGTCTGTGTCTTTGTTAGTATTATTTATGTGTTTCCTAATGGTGTTGTTGGTTCTGTAAGCTACTTTATAATTATGTTTCCTAAATGTGTTAGCAATTTTGTGTGTGTTGGAATTGTAGTATGTAAGTGTTATATATTTACTGGGTTGTGTGCTGTTGGTCTGATGTGTTTTACTTTTAGTGTTTAGGATGCGTTTGTGTAGTTTATTTATTAATTCAGGGGTGTATCCATTTTTGACTGCTATGTATTTGATTGTGTTTAATTCTTCTTGGTAGTCATGTGTGTTTAGGGGTATTGAAGTGAGCCTATGGAGCATGTAGTTGAAAGCTGCATGTTTGTGTTGAGTTGGGTGGTTGGATGAGTTGTGTATGACCATGTCTGATGTGGTGGGTTTCCTGTATATTTTGTATGTGTGTGTGTTGTTTGTTTTGGTGATTGTAAGGTCTAAGAAGTTGATGCTATTATTTAGTTATATTTCAAGCGTGAATTTTAATTTATGGTGTATAGTGTTAATGTATTTGTGGAAATTTTCTATTTGTCTTTTGTTGCCGTTGTAGAGGAGTAAAATGTCATCAACGTACCTGTGCCAATATATTATTTTATCGGTGTATTTGTTATTGTTCAGTATGTGTTCCTGTTCTATGGTGTGTATATAAATATTTCGGCTAGTATACCTGAGATAGGGGAGCCCATGGGTAGTCAATCTGTTTGAGTGTAAAACATGTTATTGTGTGCGAAATAATTTTGATCAGTGATAATTTTTGTTAGATGGATGATCTCTTTTATGTGTGTTTCAGTGTGTTATTTATTTTTAGTAATTGTTCTAGTGTAGTTATGGTTTCTTTTATGGGAACATTGGTATATAGGTTTGTTATGTCGAATGAAGCTAGTGTGGAATTGTGTGGAATGTGGACATGTTGAGTTTTAATCACTAGATCTGAATTATTTTTTACGGAGGTGTTGTTTGTTAAATTTATGCTATTTCTGATTAATTTATCTAAATGTCTAGCTATTTTGTGTGCAGGTGCTTGTGTGTTGTTTATAAGTGGCCTGATGGGAATATTTGGTTTGTGTAATTTCGGTAGTGCATTTAGTGTAGGGGCGTTTGGTTTGATTTGTTTTAGATATTTGATGTTGTCAGGTGATACTATGTGTTTTGTGTTATTTAGGGTTTTGTTTATTTGTTTGTGATATTTTGGGGTGGGGTCATTATTTAATTTAGTGATGTTGTTTTCATTAAAAAATGTTTCGATTTTGTTATTTAAAGCCTGTTTTTCCATTATGACATTTATATTACCTTTGTCTGCTTTGAGTATGGTTAGGTTGTGTTCTTGTAATTTACGTTTTTTACGTTTGGGAAAGTGTAAAGAAAGTAAGTTCATGTTGTGAAAGTTTATATATATAATAATAACTTATAGTAATTCTTTAATATTATTATTGTATACATAAGTGACAACTGAAGATACTTATAATGCAAAGAAATTGCCCCAAGTAAAAAATACAACAGATACTTTACAGCAATATTATTGTACTGTGAATTTAATAGAAAGCCCCAATATTTTCAACTGCTTAACACAGGTCCATGGGAAATTCTGCTCAACATTCCACTTAAACAATTTTCATGTTTACAATAAGTCAAATTCATATTGTAATATAAAATTTGTATTTGTGTAATTTAATAATCCCCCACGTTGTGTGAGCCAAAAACGAGTGAAGTTCGAAAAGTAAAAATACAAAGCTCACAAAACATTCAAAAATGCATGTATTTCAAAACAAAATACATATACATGAAGGTATATATCGCACTATTTTTTGACATAATCGCTGTCAATATTATAATATTACTAATTTGTTGTAGTCTCTTATTTTTGGATATATTCTCTTATCGGATCAAGCCCCGCGTTGGAGCGTCACGTTATAATATAATAAAACGTACACTACACTCTCTATATCGTATAGTGTGTATTTATATGTGTTATTAATCTTGTTATCTTCAAACCACGCTGTTATATAAAAATTACAACGTATTATTAAATGTTGTTTAAAAGGAATGTTAAGATTCTCTTGATGCACTCTGGTATGTTTACCTTTTCACTTACCATCGGTGAATGTCCTCAATCTTCCAATATAGGCCCTGTATCACTAAAAGGTCACAACACAATTTACAAAATATTTCACTTGTGTATTAGTATGCATACAGTAAATAAAATGATTCTTGTATTTGATACTGAATTGAAATTCAAATACTGGCCGCTCGATTATCGTGCTGCCACCTTAGGAAACAATTGCTCTTTAAATAAACTTTCCTTGTGCCTATTTTGAAAAAATAATAAGACTGATCCACAGGTAAGAGAACTATTACTTTATTAACATTAAGTTGATTCAAATTGAATTCCTTTTGAAACAATGAATAATCGTTAAAAACAAGTTAATTATTTGATGAGAGTCTTTCAGCTCAGGGCTGGTAACATTGATATGGTATACAATATTATTGCTAACCTTATTTGGTTAATTTTGGTTATTATTACCAAAATTCGTGCGTTCTTTTAATTGACATGATACAAGTTACAAAGATGCTAATACGGAACAATATTATTTTATACAGAATAATTAAAAATCAAAAAATAACTTTAAATACGATATCAGAAATTATCGTATCATGGTACAACTGGTGTAAAACTACCAGCTATCCAGACAGGTGTAATACGCGTTCATAAACGCTGCGTATCGAAATAATACTATTTGGCTAAGTATTAACAATGAAATGTATTTTATTTAAGGTATAAATTCTTATTACTTGAGTCTCTTCAAAATGATTATAAATTTAAAACGGTGTTGACATTTAACGTTTGTTCCTTATAGGTTAACTCCACCTGTTGCTCAGACTGAGTTATTAAAATATTTAATTTATATTATACAAATCTTAAAACTATACATAACATATATTTAAAATGATTGTATTGTTTATTAATGGCAATGATTGTTCTCGAAGGTTAATTTATAAATGACTTGGTTCATCATTAGATGTAGTCAAGTTAGCGCCTATATTTACTCTTGTTATTTTCGGCATTTGTTATTATTTTGAATTCGTGTATTATTTTCTTTAAACTATCAATATTTTATTTAACCAATATAATTAATAAATTCGAGAACCTTTACTCATATGCCTATCAATTGACAATTGTTTACTAATTTAGCCATGTACGATCCGTGCTTGACTAGAGTAGTGTCAACACAAACTTTACCAATCGGTAATTATTATATTTCATTTTTTAAAATATTGTTAATAAATAGTACTCCCTGCATTTAACACTCCTCATCGCCCTTATTATACACTGGCGATGGTTATTATTTATCACATCACTCGTTGCACTGTCACACGTAAAGGTTATTCACTCTGGTTAGGTTAGAGTACTGAACTATACTGGGGGTAACGCGCACCAATTTAAAAATTTGTTGCTGACTGTCGTGCGTTCCATTCGCATTGCTGGCCCAAGAACAATTGATGCTTCTCGTCGAAGTCGTTTCTGGCGTCTCCTAAAATTAGCTCTTCTCATTGGTTGAAAATTCTTTAATCTCAACCCCAAACGCTTTAGTAACATTAAAACTTTTAATTTTTGGTGTCAGTTTTTGGGTTGGAGAGTAGGCTGTGACGTGTTCAATCCTTTTTGGAAATGATAGAAAATTTGTTATTGTACATAACTTTCTTATGACTTGTCTGATTAATAAATTATTGGTCTCATTATTCTGCGGATACTTGGGTCTTTCTATAAAGTCCAAACAAGCTACAAATCCGTTCATAAATAACCTAGTTCACTTTACAAAAATTCACTTATTGTGGTTCTTAATATAATTAAGTCTTTTCCACTTTATTTTTATGTAATTTTATTCTAATACTTATAATTAGGTGTTCAGAGTCCATTTCTCTCACTAATTAATTCTAAATATTAAAATATTTATGATTTTAGCAAAATGCATTCTTGGCGTGTAAGCCATACATGTCCTTGCACTTGTATTTACTTATTTTAACATATTATCTTACTCTAACATACCCTTCCGGTATTCAAATGGTACTTCATATATTTTTACACCTTTGTTGGAGCTTTATTTCAGTATATGGTGCCTCATTTAGTCATATAGTATTGTTTAAATACACCATGTCACAATTTCGTTATTTTGACATTCCTATTTTGTTATTGTTGGTACTTAATACATGTATATTTATTTATTAAAGTGTACCTAGACATTGTACATTGTCTGTCTAGTGCGTGTACTAACTTCTTGTTGGTTTAAATATCTCTAAATTTCAGTAGGATGGTTATTTGCATCTAGTCCTACTGGTCAAGTATATTTGTTTATCATTATATTGTTATTAATTTACTCATTTAATGATTGTTAAGTATACCCATAGAGGAATTGAGTATTCTACTTACTACTGGTAACCTATTTTTCTCTCTATTATCAAGTTTTAATAGTGTATTTTGTGTAACTCTGGTAGTCACCTTGTGTTTTGGCTGATCTGGCTATTGGTTGGTTCAATAATTTAACTTATATAATTGTGTTTCTCAGCTTATACTGTGTTCATTATCTTATTCATTTGTCTTTATTTGGTTGTTGCTTTGAACAACTACTTTTAATTGCTCTTTCTAATTATTATGTGTGATTTTATGTTGTAGATCCTGCTCAAATGAGGTTATGTGTCTCTTACTGATTTGACAACAATATGCATCCTAATCTGTTCAACATTCTGCTTAATTATTATAATCTTATTATGACATGTTATTACTATTGTCTATTACAATGTTCTACCCATTTTGTACACATTTTATACTATCTGTTTATACATCAATACTTAATTTTTTACTTATTTATGTCACACACACATTATGGGTTTGTATTTTGGTTTGTATACATGGTTTTATCTCTCTATAACAAATTGTCTTATTTACAACACATTAGTTATCACATTATTTTTATATTTTGTCCTGTGTTACTTTAACATTCAGGCATATATCTTATCAAGGATTTTATATTCTGGATACTATTATAACTATTAATCTGGCAGTCATTACACTTGTTTTATCATTTTTCTGGTCGTGGTGCCTTCCTTACACTGGGAATGTTGTTGTCTTGTTCTTGTTATTTATGCTTCATTATTCATTATACATTTCTTCTTCTTCTTCTTTACACCTCCTCTTCTAGTTATCAGGTTTCTTCTTCTTCATATCTATTTTTTATCACTTACAGGGTATTTGTTGTTCCCTCACTTGTATGATAACTCATATCATATTTATAACATAATTATTTATATCATATTCATATTTATTTGTCACAGTTCATATTTATTTTGCTTAAATTATATGTCCACTCACTTTGGTGATCATTTATTTTCTTTAGTTAATATGTTCCCTCACTTTTATGATCATTGTTAATATGTCCCCTCACTTTGGTGATAATAGTTGATATGTCTCCTCACTTGTATGGTAATTAGTTGATATGTCCCCTCACTTGTATGGTAATTAGTTGATATGTCCCCTCACTTGTATGATCTATTGGCCCTTTGTTGCTAACGTATTGGTTTGGTTTTTTTATCTTCTATTCTCCTCCTATCACTTTGATGATGCTTTTATTATAGTTCTTCTTTCTTCTGCGTTGGCTTGCTACGATATTATTTGTATATAGATACACCTTTGGCTTTATACTTCAGTTATTCCTTCTTATTTTTGATCAAACATGTTCGTGGTACACTCTTATTCGACGTATTATATTATTTATATGTAACTACAATTTTGTTACGTTACATATGCCTTCCTATAAGAATTGATTAATTCTGAATCTTTATACTATTTTCATGAAGAATTTATCAATTGTTGTATTCTTTTCCATATTGACTCTCCAGTTCTTCTTATATCCTTCCATTCTCTTTTATGAATCATATTTGTATTTCTCTCCTCATAATTGTCTTCCCTCGACTATTTAATTCCCTAATTCCCTAACATATTTTAGCTGGGGCAGTTCAGAGTGGCTCGCTGTGGCATACATCTCTGCTGGCCATACTAACATCAAAAAAATTCAGATACATCATCTCTGTTAAAATATAAATGATTGCTGGAATAATTCTTCAGTCAATTCATCTTACAAAATAAAAGTAGTCATTCTTCCGACTAATAATAAACATTCTTGGGATTACTTCACGCAGTTGCGGTTTATACATAATTATATTCTTCTCTTCTTGATTCATCTCAACTTAAACTTCATATTTTTCTGGGATAGTTCGTTTACAGTTCATCACTGGTATCTTCTCATGATTTTCTTCGTTAGTATGCTATCTTCATTATTCTTCGCTATCAATTAATCTTTCTTTTGGTAGTTCATTTACCGTCACTTTATAATCTTCTTCATCTTCGCTATCCACGTCTCTGTGTCACATTTTATTTAGTATAGGCTCTCGTTTGGTTTTGCCTCATGTCTTGTGTATCGTAGATCCATCTTATAGTAATAATATTCACTTGCTTTTGTCTTCCAACTTCTCATGTTGATTTCATTGTATATCTTTTTTTTTATATAGTAGTACGGGTAAAGTACTGGAGTGAAGCAGGGTGATGCATTATCTGCGACCCTCTTTAACTTGGCACTACACTATGCTATAAACAAGATAGACTTCAGAGGACACATCTTCAAAAGGACGAGGCAACTAGGAGCATATGCGGATGATATTGTGCTGGTAGCCAGGAACAAAAATGTATTAAAAGACACCTTTATTGAAATAGAGAGGGAAGTGAGCAGGATTGGTTTGGAAGTCAATGAGGCTAAAACAAAATACATGAAAGTGTCTGCGAAGGAAAATAGAGAACTGTTAGACCTTCACACAGGCCATTACTGTTTCCAAGGAGTTACAGAATTTAAGTACCTAGGTGTTATTCTGAATAATGAAAACCGAGTGAGCAGCGAAATAGTAAATAGAATCATAACCGGCAATAGAGACTACTATGCAAACCAATCATTACTGAAATCAAAGCTTCTAACTCCAAGAACCAAATTGATGTTATATAAAACACTGATCAGACCTGTTGTTACTTATGCATCCGAGACATGGACTCTCGTAAATAAGGATATAAGTGCACTAAGAATTTTTGAAAGAAGAATTTTGAGACAGATATTTGGACCGGTGAAGGAAGGGAATATGTATAGGATCCGAAATAACGGTGAAATAAATGAGTTGATTGGTGGACAAGACCTGGTGAGACACATAAAATCAGCTAGAATTAGATGGCTGGGACATGTATTCCGTATGAATGTTACGAGGATGCCCAAAACTATATTAAGTGGAACGATACTGGGCAAAAGAAGAAGAGGAAGGCCTCGAAGAAGATGGCAGCAGGATGTGGAAGAAGATCTAAGAAAGATGGGCATTAGGAACTGGAGACTGAAGGCAGTGGACAGAGATGAGTGGAGATGGGTCGTAGCGGAGGCCAAGGCTCACCATGGGCTGTAGTGCTGGAGAGTAGTAGTAGTAGTAGTAGTATGGGTAAGATGGTAAATTACTGTTGACTGGCTCTAGGAAATATTTTATTTGCCATAGATGGAAGGTGTCGTTCTCATATATCTCTTCTTATTAGTAGTACGGGTAAGATGGTAAATTACTGTTGACTGGCTCTAGGAAATTTTATTTTATATGCCATAGATCTTATTTGTCGGTCTCGTATAATTCTTTTCTTTAGTACGGGTAAGATGTTAATTTACAGTATTCATCATATTATACATTACTTCTTTGGGTTACACTGTTATATTATTATATTAGTAACTTGTCAACACTCATTTTTATATTTATAATTATCATTTCCACACTTAGTATCATCATTAAGTAATTTCCACTATAATATTCTGCCTTTTTACCTTATTTAATCTTCAATATACCTCTTTATTGAGGTCTGATTGTAATTACCCTTGATTCTCTTTGTTATAGGGTCTTGTATCTCATAAGTATTATTCATATTATTCCTGGTTACAGTATATGGGCCTGTGTAAAGCAGTAATAATTTCTTGGCAATTCCTTCAATAGCGCTTGGGAGTTCTCTGTTTCTCAATAGTACTTTATCTCCCACTTCGTATGTGATTATTTTAGGTTGTGATTTTTTGTATTTTATTCTGAGCTTTTCGGCTCGCTCCACTGCATTATTATAAAATTTCAATTTATTAAATTCATATTCGTTTCCTTGCGGAAAATTAATCATTTCTGTTATTTCGGGGTGGTCTTTTTTCGAACATAGCCATGTAGGGTGTTTCATTAGTTGATTGATGACATGCTAAATTTATAAAGTCTTCTGCTGGGGATAAATACTCTTCCCATCTCCTTTGTTGTTTATAGCAGTATGTCCTCAATATTCTTCCCACCTCTCTTAGGACTCTTTCAGCCGGATTGCTGTTAGGATGGTATACAAAAGTTTTGTTTGTCTTTACATCATGGTTAAGTAACGTATCCTTCCATTTTCTGCCTCTGAATTGTGTCCCGTGGTCCGTAATTATGGATTGAGGTTTTCCGACTTCTGGGATGTATTTTAGAATTATTACTTCTAAGATTTTGTTTGTAGTGGCTCTATTTATAGCGTAGAGTTTGGTAAATTTGGTGTAGTAGTCAAAAATTATTATTATGTACTTGTATTGGTGTCTTCCGCCACTACGCAGGTCCACAAATGTCCACAAATACCTTTTCTAGTTTCTCAGCAGAGGTAATTGGTATCATAACTCCCTCTTTCTTCTCATTATTACATTTCACTAGTTGGCATAGATGGCAGTGTTTTATTTATTTCCTGACTCTTCGATTCATGTCTTTAAAATACACGTGTTCTTCTAGTGCTTTAACTACCTTTAAGGCTCCCATATGTCCATACCTTATATGGTAGTCTATTGCAATTTCTTTTTCTGTATTTTTTGGTATCAATATTTTCCACTGGTCATTTGACTGTTTTGTTTTTATAAATTATTATGTATGCAATAATATGGAGTAATCTTGTCATCTTGTTCTACCAGTCTCTGTAATATACTTTCGATTTTGGGATCATTTTGTTGGTTGATTTTAAGGTTTGCTATTATACTTGCCAACTCCTTTGCTTTTTAAGATGTGGTGTACTTTGGCGATTGTCTCCTTCTCTCCTTCAAATGTTTGATCTTGTATGTTCACCCTGGATAACACATCTGCAGCAATATTGCTCTTCCCAGGAACATATTCCCATTGTATATTGTATTCTTGAAGTGTTAAGAGTCCACCTTGTTAGCCTTCCATGTTTTAATCGGCAGTTCTTTAAGAATGAGATCAATTTGTGGTCTGTTCTTACTGTCAGCTGGTATCCTAAAATGTATGTTCGGAACTTTTCACACGCGAACACTATGCTGAGAAGTTCCTTCTCCGTGGTGTGGTAATTGCGTTCACACTTATTGAGTGTCCTACTGGCGAAACTGATTACCAGATGATTGCCTTCCTCATCTTCCTGGTATAATATGGATCCCAGACTTACGTCACTTGCGTCACAATTCATATAGAAAGCTTTATTAAAGTTTGGGTGGTGTAACATTACTGTGCTTAGAAATTTTTCTTTTATCATTTGGAAGGTGGTGTCCTGTTCGGGTCCCCATCTCCACTTATCTTTGGATGAAAGTTGCTGTGAAAATTTAGAGGTTAGTTCAGAGTAATTACTCTGAAATTTTCTGTAGTAGTTGCAAATGCCAAGAAACGATTGCAGTTGTTTCTTGTTTTTGGGTGTGGGAAAACGCTATATAGCTTCCATTTTTTCTTGAGATGGCATTATGCCTGTTTCAGATAAATTAAAACCAAGAAATTGTACTTCGTCGGCTATGAGTTTGGATTTTTCTAATTTGAGTGTAGTGTTGTTTTCATCTAACTTTTTCAACACTTGTGCCACCCTGTTGCAGTGTTCCTCCCAATTGTTGGAGGTAATGAGCAAATCAACATACACTGTAGTGAATTGAAGTGTATTTTGTCCTAAAATCTCATCCATACATTTGACAAATACGGCTACGGAATTTACTAGGCCGAAGGGTAACCTTTTGAACTGATAGTTACGCCCTTCAAATATAAAGGCCGTATATTTTCTGCTATTGGGGTGTAATTCCACCTGCCAATATCCACACACGGTGTCCCATATACTGATATATTTTATACCATGAAATTTTTTAAGTATTTCAACGATTTCTCCAGGCGATGTCCTGTCATTTATGATAGTCTTATTAATTTCCCTGGCGTCTAGGCAGATCCTTACTGCACCATTCTTCTTAGGTACCGCCACAATTGGATTTGTGTATGGGGAGTTACTCAATTCAATTATATCATCTTCGATTAGGCGTTGTATTTCCAGACGAACTGCTTCCTTTAATGAAAAAGCTATGGGATATGATTTCCTTTTAAATCCGGCTTGGTCTTTAAATTTTATTTCACATTGGAAATTCTTTACCTTCCCTGGTGTGTCTGAGAATACATGTCTGTATTGATTGTAAATTTTTATTAATTTTGCAATTTGTTCATTCGTCAAATTTCTGTTGACTCTGGCTGATTGGAACCTTTTGATTTCATTTAATTTCTCCATCCATAATGTGTCTCCCTTGGTTTGGCGAATTTCTACATTGGTTGATATTTGTCCCCTCTGGTTATGATCTTCTTGAATGTAATATATTATATGGTCGGGATGGGCTTTCCGGCTTTCAATTAATTCTGCCGTCCATCTAATATCGCCTGAGTTCAGAGATACTTTGGCTCTGCTCATGTCAATTACGGCCGCATATCTTCTCAATATGTCGCAGCCAATCAATAAATTAAAAGGTAGCCCACTTGCTACCAAAAAGATCATGGGGACAGTTTCACCATTACTGGATATTTCTAGCTGGACTTGGTTCCGAATGGTCTTGTTTTGTCGACCCGTTGCTCCAATTAAGGCTATGTTGTTGATTGGTAACGTCGGTATTACTGTCTTGTTTTCAGCCTGTATTCGATTTAGCTCAACTTTGTCTATTAATGAGACATTTGCTCCCATATCAATCATTGCAGATGCCTTTATTCCATTGACGTTTACTGTCACATAAGCGATTTCACTGTTAATTGAATCGTCGACGTTATTGTCCCTTTCTTCTAATAAATCTTTTCTAACGTTTTTTAAATAATTATTTTGGATGATAATAATTGATTTCTTGATGTCGTTCATTACGTTAGACCCAATAGATCGGTTCAGTGAGGGTGATCTTCTGGTTTTCACTGCCGTTGTCCATTTAAAGGCAGGTCACTATCGTCCGTGTGCCTGTCTGTAACGTTGGGTGCATTTTGTTCCCTTGGTTCTGGTCCATTTCCAGTGTGATATTCATTTCCATGGCCTGGTCCCCGTTGATTGTCCTCACTACTATGGCTCCGGTTTGTATTATATCCAGACTCAGGTCCCTCACCATCGCTGTTGCTTCGGCTGTTGTGGTTTTGGTAGCTTCGACGACCCTGATAATATGGTCTACTGTTGCTGTCTTGACTAGCATTGGCATAATGCACTCTTCGGTAATTGTTACCGCTGTTGTTTCCGTTACTTGGTCGGTAATTACCATTATTATTATTATTGTACGGCCGGTAGTAATTATTTTTAGGTCGGTAATTGTTGTTACCATTACTCGGCCGATAATTATTATTATTCCCGTTATAGTTATTTGGCCTGGGATTATTATTATTATCACGACCGTTGTTATTAGTGTTGTTTCCGTTATTATTCGGCCACGGATTCTGGTCATTACCAAATCGATTTGGGTTATTGAAATTTCCCCTGTAGTTGGGCCTATCAAAGTTATTATTCTGATTGCTATTACCAGGTCCACTCCGGTCATAATATGGGCCTGGCCTCTGGCGATTTCTCTGGTAGTACCGTTCCTGTTCATGGTTCTCCAGGAGCGCGGACATTGCTTGTATGGTTTTTATCTGGCCATTCAATCTCCCTTGCGATACCCCTTCATGGAAATGATACGCCAGTTTGGTTACCAAACACTCTTCTGGTATCACTGGTTCCAGGTTTCTTGCCAGGCATATCTTTCCCAAAAAGTATGCCGTCATAGACTGTCCGGTAATGTGATCATATTTGCCATTGCTTATGTTGTCTCGAACAATGTTTTGCGTTGATTCGGACCAGTACTTCATCTTGAATGCCGCTTTGAATGCTGCATAACTTTGCACTTCATGCCTGGTCAACGTCCACCAGTTATCGAAAACATTTTTGAAATACTAATCAAGCATTCCCTTGATGATTGCCCATCGATTTTCTTTATTTCTGTTTAGTATTTCATCGACTCTTTCCAAGAATTCCAGAGGATTCTTTTTGTAAGTCCTGAAATCGATGCTCTCTCGGCCGTCTAGGTGCGGTAATCCCGTCATCGTACTTGGATAAGTTCTAATATGATTTATCTCATCTCTGAGATTATTGAACTCCCACTGTTGTCGTTCGGTCAGCCGTTCCTTGTCGCTGTTCACTTGGTCCTTCACTGCATTCACGGTTGTTTTTATCTGTTCGCACCTTTCTCCTAGGGTGGTGTGTGCGAGTGCCAGGTCTGCTTGCCTAAGTTCCACTGCTTCTAGTTGCCTCATTCGGGTTTCTTCAATAATATTGATACGGTCGTTGATATCTGTTTTAGTCTGCGTAATCTCTTGTTTATTGAGTTCGCATTCTCGGTGCACGTCAGATATCTCTCTTCGGATTTCCGTCATCGTCACCTCCATCCTCTCCTCCGTTGCTTCCCGATTTTCTTCTATTTTCTTGTTTATCTTGTTTATCGTTTCGATGGTTGTTCTTGCAATCTCTTCTGTTCTGCTGTTATTGTCAGCCATCTGTTGCCATATTTTCTTGTTATCGCTTTGTATTGCTTCAATTTTCATATCGATTTGTTCGTTCAATTCGTCTATCTTCTTATTGGTTTCTCCGATCTTGATTCCCAATTCTTCAGATAAATTTTCTTTAATCAATTCGATATTTTTCTCCAATAATTCTTCCGTCTTCTTCTGTCCGTCTTCCATCTTCTTATTGGTTTCATCTATTTTATCATTTAGATCCTTCTTCAAAGATTCTATGTTCTTCTGGCTGTCTTCCTTCAATGATTCTATGTTCTTGCTTAATTCTTAATTCTTCCTTTGTGGATCGGTTGTCTTCCTTCAATGATTCCATGCTCTTCTGGCCTTCTTCAATCTTCTTACTTAGTTCCTCCTTTGTGGCTTCGCTATTTTCATCTATTTTCTTATTCAACGATCGGTTATCTTCCTTCAATAATTCCATACTTTTTCTATTTTCTTCCATCATCTTCTTCATCCATCCCTGGAAGTCTGCGTTCCATGTTTGTGTGGGTGTCTCCGGTTGACCTTCTGGTTGCTGGATCTCCTCCACCGGTTCAGGTTGTCTGTCTCCCGCTGTAATTAAAATTTCTTCCACATCTTCAGCTGATGTCGCTTCCTTTTCCTCCATCCTGGTTTCTTTTTCGGCTTCCGCCGCTCGCCTTTTGGATGTGACCTCCTATACATCTTTATATCCTTGTAATGCACCTGCTGTCGAATTAGGTTTAATATATATGTAGTATTTATTTATTTTGTTAAGTATTGTCGACCTAATTCGCTGCTCAGACGTTGGGCGCCACGTTATATTATATAACGACTAAAAAGGTTTATATTCGTTGTTGTTGTTGATATCGATATATTCTCTGGAATCAAGCCCCACGTTACAATATAATACAATAATTTAGTAGTTTTTTGTTGTGTAGTTAGTTAATCATGTCCCACGATGGGCTCGTTACTTTATAATAAAACGTACACTAAACTCTCTATATCGTATAGTGTGTATTTATATGTGTTATTAATCTTGTTATCTTCAAACCACGCTGTTATATAAAATTACAACGTATTATTAAATGTTGTTTAAAAGGAATGTTAAGATTCTCTTGATGCACTCTGGTATGTTTACCTTTTCACTTACCATCGGTGAATGTCCTCAATCTTCCAATATAGGCCCTGTATCACTGAAAGGTCACAACACAATTTACAAAATATTTTACTTGTTTATTAGTATGCATACAGTAAATAAAATGATTCTTGTATTTGATACTGAATTGAAATTCAAATACTGGCCGCTCGATTATCGTGCTGCCACCTTAGGAAACAATTGCTCTTTAAATAAACTTTCCTTGTGCCTATTTTGAAAAAATAATAAGACTGATCCACAGGTAAGAGAACTATTACTTTATTAACATTAAGTTGATTCAAATTGAATTCCTTTTAAAACAATGAATAATCATTAAAAACAAGTTAATTATTTGATGAGAGTCTTTCAGCTCAGGGCTGGTAACATTGATATGGTATACAATATTATTGCTAACCTTATTTGGTTAATTTTGGTTATTATTACCAAAATTCGTGCGTTCTTTTAATTGACATGATACAAGTTACAAAGATGCTAATACGGAACAATATTATTTTATACAGAATAATTAAAAATCAAAAAAATAACTTTAAATACGATATCAGAAATTATCGTATCATGGTACAACTGGTGTAAAACTACCAGCTATCCAGACAGGTGTAATACGCGTTCATAAACGCTGCGTATCGAAATAATATTATTTGGCTAAGTATTAACAATGAAATGTATTTTATTTAAGGTATAAATTCTTATTATTTGAGTCTCTTCAAAATGATTATAAATTTAAAACGGGACTCAGTGTTGACATTTAATGTTTGTTCCTTATAGGTTAACTCCACCTGTTGCTCAGAGTGAGTTATTAAAATATTTAATTTATATTATACAAATCTTAAAACTATACATAACATATATTTAAAATGATTGTATTGTTTATTAATGGCAATGATTGTTCTCGAAGGTTAATTTATAAATGACTTGGTTCATCATTAGATGTAGTCAAGTTAGCGTCTATATTTACTCTTGTTATTTTCGGCATTTGTTATTATTTTGAATTCGTGTATTATTTTCTTTAAAATATCAATAATATTTTATTTAACCAATATAATTAATAAATTTGAGAACCTTTACTCATATGCCTATCAATTGACAATTGTTTACTAATTTAGCCATGTACGATCCGTGCTTGACTAGAGTAGTGTCAACACAAACTTTACCAATCGGTAATTATTATATTTCATTTTTTTAAATATTGTTAATAAATAGTACTCCCTGCATTTAACACTCCTCATCGCCCTTATTATATACTGGCGATGGTTATTATTTATCACATCACTCGTTGGACTGTCACACGTAAAGGTTATTTACTCTGGTTAGGTTAGAGTACTGAACTATACTGGGGGTAACGCGCACCAATTTAAAAATTTGTTGCTGACTGTCGTGCGTTCCATTCGCATTGCTGGCCCAAGAACAATTGATGCTTCTCGTCGAAGTCGTTTCTGGCGTCTCCTAAAATTAGCTCTTCTCATTGGTTGAAAATTCTTTAATCTCAACCCCAAACGCTTTAGTAACATTAAAACTTTTAATTTTTGGCGTCAGTTTTTGGGTTGGAGAGTAGGCTGTGACGCGTTCAATCCTTTTTGGAAATGATAGAAAATTTGTTATTGTACATAACTTTCTTATGACTTGTCTGATTAATAAATTATTGGTCTCATTATTCTGCGGATACTTGGGTCTTTCTATAAAGTCCAAACAAGCTACAAATCCGTTCATAAATAACCTAGTTCACTTTACAAAAATTCACTTATTGTGGTTCTTAATATAATTAAGTCTTTTCCACTTTATTTTTATGTAATTTTATTCTAATACTTATAATTAGGTGTTCAGAGTCCATTTCTCTAACTAATTAATTCTAAATATTAAAATATTTATGATTTTAGCAAAATGCATTCTTGGCGTGTAAGCCATACATGTCCTTGCACTTGTATTTACTTATTTTAACATATTATCTTATTCTAATATACCCTTCCGGTATTCAAATGGTACTTCATATATTTTTACACCTTTGTTGGAGCTTTATTTCAGTATATGGTGCCTCATTTAGTCATATAGTATTGTTTAAATACACCATGTCACAATTTCGTTATTTTGACATTCTTATTTTGTTATTGTTTGTACTTAATACATGTATATTTATTTATTAAAGTGTACCTAGACATTGTACATTGTCTGTCTAGTGCATGTACTAACTTCTTGTTGGTTTAAATATCTCTAAATTTCAGTAGGATGGTTATTTGCATCTAGTCCTACTGGTCAAGAATATTTGTTTATCATTATATTGTTATTAATTTACTCATTTAATGATTGTTAAGTATACCCATAGAGGAATTGAGTATTCTACTTACTACTGGTAACCTATTTTCCTCTCTATTATCAAGTTTTAATAGTGTATTTTGTGTAACTCTGGTAGTCCCTCTTGTGTTTTGGCTGATCTGGCTATTGGTTGGTTCAATAATTTAACTTATATAATTGTGTTCTCAGCTTATACTGTGTTCATTATCTTATTCATTTGTCTTTATTTGGTTGTTGCTTTGAACAACTACTTTTAATTGCTCTTTCTAATTATTATGTATGATTTTATGTTGTAGATCCTGCTCAAATGAGGTTATGTGTCTCTTACTGATTTGACAACAATATGTATCCTAGTCTGTTCAACATTCTGCTTAATTATTATAATCTCATTATGACATGTTATTACTATTGTCTATTACTATGTTCTATACATTTTGTACACATTTTATACTATCTGTTTATACATCAATACTTAACTTTTTACTTATTTATGTCACACACATTATGGGTTTGTATTTTGGTTTGTATACATGGTTTTGTCTCTCTATAACAAATTGTCTTATTTACAACACATTAGTTATCACATTATTTATATTTTGTCCTGTGTTACTTTGACATTCAGGCATATATCTTATCAAGGATTTTATATTCAGTTTCAGTGGTCTTTTGAGCAATTATTTCTCTTTTTAATCTCAATATATTGGTGGTCTTACTATGTTTGTATGTGTTACAATCTTGGTTCATAACTTGTACACTAAATGTTTGTGTAGTTTACTTGGTAATCACTGGTTCTGTTTGTTAACACTTTTTTATCTTCCTCTTCTATAAACATTACACTTTTATTGTCTGTGGTTTTTACTTGGGGTAGTGTTATTTTATTATGTATCGATGCACTCATATAAGGTATTCACTATCATTGTTTGTGGCTACTTATTAAGTTTTCGACACTTGATTCTTAGTCATCTTGTCTTCATCATATCCTTCCTTGTTGGATGATATTATAACTATTAATCTGGCAGTCATTACACTTGTCTTATCATTTTTCTGGTCGTGGTGCCTTCCTTACACTGGGAATGTTGTTGTCTTGTTCTTGTTACATATTCTTCATTATACATTTCTTCTTCTTCTTCTTCTTCTTCTTCTTTACACCTCCTCTTCTAGTTATCAGGTTTCTTCTTCTTCATATTTATTTTTTATCACTTACAGTGTATTTGTTGTTCCCTCACTTGTATGATAACTCATATCATATTTATAACATAATTATTTATATCATATTCATATTTATTTGTCACAATTCATATTTATTTTGCTTAAATTATATGTCCACTCACTTTGGTGTTAGTTAATATGTTCCCTCGCTATGTTGATAACAGTTGATATGTCCCCTCACTATGGTGATAATAGTTGATATGTCCCCTCACTTTTAGTGATAATAGTTGATATGTCCCCTCACTTTTATGTTAATAGATGGTATGTCCCCTCACTTTGGTGATAATTTGATATGTCCCCTCACTTTTATGATCTATTGGGCCTTTGTTGCTAACGTATTGGTTTGATTTTTAATCTTCTATTCTCCTCCTATCACTTTGATGATGCTTTTATTATAGTTCTTCTTTCCTCTGCATTGGCTTGCTACTACATTCTTTCTCATTTTTTATCAAACATGTTCGTGGTACACTCTTATTCGATGTATTATGTTATTTATATGTAACTACAATTTTGTTACGTTACATATCAATACACTTTTGCAGTCTTGGGATGAGTTTTTGTATACCAGTGTTGTACACCTCTTCCGCCACCTTCCCCAACCAAGTTTTCACAGCATCTTTCACCTCGTCGTCATTAGAAAAATGCGTCCCACTCAAGTGATCCTTTAGCTTGGTGAAGAGGTGATAATCGCTGGGTGTCAGGGTATGCAGAGGGTGGGGCAAAACATCCCATCCAAAAGAATCCAGTAACTCCTGGGTTGCTCAGGCTGTATGAGGGCGGGCGTTATCATGCAAAAAACACACACCTTATGTCAACATTCCGCGCCGCTTATTTTGTAAGGCATGACGAAGTTTATTTAGAGTTTCACAGTAATTGGCAGTGTTTATCGTTGCACCTCGTTCCATAAATTCAACTAGAAGCGGCCCCTTTCTGTTCCAGAAAATTGTCGCCATGATTTTTCAAGCAGATTGTGAAGTTTTAAATTTTTTCGCTGATGGTGAATGGGTGTATCATCACTGCATCGACTGTCGTTTGGTTTCTGGAGTTGTGTGAAACCCAAGTTTCATCGCCCGTAACAATGCAGTCCAAAAGCTCACCTTCACCTTCTTCTTTAAAACTTTCGAGAAAAGCTTTAGCGTAAGCAACTCAGTTCTGTTTGTGCTCATCAGTCAACATTTTGGGCACCCAACAAGCACAAAGTTTTCAATACCCCAACTTTTCTGTAAGTGAATCGTACAAAACTGTTCTCAAAATGTCAGGGCACAATTTGTGAAGCTCGTCAATTGTCAAACGTCGATTGTTACGAATGTTCTCCTCGATTTTTCGCTAAACTCCGTCACTGACAACAGAAGGGCGCCCACTCCTCTCGTCATCATGAACTTCCGTTCTTCCTTCTTTAAACTCATGAACCCACTTCGTCACATTCTGTCTTGTCATAACACCTTCACCATAAATCGCAACAAGTCGACGACGAATCTCAGCTGCTCTATTGCCTTCCGCGGAAAGAAATCGTATCACTGAGCGCAACTCGCACCTGGTGGGATTTTGATATGCAGGGTTCATTTTAACACGACGCTGAGTCAACAACAACAATCAAGCTGAGGAATGGAAATGCTTTCTCGCTTCTCCACTTCCCCCCCTACACACCAGTGCTACCAACTTCGAAAATCAAATTTCCTTATGATCAGTAGGAGCCTTGTATCTTTACTTTTCAAATTTCCCTCTTATGTAATGTAATAATTATATAATTATCCTAATAATTAATAAACACTCACACGCCAAATATGTAATGTAATATGTTTTTTATTAATTAATATCGATGTTATAATTAATAAATTACATTTATATGAAAAAAAACGTAATGCTCTGACCTCACGTTATTAGGTCAATTGTAAAATATAAAATTATAATTGGGGTTCTAACTATGACTGTGGTTTATTTTAATATATCTTCTTTTTTAAAAGATTGATTAAAAACAGCAAACAGTGCAAACCACGAGTTGACGCCCCAGGTGTCAAATTTCTACGCATCAACAGTAGACAGTTCAAAATTATTTAAAATACTGGCATTTTTAAATTGAGCTCAATAAAAAAGAAATGTAGAAGTGTGAAAGTGTGGGTGATTGAGTGAATGAAAAAATATAGGCCTAACAAGAAGTGTTGAGTTGTGTAATTTTGATATACGTAGTAGTATTTTGATGTCGTAGTTTGTTGGTAATCAGTTTCACACCTTAAGACGGAATAAGTGTGTTCATGATCTTTTTTATGTTCTCAAAGAAAAATAAATAATGTTATATATTACTTGATTTGCTCATTGTTATTTGTATTTTCCCACCGTTCTCTGCCAAAGTACACTAAACGAATTTTTGGATTATACCTTACAAATAAACAATAATATTAAATTAACAAACAAATACTGAGTAAGACTTCATATGGCGCCCGAGTAACAGTGACGTTGTAAATTAACGGTGAAATTTACATTATTTACGTTGAAGTTGATTTACAATCTAGTCGAAAAATGGCAGAGAAAGATGGAAATACAAATTTAGATGAAAGTGTAGAGGTGGGATCAGTGTTGAATATTACTCAAGATCATATGGTAACAACTAATGAAATTGTTAGTGAGAATGTTGTCGAAATATATGTAAATGAAACAGTAGTAGCTGGGGGTAGTAGAAATGAAGAAATAAATATATTTAACCAATTAGCGTTGATGATGGAAATGATGTCAGGAATGAGAACTGAAATGAAGTCAGAAAATAATAAGTTAAACACGAGTTTAAATGAGTTAAATAATAAACTTGACAAACAAGACGAGAAATTAGGAGACATGAATAATGAATTCGTAAGCATAAGAAGTGAAATAGAAATGAGTAAATTAAGTATGAATAACCAATTTAAAAGTATAAGTGAGAATTTTGATGGAGTGAGTGATAAATTCGTGGAAATAAATACTAAACTAGAGAAACAGAGTAAAACTATTGCGGGAGTGAAAGGTGAAATGACTATAAGTATAAGTAAAATACAAACCGAGATGAAAAATGATATAGAAATAATTAGCGAAAAGCAGGATAAGAAACTGCTAGAAGACAGACAAAAAATTCGAGGCGTTAACTAGTAGATTTAACGATAAATTTAAAAAACAAAATGACAAAATCGAAGGTAATGTTCAAGGTGTGATTGATGAATGTTGTAAGAAGACCTTTATGTGGGGTGTATAAATATTAACGTAATGTGGTTCTGTAAGTCGTTCACTTTTCCTATAGAATATGTGTGAGTGTCGAGCGTTTGTTAACTCGCTCGTTGGGTTCGTGGTATAGTATGTGTGTATGATTGAAGTTATTAATAATTTCAATAAATTCTGTCACTGTTAATTGCGTGTAGCAAGTCGAATTGTACCTTCTCTTACCATTTATGGGTAAACCGTATCTCTCACCGTTTGGTTTGAATATTGCCGCCTCGCCACCTGATTGGCGCACGCCTTTCTGCAGTGTCGACTTGGCTAACGTCTTGTTTTGAGGTTTTCACTTCAATAAATTTTTATTTATTATCTTAATTTACTCGAATCAAACATACAGTGTTGCAGAATAAGAATATTTATTAACACTTTGATAGGTTTCAATTATTTAGTAGTACATTAATTTTATTTTTTGCACCGGCTATTACAGTTGCTCAGTTGGCATGCTCAGTTCCAATGTTTTGTATACTGTAACATGACCAAGTGTTACATAACCTAGACATATACCCATAGAATTAATAAATACATGAAGGTAATGTAAGTAGATAATATGATGATGAAAGTAGCGAAGAAGAGAAGAACCAACGAAGAAGAAAGAAGAAGAAGTGCCACAAGAAGCAGTAAACAAAACACTGCTTGACACTACAACCAATACTATAACTGACACAAACTAATGGACAAATTAAATTCACTTTAAGCTGTCAAGCGAGTCAGTGAATAACTTGAATGTAATTTCACATGTCAATAAAAAATAATTAAGTAATGACCCGAATAATATAATATCAGTAACAGTATTTGGCTGAGAATAAATCATCAATGACTAATAACTATCAATGCCTATAACTAAGATTAGCTATGGCCATAATATAAAATTGAAACTGTATTACAATCTCAAATGTAATCATAAGAAGTAAAAATAATTGTAAGAGGGAACCTTATATAAGTAAGTTACCTCATCAATGTACCAAATGTAACTAATGAACATTATTAAGGCATAAACCCGATGTAAAAGGTATGACTAGGCAACGCCTAAAACGAACAATTGTCAGCAAGGTGATAAGTAGAAAGGACTACTAGTGTAAATAACATACACTGAACAATCATTATACCAAGTGTAGCAATAAGCATTATTAATGTATTATACAAGTAACAACTAAATTATTATTGAATAGCATAGAGCGAAATAGTATAAACAAAATGTAATTAGGAAGTAAGGATAGTTCATAGCAGTGTATTACATCAGTAAGTTAAGATTTAATAATTATATTCACTAAATAAGTATAAAGACGGATATATTAGTGTTCCGACACAGACGTTTTAGTGAAAACGCGATGTGCAACACAAATAATTTATTGATAAGAGAGAATCATAGCCGGCATCGCTAGCAGACGACAGCGCGAAGCCATATATCTGAACATTGTTTATTAAGAAATGTCAGTGAAAGTGTAAATAAAACCAGTGTCAAACTATATCAAATTGAAGAGAAAAAAATATCCTTTAATTTGATACCGATACAACCACGATCGCAACTATAATAAGTGCGTGACATGCGTTAGCATCATTTGTAAATAGAAGGTAAGAATTCTGTTTGTCAATAATAACAACAACGTCAACTGTCAATCATCTTAGCCGAAAGTCGGTTAATGACCGTTGGAAAGACAATGCGTCATTTTCGTAACGTCTGGTTGAGCCAATCAAAAAATAGCTTAATAAATAAAACAATCGCCTAAGCCTCATCAAAGCAGAGGGTATATAACGGGAGCGCGAGTTTTACCGTTACCACTTTTTTTCTGACAATCATCGAGAGCGAAAGGTGTCGCTCGTCCCATCAAAATTTTTATTAACTTATAGCATCATGTATTAGTGCGTCCATTGAACCATTTCGGCAACAACAAATAACTACAATACAGTCTACCTAGAATCAGTGCATCGATGTGAAGTATTTATTTTATATTTAGAATTAATATTAGGCAATTACCTGTATTAACTTCCGTCTTGTGACTTCTTTAGTTTTTTCCTTAAAACAACGCGTTTCGAGAATAAATTCTCATCATCAGGTTTTTTAAAAATTATAAAAACATCAAATTCACCCAAAAGGGGTCGTCAACTATTTAAAATACACAAACACAAAAACACCACACATAATTAAACACCGACACAGTCACGGCACAGTCCGATGCGCATCGTCTCGCCGCCAACGACCATATCGGACTGTGCCGTGACTGTGTCGGTGTTTAATTATGTGTGGTGTTTTTGTGTTTGTGTATTTTAAATAGTTGACGACCCCTTTTGGGTGAATTTGATGTTTTTATAATTTTTAAAAAACCTGATGATGAGAATTTATTCTCAAAACGCGTTGTTTTAAGGAAAAAACTAAAGAAGTCACAAGACGGAAGTTAATACAGGTAATTGCCTAATATTAATTCTAAATATTAGTAACGTGACTTGGAGACAATTAAAACAAAATGAATTTATTTTATTTAGTGCGGGATATATCGAACAGGAGAAAATAATTAAATAGTATTATAAAAGGGCCAATTTAGTCAGAAGCGGACAAATATTCTCTGTTCAAGTGCGTGTGTAGTGTAAAGCCAGGGTCATTATAATCCGACCACTGGAGTGTTTAATTAAATTTTACTCTAAAAGATTAAAATAAAGAGGTAACATCGTGACAATTTATTCCATTAATCTGAGTGCACTGATATATTTTATAAACAAAATTTGTACTGACGCATAACACCAAAACATTTTCTGTGTTACACAATGACTGGATTTATTTAGTGGATTTGTCAATCCTGTTTAAGAATGATGTTAGTTGTAAGTGATCAATATAACTTTTGTGAATAATTAAGCGAGCGTGACGAACGCCTAACCTATAAATAGGTTTGATTTTTGTTAGTAAACAACAAGACCTTACTTGTCAATATTGTCTTATAAAATAATTAACTTTTGTGTAGGCATGAGCATTCTTTCTTGTGTTTCAAAGAATTTACGCCCGAGATATAAATAAAATTAATGTTTAAAGTAAAGTTTATCTGGACATAACCAGAAAAGTTGTTTATGCTCTGAGCTAGCGCAGTAGGGTAAGTGAACGAAGTAATTTCAATGGTATACCAATGTATTTTCTTAATTATGTTTGTTTGAATTCATTATCAAGGGTACAAATAAAACCCAGTTATTAGCAGCATAACTTTGACTTAATTTATTTCGAAAAGTAAATAAATAATTAATTCAGAACAATCAAAGTAACTTTTAGTAGAGATCACACGTTGTTGAATTTGAATTGCCATAAGGGCAATAAACACAATTTCAGTTTTTTTAAAATAATTATTTGATTCTCTTAATGGGTTTTACACGGGATTTTCCCGAAATAAACCTGTGTGGCACCCATTATTAAACAAGGTAACCTAACCTTGTAAATAAAGCAAGCTGGTTTTGTAAACCGTCTTGGCAGCTTATTAATTTGCTAAAAAAAAAGTGAACTTCCGAACTTCCAGAATCACGACCAGGTACGTGGAAGTGTATTTTATTAATTTTATTGTCCAGATGTGACTTGACTTTACGTACTTAGACGACGGTCAACCTGGAGGAGGAGTTTCGCTGCCAGAATCGACGCGACGGCTACCTTCATCAAGCGACCAGCTAGTACGCTTTATTTATTGAATTAAGCAACGTTATAGTTCAAACAACATTACTGCAATTCTTTTTATTTCATTTAAAGGAGTTCTTTTAAGGCAATTATAATTTTTTCGATTCATCATAACTTGTAACTTTAATTTTCAATTGTAAACTTATAACACACTTTTTAAACTCAAATATTAAACATTTATAATACAGTTTTAAATTTGAGAGAATCTAGTTTGGTTACAAATTGGCGACCAGCAACGTGAGGCTGAAAAAATATTGAACAAAAATATTTTTTATATTTATAATCAGCCCGGCAAACACAAAAGAACGAACATGCCACACACACATCAATACGACACAAGATACAAGGACAGCCGAGTAGAAGAGGTACAACCAAATACGGAGACACATGAGACACAACCAACACCTGAGATGCAAGTCATTACAATTAATAACATAGAAAATCGACCAGAAGAAACACCCCATGCAGAACCGGAAGTAGAAGTGAGGGTCGACAACCAACCCAAACAACCTGAAAAGACTTCACAAACGGGGATGGCAGACTTCCAAGATTGGTTGAAGAATATGATGGAAGCGACAAATAAAAATATAGAGTCAATGAAGGAGGATCATCATGACTTAAATAAAAATATGGAATCGATCAACCGGAAGATGGACGACAACCAGAAAAATAATGAATTATTAAATAAAAATATAGAGTCGCTGAAAGAAGACCTACATACAAGGTTAGACGACAATAATAAGAAATTAGAATTATTGAAAGAAGACTTGAATAAAAAGATAGACAATACCAATAGAGCCATGGACGCGTTGAACCGTAAAATAGACGACAGCAACAGAGCGCTAAAGGAAGAGTTGAATACCACGTTAAAGGATATTAGCAAGAAAATGGATGAAATGAATAAGAAATATATGGAAGAATTGGGTCAGACCATAAGAGGAGAATTACGAAACGACAACAACTCAGAAACTGAAGAAGTACCCAATGATGAAACCATAGAAGAATTAAGCATGCCATCCGAAGACGATGTCAAACAAACCGAGAATGAAGGGGACTCAAATACATCATTATCTGAAAATGAGCTTGACAGAAACGAGGAAGATATTCGATATAAGGAGATCGATGCCGAAGGTATAAAGGAGACTCAGGTAATTAAAGAAGCGGAAGAGTTAGTAACCGAGAAGGAAGATTTAGAACAAAATAATCTGCCAATGTGTGATGATCAAGTGGAGACAAAAGAATTACCCAGAAATAAAACCACCGAACAAGGGAATTCGAAAATTAAAATTCATGAAGAAAGGAACAAAATTATTAAGAAAAAGGAAGAAAGAAGAATAATACGCCCAAAGAAGACTAGGGTAACAAAGGAATTAATCGAAATGACTCAAAGTGGTCTAATTAATATGATTTATTTCCCAGTCATCAACCGTAAAGAAGGAATCTATAGGAAGGAGTATCAAAGGAGCTTCGTGAAGATGAACGAAGAGAAGAAATGTGCTACCACGAAGAAGACTATAACCAATAAAATACTTAAAGCAGATATGTCCAAAGGGAGAATAAGGCATTCTAAGAAAAGGAAAGGGTATCAAGAATAACTGGACCGGATCATTGAAGGGTATGCCCAAGAAATAAAAGAATTGCGGAAGAAGAGGGACCAATCAATGGAAAAATCCAACCAGGAAACTAATGACGATCAACCAGAGTTAGAAGAGGTACTAGAAGTCAATAATAACAAAGACCAGGAGTACACTGGACACATGGATACCAAAGATGATGAGAAAAAGAAGGCGAGAAAACGGGAAGCCGATGACTATCTGGTAGCCTCAAAGTGGAAGAACCGCATGATAGGAAGGTATCTCCAAAGCTACTAGTACTGGACATAGGCCCTTATACCGTAACAAAGGACCATAGAAATACTATATGTAAGGAAGTTTGTTATGAGATGTTATTATAGGGTGCCAAATACCACAAACATGTTGTACTAGAGACAGCTATAAAAAAGGGTACCTGTGAAATGTAATTGTCCCAACCAATGAACCCAATAGAATGGAGAAGCCCAATAGAACCCCAACGTATAAACTATAAATGTAATTATTATTATAAAAGGACTAATTATATCATTGTACGACGATTACCACAAGAGTGTTTAGTGTATAAGAAATGTTAAAGGTATCTACCATAAAAGGAATAAACTAATGATCATGAGGATCATTTATTATACCCAATGTATTGAAAATGTCTAATTGCCTATAGCAAGCCTGTTTACCATATTGTGTTATAAAAAGAGTGTGTAGTATAAGTATATGTACCAAAACTATCTGTTATATATTAAATGAGAACCAGATTTATCATATTAGATAATAGAAAAATGTGTATTTTAAACCAAATAATGTAATGATAAGGAAGATATCTATTATATTGTGTAGAACAAAAGAGTATCATCTAACAAAAATGTACATAAAATAGTGATATAAAATTACTCTAATACTCCTATGTTAAATCAAAACTAAGAATTTATATAAAATCATCCAGAATAAGTGTAAATTATCAACACTTGAAGGAGTAGAGAGGCAGAATACCAAAGTGAGTAATTATAAAGAAGATGGCTATTATTATTGTGGAATGAAGAGAAAGAAAAAGGTTATTGAATTACCAAATATTGTAAGTAACAAAAATTTAAATGTCAAATATTGTATACCCATCACCAAACAAAGAAATTATATAAAATCATCCAGAATAAAGGTTTAACCAACCAACCTTTGAAGGAGTAGAGAGGAAGAATACCAAAGTGAGTAATTATAAAGAAGATGGCTATTATTATTGTGGAGTGAAGAGAAAGAAAGGTGTTATTCAATTATCAAATATTGTTCAAATGTTATTGAATGATTATTATCTGATATAATAGAGAAAAATGTCTATGAATAAATAACAAAAATAAGTGTCAAAATACTACTGTTATCAAGGGATATAAAAAGAAAATACTAATTAGACGATGAAAAAGTATCCAATAGTATTTACCAACAAGATATGTCAGAGAATATCTAACAAAAACGTTTAGTATATGAATACTGTAAACCCTGATAATTCAGGATAATTATAAACTATTGATGAGAGTAAAACTTGTAAACTATTGTAAGAGTGAAATATTGTAAACTCTATATTTAAGAAACAACTGCATGATTGTATGATGATCAATATAAGTGTGTAAATTTAAGAATACTCAGATGAATCAAACCAAATTACCAACTAGTATAGAAAAGAAACAACAAGGCTAATAAAGAACATAGCCAATATGTCAAGTCTGAAAGGGAATAATTACCTGTGAAAAGAAGTATGTTAGAAAGTATAAAAGAATGAAATGTGATACAAATGAAACCTCTAATACCTTGAATGTTATATTATTGAAAAATGAATGATATGTTATATTTTATGTGTTGTGATAGTGCAACTGTTGCTACGTGCAATTTTTATTTTTTGTCCCAGACAGAGATGAGGATGCCTCTGATTCTGAGGACGTGTAGTTGAGGAACGGCGGAGAATGGATGCCAAATAGAGCCCCTCTGACTCCGAACCCACTACAAATGTTAGGGAATTATATAGTAATATATCAAGGATTATTGATAAAAAATCTGTGAGGTAAAAAATGAAAGAACCATAGAATTTATCACGCAAATAAAGATATGTAGTAAGAAAGAAAAATGTATTATTGTAAGACAGGAGATTATTAGTTTAAGAAGTGAAACCTATTGTAACTAAATGACTTAGAATATGAGAAACTTGAAAAAATACTAGTAACCTAAAAATTATATCACTAGCCAAGAACTCAATCTAGTGCAACACACTAATAGAATGTTAAAAGTCAATGCAGAGAGTACAAGACAAAAAGCAGTAATAGTATACTAAAACTGAACTGAAATGATAATTTTATCAAATGTAAAATTTCTCTCAAATTATCAATTTTGAGAGGGGAGTATATGTAACATGACCAAGTGTTACATAACCTAGACATATACCCATAGAATTAATAAATACATGAAGGTAATGTAAGTAGATAATATGATGATGAAAGTAGCGAAGAAGAGAAGAACCAACGAAGAAGAAAGAAGAAGAAGTGCCACAAGAAGCAGTAAACAAAACACTGCTTGACACTACAACCAATACTATAACTGACACAAACTAATGGACAAATTAAATTCACTTTAAGCTGTCAAGCGAGTCAGTGAATAACTTGAATGTAATTTCACATGTCAATAAAAAATAATTAAGTAAGACCCGAATGATATAATATCAGCAACAGTATTTGGCTGAGAATAAATCATCAATGACTAATAACTATCAATGCCTATAACTAAGATTAGCTATGGCCATAATATAAAATTGAAACTGTATTACAATCTCAAATGTAATCATAAGAAGTAAAAATAATTGTAAGAGGGAACCTTATATAAGTAAGTTACCTCATCAATGTACCAAATGTAACTAATGAACATTATTAAGGCATAAACCCGATGTAAAAGGTATGACTAGGCAACGCCTAAAACGAACAATTGTCAGTAAGGTGATAAGTAGAAAGGACTACTAGTGTAAATAACATACACTGAACAATCATTATACCAAGTGTAGCAATAAGCATTATTAATGTATTATACAAGTAACAACTAAATTATTATTGAATAGCATAGAGCGAAATAGTATAAACAAAATGTAATTAGGAAGTAAGGATAGTTCATAGCAGTGTATTACATCAGTAAGTTAAGATTTAATAATTATATTCACTAAATAAGTATAAAGACGGATATATTAGTGTTCCGACACAGACGTTTAAGTGAAAACGCGATGTGCAACACAAATAATTTATTGATAAGAGAGAATCATAGCCGGCGTCACTAGCAGACAACAGCGCGAAGCCATATATCTGAACATTGTTTATTAAGAAATGTCAGTGAAAGTGTAAATAAAACCAGTGTCAAACTATATCAAATTGAAGAGAAAAAAATATCCTTTAATTTGATACCGATACAACCACGATCGCAACTATAATAAGTGCATGACATGCGTTAGCATCATTTGTAAATAGAAGGTAAGAATTCTGTTTGTCAATAATAACAACAACGTCAACTGTCAATCATCTTAGCCGAAAGTCGGTTAATGACCGTTGGAAAGACAATGCGTCATTTTCGTAACGTCTGGTTGAGCCAATTAAAAAATAGCTTAATAAATAAAACAATCGCCTAAGCCTCATCAAAGCAGAGGGTATATAATGGGAGCGCGAGTTTTACCGTTACCACTTTTTTTCTGACAATCATCGAGAGCGAAAGGTGTCGCTCGTCCCATCAAAATTTTTATTAACTTATAGCATCATGTATTAGTGTATTTCGGCTTATACTTATAACTTATAACCATTTCGGCAACAACAAATAACTACAATACAGTCTACCTAGAATCAGTGCATCGATGTGAAGTATTTATTTTATTTAGTGCGGGATATATCGAACAGGAGAAAATAATTAAATAGTATTATAAAAGGTCCAATTTAGTCAGAAGCGGACAAATATTCTCTGTTCAAGTGCGTGTGTAGTGTAAAGCCAGGGTCATTATAATCTGACCACTGGAGTGTTTAATTAAATTTTAATCTAAAAGATTAAAATAAAGAGGTAACATCGTGACAATTTATTCCATTAATCTGAGTGCACTGATATATTTTATAAACAAAATTTGTACTGCCGCATAACACCAAAACATTTTCTGTGTTACACAATGACTGAATTTATTTAGTGGATTTGTCAATCCTGTTTAAGAATGATGTTAGTCGTAAGTGATCAATATAACTTTTGTGAATAATTAAGCGAGCGTGACGAACGCCTAACCTATAAATAGGTTTGATTTTTTGTTAGTAAACAACAAGGCCTTACTTGTCAATATTGTCTTATAAAATAATTAACTTTTGTGTAGGCATGAGCATTCTTTCTTGTGTTTCAAAGAATTTACGCCCGAGATATAAATAAAATTAATGTTTAAAGTAAAGTTTATCTGGACATAACCAGAAAAGTTGTTTATGCTCTGAGCTAGCGCAGTAGGGTAAGTGAACGAAGTAATTTCAATTGTATACCAATGTATTTTCTTAATTATGTTTGTTTGAATTCATTATCAAGGGTACAAATAAAACCCAGTTATTAGCAGCATAACTTTGACTTAATTTATTTCGAAAAGTAAATAAATAATTAATTCAGAACAATCAAAGTAACTTTTAGTAGAGATCACACGTTGTTGAATTTGAATTGCCATAAGGGCAATAAACACAATTTCAGTTTTTTTTAAATAATTATTTGATTCTCTTAATGGGTTTTACACGGGATTTTCCCGAAATAAACCTGTGTGGCGCCCATTATTAAACAAGGTAACCTAACCTTGTAAATAAAGCAAGCTGGTTTTGTAAACCGTCTTGGCAGCTTATTAATTTGCTAAAAAAAAAGTGAACTTCCGAACTTCCAGAATCACGACCAGGTACGTGGAAGTGTATTTTATTAATTTTATTGTCCAGACGTGACTTGACTTTACGTACTTAGACGACGGTCAACCTGGAGGAGGAGTTTCGCTGCCAGAATCGACGCGACGGCTACCTTCATCAAGCGACCAGCTAGTACGCTTTATTTATTGAATTAAGCAACGTTATAGTTCAAACAACATTACTGCAATTCTTTTTATTTTATTTAAAGGAGTTCTTTTAAGGCAATTATAATTTTTTCGATTCATCATAACTTGTAACTTTTATTTTCAATTGTAAACTTATAACACACTTTTTAAACTCAAATATTAAACATTTATAATACAGTTTTAAATTTGAGAGAATCTAGTTTGGTTACAATCTAGTCTTGACGGTTATCGTAGGTTTACAATTAAAATGGTTTTACTCAGGGGTGTTAATAAGTCCTTTTGGCTACAGAAATATTTGACTACGGCTAAAATACACAAACTTATAATAATCCTTAATACTAGGTACACAATAAAATCAATATTTTAATACATTCGAGTGAGTAATCATCAATGAGATTTAGTAAAAAATTTTGGTTAGGATTTGTCAATTAGAAATGTTTGTTAACTATTTATTATATCTCAATTTAAATAATTATCGATTGATTAAAGTTCAAATAGTGATATTACCAGTACCTTCAGTTCTAAATCAGAATAGTGATCAGTGAAGTGAAAATTGTGGTTTATTATTGTTGATAGAAAAATTTGGAATTCGTTTATGGGATCATTGTTTATACTCATCAATTTTCGATGGAGCTTCTGCGATGCCGTCTCCTTCTTCCAGATGGATTCAGTCGTCTTCTATTCTTCGGAATCTCATTAATCTCGTCCAGACGGTTTTTCCGGTAAACTTCGGCCTCGTACTCATTCTGCGATCGTCCGTCTTCTTGAATTGAAGTAGGTCCTTATGAACTTCCTTCGGGATTAGTCGTCATCTATTCTTCCAGACGTCTTCTTGATTTCCTTGGGTAATCATGGGTTGTGAAGAAATTTAATAAATAATATATTATCCAGGATTCCCTGGGCTGCTATCATAATCTTCCTTTCCTTTGATTTTAGTTAAAATTCACTTATTTGGAATTACATTTTGGGGTGAGAGCTACTCAATCCGCCCTCGGCGTCGGTCAATAATGGACTCTCGAAAATCTAACGGTTTTTTGGCAATAAATTTCGGTTGCTATGGTTACCTAATAAATTATGCTAATTCTCATTGGTCATTAATTTAAGTCATTGTTATGTTTTAATGTCTTATTTTAGTTTAATTTTACAAAATATCTTCAAATGAAGATTTCTATCTTATATTAATAGCTAGGTTTATTACATGAATACCATTGTTCATAATTTTTTATAAGGGTCATTTTGATATCCCTCATGGTCACTTTTGAGTAGCTAATTACATTTTTGTTATTTTTCATATTTATATTTTACATATATTTTATTCAAAATAGGCTGTTATTCATACCTTTTGGTATTAGGAATACTCACTTAATTTGTTTAATCATTTGGTATACTCTGCTTCGATATTGGACTATTATTTGTTCTCAAATTTACTAAATTCTTATTTAACAGTTATGCCTAGAGCCTAGATTTTACTATACTACTATCTAACATTTCTTAGTAGCTTCTTACCTTTACATTTGGTATTTTTAACACAATTTTTTAACAAAACAAGCAATAAACATTGGTGTTCCTAACTCCACCTCTTATTATAGTAATAAACATTTTCTTTACAGGTTCAAGCCTGAAATAACTTCTAACTACCTTTCTGCTCCCTTCTACTATCTGGTTCAATTAACAATTCATTACACTATATTGGTTCTTTTAAAACAGTAACATCCTTATTATACTAACATTAATTTATACTTTACACAATATATACTATTCCTCCATTCCTTCACTAGAAAAAAGTGTCTATCGTTCTTGTTTGTCCTTCATTCCAATGCCTTAATTTCTATCTTATCCTATAATCCTTATTACCTATGGCTTACTTTACTTACATTATAATAAGTTCCTCTTACTTACTAGTATAAAGTTTATCACTGGTCTTCCTGTTATTCTAACACAGTTTACTAATTAGAATACTTTTTGAAGTTCACCAAATACACTTTTTCCTTCATAGAAGATTTTTGACTTATACACTTTCACTCACTATGTGCAACATGCTATTACTACATGTCACCACTTTATATTAATATACTCCTTCTGTAACGGTACAGAAATGGAAATTTTATTTTGTATCAATCAGTTAACTTTCAATTGACAGATTTCACCTGTGAGGAGCCCCAGTACAACATACATACAGTTAGCCTAAACAATTGCCCAGACGTATTGCGTAACCGCCCAGTAAGCAGCAGTCCTTGTGAAACAGTATGCAGGTGAACAGCTGCCAGTAAGCAGCAGCATATAGTGCAGCTGGTTAAAATAAGTGTGGCCTCGGGTGCAAGATAGGCCGTAATTAAGAGTAGGCCTATCTTTCAAAGCATTAACAGTGTTAAAAGCTGTACAAACAGTATAACGCGCGGCCAGTCTACAAAAAATTAAGTGTTCGAACAAAGGTACGTCGGCCGACTTTATTTTACCACATGTGGGAACATTGAATTAAAACAGTGAAAAAATAAGTAAATAATGTAAACTAATAAATAATAGTGCCGGAGTGCGAAAAAACGAGTAAAACGGTTATCATGAGATGGCGTAGCAAACCAGAAGAAAACGTAATGGATGGGTAACTAAATTCACAGCATATTAACATTTAAACCAATGTTCAGTAAATGATGATTATAATTTTGATTAACAAAAGCTTAAAACGTAAAAAACAAAGAGATCTCTAAGAAAAAGGTTTTTTATATTAAATATGAGAGCAAGGTGAAAAAATAAAAAATAAACGTACTGGTTTATTCAAAAAGATATAATTTGTTATAGGTTAAGAAAGATTTCATTTATTAATTTGTTTGAATTTAATGTATTACTAATATAAAGACTAGTGTTTAATTGACGAGTAAGTAATGTGGCTAATAAATTGGAAGCGATTTGTTTTATAAACGAAATGCGTATTTATATGTGTACTGGTAACCTTCAAATAATCCTTTCTGCAGCGGTTTCGTCTGTACGACTCTGGAGTAACCCTAAGGTAAGAGTTAATTATTAATTTGAATCAATTGAGTAGTCTCACTGGCGCCCGAACAGGGGCCCGAGTATTTTATTATTGCCGTAAATTAAGAGTGTTTCATTGGCTCCCGAAACAGTGACGCGAGTGTAGGGTTTACAACCTATATCCGCCAGACCTAACCAAGCTGCAGAATGGGTTGTTTGGGAGTGAGGGCGGTTGTCAATAAATTAGTAAGAGTAGTTAGTAAGCTTACAAAATTGCGTATAAGTAAATACTAGAAAAATGGAAAACACTATTGATTTAACTAGCACTAGTGCTGAAAATCAAATAAAAACAATAGTAACCGAAACGGTAGTAAATGAAAATATGTCAACTGAGTCTGCCAATAAAAGCGATTCAGGCATTCAGACAGAGTCACTGTCAATCAGTGACAGTAATGTAAACGGATCTGTATTAATTAGTGAGGGGGGAGTAACTTCCACCCCTACTACAATTAAAACAAATACAAAAGAAAAAGAATTGTCATTGGAGGATATATTTGATTTTATGAAAAACAATTTCAGCAAAGTGAATAGTAATTTTGAAGAACAGAATGTTAAATTCAATGAGTTAAAGGGTGACATAAATAATATTGATATAAAATTTGATAAGCGTTTATGTGAAATGAATACACAAAATGTTAAGTTCGAAATCAGTATGAATAAACGTTTAAATGAGATGGGTGAATGCTTTAACACTATTAAAGAACAAGTGGTAGAAAAAATTGAGAAACAAATACCAAAAGGTAATCGAAAATTTTGAATGTAAAACAAATGAGAATCATAATGATATGTGCAAAAACGTGGTAGTAGAGAACAAGGAGATTAATGTTGAGAGTGATGAGGAAGATTTTGTTGAAGTAGAGTTTAGTAATGAAGTGTGGCTAGCAAATGCCAATGAGAATGAGAGAGAGTGTGAAAACAGTTTAAATGAAGAGAGTGTACAGAGGGTAGAATTTTTCCCGTGATGTGGTTGTGGGTGAAGAAAAAGTTTCACCAGTATTGTTGGAGGACAAAGGTTCCTCCTTAGTTTTTGTAAAAGACAAAAGGTCTTTGAATTATTTTTGTGTATCTGATAAAGCCAGATGTTGTAATAATGTTGTGTTGCCCTCTGTATGGAATGAGAATGTGAAATGTTGTGATAAATATTGTGATGAGAGAATCAGAGAGAAATAAATAGAAATATATAAGTTGAATAGAGATTATGAAGTATTAGTACAGAATTTATGCATGGAGAGAGGAGCAAATTGATTTACCTTCCAAAATAGAGTTTGATAATTATTTTGATGAACATGATGAAAAAATAAATTACCCGATATTGAGTATAATTACTAATGGAGACTGGACAGAAATACATAATGTTGACTTGGTATATGATTATTATGATAAAATGAATAAACTGAAATTTTATGGTTGTTACACACAAGATAGCCATATGTGTGTAAATAAAATTGAAAATTGTTATGTGGAACCCAGACTAATATTTGACGATGGAGGGTAAACAATAAAGCAATAAATGGACAATTGTAAGTACAGTAATCCCTCGTCAACCGCGGGTTCTCCAACCGCAGAATTCATTTATACGCGGTTTTATAAATGCGCAGTAGTTTCCAACCGCGGGGCTGGAATTCGCTTATACGCGGTTTGTAGTAGCATCCGCTAGGCAGCGCTACGTGCACACATATCCCTTCAAATCGGATTGAAGTCAGTCAGTCGCGCATTGCTCTTCTGCCGTGACATATTGCGTGTTCTTTAGTTTTTAGTGTTCGTTGTTCTTATTATATACAGTGTTAATTTACTCTTTTATAAACTATCCTTTTGTCATAATGTGTTCCAAACGTTCGGAAAACATAATTGGCGGTGATAAGCTAGCCAAAAGGGCTAGGAATGTACTACCGCTGGAGAAAAAGCTCGATGTTTTGAACAGGTTAGGGCGCGGCGAGAGTGCTGCGTCTGTGGCCAGGTTAATGGCTGTCAACGAGTCAACTATAAGAACAATAAAAAAAAGTGAAGAAACAATAAAAGCTAGTGTTGCTAGTGGAACTGCTTCTAGTGCTAAAGTTACCTTTATGCCTCGTGATCCCATTATTGAAAAGATGGAAAGGGCACTTAATGTTTGGATCGAAGACCAAACACAAAAGAAAGTTCCTTTAAGTAGCTTAGTTATACGTGAAAAGGCACTGAGAATATACAAACATTTAGAGCAAGGTGTTGGCCAATCTAAATTTCAAGCTAGTAAGGGATGGCTTGCTCGCTTCATCCACCGCCATAGCCTTCACAATTTGAAAATAGTGGGAGAAACAGCCTCAGCTAACCATATGGCTGCTGAGAGTTATCCTGAACAATTAAAAAAATTAATTGAAGATAAAGGATATTTGCCGGAACAGGTATTTAACGCAGACGAAACAGGTCTGTATTGGAAGCGCATGCCCAATAGGACATACATCTCTAAAGCTGAACGCTCTGCACCAGGTTTTAAGGTCTCGAAAGACCGTATCACCCTGCTCTTGTGTGCTTATGCTTCTGGTGACTGTATGGTGAAACCAATGTTAGTGTATCGATCGCTGAACCCACGTGCCTTGAAAGGAAAAAACAAATGTCATCTTCCAGTGTTTTGGCGTGCAAACAAGAAAGCATGGGTGACAGGTGCATTGTCAATGGACTGGCTGAATAACTGCTTCGTTCCTGATGTTGAACGGTATCTATCCAAGAAAAACTTAACCTTCAAGGTTCTCCTGATCTTAGATAACGCTCCAGGACACCCTGAGGCTCTCCAGTTCACCCATCCAAATGTTGAAGTTGTATTTCTGCCCCCAAATACTACTTCACTCATACAACTGATGGACCAGGAATTATCGAAACATTCAAGCGATACTATACACGACGCACATTCAACAGGATACTGGAAGCTATGGAGAATGACCCAAGTCTGACAGTCACTGATTGCTGGAAACTGTTCAACATCACTGACTCCATCACCATTATTAAAGACTCTCTTGATGAAGTAAAACAGTCAACTTTGAATGCCTGTTGGTCCAAGCTGTGGAAGGAGTGTGTTAATCAACGTTTGCAACACAAACTCCCAGCCGTTAAGGATATTGTAGATGTTGCAAGACGTCTGGGAGGTGAAGGATTGGCAGACATGAAAGATGACGACGTCGAAGAACTTCTTCAGTCACACAAGGAGGAGTTGAGTGAAGATGAATTGGAAGAAATAATACGATCGAGTGAGGATGGGGATGATGACGAGGAGGACAAAGAAGAACAGAGAGAAATGACGTCTTCTAGCCTAAGCAAAGGAATACTTTTGGCTAACAATCTCGCTGAATTTTTTCTTGACATTGATCCCATCATGGAGCGGAGTATAAAATTCAAACGGGGTTTGGAGGATTTATTATCTCCATACAAGCAGCTTCAGAAGGAGTTTCAAAATAAAATGAAGCAGACTTCTCTTTTATGCTATTTTAAATCATCTGGTGGCAAGTCAACTGACGTCCCTCACTCTTCCACAAGTGCCGATTCCCATGCCTCGATTTAAAATTGTTTTGATTAAAATTTTGCGTTTAAATTGTTTCTGTGTTAAAAATTGGTTTTATTTTAAAATTTTAAGTTGAAAATTGTAGTAAGCTATACAACTGGACTTACTTAGCACTAAAAACTGGCCGCTATTTTTTCCTTGTCTTAGCGGCTTTTTCGTTATACGTAATGTAATACAGTATGTATTTTAAACATTTTGAAAATTTTTATAATTTAAGTAACTGTCAGCTATTTGAAATCATTGGACTGGTTTTATACATTCGAACAATGTAGTGTATACTGTATAATAAAGAGTCGTACAGTATTTTATATTTCTGGCTTTGTTTCAGATTCCCCTAACCTTACTTTTCCCATATAAAGTTAACTTCACCAACCGCGGATTCACTAACCGCGATGTTTTGTAGGAACCTAACCCCCGCGGTTGGCGAGGGAATACTGTATTTGTTTTACGGTTCAGACCCCGCAACCTTGGACAATGAAGTGTGATATAACTGAAATAAGATTTGTAAATATATTATAGTGAAATTAATTGTGTGTGTACTGTAAAATGTTTCATGTAACCATGTGTGTATTGATTGATTTTAATAATAATATTATTTCATGTTGTTAATTAATAATAATAATAATTAACAGGAGATATTAAAGAATTCCATTTTGAATTATGTTTGTATTATGCTAACCAAAACCATGAGTAACTAAAATCAAATGGTTTTTAGTAAAATGTTATTCAAGTAATTGTGGTGAATCAAAAGTAGATCCGATTTGAGTTGGAAAAAATAAGAGATAAATATGTTAACTAAAAGATTTATAAAAATTGAAAAGTGAAGTACAGGTGTTAGTATGACGTAACCATGAATGTTGAAACTGAGAATGTTTATAACGCCAGTCTGGCAGACTATTGTTTATGTAAACAGGTAGATGGTCTGTTGTGACCAATGTTTACAGCCAGAGGTGTTGAAGCTGAGTTGACAATAACAAAAATGTTGTAGTCTGCTGAATCATTGCCAGTAGGAAAATCCTATTATGTAATAAAAGAAATTAAGATGTGTTGGAATGAAGGTAAATTTTTATAATGTAAGGAAATGACTTAATGTTTTGATTGTGAGACAATTAATATTTGTGTTATAGGATGTTGTTAATGTAAAATCATTTTGATCAAATGTAATTCATTTTGAAACTGTTAATTAAATAAAAAGTAACTTAATTTGGTAATTAAATTAATTGAAAAGATGATTTTTAATAATAAAGTTAAATTTATTTTGGGCTAAATTTCAAAGGTAACGGTAGATTAAATCGTGATTGATGAAAACAATGATTAAAATATTTATTGAAAATAAAAAACTGAAAGAACGTCCAAGCCAAGATAGTGTTTGGAAAATAAGATGGGTATATATATATAGACTTAGCGCCGCATAATTTCTTCATCACATGCCAATTTTTACCCAGGGTATCTAAAACAAATTTGAGGAACTTGTATAAGTACATCTTTAGGTGAAGAAGTTATTTTGCCCAAGTTATGGTGTGTCAGCGTACGAAAAACTTATACAAATTTTTATACATCGTATTTTTGCTGTACGCTGAAGCCAGACAACCTGTTCGATATATACAAATGTATATAATGAAATATGGGTAGTTAGTCGGCCATATTGGCATTCGTAATAATTATTCTATAAAATTTGTAACATGTGTAAAAAAGACAGACACTACAGAGGAAAGTGTGTTTTTATTCTGTTTAGTTGGTATAACGAAATATTGGACCTGCCATAATTTATTCTGTTTAGTCGTCTAGTGCGGTAATTCGTTGAGTTTTCTAACGTGTGTGGGACAGAATTTTGTAATTCGTATGAAGTGTTTGTGATTGCAAGTCGAAGTAAAAATATGTTGGAGGCGCTAGGAATAATAATGAAAGGTAAGATGATCATTTATTTAGTGTATGTTCTCCGTTGTTTGTAGGAAATTAGCTGTTAGGTTATGTATGAATGTCTCGCTTACTTTGGGTTGTACACTAGGCCTACCGGTTGTTATAGACCCAACTATACATAATATCACTGTGTTCTGTCCAATATTTAATAATGGAGCAAATTAGCATTCTAATTTAATTAATACAATATACCTAGGCTAACGCCATGCGTTCTTATGGGAGTAAAAATTTAATTTTTTGTCTCCGTAAATAGGTTTGACCGCCGTTTAAAATTATTTTTCTCGTGTTTATATAACATAGAAGAATATAATAAAAATATATCAGCGCAATATCAGCATTGATGAGAATCTTCATAATTACCCAAGGGGCAATTAACTAATTTTTAAAAAAAGTCCCTGTAAGGCACTGAAGCAATTTAATTAAATAAAGTTTCTTTATTATAGATATATAAAGACCTGTAAGTCTGACAATTATTTTGTCTACTCTAGCCTACCTATATATGTGTAATGTATCCAATTTGTAAATCATTTTATTCGTAAAATGTGGTCCTACCTAACACAAGATGGTACGCCTTACTATAATATATTTAATTTGAACTCTGCTCGTATTTAACTAGTTACAAATTTTATTTAATTCTTCAGTCCAGCTATATTACTCTAAATATACTTTCAAATTCAGCATTTTTCATAAAATTCATAAAAGAAATACGTTAGGTTATGTTTCATGTCTAGATTACTTTGTCGAACACGTATCTGTTATAGAACCAACTATGCCTAATAGCACTGTGTTCTGCCCAAAATTTAATAATTGAGCAAGTTAGCATTCTAATTTAATTAATACAATTTTATTTTTTCATTATTAGCGGGCCAATTTATACAAAAACAAAAATTCTGGAGTTTTGTATTGTAGTGTTTTAGGGTAAATAGAATTGCCATAATAAATTTAATACAGTAGGCGTATTGTTTTGATTGTGAAACAAAAATCATTTGTTTGATGTTTTAATTCAGTTCACTTATCCCCAATAAGTAAAAACCTTTACAAAGGTGCATAAGGTATTATCATTTGCTTTAAAAAATTGAATTCCAAAATAATACAAAGACTATTTAAATTAGATTTGTTCCTTTACTGCATTAATAAAACCTGTCATATACGCGTCACCTTATGCTACATAAATATCAAACACACTTAGTTAGTTAGTGATTAATTATGTTAACAAAACTAGCAAACTAGCAGGGCATTAGCCGATTAACTTACAGCGGAATAGCCTGTAAGCCTAACCTAACTCTGAAATAAAATGAATTACTTTTAGGAAAAAATCAAAATTTGTTTGTGTTATGTAGGCTTGGGTGTTAAGTATAATAGGCTAAGTTCTTTATCACAGTAAATTGTATCTAGCTCCAGATACTTGCATGTCTACATCAATTGTCATATTTTATTCTTCGTATTGTTAAAAAATGTCATATTTTACTTTTCAGATGACTGTGAAAGTAGGCCTAGGAGACGTACAGCAAAAAAAGGTACATATAGTTTTAATTGTTATTTATATTCAGTGTATAAAAGCACCCCTTAACTCTAATCAACTAAAAATATAAAATTAATTAACCCATTTTTGAAAAAGACCCTGTGAGGGAACTGACTCCAGTTAAATGAAATATGTATTCTGTATTAAATGCTTATTCTGTATAAATATCAAGTTACTGATACCTTTACACAGAATAATTTTATTTAGATTAAGTCTGGCCTATGATAATATAACTGATTTAGCTAAACTTACTGCGGATTAGCCTGTAAGGCTAACCTAACTCTGAAATAAAATTAATTACTTTTAGAAAAAGATCAAAAGTTTATAGGCCTGGGTGTTAAGTATAATAGACTAAGTTCTGTGTCACAGTTGAATTATCTTTAGCTCCAGAACTTACACCAATAGTGCATGTCTACATATATTTTCATACTTTACTTTCATATTTGACTGGGAACGTAGTAAGTTCAGTGTTAATTTATTCATGTTACCTTATATTCGGTGTATAAAATCACCCCTTAAACTCTAGTTAACTTTATAATCAGGATTATATTATTCAATGTTAATCATTTGAACAGTTTTTGTTTTTCGAGTTTGTGTGATTATATTAGAAATCTTTTTCAGGAATCTTCAGTGCAGGGATGTAACCAAGCAATAGTGACTTGAGTTCATTTAAATTAAAATAGATTACTATAAAATAACTACTAGATTATGCTGTAAATTTAATTTTTTTTAGAAATTTACACAAAATCCATTAACTTTTTGTAAATTCATAGTGCTAACCTACAAATATTGTGCTAGGTTAAGAAAATAAATTATTCTCTTAATTATTAGCTTAATATTATTATAATTATTAACTTAGTGAAAAATTATGTATGAGTTTTGTAATGATCTTTCAGGTTCCTCCTGAACTTTCCAGAATTGACTGGGAAAAAATGACTATTATTGCACCATCAGTAGTATCGACATCAGATGATATTGATGTGGAAAACATATGAAGTGGAGAAGGTAATATAATCAAAGCAATTTAGCCTATAGATAATTTAAAATTTTTTTTTTCTGTTTGTGAATTTTGTAACATTAGCATATTTGATTTAATGTTTGTTTCATATGTAGTGTTAGGTTTACCTAAATTATCTTTACTTGACAAACTAGACTTGTATAGGTACTTTAAATCAATTAAGAAAATCAGCTTTGAATGTAGCACAATTAATTCATACCATATTTCATTAATGTTTTGTTTTCAAAGCATTTTTTTGTTTGGGTGTTAGCCTATTTAATTTGTGTTATGGCAAAGTTAATTTTCTGCATCAGGAATGTCCTATTTCATTGAGCAAGCTTTATAGGAGATTTTGAAGTTTGTGATAAAATAGCCATTAATGATTCTTTTGTCTTGTTAATAACAATATAAAGTTATTAACAGTCCCATTTACATTTTAAATGAGAAAATTTAGTAACATAGTAGTTGGAATAATTTTTAATTAGTAGTATTATGTGTCAATGCTTTCAAATCAGGGGCTTCCTTTGGAAAGTATAATCATATGATAATTTTAAGATAAGTATTGTTAGAAGCTCTAAATAAGTTTGTTTATATTATTTTTTATATAAAGAGTTTTGGAAGCTGCTGGAAAACAAAAGTTCTTAATAAAGTACATAATTAGTTTAATAACATTATTTCCCATAAAATTGCAATTATTTCATTTAGTAATTTGCACTTTTGTTGATACTGGCAATGATAATTATTTTTCTCTGTTAGCTAAAATTCTTTCTTTGTTACAGAGTCCATTGTTGTAGAAGCTCTTATATCGCCAGATGATTGTGCAAAATTTATAAGTTTGGAGGTAAATTTCTCCTTATAGAACTGCTGTATTCTTATATAGTTATCTCTCTCTGACCTCTATTTTGCACTATGAGGTGTACACTTATTTCCATTCTTATTTGGTATTCTTTTATCTCTTTCTACTATTATTTAGTTACAATAGTTTAATCATAGTAGTCTCTTTATAATTGGTTTAGTGTTTTTTGTACACTGGTCTGTCCCTTAGTGTATATCATTGACTAACATTATTTACACCTAGTGTCACATGACAGGTGTTCTTAATTACGATTATAATACATTATGTCCTTTCTTATAATATTCTTATACTATTACAATAGTGGCATTACACCTTACTTGTGGTATAGACATTAACCTTTTACTTCTATTTGGTATTATAAAGTGGTTTTGTTCACGTTTTACTTAGTGAATCCCCTTTTGGTCGGTTTTGGTTCACTTTATTTACTTAAATTCTTATTTAAAATCCATTTTGGGTATCTTATATTGGTACCTGTAGAAAGCTTATCAGTTCTTCTTGGTTTAAGGCACAAAACATTTTGGTTTAGGTAGGCTTTTCCTACTGATAGATGTGAATTTAGGTGAAATTTGTACCAACAATGTGTATGTTAGGTTGATACAAATTTACATTCTTTTAACCTTATTTTCTCAAGTTTGGTTTTATTAATGATAACTAATAACTCTTTAGTTATTGCCTTTTCTTATCTTACATGATTGTTTGACTATTTGAGTAATATTTGTTATTATTATGAGACAATTTTAATACTTCTTTATGTTACATGGGTGCTATGCATAACATGTTACTATGCTTTTATTCACAGCTTCTATTCAGTTAACAGTCTAGTTACTTTCATTCTTTTATAACATATCTTGTCCTATACATTTATAATATTATCTGTTCTATATTGTACAGGAATGGGTTTCCTCTCCTTAAAACCCCACTGTTGTGTTTGTCAATTTGTACATACACCTATGCCAATGTGTTTTGAATTATTTTAATTATGTAAATCTCGGAGATATTTGGAGTTGTGGGATGTATTGATGTAAGTAATTAATTATTAACTTAGCTCTCTAAAAACTATCAGTGTTTGTGTACCTGTAACTTAAATAATTAATGAGTTATTTTATAATTCCGTTCAACCCTATTATACCTTGAAGAGAATTCTGTCTAATTTTGTATTTTTACTCTCTCTCTTTGGTGTCAGATAATTCCGCTATAAGCGCTGTAGTATCGGCTCAACGAAACTTATAGGTTATTTCAATGTTTATGTTAACCAATTATTCTATACGTATTCAGTTACTTTTTTATTCCTAGCTCATTAAACCATACTCCAAATAACAAGATTTTGCCAATATATAAAGGTTCTTTATTTGTTTACTTCTTTAACATTGAATAATATATGTTCTAATTAACATACGCTTGAGCTATAGATTGTATGAATCGATTGTTGATTATTCTGATACTTTATTTAAATTTAGTTATATAGTGTGTTTTAATTTGTAATTAATTTAATTCAGGGTGTGAAGGTTCTTGTAACTGTGGGGAAGATTAAAAATACATAGATAAGAATGCAAGATTTACAAATTTAAAGTGTTGTGTAGTTAGTATGATTAATATAATAATAATTTACCAGACTAGAACGAAGCCAATCGTGTAGGCGGTTGATTGATAAATTTACTGTTCTGGACAATTATGCCGTACGATTTTCTTTCTTCGATTTAATAGAATGGAATTCTTCTCCTGTCCACTTCGGAATTACAGCTTGGATTGGTTTACAGCCCGATTGATGCTTCTTCTGCAACGCCAGGATCCAAATACGTTCTTCTCTTGGTTGAAGCAATTAGTGTTGTTCCGTGTTTTTGAAAGGTTATAACTTCTGGTGTAGTGAATATTATTAATTGTGATACTGTTAATTCTTTCTATTTGGTTTAATATATCATCAATTCCCTTCGGATATAGGACAGTTCAAGTTCTTCCTTGTATAATCCAGTTATTTATTCTCTATTGTGATTTCATACTGTAGTGTTATTTGGATTAAACTGTACTGGTGATAGTCATAAACATTGTCATTAGGATTTTGTGTTTTATAATCGTGTCTGATGATTTAAAATATTCCGATTAAATAGATAATTCTTGGGTTTTTTAATCTCATCACATTCAGATCATCAAAGCAATTATTGTCAAATTAACAACTTCCTCTTCTTCTGTCGTCCCTAGCAACACACGACTTCTTCCTTCCACATGTTTTGAATATAGTGTTTATTTCATATATTTTTTGTCTATTCCTTATCAATTTGCTATCCTATCGGAATGTAACTTTACCGATAGTTGGTTTATTATTTTCTACACATATTCTGCTGGTTTTTTGATATAAGCCGGTTTTTTTCCTTTTTTTATATTTAATCCACTTTCGATATTAAATGTTATTAATCGATATCATGGCATTATGGTATTATCATAATTTGTATAAATTTTATTATATATCATTATTAATTTAATGTTTTTTCTAGCTCTTCAAATCGTATTCATTAATTATTATTAATTGATGTACCTAACCTTTATGTTATGAGTGGTTATATAGTGGTTTTGGCTGTTAGGCCTTTTATTGTAAACAGATCTACCTGTGTTTATAACTGGTACACATCTATAGCCCCTTTTACATAAATTCATACATATAATTAAATCTTAACTATTAACATTTACATAAACAATTATTTTTTCCATATCTAATAACAATTTTATCTTGACCTATGGATCACATATAAGAAAATTCAAATCTATTAACGTTAATTAGCTGCTTCACACTTCATTCTACAACAGTCATTGAATAATACATCTTGTTTCATTATCTTTCATTAACTCAACACATATTTGGTATAACATAACATAAACTTTATCATAACATTTGTTGTCACAAAATAATACCTCTTAACTCAAAATTCTTATTTGCTATTAGTAAATTATTGTTTCATTTTTTGTTTGTTTTTCATTAAACATATGAATCGCTTATTTTTGAAGGGCCTCTTGTCACAAAATCCAAATTTACGGTAAACAAAGAAAAACTGTTTATTTCTTAAACATCTTTAAAAAAATGAAATTTAAATTTTTACTACAATTTTAGATATCCTCAGAACTCTCAATTTTTTTTTTTGAAATTTTGTCTTAACATTTGAACCTTTTTTTCATTTTTTGAAAGTCGCTGACATGAGGCATTTCATAAACAAAGGTGAAAAAAATTATAATACAGTTGATTTTCTTAAAGTAAATTGTTAGTTTAAGTTAAAAAAGAACATGTTTTATTTACACTATTTTTTATTGAAACAAACTATATTTAAAATACATATACATATGTATATATATACATTTTTTTATCAGTCAAAATAGCAATACAATTTTTTTTGTCTCTAATTCTTTAGTTTTCCGTTTTGGAAGTAAAACAAATCAGACTGTTACCGTAACAAAAGTAAATATTTTAAATCAGTATACCTAGGTTTATTATTTGAAAAATAAAAAATATAATAATATGTAACTACAAAGATAAAAGTAAACTTCTTGTGGTTCTTACATTTTCTTTCAGTCCTTCTTTTTAGTCGGCCACTGTAATAACTCATTGTAAAACCAGCTATGTTCACTTGGTACGTAATGCAACACCTTTTTCAAGTCATTAATCTTTTCTTCGCGGATTGGCCTTTTTTCTTTGTATGCTCTTTGCGTTGGTAAACTGACCAAATCTGATTTGCAGGAAATAAGCTGGAACGTTTTCCTCTGGATTCCATCAATGAATTCAGATGCTGAGACTTCTCCTTTTCTTGACTTTTCAAGGATAAATTCATGGTATACTGATACAGTAAGAAACTCCCTTTTTCCTTTCTTTTCTTTCTTACTTTCTTCAGAAGCTGTAGTTTTTTTGTAAAATTGGGGCCACCACTTTTGGAAATCCAAAATGTCTTCTGTTTGAACAAGATCAACCATAAATTTCCCTTGTTTTGTTGAGGACAAAATCATAGATGCAACTTCTTTTACAGTGTAGTACCTGTCTTGTTTCCTCAATTTCCTTTTAACTAGACCAAAATCCCTGTCACAGGGTAAATAAGAATGGCCTCTGATTGGTAGCCTGTAGACTACTTTTTTAAATCTACCACTGTCAGTAAGAGACATTAAGAATCTTATCATAGCATGATTCTTGTTCTGCCCGGCACAGTTGTCACTGTACAAGTAGAGTTCATCAACAGTAGAGGGAACATTGTCATTGATGTATCTCAATAAAAAGGTGCATACTTCATTACTCCCCTTTTGGGCAACCCCCTCGTGATACAAATAGAAAGTTGCAGTCTCGTTCTTGGCATTATGTACGCCAAAAGGAAGAACGGACAGTTGTCTGAGATAGTACATCTCTTGAACAGGGATTGTTGGTAGCGAGATGTTTTGCATGTAGTCAAAACATAAAAGGAGTGCATTTTCATGGGTGGTACAGTACACTTTAGTATTACGCAAACTGTTATAAAATTTATTACTCCTCCTTTTATGGACAAGGAGCTGAGCAGCTGCTACTCTTTTTGCAGTATCATTGAGCTGTGGGTTTTTAAGTCTTACACTGAGCTGCTCACACTCACAGCACGTATCTATTTGAGGCCTACCAAAACGATAATTGAAATGTTCCTTGTACATTTTATAATAATAACTGTATTTACAATCAGAATCAGTTACACTGTATTTTTCTTTGAACAAAGAATGCATCATTTTAATGTCAAGCTTTGCGTCTAAGTACTTGATTTCCTTGGAAGCATAGTGACTAGTCTTCACAGGAAATGAATTAATATGATCCTTAATCATGTCTGTAAAGTCCTTTGGAAAAGTCTTGAGATTGTTTTGCTGTCCCCTGAGATCTCTAGGGCTCTTACCCATCAATAATAGCTCTTTTAGCCTTCTCACTCTTTTTTCACCAATACCATGCAGACTTAAAAACGCTTTTTTACATACCTTAATTCTTGATTTTCCAACCATTACAAAAAAATTAAATGAACTTGCATGATCCACAGAGTGACTGGGCCTGGGTTCCATTTCAGCTTCCCCATTATCTTCTGTAGGCCTAAGCCTAGAGCGTTTGGTCTTCACAGGAAGTGCTTCTATTAAGGACTGAAAAAACTGATCTTGTTCGTCTTTGCTGTTAAAATCTCCACTTTTGTGTAGGATTTCAATTTGGTCATTTTCAGTTATTTTATTGAAACATTTCAGTCTGCACCTGAAAAAAAAACAAAAAAAAACCTAAAATTAGCCTACGATATGAAAGCAGAGAATATTATTTTAAGTTACTAGTTTTGGAACAGCAAAAAAACGCAAGACTTTTCCTTTTAAGAATCAGACCAAATACGAATCTATTTCAAAGATAGAGAGCCTAGATATAAGCGATGTTATAAAAGCCTAATTATTAAACTCTTTATTACACCTTCAGACAGTAGACTCCTGTCAAACATCGACTATTTAAGTAGAGCATTAATCTACTTACGTGCAAGGCATTCCTGTTTTCCGGGCTTCCGTAATGTGTCCTTTATAGTTAACATACTCATATCCATGAATTCTTGCTTTCTTTATTCGATTGACTTTGTAGCTCATAGGCCTACGAACACCTTTCTTACGCTTTTTACATACTTCTAAATCACCTTCATTAGCACTTTCACCCTCACTATCTGACATTGTTCACTTCACTAAGACAACAGAACACTTTTAAAAAAATATTTCACATAAAACTAAAATGAAACTTGCTTTGCACAATCACAGTGTAAATGTAAACATAACCTCAGTGCTGAGAATGCTCAGAAAACTGTGACAGAAAACTAATGTGACCAACACAACAGAACTAAACTAACAAAAAACAGCTGGTTCCCAGTGCAGCCACAACACTTTTAGTTATGAAAAGCCTCTTGTCCGAGACAAGAGGCCTTTCTTAAATAAACGCATATTTCATATGGTCTAATGACAGTATTGGAGCAATGGGACAAGAGACCTTTCATATACATACAATGTATGGAAGCATTAAGATTCCATTTTCACACAAAAGTGGATTCATTAAAAAATGTGACAAGAGGCCTTTCATAAATAAGCGATTCATATATCATCAACTATTGTCTAACTTACAGGTTCGGTTATTCTTGTTAATATTACCTTGCATCCTTATTTACCTGTATCTATGATTATAAATATAATTATTAGCTCTTTGTTCTATCATGGGGTTAAATATTGACTTGTTTATTATTCTGTGAACCTTGTTTTTATGTAACTTGAGTGCTAGCATTTCTGTTGCGTTACAATATTGGTCATCTCAGTTAGTCAGTTCTTGTCCATCTCTTCAATCTGTAAGTTGTTCAGTCATTGCATATACGGGTAAGATGTTCTATAGTTGACTGGCTCTTGGAATCTATATTTTATACCATGGTTGTTAGGTGTCTTTCTCGTAGTATGTTTCTTCCTTGTCTTCATTGGTTCCTTACTGACCGAAAACTATTGGGTTGTTGGTTCCTGTGGTACAACCATTGTTCGGTGCATCTTCTTTTTCTTATAATGTTATTTCACTTGTTAGTTACCATTAGTTTTATTAACTCTTATTGTTGTGAGTTTATCCTTGGTGATGAGTAGCTCATGTAGTTTCATGCTTGGCCTTTTAGAAGAAACACTTGGTTTGTCTCTTTCACTCAATTATTGACATGTGTTAATATTTTGGGTTACTGAAATATTTGGGCTCATATGTCTCGTTACAATATTAACTGGTTGTAGGCATATAAACTTATACACTGTTGTGAGAATTGTACAAAAGTACCTTTAAGCTAATTTCAAAACACAACATTTCAGAATTAATCACATTTTTTTCACTTTATAGGCTATGTCACACCAAAAGAAAATGTACAGGTCACTTTCAACAACAGTTGACAACAGCTGACTGAATATTATCCGATGACAAAATACTAAACAGATGGGAGATAGTCACACCAACCAACCATTTTGTATATAGTCTTTAAAATGAGATTTTTTTGCTTGTACACGGAAAACCTGGATCACTGTATTAAGATATATATTTTAGATATGTAGGTCAATTTATTAATTTTGAGCTATTAATTTAGCTAGTGCTAAGCTTTAAAACACAGTTATTTGTATGAAAGAAAAGTACAATTTTGTAGGCCAAGTAATAAATCCAACTATGATTCTGAAAAATTGTCACGGGTAGGAAAATAAAAATAATAATAATTCACCGATCTGAATGACGTTTTACAGAATCGTGATAAACATAAAATTACTTTTGATAGTGATCCCATGCTCATCCCAAGTTGAAACTTTCAGAATATGTAGAGGAAAACAATATCTTTCACATATATTTTTTTGAGAATTTTAAAAATACAGTTTTTCAAAATTCAGTAAATGCAATAATGATGTGTTTATAAAAAATATATATATTTTCAACTAATTATGTTTTATATCATATGAAAGCCCTTTAAAAGAGCTTTCAAATGAACTCGATGTCATTGTTCTAGCTTAATTAGAACACAAGTTGTGAACAAATCAATATTGTTGCGCAAGTCAAAAATTTTATTTATTTTTTTCATTTTTGAGCACCCATTACTCAGTAACCTTTCGTCAGAAAAATGTGAAAAAATTGATTTGTGTTACTATTTATGAATACTACATGCATACTTAATTTCAAATAAATCTAAGAGGGTCAGGTTGTAGCACTTGTTGATTTGACACGGAATATCTCTTAAATGTAACTTGAAGTTTTCATTTTGTTGTAAACATACCAGTCTAGTTTTTCTATTTATAGTTTATGCTTTTTTTTTTTTTTTAATAATTTCAACTAATTGAACCCCTAATCAATCCTACACTCCCTCGCAGAAAAACCTATATTTAGTTCATTTATATTGTCATCTGAGTTTAGTTATGTTTGATGTAATAAATAAAATGTTTATTTCATCAAAGGTGTTTTCACTTTTTGTAATTATGTTCTTGTAAATAAATATTCTATGTACTTTATGAATGTAATGTTATAGTTACTGATAAAGTAACAAAGCCCAAATGTCTGTGTGGTATTTTTGTTGTAATAATATTTGTCCGATATGTATTATTTTTGCAATGTTTTTATGTATCTTCTATGAAGAAATAATTTGTTCATTATCCTTAATAATTATTAATTATTGATACCTTAGAATTGAAACGGTTTTGTATAAATTTTGTAATAAAAATCAATGTACTTGTAAGTCTTTTTTATCAATAACCTATTGAAAATAACACATTCCTTGTGCAATGCAAGTAGGCCTACCAAATACCTACCAAAAATGTATATCCCCAATTTTTGATAGAATATTTGATTTTTGTTGCCATCAGAATTTTACTTTGATTTTACTTTCATGTTCCATAAGGAAATGGAAGTATGGTGATGGCAAAAAAATCGTGTTAGAGGTTTTTGCAGATTCTGATTATACTACCCTCAAAACATGAAAAAAAGTAATTTATCGAAAAGTGTCTGTGTGTCTGTCTAGATTTTTTATGGCAAACGATAAGAGCCGCAAATTCAAACAGAATCAAATAATTTTTTGCATACAGCCCTGAATTGTAGAGTATTCAAGACCTATTGTTTTTTGTGAAGATCGGTTAAGATAAAGGGGTAGTTTACCTGCAATATTTTATGTTGTAACAAGAGAAATTTTTTCATGACGAACGATAACTGCCGTAAATTCAAACAGAATCAGATATTTTTTTACATATGTGCCCGAGTTATAGAGGACTCAAGGCCTATTGATTTTGGTGAAGATCGGTTACGGGGAAAGGGTAGTTTACCTGAAACATTTTTTTGTTGTAACGTAATAGTTTACCTGATAATTTTTTGTATATATGTACTACGTTATTGACAACAAAGAAGCAGTTTGTTTTTAAAATTCCTTCCCGGCCTGTTTGGCCGTAGACCAATGTTTTCTGCAAAACCAGACGTTTCGCCAGTGCCATCGACTTCCATCATCAGTGAAAATCAAGTGCGATAACGTGAGGTGGTATACGTTAGTGCCCACAGTAAGTGGCTGAAGCAGTAAGTAGAAAGAAGTAGTTTCAATGGAAATATTTCATTTCGAAAATGATTTTAAATATAAATCTTAGAACATGGAAGTCGTGTATGATTCTCCATACCAATATTTTGTTCTTAAGTGTGCTATTAAGTATTAGGAATCTTCTCCATGTCAAGGTATAGGATTACAGCCTGTTTTGCCTTCACTGAAGGCATCTCTTTTCCTTGCCCTACCTATATCTCGTCTTCCCTGAGGTCTGTATCTTATTACTTGTTTAGGTAGTCCCATGTTTTCCATTCTCTTGATATCCTGCCTCTATTTTATTTGTCCTTCCCTTATTCTGCCGGCTATAGAATATACATTTTACTTGGTACTTATATTTTCATTTCATATTTGATATCTAAGGGTTTGCATTATGAATACTCGACACAATATTTTTCTTGTTAGATTCGAAGTTTTAAGTAATTTTCTCTTAAAAAGTGTGTATGAACATTTTAGCACGACGAGATTGTCTGTTTTATTATTATTCTTAACGTTTTGGTTTTTATTATTAATTTTTGGTTTATTGATTTATTCTACCCAATTCAATCTATTATTGAATCCGATATGAATAAATCGGTTTACTTACTCTTTGACATCGTTTATTAATTTTGTTTAAATAGTTTAGAATGTTTTTTGTTCCATTTCATGAGTTCGATTCTGAAGAAGTTGCGTTGACTCTTCTATTATTAGCTGCGGTGAGTTGCTCTGTACTTTCCTGTATAGACACTAACATAAACACAACATGTACATGATACTTAATATTATTATAACATTAATAGTTAATAACATTTTATTATGGCCTATGCATACTGCATTGGTCATTGTCACTTCTGATAGTGTCCTTTTTCTTCATCTTGTGGTTTTATTACCTTAACTATAGTTTGTTAAGTGAGTTTACTATACTTTAGGAAGTTACCTTTTTATATGGGTTGTAATCCTATCAAATTATTCTCGTTATTGCTTGAATATCTCTTATCATTGTTTTGATAGCACTGTTATTATTGTGCAGTAGTTCATTCTGCATTTATACTGAAAATTGCTTTGGTTTAAAGTAACCAAGATTACTTGCATCTAGCTGTCAACATGGTTTATTTATTATTATGGTTATTATTAGTATTTGGGTGGCTATAATCCTTGAATTTACTTATTCGAATAGTATTCTGCCTCATTCAATGTTGTTGGTTTAGTTCCTACTCTTTTATGATAAGTTTACAAGATAATTTTGTTCGTCATGCATCCATTCTATGGCAAGCATATAGTTATAATATACAACAATGGATTATTGTCGGTTTTGTGTTTCTGTATTACATTTGATTTATTTGACTTTATGTAGTACTGGTATATCTATTGGTTATTATTAGATTACATTTTGTTTATCTTTTACAGTCTTTACTATTGGTAATTAGTGGTTATTTCTAATATCAATTCCTAATTTTAAAATTAAAGGTGTACCTTCAATTTCACCAGAAGGAAAGTGGTATGTTGGTACAATGTAAGTAAAACATTTTGTTCTGTTTTCTTTTTTTCATATTTGGTTCAAACGTACAAGTGAAAAACTTTCTGGGGCGATGTAGCTCACAAACCCTACAAAGACTCGGCGTTTTCCACAACTTGTATTTAGGAAAGAACAAAAAGAAAAATCAGATTTCTGTGTTATGATCTGCACTATTCTGTTAGTTATTATGGTTTGTACCCTAAGAATATTCGTATGTTAGCCTCCGAATACTTGTTTGCAAATAATGTCGATTTTCTGGTGAACTGGGCCGGTAAAAGATTGTTTTACTGGCTTCATGCAGCGACATTCAAGGTTGTCTTTTAGAGAGGCTGAAGCAACAAGTTTTGCAATAGCATTTAGTTTTAATAAACATAACATAAAACTTTCTTCAATATTGGAATTCTGTGATAAGTCGCCTTCATTTTTACTGTCACAATATTTGGAATGTGAAGGAAACCAGGCAGCATAACGACAGTGCACTGTCCTAACAAAGTTGTCAGTTTGAAGGGAAATAAACAAGTCAGCAGGGTTACCCCTTTGGAAAAGGGTGAAACCAGTGGTATTTTCATAGATGGCAGCTGGAAACCACCACTTATCGTTATATCCACAGAGTGTTATGTAGATATCACTTTGATTATTTATGGACCAGCAGGTTGTATTGGAGTAGCACATCCATCAAGATAAATTACAGCCTCTCTTTTTTTACTATTTATGAAACAGTTTATACCTCATACCCGTTACAATCTGACTTCAGCCATTAGACAAGTGTTTATATGGCCTGTTTCGGTGCAGCCGCTGAGAGCTGGATGACAATAAACCCAGGTAAAACCATGACATACCTGGGCTAGCAAAAGATGCTCTTTCAAAGGCAGCTACACCATCTAACTGACAGCAGGTTTTAGTTCAACTGGAATTTGGCCATTAAATGAAAATATATTCAGTATCGAAGAGTTTCTGTGTTCACCTGTAATTGACAGAGAGATAGGAGACAAAAGTAATTATGAAGGAAGATTAACACCAACAAAAGATTGTCAAGAGACCACAGTAGCCGGACCTCCCACGTCGGAAATAAACGAGACATCTGCTAATACCTTATCACAATTGACACCAGAATAAATTCGCCCTTATCCGAAAGCGACTGCAAAAATAAAATAGAAATGCGCCAAGAAGAAAAAGTCAAGTATTCTCACTGACTCCTATTAAAAAAGCAATTCGTATTGAAGAGGAGGCATGACAAAAGAAAGAGCGATCAAAACGGAAACTAATCATGAACGGTAAAACGAAGGCGATTTGTGGACTGTATAGAAACGGTCAATCAAACTCTCCAAGACTTAAGAAATTGTAACAAATTAGTGGGTAGCGTAACATTTGTTATTTCAGAGGATTCTCGCTAGAGATTACCGGTAACTGCAAGAGGAACCCGCGCTGATATTGTCTCAGTGTGTTTAAAGTCCTCGGCGATGTGGAATGCTATTCAGACTAAATTTGCAAAGCAATATGAGAGCCCATTTAGGAGGAGGAGGAGATGGTGATTTTTCTACAAACTTACTGCACCTCGGTGACGGTAGTGTTCCTAATGACGATAGCTTCACAGAAATTGACGAAAAACTGGGACATAGTAAATTGTACAACACTGTATTAATTGCTAAATTCTGTGCAAAACGTCAAGTGTTTACTTGATAAAAATTACAAGTGGTTATTCCCAAAGAATCGAATCTGTGAAGGAAAATAATGATACAAGTTTGGAAAAATTTTCTGGGGATAATAAAACGTCCGAAGAATCTATTAACACCGTATTTAATATTGAAAATATAGTGTACTATCTCCAAGAATTTTTGAATTCTTTAAATCAATCTTGCATTCCGCCACAACGGTTCATTCTAAAGGTTGGCACTCCAACAATGTTGTTGAAAAATTTACATCCTCCGAACGTTTGCATAATACAAAATGCAGGTGACACGGGAATTTCTGTGTCAAGTAGGTAATAGCATTATTATCAGACTCAAAAGCCCTCTTCACACACACATTCGAATCAGTAGGCTACTGGTTGTTAGCATTACCTGGTGTAATTACCAACTTATAAATTGTAACATTCTTTACTTTAGTACACACTTGAAGGAAATTAACAGTTTCGAAATTACATCCTGTTGTGTCATTACGACATTAAGAATGTTGTTGGCGTGAATTTAATGCGACAGATTTTTTTTACCTCTGCCCATGTTCTCTCAGTCCTCTCACTCACTCACTCACTCACTCTCTCTCTCTCTCGCGCGCACACGCACGCGCGCCAACTCGTACAGTTTCTTCTTTTTGTCAACAATTTCAGTGTTACACACAATCCTTCACTGTTTGTTTGTATCTGTTTGTGTAATCATTCATTGTGTTTGTACAGACTACACATTCAAACTTGAGTAATCTGTTTGTAGCAGTGTAACATTTCAACAAACACTTAAAGAGGCGCGCTTTGGGTGCAGTCGCAGAAGGACCTGCCGTGCTAACTTAATGAAAATAAAAGGAAATTAATAGTGAGGTAGTCATGTTTAATTAAAGGTAGTAGTGAGGTTTGCCCCTATTAGTGAGGTAGATGGGGAAAATTGACAGAGAAAGAGTGAGGGGGAGAAGAGAGACGGGGGAGAGAGAATTACGAATTTTTAATTATTCTCATTCATACCGAATATCATTTGTAAGAATATAGTTATGCAGTTGTTGGTATACAGTAGTACCGAAGCAACATGTTTCAAGTTGACTCCCATCCGTTGGAAATTTATTCACCATTCTGATTAATAAAAATTTCTACAAGTACCAATAATATAAATAACAACCTGCAGAAGCAGAAGAGTTTATATCTTACAGAGTTGAAGAGTTGTAATGTTACATTAATTATATTTTTGCTTTTCGTATATCACAGTGAGCAGTAATCTAATTTTTTTGAAATAATACGTGAAGGCTTATATATTAAGAATTAATTTTTTTTTATAGTTTCCGTAACTTGCTTGTAAAATAATTAGGTATCCAAAAGGTAAGTTACATATTTTAATAGCAACTTATAAGTTCCTCATCCTCGGTTTTTTCCTTTCTTCAAAATGTACCACTTCTTAATTGCGAATAAATTATTTAACGTAATAATCGTTTCACCAAAGGCTGTTTGGATCCTGTTAATAAAACTCTTGAGTCTGCTGCACATAATCCTCGCTTTTGGTTCATGTTTCGTTAACTTTCTACATTACAATAAGTTTAATTATTTTCAAGTTCCTTATAAGTAGCCAACTGTAGTAAACATCATGTACTTTGACCTCTCTCTCACTCTCTCTCTCTTTCTTTCTGTTACTCTTGTTCTTCTCAATAACTGTATCTCAGGAAGTCTGAACGTAACAGGTTCTTAAGTAAACTTCATATGACTTAACGTGCAAAATCTTAAACATCATTTGGGCTTCAGTTATGTTATAATTTTGTAAGAAAGCTTTACAAAATACTTTTTACACTGCTTCTGTATACGAAACTAAGTGCAGGTATGTAATCAAATTTTTTAGTAGGCCTATTTATTGTAACACTGTTACAGTTTCTTGAAAACGCCGTATGTAAACAAACATTAAAACTTAGTAATAAGGTTTATCAAACTACTATTTTTCTTGGACGCATTAACGCAAATCAGTAATCTAGAGACCAATTTTATATTGAAAAATCGATGTCTAATAAACGGAATTTGATATGCAAAAATCCATCGGTTAAGAAAATAAAGTAAACTTGGTTAGTAACAAATAATTTTGGCAAAAATTTTTAATTTGATATAGGCTATAATTGATTCCAATTTTATTACAATCTGAGAAATGAAGCCAAATAGATTTTCATAAACGCTGGTCTAGTAACAAAAAAAGTTTCATTCTTAAGCGCACAATATTATAATTTCCCTTTCATCCCGGAAAAAAGACTGTATTAAGCTACTATCATACTTGTCTAGTCTACACTATTTAATGGGTATATTATAGGTTTCACAAAAATTGATTATCTTACACATGGTTTTAATATATCACTAAACTTTGTGAAAAGTCTGAGTGAAAAGAATTATATACACAACGGTTGATGTTAATACAGGTCTTAATTCGTTTCAAAATTTATAGATAAATAAAAAATTAAAATTATCACATATATTGTGTGGTGTATAAAATAAATTGTAATAATCCTTTCTAATATGATTACTTAAGCCATAATATCCGAAGTTGGACCGTTCCTTTATTCTTCTGTAGCCTCCTACATTCTTGCGTATCTGCTGTCATATTCGCGTCTCACAGTCATAGTAGACAGTAGGCTATAATATTATACCTTTTTTTGCGTTGTCTGAGACTTGTCTCAGAGGATAAGACTCAGGCTGATCTGGGGCAAGCACCCTTCCGCCGATTGGAGATTTAGAGGAGTCGCACGCCAGCGCAGCGCGGACCGGTGGCGAAGTAGGTGGAGGCATTCAGGATAGAGTGTAGTGTATGGATGTGTATTTGTGTGTTTACGTAGTGTGCAGAGCCAAATGGGTGATGGTAGAGCCATAATAAAAGTATAAGTCAAACGACAGCCAAGACGAAGTCGAGTAACGCAGGACGCCAAAGCTGGAGGGAGGTGTCAGAGAGGCGTCAAGGTAAGGCGGGGAGGCACAAAGGAGAGGGATAAAGACCGGATAGGTAGATAGGAAAATTTAAGATGTTAAGTTATCAATAAGGAAGCCAGGTGTAGTAAGTATGACGAAGAGACTTAATTATTTCTATTTCTCCGTTGGCGGGGGTTTCTGGGAGGAGGTCCATCGGGAATGGTGAGGAGACGGTTTATGACAAAGGAAGGTCTGCGGTAGTTACAGGTAGTATTAATATTATACAATACCTCCTTCACATTTAAGTTGAGGAATTCCAATCAGCCTTCCGTTGCGTTACTTCTCTCTTGAGCCCTTGATATAATTCGTTGCCTGCTCTTTATTGCAGCTGTAATATCTCCTTCGTTTTATAATTCGTAACGTTAAATATTCTTCCTCACCCTGGAATTTTCCATTCTCTTTTACTAATTTCTTTTCACTTCATAAGACTTTTCTATACAAAAGCAAGTATATAAAAAAGTTATAAGGTCGGGGATTAGCAACCAAACGGCATTGTTTAAAAACATTTATCTACAAGTTTCTTTTCTATAGTTCATCGTACACACCCTTGCGAGATAAAAATAACTACACGGTAGTTTCTTTCGCAATTTTTCGCATTATTTTGAGACAATCGACTGGTGATTTAGAGATAAATACTTAATATTAATGGGGTCTCATACATTTTATATTATATCTGTTTTCTATCCTACTGATAGAATTAGAAAAACGGTAGCTATCTCTCTTTTCCTTTTAAAAGCACAATACATATTAATTTACCAAGTAGCAGTTTCCTTCTTCATTTAAAATTTCTATCAAATCTACTGTATATTGGACAAAACAGAAGGGGAAACATACGTGCTTACAAGGTAGTGTAAACATCCTGTAATGCTGTCAAATCAAAATACAAAGGAAGGGGAAGTGAATACTGTAATGAGTAGCCCCTACATTCATATTTATGCAGGTGTAGGTGATGATTAAGGCCCGGATTTTTATGTAATTACATATTTGAATGCTGAGTGCACATTTACACGGAAAAGCCAGATATCGGCGAATCATACCAATAGGTGTCTTATCCGCGAGTTTAATTTTACATATTTTTACATATTTTGTTCATATTACATATTTCACTCCATCTTACATATTTCTACATATTTTACTATACTTTACTTCAATTTGAAAATTGAAATGGCAAAAAATAGTTAGGCCTATAACAACATTACTCAGATGCGCAAATGTGCAATTAATCAGAATCAGGTCCAATTAAATTTATTACAAGAAAAGGCAAAATATTGCATCTGTTGCAATTGCACACATAGATTCTACTTTCAAGAAGTAAAATTTTTTACGAGCTCAAGCGACAAGTAAGGCATTTTGCACGGGATGTTAGATGAGAATGGTATGCGCGGCCCCACTCATTTACGTTTTGTTCGCACGTTCAGCGGGGTCGGTGGGGAAAGAACGTGCTGTCCGCGGTAAATAAATACTCTTCGCAGATCTTGCAATTCTCGCAACGGATTCCATCTACCTAAACAAACAAATATCTATATAACTCTATGCTATTGTAGGGCACAATGTGATTTTTGACGCCAGTATTATCGACGCTCTCGGAGTGTAAGCCTACACGTAAATAACAATCTGGCGTGCAGTGTGGTGTGTTGAAGTTATTGTCAAGTCAGTGTTTTGTCTTTCGCCTACACTTCTGCGCTTGCTTGTTTCTTGCCTTGGCGGATTCTCGTTGTTGGACAAAAGACGTCTTAAATAATATATTGTGCGGTATTGTTCAACGCAAGTTCTTAAGAGTTTTAAATACAAATATCCTTGTTTTATCATGGCACCGACTGCATCATCTTTGTCATCTAAGTTAAAATCATGGGTACAGATTGACAGTGCTTTTACAACTGACGATAAAGCTGTATTTTGCCAAGTTTGTTATGGCCAAATGGTGTTAAAGAAGAGAAGGTACTGCTGTTGTATACAGATGCAGCAGCATACATGTTAAAAGCAGGTAATTCTCTAAATGTGTTTTACCCCAACCTACTACATGTTACATGCCTGGCTCATGGATTGCATCGAGTAGCTGAAACTGTCAGAGACCTTTTCCCCGAAGTAAATACATTAATATCAGCAACAAAAAAGGTGTTCTTGAAAGCTCCTTACCGTATCCAGTGCTACAAACAAAGGCTACCTGACACACCTCTGCCTCCAGAACCCGTAATTACAAGATGGGGAACCTGGATCGAAGCCGTAAATTTCTACAGTGACAACTTTGAAGCTGTGAAGTATGTGGTGGAAACATTATCTCCCGATTCTGCAGTGTCAGCGAGCGAATCCTTGTCTGCATTCAACAACTCTAAGGTGATATGTTCAGTTTCGTACATCAAAACGCATTTCAGTTGCATCAAGAAACTGGAGACTGCAGGTCTGACTCTCCAAGAGGCCATAGGAATAGTTGAAGAAGCAGTTAACAAGTTAAATGCTGTGCAGGGTGAAGTCGGTGACAAAGTTTCTACTAAATTAAATGCTGTGCTGAATAGAAACCCTGGTTACTCAACTTTACATACCATTTATCGCATATGTAACAGCGAAACTGTAGAATCGATTGAGAATATTCTTCCAAGTACGATTCCTCTATATAAACATGCGCCGGTGACGACATGTGATGTCGAGAGATCCTTTTCTATATATAAAAACATACTCTCAGACCGAAGACAGTCCATGTCAACAGACAATATAGAAAAGTATTTAATAATTAATTGTGCAACTAAACAGTGGAAAAAAAAACTTACATGGACACTTTATTCTTATGCAGAGTTATAGTAGAGTTTTATATATATATATATATATATATATATACAATATAGATTTTCAAGTCAAAAATCTACCTTTAATTTTATAGTAATTTCAACTCTCCTAGTAAAATACTTTGTTAAATAGTTAATAATTCTCAATGTTTTACTTTATACTCATGTCCTATACTACAGAAATCCATAGGTAAAATACTTTGTTGTTAATTTTATAATATCAAGGTTTCTTTTTTAATACTGTTTTCTAAAATATGTTTTCATAAATTTTCTAAAGTACAATAAACAATTGAAAAGTAATTCATTTCTTATGCATGCTGTCTTATTGTAAACTCTTCAACAAAGAGTTGAACTTTCAGATACTGTGTATTCTGAGGGTTAACTTATTTTCTGTAACAGAAGTGGTAATCTAACTGGTGATTAGTATCAGCCCCGAACTTGATTAGTATTTTATGGATTACATTGACTTTGCTCAAAATATATTTGCATGTTTTGAAAGTGATTTTAAAAAGTTTAAAATGAAGCACCTATTATTTTCAAAACCTTTCAAAGAGGGCACTGTTATGTTCTCGTAAAATGTAAATTATATTGTTGATGTGAAAGTATTTTAATACTACATATTTCTTAAATATTACATATTTAGCTACATATTTTCCTTATTTTTCCTACATATTTATGTACATAAAGGGAGACTGTGCGCTGCGCCGTACGCTAGACAGAGAGGGTATAATAGCAACTATCTCGCTCTACTTTCGTTAGTGAAACACGCGGCGGATGAGTAAATTTTAGTCCATCCATTTTTGCAGTTCAACCTGCGATAACTTCAAAACCAATAAATATACAGCAATTCTGAAAACTGCATTGTGTTCAGTAATTAAATCTCTATAAGTAGCCAAAATCTCAATTAATATAATTAACAATTACAGAATTGCAAAAATTAGTTTGGAGATACGTCCGGATGTGACAGGTTGTACTGTATTTACCTTATAACAATTCCCCCTAAATAAAAGGGAAATCCCCAAATTCATATTTCGAAGCCACCTGTTGTAGATAAAACGGTATTTATCTTGGATACATACGTTTAATCTCATACAAACGTTTTTATGTGTGTTCCCATCAGCACCGACACACCTGTACAGGCTTCTCCATATTTTTCTACACCTGTCCAAATATGACTATACTGATTACAATAGTAATTTCTTCTACGGTTTGTTTATGACCATAAGATATGTCTTTATAGTTCCTTTTAAATACCATTATTTTCTGCTCATTCGTACAAAACTTTTAATTGTTGAATGTGCCAATTCTGATAATCTTTGCCAAACCCAAATTTTAATGTTATACGGCGTCACCTTATTATGTAGCAAACAAAATTAGAACAAATCACTGTTATTTTAGCAGTAGCTTTTTTAAGGAGCCCAGAGTAGGCCTATACCTACCCGACACGCACACATTTGAAGGATCAGTATTTTGTCTTGGAGTTCACTCTCCCAGCTGAGATACCCATGTTTTTAGGGACCAGGAACTCGCATTTGAACTTCTATCATCAGCTACATAATGTAAATCCTAGATAAATGTACAAGCCTATGCTCTAAAAGCCTAAGCTATGATACCCACAATCATCTACGTTTTACTAAAATAATGGTTGCAAGTTAAATTTTTTGATTCATGTTGATGCTTTTGTCTCGAAGAAACCAGGTAAATTAATCTGCTTTTCGTATCCGGCCGACGATGGTGTGCTCCCACTTACGAACAGTGGCACTTGCAACTCGTTTCACTTGCGAACACTCAAGTAGATAAGACACGTAATTAATTTTTGATACGTGAGAGTACCTCCCACTTGCGAACACACAAACAACGATGTATGTACATCCACCCTGTATTGTGTTTATGTTTTTATAATTCGTTAAATGTATTTTTTGTTACCAACTACGTTTACCAAGTTACAATTTTTATAAAACTCACACACACACACACTTGCATAGCCGCTCCCTCACTCTCTCTCTCTCTCTAAATTAAAAAGGAAGGTTATTTTTTATTTATTTTTATTAGTCAACTTGTAGAACGGACGACGTGATCTTGAGAAACATCCCAACTTCAGAATCTTTTTCATATCTTTTAGTTTATCCAATTCAGTATACTTTTTCGTCCTTTTCATAGCTTAAAAATTTCACTCCATCGTTACATCGTGTTCTGAATACATTTCTCTGCCTCAGATTATAAACATTTGATAATGTTTTTTATTCTTGGATGTGGTCTTCCAACGTGGCTGTTTAGTTTCTGATGCGTGCTTGTACGGTATTATTCATTGTATGACGTCGGAAGTAGCAGTTCCGTAACTCCTGTGGCACTAATCATTGTCTAGCTATTGTTCTACGAAACAATTAAAGAATTAATCGAGTTTCTCTTCCTCTGGAACTTGACCATGGATATACTACCAGCCACATTCTACATCTTTTCGAAGGAAAGCAAGTGTAGCACACATTAGGATTTTTGTGCTCCCTAAGTCATTTGAATGTGTATACTCGTGCAAAGTGACTACTGCAGCTTTTGAATTTTCCATTCATGAAAAATTACTTTTAATCTTTCAAACTCTCTTTTCTATTGATTTAACCAAAAATCGGGAGCTTAGCTTGCACAACGTCTTCGCCCGGACGGAAACTACTCTCGTCAATTTTCAAACCGGGACAACTGACAAACTGGCCGGGACCCCGGGATCAGGTCGTCAAACCGGGACAATCCCGGTCAAACCGGGACGTATGGTAAGCCTATTTATACATGTATTTATCGGTTTTCAATATTGATGTGAGCATTGTACTGTAGAATTAGGAAGCGATTGTATTGAACGAATCACGATTATCAAATGATATACGGTATTCCTTTTAGTTCAACAATTCCGTCATCTCGTCTCCGGTACTTTGGAAAACCATTGTTATTTTCAATAGTTTAACGTAAAATGTTGCTCGGTTATTATGTGTACATATTCCATCAATCATGCAAGGAACATTAGGATTACGAGCTCTACAAGATCCATGTATCATTCGAGATAACAATTTTATGAATCCTTGGAAAAGTGATACGGCACAAAACTTAGAATAAGCAAGAGGTAGTGTATTAACTTTTTAAATTGTATATTATTATTATTTTTATTATGTTTTTACTATAAAATATTCATATTATTTTAATATGATTTTCTGGAACACGTTTGGTGGAAACGTAAAACCGGCCAGCTGATAAATAAGAGGTTGCGAGTTCAGACGTAGATGTGTATATATGTGTCAGCCAAAACAGTGTTTTGTAAACGTACACGTCTGTCATTACAACATTAAGAATGTTATTTGACCTTGAGTAGGTACTCATGTTGACGGGAATGAGAAATCTTGTGGTGTTAGCGCTGAATAGCCACAACACAGGGGGGGCCATTCCGGCTTCCCGCGCTAACCTAGCGATCAGCTGTTTTTGCCGCGTGACGTCCGACTGGTGGAAGAAATACGCGCGAGTCTTGATTTACCATGCAATCTTACCTGAGGCAATGTCCTACTTAGCATCTCTCTGCTGTTTACACGAAATATTAACAATAATTGTAATGAGCTATTCATATAGAAAAAGGATTAAACAACAAGATTAAATGGTTTGCGGCAAAAAATAATGGTAAAATCTATTTCTACATTTAATAGAAAAGTAAGCAAGTCTGTCCACATATAACATTGACAAAATGGCACAAGATGTAAAATTAAGTCGGAATTTTTTATTATTCGTTAATTTTATATTAATAGAATTATTTCGATTGTTATTAATTTACTTAGAAACCTCAGATAATACTGATATTTTTCAGTGAAACGTGCGTCAGGTGTTAAAAAGAATATACGAAATTATACTACTTGCAGAAGAAACAAATTGAAAACATCACAAATTTTATATATATATATATATATAATATGCCTGCGTGGGTGGGTGCGCGTACGTGCACACGCGTGCGCGCATGAGTGCGTGTATAAACATTTCTATGTAGTATAATATGTTTGAAACAAGCTTCCAATTATTGTAATTATAATCAATATCATAATCATTTTCTTTATCTACATTTTCTACATTCTACATTATCTACATTGAAATTTATTGACATTTAAAAGATACATTAAATATACTGTATTGAAAGGGACACTGTGCGCTGCGCCGTACGCTAGACAGAAAGGGTATAATAAGCAACTATCTCGCTCTAGCTTCGTCGTCAAACACGCGGCCGCATGAGTAAGTTTTATTCAATCCATTTTTGCAGTTCAACCTGCGATAACTTCAAAACCAATAAATATACAGCAATTCTGAAAACTGCATTGTGTTCAGTAATTAAATCTCTATAAGTAGCCAAAATCTCAATTAATATAATTAACAATTACAGAAGATACACAGAAGAAGAACGTGTTTTTTTAGACGTTTCTATTGGTTTAGCATTTGCATTTGTACACTGTACTCTTAACTACATATTATACTAATGTACAATGAAGATATACTTATTATATCTTTATTTAGTATATAGTTATTTACGTGTCAAGAAAAGAACGTGTGAATAAAGTGATCACAACATTTTATACCTTATATGTTTTCTGTCATTGAATGATTAACCCACTTTTTAATAACAGCGTTGAAAAATAGTTGATTACGTCTTTCAAAGATTATTTTTACTACGGTACTGAAATTAAAAATAACTAAGATCGTATACAGGAATTAAACGTAGGCGACTGGAAGCAGTAATTGTATAAACAGCCGAGACACACCACCTGCTAATATTGCAGGAATTGCTTACGTTCAGTAGACTTGGCAACGTTGTGACCTTCGTGACTTTATATACATTTTGTGGCAACACTGTGCATATTTTTCATCACTAAAAGCTAAACCGATATCCGTGATAAAATAGTAATGCATATTTTTACACGTGTGAGTCGTTTGTAACGATAAAGTTAACAGGGTAATTATTATTCAACTTTTTTCAACAAACTATCTTGAAACGGATATATATTTTTACGGTTTTTTATGCTGATTACGAATATGTAAGAATAAAATGTCTAAGCTTACTTGTAACTTTTATATATGGGGTCTCAAAAAGATGAACTTCTCTGGTCAGAACTTGCATGTTTAGCTAATGATGGATAAACGTGATTATATATATATATATATATATATATATATATATATATATATAGTAGTTAAGGACAATCTGTATAATTAATGTGTCATTTTGGCTGGGCAGTATTGTTTGGGGAACGCTATTTAATTTAACTGGAATTTATATGTACTACTGTATGGTATATATCCTATATTGTTTTGTTAACACTATTTTCTAGGGTTAAGATATATTTCATAATATAAAATGAGCCAGTACGTTGTCAATGAACCAGTACGGCTAAGAGGAAACAAATCAGTTGTGGGATATGGAGTGATGTAAGGCCGTTTATTACATTTTATTGAATGTTTAGATTCCAACACCATAATCTCGGACAGATACCCGCCACAGTATCACCCGGCTCTAAACATTCAATAAAATTTAATAAACGGCCTTACATCACTCCATATGTATATCCATATAGGGGGGTAAGAACCCATGATTTTAGTAAAGTATTCCGGGGGTTGCGGCACCATATCCTCACTGATCCTCTTAGGGTTTAGGCAATAAGAGTTTGAACGCTTCGGCCTTCAACCTCTTATTGGGGGGGGGGGGTATTGTAACGGTACAGAAATGGAAATTTTATTTTGTATCAATCAGTTCACTTTCAATTGACAGATTTCACCTGTGAGGAGCCCCAGTACAACATACATACAGTTAGCCTAAACAATTGCCCAGACGTATTGCGTAACCGCCCAGTAAGCAGCAGTCCTTGTGAAACAGTATGCAGGTGAACAGCAGCCAGTAAGCAGCAGCATATAGTGCAGCTGGTTAAAATAAGTGTGGCCTCGGGTGCAAGATAGGCCGTAATTAAGAGTAGGCCTATCTTTCAAAGCATTAACAGTGTTAAAAGCTGTACAAACAGTATAACGCGCGGCCAGTCTACAAAAAATTAAGTGTTCGAACAAAGTTACGTCGGCCGACTTTATTTTACCACATGTGGGAACATTGAATTAAAACAGTGAAAAAATAAGTAAATAATGTAAACTAATAAATAATAGTGCCGGAGTGCGAAAAAACGAGTAAAACGGTTATCATGAGACGGCGTAGCAAACCAGAAGAAAACGTAATGGATGGGTAACTAAAATCACAGCATATTAACATTTAAACCAATGTTCAGTAAATGATGATTATAATTTTGATTAACAAAAGCTTAAAACGTAAAAAACAAAGAGATCTCTAAGAAAAAGGTTTTTTATATTAAATATGAGAGCAAGGTGAAAAAATAAAAAATAAACGTACTGGTTTATTCAAAAAGATATAATCTGTTATAGGTTAAGAAAGATTTCATTTATTAATTTGTTTGAATTTAATGTATTACTAATATAAAGACTAGTGTTTAATTGACGAGTAAGTAATGTGGCTAATAAATTGGAAGCGATTTGTTTTATAAACGAACTGCGTATTTATATGTGTACTGGTAACCTTCAAATAATCCTTTCTGCAGCGGTTTCGTCTGTACGACTCTGGAGTAACCCTAAGGTAAGAGTTAATTATTAATTTGAATCAATTGAGTAGTCTCACTTCATCCACTCACTTAATTATTCACTGGGTTGTTTATTGATGTTAGTATCATCATGGGGTTACTGATTACAATTGTTTATTTTATTTTCCCTTCACAAATGATCACTTTTGGTAATTAACTGTGGCCTTGATTTGCCTTAGGGTATGTTTACTAGTTTTGATTATATTTATCACTATTTATTAGGGTGTGTGTATTATTAATTCCCTAACTTATATTTATAAACACATTCCTTTATCAATAAAATATACATAACATTATTACCTTTCATTATCATTATTAACCTAGGTGTAACGGGTCAAATAAAAGGATTTTTATTTTATTAAATTTGGGGATTTTTTATTATAAAATATTGTAAATTTATTGTCCATCTGTGTGGCCAGTCCGCGTGTTTGAATAAAAGCATGGCGCTAACCAAGTAACAATACGCAATAGTTGTTGTGCAACCTTTACAAAAGAATGTGCCCGGCGCCGATTCTAAGAACTTTACATTTGTGTGATGTCCGCACCCAAACGCACCACCCCAGCACGTGCGCAGACCGACGCGGAATTGTTGGACGCAAAATGGCTTAAAGAAGAATCTCTGTTCGCCTCGTGGACCATGCTGGAGGAAATAAAACAAAGTCCATCCTACTTTGGTGACGTAGAACAGTGCTCACGGATATCGTCGACATCCTGGACTAAAAAACTCCTATGTGTCAGGTGTACAGCCACAAGACTGTGACAACTCAGGCTGTGCGCGGCGACGAAATTTGTTCGTCGGCAAGGCAGTAATGTCCGGCATCATGCATAAAGGCAGTCCACGAGAAACCACAACAGCTAACGGACGCAGATAATGCCGCGTGGGCCCGGTCGGCCGGAACTTTATAAAATATGAATAACTAAGTATAATACCGCTTTCAGACCGACCGGGATCCAAGGAAATAATGGACTTACAAAAGTATAACGGGCGAAGTGAAGTTGTCAGCAAACAAGTTAATTAATGTGCATTGAATCAGTGAACTAAAAAAACACGTGTCCGGCCGGAGTCTCAGTAGTTAACAGTTAAATGTAAATGATTTCGTTAAATAAAAAAAAAACAAGGGGTAAGGTGTTAATATAGTATGCGTGTGTGTGTGTGAAAAGGCAGACTGGGCGGTCTGATGTCTGTATTAAATTAAGGTAAGATGTTAAAATAAGATAAAATAGTAATTGTCTCAATCATGTAGCGAATAGCGGAAAATCATTATGCTTGTATTTCATTTCAAATTTTGGAGAAATAGTCTGACAAAAGTTTTTTTTTCTAAAGTAAAGAAATAAAATTTTAATTCTCTTCAAATAATGAGTTGTATAAGTAATTTACATAACCCGTAAAACATACTTGCATCCTACGTTCGTGTGACAGAATCCTGGTCCAAGAAAATTTTCAACAGGTAGGTGGAATTAAATAATAAATTATGTATTTATATTTGTAAGTATAAAATATTAGCACAATGGCGCCCGAACAGGGACAGTTTTTATAAATCAAAAATTTAATGTAAAAACCACACCTACGAATAAGATGCAAGTATGGTTTGAAGGTTATATAACTGTACGTAACAATTATGTAAGGTACGTAAGTCTAAGGGCAGTATAGGTAAGTTAAGAAAATCAGTAAATTTACAATTTAAAATGGCAGGTAACGAAAGCAATATAAATGAAACGACTAGTGTCGAAAATTTTGATGAGTCAAACATGAGTAATTTTGAGATACATTCGACTCCAAGTGCGAGCCAAGATAAAGTAGAGTTAAATTTAACAGATCAAAGCAATGTAACTGAAGATTCGGGCGTGCAATTGACTCCGACTTCAACAAAATGTAACAGCCAATTCAATAATGAGGTAATGAATATGTTGCAATTAATCTTAGAGCAAAACAGTAATTTTGACACCAAATTTGACGTACAGAATAACAAATTTAACGAATTAAATAGACTTTTTGATAATAATGACATAAAATAGGATGAACAGAGTAGAAAGTTCAATGAGCTTAAAATCGATATTAATGAAGTTAAAATCAAGTGCGAAAGTAGTTGTAACGAACTAAAACGAGACATTGAGAAAATAGTAGAGTCAGTAGGAGAACAGAGTAAAAGTAAAAATAATAATGATAATAAACAAGTAACTAGTGAGAAAAGTAATGTCGAAAATGAAAATATAATTAAAAATGTGGTACTAGAGAATAAGTTAACAAATGATAATGATGATGTCGAAAATAATAAAAATAATATTGAGAATGAGAATATAATTAAAAATGTAATATCAGGGAGTGATACGTTGAAAATAGATAATGAGATAGTAAGTGACAGTGAGAGAATGATAAGTTGTAATGGAGTAATAATTAGTGTTGTTGAATTAGAAAAAGAATGGAAAGAAAGAATAGATGAATGTGTAGGGCAGAGGGTAAATTGTCCCCTTATTTGTGATGAACCAGAGTGTTTACAAGTGTTATTATTGGAGGGCAAGAGACCCTATTTAATGGAAGATTTGAGTTATATCCCTTTTTTGTATGAGTTTGTACCCTCTGTGCGGAATGGTGTTGAAAGCGAGAGATGGTGTTATGATGAGAGAGAGTTAGATAGAGAATTGTGTGTTGACAAAGAGATAGAATTATATAAATTAAAGAGAGATTATGATGAGATGAAAGAAATGTTAGAAGTGTGTTTGAACAATAATATGTTAATTTATGATGAAAAAATAACTGACCCGATATTGAATATAATTACTAATGGAGACTGGACAGAAATAAATGATGTTGACTTGGTATATGATTATTATGGTAAAATAAATGAACTGAAATTTTATGGTTATGACACACAAGATAGCCATATGTGGGTAAATAAAAGTGAAAATTGTTATTTGAAACAAAGACTAATTTTTGACGATGGAGGCTAAACAGTAAAGCAATAAATGGACAATTTTAAATATTGTGTTGTATGGTTCAGACCTCGCAACCTTGGACAATGAAGTGTGATATAACTGAATAATAATGATGAAGAATTGTAAATAAATGTTTAGTGAATTTAATTGTGTGTATTGTAGGATGTTAGGTAAACAATGTGTGTATGTAATGGAAATTGTTGTGATAATAATAATGTTAATATTTTGCAATCTAAATAAATAACAAAATTAATTTTGAAGACAGTAATTAGCGAATTGTAATTGTTTGGATAGCAATTGAACTTGTATTTTCAATAATGAATTTAATTAAAATAATTTGAGATGTTTTAAATATTTTTTGACTGATGTAAATGTTATATAATTGAATTTTTCTAATGGATTTAAATTATGTTATGAGTTGAATTTGAGAATTAATCAATAAATAAATGTGAAATTGTTTGGTATGAAATAACATTGTTATTAAATGTTTCAGAGGTTACGTGGAGATATTGGTGTGTATGGTGTACATTTTGTGTTTATGTCAGTAGGTGAATAAGGTGCTGTAAGTATAAAATTTATAATACCAATTAAATGGAATAAAATATTTACAGATGTGAAAAGATTTTGATTCAATGATGAGGAAAATAATTTGAGATCATTATACTAAATAGAAACTATAATTAAAAAATAATAATAACTGAAAGGTGATAGAACAAATGTTAACAATCAATTTGAAAATTTTAAGGAATCTAATTGTCGAAAGTGATGAATGATTTAAATGATGATGGATAAAAGAGTTAATGAAAATTTCACATTATAATGTTTTATATAAAGTTTTAATTTAGCTATTAGTGTGTTATTGCTGTGGTGGCATGTGCCACAGTAGATAGCAGAAAATGTTGGGGGTAAGAGAGAGTATTACCTCCATCGGAGGCCGAAATGGCGAAAATGCACGGCACACCTTTTTGTACAATTGCATATTGTACCTTGATAGACTGCTGTGCCGTGCAGTTAATGACGAGTGTAACATGCTTGAAGTTAAAGATGATTTACCAAACTTTTCGGGCGATTACTGCCTTAACAGCACTAATCGTGGTTTTGGCTAGCGGTCAGCTATGGCCATAAATTAAGTCCCTTGACCATAGCTGACTTGAAATTGGTTTATATTAGAAATTAACAGGGGGTGAAACTAGGGGAAATCCCGGAAACTATGGAACAGCGGCTGCCACTCTCTCCGAGTAGGGACAGCATAGCCAGGTGGTAGACCCGCATTAAGGGTGTATAATTATAAAACAAAGATATGTTGATATCTGAACCGTTCGAATGTAATGCCGAAGCAAGGACAAGGAGATGTGAAATTCCTCCAACTATGCCGTCCTTGTGGAGGCCAATGGACGCTACAGTCCAACAGAAAAAACAATAGTGTGTGTGGTTTGGGGGGTTGCTCAGGTGAGCAACAAATTTAAATTTCATAACGTAAAATGATAAATCAATTTTGCACTAATGAAATGCTTGTATTATGCTTTGATAAATAGGTGTTCACACGTTTATTATACTGTGTTTATTCTGTTTTATAAATGTATTATTTTATTGTGTTAGATATAAGGATTGATAAAAATATGTATTTCATGTAATTTGTAGAGATTTGAAATGTTTGCAGTAAGGTCATTCACCTTGCTAAGAAAGTCAGCTGATCAGCAGTAGAATGTCATGTATAAACTGTTTGATAATTTCCCAGGTAATTAATATTTGAATAGTGATTTCAATGTATTAAAGATTTTATTTGATGAGGAAAGTAATGTGATATAGTTGAGAATTTTAAATGATTTGTAAAAGATGGTAACAGGTAGATTTTGGGTGATTAATATTTTGTTGGGACATGTAGATCAGTCCAAAGTTAAGTTTAAAGTGGTAATAGAGAAAACTGTTGTTGTGAATTAATGTAATGTAGAATTTGAGATGTAATGGTGACACAGTAGCTATGGGGAATATATGGAGAGTAATGATTGATATATTGATGTAATAAGTAAATGATGATATTTTGTTGTAATTGAAGTGAGGTAATGAGAATGTTAATTAGGGGATGGTAATTTTGTAAGAAGATAGTGTAGTGTAGGAGTCCGCAACAAAAGGGTTGGGACGGGAAGGGACCGTTTAGCGCCAGAAGGGGTTGCCTTAGGTAGAATCCAGGAACCAGATTAAGGGAATGAGCTTTTTTTGGGGGGGAACACACATCCTAAGTACAAAGGGTTAGAGAGTATTTTTTTTTATAACGAGAGAATGATGTGGATTGAGTTTAGTAGTAAGTTGGGTTTAGAGATTGTTTGATAGATGTTTTGATAGAGATGGGTGTCATGTTAGTTAAAGTTGTTAGTGATATTAGAGTCAAAGAGGTAAAGATTATATATGTATAAATGCTAAGTGGCAAATCAAGTCATTATGAGTAATTAAATCACCCAAAGTAATGGAGAATGAGAATATTAAAGAAAGACAGTTATAGTAAAAATGTAAAATTTTGATTGAAACAAGTGACAATTTTAATAGAATTGGAGAGTAATGTAAAGTTGTAAAATGTTTATTTTGAGTAACTTAAATATCAATTTTATTGTTAATCATAATAATATTTTGTTATTTTTAAATGTTTTACTTTATTATGCTTTGTGTTTAAAGATAGAATTTTCAAGATGTTCAAGGTATTTTCTGATGTAACTTATGTATAACTTATGTAGGTCAAGGTTCTTGACTTAACCCAGTTTGATCAGCTGATGGGTGATGTTCTATACTAAACCCGTTTTGGCAATGAAGTGAGGCCAATTTTGTTTCTTAATTAATTTAAATAAATTTAAATAATTTTAATATTGAGAAAAGAAATATATTTTAATAAATTTAAATTTTTTTTTGAAAAAAAAAATTGATTTTGTGCCTGCCATCTAATTGATGTTTTGAATTTTGATTATATTATTGTTTGTGTGTATTAATAGTGTTTTTTATTGAATTGTATTGTTTAGGGTATATGTATAATCACATGTTAGGATAAGGAAGTTCATGTTTTAATAAATGTTCAATTTATTTGTTTTCTAATTATCAATAATAACGAAGAGAATTATTCAATCCTGACAAAAGATTTGTATTTTGATTTTTGAGAGTAATGGTAATATAGATTTGGTTTCAATTTAAAGGAAATTCTTAACTTTGATAAGATTTGATAGGATGTAGCAATAACTGTGTGTATAAGCCCAGTAACTGCTAAAGGCAGCCCAGTGTGCATGATAAGGGGAAACATATCGGTTGAGGATCTGGTATGATATAAGCCAGGGGTTTGGATTTTTGGGGCGGCATGTGAGAAGGTGAGGTGCGCCGTGGTGCGTGTCTGTTCGATTTTATGGTGGTGGGATCTCGCACAGAGAAGTCCAGTAATCTCGTTCAGATGCGGCCATAGTCGCCGAGCCAGGGGGGTTGTTTACCCATGAAGTATAAGAGCTAAAGGGGGTTGTTGGCACCATATCCTCACCGGCCGGTCCTCTTAGGGGTTTTAGCAATCAGATTTCTTCTGTTTCGGCAGAAGATATCTCATTGGGGGGGGTATTGTAACAGGTCAAATAAAAGGATTTTTATTTTATTAAATTTGGGGATTTTTTATTATAAAATATTGTAAATTTATTGTCTATCTGTGTGGCCAGTCCGCGTGTTTGAATAAAAGCATGGCGCTAACCAAGGAACAATACGCAATAGTTGTTGTGCAACCTTTACAAAAGAATGTGCCCGGCGCCGATTCTAAGAACTTTACATTTGTGTGATGTCCGCGCCCAAACGCACCACCCCAGCACGTGCGCAGACCGACGTGGAATTGTTGGACGCAAAATGGCTTAAAGAAGAATCTCTGTTCGCCTCGTGGACCATGCTGGAGGAAATAAAACAAAGTCCATCCTACTTTGGTGACGTAGAACAGTGCTCACGGAATATTGTCGATATCCTGGACTAAAAAACTCCTATGTGTCAGGTGTACAGCCACAAGACTGTGACAACTCAGGCTGTGCGCGGCGACGAAATTTGTTCGTCGGCAAGGCAGTAATGTCCGGCATCATGCATAAAGGCAGTCCACGAGAAACCACAACAGCTAACGGACGCAGATAGTGCCGCGTGGGCCCGGTCGGCCGGAACTTTATAAAATATGAATAACTAAGTATAATACCGCTTTCAGACCGACCGGGATCCAAGGAAATAATGGACTTACAAAAGTATAACGGGCGAAGTGAAGTTGTCAGCAAACAAGTTAATTAATGTGCATTGAATCAGTGAGCTAAAAAAACACGTGTCCGGCCGGAGTCTCGGTAGTTAACAGTTAAATCTAAATGATTTCGTTAAATAAAAAAAAAACAAGGGGTAAGGTGTTAATATAGTATGCGTGTGTGTGTGAAAAGGCAGACTGGGCGGTCTGATGTCTGTATTAAATTAAGGTAAGATGTTAAAATAAGATAAAATAGTAATTGTCTCAATCATGTAGCGAATAGCGGAAAATCATTATGCTTGTATTTCATTTCAAATTTTGGAGAAATAGTATGACAAAAGCTTTTCCAAAGTAAAGAAATAAAATTTTAATTCTCTTCAAATAATGAGTTGTATAAGTAATTTACATAACCCGTAAAACATACTTGCATCCTACGTTCGTGTGACAGAATCCTGGCCCAAGAAAATTTTCAACAGGTAGGTGGAATTAAATAATAAATTATGTATTTATATTTGTAAGTATAAAATATTAGCACATAGGTAAATCTCATCTACACTCTAATAACATTAGTTCATTCATTAACATACAGAATAATGATCATTCATAATAATAATGGGATTTACAATGTTCATTCTTAATGTCTTGATTACATTTGGTTCTTAGCTTCTTCTTCATTATTCCGTGGTTCCTTTTGTATTTATCCGATCTATTGTGTCAGGTCATTGTCAGTTTATAAGTCATTCGTCATTTGGGTTTATTGGGTTATTGATCTCTGAGTTTATAAGTTTTTGCCTCTTATTCTTGTCTTCAGCTTCTTTAATTCATAGTGAATTATTGTGGATCTTTACTACCTTATGTCAGTTACAATGTGAACAGATTAAAAAAGCAAATAAGCTACAAGAGAGTGTGAACAATGAACTCAAATTAACATTGAACAGCTGGATACAATTAAAACTAGTGTAACTAATTTGAAAAGTAAACACACAGAACACGAGCAAGAAATAATTAAAGTTAGAGGAGATCTAAGTTTAGCAATTAATCAAAAACTAACCAATATATGTGAACGAGTGAATGTTGATGTTGAATTAGGTTATTTCAGTAATAAGGGTAAGGGGGGGTGAACCCCATACAATTTTTAAATTCTATACAGAGTTTTAATAAGTATAATAAAGAAAGCTGGGAAATAAAATTAGTACGAATTTTGAAATATTTTAAAGGGGATGCTAAAATTTGGGCGGACGCTCATAATGATAATTGGGCAGACTTTGATGAATTTGAGCGAGCGTTTAAAAATACATATTGGTCAGAGGAAAAACAAGAGGGTTTACGCAGCACAATAATGGGATGGGGTAGTTTCAATATTAAACATATGAGTATTACGTCGTATGTGACGCAACTATATAGCCAGGTTAAATATTTAGAACCACCAATGCCTCTTTCATCTTTTATAAGGTATGTTAGTAAACATTTACCTAAAGACATACGGTCCACAATTAGAACCCAGGAGTTTACTGATGTAGCTGAATTAGAGAAAATCTTAGAAGCTTACCAGAGTATGAAAGAAGAAGAAGACAATAAATATCAATCAATAAATATTAGAGATAGAGAATCGAGATCAATAAATACCGAAATAAGACAACCAGACCATTTTATTAGGCACGACAATAATATGAGTAGATCAGAGGGGGATGCGTGGTTATGTCCACACCCTAATTGTAGAGCTAGCAATTATAATAGTTCGTGAAATCAGTGTTATAGGTGTCGGGGTCCTAGGGGTGGTGATCAAGGGAGAGTAGATAATTATAAAAGGAGTTTTGATAATAGTAAGTTTAGTAGAAGGGAGAATTATGGTAATGAGTTTAGAGGGAGTAATAGAGGGAGAGGTTTTACCAGTAATAGGGGATGTAATGGTACAAATAAATATATATAAATATATATTATTAATATTTATTAATAATAAATATTATTAATAACGCTATTGTTAAGTCATTTTTTATAGTAGTTTATATTGAGTAATTAAATATCCATGTATTCTTGTTTTTGATTGAAATTGTAGTGTGAAGGTAAAGTGAAAGGAAATAATTCAGTTTAATAAAAGAAAGCTAATTTGTTATGTAACGGTACAAAATTGTGCACTAAGAAGATAATAATTTAAATTAGTTTGAATTCAAAGCAGTCAATGTTCACCTTTGGGGTACCTCGTCTTGATCAACTATACATGCAACATTATTGCAAAACACCACGTTGGTGTTTTGATTTGAGTCAACTAGTCTAGATGTGTTACGCAACCGCTGGCAACTCATGCGGCTGTGAATCATTGAAAACGTCTGTTACAACAGGCAGTAAAGAATATCAGAATTCCCGGGCTGAACGCTTGGACATACTGGCCAATCAGAGACGACGAAATCGAAAATACATACTTTTGGCGCGCACTGCTTGGCCAACACCTAACGTTGTCAGTCATTGACTAAGAGTGTAGTGGAATAGCAGTCTTCAACCGGAGTGGTCGTAAGTTAACGGTGGCCTTGGGTGCAAGATAGGCCGAAAGTACTATAATCGCCCTATCTAGTAAAGTGCGCAATACAACAGTAAACTAACTACAGTGCCAGTTAAACGACAAATTTTAAAAACGAACTTTGGTGTCGGAGTAACAAGACGTAATCGTAGTATGTGACCAAGTGTAGATAAGCAGCAGCGAAAACAGCCCATCTAATAATAATCCATCATTTATTTTTTTATAAAGTGTACACAAATAAATAATGAGATCTCAAACAGTGGGGTAATTAAAGAAAGTGAGAGAGAGAGAGAGAGAGAGAGAGAGAGAGAGAGAGAGAGAGAGAGAGAGAGAGAGAGAGAGAGAGAGAGTTTAAAAGTAAAAAAGGGGAAAATGGTCAAAGACTGGTTGGCTATAGTATAATTTGTGTCCGAAGATTGTTCATTTTCATAAGGTCTGTATTATCAAGCTTCATTGGACAATTTGGTGTCCAGTAAATTTTATTTGATACAATAACTATTTGACTTAAAATAAATTCAGATTTGGTTTAATATAAAACATGTATTAGAGTAAGTTATTACGCCATAACCATTTCCTATTCTGTGCTGAAAACCTCGTCTAACGTTCTGTGGGATTTTCTGAGTTTAAGGGTGGTCAGATAGCGGGATTATTTTAATTTTTATAAGGGCAAGAGTGTAAAGGTTTCGATATTAAACCATAAAATATTGTGGCGACCTGGGCAGTTTAATAAAGTAAGTTTAACAGGATTATGACGGTGAGTGAAATTCTGGCAGCAGTGAGTTTTAGTAGTAATATTATTGTATTATGTTATATAATAAATGGTAAAAGAGCAATATCGTTACAGTGGCGCCGCTACCAGGATGTTCATATAAATATTATATGAATTAGACCTGTTTTGAGGCACAGAATATAGGTTGTGGTAACGGCGTATGTGTGAAGAATTATCGTGTATAATTACGTTGTGTAAACTAGGTTATGTTTTGATAGCGTTAATGTGGGGTTTACTTTCACGTAATGCTAACTGTTTTATGGGTAGGATATTTTGAGTTCAATTGAATAATGAGGGGGTAAGAGAAATGGTTATTTGGGAGTGAGAGTGGCTGTGTAGTTTAGTAAGCATAATTGTATAAGTAAACAATAATATAAAATAAAAATGGAAAATAATAGTGACAAAATTAACAGCATTGACTTATCTAGCACTAGTACAGACAATCAGGTAGCAGATAATAATGTAAGGAAAGATAATATGAGTGAGTCGCATCAAGAGATAATCAATTTCCTGGAATTGCTGTTAGAAAAACAAAGGGCAATGATAGATGACATTTTTAAAAAACCAAAGGAGAAGTGGAAAAGAGATAGATGTAAGCTACCAGAAAATAAAGAAAGTGGCCCAAACCAGGTGAGTCGTTTTTATAGTGGAAGTAAAAATGATGACACTTTTACAAAAAATAATGCTAGTTTAAGTGCGGTGGGAGATAAAAAATGAGGTAAGTGAGGTCAATACAAATGATAATCAGAATGGGGTTAGTTTAAATATAAACAAGGAAGTAACATTTAACAAGGTAAGTGATGACTGTAAAACAAGTGGTAATTATAATGGAGAAATAATTACGAATAGTAATGGTAATAGTTTAAATGCAAATCAGGTGATGAATTATAAGGTAAGTGGCAGTGTTAAAATAAGTAATGATGAAACATTATTGAATAAAAATATTGGTGATCGGGTGATAATGAGAATAGAATGAGAGTTGAGGTTAATCAGGGATTGCTAGTTAGTGTTTATGACTTAGAAAGGGAGTATAGAGATAATTTAATGGTAGAGGGTGAACAGGGGGCAAAGTTTTCTGGGGTTCAATGTGAAGCAAAGACTTCACAAGTGGTGCATGAGGATAAAAGATCCTCATTAGGACATTTGGGTGACAATGGGTCAGCAAATGGTCAAAATAGATTTTTGTGTATATCTGGTACGGTCAGATGGTGTTATAATAAAGTGGTGAGAAGTTATTCTTCTCCTTTGTATATTAATGTCAGTGTATTTGTGTATTTTTGCTGTTGTGTATTTTATATATTTGTTATGTAAACCATGTATTGTAGAATTTTAAATATTCAAGAATAATTAAGTTTGATAATGATTTTAAATGATATTATGAGATTCAGAGTCTAATGAATAATAAATGATTATGCAGGTTATATATTTGGATATTGAGTTGTTTTAGGATTATAAGATAAATGATGAATTTTCTAGTGGTATATTAAGATGAAATGTTGTAAAGAGGTTTGGGGATAATGATAAATAGAGGCATGGGAGTTAGTTAGATAGAGTTAATGGGAGTTAGTGAAAATAAGAATGTTGAGATACAGATGATAATACAAAGAGGTGTTAGATATTTTAGGGAGTAGTGAGTGATTATATGTAAAGAGGTGAGTAATGTGAATGGTAATTATATTTGTTGATGATGATATTTTGTAGTAAGGATCCGGTGTAGGGAGTGATCAACGTGCAGCGTTGTAGCAGGCGGAGCAATTTGGGTTAGAGTGTTTGCCGATATTCGGTGGAGGGGATGGGTATGGCCAGGTAGGGAACACACATCCTAGTACAAAAGAGGAGCGGTGCCAGAGGATTTAAATGGGATTAGTGAAGGGGGTTATTATAGAGATATTGGTGTCATAATGTATTAATGGTTAGAAGTGGTTGTTAGTAGAAAAAAGGAAGGTGAGTAAGGTTAGATTGACAAATGCCAAAATAAGATAGAGAATAGTGAATAACAGAGAGTCACCCAAACTAATAAGGAGAAAAGGTTAGAAAAAGAAAATTCATGGTAGAAGGTAATGTAACAGGAAAGGTAAATGATAAATTTGAAATTTTTTTTTGTATAGAATCTAATGGTAACAAATGTTAAATAATTAAAAGTGAATAGAGAATTGATGATAGTAGTGTGTTATAAAGTTTTGGTACAAGTTGTGTAAATATAAATTGTTTAATGTAAATGTAACAATGTTAATGTGTAATGTTCTATGTTCTATGATGTTTTTATTATGGATGGCAATAGTGTGTGTGGATAGGAGGTCGTTACGGGGGTAGCGACAGTAAAAATATTAATGTGCTAAAAATATAAAGATAACAGTGGTTTTGAACAAAGAAAAATGAGTTAGTTCGGTTGCAAAGAAAATAAGAATAAAGAAAAAGTTGTAAAGAAAATAAAGAGCTTTGAAGTTATTTGCCGTGATAGATAGATATTTTAATGTTATATGAAGTAAAATAGTAGAGTTAATGGTTGTTGCTTAGAAAAGTAAAATGTGTTTTCTGTTTAGGATAAGAATATATGTTTCCATGTGGTAAAGAGAGTAAATATAATTGACTGGAGTCAGAAAGTTGTACTAAATACCGGGTTGTTAAAAGGAGAAGGAATTTTCTATCTTAACTCTTGTTATATATTGTTTGAAAATTGTAGAGTTAAGCAAACCGATACCTCAAAACGCCAACCAATGCACTAAGGGGAGACATATCAGTTGTGGATATGGATATAGATAAGGCCACTATATTAAAATTTGTATTGCATGTTTCAGAGTTTGGTGGTGTTGTGACCGCGGTCCTGAGCTGGCCGGTGCGTCAGAACAGGAGCGTAAAGTGCCTCATGGCCTTATGGTGTTGGGATCTCTCCTGAGAAGTCCAGTAAGGTCAAAGGGTGCGAACATCATCATTGGACCAAGGGTAAGTGATTGAAATTCTTTTATATTAACACTATAGGGTTTGTTGTGGCACCATATCTGGGCTGATCCTTTTAGAACGTGTGAATGGGTCAATGAAAGTTTTTATGTTTCGACATAAAACCTTTCATTGAGGGGGTTTTGTGACAGTACGAAAACCTGATGTCAGATTTATGGTACACAAGGTATCGAATTATTGTATTTCAATGTATTTTGCATGGATGGTAAAATTTTCCCTTGTTTTGCCGACAACGACGCAGTTTCGACACAACAGAATCATTCCAAGGTCAACGGCGGACATGCGGATAAGAACACTTAAAATGGTTACACAAACAAATACAGGCTCTAGATACGTCTGTTTCATTGGCCAACAACGCCAGATGTCATTAACAAAAGTATGACATGCATAAAATACGCAATAAACTAGGACGTTTCTTTGACTAAAGACAAGAAATAATGACGTACGCATACACACACACACATATATAAAAAGTGCGTAGTGCTTGATCACAGTCTTCACAGCGCCGCATCAGTGGTAACATATTACAAAAAGGTCGCCGGCAAATTATACCGGCCCAGTGATTTTAAACATTCAAAATGTAATCTATATAAATACTAGGGGAATACCCGTGCTTCGCTACGGAGTTTCATGTTGTACGTAATGAAAATGTTAGTTTAATTAATAAAGTTCAATTAAAGTAGGTTTCTTAAAAATAAATAGCTGTTGCCCACGACTTCGTTCGCGTGGTCTTCAGTTTAATGCGATAATATATTTATAACAGAATCTATTCTATTGGGTTGCCATAGTAACCAAATCTAATAGTTTGGGGGACCCCCCAGAGGATCGTATCGAAAAAACACCTGTCCTATGTTGGTTCTCCCGTTGCGTAAAATATTTGTGCCAAGTTTGGTTGAAATCGGTCTAATAGTTTAGGAAGAGATGTGCAAGACCCCAAAGGACCCCCCAAAGGATTGTATCAAAAAAAACACTTGTCCTATGTTGGTTCAGTGGTTTAGGAGGAGCTGTGGAAGACCCCAAAGGACCCCATCGAAAAAACACCTATCCTATGTTGGTTCTCCCGTTGCGTAAAATATTTGTGCCAAGTTTGGTTGAAATCGGTCCAGTGGTTTAGGAGAAGATGTGGAAGACCCCAAAGGACCCCATCGAAAAAACACCTATCCTATGTTGGTTCTCCCTTTGCGTAAAATATTTGTGCCAAGTTTGGTTGAAATCGGTCCAGTGGTTTAGGAGAAGATGTGGAAGACCCCAAAGAACCCCCAAAAGGACCCCATCAAAAAAACACCTATCCTATGTTGGTTCTCCCTTTGCGTAAAATATTTGTGCCAAGTTTGGTTGAAATCGGTACAGTGGTTTAGGAGAAGATGTGGAAGACCCCAAAGAACCCCCAAAAGGACCCCATCGAAAAAACACCTATCCTATGTTGGTTCTCCCTTTGCGTAAAATATTTGTGCCAAGTTTGGTTGAAATCGGTACAGTGGTTTAGGAGGAGATGTGGAAGACCCCAAAGAACCCCCCAAAGGACCCCATCGAAAAAACACCACTAATTCAGAAACCTTCGCGGGCGTGCGCACAACAACTCACCGAAGTTTCATTGCAATCCGATGAATGGTATAGGAACGCATACGGGACAAACAAAGAAACATTCATTTTTATATATAATTTCCTGGAACCCGATCGCAGCGCCACCTACCGGGTCCAATTGTGAATCTAAACCATCCAGGGACCCACTCAAACACACACACAAAATTTCATCAAAATCGGTCCAGCCGTCTAGGAGGAGTTCAGTGACATACACACGCACACACGAAATATATATATAAAGATATAAATCAGTGGAAAATGAAGTAATACAGTGTACAATAGTTTTTTTTCAAAGTCAGAATCTAGAGTCAGTGAAATAGCAATCAAAAATGTAACCAAGCAACTTTCGTAAAAGCATCATGTGAGACATCGCCCAGAACTTGCAGTTTACAATCAGGAAAGTGCAAAACCTTAATACAATCTTAAAGAGCTCTTTATATGTAACCATCAAATATATTGATACATAAAATGCATTAAACGTGTTCAGAATGAGTGAGTGTGAGAAAGGGAAGCGTGAATGGTAACTGTCGACAGCCAAGCTGAGGCGTTGGTTTGCGTATGGCCTCTAAGCAAATATAATTAAAGTCATTTTAATAGAAAGGCAGCTGCCCAATTAACAGAGAAAAGTGGTAATTTGATAAATAAAAAATATATAATATAGTTGTTGTAATAAGGGAATAAGAAATGTAAGTAACGGCCGCCATTTTGGTTTTGGTTGTTCAAGACGCCATTGTCGAATAATAAAAATCTGGTGTAAAATGAAAAGGAAAATAAACCGAAATTGATTGTTAATGTTTGAGAAATGTTAGTATCTTTATTTCAAAGCCCGTTTCAGTCGACATTCACGCTGAGGCGAAACCCTGGACCCATAACAAACAATAAGATCGTAGCAACAGGTATCACGTATGTATGGTAAGTACCATAATTATGGTGTGGTTGACACACGTGAATAAAGTTAATAAATATAAACACAAAAAAGTGTATGTTTGCATTGTTTTTATAAAATATTATATTATGTTATAAGATAACAAATGTCGACCCGAACTAGGGATATGATGATGATTATTGAATATAGTAACACATTATACTTTATTTCGAGCTCTCTGTTACAATTTAAAAGTTTTAATTTTCATTAATATTGAATGAATAGTATACGGTTACGTCTCACGGTGTTCCTGTTGACCACGTACTGTCTCCACATGGTTCCCACTAATTGTCCAAAAGTAGTTCTTACAATTTGTTTTTACGTCACTGATGATTTACGATTGTTATACCTCCTGCTCCACTGTATTTACTATTAAAAAACACACATTTTAAGTTTTATTATTTCTTTCGGCTCGCGAGGACTCCGGTGTTTGCACCGGTCGCAGCCGCCGTTATGTAATACCGGACACTATTTTACATTTCTATATGCTGGTTATACTAAAAGTGTGTCCAGCCGGCGAACGCACACACTGCCCGCGTCCGTTGCGTTGAGATGTTATTTTTCGACTGACGCAGTTTTTTCGCGCACACCGCGAAAGAATTTCTTAAAACGTGACTCAAGCATGGGAAAGTTCGCCGCCTGAGGGTGCGTGTGGCTGTCAGTGCGCACCCCTTGTTGATAACTGCATTCCTGTATGACAACGCCGCGGTTTGACTATACAGTCTATTCACTGTAATTTGTTTGTTCACAATTCTCGATGCCTATTTTCTGATGGTTACGGAACAGTACCCTGATTGGTTTTAAAATAATTAAAATTTATTTCCCCCCCTTTTTTCCCCGTTACAGTACGATTTAACCATAGAGTATTGTAGGGGTAAAGAAAACGGTAGCTGATGTCCTATCTAGAACTGATTTTGACAATAATACTGAGGTAGATATGGCAAATACATATAAAATATTTATAATCAAAGAAGTGGAGGGAGTAGATGTGAAAAAATTAATAAACAACCTAGCAACAGAACAAGGAAGGGATACAGAACTTGGTAGAATAATAATAGCCTTAAATCAGATACCCAACATACCTAACAAATGGGAAAAACATTTTAGTTTGTATAATAAACATTTATTTCACCGTACAAATGAACAAGGTGATGATTGGAAATTATGTATTCCTAAAGTTATAATACCTGAAGTAGTGAAAGATTGTCATTTGAGGTATGGTCATATAGGTCCCAAGAAATGCAGTGACATATTAAAAGAGTCTTGTAAATTTAATAATATGGAAAAAACTGTACGTAAACTGTTAAAATCTTGTGAAATTTGTCAGAAAGCCAAAGTAAATAATTGTAAGCAGGAGGGTTTAATGCAACATGTAATACCAGACAGTCCTTTAGCAATAATTGCCGTCGATTTATATGGCCCTCTACCCAAAAGTCGAGGAGGGGTGAATTATTTATTTGTTGTACTTGATGTTTTTACCAAATTTGTAAAATTGTACCCGATTAAAAAAGCTACATCCTTGGTATTAGCAAAAAAGATAGTCAGTGAATACATTACTGAAGTAGGTAGACCTAAAATAATATTATCGGATCGTAGTTCTCAGTTTGCCAGCAACACCTGGAGGGAAACATTAGGTTGGCAAAACATTTTAGTTAAACATACATCAGTGTATCATCCCCAATCAAATCCTAGTGAGCGTGTTATGTGGGAATTAGGGCATATGCTTAGAACTTTCTGCCACCAAAAACATTCATTGTGGGCCACATTTGTGAACAAAATAGAAGGGTACATTAACTGTAGCTTACATGAGTCCACTAGTTACAGCCCTCATGAGTTAATGTTTCAGAGAAGGCCATCACGCATAATAGAGGAACTGATAAAATTTCCAATGCGAACTGAGGTACCACATGGGAGGGAACTGGTGATTGCCAAGGAGCGGCTTTTGAGTAAAGCAGAACAGCGGAAAAGAAGACACGATAGGAATTTAACACCCATCCAATATGAGGTAGGGCAACTGGTATTAATAAAAAACCACGATCAATCATCAGCTTTGGACAAAGAGATTAAAAAATTCTTCTTATTATACGACTGTCCCTATGAGGTTAGTGAAGTAAAAATGGAGAATGCTTATGTATTAATAGACCTGCAAACCCGAGAAATAAAGGGAACCTATAATGTAACACAGTTAAAAAGGTATTATGTACATGAGTAGTGTTGATTATTCTTTTAATTCATTAAAATCATGGACGAATAACTACAGATTATTTTATAATGAACTGGGGGGTTGTTAGGTGTCAACAGATGAGAGAATAAGTTGTGGTATGTGGTGATAGTTAATGAAGAATGGAATAAATTTAGTTATAAGGTATGCTATTATAGTAACGGCATGTTGTTGCTATAGATAGTGGTAAGGGTTTGATTAATTAACATCTATGAATGTTACAATCAAAGGAGGCCCAAATAGGGCGTGATATACATTGTACACAAATATTATATAATATTATATTATATGGAAAATTGATAAGGTAGTGTATGAAAAAAATGATTTGTTAAAACATGCTCAAATGACAGATTTCCCCAATTTCGGGCGATTACTGCTTCACCAACACTAATCGTGGTTTTGGACGGCAGCCAGCTGTGGGCAGGCTTTGCAACCTGACCATGGTTGGTTGCCTTTTAAAAATTGGTTTGAATTAGAAATTAACTGGGGGGTGAATCAGGGGAAATCATACCGGAACTATGGAACAGCGGCTATCACCCGTTCACGTAGGAACAAATAAAAGGGTGATCGACCGTTTTATGGGATTTTACTATATAATCAGTAAGATATTGTAAACCCTTAGGGGTAACCCTATCTGAACTTTGAATGTAACGCTGAAGCAAGGACAGGAGATGCACAAATTCCTCCTTTTAACACTTCATTCCTTGTGGAAGCAACTGGGCGCAACAGCTCAGGGGGATGGACGGGTAATAGTGTGTGTGGAAGGAGGAATTTAAAATAAATTCATAATTTAATAAATTATAATAAAATATGTGATGATGGAGAAGGTGGTTACTAGGTTGTTAGTAACGAAATAGTTACTTAATAATGAGTTCTGTCAATAATGTAGAGTATGTAATTAATTTTCTGATATTGTAAATAAACAAAGTTAAATCGAAATAAATAAATAATAAAAATACTGTCAGGAACTTACCTGCGATCTTTTTAACTTACCATGTTCTGATCAGAAGCCCAGAGTCGCCACGATATTTTTCTAAGGTTAAATATCGAAACCTTAATACTCTACCTTAATAAAACAAGGGACAATTTCGCAATCTGACTACCCCCCACTAATAATTCAGAAGAAACCCGGGAACGTTTAGACGAATCTTGCAGCACAGAAATGAGAAAGTGGTAATGACGAAATAACTTAGACTAACACATGGTATTACAGTGAATTAAATAATTTTAATTACTGTTAAGACAGACCAAAATCATTATGACAAGAACACGAGAAAAACAAATTCTGAAATAGGTATATATGTCTTACATTTAGATATTTCTTACCCTATACAGGTCAGCCCAGCTGCTCACACACACATTCACACGATTTAAAACCTTTTATTTAAAACACTCCATTTTATTTTAAAAACTGTATACAGCTCGAGACACCGCCCGGGTACACTTTTCTCCGTTCGTCAGTTCACGGCACTTTAAACAATTCGCCCGCAGTTCACTGCACTTCTCCCGTTATTCATCCATAATTTCCTTGGGTCCCGGTCGGTATGGAGGCGTTATTTCACTTAGTTATTCATATTTAAAAAGTTCAACCCGACCGGGCCCACACGACACTAAATGCGTCTATTAGCTGTTGTGGTTTCTCGTGGACTGCCCAGAGCGGCTCTTCGTTCTCGGCCAACTGGATTACCTCTCTCTCCAGGTGGAAAACAACGCTTTATGGTTCGTTGAAATGTGAATGGAATATTTATAATGGAAGGGATTTATACGTTGTAATGAAAATGTTTATTTAAATTTTGATGGGAATCAGAAAGATCATGTTGAACATGTTGAATTTTGGGGTAAGAGTTAACTAGAGAAGGTTATACAGAATGTTGATAGGTAATTCTTATAATGTATTATACTTAGACTAAGTATTCATCCATAAGTAGGAAAAAAAAAAAAAAAAAAAAAAACTCAGTACTTCTTAACGTAAACCAACACAGCTAAGGGGAACCAGATCAGTTAGGGATATGTTATTATACCAGGCCACTATTTGATATTCTTTGATTTCATGTTTGAGTGTCTAGTGATGCTGTGGCAGCGGTCCTGTGCTGGCCTGCATGTCAGAGCAGGAGCGTCAAGTGCCGGTCTGGCCTTGTGGTGTTGGGATCTCGAAAGAGAAGTCCAGTAAGGTCATTCAGGTACGGTCACAGTACTGGACCAGGGGTAAGTTAACCATAATTTTGAATAAAACGTAAGGGGGTTGTGGTGACATATCTTGGCTGATCCCTTTAGAAAGTATGAGAGATAACGGCTTTTATGCTTCGGCATAAATCCTCTCATTGGGGGGGGGGGTTATTGTAATGGGTCTAAATTTACCTAAATATTATTGTGTAAGTTCATAAATTCTATAACATGTAAACATGAGGCCCCTTTGAGGTGACACGATAGTCAGTAAATAATTTCCATGGCCTTATATGGTTATGTGGTTATAACGAAAATCTATTTATAGCCAGTGACCAACACATCAAGTATTTGTTGACGAAAAACATTTCCCAACGAGGTTAAAGAGGTGAAACTCAACCCAACGGAACGTTATAAGACGAGACGTACGGTGGGGAGCGGGGTGAAGCAGTTTTGAGACGCTCCAAACGGAAAATTTGTAACACTGAACGCCAGTCGACTTTCATCTTTTGCTGTCTGCAGCAGCAATTGCGGGCGCCCGCATATAACATAAAATGTGAATTTATACATATTTCAAAATACACACAGTTCTTGGCTAAATATTCATCCATAATAGTGATTAATTGCAGTAAATTGACAGTTCAGCCGTAAAATGTGAAAGTGAGAACTATAAAACAGTAAACAGTGCAAACCACGAGTTGACGCCCCAGGTGTCAAATTTCTACGCATCAACAGTAGACAGTTCAAAATTATTTAAAATACTGGCATTTTTAAATTGAGCTCAATAAAAAAGAAATGTAGAAGTGTGAAAGTGTGCATGATTGAGTGAATGAAAAAATATAGGCCTAACAAGAAGTGTTGAGTTGCGTAATTTTGATATACGTAGTAGTATTTTGATGCCGTAGTTTGTTGGTAATCAGTTTCACGCCTTAAGGCGGAATAAGTGTGTTCAGATCTTTTTTTATGTTCTCAAAGAAAAATAAATAATGTTATATATTACTTGATTTGCTCATTGTTATTTGTATTTGCCCACCGTTCTCTCCCAAAGTACACTAAACGAATTTCTGGATTATACCTTACAAATAAACAATAATATTAAATTAACAAACAAATACTGAGTAAGACTTCAACCAACTGTATAAGGCGTAAGTTGTTCTAAATTTTATAAGAACTGTAATATTTTTTTCTTTTGTGTGTCAAATATATAAGCTTTGTTAAGTGGATTAATTTTATTACTTCTGTATGAAATAATTCTCTACACTGTGAGTTTTATAAGTTGTTAAAGTTTTTGCTTGACAGGCTGTAAGACCGTGGTCCAATGTTAGTAGCAAACCAGCTGTTCCTTCGACAACCATCTTCAGTGCAAAAGGCTGAAAACACTGACAAAGGTTTTGTAGTCAGTGACCACAGTACTGTGGCTAAGGCCTTAGAGTACTGCTTTCTAAGCCTTAGCCACAGTACTGTGATCACTTACTACAAAACCTTTGTCAGTGTTTTCAGCCTTTTGCACTGAAGATGGTCATCGAAGGAACGGCCAAAGCATTTGCTACTAACAACACTGGATCACAGCCTTGCAGCCCAGCAAGCCAAAACTTTAACATCCTTGATGCCGGTTGTGAAAGCCTCAGACAGCAACTGAGTTTTATACTTTAAATATTCATAAATTATTATCAAAAGCTTTGGATTATTTCTCGCCACAATATTCTTCTGATTTATAAATTTTTCCATTAAATTAACCAATGAAATACGGGTACGCATTATAAAAGAATGCATGGTGTACACATGAAAATAGAGTAATAATATCTTTCATTTGGTTCCATTAACAGCACCCAAAAACATCTCTTACCATCAGCAATATAGCAAAAGGTTTTATCTTGCGCAGGTGGTTAAACGTAAGATCCTGCAAAATATTTAGTGCAGACCTGGTGTTTACAGAGTCTCCAGCTCCGATGTATACTTGCAATTCTGTCACAACCCATTTGCACCAGTAACCTTCTACGTTCACAAACAACTCACTGTAACAATCATTTTCTTACATTATTGAAAATAACACCTGACTCAAAATTTGTTTATAAAATTTCAGCTCTTTTTACATTAGTATATAAAAGTTATAAAGCGCATGGCATTATACACACAAATCATGTTACTAATTAAAACATGTTAATTAAACATCTATAAGTTATTTACCAAACACAAACTATAACATTAAGAAAATTAACCACATTGAAAATATATATTGTATATGTATTATACACCCTTTTCATGATAGTAATGGATTGTCACAATAAAGAAAATAAAATAAAATAATAAGAAACTAAAATTGAGACATAAAACCATGAAAATAGTGGACATAATAGAAAGTGCCTTTTATGATGACTTGGGTATATGGAGAAGTGCTTTACTTACGAGTAAAGGCTGGCAGCAAATTCAGCAACAACTGGTTCTGGAGACTTCAGCAAAAGTGCCGCAATCTTCATTAATGTTACAAAATACTCTTTCACAACCTATTGAAGTTTTAAAAATTAGTTGAGAATACACACATTAACTGTAATTATTTTTTCATTGCAACTATAATACAATACATTGTGTGGCTCTTAATACAACACAAACACATGTAGCCTAATACGAGGGCAGTCTGAAAAGTTCTCGGCCTCGACCATCACTACCATGAATTTTTTTTCCTATGTTGCTACTACATCTATTGTTAGCATGCGTGTTCAATTTCTGGTCATTCTAAAAGATAATTTGTATTAAGCAGCTGTTTGAAACAGAAGTGTTGTCCGTATCCCTTAAAATGGAGAAAATTGAGTATCATGCAATCATAAAGTTTTTGTGAAAGAAGGTTTAACACCAAGCAGAATTTATTTACAGTTCGTTAAAGTGTATAGGGACTCTTCTTCTTCATTTTCAACAGTTAAAAAATGTGCTGCCGAGTTTAAATGTGGTCATACCAGCCTAGAACACGATCCATGTGAATGACGTCCAAAAATGGAAACCGTTGAAAAAGTAAATCCGGAATTGCTGACACTACAGGCATTTCAAAAGAATGCATCAGACATATTTTACATGAGGAATTGCAAATGAAAAAGCTTTGTGCTAGTTGGGTGCTGCACTTGCTCATAGCAGACCGAAAATGCATGCACATGAAAATATCTGAACAGTACTTGAAGCGTTTCAATAAGAACAAAGCAGATTTTGTAACATCGGTTTATTAAGATGGATGAAACTTGGATCCACCACTACACACCAAAGTCCAAATAACAGTCAAAGCAGCGGACAGAACCTGGTTGTTCAGTGCCAAAGAAGGCAAAGTCACTTCCATCATTAGGAAAAGTCATGGCATCAGTGTTTTGGGATGCTAAAGGTGTTTTGTACATCGATTACCTTGAAAAGGGTGCAACAGTAACCAGGGAATATTATTCCAACCTTTTATCGAAATTAGATGAAAAAATTTGTGAAAAAAGACCTGGTTTGCAGAAGAAAAAAATCTTTTTTTACCAAGACAATGAACCTGCCCACAAAAGTGTTTTGGTAATGGGAAAATTAAAAGATCTCCGCTATGAATTGTTGTAACATACTCCCTATTCCCCAGATTTGGCTCCCTCAGACTTCTGTCAATTTCCAAAACTCAAAACTCTTTCTCACTGGTTAGCATTTTTTATAAGATCAAGAGGTGTTTTCAGCTGTAGAGAGGTATTTTACAGACATTACAGAAAACCAGCAATGGGAGAGTGGCATTAGAACATTGCTGGAAAAAATGTGTTATGCTAAAAGGAGATTAAGTTGAAAAATTAAAACATTTTTGAAATAATAAATTTGTTTTTTCCTTGTTAGGCTGAGAACTATTCACACTCCCCTCGTACATGTATTAAAAAGGTGATTTACTTATAATTTAGAATACTTTACTTATTGACAGGTGCTAATCCTTGGTCAGGATACGTTATATACTTACAAATTTCAACATTCTGTCAATCTTAAAGTGTACTCACGAATAAGTGAGTACATATATGGAATAAAACTTGGGTAGAATTTCGGAGTTGGGTATAGGTGCCATGACAGATATACAGCAGTTTTACTTCTTATAGCAGTGGCTTCCAATTTAAAAGCCTGAGGCGTGTCAGGGCCCAGTTAAACTCAGGAACCTTCTGGTGAATCATATCATAAGCGATCTTTTTTCAACAAATAATGTAAAAATAAAATATCGGTATGGAGAACCATACATGCCTTCCATGTTCTAAGATTTATATTGTAGCATGACAGATTATCCACATTATAATGAACGAAATAATGATCATAAATAAATTAAAATTAAAATGAAATCAAAGAAAAATACAATAAAAAACAATTAAGGACCACAGTAAAGTGCACTCATAGTTTGAAGAAATAAAAATAAATTAAAAACAACTATGCAATATAAATGAGTAATAAAAAATAAAACAAAAAGCCAAGATAAAGTAAGAAGGTACCCAGGTAGGATAGGAGTAAGTAAGGCAATACCCAGAACAAACCGACATCCCTAATAACAGGACTGAAATTGGAAGAAACCACATAGTAGAATAAAATAAAGTAGGGAAATACCCAAAGCAAACCCAGTAATAAGAAAAAACGAAACCCCAAAAGAAACTATATGCAACTAATGAAAGTATAACACCTAAAATAAAAAATAAGGTAAAGTAATATAAACAAAAGTGTCTAAAGGTAGAATTAAAAGTGAACCAGTGGAAATTATTTATATAATGGAAAAAACAAATCTTCATGATCCTCTATAAATAAGATTCTTGATCTTATAAGACTATAAAACTGATTAGAGATAAGATAAAGGAATAACAGGGGACAAGTGCAAGTTATTTTATTATGTTAAATAGACTTCATGTGTCAATGTTTAAATTCATAAACTAAGTAAATTTGTGCCTTTATACAACTTTAAAGTTTTTGTATTGAATTCAGAAATGATATTTTGTAGAATATTATTATGAAAATAGACTACAAATGTTTTTAAGTGAGTGCCAGTCTTTATCTACCAACATTTATTAAAATGACAAAAGATAAACAAGAGCAGGCATTAAATAAGTGAAGTGACAAAGGGTACATCCACAAAATAAAATAAAAACAGCCAAGACTGCACAAAATTAGTTTTAAGAAATACTTTAAATAATGAAGGGACAGATGTGTTATTTATATTAAGGTCAATGAACTCTATACTTAAATGTTGGAAATAGAGTATTATGTTTTTTGTTATTCTAAAATATTTATTATGTTTAATAGTATTAATCAAGGCTGAAATGTCTGAGTTTGAATACAATTTGTTTATTATAAGATATTTATTATGTGTTACTAGTATTAATCAAGACTGAAATGTCTGAGTTTGAGTACAACTCTTTTGTTTTAAAATATTTATTATGTTTAATAGTATTAATCAAAGCTAAATGTTAATATAGTTAAGTAAGAGACTTTTAATTAAGATTGTATAAGAATAGAAAGTCAGAAGGGGTATAAGCAAGCTGTAATAGTCATAAAACTTTATATGTGAACAAAACTAAAATCTGGACAAATGGTAAATCTCAACAACCTTATCAATGATAAATAAGTAAAATAAATTAAGTAAATTGATGAAATTTGTATAATGTAAATCCAACACAGTGTATAATAACAGTACCAATACTTTATAAAGATATTGAAGAAATGTATAAAAGATTATTAGAAAAAGTGCAAGTGTAATAACACTGTAACATAAGGGGAAGATTTAAATTAAAGATATAATTTAAAAAAGATAACTAATTCATAAAATTACAAGGAATTAAGGAAAAATAAACATTTTATTTCAATCAGGGATCTTGTTCAATAATATTCTTAAGGATATTATAACAATTATAAACAATTATAACTTCATAAGGATTGTAAACCATTTAAAATGACAGGAAGTAAAATATTAGGCCTACATGTAAAAATACTGTAAATAGGACCTTTCGAGATGGAAAACATTGTAAAAGTATCATATTTGGTATTAAATCACGTAGAATTAACTAAAGAAAGAGAATATGTGTTAGGTATTTGATAAAATTAAATAATAATAAAAATGTATTAATTCATATAATGTAAAAGTCAACCATATGAGCGGAAATGCTAGAGATTTAAAACAATGTCTTTTTAATATTAAATTGGCTAAGACGTTTCGGATGAAGAAGAAAATGAAACAGTTGATTATTATATGTTGAGTAGTTCACATCAGAACGAGAGCTCACGAAATATTCACATATAACGAAGGAAGAAGAAAGATGGCGAGCATCAACCAAGCCTATTCAATGTAACATCGCGAATTTTGACAAAACCTTAAATAACTACTAAATTCAGTGAATTAAACCAGTATAACTATAAAAGTGAACCAATATTGAACAGTAAAAGGTGCAATAACCATTTTAACACACATAAACGATAATTCCGAATATCAAGACAAAATCTGCCATTATCGACCTTATGGAATGAAGTGAAATAAAAACATTATTCAACACAAATTACCGAAAAGAATCGCTGACCACTGATCCAGGACAACTACACTATCACCAGAGGGATTAATCACTATTGCTGAGACGAAGAAATCTTGGAAAAACAACATTTATTTGAAGAGGATTCTTTGAGGTGCAGCAGCTGTAGACATCTGCGGTACGGAATGGTCATCTTTGAATTCCCACAATTCTCCACGGCCAGACGTCATTGTCAAAATGAAATTGGTTCGATCAACTTACTTTACTAACCATTATATATTAAATAATATCTTTGTATTTTTAGATCTTAAGCTTTTAATTGTAAGTGTTATACTTTTCCGACTTGCCCTTTCTCTGACTATTCTAACATAACAGCTTAAAGAACCTGAGAATTAATATTAATAATTTGTATAATAAATTTCTCGCCCTGAGAGAGAGTCGATTAGTCAATCGATTTCAAATCGATTATTTTATATTTTTATCAATAAAAACCCTTGAATGTTATAATTTTGACTTCTATTTATTTCTAAACTCATAAATAGGATAATATAAAACAATATTTGATACATAACTACAAGAACAGCTTAAATTAACAACTTTAAAGGAGGACACACTTCGAATAACGAAAAATCACAAATCGATTGTTACTGGAGACAATCCATTTAACGAAGAAATATAATTCCAATTACACAAAGTGATATATTTTGACAAAAACAATCATAAAAGAAATAAAATTTACACGAATACAATACCAAAAATAATTAATAAAATGTATAATAAAATAAATAGTTAAAAATAAAATAAATAAATAAAATAAACAAAATTTTTATTTCGTTACAAAATTGACGCTCACAACAGTGGGGCATAAAACAAAACTAAACTCGAGAGAAGTCTCGTATTATTACAAAATTGGCTTTTCCAACGTGGAGCTTTATGTTAAACATTCAAACAGAAGTCTAGTTATATTACAATATTTAAAATCATTTACTCAAATTCGGTTCAATAAGTTCTAAAAAAATGTCCCCCACCCTCAAACTATTTTCACTATTTATAGATATTTTTGTTATAACGGAGTAGTCGTTAATACAATGTTATTTTCGAGTCATTGTATCTATAAAAATTAGGTACTTTATTCTTATTAAGAAACTGACTAAGCAGCTAAATCACCCCTCCTCCTCAACCGATCACCACCATGAATGATATTTACACTTTCATAAAGTAACAGTTTTATCATATGTAACTGCTAAGGTATATGTATCACAGGGTGATTCACGAAGAAACGGAAATACTTCGGGAGATGAATCTACATCGAACATTAAGAAAAAAAGTTCATATAAACATAGATCCGGAAATGCTTCGTTAGCGAGTTACAGCTAGCGAAAGATTTCGCCCGGGTTTCGGTTCCCCCGGGTAAATGAAGACTTTCTGAAATTCTGGGAAGGGGCGAATTCTGCTGTTTCTTATGGTTTTTGACCTGAAAAATCGAATAAAACAGGTCGCAGAACTGTATCTCCCATAAGTTTCATGATATCCGATGTAAAACAGAAAAATCTTTGCCTAAAAACAAATTTTGGAAAATTGGAAACAATTGGAATTTTTTGGTGATTTTTATTGACTTTATTTATACCATTTTTCTCAGAATTAAATTCTTTACAAGTTTTGTTTTTAACTTTTATGCATTTATTAGTCATTTAACAAAGTTATTGTACTTCGAACCTAAGGTTAGGTTAAGCATTTCCGGACCTATGTTTATATGAACTTTTTTTCTTATTTTTCGATGTAGATTCATCTCCCGAAGTATTTCCGTTTCTTCGTGAATCACCCTGTATATATCATATCCTGCGGCATTACCATACCTCATCGTCATTAGTCAATTGTTTCTACAGTAGTTCATTATTCCTGTTTTGTGAAGAAACACACTATACATTCATAAACAGTGGAAAACTTCTCGTAAAATTCAATTTATCTGTAATAAAATATGGACAAGACAACGTAATCAGGATGATGTGACATGTAATTTGATGTGCCATAATTTAGTCTTTGTCAAAGGGAAAAAGGAAAATTAAGTTTAAAAGCATAACTGGTGGTCTTTTCTAGTAAAAACCTAAGTTTCTGCAGATAGAACAGTAGTCTGTTGACTTTATAAGAGAAAAGAATAGAAATGCTTTCATTATTTCTGTTGAGAAATTGCTCAACATTTTGATGTACAGTGGTTATTTAATGCCAGCCTTGTTTGGAGTTTGTAGTTTACATACAATGTCTTTTGAATTGTAGAACAACTACTCTGATAAAATTATTTACAAACCCTCAGATTCTAAGTACCTTTATTATGGGTTTTAAGCCGAAAAGGCTTGTAATAATTTTATTTTGTGTGTTTAAAATAAGGTTAGTTCAGTACACTGCTTTTATTATTTTTGTAATGAAACGATTATCCATAAACGTTTTATATTTAAACTTTTTCTTATATTTCTGACAGACGCTTTTAGCTATTTCTGTTCACAGCATGATGTATAAGAAAGTTACTGGATAAGTCCTAAAAAAAATAAATGCCTTAATTTTTTTTAAACGGCCACCATCCCCTTTCAAATAGTCTCCTTAATAGCATATAGCATATACATCAATTCAAGTGTCTTTTCCATCCTTCAAATGGGCCGATAAAACCTGTTTCCTTGAGGCTGTCCAGCACTAGCTGTGTTTATTTTTTGATGCCTTCTACAGTGTCAAAATCCTGGCCTTTCATCTTCAATTTCAGTCTAGGAAACAAAGCAAAGTCACATGGAACTAGATCCACAGAATATGGAATGTGTGGGACAACTGCCATGATGTTCTTCATAAGAAACTGTTGTTTTCAGTAAGTTGCACAGATACAATGACATGGCACAACAGTCAGTATTGTTATTCCATAATTCTGGTCTTTTTTGCTGCACATTTTCCCTCAAACACCTCAAAACATCACAATAATAGTCAGACTTCACCATAACACCAACTGAAACAAATTATCGGTTAATACGGTTTGTGAGTTTTATCCAATTCTTTGGTGTTTCACTTGTGGAAGGTTGTCCTGAACAGTTGTCACCTTCAAGTAATATTCTACGGGCTTTGAAATGAGCATGCCATTTGAAAACTTGTGACTAACTTAACAAATGTTCTTGAAAACCCTCTTGAAGCATTTCAAAATCTCAGTAGCCGATTGATAAAACTGCACACAAAATAAAATTAAAAAAATAAAATATAGGCCTATTGGCCATCAGACATGTAGTGAGGTTATAAAATGTTTTCTCTAGGCTGAACTCGTACATGCAATACGATGCAATTTGGCACACTAACAGAATAGGTTTGGGAGCAATGCAGTGTCCCGATCAATACACATGCAGTGCATAGTCGCTGCAAATACGGTCAGTAATAAGTTTTCTTTTATAAAATTATCTGACAAAATACTGGTGTATATTCTACATGAATGCACATAACACATGCAAAGTACATATAAAGTACACATTAAAATTGTTAAATTTATGTTTTAAGACCAAAATTGCTCAAACATTTTAAAACGCATTATTTAAATTGTACAAGTGAAGAAAACAGTGACACTAACTGATTACATAAAAACTAAAATAATAAATTCACTTACTGGAATTAGGGTTCTAAATGTTTCTTGAATAAGGCTCTCATTAAAGAAACCACTTCGTATTTTATTTCTGAAAGCTGTTTCAATTGCTCTTTGCTTTGGAGCATCTGTAGACGTTGAGTACAACACCAGTAACATAATGAAGTCTATTGGCCTAAAAAAAAATACAAATTCAATATGTCTCTAAACGTACTTCCAAAAGTGGCAAAACCTTATGATCATATATTAATAGCACATGCAAAACAATCATTAAACGTGCAGAAACAAATATAGCAGTACCCAACATAAAGAAACAGAATCATCAGGACTTCCCACAAGTTCTATTAGCAAAATGTCTTCGCATATAACAGGAAAACAAACAATGTTCAGCATGATGCATTGTTTAATAAGGCAGGTGAAATTAGATTCATGCAATTGAATAAAAGCTTTGTTTATTAAAGAACATGTTACACGTTTATGCTTGTTTACAATGAAATCTTTAATTTGTTTACAATGTTTAAGAATTTGTTTAACTGTTAAAGAAAAGTTGTTTAACTGTTTATAATTCGTCTTCACTTTTAAAAATTACTACAAAAAACTTACATTTATTTATTTTGTTACTAACGAAACGAAAACACATTAACAATATATGGTGTTTTACAAAGAGATCGTGATGCGTACGAATTAGGATCGCGGGCGCGCGTCACAGCACACAGAGCGAGTGGCAGCAACACACTCCGATCAGTGGGACTCCCCAGCACACACTTCTGGAACGCTTAACATACCCCCCCCCCCCATTCAAGCAGCAGACTTCAAAGATCAGCAAGTATGCACAGCTTGATAAGGGCTCTCTTCACCAGTCCCTTAGATGTCCGAATTGTAGCGACACGAGGTATACCATCACTGTCGTTGTGAAGTTCCACAATGCGACCTAGGTCCCAGTTAAGTGGAGGTTGGAAGTCTTCTTTGATTAATACCAGGGAGCCTGGAGATGGTGGCGTGTAGTCCTTGACCCATTTGGTCCGTTGTTGTAGAGTTGAAAGATGCTCATCTGACCACCGTTACCAAAAAATCTGGTAGAGTTGTTGAATACGTTGCCAGTGGTCTAATCTATTAATGTTTAATATACTTACATCAGGTACAGGAAAGGAAGCTAAGGACTGTCCAACAAGAAAATGAGCAGGTGTCAAAGGATTCAAATCGTTTGGATCATTTGACAACTCAGTTATAGGTCTAGAGTTTACACAAGCTTCAATTTTAACCAAGAGTGTTTCTATAATTCATCATATGGTAATATACGTATAAGTTCCCAATACTCGTTTAAGGTGATGTTTTACACTTTTTACCTCCGCTTCCCATAGTCCCCCAAAATGAGGTGACCGGGGTAGAATAAAATGCCACGTTATTCCTACTGATGTGCACAGTTTGTGTACTTGCTACTGATGAGTGTCAGAAGCAAACAAAAGTTGTAGTTCATGAAGTTCGTTTTTTGCTCCAACAAAGTTAGTAGCATTGTCACAGTATATATGTTTAATTGCTCCTCTGCGAGCTATCATTCTTTGAAGTGCTTCTAGAAATTTCTTTGTTGTCATATCCGGAACTAGTTGTAACGGTACAGAATTGTGTGCCACCCCAGTTTCAATTTTATTTTATTTCAATTCAGTAAATTTTTCCATTGTCAGCATACACCTGTGAGGTGCCTCAGTACAACACAATGTTAGCATAAACAATGATGTCTAGACAACTAGACTGGACGTATTACGTAACTGCCCCAGCAGCAGTCCTTGTGAATCACAGTATGCAGATTGTCACCACTGCATGAACATCAGTCAGTAGTAAAGAGCAGTTAAAAGTTCGTTAAGTGAAAATAGTGGCCTCGGGCGTGTAAGATAGGCCTGAAGCAAAAGGGCCTATCTAACAAAAACATAAAAAGTGTTCCCATGCAATTTATGGCAGCATGGTCATATAGTTAAAAACATAAGAGCTAGAGCAATAAAGGCCGGCTATGTCAAAAATATATAAACATATACATTACAGTGCCTAAAGAGTTTTAAAGTAATGAGGTGACATAAATAACGACATAATAAGTTCAACGAAAACAGTTACGGAGTGCAGTATGCGGAAGCCAGTGGCAAACACGAGTGTCGGACCAACCATATGAACTTTCAGCTGATGGGTAACTGTACTGAACATAATTCATTAACAAAAACAGAAACATTGTAATCAAAGCTTAAAAATAATTTAATAGTTCTGAATTAAAAGATTTTATTAATGAGATCTCAGTAAGGGAATTAAAATAGTATGAGAGAGAGAGTGACGTAAAGTGCTGGTTACTGCATTAAAGTTATTGTTAAGTATTGTCATATTAGTCTATATTGAATGATTAAATGCCCATGTATTCTTGTTTTATTATGAAAATTGTAGTGTAAAGTCCAAGCAAAAGGAAATAGTTCGGTTCAACAAAAGAAACCTAATTTAGTAGAATCCTAAAAAATGGGTGTTAGCGTGATTATTGAGTGACTGAAACCCAGATAACCTTTTTCTGCAGCTGATTTTCATCTGTACGACCTTGGAGGAGTAACCCTAAGGTAAGATAAGAGCTTTATTATTTGCATATAAATTCATAGTGTTTCATAGTTCTATGTGTATAGCCTTGGTAGCCATGCAAACGAAGAGTGCTACATATGCCTTCACTGGCTGTGATTGGCGTTGTAATACTCTTCGATAGAGGAGAGGTCCACAATAATCAATCCCACAGTTTTCAAAGGGACGAGATGGTTGGACTCTGCATGGTGGTAGGTTTCCCATGAGATGTTTTGCAGGCCTTGGCATATTTTTACTGCATGTTACACAATTTTTTACAACTGATCGCGCTATAATTTTACCCTTGATGGGCCAATACTTAGTTCGAATAGTCGCAAGAAGAGCTTGAGGACCAGAATGTAGAGTAGTAATATGAGTCTCAACAAATATCATTCGTGTAATATTATGATCTGGAGGGAGCAAAATTGGATGTTTATAATCTGGATTCACTGACGCATTCATAAGTATGCCTCCAACGCGGAGGATGCCTTCGTCATCCACAAAAGGAGCTAGCGACTTGATTTTATTACTTGCTTCCTTATTCTTCTGAAGTTTGTCTATATCTTCACTAAAAGCCTGTTGAACTTCTTTAATCCATGTTATTTCAGCTTTATGTATATCGCCAGGAGTAATATATCCAGTGTTCTTTTTATGTGGTTGTTTACAATTCTTAACGAAGCATTGGCAGAGTGAAGTGATTCGTAATAATTTAGTCCAAGAGGAAAATTTGTCAATTATGTCGGAAGAGGGTAGTGTTGTTATGTGAATTATAACTTTCGTTCTTCAATTTCAGGGTTTATTGAAATAGTTTGAAGCCAATTATTATCTTCTGATAACCAGGTAGGGCCATGCCACCACAGACTTCGAGTTATGAGGAGGTCTGCTAAAACTGACCTTGAAATTTAGTCTGCAGGATTATCCTGTGATCAAACATGCATCCATGTGCAATGTTTAGTGAGTTCATGAATTTGTGATACCCTGTTTCCTATGAAAGTCTGCCAGGTATTTGGAGGTGAATTTAACCAATGAAGAACTATTGTAGAATCGGTCCAAAGAATGGTGTGTCTAATATTCAGTATTTCTGAAAGGATGTAGCACTTTTGAAACAGTTGAGCTAATAAAAGCGCTCCACATAATTCTAGTCTTGGTAAAGAAACTGTTTCAATGGGGCTACCCGTGATTTCGAGCATAATAGGTTTACAATGGCAGTTCCATCTTCTTGAATGGTTTGTATATACAAGCATGCTACATAAGCGCGTTCCGATGCATCAGAGAATCCATGTAGTTCATGTGTTTGTTAGTTGTCTCCATTTAACACACGTCGTGCAATACTTAACTGGTTCAAGGCTCGTAATGACAGTCGGTATTGATTCCATTTGATCAGTAAAGCTTCGGGAACTGGCTGATCCCATCCGATGTCTTTTATAAGCCGTATTTCTTGCATAAACAATTTGGCAGTAATTATCACTGGAGATAAAAGTCCGATTGGATCAAATATTTGAGAAATATCAGAAAATATAACTCGTTTTGTGATGATATTGGGAGGCTTGGGTAAATTGACTTTAAACTGAAAGGTGTCGGATAATGGCTGCCAATAAATCCCAAGTGTTTTAATTGCCTTATTGCCTGATTCTTCTACAGTGAAACCTGTTTCAATCTGATCACTTGAAATATTTTGTAAGATTGCTGGATGATTTGCACACCATTTGTGTAATTCGAAACCTCCATTTTCTAATACGTTTATTAGTTCTGATTGAAGTTGAATCACTTCTTCAATTGAGTCTACTCCTGTGAGAACATCATCTACGTAGAAGTCTTGCTGAATAACTTTGCGGCGATAGGAAATTTCTCCTTCTCTTCTTGTGCAAGATGGAACAAAGTCCTAATGGCAAGAAATGGGGCTGAAGCGGTCCCATATGTAACTGTTTTAAGTTTATACGTTTTAATTGGATCCTTTGGATCACGACGCCAAACAATTCTTTGAAAATCCCGTTGGCTTTCATCTAGCAACACCTTACGGTACATCTGTTTAATATCTGCAATAAATACATATGCGTGAATGCGAAAGAATAGCAATATGGATACAAGGTCGCGTTGTATTGTAGGACCAATCATCAGAATGTCATTAAGAGAAGTATTATAGTTGTTTTGATTGTTCATCATCTTTTTTCACAGCACTAAACTATATAGAATATTGAAACTTTCAACTTGTGAAACTTGCTTGTCTTACGAGTAGAAAAGACAAGTAAGTTTCACAAGTTGAAAGTTTCAATATTCTGTATAGAAGAGAAGTATTGTTAGATGTCTTTGCTGACGCATCAAAAACTACACATAAGCGTGTCATAGTGCTAGTTCCTTTATAACTGGATGATGAGGTAAGTAATATGCATTTTGTGGTTCACACGTTTCTGATACTAGTTCCATTTCATCATTTTCAAGATACTCATTTAAAAAATCAGTATAGTCTTGTTTTAGTTTTATGTCTTGAGACAACTTGTTTTCAAGTGACATAAATCGTTTCATAGCATGGTCCTTAGACTTACCCAAGGTGATTTCAGGGTCACTGGAGAAAGGTAGCTTAATGATGTATCACCCATCTGCCTGACACTTGACAGTAGATGTAAAGTGGTCTTCACAAGCTTGTTCTTCATACGATTTCATATGTTTGCCGGTGATACCTTCTATTTCCTAAAAGGATGCTACACGATTTCCTAAGTCGTCTTCTGTAGTTGTACTGGGCAATGTAGTAAGTACTGAATGAGTTCTGTTTATCGAGTGATTCAGTGAGATCTTCCCGCTGACAATCCATCCAAATACTGTATTTTGTAGAACGGGTAAATTATCACCTAGCTTAACATGTCCTTCCTTTAACATGTAAAAGATACTGGCACCAAGTAGTACGTCAATACTCCTGGATTGACCAAATGTGTCGTCTGCTAATTCGATGTCATTTGGAATGTCTAAGCTACCGTTCATAGAAGAAGTTGGTAAGTCATTTGTGATCTTGCTTAAAACTAGAAAGTCTAAGTATTCTTCATAATTGTTGAACTTCGATTTAATTTTTGTGTGTACAGAAAATTTAGCTGATACTCCGGAACTGCCAGTTCCAGACACTGAAGTCTGTGCTTTATTATGCTTGAGACCTAAGGATAATGCACGTGATTGACGTATAAAGTTTGATTGACTTCCGCTGTCCAAGAGGGCACGACAAGGATAAGCTACTCCTTGAGAGTCTGTTATTAAAATGATAGCTGTAGCAAGAATCACTTCTTCATTACGGTTCGAACAGGCCGAAATAATGACCTTTTCAGCAGCTGGTTGCTTTGATTCCTATTTGACACTGAGTTTGAATTATCGATACGGATCGAAGAATGATGACTTTTATTACAGTGTTTGCAAGAATATGGACTTCTACACCGTATGGTTTTATGGCCGGATCTTAAACAGTTTAAGCACAAATTTAGTTTTTTAACTTTTGTATAACGCTGTGAGGAACTAAGACTTGAAAGCTGTTTGCACAAGAATGTAGCATGATCTTCATTACATATGGCACATCGCCGATTGGGTGTATCTGCTGCATGACATACAGTTTTGTGTACCGGCTGGAGAAATTTAGAACTCCTTTGGTTATCTCGGAAGGGTGATGTTTTAGTGTTTTGGGTAAGATTTTCTTCCCTGATTTCCTGAATCAAAGATTGTTCATGAATAAATGTCATTAACATTGGAAATGAATATCGACGGGGATAGTGTGATGAGTTTGAATGTCTGCTGGCGGATTCGCCTACTTCATCTTCGTCATCGTTTAGATTATGTTTTGCCTGATACATCTCCCATCAATCTCATGTTTCTGGATCAAGTTTTCTCGTAACTAAGAATACTAACAGTGTGCTCCACTGTTCGGTTGGTTCTCCGAGATGTTTTAGTGCCGTTAGGTGATTAGTAATTGTGTCATGTAGGTTTCTTAATCCTACTGCGGAAGACTTTTCCATACGTTTATAATTTTAAATTCCTTGTACATGTGCTTTGATTATGAGTCTATTATTTTTGTAACGCTCCTTAAGTAGTGTCCAAGCTGAATCATAATTGTTAGCTGCTATTTTAATTTCCTTTATAGAGTTAAGCACGAACGTAAATAATAGAATTTTTGATATTTGTTAGTTTAGATGAATTATTTATTAAAGTCTCAAAAATATCACACAAATCTGTCCACTCTTCGTATTTACCAGAAAATGTGGGTAGGGGAATATCTGGAAGTTTTATGTTATCGGATATGTTTGATTGTTGTGAAGACTCTTTTGGTTCTAAGACAGTTTGTTTATTGGCTTGAGTAGATAATAATCTTCAATTTTCGCATGGACTTCAAAATAACTGTCTTAAAATGTAGAATATTCTTCGTCTGAAGTGACAGCATCTTCATCATAACCTTGAATATCCGTCTGGACAGAGTTAAATGCTGACCAGCATTCGTGTAATTTCTGTAGTCTAGATTTTAAGTTTGAAAATGAGTGGACGTCTGCATCAAACGAGTCGAGAAAATTCTTAATTCTAGTGACTCTGCCCTTTATTTGGGCACGTTTACGAATTAAAGCTTTGTAATCATGTTTTGTATTGTGACTTTCATTATCTGAACCCACTGTATCTAATAAACGAGTACAGTATTCCCTCGCCAACCGCGGGGGTTAGGTTCCTACAAAACATCGCGGTTAGTGAATCCGCGGTTGGTGAAGTTAACTTTATATGGGAAAAGTAAGGTTAGGGGAATCTGAAACAAAGCCAGAAATATAAAATACTGTACAACTCTTAATTATACGAGGTGTGTTCATAAAAAGACCAAACGTTTTGAGTAAAACATCAACCCGCACAAACGACGCGCCAGGACTTTGCGCGCACTTAGCGATAGTTTTTGACAACAAACTGCCACTTATTGTGTTCCGCTATTAGCAGTAGTCTTTGAGGTATATCACATTGAGTGATATACCGCTGCACACGCTGGCCGGCGGATTAGTGACAAAGCGATTAAGAAAGACCGCGAGAACAACGTGTGCATATGAAATTTTGCAGCAAAACTAGGTTAAAACTTTTCTGAGACATTCTGGTTTTCAATTAAGCATACGCGGAAGCCTGCATGAGGCGAACGATTAGTTTAAGAATTTTTAAAGAGGGAAAAACAATGGTTGGTGCAGATCAAAGCGATATCGAAGATCATGGGAAGAGAGCTCATGATGTGGTAATTGCAAATCATTGTTTAAATGCGGATACTTTCTGACAGAATCCATTTAAGATCGTAAAATTAAATTTTGATAGAAAAATTTAAATGTATCGTATCACTGAAAAATTCTTACTGTGTTTGTTGACGATGATCAGAAAGAGACCCCGTTTTGAAATCGGTAACAACTGCGTACCAATGCAAATGGTAATGAAATCTTTGGAACACAATGGAAATAGCTCTGTAAAGATTTTACATTATTGTTCTTATAGTTGACTCATTGACAGCCATTAACCTGGCCACAGATGCAGCGCTCTCGTCGCGCCCTAACCTGTTCAAAACATCGAGCTTTTTCTCCAGCGAAAGTACATTCCTAGCCCTTTTGGCTAGCTTATCACCGCCAATTATGTTTTCCGAACGTTTGGAACACATTATGACAAAAGGATAGTTTATAAAAGAGTAAATTAACACTTAGATAATAAGAACAACGCACACTAAAAACTAAAGAACACGCAATACGTCATGGCAGAAGAGCAACGCGCGACTGACTGACTTCAATACGATTTGAAGGGATATGTGTGCACGAAGCGCTGCCTAGCGGATGCTGCTACAAACCGCGTATAAGCGAATTTCAGCCCCGCGGTTGGAAACTACTGCGCATTTATAAAACCGCGTATAAATGAATTCCGCGGTTGGAGAACCCGCGGTTGGCGAGGGATTACTGTATTGAGATTACAAATTGAAAACACTTAACGGCTACAGTAATAATAACCGTATACAAATTCATCAACAGATTACACTGTTGTTGAGTACAGTACAAGAGTGTTATTGAGTAATTTACTAATGTTTCTGAAATTGTTCTAAGAAATGAATGACTTGTTCTTGTTATCAAAAATGACTAACGTTGTTGCGGCACACAACTGCTGTAATGGGACAATTTTGAGGGGTTTTATTTTTTATTGCAATTATAAGTGTAACATAAGGTCTACCCAAACAGGGCCTCAGTTTTGAACAATTAACATTCCTTGTTTTACTTTGTCGGGGCACCAAGACGCACATTTTGTCAGAGCCCTGCAATAAGCACTGCTCCTTGAGGTGTTGGAATGCGAACCGGTGCGCGGATGATTGCGTTTTCCGTTGGCAAAAAGCACAAACTTTGTGGCGAGCCCCAGGACAGAACAAAAATACCCAAACTCGCTACCAAGAGCGTAAACTGTAATTTCACTAATGACCATGTCATGTGATTTTATCCACGAATCAGAGCGCAAGCTGGTGAACTGTGGCGGGAGTGACGCTAAGAGTAGCGTAAGGCAGTCGACTTAGAACTCCAGACCTCGCGAGGTCACATAAAACATTGCTCGAGCTAGTTAGGGTCGGCCGACCAGTAAATCTTGCTATTTTGATTTAAAATAACAGTCAATCATGTTATAGTGATCGAACAGAAGTAACCGACAAATAATAACATTCTAAACTTATATTCGGAGTGTGTCAGCAGAATCAAGTGTTAACAGTGATGGCATAACCACGTGGATGAAGGGATGAGTACCTAATTTAAGCAGTTTGAACAGATAAAATATTTCAATATTAATTAATTTCAAGTCACCAATATTAATGATGAAAATTCAATAAAAAAGCGCTAAATCTAAATTATGGGGAATTTTACAGTATGAGAGGGAAAGAGTGAGCATATACTGGGTAGTTTTTTGAGTAGAAAATAAGTTAGTCGTAAGTATATATATAGTCAGTAATAAATAAATCTTGATAGCATGGCTAGGTGAATCAAATATTGGTAGAAAAAACATAACTACAGTAGAAATCATAATTTGACGTAGTTTCACAATTCAGCCATAAGGCGTATTTTAGTAAATCTAAACCGGAAGGTAAACAGAAAAATTGTCATGCTATATAAATAAAATACCATTTTATTTATGTTTGTAAAATACGTGTGTGTCACTGCATTACCTGTTGTTTTTCTCTGCCTAAGTACATCAGACGACACCCTGGTTTATTCGCAATGAAGGTAAGTGGGACAAATTCGAATATTTTGATTTAAAAAGCAAGCAGAGTTTCAATTATATAAACAGGTTTATAACTTTAATATTTAAATTTAAGCTCGTACTGCTTTAGTTGGCGCCCGAACAGGGACGTTGTGAATTAAAAATTAAAATAAATTAATTTACAACCTGATCGAAATGGCAGAGAAAAGCGAGAGTGCAAATTTATGTGAAGATATTGTGGAGGGGTCAATTTTAAATGTTACGCAAGACGATTTAATATCGACAAATATTAACGAGAGTGTAGACAATACAACACACGAATTAACGATTGAGACAGTAGACGCAAAAATAAGCGATAATGTAAATATATTTAATCAGTTAGCGTTAATAATGGAGATGATGTCAGGAATGAAAACTGAAATCAAATCAGAAATAAATGCTAGTAACATAGAATTGAAAACAGAAATAAACAAACAAGACCAAAAATTTAGAGAAATAGACAATAAGTTAGAAGAACAGAATAAGACTATTGTTGGAGTGAGAGATGAACTGACTAGTGTTATAAACGATATAAAAATAATTAACGAAAAACAAAAAGAGAAAATGTTAGAGACAAATAAAAAATTTGACACATTGACAAGTAAATTTAATGATAAAATTAAAAAGCAAAATGACAAAATTGACTGTAATGTTCAATGTATAATTAATGAGTGTGAGCAAATCAAACGAGCAAGTGAAATACAAGAAAATATAAATGATGAATTCAGAAGTAACTTTGAACAAATTGATGCAATTAAAATTAATGTAACTAGTTTAAAAAATAAACAAGCAGAACATGAGCGTGAAATAATTAAAGTCAGAGAAGGCTTGAGTGTAACCATTAACCAGAAATTAAGTAATGTGAGTGAGAGAGTGAATGTGGAAGTAGAATTAGGATATTTTAGTAATTAAAGTAGGGGAGTGAACCCCATACAATTTTTGAACTCTGTAAAAAGTTTTAATAAATATAACCAAGAAAGTTGGGAGATTAAATTAGTAAGAATTTTAAAGTACTTTAAAGGGGATGCTAAAATATGGGCGGATGCTCATAACGATAACTGGGTAGATTTTAATGAGTTTGAGCAAGCATTTAGAAATAAGTACTGGTCAGAAGAGAAACAAGAGGGGTTACGTAGTACTATAATGGGGTGGGGCAATTTTAATATAAAAAACATGAGTATTACATCATATGTGACGAGACTATATAGTCAGGTTAAATATTTAGAACCACCAATGCCTCTTTCATCTTTTATAAGATACATTAGTAAACATTTACCTAAGGACATATGGTCCACAATCAGAACCCGAGATTTTGCTAATATTGCAGAGTTAGAAAAAATATTAAAAGCATACCAGAGCATGAAAGAAGAAGAAGATAATAAATACCAGTTTAGAATAAATGAATCAAAACAAATAAATACTGAAACAAGACAACCAGATCATTTTGTTAGTAATGTGAGTAGAGCAGGGGAGGGGGCGTGGTTGTGTCCAAACCCTAGTTGTGGAGCTAGTAATTATAATGGGTCGCGGAATCAATGTTACCGGTGTCAGTGTCCGAGGAGTAGTGCCCAAGGGAGAGTGGAGAATTATAACAGGGGTTGCGATCAATTCAGAGGGAATCATAGAGGGAGAGGTTTTACTAGTAATCGGGGAGTGTCAGGAAATTTTAATCATAGAGGAAGAGGGGGATATGTTAGTAACCCAAATGAAACTCGGGGCGGGGAAGCACCAGCTCATAATCAAAACAGTAGGGGGGTTTACAGTGAACCACCACCTCCAATACCGTTAAACTAATCAGGGCGGTTGAAAAAGAAAGCCCCCAGCCGTCTAGTAATCACCTAACAATAGGATCACTAATTACCAATATACATAATGATTTATCTGACGAAGAAGCGGGAGAGAGTAATAATGCTTTCAGGATGGCAGAATTTGAAGCCGAAGTGTTTAATTCTAAGTATATTTTTCTAGTAGATTCAGGGAGTGAACTGACTGCTATAGACGATAGAATGTTTGAAAAAATCAAAAATCAGACTACAGAAACAATTCCACAGTTACCAGTATTGGGAATTAGTGTTATAGGAGTAACGGGTGTTCGCAGTAAAAAGGTAACTAAACAAATAATGCTACAATTAAAAGTAAATGAGAACACAATAAATGTACCTTTCTTAGTTATTCCAGGACTAAATATGGGAGCTATAATAGGTAATGATTTTTTGAATAATTTCAAAGTAGAATTAAACTATTACACACAGACTATGAAATTAAATAATAATAATAATAATATAATTGAAATACCATTCATACAAAAGAAAATTGTAGGAATGAAAGCTTTAAAAATAATTGGTAAGGGAATGTTAATTTCTGACAATGATATAAACGAGTGTAGGCCCTTAATGATAAATTATTGTAACTTGAGAGTAAATAGTAACGAATTATTTGAAAATGAAGACAATTGGGAGGAGAAAATGAATGAAATCCTATATCAAGAGGGGGAATTTAGCTACCAAGACAGAGAAAAAATAGTGTTAATAATAAACAAAAATAGATCAGTTTTTTCAGATGAACCCGGTTTAGTAAAGAATTTTAAAGGTAAATTAGTCGTTAAAGAAAAAACACCCTTTGCACCTAAAGCCTATCCGGTACCATACTCCAAGAGGGGTTTAGTACAGGAGGAAATAAATAAAATGTTGAGGGAAGGTATAATAGAAAAATCTACATCACCATATTCCAACCCTTTAGTAGTGGTGACAAAGAAAGATTTATTGGTAAGATTATGTTTAGACGCTAGACAAGTAAACAGAATAATTGTTCCAGACAGAGAATCACCGGAACCAGTAAGCGAAATTCTGCAACGTTTTAGTGGGACCAAATACATCACCACTTTAGACTTGACTGCAGGCTACTGGCAGATAGAGCTGGAAGAGGAGTCTCGACAGTATGTGGCATTTCTATACAACGGTAGGAATTACCAATTTCGAAGACTACCTTTTGGACTCAACGTAAGTGTTTCAATTTTTATCAAATGCCTGGATTATGTGCTAGGGAGAGAGATTTTAGAATTCACAACCGTTTATGTAGACGATATAGTAATTACGTCACCAGACATTGATACACACTGTGAAAGGTTAGACAGGGTATTAAGTAGACTGCATGAATATGGCATAACAGTTAAATTTAAGAAGTCAGAATTTTTGAAAGAACAAGTTAATTTCTTAGGACATATAATTTCAGCAAGGGGTATCAGTACAGACCCTAAAAAAGTAGAAATAATACAAAATTTTCCGATACCAAAAAATGTTAAACAGTTGCAAAGTTTCTTAGGCTTGTGTAATTATTATAGGCAATTTGTAGACAAATATTCATATTTAACAGTACAATTGGGACACTTATTAAATACAGACAATCGATGGCAATGGAATTTAAAAGAGCAAAATATATTCGAGCTGATAAAAAATAAATTCTTAAACACAGTTATATTAGCTCATCCTAATTTTTCAGAACCATTTTATATACACACCGACGCGTCAGACATTGCATTGGGAGTAGAGTTGTTTCAGTTAGATGGGAGTGGTAACCACAGAGTAGTAGCTTTTGCAAGCAGATCTTTATTAACTAGTGAAAAGAACTATACTACGACAGAGAAGGAGGCGTTATCAATAGTTTTCGCCTGTAGAAAGTTCAGAACGTATTTATTAGGAAATAAGGTAATCATATGATCCGACCATCAAGCATTAACGTTTTTAAAAAACTGTAAATTAACACATGGTAGGTTAGTGCGGTGGATGCTAATATTACAAGAATATGACTTAACAATTGAGTATTGTAAGGGCAAAGAAAATGTAGTAGCTGATGTCCTATCCAGAACAGATTTTGATAATAATACTGAAGTAGACGTAGCAAATACATATAAAATATTCGTAGTAAAAGAAGTGGGGGAAGTAGATATGAAAAAATTAATAAGTAACTTAGCAGCAGAACAAGAGAGAGACACCGAACTTAATAAAATAATATTAGCTTTGAGTCAAATACCCAACGTACCTCATAAGTGGGAGAAACATTTTAGTTTGTTTAATAAACACTTATTTCATCGGGCAAATGAACAGGGAGATGATTGGAAGGTGTGCATCCCTAAAGCTATAATACCTGAAGTAGTGAGAGATTGCCATCTAAGGTATGGTCATATAGGCCCCAAGAAATGTAGTGATATATTAAAGGAGTCATGTAAATTTAATAATATGGAAAGAACGGTGCGTAAAATATTACAAACATGCAAAATTTGTCAGAAAGCTAAAGTAAACAATCGTAAACAGGAGGGTTTAATGCAACATGTAATGCCAGACAGTCCTTTAGCATTAGTTGCCGTTGATTTATATGGCCCCTTACCCAAAGGTAGAGGAGGGGTAAATTATTTATTTGTTGTGTTAGATGTTTTTATCAAATTTGTAAAATTGTACCCGATTAAAAAGGCAACCTCATCAGTATTGGCTAGGAAGATAGTAAATGAATACCTTGTTGAAGTAGGTAAGCCGAAAATAGTATTATCAGATCATGGTTCGCAGTTCACCAGCAACACCTGGCGGGAAACTTTAGGTTGGAAAAATATTTTAATTAAACATACATCAGTGTATCATCCACAGTCAAATCCAAGTGAACGTGTTATGCGGGAATTAGGGAGGATGTTTAGGACCTTTTGCCATAAAAAACATTCTTTGTGGGCTACTTTTGTGTGCAAGATAGAAGGATATATTAACAATAGTTTACATGAATCCACTAGTTACAGCCCATGTGAGTTAATGTTTCAGAGAAGGCCGTCACGCATATTAGAAGAGCTAGTAAAATTTCCAACCCGGACGGAAATACCACATGATAGGAAATTGGTAATCGCTAGGGAGCGCCTGCTGAGTAAGGCCGAACAGCGGAAACGGAGACATGACCGGAATTTAACACCCATACAATACGAGGTAGGACAACTAGTATTAATAAAAAATCACGATCAATCATCAGCATTGGACAAAGAAATTAAGAAATTCTTCCTATTGTATGACGGTCCATATGAGGTTAGCCAAGTGAAAATGGAGAATGCGTATGTTTTAGTAAATTTGCAAACTCGAGAAATAAAAGGAACTTATAATGTGACCCAGTTAAAAAAGTATTATCTAGCTGAGTGATGATAGATATATTTGTAAATATTAAAGTTTTCATACATAAACAGACATTTTTATATTTTATTATAATAAATAATTTTAGTGAGGCAGTGTGTTCAAACAAAATTTACTTTTATGTAATAAAATCTATTATGCAGTAATAAAATGTAATAAGGTCACGAGTAAATAGAATTTGAAAATGAAATTAAAAGTGTAAGTCAGGTAATTTTGGTAAATCTGAAAAGTGAATTGTTTATTTTCATGTAATAACAACATCGTTAAGTGTGAATAGATCAATTTAAGTGCCCAAGTAAATATTTTGTTGTACTTATTATTTTATGTTAATGAAGGTCAAGGTAGGGAAAGTTCAGAAAGAAATGTATGGTGTTAAAACACCACCAAGACTGGAAATGTCATAATATAAATTAATTCTAATTTTATAAAATATATTTTACTTGTGATTCCCCAACTTTTCGGGCGGTCACGGCCTCACCGAACCCTGACCGTGGAATTGGTTTAGCTTTAACAGCTATGGCTGGGGCTCATTGCGCCACGTTCTGCCTTAACTGGCCATAGCTGTTATCGTTGTCAAGGTGAATTTTGAAATTTACAGGGGGGTAATTTAGGGGAATCACCAAACTATGAAACAGCGGCTGCCACTCTGTCCGCGTGGGGACAGCATAGCCAGGTGGTAGACCCGCATTAGGGGCGTGTAATATGAACGTTTAGATATTAGGATATCTAGTTTTATTAAAATTTAACGCAGAAGCAAGGACACGAAGATGTCAAAATTCCTCCAAAATTTCAGTCCTTGTGGACACAACTAGACGCCACAGTCTAGGGGGGGTCATAGTGTGTGTGGCAGGGAGGTTACCCAGGGGGGTAACGAATTAGGAATTTGTAGTGTTTTAATAATGATGATTCGCTACTAAGATAACTACATAATTTTGTTTTGATTTGCAAAATAGAGGCACTAGATACTTCATATATTGTGTTTATTATGTATTATTGTGTTAATTGCATGTAGTATGTTAGGAATAAGGATTACAAAATAGGATAATATTTTATATTATTTTATGAATAATGAAATAAATTTGAGATAATTAAAAGTGTTCAACGGGTTGTAAAAGATAGAAATTGAGTGATAGTAATTGTTTGAGTAAAACGTTTGAATCAGTCCAAGCTAAAATTGTTAGTGGTATTAGAGAGAGAGGGAGAAAGATTATATACATATACCTGCCAAGTGGCATATCACACTAAAATAAATAAGTAGATCACCCAAAGTAAGGGAAGGTGAGATTGTTAATTAAAGAAAGAGATTTAGAATACAAATAACAAGAATATAAAATTTTAATTGAAACCAGTGACAAAGTTTGATAGAATTTGGAAATGTAGAGTTAAGAATTGTTTATTTTGAATAATTTAAATGTCAATTTGCTTATCATTTATGATATTTTGTTATTTTAAATGTTTTATTTTATTATATTTTGTGTTTCAAGCTAGATTGTTACAGATGTTAAATGTATTTTCAGATAGAAACTGTACATAACATATGTAGGTCAAGGTTGTGGACTTGACCTAGTTTCGATCAGCTGATGAGGTCATATGCATACTAAGCTTGTATAGTAAGGAAGTTAATTTAACTTTGGTTTTGATCAATTTAAACAAATTCTAAATAATTTCTATATATAAAGGAAACATTTTAATAAATTTAAATTTTTTTTGAATTTTAAAATTGTTGGAAAATATTTTTTTGAAAAAAAAAAAAATGGTTTTTCGCCTGCCAGGTAATGAATATTTTGAAACTTTTATTATTTGATTGTTTGTATATTAACCATGTTTATTTTATTGATTTATGATACTGACCTTTATTGTTAGATTCTAAGTGATCACATGTTAGGTTAAGGGTATGTTTAATTATAAGAAATGTTTAAATTAACTCATTTTAAATAAAAACAGAAAACTAAGGAAGAGAATTTTTTGATAAAATATTTTATTTTGGATTTTGAGTTTTTTTTTTTTTTTTGATGAAATAGTAAATTTTAAAGAATTTTCAATTTTCAAGATGTAATGTGAGTGTGTGTGAGCCCAGTGTTTGCTGAAGGCGACCCAGTGTGCATGATAAGGGGGAACACATCGGTTGAGGATCTGGCATGATATAAGCCAGGGATTGAGGATTTTTGGGGAAACATGTTAGAAGGTGAGGTACACTGTGACACGTGTCTGTTTGATTTCTCGGTGTTGGGATCTCGTACAGAGAAGTCCAGTGATCTCGTTCAGATGCGTCCATAGTCGCCGAGCCAGGGGGGTAGTTTACCCATGATGTGTTAAGAAATTAAAGGGGGGTTGTTGGCTCCATATCCTCACCGATCCTCTTAGGGTTAGCAATGAGAGTTTTTCTGTTTCGACAGAAAACCTCTCATTGGGGGGGTATTGTAATGGGACAATTTTGAGGGGTTTTATTTTTTATTGCAATTATAAGTGTAACATAAGGTCTACCCAAACAGGGCCTCAGTTTTGAACAATTAACATTCCTTGTTTTACTTTGTCGGGGCACCAAGACGCACATTTTGTCAGAGCCCTGCAATAAGCACTGCTCCTTGAGGTGTTGGAATGCGAACCGGTGCGCGGATGATTGAGTTTTCCGTTGGCAAAAAGCACAAACTTTGTGGCGAGCCCCAGGACAGAACAAAAATACCCAAACTCGCTACCAAGAGCGTAAACTGTAATTTCACTAATGACCATGTCATGTGATTTTATCCACGAATCAGAGCGCAAGCTGGTGAACTGTGGCGGGAGTGACGCTAAGAGTAGCGTAAGGCAGTCGACTTAGTACTCCAGACCTCGCGAGGTCACATAAAACATTGCTCGAGCTAGTTAGGGTCGGCCGACCAGTAAATCTTGCTATTTTGATTTAAAATAACAGTCAATCATGTTATAGTGATCGAACAGAAGTAACCGACAAATAATAACATTCTAAACTTATATTCGGAGTGTGTCAGCAGAATCAAGTGTTAACAGTGATGGCATAACCACGTGAATGAAGGGATGAGTACCTAATTTAAGCAGTTTGAACAGATAAAATATTTCAATATTAATTAATTTCAAGTCACCAATATTAATGATGAAAATTCAATAAAAAAGCGCTAAATCTAAATTATGGGGAATTTTACAGTATGAGAGGGAGAGAGTGAGCATATACTGGGTCGTTTTTTGAGTAGAAAATAAGTTAGTCGTAAGTATATATATAGTCAGTAGTATCTACTCGTAGTAGTCGTAGTAGTTTATAGTAGTATAAATCTTGATAGCATGGCTAGGTGAATCAAATATTGGTAGAAAAAACATAACTACAGTAGAAATCATAATTTGACGTAGTTTCACAATTCAGCCATAAGGCGTATTTTAGTAAATCTAAACCGGAAGGTAAACAGAAAAATTGTCATGCTATATAAATAAAATACCATTTTATTTATGTTTGTAAAATACGTGTGTCACTGCATTACCTGTTGTTTTTCTCTGCCTAAGTACATCAGACGACACCCTGGTTTATTCGCAATGAAGGTAAGTGGGACAAATTCGAATATTTTGATTTAAAAAGCAAGCAGAGTTTCAATTATATAAACAGGTTTATAACTTTAATATTTAAATTTAAGCTCGTACTGCTTTACTGCGTGCTTCAATTATGTGTGACCTTGTGGTTGCACGTTACACAAATGATTGATTCTGTTCATAATTTATATTTTTATGTTAATGTGTGTGTATTAATATTGTAACGAGTAGATTCTTATGTGCTCTGTAAAAGTGTATGCTTTTGTGTGTTCGCCTCCCACTGGTGTCGTTACTTTATTTTTATTCGGACGATGTCCGTAGCGATCCTTCGAATTACCAGTACACGCAAGTGGAAACCTTACCTGTTCTTCAATATGTGTTCATAAATCCCGGGTGGCGCTGGGAAAAACAATTAAATTAAAAAATAGGACGGTTGAGCGTTCTTAGCTATGACGGTATGGAGATTTCAAATTTACTGCCGCCTTCGTTCGACCTTCTTAATCGAGCTGTTATTTTGCCGAGTTCCGACGTGAGTGCTTACCGTCACCCTTGCTTTTCGCTAAAATACACAAATATTATAATACACTTCCCTATAGAATAAAGAACAGTGGTTACAACTCTGTACTAGTTTATTTAATTGTGATTGGTAATTATTCAGTGTTATACAAAATTATATTTTGTTATTAAACAAATTTGCACCGGCAATTATTATAAGACAAAAATCTCAAGGTTCGGCGAAGTGGCTCTGAACGAATTATTCAGTCAGACATGGCGACTGCAACCGTTTGTTTACTTTTAATTTCGTTCAGATTCTGGATTCTTGTGATTACAAAAAAATATTAATTTGATTACAATAAAGTACACTACCTTACATTAATTGTACTTATATAATATAATGTGTAATTATAATTTGTTCCTGAAGTGTTATAAAGTGTGTTTCAAAAGTTCGTAATTTTTATACAGGTTATTTTTCTTAGTTAACATAAGTTTAGTGTTTTATTTTTTATTAATCTTTGAAAGAAATAATATCATCAGTTTATAGTGAGAGTTCAGTGTTATTAGAAAAATTTAAAGAGAGTTTATTTCATACACTCGGGTAACTCAGCAATACTTATCAAATCAGTCGACTTGAGGTGTAATGTCATTCAGTTGAAATGGGTTGTTGTCTTTGATAATCATCAATTTTGAATCATCTTGGGATGTAAGTACGTCTGGCTTCTTTTTCGTATTAGTTGGTTTAAATTTATTAATTTAGAAATTATTAATCAGGTATTAGGCATCAGTTGAATGTCCTCATCTTCTTACTTCTTCATTTTTTCAAATTTGGATTACTTTTAAACACTTTATATTAAAATTTTGGTCATTCACGGCTTGGCGTCTATTCCTGTTGAGCGTCAAAAATGGAATAATAGGTTCTAACGGAAAATTCATAAATAACGTTTCAGTTGTCATGGTAACTGATTGATCCTGATTGGCTGTACTTGACTTAAGACCATTGTTATCATATTCTGAATTTTTATTCAAAATGACTGTATATCTTCTGATTGCTATTATCTTCCGTCTTCCTCTCTATGTATTAAATATTATCACTACTGTTCGTATTTTCTTTCAAAGATCATTTTGACATCCCACAAAGCTGGGTTTTCTTATGTACGGTATGGTGTTTGAACATTTATTTTGATATTATCTAATTACATTTCTTTCTTATTTTATGTCCTTAATTTAACATTTATCTTTTAATATGATTCACTAATTATCCTTGACTAGTTATTTGCCTTGGATTTGTTAATATTCTTGTTAGTTTTTTTACAATTTGTAGTTATTGGTTTTATACAGTTAGGCTTTTCTAGGCCTAAGTAGTAATCGGCTATATTTACTTATTTTATATAAATTACATATTAATTTACCCTCATACATGTTTTGTTTTGGTATTATAAATGATTTGTTTACTTGTTTTGGATCTGTTTTATAATAACTGTATGTTTTCATTAGTTTCTACATTATGGTTTGTCTATTATTGTCTGACTGCCTCTCCAGTATTGTTAGATTTATATTACTTTATCTTTTTTCTTATTTATTTTTCTATTGTTTACAATTTGGCTATTATCTCCTATTCTCTATAAAATATAATATAACATTTAGGTTTATGGTCTGTATAATCCCTTCAGCCATATTCCTATTCATAGATTTAATCGAACAATTCTTTAACAGATATTATGCAACGTTTGTTTACAATTTGTTTTATTCTTACTTATTTTTTGGTGATAAACATCATCACACCATTTAAATTTACTTAACTCACTGTCCCTTAGAATATAGGGTGTTTATTGATTTTGCCTTTATTTTCTGTTGTTGTTGGTGTTTTCTAATGGCAGGACATTGAATCATTCCATTTGTCTTCTGGCATCCCAATAGAGTTGTAACGGTCCAAAAATGTGGGTATTTTTATTTTATTTCATTTCGGGGTTTTATAAAAAATATTGTGTAAGTTTTATTCCATTGTGACAGACTACAGGTATGGAACAGTTTGTAACGAGGCAGCAACGCAATATTACGTTGTGAAATCAGTCAAAGAATTTGCACCACCCTAGGTTTCCAAGAACTTTGCTTGTGTATGACCATGCGCCCGTATGCACGAGACGGGTATACGCGCGGACCCACGCGGTCAGGAAACGCCAAGATGGTGAAAAGTGTATTTTCTGTTTCGTCTCCTTGACTGAGCTGAAGGAAATGTAGCTAAGTCACCGCCTCTTTTGTGGCATCAAGCCAGAAGCGCCTAAATATCGTCGGCGCACACTACGGAAAAAAGCCACTATGTATCATGCTCATAGCCAATAAACTGCAACAACTCAAGTATGAGCGACGACGAAATTCGTTGGCGGTGGGCGTCAATTTCCGCCCGCTTGCAAGAGAAGCGTTACGCAGTCCACGAGCTACAGAGTTCACATACAGACGTAGTTGCGACCCGCGGGCCCCGGTCGGGTCGAACTTTTTAAATATGAACAAATTCAGTGTAATAACGTTTTAATACCGACCGGGACCCAAGGAATTAATCAACACATCACAGTTAAAAGTGTTGCAGTGGAGAAAGTGAAAACGGTTAATTACGTACATTAGAATCGCGGAACAAAGCACGTGTTCGGTCGGCCTCGCGGCAGTGAACATTTAATACAACTACAGTGTATCAAACAGGAATTAGTAAAACATAACAGGGGGTAATATATCAATATTGTGAGTGTGTGTGTGTGCAAGCAGAATGGGCTACCTTATTTAATAGTTAACTCTGCTATATAAATGTATATTCTAAAATTTGCTTTTAATACCCGTGTGTTTAACTAATTAAAATTATCTAATTTACTGTGAAACATGTGTTAGTCTAAGTTATTTCGTCATTACCACTTTCTCATTTCTGTGCTGCAAGATTCGTCTAAACGTTCCGGGGATCTTTCTGAATTATTAGTGGGGTGGTCAGATAGCGAAATTGTCCCTTTTATTTAAGGTGGAGTATAAAGATTTTCGATATTTTAACCTATAAAAAATAATCGTGGTGACCTTGGTCTTCCGGTGAAATGTAAACACGAGGTAAGTAGTTGTGGAATCATGCAGGTAAGCCCTGGCAGTATATTTTATGTATTTATATATTTCGATCTATTTTTTAACATCACAGAGTTTTGGTAGATTCCATTGTCTCTTGATAAGAGTGATCCAATCCCGAACACACAAGAAGATGGTCTCTGTTCATCACTGTATTCAGCTGCTTACAAATTGTGCAGTGGTGGGATTTGTAGATCTTAATACGGTGGAGGTGTTCAGCAAGGCAGTCGTGACCAGTATTGAGTCTGAAGTTCGCTACTGCTTGGTTTCTGGGTATATTTTTGTTTTTGTCCCAAGCGTTTCCAATGTTTTTCCACCGTTTACCACTAGACGCAAGGCTGGCCTCATTGGTGAACATCTCTTGTGTTTTGTTTTTAACAAGTCTTTTGATTGTTCTTGTGCTGTGTAGTGTTTTTCTCCCTTGCAATGTTGTACCCTTTTTAGCTAGCAGGTCAGCTGTTTCATTCCCACTTATTCCTACATGTGAGGGGATCCACTGGAGAATTGTTTTCCCTTGTTTACTGAGAAGATTTATTGCATCCTTTGTTTCTTTTACAGTGCTATCTATAGGCTGTCTGTTTGATGCGATAGACTGGATTGCAGACTTGGAGTCAACAAGAAAAACAGCTTTTTTAAAAGCTAGTGGTCTGAGTAAGAGTTGTTGTAATGCAATATGTATTGCCTTTATTTCTCCGTCAAAACTGGTTTTATTTTCTCCCACTGAAATGTAGTGGGAGAACAGTTCACAATGTACTCCTGCGCCAGCCTTTCCATGTTTTCCTATGAGTCTGTATAGATTCTAAGGTACTCATACTGGGGATATCTTTCATTGATGGTTGCTAGTGCCATTTGGTGCAAGATTGTTGAAGGTGCATCTTGCTTTTTCATATCAGACAGAAGAGAGAGATTGGTGTTGATTGTTTGGTATTCTGTAGGTTTAATTTTTGGGCAAAAAGGTTCTATTTCAGTTGTGATGCCCAGCAGTGTCAAGTACTTGTTGGCAGTATTAACTGGTAATGTCTGGGTCTTCAGATGTGTCCCGTCTTGGCTATTTTTTGCCCATTTTGCTTGTGGTAAGGCTTTTATTTTGGCCAGAGAGATGGCAGCTTGTTGGTTTATTTCTGAAGTGATCGGTAAGTGGCCTGTGTACAACTGAAGAGAAAGGGCAGGTGTGGTCTTCACACCTCCGCTAATCAGCCGTAGGGCATTGTTTTGTGTTGTTTCCAATGTCTTCAGATTAGAGTTGCTGGCTGTTACAAGTATCTCACTTCCATATGTCATGACTGGTTTTATATAGGTTTTGTATGTGGTATTCAGAGTGTCCTGCGTACATCCCCAGGTAGCTCCAGCAAGACGCTTTATGAGTCTCAGTTTTTGGTTGACTTTATTTGCTATGTTTGTCACATGGTCCTTCCAAGATAGTTTGTTATCCATGTGTACACCTAAGTATTTTGTACATTCGCTTTTGGGAAGGTTTAGGTTGTTGATCTTTACAATATAATTTTTCTTATATAAACTTTACTCTCTAGCCATGGTAACACTAACTTTTGACCTTCTATGGGATTCCTTCCCTGAATACTATTGTATCCCTCATTTACAATTAATCTTAATACTATAAATAATAAAATTCTTATTTAATAATACTGTTCACCATTAAACCTTAAGTGTTCATCACTGATTATATTAGGTGTTTATACCTATCAATAGGGTTTCTATTTATTTTGGGGTTTTACACTGTCACTTTGCACTTCTTATATTTTATTTAAGTGTTATTAGTGGGTATTCCCTAACATTATATTCTCTTGGTCACTTACTTATGTTCACTATCTTTCTATCTCTCTATCTCTCACTTTACAAAGGTTAGTTATACTGTTAACAAGTTCATGTCATTATAGAGTCCTTTATTACATTTAAACCCTATTTCTTTGATTAGTGTACTTTGTTTGTTTTTACTTTATCAGTTTTCATTTACATTGATTATTTAGTTGATACTAATAATTATCTTTTACATTTGTTATTTATTGGTTTCTTTTTCATTATTATATTTGAGTGTAACATTTCTCCTTTTTCTGTTCTATATTATTTGTTTGTCTTTTCATTTCTTCTCGTTTTATTTCATTTATACTTGGTTTGTTTCATTTTCATTTACCTTCTTCTTCGATTTCATTTTATTTCGGTTTTTCCCTTCTCCTTTGGTTTTATTTTATGTGGTTTATCTATTGATTCAATCACTTGGGTTGGGTCATGTAGTCGTTTGTCGCGTCATCGTCATTTTATTTTCTTTAGTTTAAACATTTTTATATAGTTAATTCATCGTTTTTTCCCTGGTACTGAGGTGGCTTGTTTGTGTTGTAACAATATGTATCTTTACAATTGTTACCTTTTTCCATTTACACTGAACACTTAAATAATTGTAACTCCTCTACACTTTCACTTTCACTGGTATTTGGCAATTTAACTTTCATTTGGCCTTTCACTGATAACACTATTTCCAGAAATATGTTCCGCAACACTTTTTCATAGTTCACTAAGATTTTAATGTACCGGTTTCATATCGTATCACGTGAAAACTGTCCGTTTAATAATACATTTAGTCCAGATCACGTGGGGTCACCAAAAACATGTTTAATAAGGCAGGTGAAATTAGATTCACGCAATTGAATAAAAGCTTTGTTTATTAAAGAACATGTTACATGTTTATGCTTGTTTACAATGAAATGTTTAATTTGTTTACAATGTTTAAGAATTTGTTTCACTGTTAAAGAAAACTTGGCACATTCTGTATACAAACCTCACTGAAGAAGGAGAACAACACTCCGAAACTGTAACAGTACAGAATTGTGTGCTCCCACAGTTTCAAGTTAAATCAGTAAATTTTTCAATTGTCAGTATTCACCTGTAAGGTGCCCCTTGTAACCAGCAACATACAGTGTTATTGTTGATGTCTGGAGACAGCCAAGCCAGACGTATTACCTAATAGCCCCAGTAGCAGTCTTGGTGAATCACAGTATGCAGACTGTCACCACAGTGTTAACATCAGACAGCAGTAGGAAGCAGCATACAGTTCGTTAATTAAAAACAGTGGCCTCGGGTGTGCAAGATAGGCCGTGAAATAAATTCGGCCTATCTAGTAAAGTGTTAAAACATTTATAAAAAGTTCCATTGCAACTCATGGTCGCGGGGCCATTAACCATCTAAGTGCTCGGGCAAATTTAAAGCCTGCCGGTTATATAAATATTGTAACGTTCTGCTTTGGAGGTACTAGTGTACTACAGTTACAGGTATATAGTTAATTCAGCCCCAATGTTGGGTTCGCCAATCTGTAACGTAACGGTTTTTTTTTAGAGGTATTAGCGAAACATCCATCTGATTCAAGCCCCACTATTGGAAGCGCCAATCTGTAACGTAACGGTTTTTGTGGGTGTGTCTCCCTGATCCTTAAATAGTTCTTTACTTAAATAGTACTTTGTTTTATTTGCCCCACGTTGTTAGCGTCAATTCTGTAACGTGCGTTTTTATTTGATCAGAGGTGTCCGCCTCTCCGCAGTCGCCACTTATGAATTATTAATGACTGAAGTTTAAAAAATAAAGTAGTTTGTAATGTTACTCAATCTAAGCAGAAATCGAGAGTGTGTGATTTGGGGTCAAGTAGGGAAGTTGTTCAGCCTTATGATGAAGAGAAAGTAAGTACCGATTATTTACACTCGGTTTATGATTTCTGAAATTTTTCAAATTGTTCGCTGTGATTTAAATCAGCTGATTGTGAGACGAGTCTCCAAGCATAGTTCAACCAGATTACTCTATGGCAAAATATGACCTGATGGATCGATCTCTTCTATTTTGTGCTGAAATCTATTACAACTACCCACTACAAAAAAATATAACACATTTTTATTATTCAATATTATTTTCCAATAATATTTATTATTTATATTATGGTTTTTTCTTTCTGCCGCAAAAAATACAAATATCACAATCGATCTTTACTTAATTAAAACATAATATCGACTTCCTCAAGTAAACATGGAATTGTCAAAAGAAAAAAACATATATGGTTTTGTTTACCAAATTTTATACTATCTTTTAAAACATCAATCAATATATAATTCTTTTTATTTCCCCAGGGTTAAGGGTAAGTTCTTTTTGTTATGAGATGGTCAGAAATGGATAACTATACTACGCTTTACAAATACCGAAAAATATTAAAAATTTTGTTTATTTTCGTATAGTACGTAGTTCCCGAAATGTCCGTAAGAGAGCAGCGTGCGTTTGTTTTGTTAGAACATGTGATTAATTTTGACTAGTTTTTTGTTCTATACAACCATTTGGAATGTGTTTTCTTCGTTAACTATTAAACGAAATGTTTATATTACCTCTCTTCTTATAGTTCTTACTGGAATGAAGCCTTTTCTCTAGCGATGTCCGTCTTGGGTTGTAATTTCATTACCGTCTGGCCAATATTATATCGTCAACTTGAAACATAGCGAAACTAGGCCGGATCATCAAAATGGTTTTCTTTCACTTTTTATTATGGAGTATAACAATTTAAATTTGATATATAAGGTAGGATTATATAATGTTCATACTGTTGTTTAATTTTGTACCAATTTTGCACTTCTATAAGGTTTCTAAAAAGGATATTTTAATAAAATTGTGGTCTCATCATTTTTGTCAACTCGCCAGGTTTAATTTATAAATTCGATTAACAATACTTGTTATTTTCGTCACTCTTAGTAACCCATAATTTTTTTATATCTTTTTATTGGTTCTGCTATTTACTTTTTAGTATATAGGCAGTTTGTAATTATTATAAATTTATATTTTATTTACAGAAAAATAATTCTTTTTAATTTCAGTTTCTTTCCCAATTTGGTTTACATAATAGGTTTCTGTTCATTTTCTTATAACCTTGGATATAAGTATTTAATAGTTTTATTGTCTTTAAATGAATTTATATATTATTTATTAGTCTCTCATAGTATTCCTACACTGCACTACTTCCTTCTGCCATTTCCCTCATATAGTATTATTTTAATGTTTTATTATCATTTGATATTTAAATCTTTTATGTTTGTTTTAAAACGAACCCTGGGTTATCTTATACTATAACACAAATATTTGCAAAAATATAAAATTAACTTAGGTATTAAACTTGGTTGTCTACACAATATAAATATTACAATAAATTAACAAAATACAGAATCAGTTAGTACCATTATAGTCTACTATCATAGTTTATAATTCCCCTACTTACAGCACAATTCTGTAAGAAGTTCCCTTCACTTTCACTTTTTACCTCCATGGGTACACTATAACTCACTTGTAACTGTATATCACTCGAATTGTTTACAATGTTTAGTGGTGATACAATTTAATTTTGAGCTAGTTATAGGTTACCCATTTCTGACCTTTATGTTATTACATGAGTTAATTTATTGGGACCGGGTTATGTACCGTTACATAAAGCCCCCCCACTAGAACAAATTTATTTTGGCTTTACTCATTTATTAAAATAAATTGTTGATTGTTTCAATTCTCCTAATAGTCTTGGTTTTATCTTCATAATAGTGTTTCATTTCCGACTGATTATACACTGGTAATTCAGACTGGTGGTAATTGCTGTTTTCTTACTCTACTCTCTCTCTCTTGGAGGCAAATTCATCAATTATTTATTTCTCTGGGTAGTGGTACTTCCACATTTTATTTGATAAGGACTGGTCACACTAATCATATTAAACTTGTTTTAACACTCATTTCTATTTACTTCTATAAATTATCTTTATCAATTAAGCTTCGGTCTGCTATCTTCCTTATATTTTCTTCATCTATACTTCTGGAATCTAATATCAATCTATACAGCTATTTTATAATTATTATCCCTTAAATATTCAATTTCCCTAACATTTTTCCCTATCCTGTGCGGTGGTACCAGTCGGGTGGCCACTCTGGGTCCATACTCCGCTGTCCATCCTTACACCTTCTGAGACCAGGGGAACATCATCCCTGCTCATAAAAATTATTGCCGGAACATTTCTACGGTCAATACATTAAAATAAAAAAATTATAAGTAGTAGTCAATTAGCGACTAGTACTAAACACTTTTGGGATTCTTCATACTGTAGCTGTTTGCATTTATTTATATATTTCTTCTTCTCCTTGATTCCTTCTTCTTTTCCATTAACTAATAGCATATAACATTATTGATAGGCATTATGTTAAAATTCTTTTGACTTTACTTCTTGTGACATATTTCTCCGTATCATTTCTTCTTATCTAATCTTCAATTCCGAGAAATTCTAATCATTGTATTAATTATCATCCTCCTTCAGTTTCATTGGAGTAATTAAATTATTCTTTATTCTTCTTATCTGAGCACATTACCATCAATTGTTTTTGTTCATTTAATTTTTCTTCTGTTTGTTACCATTAAAAATATTACTTTTTCCTATTATTTCATTTTAAATCAATTCTTTATAACTCTTATTTACTAATCAGTTCTTATTTTTTGTTAAATTATATGGTTTCAAAATAACTTGAATAAGATGTCCTTACATGCTTTTAGAATTTTGGGGTTTTAGTTTCTTCACTTTAAATTATATGGTTTCAAAATAACTTGAGTAAGATGTCCTTACATGCTTTTAGAATTTTGGGGTTTTCTTCCGCTATTCAATGGGTTGCTGGGTCGGTTTTCAGAAAATCAGTCCCCTTTTTCTGGTTGGTTATTGTTTAGTTTAACCATGGTCCATTAATTCAGGTACTCCCTTTACTCGGATTACTGGGGTATTCATAATGATTTTGGTATTTGTTATATACCTCTCTTTCACCTGGCATCGTAACTCAGCTGATACAACGTCTTCATAGAAGTCACGGTTTTCCGTCATTGTTAGTTCTTTTTTAACTAACAGGTATTGCACCTCCTCTGACATAACATAGTTGCTCATATTTAATCTCATTTCATTCCCTTTTACCTCTGGATTATTTACCAAATATTTGAATGTTATATTCCGTCTTGAAGATATGACTGATATTGTCTGATACACTTCAATCGTCGACATATTTAATTGAGATCTAAACTTAATTAATTCCCTCTGTTCATTAATTGGGAGGTTAAATACATTAATTAATCCATCTGTAATCATCTCCCATTCTTCCCTTGTATTTATTATTTTCTTTCTACATGTTTTCCTTATTTTCTTGGTCTTCTTTTCCAGGTATTGATTATCCTCTTTGTTGTGGCTATTTTTATTTTCCGATGGCATTACACCTTGGTATTCTGTAATTTCTATTTCCTTCCTCCTCTCTTCTGTATTCGGACTTACTTTAATACCTTCTGAAGTGCTGTCTGATGTTTCATCCAAATTCTTGACACTATGGTCCATTTGTTTATTTGTCTCCTCCTTGTATGTATCTGCTTTCTGGCTAAGTGTATTAACATTTTCAAACTTCTCCCCGAAAGTTTCCCATATCTCCTTATTGAAATTCTCCATTTTACCCTCAAATTGTTTTAAACTTTCTTTATTCTCTTCAAATTTTGCATTCATCTCTTCTCTTTGTCCTTCAACAGTTTCTTTCAGTTTATGGTATTGTTCATTCATGGTTTGTTTGATATTTCCATGAATGGTCTCTATTTTTTCATTTAGTTGTTTGATTAAACTTTCCTGAATGCTATCTATTTTCTCATTAGTCTGTCTATTTTGTTCCTCCTGTTTCTTAAAATTCTCCTTATTTTCCTCCTTGGTTTGTCTCAAGTTTTCCTCCTGTTTCTTAAAATTTTCATCTATTTTGTTATTGGTTTGCTTTGAAGTTTCCTCCTGTTTTCTAAATTGTTCAGCCATAAATTTCATCACGTCTTGCCAATTAGGTTCTTCTCTGTCTACCGCTTTGTCTGGTTGGTCCCCTTGGGCATCATCTTCAATTATTTCCGTTTCCGGGTCCCTAACTACTTCGGTTTCTTCTTTATCACCTGTCTGTTGGTCCATTTCACTGTCCGTGACTAATTCTATTTCTTGTTCCTGTCCACCTTCTTCCTTCTCCTTTTCTTCTGCCCTCTTCTTCGATTTGCCTGGGGTATTATGCATTTCTTGTTTTCTCATAACTGCCGACGATAATTAGATTTTTTCGTATATATTTTTATTAAATATATCAAAATTCTTTTCTAATTACAGCCCCACGTTGGGCGCCAATCTGTAACGTTCTGCTTTGGAGGTACTAGTGTACTACAGTTACAGGTATATAGTTAATTCAGCCCCAATGTTGGGTTCGCCAATCTGTAACGTAACGGTTTTTTTTAGAGGTATTAGCGAAACATCCGTCTGATTCAAGCACCACTATTGGAAGCGCCAATCTGTAACGTAACGGTTTTTGTGGGTGTGTCTCCCTGATCCTTAAATAGTTCTTTACTTAAATAGTACCGTACTTTGTTTTATTTGCCCCACGTTGTTAGCGTCAATTCTGTAACGTGCGTTTTTATTTGATCAGAGGTCCGCCTCTCCGCAGTCGCCACTTATGAATTATAATGACTGAAGTTTAAAAAATAAAGTAGTTTGTAATGTTACTCAATCTAAGCAGAAATCGAGAGTGTGTGATTTGGGGTCAAGTAGGGAAGTTGTTCAGCCTTATGATGAAGAGAAAGTAAGTACCGATTATTTACACTCGGTTTATGATTTCTGAAATTTTTCAAATTGTTCGCTGTGATTTAAATCAGCTGATTGTGAGACGAGTCTCCAAGCATAGTTCAGCCAGATTACTCTATGGCAAAATATGACCTGATGGATCGATCTCTTCTATTTTGTGCTGAAATCTATTACAACTACCCACTACAAAAAAATATAACACATTTTTATTATTCAATATTATTTTCCAATAATATTTATTATTTATATTATGGTTTTTTCTTTCTGCCGCAAAAAATACAAATATCACAATCGATCTTTACTTAATTAAAACATAATATCGACTTCCTCAAGTAAACATGGAATTGTCAAAAGAAAAAAACATATATGGTTTTGTTTACCAAATTTTATACTATCTTTTAAAACATCAATCAATATATAATTCTTTTTATTTCCCCAGGGTTAAGGGTAAGTTCTTTTTGTTATGAGATGGTCAGAAATGGATAACTATACTACGCTTTACAAATACCGAAAAATATTAAAAATTTTGTTTATTTTCGTATAGTACGTAGTTCCCGAAATGTCCGTAAGAGAGCAGCGTGCGTTTGTTTTGTTAGAACATGTGATTAATTTTGACTAGTTTTTTGTTCTATACAACCATTTGGAATGTGTTTTCTTCGTTAACTATTAAACGAAATGTTTATATTACCTCTCTTCTTATAGTTCTTACTGGAATGAAGCCTTTTCTCTAGCGATGTCCGTCTTGGGTTGTAATTTCATTACCGTCTGGCCAATATTATATCGTCAACTTGAAACAGCGAAACTAGGCCGGATCATCAAAATGGTTTTCTTTCACTTTTTATTATGGAGTATAACAATTTAAATTTGATATATAAGGTAGGATTATATAATGTTCATACTGTTGTTTAATTTTGTACCAATTTTGCACTTCTATAAGGTTTCTAAAAAGGATATTTTAATAAAATTGTGGTCTCATCATTTTTGTCAACTCGCCAGGTTTAATTTATAAATTCGATTAACAATACTTGTTATTTTCGTCACTCTTAGTAACCCATAATTTTTATATATCTTTTTATTGGTTCTGCTATTTACTTTTTAGTATATAGGCAGTTTGTAATTATTATAAATTTATATTTTATTTACAGAAAAATAATTCTTTTTAATTTCAGTTTCTTTCCCAATTTGGTTTACATAATAGGTTTCTGTTCATTTTCTTATAACCTTGGATATAAGTATTTAATAGTTTTATTGTCTTTAAATGAATTTATATATTATTTATTAGTCTCTCATAGTATTCCTACACTGCACTACTTCCTTCTGCCATTTCCCTCATATAGTATTATTTTAATGTTTTATTATCATTTGATATTTAAATCTTTTATGTTTGTTTTAAAACGAACCCTGGGTTATCTTATACTATAACACAAATATTTGCAAAAATATAAAATTAACTTAGGTATTAAACTTGGTTGTCTACACAATATAAATATTACAATAAATTAACAAAATACAGAATCAGTTAGTAGCATTATAGTCTACTATCATAGTTTATAATTCCCCTACTTACAGCACAATTCTGTAAGAAGTTCCCTTCACTTTCACTTTTTACCTCCATGGGTACACTATAACTCACTTGTAACTGTATATCACTCGAATTGTTTACAATGTTTAGTGGTGATACAATTTAATTTTGAGCTAGTTATAGGTTACCCATTTCTGACCTTTATGTTATTACATGAGTTAATTTATTGGGACCGGGTTATGTACCGTTACAATATATACCTTACAGTGCATAAAAGTAAAAATAATACATTACAGTGCATAAAAGTAAAAATAATACATTACAGTGCATAAAATTTAAAGTAATTAACAACAACTAAACTCAATGGAAAATAGTGTCGGAGTGCGTCGAAACGAAGAAAGCGATCAACACGAGGTGGCGCAACAAACCATATGAACACATAGTGGATGGGTAACTAAACGCACAGAATCCTAATATTCAAACCAATTTTAAGCAAATGGTGATTATCCATTACAAAATGAAAATTTGAAACATACCCATAAATAGAGATCACTAAGGGAAAAGATATAAATTCAATAAATAAAAATAAAACGTACTGGTTCCTTATAAATATTCATTAAAAAATATAAATAATTTGGTGTAGTCTAAGAAATGTTATATTAAGAAATGTTTATGTCACTAATTCATTTGATTTCATAAGATTATATTCATATACCCGAAGAGAAATTAAAACTTTGATTGTTGTCAAGGTGGGACGAAATAAGTAATTTGTCTAATAAATCAGAAGTAATTTGTTTAAATATAAACTGTGTTATTATATTTTTACAGTCCTTCCCAAATAACCTACCTGCAGCTGTTTTCGTCTGTACGACTCTGGAAAAGAACCCTAAGGTAAGAGTTAATAAATTTGATAGAAGTTATATAGTTTCAGTGGCGCCCGAACAGGGACTCGAATATTAATTAAAAATTGATAGAAATTTATATAGTTTCAGTGGCACCCAAACAGGGACGGCGAGTGTAGTTTTTTATTACATTCACCAGACCTAATTAAGCTGCAGAACGGGTTATTTGGAAGTGAGGGCGTTATTAGAAATGTTTTTAGATTGGAGTTTGAGAGTAACGGAAGTAAAATTGTAATAACTGTGTATGCAATTGATAAATTTTAACTGAAAAATAATTTCATAATGGAAAACACAGAGAATAAAATAAATGAGATTGACGTAATTGTCGGCAATGAAGCCAAAAATAAATCGATGTTCCAAAGTAAAGAAAATGTGTCAACTGAGTCGGCTAATAAAGGCGACTCAGGAATTCAAACGAGTGAAAATAATGAAGTCAGCTTCACTGACAGTAATATAGAAAGCCAGTTAACAGAATCAAAAATAATGAAAGACATTAAACATCAATCGACACCTATCCAAAATAAACAAGCGGTAGATAGTAATGAGAAGGTAATGAATGTGTTGCAATTAATTTTAGAGCAACAAAGTATTAAATTTAACGAACAAAAGAATAGTTTTGATGCCAGATTTGATGAACAGAACAATAAGTTTGATGTCAAATTTAATGAAATAAATGTTAAGCTAATACAACAGCTCGATGAGCGTATAAGTGTCATTAAGGCACAATTAGATAATTGTATTAGTGATAATAACAATAGAGTGATAGAGTTAGTGAACGAACAGTTTGATGAAAAAATTAACCTAATTAATGAAAATTTAGAAAGTAAAATAGATGAGTATAATAGTGATATTGTAACCCAAATAGATGAGTGTAAAAATAACACTAGAAATATTGATAATAAGATTAGTGAGATGGACAATCGCCATAAGTCCGAAATACAGTTATTAAAAGGTGCGGTAGAAATGGTAAACGAGGCCAGCATTCAATCCGAACGCATAACCAATAATAAGCTCAACTTGATCGAACAAAAATTTTAAACATTTTTGTTTGTTAACGGTCCAAGTCACGTATTTTAATTTCTTATTTTCTTACCTTTGTTAGGTCCGTCTTGTGACTTTTATCTTTAGAATAATATTAGCGTGACGCGTTTCAGGTCATCTGACCCATCCTCAGACACTTGCTCGAAAAGAGGTCGTCATATATTAAAATCCGATATCGGAGTATCGATCGGTAATCGGATGGTGCACCACGACAACAGTGTTATTCATGTTTTTGAACATTAATTATTGACAATGAGTTTACATATGTGTGTTTTTATTTTAATTGGATTTTAATATATGACGACCTCTTTTCGAGCAAGTGTCTGAGGATGGGTCAGATGACTTGAAACGCATCACGCTAATATTATTCTAAAGATAAAAGTCACAAGACGGACCTAACAAAGGTAAGAAAATAAGAACAAAAATTGACCAATAACCCCCTTATGGCGCCCGAACAGGGAATACAGTTTATATAATCATAATTATATAAACATGAACCAGTATTTTGCTGATAATGAACCAGTACGGCTAAGAGGAAACAAATCAGTTGTGGATATGGTACAATGGAAGGCCTGTTTGTTAAATTTTTAATTGAATGTTATAGAGTCAGGCATTACTGTGGTGGGTATCTGTCCGAATTTATGGTGTTGGGATCTCGAACAGAGAAGTCCAGTAAGGTCGGATGGGTTCGGCCACAGTCGCCGGACTAGGGGGGTAAGTACCCATGATTTTAGTAGAGAGTTCAGGGGTGTTATTGGCGCCATATCTTCACTGATCCTCTTAGGTTTTAGGCAATGAGAGTTTGTATGATTCGGCATACAACCTCTCATTGGGGGGGGGGGGGTATTGTAACGGTACAGAATTGTGTGTTCCCACAGTTTGAAGTTAACTCAGTAAATTTTTTAATTGTCAGTATTCACCTGTGAGGTGCCTCTTGTAACCAGCAACATACAGTGTTATTGTTGATGTCTGGAGACAGCCAAGCCAGACGTATTACGTAATAGCCCCAGTAGCAGTCTTGGTGAATCACAGTATCCAGACTGTCACCACGGTGTTAACATCAGACAGCAGTAGGAAGCAGCATACAGTTCGTTAATTAAAAACAGTGGCCTCCGGCGTGCAAGATAGGCCGTGAAATAAATTCGGCCTATCTAGTAAAGTGTTAAAACATTTATAAAAAGTTCCATTGCAACTCATGGTCGCGCAGCCATTAACCATCTAAGTGCTCGGGCAAATTTAAAGCCGGCCGACTATATAAATATATACCTTACAGTGCATAAAAGTTAAAATAATACATTACAGTGCATAAAATTTAAAGTAATTAACAACAACTAAACTCAATGGAAAATAGTGTCGGAGTGCGTCGAAACGAAGAAAGCGATCAACACGAGGTGGCGCAACAAACCATATGAACACGTAGTGGATGGGTAACTAAACGCACAGAATCCTAATATTCAAACCAATTTTAAGCAAATGGTGATTATCCATTACAAAATGAAAATTTGAAACACACCCATAAATAGGGATCACTAAGGGAAAAGATATAAATTCAATAAATAAAAATAAAACGTACTGGTTCCTTATAAATATTCATTAAAAAATATAAATAATTTGTTGTAGTCTAAGAAATGTTATATTAAGAAATGTTTATGTTACTAATTCGTTTGATTTCATAAGATTATATTCATATACCCGAAGAGAAATTAAAACTTTGATTGTTGTCAAGGTGGGACGAAATAAGTAATTTGTCTAATAAATCAGAAGTAATTTGTTTAAATATAAACTGTGTTATTATATTTTTACCGTCCTTCCCAAGTACCAGAAAATGTGTAAGCATTGTACAGCTGGAATAATAATAATAATAATCTACAAACTATTGGAGTGAGAGGGTGGCAATAGCAAGCAATTGATGGAGATGACTGGAGGAGTGTCCTGGAGCCCATCAAGGGCTCAAAGGCTGTGGTGCCATAATGATGATGACGATGAGTTTCACACATGAGCTTTCTCTAAGACATGGCTTCTAAAGTTTAAAGCTGTTTTAAAAAATGTGTCTGTAATTTTAAATAGCCAAACAGTACTTACTTTCCAAACATGCTTCATATTATTCTTATTATACATCACACATGTTCAAAAGTTCAGTGATAGCTTACTTGTGCAGGGAACGAACACTGTTAATGTTTTTCAGCCAAGTATCTGGCAAGTGTTTGGAAGCAAGTAACGCATCTTTCAGATTACTAAACACAAGTACTTGCACGCTACTTCCAGTGTCCGTCTGCATGTCTGTGAATACCATTTCACTCCTCAGTGAACATATAATCTGCGGACCAACAGACAACAAAAACATGTGTTAAAATTTCATAAATATGTATGTTATTATTGTACACTGGGGTCAATTCTCACTGCAGGTAAAACAATCTGGTTTTTATTTGTTACTCACCCAATGAATTAAGTGAATTACCATAAATTAACCAATTAATCCAATCACGGGATATTTTCAGAACTGTGACAGCTTGACTGATATTTGTATAAAATTTAATATCCCAATGTACTGTTATACAGTACATAAACAAATTATTTATTTAGCTTGTTTAAGTATTATGATACTATTATGATATTTATTCATAATGATTACAAATATTTCAATTTTGTTTTCATAAAGCCGTTTTCAAAATATTATCTTGTCATATCTTGCAATGCAACCATTATCTTGAGTGACTAAGGTAAATTTTACTTTGGTCTGTTATGAATATTTATGAACACACACACACGCAAACTCCTCTCTCGATATGTCTTGGTTTCAGGTAGAGTCCCATACTGAATTCTGCTCTTCTGCCTTCAAGTGTTTACGTTGATGGTTTGGAAAATCCATGTCTTGTACCTTCATGGAATAATGATAATAATTTCATCCTAAGCCTTCAAGGAAGAACAGCATGAAGACGACAAGAGATGGGTCTACCGAAACACCCAATAAACATTTGGGGGGGGGGCAAAAATTTAATACATGACTAAACCCAAAAACAAGACACTTCACACCAGCAAAAATCTAAGAACTGTCGTATATAGATACACACATATTTATACAAATTTGCTTATTTGTATTTTCAAAATTTTTAAAACAATATGTATATTTAATAATGTAGGGAGACTGTAACAATTACTAAAAAGTAAAATATTATTAATATTGACATTTTATAAATTACCAATAATATTATAAAATATTATCTTCAGTTTTAAAAAATGTTGGCAATATTTTGTTCTTTCTAATATAACTTGTTTATAACAAGTGACTACTCTGACTATGAATTAAGTCCTTCCATAAATGTTTAATAATAAAATAAAACAAGAAAAGAAAATCTAATATACACGTATCAACAGACGTTACAAGGATTGAGTTTTTTCATACAAATCAAATCCATAGTAATTGTGGTGTTTCTATTAACCTCAATATCATCTGCTTCAGCGTTTAATTTTATGTCCATATACTCATAATGGTATTCCTAGGAACAAGTACCGTATACCCAAGAAAATATCCATAAATGTATCAGAGAGTATAATGTCAACTGTAAGTATTAATTTTCTCATAAATTTTACACTTATTGTTTGTACTATAAGTATTATTCCTGACAAATAATATCGTAAAGTGATGCTTAATTTTACACACAGACCTCATTCATATTAGATGGATCACAACTGGTGAAGAGAAACTTTATCATATTGGGAAGAGACTCAGGCTGAACTTTTCTCAACGCCTTTATCAGAACAGTCTGTACTTCGGAACGAACTTCTGACTGCAATGACAGATTAGTAAGTGCTTCCAAAACTGAAGCTAACAGAATAGGAGTACTTCTTACAAGTTTGCTGCAAACAATACACAACTATATGAATATTTTTAGAGGGAAAGATTTAAAAGAAAAAGTGTATAGATGTACGTAGTTACTTTAAGACTGTCTGAATTGAAAGTACTACCTTTCTCTGTCATTCACCCAGGGCTGTATTTAGGTATTTCGACTCCCCTGGTCAAGAAAACAACTGCTGCCCCTCCCCCTCCCCATTCTGACAAATATAAAAAAATGAAGACTACTTTTCACATCACTCTCCTACTCTATATGTGTGTTTTTGCTTTGTTTTGATGTACTGCAAAAAACTAACTGTTTTTCCAAGTAGCCTATTATAAAAAAAACAGACAAAGTTTACTATTAAATACTAAATTTGAAAAATTAATTTCAGAGTCTGTTACAAAAATGCCCACTAAAAGACTCTAACACAAAGTATACAAAAAAGAAACAAATAATCATTCAATCGCTTCCACTATACACACTTTCCCCACTGTTTCAAGTTAACAATATAGTGACAAATTTTTCTCCTTTTCAGAGACAAAAACTCCCACTTGAGCAAGAGACTGAAATACACCACATTCGACACATTGTAATTTTCTAAACTCCAATTTGTGGCCCCATAAAATACGCCACACTGGGCAAGTGACCAGTTTGCCTCTCCTAAATACAGGGTTGGGTACACCACGTATATTAACAAATTTTCTTATTTTTTTCTTCCATTATTATGGACATGAATATGTGATTAACGCAATCAAATATTTCAGAACCTACCCTCCAAAAATTAAAGTGAAACTTTTGTTTGTTTCAAATTTTAATAAAATGAAAACTGTAACATAGAACAGGGAAAGTCTTACTGTCACTTTAGCTACTTAGTATTTCACTTTTCCATTAATTATTTGATGACTCATCTACTTCTCAAACTTAATTTTTGTTTTAGGTTCATTTTTCAGGTGTTATGGCCATCTCACACGAACATCTCATCTGCCCATGGACAGGATGGTTGAATGTTTTTAAAACATTTCTCATCAGCTCATCAAAGGGTATTGTTCACACTGGCAAAAAAAAACCATCCCAAGCATTCAAGACATCCACAAACAGATGTTTTGAGATCATTTGCTGAGTGACTGCTCAGAAGCATACATCTGGATGTTTTGGTCTGCACAGTGATGTAATCTGAATAGTTCTCCACACGACTGACTTGTAACTCCTTGAATTCCTAGCGTTTTGACTGTATTATGCAGTGTTTTCTTGGCCAAGAAATGCTAACTGAAAAAATCAGACCATGCCCTGTACTGTAGGAACAAATATTGACACCGCCACAGCTCATATTGTAATGACAGTCTGTATGTGTGAGATAACGTGTAAAGAGCTAAAAGGTTTTATATACATACACGACCCTTGGAGTCGACCAACATCGGCATTAGTTTTTTGTAGTATTGCTTGTGGATCCAAGCAACAGAAGTTTCTAGCAACAGGAGCGGATGACTGGAGGAGGGGGGAACAAATGACACACACCATAAAAAATTACGCATCTGCCCAGTCAATGTCTTACTGCTCAACAGTACACATAGGGTAAATAATGGCTCGTGGTTGTGTGCAAAAACGTATCTCAAAAAGCATAAATTGGTGCTGGTACATGTCTGTGGGGACTCTTCTTCTATTCTACCATTACATCTTGAAGTAAAAGGCTTAAGTTACTCACAGACTAAAGCAACACTAAATTTTTGTTGTCACTATTCATACTTTCTTAATTCCAGTACAATTTTCACAAAGTCACTCTGACACTAAGGCATGAGGTTGGACAAACTGATCACACAAAAGTGAACTGTAGACAGCAATCCACAGACATGAATTGCCTCATCTAATATCACATGTGACATGGATGCCTGGAATATTAGTGTGAAATAGCCTTTAGGCTGTGGTTCGTTCTTATTTTCAGCCACATTATCTGCAGTAGTCTTGATCACCAGTTACATTGACTAGCCACCAACAATGGTAAATTCTCTGGTTTACCTGACAACTTACACGCATAGCCAGCCTATTATGTTTTGTTTGGCCAGAATCATGTGGAAGATGTAAGCTTTGTGAAACTTTTTTGGGACCCTTGTAGCACAAGTTACTGCTTTTTCTTTATGAATCAATTTGGTTTTTGGAGAAATCAGGGAACATGAAAGGCCATATTGTTGCTGCGAATAATTATAGAGAAAACTCTGAGACTCAACAAAGAAATAACGAGAGCCTTTGCTGACATCAAAAATTAGACAATGACAACATCAATTGGAATAGAATGTCCAAAATCCTCAGAGATGCAAAGGTAGACTATAGGGATAGAAGAATTATCCTGCAACTCTTCAAGAAACACAGATCTCTCATAGGCCTGGGTGGATTCCAAGCCAACATATCGAAAGGTGTCAGACACGGTTGTGGAGTATTCCCCCCACTGTTCAACGTGCATGTAGAAAGTTCATGGAAACCAGCAGCAATGGAATAATAATTTGTGCCATGTGTTTTAAAACCATCCATTTTACATACTGCACTGTGCATTTAGGAAACAATGAGGAAATACTATAGAATGCACTTCACCAAATGATCACAATCCTAAAAGATATATGTGGCATACCGATAAATAAAGAAAAACAAAGGGCACAAAATGTTACAGAACTAGAAAACGAAAGACTGGGGTATTTCTGGATGGTAGGAAGCTACTCCAAGTTGATTCCTTTAAATATATTGGAACTTCCATTACATCATTTGAGAGATGCACCAGTTATGTAAAAAGTAGAATTGCACACGGAAGATGGGCACATTGGAAGAAAAGATTTCTTCTGGTGTCCAGAAAAATGTACCTGGAAACCAGGAAGAACTACAGAGTTTCATTTAGAGCATATGCACATATGGCTAAAAAACCTGGACTTTGAGAAAAGTGGAGAGGAGCTACCTTGAAGTTTTTTGAGAAGTGGTGCTGTAGAGGACCCTAAGTATACCGTGGCTGGAAATAGTTTCTGAGGAGAGTGGGTGAAAAAAGAATGTTGAGTAGCTCCACTGTGGAAAGAGAAGTAATATGGTTGGTCAGTGGCTATGCTACTCAAACTGATTCACCATCCTGTCCGAGGGAATGATCAAGGGGCACAGTGGGAAGGGAAGGCCCAGGAAGGAGTGCATGAATATGGTAAAAGAAGGAAAAAGGTATGTGGTGTTCAAGAGGCTGTCTACAGAAAAGAAGAAATTGCAAGCCCACCAACCTCTGGATGGGGGGGGGGGGAAGAGTTCTACCTCAGAGTCAAATAAGAATAAACCATGGCCAAACACCTGAAAAACAAAACCAAAGTGACGACTAAACTCTGGGTATGAAAAAAAATGTATGATAACATAATTCTGCTTACTGCAAAAAAAAACAATTTCATATTTTATACACATTTCAATTATTAGAATTTGGTAGTGAAACACATTATTTGTGATGTGATTAGATTCAAGGTATACAAAATTAAAAAAGTTCTTCTCTAGTTTTTAACATGAGACATCTGTTTACTTTATTCCTAATGTATGAAGTCTTGCCATTCACCAAAACCTCACAATCAAAGATTTGTCATTATTTCAGTAATCATTTGGAATACTATATTTAAAAAAAAATAAAAGCATCATGCTTGTTTCATCTCCTTATGCAGATATCTACTGTGTCTAAAATTTGTTACACGTTCTCTGCCATGGTTTTTTGGTGATTCCATCCTCCTGCACCAAACATTTTTTACACAATATAATGTGATTGTTCAGTCACTGTGACCGACGCAGCAGAGAATGTCAAAAATCAAAATAAATCATAAAATGTACTAAACATAACAATGTCCTGATCTTTTATAGAATTTTATAAAGTAAAAACTATAATATTCACAAACATTAGCTTACAAATTTTTATATCTGAATTACTGATGAAATATAAAAAATTCGATTATATTTTCTCTTCTCAAGGCAAGTGAAGACATTAGGTAGAAACAAAATTTTTCTACATTAAAAAAAAATCAATCATTAAGTTTTTAGAAACTATAAAACAGCTACATAGTTTTTTTCATCTGATTAATCGCCAACACAAAGTAATTGCAAAACAAGTCACAATGTACTGAGCAACTGAGATTTTTTTACTTTGAAGTAACTTACCTATTTACAAAGTAACATTAATAAGTAAAATCCCAAACATTTATATGGCCATACAACAATGAGTTTAGCTTGATTAATATAAGAAATAAATTACATTATTTACTTTTTATTCCATTATTATTACTTTAGTCAAGAAATGAACACCATATTACTACCAATAACCAATATTTGTATTACAAGAAGTTTAAAAACCTTTACTGATACAACTGATTCACCTCAACTCTAAAGCAGCTGTGTGATGTTCAGAGTCTCCAATGATATCTGGTAAGCAGTTAATCACTTCTTGCTGAATCTGTAAGCACCACAACCTAATGTAGTAGACTATATAAGTTCTGTATTATAGAACTATTTGTGTATTACAAACACCAACTCCAAAAAGAATAGCTTTTTTGTCTTGTTTTATTCATGTGCCAATCACAGCTTTGACACACACACACACACACACACACACACACACAATGAGAAACTTGACACATGAAGATGTTATAAAACAAAACTCATAAAAAATTGTTTTAATTGGAATTTGGTTATTGACATGTCATAGTTTTACTTTATTTAACTACACACCTCAAAAATCAAAAGAGCACCCATCCAGATTCATATCATATACATCCAAACAGTACGCTTTACCTGTGACTCACACTGCTTCTAAAGTATAGCAACTCAGGCAGAAGATTTACTTTCAGAGCACTCTGATTTAATAACGTATTCACAAAACAGCAGGACTGCATGTACATGCCAATCAAATTGTTTTGTTAGTAAAATGACATGAACATGTTTAGTCTACAATTAGTATTCAGTAACTGCAGCTTATCACATTCAATGAAGCCAGCTGGCCTATGTTATGTTATCATCATTCTGCTGGCAGTGTAGGCCTTTGTTTAAATGATACAGAAACATGTCAACTATGCACCTACATGAATGGAGCTTAAAAATTAATTTTTATTAGTAATCATAATAGTTTCCGGGTGACGTATATTTACACTGCATCAGAGGTTTTTTATATATACAAAGCAGGAGCCTACATCTGTCACATCTCACATCTCAACCACCCGTAACTTCTGTTTTCCCGCCTGTGTCTCTTGGAAATTCCTACTTCTCAAATCTTCCTCCACATCTTGTCTCCAAGTTCTTTGAGGCCTACCTCGTTTCCTTTAATTGAGCAGATGATATTCTAGTAACGTTCTAGGCCATCCCTCATTACTCATTTATGGTATGTGTCCATACCATATCAACCTATGTTGTTCAACTATCCCATTAATATTTTCTTTACCATTTGCTCACTCCCTCATTACTTCATTTCTTATATGGTACAGCCAGGATGTTCAACAAGATCTTCTCAAACAATCCATTTCAACAGTTGTCAATTTTTCTTTCACATAAGTGGTTCCTAACCTTTTTCGTTTACAGCACAGTATCCTTTGTACTGAGTACCAGTGACACACTATAGTGAAATTATTTTAATTCTTTTTTTTTACCAGTAATATCACAAAGCCTAGCAAGTTTCTCAGCACACTAGTTGCAAACCACTGCTCTACACTGATACTGCAATACAAGCAGTACAAGGCATGGTCATAAAGTCCGGTCAGCATTTAAATAAAAACTAATGACATTTAATTATTGCCAAATATTATTTTTGGGTGACGTATATTTACACTGCATCAGAGGTTTTTTATATATACAAAGCAGGAGCCTACATCTGTCACATCTCACATCTCAACCACCCGTAACTTCTGTTTTCCCGCCTGTGTCTTTTGGAAATTCCTACTTCTCAAATCTTCCTCCACATCTTGTCTCCAAGTTCTTTGAGGCCTACCTCGTTTCCTTTAATTGAGCAGATGATATTCTAGTAACGTTCTAGGCCATCCCTCATTACTCATTTATGGTATGTGTCCATACCATATCAACCTATGTTGTTCAACTATCCCATTAATATTTTCTTTACCATTTGCTCACTCCCTCATTACTTCATTTCTTATATGGTACAGCCAGGATGTTCAACAAGATCTTCTCAAACAATCCATTTCAACAGTTGTCAATTTTTCTTTCACATAAGTGGTTCCTAACCTTTTTCGTTTACAGCACAGTATCCTTTGTACTGAGTACCAGTGACACACTATAGTGAAATTATTTTAATTCTTTTTTTTTACCAGTAATATCACAAAGCCTAGCAAGTTTCTCAGCACACTAGTTGCAAACCACTGCTCTACACTGATACTGCAATACAAGCAGTACAAGGCATGGTCATAAAGTCCGGTCAGCATTTAAATAAAAACTAATGACATTTAATTATTGCCAAATATTATTTTTTCACATAAGCACCATTCACTTACACACATTTTTAATATAATTATGCTAGTTTTTTAAAACTTGTATCAAAAATCTACTGCCGCTTATTACTTTCTTCTTCCGTTAAATCTTCCTAATCTTTTTTAAATGATAGTTTTTTATTATTGTGAACACTTTATTAATATTTTTCTAATCACTTCGCTTGTCTTGTCCTAGCAGTGATGGGCGATAGTTCTTTTTCACTGCCGACGGTCGCTTCCCGTAGACTGGTCCTCATTACCTGATCGCTCTTGGTCAGTCCATTATGAATTTTCTTCCTGATCTCTTTCTTTGTGGTTTTGTATGCGTCTATCTTCCATACTTTGGCTTCTCGGTCAATAAGTTCCATTTTGGTTTGGTCTGGATTGCCTGTTGTTGTATTGGCTGCTATTACCAAAACTCTTCTCCTCTGGGGATACCTATTACAGTAGAACCTCGTTAACCCGGATCAACTGGGGCCGGAGCCGATCCGAGTTAACAAAAATCCAGGTTATCCAGAGAATGAGGGAAAAACGATAAAAAAGAACATGTACTTACCAAAAATATTTTTAATGGAGTTTAAAAATTATTATCGGCACACTTTCACCTAAAAACACATAGTATGTATTTACACTGTACACAATATACTGTAGGTACAAACTAGTCGGTAGTAAAAAAGGCAGTGAGCTTTTGCTGCCTCAGTTTTGTGTATCGCTTACGAGCAGCACGATCTCACATCCGCTTTAGCATTAGAAGCTCGTTTGGCGATGTTTTGGCTTGACTCTCGAAATAAACCATCAATTTATCTATGTTTGCTACTGCTTCTACGTGGGTCATAACCACAGCTGGTTCATCAACACTGTCTGAATCCTCTTCATTTTCATTTTCTGTAACACTGCATGAAGCAATCATTTCTTCCTCTGTGATAGCTTTATAACCTCCGTCATTGTCAATTTGCAACCAATTGTCAATGTTTTCTTCATCAACATCGGAACAGCCATCGATATTTAAAAAAATGTCTATTAAATCTTCTTCCACACTTGTTTTTTCTTCTTCTTCAATTGTATTGTTTTCTGGCAAGTCACACACACCAGGCCACAACTTTTTCCATGACTTTATCAAAGTTTATTTTCCAACCTGGTCCCAAGCTTCCGCAATCATATAAATAACAGTCTTTACGTTAAAAGATTTCAGCACCTCTACCACACCATGCTCTCCTTCGTCCTCTACCAGTTGACTTAGCATTTGCCTTTTGTACACATTTTTTAATTTTTCTAGAACTCCTTGGTCCATCGGTTGAACGAGAGAAGTTACATTAGGTGGTAAAAACTTCACTGTGTGACGATTTAATTGATAATAAAATATTTAATAATAAAAAAAAATTAAAAAGCAATTAAGTATTTTTAAATCGCACTATTAAACCTAATGCCCCTGTACTAACTCAGAATAAGTATGAGATGTAAATGGAAAAATCTAACTTAATAAAAAAAATCGAATTGTAAAAAGCTATTAATATCACAGTTAACCCTTTTGTAAGTCATCATGCGTTGACCTGTTTAATTCCGGACTCAACATGCTTAGCAGCGAACCGTCTGTAACTTAGAAATGTATAAAAATCGTAATGTTTGTAATTAGTAATTTGAAGGCACGAGTAGTAGTTAAAATAATTCCCGTAAAATAAATAAGTATAAATAATTTGTTTCTTCTTGTTATAATAATGTCAATTTAAATAAAAATAGGAACTATATTATCGCGGAGTACTCGCTCCGTTTCGTTGTAATGTGCCAGTCAAATCGAGTTAAGAGTTACTATGCAGCCGTCAGACAGTGCACACCTACGAGCGAGAGCTCTTCAGAAATGTGTTGATTAAATTTAAATGTAACTGTTAGCTACCACTACAAAACGTGGGGAGCAAGTTTTTTAATATATAAAATGTAGTAAGGTTTTGTTAAGAAATGTAATAAGTTAAGAAAAATTAACAACACGTAAGCAAGATGACGTCTCTACTCAAGATGTAAACTCCAGTACAACTCTACATGTGAATATGTGACCTGCATAAACTGTACATATGGACGTCTACGACCCCTACGACGCTGACCAGGACCTACGTGGATCTACCCCAACTTTAACCAGCATTACTTCAATCTCCTCAGTGAACCAGCTATAAAATATTCGCCGAAGACACGACCCAGATGACGACGCCGACTACCAGAATTCCCAAGTGTGACACCCCAGGACGAGGACAGCACAACTTATTGTAAAGGTGACTCGATAGCTTGACTATTGAGAGTTAATTACATTTGAGACATAAATTGTAACGGAACATTTTGGCCTACTTGGGGTAATAAAGAAATTTGTATTTTTTAATAAAAGCAAATAACATTTTTTATGATAATTGGGACAAAACGTGAGCAGAAAGGTAAAATTCATTGGTAGTGAAAGTGGCAGCAGTGATTGAAAATATTGTTCGAGAATTTATCTAACGCAGAAAACAACCCGCAGAATTGCGTCAAGGTCAGACAATGACCTACAAAAACTGTAAACAAGTGATGTAACAGCATCACGCGATGTTACATCAGCGCCTTATATAATTCTGGAATGTGGGTGTAGCAGCGCTAGCAGTTTTTGTTGCACTGACAGAACAAAGGACAGTCGGCGAAAAACAACCAACATCTACGGACGCATATAACCGTCGCGTCCACCGGCTAGCCGGTTAGGCGGAGTTTCGGCCCGCAAAACAACAGAAAAGTAAACAACAGTTTTTTAAGATGACGTAAAATAGAAATTCATACATAACTAACAGTTTTCATTACACAAAAACAGTTTTTTTTTCGGAAATTACCAGTTGAAAACTTAACAATGTGCGCGTAAAAGTGGAACGCCTTCAAGACTCAGTTGAACAGCTAAGTAGCGAATGTATACATAAATTTTAACAAGGGCTATTCAAAACTACTTTGAATACGATGAAATAAACTTTTAAACAAAAATAAAATGAGATCTCTAATGTCATAAAGTAACTGTGTGTGTGTGTGTGCGTGAGAAAGAATGTAGACAAAGAAGGCTGGTTTGTGTTTATAAAAATTATTTATATTTAATATCTTGATTTTTGTGTTAATTGAAAATTTTGTATCATATTTCAATCGTATTTTATGTGAGTTTTAGAATGAGAAATTTATAATAGATGAGGGAGGTAAAGAGGTAGTGTGTCAATGATCTTTTAAAAGTAAAGGATGATGAAAGAAAATAATTAATTGTTAATAAAACTTAATTATGGGAAATGAGTAAAGCTCTCTTTATTTTCGACAACCAAGTCTGCTTTTCGAGTTCGCCAAAAAAGAATCTGGCGCGAAATTGGTAAATACATATATATAATTTTTCTTGCAGTTGGTAAGGCAAGATGGCGCCCGAAGAAATTAGATGTAAACAGAACAGTGAATATTGAAAATATTAAATCAATTATATTTCATTTATATCAATAAAAAGTTATATAACAAATGGCTTGTGAACAGGGACATTTATATAAATATAATTATATAAATGCGGCCTACTGGGAGAGCAGAATGGTTGTTTGGAAGTGAGAACGAATTTTTTTTTGTATACGTAAAATAGACGTAGATATGGTTTATGTTTTGCTAAAGATAAAAGATTGATGTTGACGTTTTGTAGCAGATAAGAGGGTTGCATTTAAGTAAAATAAAAAGGGTATTATATAAATAATTTTTGAAATGAATGAAGTATAAATAAGGTGCATAGGAGGTTACGAGAAGTAACGTAAAGTGTTATGTAAGTAAAATACATTGTTGTGTGAAAAGTACAGGTTATATATGTTAGTATTTTGATTTAAAGTAATAATTTTACCATTACAAAATGGAGAATCAAGAATTAAATTTAGAAAGTACTCTTACAGAGTCAATGTTAACTGACAATGTATCGGCACAATTTACTCCGATGACAACACGAGTCAAAGAGTTGTCAATGGAAGATGTGTTTAATTTTATGAAAACAATATCTGATAACTTGAGTAGTGTTAACGTAAAATTTGATGTTCAGAACAGCAAATTCGATGAACAGAATAGTAAATTTGATATTCAGAACAGTAAGTGTGATGAGATGAATAAACGTCTGAACGAGATTGATGAACGTTTTAGTACATTTAAGGACCAGATAGTAGAGTCAATAAATAGTAGTTGTGAGAAAACGTTTGATGAGATGAATAAAAATTTAGAAGTTAAATTAAATCAAATACTGAATAAGAAGGTAGATGACAATGTTATAGGTATGACCAAGATTAATAATGACGAAATAGTGGAAGAGGTAGTGTTAAATAGTGAAGATAATGATATTAATTATAATTCTGAGAGTATAGTGGGGGTAAAGAATAATGGAGAAACATATAATGAAGTTTTAGAATGTAATAATGGAATGTTAATGTGTGTTTATGAGTCAGAGAGAAAGTGGGAAGAGAGATTAGATGAGTATGTAGGGCAGAGGGTAAATTTTCCCCATATTTGTGGTGAACCAAGGTGTTCACAAATGTTGTTGAAGGGTAAGAGTCCCTTGTTATTGAAAGACATGAGGTCTTTGAATTGTTCCCCGAAATTGTATAAGTTAGTACCCTCTGCAGGGAGTGAGAGAGAAAATGTGATATGGTGGTGTGATGAGAGAGATTTAGAGAGAGAGTTGTGTATTGAGAGAGAGATAGAATTATATAAGTTAAAGAGAAATTATAATGAATTGAGAGAAAGATTAGAAGGGGTGAAGATAAACAATATAAAATACTTACCTGTTGAAAGAGAGATAGAGGATTATTTTGATAATACCTTTATAAACAATAAACACTTACCTGATATAATAGTAGAGGAATATAGAAATGATAAAATAGCTTACCTGACGTTAACCAATAATACTGATGGAGACTGGACAATAATAACTTATGTGGACAAGGCTTATGAAACATTAATAGGGAATAACCCTATAAATTATAATGGCATAATGAATGAAATAAAGTTAATGGATTATAATAATAATACTAATAATAATAACAAATTGAGTGTGGATAACAATGATGCATGTTATAAATGTATTCGTTATATATATGATGATGGGGGTTGAAATTAAAAAATCAGTGTATGGACATTGTTAAATATTGTAATTTTTGGTAATGACCTTGCAGACTTGGACAATGAAGTGTGAAAAAATTGAACAGTTAATGACAAAAGTTTGTAAATATATTTGTAGTGAATTCAATTGTGTGTATTGTAAAATGTTAGGTAAACAATGTGCATATGTAGTAGAAAATGTTGTGATAATAATAATAATATTATTAATATTTTGCAGTCTAAATAAATAATAAAAATAATTATGAAGGCAATAATTAATTATTTGTAAATTTTTGATAATAATTGATGTATGTTGTGTTTTAATAATCAATTGAAGTAAATAATCTGAGATGTTTCAATATTGTGATTGAATGTTATATGTTTGAATTTTTATAATGAATTTAAATTGTTTTATGAGATTTAAATTTAATAACCATTAATAAATAAATAAATGTTAAATGTTTTAGTTTGTGGAATAACATAATGGTTAAAAAATATATAGATTAATAATAAATTTGAATACTGTGAGTAATCTAATTCCAGACAGGGATAAATAATGAAACGATGATATATAAAAGAGTTAATGGAAAATTTCAAACAAGAATGTTTATACGTTTTTATATAAATTATTTAAAAGAGAATTGTTTGTTTAATGTATGCTAATGATCAAGGTAAATGTGTTATGTTATGTTATTATACAAGATGTGTGGGGATTTTTGGGGGGTAGAGTGGTGTCTATAGAAGTGATACAACAATGGAATGTAGAGACAGCAATTGTAGATATGGTTTAGTTTAGCTATTAAGTTGTTATTGCTGGGGTGGCATGTGCCCCAGTAGATAGCGGAAAGTGTTGGGGGTAACAGAGAGTGTTACCTCCATCGGAGGCCAACATGGCGAAAATGCACGGCACACCCTTTTGTACAATTTTATATTGTAACTTGATAAACTGCCGTGCCATGCAAATTAATGATGATGAATACATGCTTGAAGAGAGAGATGATTTCCCCGACTTTTCGGGCGATTACTGCCTTACCAGCACTAATCGTGGATTTGGCTAGCGGTTAGCTATGGCCATAATCAAGTTCCTTGGCCATAGCTGACTTGAAATTGGTTTATAGTAGAAATTAATAGGGGGGGTGAAACTAGGGGAAATCCCGGAAATTATGGAACAGCGGCTGCCACTCTGTTTGAGGAGGAACAGCAAGGCCAGGTGGTAGACCCGCATTAGGGGCGTGTAATATGAACATTTAGATATTATATCTAGTTTTATTAAAATGTAACGCAGAAGCAAGGACACGGAGATGTCAAATTCCTCCAAAATTTCAGTCCTTGTGGACGCAGCTGGACGCCACAGTCCAGGGGGGTCATAGTGTGTGTGACAGGGAGGTTATCCAGGGGGTAACGAATTAAAAATTTGTTGTATTTTAATAATGATGACTCGCTACTAAATAATTTTGTTTTGATTTGAAAAAAAAATGCACTAAATGTTTCCTATATTGTGTTTATTACGTCTTATTGTAGTAATTGAATGTAGTATGTTAGGAATAAGAATTATAAAAATATAATAATATTTTATAGATTAAGCTTTCAATGTGTTTAAAGATTTTAAATAAAAATGAAATAAATTTGTGATAGTTAAAATTTTCAATGGGCTGCAAAAGATAGAAGTTGGGTGATAGTAATTGTTTGAGTAAAACGTTTGAGTTAGTCCAAGTTGAAAAATATTGGGGTATTAAAGAGAATAAGAGATGAAATACAAGTAATAGAGAATTTGAATATAAGTGGAGACACAGTAATTATGGGGAATATATGTAGAGTATTGATTGATATATTGATGTTTATAAATGATGATGTTATTTTGTTGTAGTTGAAGTGAGGTAATAAGATTGAGAGTTGGGGATGGCAATTTCGTAAGAGGGGATAGTGTAATGTGGGAGTCCGCAACAAAAGGGTTGGGACGGGAAGGGACATATTTGGCAGGAAGGGGTTACCTTAGGTAGAATCCAGGGACCAGATTAAGGAAATGAGCTTTTGGGGGGGGAACACTTATCCTAAGTACAAAGGGTTAGAGAATTTTTTTTATATATATTGAGAGAATGTGGCGAAATGAGTTTAATAGTAAGTTGGGTTTAGAGAATTGTTTGATAGATGTTTTGGTAGAGAGGGGTGTCATACTAGTTAAAGATTTTGTAAGGGAGCGTTAGAGTAATAAAAGGAGTAAGATTATGGGTAAATGCCAAGTTGATAAAGTGAATTATAGTGGATAACTGAGAATCACCCAAGTTAATGAAATGGAATAATAAATGAAATGTGTAAAAAAAAAAAAAATTTAATGTAATAATAACAATGAATTATGAATGTACTATGTTTTCTTATGTTGTATTGTGTTTGTTAGTATTTAAGAGAATTTTATGAATTTAAAAAATTTTGCGATGCAAATTGGGGATAAGAGAAATGTGTAATATGGTAATGGGAAATGTTTATTTAAATTCTGATGGGAATCAGGGCAATAATTTTGAATTTTGGAATTTTAAAGTTAACAAGAGAAAGTACACAGAATGAGATTATGGAATTTTAAATATGTTAGAAGTAAGTAAAAAACAAAACCAGTGCTTCTTAACACAAACCAGCACCGCTAGGGGGAAACAGATCAGTTAGGGATATGGTGTTATATAAGGCCACTAGTTGATATTTGATTTGTTGTTTTAGTGTTTTGGTGATGCTGTGGCGGCGGACCTGAGCTGGCCAGCGCGTCAGAGCAGGGGCGTTAAGTATCTGTCTGACTCTATGGTGTTGGGATCTCGAGAGAGAAGTCCAGTATTGTCATTCAGGTGCGGTCACAGTCACCGGACCAAGGGTGAGTTAATTATATATTTTTTGTCAGTAAACCATAAAGGGGGTTGTGGCAACATATCCTGGCTGATCCCTTTAGCAAGTATGAATGTGTCAATGAGATTTTTTATGCTTCGGCATAAAATCTCTTGTTGAGGGGGTATTGTAACGGAACATTTTGGCCTACTTGGGGTAATAAAGAAATTTGTATTTTTTAATAAAAGCAAATAACATTTTTTATGATAATTGGGACAAAATGTGAGCAGAAAGGTAAAATTCATTGGTAGTGAAAGTGGCAGCAGTGATTGAAAATATTGTTCGAGAATTTATCTAACGCAGAAAACAACCAGCAGAATTGCGTCAAGGTCAGACAATGACCTACAAAAACTGTAAACAAGTGATGTACCAGCATCACGCGATGTTACGTCAGCGCCTTATATAATGCTGGAATGTGGGTGTAGCAGCGCTAGCAGTTTTCGTTGCACTGACAGAACAAAGGACAGTCGGCGAAAAACAACCAACATCTACGGACGCATATAACCGTCGCGTCCACCGGCTAGCCGGTTAGGCGGAGTTTCGGCCCGCAAAACAACAGAAAATGTAAATAACAGTTTTTTAAGATGACGTAAAATAGAAATTCATACATAACTAACAGTTTTCATTACACAAAAACAGTTTTTTTCAGAAATTACCAGTTGAAAACTTAACAATGTGCGCGAAAAAGTGGGACGCCTTCAAGACTCAGCTGAACAGCTAAGTAGCGAATGTATACATAAATTTTAACAAGGGCTATTCAAAACTACTTTGAATACGATGAAATAAACTTTTAAACAAAAATAAAATGAGATCTCTAATGTCATAAAGTAACTCTGTGTGTGTGTGTGTGTGTGTGTGTGTGTGTGTGTGTGTGTGTGTGTGTGTGTGTGTGTGTGTGTGTGTGTGTGTGTGTGTGTGTGTGTGTGTGTGTGTGTGCGTGCGCGCGCGTGCGTGCGTGAGAAAGAATGTAGACAAAGAAGGCTGGTTTGTGTTTATAAAAATTATTTATATTTAATATCTTGATTTTTGTGTTAATTGAAAATTTTATATCATATTTCAATCTTATTTTATGTGAGTTTTAGAATGAGAAATTTATAATAGATGAGGGAGGTAAAGAGGTAGTGTGTCAATGATCTTTTAAAAGTAAAGGATGATGAAAGAAAATAATTAATTGTTAATAAAACTTAATTATGGGAAATGAGTAAAGCTCTCTTTATTTTCGACAACCATTTCTGCTTTTCGAGTTCGCCAAAAAAGAATCTGGCCCGAAATTGGTAAATACATATATATAATTTTTCTTGCAGTTGGTAAGGCAAGATGGCGCCCGAAGAAATTAGATGTAAACAGAACAGTGAATATTGAAAATATTAAATCAATTATATTTCATTTATATCAATAAAAAGTTATATAACAAAATTATAGATGAAAGAGACTTTTCAAAGACTATAATTTTCTTTAAACAATAAATGAAACCAAATAGATGTATACTGTAATATTGAAAATCATACGTTGTAACGTTAATATGTAAATGTTAATTATAATCCCTTAGTAAATAATACCATTCTTCAAATGGTAAATGTAACCTTGCAAGCTCCTAGATGAGCATAGTATTACTCAGACGTCTTTACAATATTTAAAGTAAACTCGGATCCGAGGTAAAAGTACATGATCAATATGATCCCTAGTTTTCCAGAAAACCCTTTTGAATATTTTAGTATAAATAATTAAGTTATGGGATCCTTTCATATCAATTGTTAATAAAGAGAAGTCATCTTATTACACACTGAAGTGAGTGGATAAATCAGTGAAATACCTTCCCTTGTGTCCTAATATTTAGCTTAATCATTATTGTTAATTGTGTTGAGTTTAATTTCAGTTCGTTACAATGTAGGCAGCCCGTATAATTGGCTAGCATCAATTATGATGGGTTCCCTGGATTTGTAACGTGGCCAAAACGTTACAAAAATGCGCCACTCTGCTTTCGTTATTAAAGAAATGATCATGTACAGAGTGTCACAAAAATGACCACACTCTGTTTTGAGTTAAAAAAACAGGTTGTAAGCATCGTGACGCTAACAAAGATACGTCACTCCGATAATTAAAATAACTGTTACGTAGTAAAATAGATAACTCTCTGCACTCGTTATCTGATCTATGCACTCAGTTACTGTATTTCATGTAACATTAATTTTCATAAAATTAATTTATTTTAAGATACGTAATTTAATACAATGATAGTCTGTATAACTTGAAATATCATTGTATGATGCCAAATGCAAGTACGCACATGAATTTTAATGCTTGTTAATCTGTTCAGTCTTTAACAGGTTTATATTGTGACAATTCAAGACCTGTAGTTTCATGAATATGCCTGCATAGAATGTAAGTGTATGTCTGTCGTCACGATAAAAACAAAAACATAAACTCCTGCGTAAAGTAGACCCGGTTAATTACGTGTAAAGAAATTTGTAACTGAATTTTGTTACCAAAAAAAATAATAAAAAAATTTAATGGTGGAAAGCAAGAGAATTAATTACTAAACTCAGACTGTTATAACCGTAATACACCTGTAACTTGTAAAGCGTGTTTTGTTGAATTAGATTCACCCCTTACTCCGACTGGCCTGTCCAGTTAAAACCGGTCGAGAAAGATAGGCTGAGGCATTGTGTAGAGAACAATACGTGTGCGTAATCCTCGTGTTCCCACGCATACAACTACCTTATCATTGTTTACTAAATAAACGAGGGTGACCTACATTCCAGCAAACAGCTGATCGTTTAAATAGAAACTAATGCAAATGTTTAATAATCACTGTTAATAAATGTTTAACATGAACTAAACTGTGTAGGCGATAATTGTGTATAGTATAGTAGAGCAAGGATTTATAGTGACTTAAATTTCAAATAAATAAATTACTTAGTTAACCCTCCATTGTTAGATAAAGTGTTAAACGCCATGCCCCAGAACAGTAAACTTGTAAACTGAGCCAAAATAAAAAAACAAAGTAAATAAAGTGTCCTAAATAAATATGGTAATTAAATAGGAAATAATTCTAAGTAAGTTTCTTAAATCTCCCCCAAAGTAAATATTAAATAAATAAAAGAAAAAGGTAAGTTTCTTAGAAAGACAACAAGTGAATAATAAGGCTGAATAAATCTTAATTTAAACTAAATTGTGTAAAGTGTAGCAGTAATTATGGGAAAAGAAAATAATAATAAAAGTATAGTTGAATATTGTAAGCACCAGGTCGTGTTCTGTTCAAAATAATTCCCCCGCTTGCCAGTAAGAGACAAACTCGTTCGTACCGGAAAAATGTAGTAAGCAGCCACCCTCCCTCTATTGTACGAAATGGTAGCATCGCTAGACAAAGAAAACCACCCGCGCGTGAAATACAATGCGTCCAATGTTTGTCCCCTCCTGCATAGTTTGTTTATGTATTACAGCTGATCATTTAGAGAGAGAATAAGAATTATCTTCGTGAAATTCCACTTCTCTCAGTAGCGTAAGCAATTAGGATTAGAAATAATCTAAAGTGGAGTATGGGATCCGCTTTAGGTTATATTAGATGTAATTAAGAAGTGATTATATATGTAATGTAACATAGTCACAACGGCACCGACTGAAAAGGGTAATGATGGTGCAGAAAGCTAACTTGTGTAGTTAGAGTGTGCCAAGGTAATCATTAGCGAGTGCTGAAAGCTAACTTGTGTAGTTAGAGTAAGCCGATGTCAGTCGGGCCACGATATTGTGAGTTACGGAAAATTAGTATTAAGAATTAAAATATAAGTTAGCATTGTAAGTAACGAGATGAAGGGAATTTCACGAATGAGAACAAGATCATTTAAAGAGAGATAGAGAAAACAAACCGTGTACTAAATTAAAACTCCACACATTGACACCGAGCATACTCCAAGTCCCCAATTTTGCGTTCTCCTCACTAAAATTCTTAATGTGGATTTTAAGCGGCGGAGTATGTGACGATTTAATTGATAATAAAATATTTAATAATAAAAAAAAATTAAAAAGCAATTAAGTATTTTTAAATCGCACTATTAAACCTAATGCCCCTGTACTAACTCAGAATAAGTATGAGATGTAAATGGAAAAATCTAACTTAATAAAAAAAATCGAATTGTAAAAAGCTATTAATATCACAGTTAACCCTTTTGTAAGTCATCATGCATTGACCTGTTTAATTCCGGACTCAACATGCTTAGCAGCGAACCGTCTGTAACTTAGAAATGTATAAAAATCGTAATGTTTGTAATTAGTAATTTGAAGGCACGAGTAGTAGTTAAAATAATTCCCGTAAAATAAATAAGTATAAATAATTTGTTTCTTCTTGTTATAATAATGTCAATTTAAATAAAAATAGGAACTATATTATCGCGGAGTACTCGCTCCGTTTCGTTGTAATGTGCCAGTCAAATCGAGTTAAGAGTTACTATGCAGCCGTCAGACAGTGCACACCTACGAGCGAGAGCTCTTCAGAAATGTGTTGATTAAATTTAAATGTAACTGTTAGCTACCACTACAAAACGTGGGGAGCAAGTTTTTTAATATATAAAATGTAGTAAGGTTTTGTTAAGAAATGTAATAAGTTAAGAAAAATTAACAACACGTAAGCAAGATGACGTCTCTACTCAAGATGTAAACTCCAGTACAACTCTACATGTGAATATGTGACCTGCATAAACTGTACATATGGACGTCTACGACCCCTACGACGCTGACCAGGACCTACGTGGATCTACCCCAACTTTAACCAGCATTACTTCAATCTCCTCAGTGAACCAGCTATAAAATATTCGCCGAAGACACGACCCAGATGACGACGCCGACTACCAGAATTCCCAAGTGTGACACCCCAGGACGAGGACAGCACAACTTATTGTAAAGGTGACTCGATAGCTTGACTATCGAGAGTTAATTACATTTGAGACATAAATTATAGATGAAAGAGACTTTTCAAAGACTATAATTTTCTTTAAACAATAAATGAAACCAAATAGATGTATACTGTAATATTGAAAATCATACGTTGTAACGTTAATATGTAAATGTTAATTATAATCCCTTAGTAAATAATACCATTCTTCAAATGGTAAATGTAATCTTGCAAGCTCCTAGATGAGCATAGTATTACTCAGACGTCTTTACAATATTTAAAGTAAACTCGGATCCGAGGTAAAAGTACATGATCAATATGATCCCTAGTTTTCCATAAAACCCTTTTGAATATTTTAGTATAAATAATTATGTTATGGGATCCTTTCATATCAATTGTTAATAAAGAGAAGTCATCTTATTACACATTGAAGTGAGTGCATAAATCAGTGAAATACCTTCCCTTGTGTCCTAATATTTAGCTTAATCATTATTGTTAATTGTGTTGAGTTTAATTTCAGTTCGTTACAACGTAGGCAGCCCGTATAATTGGCTAGTGTCAATTATGATGGGTTCCCTGGATTTGTAACGTGGCCAAAACGTTACAACTGAAATATCATCTTTGACTAGTTCATTGACAGACGGATGCGAAGGCGCATTGTCAATCAGCAAAACCGCCTTGTTGGGAAGGCCACAGTTCATCAAATATTTTTTTACTGACGGCACAAAATTCTAGAAAAACCATTGTTTGAAAATGTCACTAACCATCCAAGCACTTTTTTGTGAGCTGTAAACGACAGACAATGAGCCTCGTTTCACATTTTTCAATGCACGGGGGGTTTTTAGACTTCCCTATTATAAGGAGAGGAATTTTGTGCTTTCCTGATGCATTACTGCAAGCCATTATGATGAGGCGGTCTTTCCCTTTTTTATACACTTTCGCTGAATCTCCTAATTTTGAGGCTAGCGTTTTACTCGGCAACATCCGGCAAAATAAACCAGATTCATCGGCATTGTAAACTTGATCTGCAGTCAGTTCTTCCTTTTTAATAAAGTCTTCAAACTCTTTTTTAAATTTTTCTGCTGCTTCAACATCACCTGACAAGCTTTCTCCAGTGATTGTAAGTTGACGCACTCCATGCCGTTTTTTCCATCTGTCCAACCACCCCTGGCTAGCTGTAAAACTTGGGTCTCCATGGGGCAACTGTTTGTTCAAACTCAATGCTTTCTGTTGGATGATGGGTCCACAAATCGGCAAACCACGTTCTCTTTCAGCACAAAACCAGACAAACAATGCTTCATCCAGAGTTTCTAGTTTAGCAGTTTTTGCTTTACACCGATTATCCAAACTGTCCTTAGAAATAATTTTGAAACAAAAGTCTTCAATGCGTTTTCTGTTCTTTTTCCAATCAGATACGGTCGATGTTCCTACTCCAAACTCAGCAGCAATGTTCTTTAACGATTCTCCCTTGTCAATTCTTATCAATGCTTCCATCCTTTTTTTCATAGTCACAACAATGTTTTTACGTTTCGTCGCCATCGCGAACAACGCGCTAACGAAACAGCACAACGATACTGTACCTTGACAGTGACACTAGGACAACACGCGAACACTACCAAGATTGCAGCGCAACTGAGGAATGTTGTTTCTAGGTCAATGTCAAGTGCGAGGCATGGGGAGGGGAAGGAGAAGGTTGAGTCACCAGTTTGCTGCGTAGCAACAGCAGGTGCGGTGAGTGCAATGAACTCACCCGCTGGCAAGTGAATTCGAGTAATGTACCTACTGAGAATAGCGATTTATCGTCTGTAAAACAAGTCTTCATTTACTACGCTAAACAACATAATTTTTTTTTTCCAAAACTGGTCCGGGTTATCCGGACGTCCGGGTTAAAGAGGTCCGGGTTAACGAGGTTCTACTGTACTTTGATTCCGTGGATGGTCCTCTCGGCTCCTTATATTATTTACTCTGTTCCTATGATCTCTATTTCTATCCTGTTCTCTTTATTTTGGAACTTCTCCCCTTTTCCTGGTTTTTCTGTAATAGTCCTGTTAAACTCCCTAATAATGCTTCCATACCTTGTATCGTTTTTATTTGTCCACATAGTCTGGATCTTGCTATACTTTCTTTGAAATGATATGCAATTTTGTTACTAATTGGGTGTTTCCAATTCAAAGTTCCTGGCCAAGCATACTTTTCGTAAGAAATAAGCAGTAGGTGCTTGTCCTCTGCCTGGGTCATACCTCCCATTACAGATGCCATCTCTTACCATGTTCTGTATTGATTCTGACCAATACTTGGCTTTAAGTGCATTCCTAAATTTGGTATAACTCATGATGTCGTGTCGCACAGCAGTCCACCAGTTGTCTGTCATGTTCTTGAAGCATTCATCCAACATACTTTTAATGATGTTCTATCTGGTTTCTTTTATCCGGTTTAGTCATTCTTCTAATTGTTCTATAAATTCTATGGGATTCCTCTTATAATCCCTAAAATTCAGTCTCATTTGTTTTATCTATATAAAAGTGAGTACTTGTCAGTCCTGTCATCAGATACTTCAAAGTGTTGATATTGCAGCAATACTTTAAGTAAATTTCACCAAATGAAGGTTGCAACTACTTTATTGGCAGTCGCTTACCACAGTTTCTGGACTATGAGGTGAATGCTAAAAACTTCTATTTTAAATTTCTCATGAACAGCTGATCATATGTTGTGACGGTGTGTTATTGCGCAAAAAGACTAATTCAATTTTTAGCCTCATATTGGAATACAAATAAGAGAGAATGTAAATAGATTTGTAACAAGTGTTTCTGGTTATTGTTACTACTTAATGCTAGTTACTGTTACTAAAAAACTAATAATCTCTAGTTTTATTTTGCTTCATATTAAGCTCTTAAAGTGTTAATTGACATTACCATCTGATCTGTGGAGCCGTGTATGATATCAAAAAGATGATCGCACACTTTAGTGCTGTTGACATCACGATCCAGAAATCGCAGACACTGCAGTATCATTCTCACCCACGTGATAACACTAGTCTCTTCATCTGTTCTATTATAAACACAATACAATAATTAAGGTTACATAAAAAAAAAATGAGACCTGCATACAGACTTGACATTAACATGTGTAATAATACTTGTATGTGTCAAAATACCGTTACACGGACTGTTTTCATGCCTGCAAGATACATAACTAGATCAGTAATAATTATGATAACAATTACCATATTTATTATTATTATGAATCAGCTGCCCATGCTACATGCAGAACTATTTTTATAAAGAATCTTGCATACATTTATGTTCATAAGTAGACTTCATAGTTCGGATGTTTCTGTTATTGGTAGCATAGTAGTGCAATCACCAGTGTACGCTTACCATGCAACTACCACTGTATATTTACCTTCTATTTACCAACTACTCAACTTCTCATATTTACCTTGTTACAATTTTTTAGCCGTTAGTTAATTTCATACATCACTAATAACTACATATTTAAATTGGCAGTTTTATTATTTTTTCAATTTTTAAATTACACTTTCTACAGTGTACAATATACTAATTGGTAGACATAAATTATCAACAATTTTTGTCTTATTTATCGACACCTGAATACCTCTTCCACCACACAAATTCAGCAAGATACAAATCCCACATCACCCGACAAGTACCCCATTCCCTTTTCATTTTCATTTTGGCCATAGTCCACATGCTTTCTACATTTTGGGTGTGGGTTATGTCCCTGGAGTGACAAAACGCACTGAATGGTCGATTTTAAGATACTGAAAATTTTGACATACATTTCAGTAATCCCCACTCATGAGATAATATTGATGTGTCCAGCGCAAAACACTTATTTATTATTATTTTTTTTAATCATCAAATTTTTTATGTGGATGATTAAAAATAATGATTTTAACAATTGAACGTTTAAATAAAAACGAAAAACTATATTGATAAGTTTTATTTTTGAAGGAATAAATTTTGATATTACATAACACCATACAAAAAAACTCATTCAATAAGCCTTTTCATCTCTTTCACTACAGCAAATCGTGTAACTTCTGAACCAAGTAAGTACAGACATACTACTTAACGTTCAAGTTAATACACTGCTGGTGTCTAGTATTCAATAAGGTCTAAAACTTAGGTATATCTATCTATCCAACTTCCCTGTTTAGTAAAAATACCAAAGGCTTACTTAAATCATAATATTATAGTTTACGGAAGCTTGGTAAAATATAATATTAACTAACTTATCTGAATCCATAACAAATTCAGCCATTTTGGCCAGCAGAAAATCAGTTATACCAGACTGTAGTGGATCAACTTGTAGAATTAACCGCATTAGGCAGTCTTGTGTATCTCCTCTAGCTATGTCAATTTCTGGGGAGGTCTGCACATATTAAAAGTAGATAATTAATTAATCAGTTAGAATGTTTTAAAATACCCAATCATATCACCTGATATTTTAAACAGAAAAGCAGTCATAATAACTTCACATGATAACATCAATTAAAAACTGAAGTAAGTCTATATACTTAAAGCAAATGATGTACTTACTTCTGTAGGTGATAGTGCATTTTTGAAATTATGATTATTGTTACAATATGTTTCCAAATCCTTTTTAAAATTGTCAGTATTTCTTGAACGTTCCCTTTCATTAGCTGTCAATGCTACGGTGAGATCACGTACAAACACTGCCTGATCTTTTTCTACGCAAAACAACATTAAGAAATTTTAATTACTGACAGCGGTAAAAAACATCTGCAAGTGCTGTGTTAGTGCTTGGGTGAAGGTGATGGGAATGCCCATTACTTACCATTTTTTCATCGCATAACTATAATGTGTTACCATAATTTACCAAAACTACACTACTTACATGGAAAAAATTATAAATGTTTCTGGTCAATAAATAACTCTAATGATTCTTCACACAACTAATGGTGCATAAATGATAAAAACAAAGCTTAATACTGCCTTTAAAAATTATTATTAAGCCTATAATAATATAAAACATTCCTTACATACATTTATGTAAACTTTTACTCATAAATTCAGTTTAAAATTAATGTGTATATTGTTACGACATCACAGAACAATCTACGTGTTTATCAAATGTTTTAGACTGAGCCAGACTTCGCGCCGCCGCACGGACTGTGTCAAGGCCGCAAGTAATTACGTCGTAACTATACTGGCGCTATCGCGCATTATGGAATAATCTAGTAATTTGGGGCGGTATAAATACCAGTATTCAACGACGTTCAGTTCAGTATTACAGTGCTATTAACACAATCTGCGTCTTCTGACAGCTAAGAAGCATGTGGTGCTCGGCACAGCTGCGGAAGCGCTGATTGGTCAGTGTGGGACTGTTGACTGAGGAGAAAGGGGGAGGGAAAGCGCGCCTGCCAGTGATTGGCTCACCTAAGAGTCTCGTACGAGTTACCATAGCAACTACTTCTTGTAAACACGCAAGGAGAACTGTCAGAAGACGCAGATTGTTTTAATAGCACTGTAGTGCGATATATTGACAGCGCGGTTCGAGAGTTATAGTAGCGATATTACTGTGCACGTTCAACTGGTTATTAGTTAAGAGTGGTGTTTTATAATCGGATGGTATAATTGTAATACAATTGTGTTTAATTTTAGTGGACATTTTATTGCGTGTGAACAATTTCCATTTGATTTGTTGTAGAGGCTGTGTTGTTAATTACGAACTGTTTAACTGTAAAAATTAAAGGTGTGATTAGTGACTTAATTGGTGTCTTGTAATTTGTTTTCCACTGTACCTACAACGATCGAGTAGACCGTTGTAACAGTGGTGTCAGAACTGGGATAGAACGGTTAACAGTGGAAACAGTGGACACTTTATACAAGACAAGTGTAATTCATAATTAATCGGAAAACAATGGATGCCAGTCAGATGATGGAAAATTTACAGGCGCTGCTGTTACAGATGGAGAAACAACAGGATGAAAAACGCAGGCAGGAGGCGGAAGAAGCAGAAAAACGACAGGATGAAAAATGCAGGCAGGAAAGAGAAAAAGCTGAGGAACGTCAGAAAACACTAATGCTAGAAACAGAAGAAAGACAAAAAGAAGAACGAAGACAAGAAAGGGAAGAAACAGAGGAACGAAGTAAGCAGGAAGCAGAGGAACATAAACGTGAAACAGAAGACATCAAGGAGTTAATACAAGAGCAAAAGCAGACACAAGAACAAACCGCTGCAGAGTTGGGTCTCCTACGAAGTGAGCTTAATAAGCAAGTTGCTAAAATATCGGAGGTACAAGAATCAATGATATTGAAAATAGCTGAAGTAGGGAAATCTGTTTCGACTGTTGCAGAATCGATGTCCACAAAAGTATCTGACATAGAAGAAACCATGTCAAATAAAATATCTGCAGTAGAAATATCAATGGCAAACATAAGAGAGCAGTTCCTGAAGTTACAACCAAAACAACTTTGTGAACAGACTCTACCAATGATAAAGACAAAGAAAGTCACAGAAAATAAGTCAATAGAGAAGGTCACCTCGCCTGCAGTTGGGACAGTTCACGTCAAGGCCACAACCTTTGATGGAAGCATGCACTGGGCGACGTATTTATGCCAATTCGAAGCTGCTGCATGCGCAAATAATTGGACGGAGAAAGACAAGGCAGTATCACTCGTTCTCTCATTAAAAGGACCCGCGGCAGAATTACTACAGAAAGTACCACCTGACAGCCAGAACACCTATGCCGAATTGATAAAAGCTCTGGAATTACGGTATGGTGATAAACATTTGGGAGATGTGTACTGCACCCAGTTGAGAGCAAGGCGACAGCATGCCGGGGAGAGCCTTCACGAGTTTGAAGCAAGTATCGACAGACTAATTAGACTGGCCTATCCTGAAGCGCCAGAAGATTTTCGAACGAGTTTTGCGATGCAGACATTTACTGCCGGTGTCCGAGATAACGAACCACAGCAAGTGTTACAAATGGCAAGACACCAGAACACTGCGGACGCCCTGGTACATGCTTTGCAATTTAAGGCCGCCAAATCAGCGTCTGATTGGACAAGTCATAAAGTGTGCGCGCTAAAAAATCGCGACGGCACAGATGATGATGAAGAACAAGGAACCGAGACTCGATGGTCGGCGCCACAGAATAAAATAAGAAAGGATGGAAGACCGAAGTGTTATAGATGTGGGAAACCTGGACATCTACAACGAGATTGTCGGGTTAGAATTCAGCAGCAGGGTAACGAGCAATAGTCGGTACAACGGGGCGTGTGCTGACTAACTGGAGGAACGAAGCCCCTAGACAATACGCAATTTCTACACTTCAGAAAAACAGCGGGAGCTTGGTAGTTACCGGATTTGTTCAAGAAAGGCCAACCTCGATTACAGTTGACACAGGCGCAACAGTTTCTATTGTGCGCCCCGACGTGGTGAAAGATCTCAAGCCAATCTCGTGCTCTTCCAGCTTGCGAACAGCTACTGGACGGCCTATAAAAGCGTTTGCCAAAGTGGAGATACACCTACGCCTCGGTCGACTTGAGTTTAATCATCAAGTACTTGTTGCAGACATTGTGGATGAAGCAATTCTTGGTGTGGACGTTACGAACGCATACGGATTTATAGTCGACTTCAAAAACAATTTAATATTCATTTTTAAAGTATCCAAGTCACTGTATTAAATAAATAATTGCTTATCTAATCCGTCGAGTGACATACTTGTAATTTCGCTTGACGCGTTTCAGGGCATATGCCCCATCTTCAGAATAATTCCTCTTCACAGAACGTCAGACATTAAGATTAAAATATAATAAATTAAAATTAAAATCAATGGTTAAAACATTAACTCGTCAAAATATTAAAATACATTAAATGCACAGAGGAGCACGCACTGTCACAACATGAGTTCACTTCGCGTTATAGCCGGTGTACACCGTCGCGATGTTACTCGCGCACTCAACTTGTTATTGCGCGAGTAACATCGCGACGGTGTACACCGGCTATAACGCGAAGTGAACTCATGTTGTGACAGTGCGTGCTCCTCTTGCATTTAATGTATTTTAATATTTTGACGAGTTAATGTTTTAACCATTGATTTTAATTTTAATTTATTATATTTTAATCTTAATGTCTGACGTTCTGTGAAGAGGAATTATTCTGAAGATGGGGCATATGCCCTGAAACGCGTCAAGCGAAATTACAAGTAAGTCACTCGACGGATTAGATAAGCAATTATTTATTCAAAAACAATGTCTTGAGAATCGGAGGCGAAGAGGTAATGCTATCAACAATGACGACAGCAGAAAAATCGATGGACGTCATAAACCAAGTGGCCGTAACTGTTCCACCAAACTCCGAAAAGATCATCATGGTTAGAACCGAAGTAGATACTAGGGGCAACCAGTGCTCTATATTCGAACCCCAGGTAGTCAGCACACCGGGCATACTAATTGCCAGAAGTTTAATAAAACCTGACGAAACCGGAAATATACCTATTAGAGTGGCGAATATTTTGGATCAAGCTATGACTTTACAAAGCAATACGCTCGTAGGCAAATTGACTCCTGTGCCCTGGGTAGCCGGAATGACGCAACGAAGATCCAGTGCTTCGGATAATTCCAAATTACCAGAGGAACTGCAAGAATTATTGAACAGATCTTCTAACGACCTCTCAAGTGGTGAGGTAAAAGAACTCAGACAGTTTTTACATGAATTCAAAGATTGTTTTGCAGTTCGAGGACAGTCACTGGGAAGAACCTCTCTTGTGCAACATCGCATCAATACCGGGGACACAACACCGATACGCCAACCTCCTCGAAGGCCTCCATTATCTAAATAAGAGGAAATGTCTCGGTTAGTACAGGACATGTTGACAGAGGAAGTAATCGAACCTTCGTCAAGTGCTTGGTCTTCTCCTGTAGTGCTGGTAGCGAAGAAGGATGTTGGATTGTGTTTCTGCGTAGACTACCGGAGGTTAAATGACGTTACAAAGAACGACTGGTATCCAATACATCGCGTTGACGATACACTCGACATGTTGTCCGGAGCACAGTGGTTTTCGACAGTGGACCTGAAGAGTGGATATTGGCAAGTGGGTCTTCATCAAGAAGACAAGGAAAAAACCGCTTTCTCGACACCAAATGGCTTATTCCAATTTAACGTCATGCCATTTGGACTCTATAATGCACCGGCAACATTTGATAGATTGATGTACCTGGTTCTCCGAGACCTGACATGGAAAACTTGCCTTGTTTATTTAGACGATGTCATAGTCATCGGGAAAACTTTCAAAGACCATTTGGAAAACCTTAAGGAGGTTCTAACTACACGGTGCCCAACTTAAGCTGAGCCCGAAGAAGTGTTCTCTATTCCAGAAGGAAGTACAGTATCTGGGCCATCTGGTTTCGGCAGCGGGTGTTACCATGGATCCTAATAAAGTAGACACCGTAAGAGACTGGCCAGTGCCGAAGAGTAAACACGAAGTTCGGAGTTTCCTGGGGTTATGCTCACATTACAGACGTTTTGTGAAAGGCTTCGCTACTATTGCTAAACCACTACATGGGCTAACAGAAAATAAACGAAACTTCCAGTGGTTGAGAGAGTGTGATCAAGCGTTTAGGACTTTGAAAATTGCAATATGTTCGCAGCCAATTCTCGCTTTCCCAGATTCCGAAGGGAAGTACATTGTGGACACAGACGCAAGCAATACTGGTCTAGGAGCAGTTTTGTCTCAAGTTCACAACGGTGAAGAATGAGTAATAGCGTATTACAGCAAGACACTTTCTAAACCAGAGAGAAATTATTGTGTCACAAGGAGAGTTGCTGGCAATCGTCCGAGCGTTGAAGCACTTCCATAAATACCTCTAAGGAAGAGAGTTTTCACTACGTACCAACCATGCCGCGCTTGCATGGCTCTTAAGATTTAAAAATCCGGAAGGACAGTTGGCAAGGTGGCTTGAACGTCTGCAAGAGTACAACTTCAAGGTACAACATCGACGGGGACGCCTGCATGGTAATGCAGATGGCTTATCACGAAGACCGTGCCCGGAAGACTGCCGACATTGCCACAGAAAGGAAGAACAAAACTCAAGCAAACATGTTCAAGCCATCACTGTAGATTTCCTGGCTGACGGCTGGACAACACAAGACTGTCGACAAGAACAAGAACACATGACTGATGAAGACATTGGACTGATCTTGGCAGCAAAAGAGGAAGGTCGCCGCCTGGATTAGCAAGATATCTGCCATAGTTCCGAAGGGCTACTGGGCACGATAGGCATCTCTCACCTTAGAAAACAGATTGCTGAAAAGGGCTTGGGAAAGTGCAGATGGACGAGATGTGGTCATGCAGTTGATAGTTCCCCGAAATAAAGTGCAGTCTGTTTTGAAGGAGATGCATGATGGAACATCTGGAGGCCATCTTGGCGTTAACAAAACCCTTGACAAAATACGGAAGCGATTCTATTGGCTTCATCTTCGCCACGACATAGAGGAATGGGTTCTAACGTGTGAAATATGTGCTGCAAGCACGGGCCCACAAACTAGAAGCAGGGGAAAAATGAGACAATATAACGTTGGACTGCCTTTCAAGAGAATTGCCATAGACATTGCTGGGCCATTCCCAGTTACTGACGATGGAAACCGGTACACCATGGTTGTAGGTGACTATTTTTATTAAGTGGGTGGAAGCCTACGCACTTCCAAATCAAGAGGTTACCACTGTGGCAAAGCAGTTAGTTCACAAGTTCTGTTGCCGTTATGGAGCCCCTATGGAAATCCATACGGATTGAGGGAGAAATTTACGATCGGAACGGCGGCTATTTACGAACAGTTGGATGGCGTCGCGATGGAAAGTCCTCTCAGCCCTGTGGTTGCAAACTTCTACATGGAAAAATCTGAAGAGTTGGCAATTTCATCTGCGCCACTGAAGCCGAAGTGTTGGCTGCGGTATGTTGACGACACTTTCGTGGTCTGGAGCCATGGGGATGAAGAGTTGGGACGCTTCCTTGGACATCTAAACGCTGCGGACCCGCGCATACAGTTTACGATGGAGCGCGAGAGCGGTGATCAATTGGCATTTCTGGATGTGTTGGTCCTGAAAAGGACCGATGGCAGATTAGGGCATAAAGTTTATAGGAAGCCAACACACACTGACAGATATCTGCATAAGTCCTCCAATCATCATCCTAGTCAGAAGAGGGCGGTGCTGAAGACTCTGGTTGACCGGGCAAAAAGGATCTGTGAGCCCCGGTATCTCGAAGATGAGTTTCGGCATCTCGAGGAAGCACTGCAGTCCAACGGCTACTCTGCTGCGGAGGTGAGGAGAGCTGCCCGGCCGAGAAGATCTGGTAGGCCGGACGAGTCTGTGTTGCCCGAGGTTGTTGGCTCCGCTGTCTTGCCCTACATCCGTGGCGTGACTGACCGCATCGGCAAGTTGCTGAGTAAACGGGGCGTCAGGACGATCTTTAAGCCAACCAAAAAGATCCATCAGTTCCTGCGACCGGTAAAAGACGCCACTCTCGTCGTGCGGGGTGTATAATATTCCTTGTATGTGTGGCCAGGTATACATAGGCACCACGAAGCGTAGTGTCCGAACGCGCCTCTCTGAACATCGGAGATACTGCCGCCTGGGCCAGCCGGAGAAGTCCGCAGTTGCTTCTCTTCATCAAACCGTGTAATGTTTGATGAAGCCCGAGTGTTGTCTTCTGTCCGGGGTTACTTCACTCGCCTGCATCTGGAGTCCATCCATATTCATAAGAATGCGTCCGTCGCTATGAACCGCCGGTCCAAGTCCAAGTCCAAGTTGTACGGAGCAGCAGCTAGTCGTGCTCCGGTGGTCGCAGTGTCCGGATGGATGGATGGTGCGCGGGCGTCTTGCGCCCTAATTTGTGTGCGTTGTCCAGGCCTAGGCCTGATGAACGCCAGTTGCCAACAGGTTAACGCGGTCGTTTGCTCTGCTCAAGGGTGTTATGATGCAGTCCGCGGGTCCATGATAGATTAACATGGCCACCACGGAGGCAAGCTTAAGCTTTTGCTTCAGCCAATTGTCCCGAAGGCGCGACACCATGGTCCCCTCAGGCTAGCCTTTGGGAACGTAGTGACGCGCTGGCGAGGACAAGAGGCTCGAGCGCCCTAGGGCGTTGGCCGAATCGGAAAGTAATGACTCTGAGTCAGCCAGCTTCCGCAAGGAAGGCACTTGCACAAGCTCGCGGAACCCCGTGTCTCGGGTCATTACCCTGCCGACTCAGCAAAGCAGGTGCTGACGGGGATCTCAGTGGTCATTGCTTCAGCCAATCGCAACGCCTGGTCGCGGCTCCTTGGTCTCCGAGGACATAGCCCACGGAAACTTAGAGGCGCGCCAGCGAGGGCAAGAGGCTCGACCGCCCGAAGGCGGCGGCCGATTCGAAGGAACTCATCAGCGGGGCAGACAGCTTCCGCAAGGAAGGCATTTGCACAGCCTCGCGGGAGCCCGTGTTCCGGTTCAAAGCCCTGCCGAATCGGCAAAGCCGGTGCTGGCAATAAATCTATCCATTCCAATCTGCCGCAGCATGATTGACTACAGTTTCGGCAGGCGCAGGTAGTGATTGATGGTGATCGGTTCAGATTTCCAGAAGGTTGGGGGTTCGTTTCTGGGGGGTTCATGTGATGAACTTAGGGGGGGTCGTCTAACAGCGCCCTAGGGCGCCTGACGCGGCGAGGGGCGGTGCATTCTCCATGCTGTTAAGCCTTTGGAGGTGCGGATAAGGGGACTCGCCGGCCTTGGCGAACAAATTCGTTGCCAGGGACCAGACGAAGACCTCTAAGGTGGGAACACGGAGACCCCGGTGTATGTCGGAATTTCGCACATACCACGGGGACCCCGTGAGGGAACGTAGAGTCCAGTTCTGAAATGTAGTCAGCCTATGCCTGTTGGTGGCCGACAGGAGAGGCCACCAAGCGGGTGCCGCATAACTGAGTACTGTTCGGAGGAACAGTAGATACAATGTTAGTTTTGTACGGACAGCCAGGCGGCTGTTCCGCGAAAGCATAGGTGATAGTTTGGCTCTGACGCCACGAGCCAAGTTGAGGGTTTAGGTCACGTGAGCGTTGAAGTTTAGGTGCCGATCACCTAGGTACTTCACCGTCTCAGTCCAGTTGATGGGTCTCCCCTCTAAGGAGAGGGATTGGCATCGGGAAATGGACTTATGCGTAAAGCAGATCGCCTCGGATTTCTCCGTATTGATCGCTACCCGCCATTTCCTTAGCCAGTCCGGAAGCATAGCCAACTGGCGTTGTAACATTACGCTCGTCCGCCAAGGCGAAAGCGAGCTAAAATGAAACATCGCGTCGTCGGCAAATAGAGATAACGTGACCCCGGGATAAACAGGCAGATCGTTCGTGTACAGTACATACAGAACGGGGCCGAGGACAGATCCTTGTGGGACGCCAGCGGCGACAGGGCGAACCCGAGAGAACGCCCCATCTACGCTGATCCTGAAGGTGCGATCCGTCAGATAGGATCGGAGCAAGTGGACGATAGATGTCGGGATTGGCGAATGCGCCAATTTGTAGACCAGGCCTTCGTGCCAGACTTTATCGAAGGCTTTGCTCACATCCAACAGGACGGCGCCTGTTGCCTGATGATTGTTGGCGGCGTCGGCTAGACAGGTGACAACCCGTACTAGCTGAAGAGTAGTCGAGTGCCTCGGCCTAAACCCAAACTGCTCCTCGCGGATGAAACCATCCACCAGGGGCCGAATACGGGACAGGAGAAGACGCTCGAATACCTTCGAGATTACTGGCAATAGTGATATCGGGCGGTAGCTTCCAGGTAGCGTGGGCGGCTTTTTAGATTTCTGGATCATGATGACGTTTGCGGTTTTCCACAGGCGAGGGAAGTAACTCAGCCGGAGACAGGAGTTGAACAGCTCAAGAAGAACGTCAACTGCCGAAGGCGGGAGATTCTGCAACGCAGCGGCGCCTATGCGATCGGGGCCAGGGGCCTTTCTTTTTTTCAGTCGGCTTAGGACAGACGCAAGGTCATCCTCGTCGACCGAAGTAGGAGGATCATTGGGGGGAGCAGAAAAGTATCCAGATAGGAAATCCCTGACGACGGCCAAATGAGCCGGGTCAGAGATGCCTCTATGGACGGTGAACTGTTCCTCAATACAGTCGGCGAAGACTTCCGCCTTGCCTTCTGCAGAGTACACAGTGGCGTCCGGGGTATTCAAGGGATGGCGAGTCCTCTTTTCGCCTTTTAGTCTACCAGCGGCTCTCCATACGGAGGCGTGGTCGACTTCCAAGGACTCCAAATAGGAGTCCCATCGATTCGCGTTTACGTCAAGCAGAAGCTGCGAGACGTGTTCCGACTGGGCTCGAAAGCGCCGTCTAGCGGCAGGGTCACGGGTATGGTGCCATCTGCGGCGGAGCTGGCGCCGTAATCGGATGGCTTGGAGAACTTCCGCAGGAAGGTCGGTGCGTTTATTACTCACCGGAACAGTATAGGTGTTTTTGTCCATTGCAGACTGGACGAGGTCCTGGAGCTGATGTACCCGGAGATCCACGTCGTCACAAGAGACGAGTGGGTCCGGAGGGACAGATGGCAACTGCCTGGCCAGATCATAATGGTAGGATCGCCAATTGACTCTCCTAACAGGATGATCGGAAAGTCGGGGTGAGACCGACGGCAGCAAGACAGTTACAAGTAGGGGGTCGTGATCGGACGATAGGTCCGACACCGCGCTGACTTGTAGATGAAAGGGGATGGCCTTGACAATTACAATATCAAGGACATCCGGCGGATAACCCGCAGTGGGAAAGTGTGTCGGTTCGGACGGGCCGAAGATGAGGACGCTGGGATCATCTTCGACAGCCCTACGGAGAGAATTGCCGTAGGGGTTTGACGTTCTGCTGTTCCAAGAGGGATGCTTGGCGTTAAGGTCTCCGGCTACGATGGTTGGGAGATCGCTGTCTAGGAGGGCGTCCCACTCCTCATGCGGTGGAGCTCGATGGCCGGGCGGGTGGTACGCAGAAACAAAGCGCACCTCCAGGCCGGCAACATCCAGCGCCACAGCACATGCTTCGATGAGGGTAGTTTCAGGGGCAGGGAGTTCTCTATGAGAGTGTCGCCTGTGGACTAAGATCGCCACTCCGCCAGATGCGCGGTGGCGATCGGGACCATTCCTGTCTTTCCTGTAGCAAGCATAGGCTGGCAGGGAGAATCGCCGGTTAGGGGCAAGATGTGTTTCAGAGAGGAGTACATCTGCGTTGTACTCAACAAGGAAAGCTGCCAGTTCGGCCCGACGCGCCGGAATACCATCTGCATTGCACGCGACGAACCGAAACTGTCTAGCCATGGTTAGATGAGGGGACAATCAGGGCGATCAGCGATGTTAGGATCGCCATGAGTATAGTCGGGATATCCCGAGCCGCAAGAATTTGCGGGACAATGCCGCTGACCCAGGCCATCAGCTGAGCCTCAGTGCCCAATGGTGAACCACCGGCCGCAGGGGCCTGACTAGCCGGCGCTGGGGCCGCGGAAGGTGCAGATGCCGCCTCCAGGGGAGGTTGGGCAATTGGAGCTGGCTGCTCGGGGGCTGGCGAGATTTCCATGGAAGTCAGCAGGCTCCTGGCCGGGTAGATGCTGGGCAGCCGGAGGGGCGTTGTTAGCCTCCGGGTACAGATGTTTTGCCACTAGTGGCTGTCTAATCTTGCGCTTAGCGCGCCGTTTCTTAGGCGGCTGGGTCTGTGAGGGGGGTACTGCGGGCGTTGCCGCTTGAGGAGATGGCACTCCGGCAGGTGCTGAGGTTCTGGGGGCCACAGAGGGCGCCGTGGCGACCGCTACAGCGTAAGTTATGGTTCCTCCAGCGGCAGGTGCCGCAGGAAGAGCCGTAGATGCTGAGGCGGGTGGTTGGACTGCCGCCCGCTTCGAGGGTCTAGGAGCAGGGCGAGGAGGTTCAACCTGACGGTTTTGCTCCCGCTGCTGTTTCTTTAGGGCTTTTTTAAAGTGGTTACAACCCCTAAAGTTAGCCGGGTGACTGCCTCGCAGTTGCAGCACGTCGCGGGTTGAGGCTTCACAACGGGACAATTCTCGTTGTGGGCCTCTCCGCAGCATACACAACGCGGCGGCATCTTACAAAAGGCCGATGAGTGGCCGAATCGCTGACATTGGAAGCACTGGGAAGGCCCAGGCTTACTACTAAAAGCCCTAACCTGTACCCGGAGGCACAGAATGGTTTCAAGATTATAGACGTCAGCGAAGGAACCAACCTTCTGGATCCTGATGTAAAAGGAATTGCTTTTCCTTTTCCGATCACCGGATAGGAGAGGGACAACGGAGGTAGGGAAGAAACCCTTCTCCGCCAGATCCTCCCAGATCCACAAGATCGGTGTGTCATGGGGAATCCCGGACACCACAATCTTGAGTTCCCTCTCCTCAGGGAGGGGGAAGGTATGGAAAGCGCGACCGGAGTCGGCCAGGAATTTCTGGCAAGCCCGAAAGTCCTGGATCGACTTCGGAAGCAGTCGAATCGACGAACCTTGGCTTTTGGCCTCAAAAGGCGTCTGTGTTCGCCCAGACGGCACAACTAGTTTAAGCTCCCGAAGGAGGGTATACCAATCGGTGCACTGAGGCCAGAGTCCAGAGTCCAGAGTTGAGCGGAGCAGCAGCTAGTCGTGCTCCGGTGGTCGCAGTGTCCGGGTGATACCCGATGACTGCATGTTGCCTTGCTGTTACCTTGGCTAGCGATCTCGCGCTTTGAAAGGAATGGGACCTCCATCAATTTTATTTTGGAGGGACAGGATGTTATGATTTTACTTGGACCCTGGGACCTCGAAGAGACCCGTGACGGCAGAATGGGGGAGACCTCGAAGACCTTTCGCGTGAGAAGCAGGAATGACCCTCCCACAACGGGTAGGGCGCCCCTAGCCGCTCAGGAAAAGTCGCCGAGGGCTGCCAGGCGGCAATGTCGGCGCACGGGAGAGAGCGTAGGAGGAGGCAGCGTCCACCAGAGGTGGCACTAGGCACACCTAGGGCGAGCGCAGACCCCCCTCTAGTCTGTCGCCGAGCGCCAGCACGGACATGAGAAAGAAGGAAGGAGGAGGAGCGTGAAAATACTCAAGGTCGGGGGGATGGGGCAGATGTTCTGTAAGTGCTTATGGGGGGTCGTCGAGCAACGCTCGGGGGCGTTTGTGTCGTCTAGGTGGTGGGCCGACATCTGTGCTTAGTCGACGGATGTGAGGATGGGTCGAGACAAAGGCTCGGGAGAATAGTTTGAGGGCTAGGGACCGAACGAATTCGGTAAGTGAAGGAACCTTCAACCCTCGCCTGATGGCATCATTTCTGACAAACCAGGGAGAGTTGGAGATGTAGCGGAGGGTTCGGGATTGGAAAGCTTCCAAACGGGCGACAACGGATGGGCTGAGTAGTACCCAAAAGGCGGGGGCTGCGTAAGTCAGGATTGCCCTAAGAAAGAGCAAGTAGATGGTGAGTTTAGTGCGCACAGGCACTGAACCCCGATGAGAGAGAAAGGGAAATAGTTTGGCTCTGACGCCTCTGGCGCGCTGGAGACTCAGAGAGACATGAGGTGCAAAGCTTAGGCGTCGGTCAAGAGTGACGCCCAAGTACTTTACAGTCCGTTTCCACTCGATTGGGCTCCCTTCAAGGGAGAGGGACTGGCAGCGGGAAGTTAATTTACGAGAAAAGGCGATCGCCTCGGATTTCTCCGCATTGACCGCCATCCTCCACTTCCTTAGCCAGTCCGGAAGTACGGCGAGCTGACGTTGCACCAGGCCAGCTGCGAAATCAAGACTCGCTGAGCTGGCGTGGTACATAGCGTCATCCGCATAGAGCGAGAGAGTGACTCCAGGCTGAACAGGCAGGTCGTTCGTGTACACGAGGTACAGAACGGGGCCAAGGACAGATCCCTGAGGTACGCCTGCGGCGACTGGTCGGACGGATGAGTACGACCCTTCGACGCATACCCTAAAGATACGATCGCACAAGTACGATCGGAGAAAATGAACGAATGAGGCAGGGAGTGGGGAGTGGGCCAGTTTGTAGAGAAGGCCTTCGTGCCAGACTCGATCGAAGGCCTTACTCACGTCGAGCAATACAGCGACGGAGGACAGATGCTTGTTGTAGGCGTCCGTCAAATGGGTAACAACCCGGACGAGTTGAAGGGTCGTCGAGTGCTCTCTGCGAAAGCCGAACTGCTCCTGCCGAATGAAACCATCCAGCAGAGGCGCGTACCGACCGTGCAGGAGGCGCTCGAGTACCTTCGATATGACTGGCAACAGTGAGATGGGTCGATGGTTTGAGGGGTCAATACGCAGCTTGCGAGGCTTGGGGATCATGATGATTTTCGCACGCTTCCACAGGCTGGGGAAGTAATGAAGCCGGAGACATCCATTGAACAGCTCGTGGACCAAGTTGATGAGGCTAGGGGGAGCGTGTTGTAGCGCCGCCGCTCCGATACGATCATCGCCGGGCGCCCTCTTAGGGCGAAGTCGACCAATAGCCGAGACAACATCGGCCCGGTCGAACGGGTCAGGGATGTCAGCTGGAGGGCGGGAAAAATATCCAGAGAGGAAGTCTGCGACCTCGGCCGAGTGGACGGGGTCGCAGACGCCTCCGTGGACGGTGAATTGCTCCTCCATGGTTGCGGCAAAGACTTCAGCTTTGCCGGCCGCGGAGTACACAATGCCGTCCGGTGATCTGAGGGGATGGCGGGTCCTTTTGTCGCCATTAAGTCGACTCGCAGCCTGCCAGACAGACTCGGGCCGGACTTCAAGAGACTCGAGGTACGAGTCCCAACGATGTGCAGTGGCATCAAGCAGAAGCTGCTTGACAAGGTCAGATTGGGCGTTGAGCCTGCGTTTGATAGCAGGATCCCGGGTTTGTTGCCATCTCCGGCGGAGTTGGCGCCGAGTTTGGATGGCGAGGAGCACCTCTTCAGGTAATTGAGACCGGCGATTTGTCTCTGGGACAAGATAGGTGTGTGTGTCCATAGCGGACGTAACGACTTCTTGAAGATAGTCGGCCATACGGTCCGCATCAGCCGTAGAGGCGATGGGGGCCGGGGGGTCAGATGGCACTGTTCGTTGGAGTTCGTCATGATAGGAGCGCCAGTTGACTCTCCGTGGACGAGAGGGGGGTTGGAGAGGTGTGTCCAACAGGGGACGAACAGTGATAAGTACCGGGTCGTGGTCGGACGAGAGGTCCGATACAGCACTGACAGTGATAGGAATGGCCAGGTCCTTGACAATGACAATGTCAAGGACATCCGGAAGGCCCCTAGTGGGCACGTGGGTCGGTGAGTCAGGACCAATAACTGAGACCTGCAGATGACGCTGAACGTAGCTGTAGAGCGAGCGGCCACGCGGGTTCGTGACACGGCTGTTCCAAGAGGGATGCTTGGAGTTGAAGTCTCCGGCAGCTATAGTAGGTAGTTCGTGGTCGAGGAGGGCGTCCCACTCCTCAGGCGGCGGAGGCCCTCCGGGCCCGGGAGGAAGGTACGCCGAAATTAGGCGAACCTCCCGATCCCCGATCCAGAGGGCCACCGCCGTCGTCTCCAAATACCTAGTATCTGGAGGGGGTAAGAGACGATGGGCAATGCGCCTGTGGACGAGAATAGCAGTACCCCCGCTGGGACGAGCGGGGGGTTGTAGCCGGGGCCTATCCGTGCGATATGTAGTGTACGCCGGAAGCTGAAAGGAAGCAGCAGGGGTAAGGAAAGTTTCGGAGAGGAGGATGACATCGAGGTCATATTCAGTGGCAAAGTTAGCCAATTCGGCTCGGCGAGACGGAACACCACACGCGTTCCATGCCACCAGCCGAAGAGGCCTAGACATTGAGAGGCAGGAGAGTCATGAGGGAGGTAAGAATGGTGACTAGCAGAGACTGGACGTCCTTGGCAGCCAAGATTTGAGGGATGAGGGTCTCAACCCAGACACGCAAACGATCGGCAAAGGTCGGATCCGAGGACCCTTCCTCCGTCGATGGCGCCTGCGGCGTGGGCGGGGACACTCGATACATGATACCATTATCGGGCCGAGGTGTAGTTGTAGGCTGCCGAGGCTCTTGGGGAGCTGGGGCAGATGCTGACTTAGTTGCAGCGGGCTTGTGCTGCGTGAGGATGGTGGTCGATGACTTTTTCTTCTTTGGCGCGGGTTGCTTTCGCGACGAGGCCAAAGGAGGGAAAGATGCATCGGAGGCGGCGGCTGCCGCATAACTGAGCGCTCCGGCAGGCGCTGGGCAGGTCGGGGGGACTACAGCGGCTGCAGGCGCAGACGAGGTAGCCGGAACTGGGGCCGCCGGGGCGGCAGATGCAGGGGCTGAGGGTTTCTTGGGGGCAGGTGGGATAGGCTTTTGGGCCTTGGTGATGCGCTTTAGGGCGTCATGATAGTGCTTGCACTGGCGAGAGCTTGCCGGGTGTGGTTCGCGACAGTTTGCACACGTGGCAGTGGCGGTGCGTTCACGAGGACAATCGCCCTTGTGATGACCTTCACCACAACGAATGCAGCGTGTCGGGTAATGGCAATAGATACTGCTGTGTCCGTACCTCTGGCAGTTGTAGCACTGCTTGGGTCCGGGTCGGGACTCGAAAGCTGAAACTTTTACCCGGAGGTAAAAGAGAGAGTCTACTTGGTAAATGGCTTGGAAATTCCCTACCTTGAGGATTTTCACAAGGAAGGCATTTCTGGGAATGCGTCTGCCGGGGGAGAAGAGAGGAGTTACAGAGCTGACAGTAAAGCCCAAAAGTTCAAGGGCGTGCGAGATTGTAGGCTCGGGAACATCGGCGGGGATGCCGATGATCTCGACCTTGAGTTCCCTCTCCTCCGGCAGGGCGTAGGTGTAGTAAGGGATACCACGATCAGTCAGCAGCTTCTGGGCGAGCCGGAAACTGTCGATGGTCGTGGTCTCAATTCTGACGGAGCGGCCACCCTGACAAACTGCAGTCAGGGTATTCGCAGGAGCGGCCCGGTGAAGTCGCCGCATGACCTTATCCCAGTCAGTAGGCCGGTCAAAGATCAGAGGCGGCAACCGCCGAGTCGGGGTAGGTGGTGAGGTGGCCGTAGCGGGTCTATCCGTGGCAGGACCCAGCTGGGAAGACCGCCCGGACCCCGCGGAGTCGCCACTGTTTCGCCGTTTGGTGCACTGAGGCAAGACGATTGGCGGTATTTAGGTTGCTTAGGTGTTGGTTCTGGTTCTGGTACTATGTTTCCAAGGGAAGGTGATATGCGGCCTGCCGACTCTGCAGCCACTGCTCGTTTCGCCGGGACAGTCCGTTTTGGGGACATCGGCATGCTTCCACCGCTACCTCGCCGTTTCCGGCTAGGCACGGACTGGAAGCCGTCCTCCGTCTCCATCTCAGAGTCCGACGACAACGTAGCGCCGAGGGCTGCGGCACAAGCAATGGATAGTGGGTCCTGAGAAGGACCAACACAAGGCTGGTCCCTCACGGAAGGGTCAGATGTTTGGTGCTCCTTAGCAGGAACAGCAGAAGGCTGGGCCTGCGAAGGAACAGACGATTGGCGACCCTTAGAAGGATCAGCACAAGGCTGGTCCCCCACGGGATGGTCAGATGCATTGTGGCTCTCTGCAGGATCGGCATTATGCCGGACCTGCAAAGTAGCTGTAGTTGGTTGGTGGTCCTTAGCAGGACCAACTGAAGGCTGGTCCCGCGAAGAATTTCCAGATGCTCGGCGGGCCTTAGAAGGACCTTCGCCGCGGACAGGGTCAGTATGGGGTTTAGCAGGACCAGCAGAAGGCTGGGCCCGCGAAGAATCGCCAGATGATTGTTGGCTTGAGGATTCATTTTTTGAGTTTGATTTGGTGGGGATTCTTACCATTGGTCCATTTGTGGAGCTTAGCGTAACGCTTCGCAGCACAGATGGCTTCAGCAAGGGGGCTACCCTGCCACCGGATTTATTATGGCCCTTATTAGGACCACAACTTTCCGCGGACAGGGGCTCCCCTTGGTCTCGTCCCGACATCGCCGTCGCCAACGGGTGTCGGGTACGCTCTTGGACGGAGAGAGCAAACTCCCGTTCCGAACTGCACTGGCAGTTTGTCACTGGCACTCACCAAACTTCGGCTCAGAACACCACGCACAAAGTAAGAGCAATAGCCCGCACACGACTTATCGCGAACTGGCCGAATTCTGGCCCACTCGAACTGTTCCGAATAATTTAGCCAACTGGCTAGTCAAGAGAGGATTTTGAGGTTAGGATGTTTGTTCTGCTTCCTTTCAATCGCTGGAGTAGAATGAAAAGCTGCTCGAGTGTCCGGATGATATCCGATGACTGCATGTTGCCTGCTTGTTACCTTGACTAGCGGTCTCGCGCTATCATAGGGATGGGACCTCCATCGATTTTATTTTGGAGGGATAGGATGATGTTATTTTTCTTGGACCCTGGGACCTCGAAGAGACCCACGACGGCAGAATGGGGGAGGCCTCGAAGACTTTTCGCTTGAGTAGTAGGAATTACCTTCCCACAACGGGTAGGGCGCCTCTAACCGCTCAGGAAAAGTCGCAGAGGGCTGCCAAGCGGCAATGTCGGCGCACGGGAAAGAGCGTAGGAGGAGGCAGCGTCCACCAGAGGTGGCACTAAGCACACCTAGGGCAAGCGCAGACCCCCCTAGTCTGTCGCCGAGCGCCAGCACGGAAAAGAGAAAGAAGGAAGGAGTCGGAGTGTGAAAATACTCAAGATCGGGGGGATTGGGCAGACGTTCTGGGAACTGCTTATGGAGGGTCGTCGAGCAATGCTCGGGGGCGTTTGTGTCGTCTAGGTGGTGGGCCGACATCTGTGCTTAGCCGACGGATGTGGGGATGGGTCGATACATAGGCTCGGGTGAACAGTTTGAGGGCAAGGGACCGAACGAATTCGGTGAGTGAAGGAACCTTCAACCCTCGCCTGATGGCATCATTTCTGACAAACCAGGGAGAGTTGGAGATGTAGCGGAGGGTTCGGGATTGGAAAGCTTCCAAACGGGCGACAACGGATGGGCTGAGTAGTACCCAAAAGGCGGGGGCTGCGTAAGTCAGGATTGCCCTAAGAAAGAGCAAGTAGATGGTGAGTTTAGTGCGCACAGGCACTGAACCCCGATGAGAGAGAAAGGGAAATAGTTTGGCTCTGACGCCTCTGGCGCGCTGGAGACTCAGAGAGACGTGAGGTGCAAAGCTTAGACGTCGGTCAAGAGTGACGCCCAAGTATTTACAGTCCGTTTCCATTCGATTGGGCTCCCTTCAAGGGAGAGGGACTGGTATCGGGAAGTCAATTTATGAAAAAAGGCGATCGCCTCGGATTTCTCCGCATTGATCGCCATCCTCCACTTCCTTAGCCAGTCCGGAAATACGGCGAGCTGACGTTGCACCTGAGCTGGCGTGGTACATGGCGTCATCCGCATAGAGCGAGAGAGTGACTCCAGGCTGAACAGGCAGGTCGTTCGTGTACACGAGGTACAGAACGGGGCCAAGGACAGATCCTTGAGGTACGCCTGCGGCGACTGGTCGGACAGATGAGTACGACCCATCGACGCATACCCTAAAGATGCGATCGCACAAGTACGATCGGAGAAAATGAACGAATGAGGCAGGTAGAGGGGAGTGGGCCAGTTTGTAGAGAAGACCTTCGTGCCAGACTCGATCGAAGGCCTTACTCACGTCGAGCAAAACAGAGACGGAGGACAGATGCTTGTTGTAGGCGTCCGTCAAATGGGTAACAGCCCGGACGAGTTGAAGGGTCGTCGAGTGCTCTCTGCGGAAGCCGAACTGCTCCTGCCGAATGAAACCATCCAGCAGGGGCGCGTAACGACCGTGCAGGAGTCCCTCGAGTACCTTCGATATGACTGGCAACAGTGAGATGGGTCGATGGTTTGAGGGGTCAATACGCAGCTTGCGAGGCTTGGGAATCATAATGATTTTCGCACGCTTCCACAGGATGGGGAAGTAATGGAGCCGGAGACATCCATTGAACAGCTCGTGGACCATGTTGATGAGGCTAGGGGGAGCGTGTTGTAGCGCCGCCGCTCCGATACGATCATCGCCGGGCGCCCGCTTAGGGTGGAGGAGTCGACCAATAGCCGAAACAACATCGGCTCGGTCGAACGGGTCAGGGGTGTCAGCTGGAGGCCGGGAAAAATATCCAGATAGGAAGTCTGCGACCTCGGCCGAGTGGACGGGGTCGCAGACGCCTCCGTGGACGGTGAATTGCTCCTCCATGGTAGCGGGAAAGACTTCTGCTTTGCCGGCCGCGGAGTACACAATGCCGTCCGGTGATCTGAGGGGATGGCGGGTCCTTTTGTCGCCGTTAAGTCGGCTCGCAGCCTGCCAGACAGACTCGGGCCGGACTTCAAGAGACTCGAGATACGAGTCCCAACGATGTGCAGTGGCATCAAGAAGAAGCTGCTTGACAAGGTCAGATTGGGCGTTTAACCTGCGTTTGATAGCAGGATCCCGGGTTTGTTGCCATCTCCGGCGGAGCTGGCGCCGTTTTTGGATGGCGAGGAGCACCTCTTCAGGTAGTTGAGACCTGCGATTTGCCTCTGGGACAAGGTAGGTGTGTTTGTCCATAGCGGACGTAACGACTTCTTGAAGATAGTCGGCCAAACGGTCCGCATCAGCCGTAGAGGCGATGGGGGCCGGGGGGTCAGATGGCACTGTTCGTTGGAGTTCGTCATGATAGGAGCGCCAGTTGACTCTCCGTGGACGAGAGGGGGTTGGAGAGGTGAGTCCAACGGGGAACGAACAGTGATAAGTACCGAGTCATGGTCGGACGAGAGGTCCGACACTGCACTTACTGTGATAGGAATGGCCATGTCCTTGACAATGACAATGTCAAGGACATCCGGAAGGCCCCTAGTGGGCACGTGGGTCGGTGAATTAGGACCAATAACTGAGACCTGCAGATGACGCTGAACGTAGCTGTAGAGCGAGCGGCCACGCGGGTTCGTGACACGGCTGTTCCAAGAGGGATGCTTGGAGTTGAAGTCTCCGGCAGCTATAGTGGGTAGTTCGTGGTCGAGGAGGGCGTCCCACTCCTCAGGCGGCGGAGGCCTCCGGGCCCGGGAGGGAGGTACGCCGAAATTAGGCGAACCTCCCGATCCCCGATCCAGAGGGCCACCGCTGGGCAAGAGGGGGTAAGAGACGATGGACAATGCGCCTGTGGACGAGTATGGCAGTACCCCCGCTGGGATGAGCGGGGGGTGGTAGCCGAGGCCTATCCGTGCGATAAGTAGTGTACGCCGAAAGCTGAAAGGAAACAGCAGGGGTAAGGAACGTTTCAGAGAGTAGTATGACATCTAAGTCATACACAGTGGCAAAGTTAGCCAATTCGGCTCGGCGAGACGGAACGCCATGCGCATTCCATGCCACCAGCCGAAGAGGCCTAGACATTGGGAGGCAGGAGGGTCATAAGGGAGGTTAGAATGGTGACTAGCAGAGACTGCACGTCCTTGGCAGCCAAGATCTGAGGAATGAGGGTCTCAACCCAGGCACGCAAACGATCGGCAAAGGTCGGGTCCGAGGACACTTACCAACAAGCTCCAGGCAGCAGCGGAACACACACGAAACACTGCACGGCACAAGAACACAACACTGCACTGAACACTACACTGCACTATTATTTTCTTGAGTAGTTGTTGAAAAACTTGCACAAACACTGGTAATTGAACTGGACGCACTGTTTAAGTCACGGTATAACCGGAGACTGAGAACGCACAGAATGTAAGGAATTTCCCATCAAGAGAGAGCTCAAGAGAGATGTTGCTCCTTCCAATCGCAGGGCGATTATCGAACCGCCGGTATGTAGCATGTAGCACTGTAGTAGCGGGGCGTCTTTGCACCCGGTGCATGACTGCAGCATCTGGGACGAGCCCAATGGCTGCCTGTGGATAGACATAGTTCTGGTTCATTCGACAGGTAACCTAGAATAAAATAGGAATGGACAACCGCCAACCAGTTAACTGAGAAGGCGGGGGAGAAAGGTTTTCAATTTTTATTTATTTTAAATATTACAGCAATCAGTGGGCACTGCCGCAAGGACGGGTTCAGGCGACAGATGTCGCGCGTTCCCAGTCCTGCGTGCAGACGCCGTGAGGCGTCGGTCGCTCCCCGCGAGGCAGAGAGCCTCCGTGCCAGTGATAGCGCGTAGCAGCGGCATTCAGCGCGGTCGGCATACTAGGAAGGGAGGAAGGAAACAGCTTTGCAGGTAAATTCTGGGGCAAGGGCAGATGGTGAGTATACAAAGTGAGGTTTAAGCAGTTTACTTAAACTTATGGCGGGTCATCGAGAATCGCCCGAGGGCGTTTGACCCGGACAGGGGGAGGTGGTTGCGTGGTGCTGATGGTTCTGAGGTAAGGGAAGGAAGAGGTCTCAGCTGCGGCAAAGAGAGTCGCAGCTAATGACCAGACAAAGGCTGAGAGAGCAGGAACTCGTAGACCTCCTCGAATTACACTGTTTCGAACAAACCAAGGAGATCCCGACAAGGAACGGAGGGTTCTGGATTGGAAACTTTCCAGCCTACGCCTGTTGGTGGCGGAGGCAAGTGACCACCATACAGGTGCCGCATAGGTCAATACAGACCGGAGAAACAACAGATAGAGGGTAACTTTCGTGCGCAGCGCCAGGGGGCTGCGGCACGCGAGGTATGGGTAAAGTTTGGCTCGGACGCCGCGAGCCTTGGCAAGGGTGTCCGTCACGTGGGCGTTGAAGCATAGGCGACGATCTAGCCGAACGCCTAGATACTTCACCGACTCTTTGTAGGCGATAGGCCTCCCTTCAAGGGAGAGGGGCTGGCATCGGGAGATGGACTTACGAGTGAAACAGATCGCCTCGGATTTCTCCGTGTTGATCGTCACCCGCCATTTCCGTAGCCAGACCGGAAGCTGGTCCAACTGACGCTGCAACTGTGTACTCGCAAAACGCGGGGACACAGAGCTGTAATGATACATTGCATCGTCAGCGAACAAAGACAACGTGACTCCGGGCAAAACAGGCAGGTCGTTCGTGTACACGAGGTACAGAACGGGGCCGAGGACAGATCCCTGGGGTACGCCAGCGGCGACAGGACGAACTGCAGAGCAGGTTCCGTCGACGCTAACCCTGAAGGTTCGGTCGCTGAGATACGACCGGAGGAAAAACACTATGGACGATGGTAAGGGGGAGTTAGCAAGTTTGAAGAGAAGACCTTCGTGCCAGACTTTGTCGAAGGCCTTGCTCACGTCCAGCAGTGCGGCGGCCGTAGCCGCTCGCCTGTTGGTGGCGTCAGAGAGTTGCGTTACCACGCGGACTAGTTGAAGCGTGGTCGAGTGCTCTCTGCGAAACCCGAACTGTTCGTTGCGGATAAAATTATCCAACAACGGCGAGATGCGGGCCAGCAGGAGCCGCTCGAACACCTTCGAGATAACTGGCAAGAGAGATATTGGCCGATAGCTTTCAGGAAGCATGCGCGGCTTGCGGGGTTTAGGAATCATAACGATGTTGGCATTTTTCCACAGGCGGGGAAAGTACTGTAGCCGGAGACAAGAGTTGAACAGCTCGAGAACGAGGTCAACGCCTGAGGCCGGGAGATATTGTAATGCAGCGGCCCCGATCCGGTCAGGACCGGGGGCGCGACGGCGGTTTAGTCGACAGACAGACGAAACGAGTTCGTCCCTGTCGAACGGGAGGTCTGGGCCAGCGGGAGGGCGAGAAAAATAACCAGATAGGAAGTCCCGGACGTCTGCCGAGTGGGCAGGGTCCGAAACGCCTCGATGAACGGTAAATTGCGACTCCATGCAGTCGGCGAAGACCTCAGCCTTGCCTTCTGATGAAGACACAACCCCGTTCGGGGTTTCCAGCGGGTTGCGAGTTCTCTTCTCGCGGGTCAGTCTACTCACCGCTCTCCAGACGGAGGCGTGGTCGACTTCAAGAGACTCAAGGTATGAGTCCCATCGATCAGAGTTTACGTCCCGCAGTAGCTGCTGAACGTAAAGGGACTGTTGTTGAAATCGTCGCTTAACGACTGGGTCTCGGGTTCTTTGCCATCTGCGGCGGAGCTGGCGCCGTAGCCAGATGGCGTGGAGTACTTCCGCAGGTAAGGCCGATTTACGATGATTCACCTCGAGTGCGTAGGTGTGTCGATCCATGACACCTTGGACCAATTCCTGAAGATTTGTGGCGCGGAGATCCAGATCGTCACGAGTGACGATTGGGTCCGCCGGGAGAGATGGTAACCGTCGAGAGAGCTCGTCATGATAGGATCGCCAGTTGACTCTCCTAACAATCTGAGCGGGAAGTCGGGGTGACGCCGACAGCTCTCGAACAGTTATAACAAGGGGATTGTGATCGGACGAAAGGTCCGACACAGACGAGACCTCGATGTTGCGGGCAACGTTCTTGACAACTACTATGTCAAGAACGTCCGGCCGATGGCCGTGAAAGGGGAAGTAGGTAGGGTCTTCAGGGCCGATGACATTAAGTGCCGGGTCGCCAGAGACGAACCGGAACAGAGAATTTCCATAGGCGTTGACAACGCGGCTGTTCCATGAAGGGTGTTTGGCGTTTAAGTCGCCGGCTACAATGGTTGAGAGGGGGTGGTCGAGGAGGGCGTCCCACTCCTCGGGCGGTGGCGGAGTTCGCCGGCCAGGCCGGAGGTACGCAGAAACAACGCGCAGCTCCGGTCCGCCGGCGTCCACCGCCACCGCGCAGCCTTCAATAATAGATGTATCTAAAGGAGGCAAAAGCCTGTGGGATATCCGCCTGTGGACTAAAACAGCTGTGCCCCCCGAGGGGGGACAGCGAGGCCGTAGGGGACGATCCTGACGATAACAGGCATAGGCAGGAAGGGAAAACGAGTGGTAATGAGCCAGATGAGTCTCGGAAAGAAGTATGATATCAACATCATACTCCGTTACGAAAGTCATCAGTTCAGATCGCCTGGGGAGTAGCCCGAAGGCGTTCCACGCAACGATCCTCAGGCTATTAGCCATTTAGGGGAAGTAGAGGAAAGAGGGCAGCTAATGATTGGAACACCAGGGCAAGCACAGTGGTAGTGTCACGAGCAGTCCTGATGGATGCAACAAGATTATCTGCCCAGGCAGTCAGGGGATCCGCCGAAGCCCGGGAAGATTCCCGGGATTCAGGAGGACAAGCCTGACTGGCCTCGACAGGGGTAGCAGATGGCGCTGGGCTGGTGGACTGAGCTGCAGACTGCTCGCTGGGAGGTTGAGGTCGATGACTGGGGGCGGGTCGAGCCCGCGGAGAGGGTACAGGTGGAACCTGTGACGATGTAGGTCGGCCGGCGGAGTTCCGGCGACGACGAGAGCGCTTAGATTTGCCCGATCGGGCTGGAGGCGGGGCTGATTTAGCGGCCATGGCCGCGTAGGAAGGTGCGGGCGCTCCGGTAGGCGCCGGGATTGAGGCCGCTGCAGGCGGCGCCGAAGCGACGACTGCAGGCGAGACAGCGGCACCGGAAGCAACCGGAGTTGCTGCCGGGACCTGGGCAGATGAACCGGTGAGAGGTGGGAAAGCCGCTCGCCGGTTAGGGCCAGGACCAGCTACAAGGCCTGCCTGCGCGCCAGGGCGCACAGGAGGTCGCTGCGGTTTCATGGCAGCGATAAAGTTAGGGCAGCCTCGGTAATTAGCCGGATGGGCTCCTTTGCAGTTACAGCATTTAGCTGTGTACCCCGTCGTAGGCTTATCACAGCCACGATGAGGTTCAGCACAACGCACGCAACGCGGGGGCTGATGACAAAAAAGACTGCTGTGGCCGAACCTCTGGCAGTTAAAACACTGCGAGGGGCCGGGCCGCGGGTCAAATGTGCGGACTTGCACCCGTAGGTGCAGAAGATGCTGGAGAGTGTAAATCTCCTCGAAGGGGCCTACTTTCAGTAATTTACAAAGAAAGCTGTTGACAGGACGGCGGTCATCACCTTTGCCAACATGCAGGACGCTTACCGCGGTCGGCGCATAGCCGAGCGCAACAAGTTCCTGCCTGATGGCATCAGGTTCAGTAAAGGATGGAATTCCCGACAGAACGACCTTGATTTCTCGCTCTGACGGGAGGGCGAAAGTATGAAATGATATCTTACGCTCTGTCAGGAATGACTGGACAGAGCGGAAGTCCGGGACTGTAGCGGTCGTCAGCTTTAGCGAGGCGCCTTGGCACCTCGCCTCGACCTTGACCGAAGGAAGAGCTAGGGTTAGAGAACGCAGCAACTGAGAGTAATTCCTATTATCAGGAATTACAATCGGTGGAATGCGTGGGGAAGACACAGTTTGGGTTCCAGTTGAATACTCACGCTCGCGCTGAGTGCCGCTGTTACCGTGACTAGACGACTGATCTGCAGCTGAGGCGGGCGGCGGAGTTTGGGCCAGTTTTCGCTTGCGTTTGGCAGACTTGCCCTCCACAAGCGAGAACTGTCCGTCCCCCGACCCAACACTGCACATATCGACCGCACTTTGATCACTTTCACTATCACTTTCACTGTCGTGAGGAAGTGGAGTGGAACGGAAGCCGGTTGAGCATGTTTCCATTAAGGAAACAAGCGGCGCCGGCAGAGGATTCGGGGGCGTAATCGACGCCATTTCGGACAAGCCGAAATGAACGTCTACGCAGGTCTAGGATTGAGGGATCACCAGACACTGAAAACTATTCACAGGCACAATTGAACTCGACACAGACCGCACAGCACTCGGATACAAAAACACTCCCGCACAGATTAAATAAGACTGTTGAGCACTGGACTGTTGGTGAATCTTGTAGTGTAGATGATGAAGAATATGATGATGATGAAATAAATGATGAATATTCAAGATTTCCGCTAAATTACACAAAATTTTGCAGAGCAAAAATCGACACAGCCTACCCGGGCAAATGCTCTAGGTAGACTCCGAACCGCCGGGGTGAAAGCATCTCCTTAAATAGTGTCTGGCATGGTTTATTTTCCACGGCCAATCAGAGTGGAGAATGATGAGCTGGCTTCTGATTGGTTCGCGTTATACACCTAAAGCGGCCAAAAAGTTATAAATAGAAACAGCGTTGCCGTCTCTCACTGTTGCTTGTTCCCATTTCACTGGGCAAATTGTTCGGCATACCATCCATTACGAACATTCTTTGCTACTGAAGATGGCCACCGGTGGTGTGGCCGAAACGTTTAGCGATTTTACATCAAGCATTCGACCACGGCCTTTCAGCCCGGAAGTTTTAATTAATTATAGTGACACCAGCCGTGAAAGCCTACGTACTAAAATTTTCATTTGATTTGTTGTAGAGACTGTATTGTTAATTATGAACTGTTTAACTGTAAAAATTAAAGGTGTGATTAGTGACTTAATTGGTGTCTTGTAATTTGTTTTCCACTGTACCTACGACAATCGAGTAGACCGTCGTAACAATATGAATGTGTGTATGTGTCCACGCGTGCACACATCCATAATAGAGAAAAATACTGGTAAACATAACCAAACATAACACGCTCATGTGGAAAAATATATCTTTTTACATTAAAACTATAGTTTTTTTTTAATGTACACATCACTATAACATCATAACAACTAGCGCTTTCAATATGTAAATAACCTACACTGGTTTCGACCTCACGATGATGTAGATATAGAAAGTACCGGTCGTCGTAATTACAATATTTTACACCAGTCTGTACATAAAAGAAAACTATAAAGTTTGAATAGTGAAGTCATTAACACTTCATTGCACATAAATAATAAAGGACCTCCTACGTTAGTGATAGAAGTGTGATTTGTTCATGGGAATTTTCGTATAAATCAGTTTTCATAATTTTTTATGCTATAAAAGATCAACTGAAATTAAGAAGTTCAACATTTACAGTTGGCATATTGTAATTACTTTATTCTTTATTTTAAGAGCCCATTACATACCATTCGTCTATTGCATAACTATACCATTTACTTACCATTACATAATTATACTGTGTTCAAATTGTTACGCAGCTTTGACAATGTATTTACAAGGAAGATAAGCTTTATTCCCTTAATTTAGCTGACGACCTTGTTATTTTTACACATACAATACTCATTACATGCTCTGCAAATTATATGAAGAATATCAGGAGTTTGGTCTTGACATCAACCATGAAACAAAAATATCTGGTTGTCAGTGACCGAAGTGAAGACTTTGAAATAGAGGATGGTGCGAAAGACATTCAGTTGCAGAGGCGCATATATTTAGGCACTTTATATCTGCAGGAGGAAAAGGGCATGAAATAAAGCAAATGATTGGTAAAGGTAGAGTGACGACTTGACAACTGCTCTAAGTAGTTTGGAATAGAAACGCTACCAAACATTTAACAAGGTGACTATTCAGAATCAATGTTTAAGAGTTTGCTACAGATGGTATATAGGTGTGGGAAGTATTTAACAGAAACACACACAAAACTTGGTCCAAAATGGAAATGGATTACTGGCAAAGAGTTATGAAATATCACAAATAGACAAAATTAGAAATTACAAGATTAAAACAAGAGCAAAAGTAGACACTGACATAATAACAAACCATAAAAGAGAGATGAGATTAATATGGTATGAACACCTGCAACATACGCTAGATGCTGGCCTAAAAAATTACAGAAATGGAAGCCAGTAACAAGACAAAAAAAAAGACAGACCACAGTTATCTTGGTACGATGGAGTGACTAATGTAATGGGAAATCGCACTTTACAAGAGAAAGGCTAGAGAGACAAATTAAAATGGAAGCTCGGATATGAAAAAACGCCTGACGCTGTAATACCCACTTTCATAAAAGACATGCAACTTTCTATTTTTATCATTACAGAAAAAAAATCTGTTTCTTCCAGAACTCATTTAATAGTTCTTGACTGCACGTATTTTGCTTTGTTTTTCTGGGCATTGTGGCTGTGATGACTACTGTCGCATCACCTACAGACTTCTCATCATTAGCTATCATGACCATTCCTGTATGACCTTACTGGTTTTATTGGATCTAATTATACTATAATTATACTGGTTTGCAGAGTAAGGAAAACCTGCCTATATAGCTAAAACATCGAACAATGGGGCGCAGCCTCAACACCCAGGTAAACAAAACAAAACGTTTGAAGCACTTCTTGTTATGAAAAATTATTGCATCTTATGCTGTTATTATGTTTGATGCAAAACAAGCGCATTACAAATTTTGATACACTTGCAAACCAATATTCATAAATAAGGACACCAATTCTCATACCGGTCATCCCATGTCACTGTAGACAATATCACCACTTCTCCAAATTACCCTCTTCAACAATGTAAGATTTAAACTTACATAATCACACAAACTAATGGGCTGAACTCTGAGGAATGTTATACTCTACATATAGACTTTTGATTTATTTGGATAGGTTATATACCAAGGCAATATACGATTTCTTCAAATTTCTTAATCCAAGTAAAAAGTTAATGTTATCTTTCCACTGTTTCACAACTGAGTTTACACCAAGATTATAATAATAGATTTTCACAACAAATAACGTTCTTCTGGGTCATTATACCATTTTCATATCCAATTCACAAAACTGAATACTATACAACTCATAAAGTTAAATATAACAATTCTCTACCAACTTAACAAGCTGTATTTATGACTAGCCTTACCAACACACAAACTCAAGCTTTTACACTATGTAAATAATATTTTTTGTAAAGTGCAGTGACTTATGGGACACCTGTATATAAGTGTGTAAAAAGGGAACAATTCCTTGTATTCTGTCCATCATGTGTAAATTCGTGTGAATATAACCAATAGTTAATATAAAAGTGACTGTGCAATTACTTAAAAAGCAAAAACTTTCTGAAGCAACTTACTTAATACATTTGGCGATTTTCCATTTGAAAGAATAAAGCCACAATTCTGTAAAGTTTCTTCCATGTATGTCAAACACACAGGCTTGCAGGGTAATAATTGTTTTTTACTTGGTTTTGCCAGCGAACAACTTTCACGAAATCCGACATTCGTTTTCTGTCTTTTTTGTGAACATTCGACTTCATCGTCTGATGTAACTTCTACGCCTTTTTCACTCTGCGAAATTACTAGTTTTGACTGCGAACTATTTAATGCCTTTGAGTCATTTTTTGTGACATTAAGTGATGTCCCTGTCAACGAATTCCCAAACGACAAACCGGACAATGCTGGTCTGGATAATTGCGTTCTCGATAAACCAGGTCGTCGTTTATACATTATACAAACTTTGCTTAAATTATAACTATGTGAAGAACGAACTGAATTAAAATTTCTACGTAAACAGACACCTACAAAGTACACAAGTAAACTACTTTCATAACCTATCAATACGTTTCACACACACAAGCATCGTTCCCGCCAATACGACTATCATACCAAAGCAATTTATTCCAACGAGGTATAATCGTCAAAATTGAATATACCTTATGTGCAATACAAAAACAAACATTTCTGTAAAAATCGTAAAAATATAACTTAATTTATTTTTATACAAATCTACTTTTGCCAGTAACGAAACTTGCTAAACTTTTCGGGTAAATTAACTCGGTAAATATTTACCTGTGCTACACCATACGCCATATTAACTGAGTAGTTAGTGGGATCACCACTACATTTTGCCTTAACGTAATTCAATTGCCTACAACGCAAAGCATTACATTTCAGACTCGTGGGTGGCCGACTCATCAGTTTCCTACAGTATCCACCGCTGAGAGTGATTTTGGGTAGCCGGCTCACCGCACATGCTTTAGTCTACGGCGCCTTCGGCGCCTCCGAGGTTACTAATAATAAACTCGCGGTGGGCTCAACGCAAAGCTTTAAACCGCCGTTTGGGCTCAACGCAATTTTGAACATGTAAGAATCATGTAAATTTTGTTTTGGAAACGCATCAACATGATTTCCAGTCAAATTCGGCTCACCGTCTACACAGTCAATATGGCGATCATTCACTTTTGCATGCATCCTTATGGGAGTATTTATTTTATTTTTTTCTTCGTAAATAGCTTCGACCCCCGTTTAAAATTAATTTTCGCGTGTTTATATAACATAGAAGAATACAAAAAAAAATATTTCACTTCAAGATTGTATGGTGGAGCACAGGTAAATATTAACCATTAACTCATTAGCCAAATATTAAGAATATCACTACCGGCTCGGAACACAAAAGGCCTAATTAGTTAACGAGAGATTTTTTGGACGAACGTTTGTAAACAGCAGATATCTTGATAACCGTTTCCTAACGCCCGTTTGGACCAGGTTAGTAAAGCGCTCGTTAACACGACTGACAAAATTGTCGATTTTGGCGGAAAAATTAAAATACTTTATAAACTTTATCTACAGAGTGGTGTCTTTGTTTCGTGGCTTTCTTTTCCATATGTTAACACATATTTGTGATTAAATTTACTTTGTTCTTTTGGTGTCTGTTCTGTATCGTAGCTTCCAGTTAAGTTTGTTAAGCTTAACTTTGTAGTTTTAGCTAAATACAACTATTATATTCACGACTCGGAACACAAAGTTTTTTATAAGTAAAAACATAAATTTTTTATGTTTTAAAACAAACTTTATGTTTTTACTTATAAAAAACTTTGTGTTCCGAGTCGTAAATATAATAGTTGTATTTAGTTAAGTAACGGACACGTCATGGACAACGAAATCCAAGGATTTTATTAGCTTTTGCCTTTAGTTGTATTTGTTCAAAACGTTCAAATAAAAATTGCCTGTTGGCGGTTTTCACTGTTTCGTGGTTTTCTATTTCTTAAGTGTATGTATTTTTCCCTTCCGTAATTTCTATTCGTTTTATTTCTGCAATTCCAGTTTAACCTGTTTTTCACAATTTTCGATGGTAACATTTTTTGAAAACCTAAATGGTTCTATAAATTTTGGTATAGTAAATTGTACAAATCAGCATTTCTGTTATCGGTGTCAGTTTTTTTGTTTCGTCTTTGGAATGGTCAAGTAGGCCTACATTATTTCAGCGTCAAAATTTTCTTCTCTTTTATCCCTTTTTTTATCACAACAGTTTATGTTACATTGCACACTCACCAGTTGAAAGTACAACCAATTATTTAATTAAAAAATACGCGCGCACACAAAATAAAGTTGTCATCACAAATCTGTGAGTGTGTTTTATTATCTTTCACACACGAAAAACAACGTACTACACGAAAGTTATTTTTAAGTAATTTTAAAGTTAGCTCACATCTTTTTAACTGCCCGTTAGTTACCTAACAGGCCGAGTTAACTCAATGTAACTAGAGTAATGTAGGAATTAACCTACGATTTTAATGGCCATTATCTTTAATGGCACTTGTGGAACAAATTATCTCTCGTTAAATTTAACAGGAGTTAAATTCCGAACGGAGATCAGTGAAACGGAGCATATAACTAACGGGAATTATAGCTAACCTTACACTTCTGTTCGAAGCCAAAATTGTTGTCAAGTAGTCGTCTGTGTATTTTAAATAAAATGACAGGTTTTGAGAGGTTCAGTTCACTATACACAATTTTCAAAACATTGATTTCTGTCCACTACACACTGCTGATTTAAGTAAAATATATACTGTATGTTCAAAAAATTGTTCAGTTTCTGTGGTTTAAAATTTAGATAGGGGTGTGTAGCCTACAAATTAGTTCATAGACTTTCAAAACAATAACATACAACTGCGTTCTGGTTAAATTAGTATAAAGAGACTGGATATCTTACCAGTTCAACGCACACACATATTGTTACAATACAAAAAGCCACCCCAATACCAAGGAAAAAACTATGAATCAACTATATTAAATGTTTAACTAATGAAAATAAAATGACTATGATGAGACAAATGACAATGACGCAACCCAAGTGATTGGCTCTATAAAATGAAATCAAATGAGAAGGTAAATGAAAAGGAAACAAACAAAATATAAATGAAATAAAATGAGAAGATATAGAAAGACACAAACAAATCATAAAGGAAAGGAAATGAGAAATAGTAAAATCAAATGATAATTATTAGAATCAAATAAATAATAAATGCAAATGATAATTATTAAAATCAAATAAAGTAAAGACAACCAAAGTACACTAACCAAAGAAATAGAGATTAAATGTTATAAATAACTCTATAATGATATGAAACTTGTTAACAGTATAACTAACCGTTATGAAGTGAGAGATAGATAGATAATGAACATGATTAAGTGAGAAAAGAGAATTTAATGTTAGGGAATACCCACTAGTAACACTTAAATACAATAAAAAAGTGCAAAGTGCCAGTGTAAACCCACAAAATAAATAGAAAACCCTATTGATAGGTATAGACACCTAAAAACCAGTGATAAACACTACTGTTTAATGGTGAAAAGTGCTAGAGAATAAGGATATTATTGTTATTAGAATTAAGAGTGTTTGTAGATTAGGAATACAATAGTATTCAGAGTAAACACCCCATAAGGAGTAAAAATACTAGTGTTACAATGAATAAGTAGAGAAAAAATATATAGTAAAATTTAGAAAAGAAAAATATAGTAAAGAATATAAAAGCAAAATAAGTAAAACACCCTATGTTCAAAGGGATAATTAGTAAGATATAATAAATGGTGTGATAATGTTAGTCACCAAAATAGTTAAGAATAAACAAAATATAAACAAGATTAGCATAGTAACTGTTAAAAGATTTGTTCAATTAAGTTTATGAGAAGGAATATGGCTGAAAAAAGTATACAGACCATAAACCTATGTTGTGTTACGTTTTATAAATCATAGTAAATAATAGACAAGTTATAAAAAAAAAATGGCAATATAGATAAGTAAAGAGATAAATCCTTACAAACCTAATAATACTGGAAAAGCCATTAGAAAATAATAGACAAACCATGATTTTGTAAAGTACTGAGAACATACAATTATCATAAAACAACCCAAATCAATTCAAAAAGTAAACAAATCAGTAGTAACACAAAGAAAAACATATGTAAAGGTAAACTAATCTTTAATTTGTGCAAAATAAGAAAATATAGCCAACCACTACTTAGGCCTATGAAATGCCTAACTGTATAATTCTAAAATCAACAAATTATAAGAAATTACTAATTGTATTAGAAAATCCAGGGCAAGTAACTGGTTAAGTAAGATTAGTGAATCATATTGAAAAGTAAAAGTTAAATTAAGAACATAAAATAAGAAAGAAATGTAATTACACAATATTAACATTAATGTCAAAACATTAATACATAAGCAAACCCAGCTTTGTGGGATGTCAAAATGATCTTTGAAAGAAAATAGGAACAGTTGTGATAATATCTCATACATTGATAAGAAGACAGAAGAATAATAGCAATCAGAAGATATTTAGTCATTGTAACGGTACAGAAGTGTGTGATCCCAGTTTTAATTTTATTTTACATCAATTCAGTTAATTTTCAAATTGTCAGACTTCACCTGTGAGGTGCCCCAGTAACCAGCAATACACACTGTTAGCCTAAACAATTGTCTAGACGCATTGCGTAACCGCCCCAGTAAGCAGCAGTCCTTGTGAAACAGTATGCAGTTTGTCATCAGAGAGTGTACAACAGTAGTAAGCAGCATCAGACAGTAAAGTTCGTAAATTAAAAAATAGTGGCCTCGGGCGTGCAAGATAGGCCTAGAGTAAATGGGGCCTATCTAGTAAAAACATAAAAAGTGTCTGCTGCAATTTATGTCAGCACGGTCAACAACTAATGACAAAATGTTACAAAAGTGTAAAGTGTAATTTGAAACCATGGTAAACTAAACAAGGCGGAGTATACCGCGATAGTGAACAAATTCGTAAACTGTTGAAATAACATTTCGGAGTGATCAGAAACAGCGAATAACGAGGCGGTGATGAAACTGTTAAAAACGCCGTGGAGTGGTTAAGACCCTGCACAACACTACTAAATCAATTTTATAAATCCATGAAATAAAAATAAACACAGAGCTCTAAGAACAGGGTTAAAAGAAAAAAAATGTAAAAAGTATGAATGAGTGCGTGAGACAAAGTACTGGGTACTAAACATTTTAAAACCTTGTTGTAATCATAGAAATACAGTAATTGTAAGAATTGTTTTTCTCGTTTGGATATATCGATACTTTATATGTGATTTCCATATAACAGGAAACTAAAGAAACTTTTAATCAATGTAGTAATCAACCAGCATAGAATTTGATACGTTATTGCATAGCTGTAAAACTTTACTTAATTTCATTAAATAAAATCCAAATAAGTTGTGTTAGCCAGAATAAACTGTGTTATTATATTTTCACCACTCAACTCAAATAATCCTTATGCAGCTGTTTTCGCCTGTACGACTCTGGAATAGAACCCGAAGGTAAGAGTTAATTAATATTTGAACAAAAAAATAGTGTTTCATCATTTTGAATAAAAATTCAAATATTATAACAATGGGCTTAAGTTATGAATAGCCAATGGGAGTCAGACAGTTGCTTATTTAGTTGGGAGTCAGACAACCGAACGTTATTTATTATTATTCCGTTAGAAACACTTAGTTCATTATTGAAGCTCAAGACAAATAGACGCCAAGCCGTAATCGACTCAATTTTATTTTAAAACAATAAAAAAGGTAATCAAAATTAATAACCTGATGAAGTAAGAAGTATGATGAGGAGCTAGTTAATACAACTGAGGCCAGAGACCAGATTATTAAATTCCAAATTAATAATTTTGACCAACTTATCCGAAAAGGATGCCAGGCGTAATTAAATTCAAAAATGATGGAAGATTGATGACAAAGATGACCCAACCTATTTCGAAATGAATGACTCTTCACCTTAATTCAACAGATTCGATAAGTATTGCTGAATTACCCGAATTTATGAATAAATTCTTTTTAAATTTTTCTCACAACAGTATTAACTCTCACTATGAACTGATGATCCAATTTCTTTCAAGGATTAATTAAAAAATAAAACATTAAACTTATATGAAACCAGAATACAACCTGGATAAAAATTACGAACTTTTGACACATACTTTTTAATACTTCTGGAACAAAATTGTAATTACACCTTATAGTATATAAGTACCATTAATGTAAGGTAGTGTACTTTATTGTAATCATATCAATATTTTTTCGTAACCACAAGAATCCAGAATAATTGAACGAAATTAAAATAAACTGTTGTAGACGCATGTCTGACTAAATCGTTCTGAAGCATTCACCAACCCTTGAGAAATAATTGTCTTATTATGGCCGGAGCAACTTTGTTTAAAATCCAGATATAATTTTGTATAATGTTAAATAACAACTAATTACAAGTTAATAAACTAGTACAGAGTTGTAACCACTGTTCTTTATTTCATAATAAATTGTATTATACATTAGCGTTGAGCGAAAGTGACGGTAAGCGCTAGGCAGCGGAAACTTTGCGAACTATCAGCAACATTCATCAACCCGCAAGTGGCGGGAGTAGTTTTAATCAACCATACCGTTTGGAACGACCGCTCAATCATCCTATTTTTTAATTGTTTTCAGATTAAACAATTTGGCACCACCCGGGAAATACAATCACATATTAAAGGACAGGTAAGGTTCCCACTTGCGAGTACTGGTAATTCGTGAGATCGCGACGGACATCGTCAGCATAAAGTAACGACTACAACGTGTGAGGCTAACACACGAAATACACATTTATAGAGCACATACAAAGCGACTCGTTACAAATTGACGCAACAACGTGTGGCTTAAAAAAGGCTTACACAACGAAACGTTACAAATTGGCGACCAACTAGTATGGCTAGAATTAAAGACTAGCGGCGGTTACGAAAAATAATGAAACACTCTATGATCACCAGGGGAAAATCAAAGAAGGGAACTGAAGATACCGACGAAGAATATATGGAAATGTTTGAGGAAATGATCGAGGAAATAATCGAAGAGGATGCCCAAGGGGACCAACCAGAAAACCCAACCCAAGACAAAGAAATGGAACAACAGGCGGGTGACAAGGGAGAGTTAGAGGAGACCCGAACCTACTAAAATTAATGGAACTAATGAATAGTATGAACGAAAAATTGGACAGAAATAAGGAAGAAACAAATGAAAAAATAGACCAAAACAGTGAAGAATTGAAGAAAATGAAGGAAGAAACTAGAGAACAAAGAAAAGAGACAGGGAATTCTTAAACGAAAAACTGGACAGAAACAGTGAAGAATTAAGGAAACAACTCAAGGAGGACACAGAACTTCTGAATAATAAAATGGAAAGCAACCATGAAGCCTTGAAGAGAAAGCAAGAGATCTTAGAAGAGAAGAGTGAGGAATTAAAGAGACAGATCAAGAAAGATCTGGAAATACTGAATAATAAGATCGAGAATAATAATGAAACACTCCAACGACAATTGAAGGAAAATAGCGAGAAGACCAAAGATGAGTTGAGGCAACAGTTGGTAGAATGTCGGGAAGAGATAAAACAAACCATCACCGAAACGAATGAAACAGTAGTACAAGTCCGGGAGGAGTTAATCAACAAAATAAGCAACATCGAGGAGGAAGGAAAAAATAGATTTGAGGAACTTCATCAAATAACAACCATAGAATGCACAAAAAATAAACAGGAGGTGCTAAAAAAGTTTGAAGAAAAACACAAGGAAATACAAATTGATGTAAGTGAGAGGGTGGAAAGGGTATATTCCAATCTCAACCAAGTAGAACGACAAACTAAAGAAAACGATGAGAAAATACAAGGAATCAGCCAACGGGAAAGACAAATGCAAGAAGAGCTGGACGCGCCGAGAGAGAAACCCTGTCACAACACCCACATCATCACCAGCGAGAACTGGGAGCTGATAAACTTTCGCAGCTACCGGCGCAACCCTATGGAATTCCTCAAAAGGGTAGAGGAACTGATTGAGAAGAACAGAGAAACGAGATGGACAATGGTGCGAAGCCTGATTGATGAGATGTTCAGGGACACCCACGACAATTGGTGGACAGCTACCAGACCAGAGATAAACAGCACCCAGGAATTCAAAACACAGTTCCGCGATAAATATTGGTCGGAGTCAACCCAAAACGTGGTAAGAAATGATATAAGCAACGGAAGGTACGAACCGCAAGCAGGACACACCCTCACTTCGTACTTTCTAGGTAAAGTGTGCTTAGCCAGAAATTTGGAACCAAGGATACCGGAGGAGTCATTGGTGATACAGTTGGGATACCATTATGAGGATGTGGTCCAAAAAGCCAGGAGACAGGGCCAAATAAAAATGATTCAAGGCATGGCAAGCTTATTGGAGGATCACGAGAATGATGGCCAATATAAACAGAACAGAATGGTCAATCTGAGATACAACAGATGGAGTGAGAACCAGAACATGCCGAACTACAACCCATCGAATAACAACCCCCAAAATAACAACCGGAATGTTAACGGCAATTAGTATCGGGGAAACGAACCAACTTACAATCAAGGTAACCAACCATATCACAGGGACAACCCAAATAACAACTCCACCAACAACAACAATTATCGGGGAACGGGACCAAACCAACGTCCTAGCAGCCACCCCAATAATAGTAATTACCACGGTAATAACTATAACCCGAATTACCAGTACAACAGGGGAACTGGGAATAATCAAAACAGAGATGATCGGCGGCAAGTTAACTTTATTAATGGGAGGAGCCAGCCAAACCAGAGGAGGTATTGCCCGAACATACCGGCAAACTCCTGGTATAATGCATCAACCTCAAGTAATAATCCATTTCCAGAAAATAGGACCATTGAAACGTCAGGAAACAACATGAGCGTTCGGCCGGAGCCCATAAATGAACCTGTGACAAACCAGTCAGAAAACAGGGCCAACACTGTACAACCAGATTTAAACTAACAAGGTCAGTGAGAACCGAAGAACGCCCTTCACATGACCAATCACTTGGGTTACTAAGACGAATGACACAACGTAACAATCATAAAATAATAACTATCGTCTCCAATAATTACCTAAAAAACATACGAGAAGAACTCCTGGAAGAAGAGGACAACCAGCTGCCAAGAATTAACAGTGAAATAGTTCACGTACAGGCCACAATAAACGGAACAATAACCATCATCATGATTGACACGGGATCAAACATCTCCCTGATAAACCAGACAGAGCTAGAACGGATCCAAGCTAACTCCAAGCTACCAATACCCACATTGCCAATCAATAACATCATCTTAATTGGGGCAACGGGAAAACAAAACAAAACAGTAAGAAAGCAAATATCATTGGAATTAACCAGCCAGAACTTAACTATACCTATTGTTTTCCTGGTAGCCAGTGGACTACCATTCAATATGCTCATAGGGTGCGACGTGTTACGACAACACTCAGCCGTAATCAACCTACAACAAGGGATAGTGTTATTAACATCTGAAAGAGGAATATGGTCAGCAAAAAATAATAAACTGCAACCCTACACCAACAGCGTTGAATCAGGACCCAGGCTTAAAGAATTATTATAGTAGAACACATGATCCATCCATAATTGTGAATGATGAAGAGGACAATAGTGAACTGTGGGAGAAGAAACTCGAGGAGATAAGAATATTCCAAATAAACAGGCCAAAACAGGAAATAACCAAAACACAAGTTGAAAATCTAATAAAAATATATAAAAAATACCAACACGTTTTCTCCAACACTCCAGGCAAGGTCAAGGGATATCAATGTAAGATCAATTTCCGGGAACCAGTGGACTTCCATAGAAAATCTTACCCCATTGCATACTCCCTTAAAAACGAAGTCAGAGCAGAGATTAATAGAATGATGGAGGAGGACATCATTCAGTATAGCCAATCTCCATACACAAGTCCTATCGTAGCTATACTCAAAAAGAGTGGTAAGGTCCGGATCTGTTTAGACGCCCAGGAAATCAATAAAATGATCATTAATGACCGAACTTCGCCTGGGGAAATTGAAGAGATTTTGAAAAAGTTCCACGGAATAAAATACATCAGTACATGGGACACCATATGTGGGTACTGGCAGGTGGAGCTGCACCCACACAGTAGACAGTATATGGCTTTCATCTTCGACGGGAGGAATTATCAGTTTAAGAGGTTACCTTTCGGCCTCATCAACTCCGTCGCAGTGTTTGTAAAGTGCATGGACCAAGTCCTAGGTCAAGAGGCTCTGCAGTTCACAACAATATATGTGGACGACCTACTGATAACATCATCGGACTGGGACAAACACTGTGCACGAATAGAAAAAGTACTGAACAAACTCTCCGACAACAATGTAACTCTGAAGCTAGATAAATCCAAGTTCATAGCAGAAGAGGTAAAATTCCTGGGATTTACCCTAACAGAGCAGGGAATATCTCCGTCCCAAGAAAAGGTAGAAGCCATCCAGAAATTCCCTACACCAAAAAATAAGAAACAGTTGCAATCCTTCCTGGGTATTTGCAACTACTACCGTAAATTTGAAAATAACTACTCTTATCTAACTGCCAAATTTTCAAAACAACTCTCATCTAAAGACAAGTGGACCTGGGGAACCGAGCAGGATGAAGTACTAACACTCATAAAACAAAAATTCCTAGAAACAGTGATGCTGCATCATCCCAACTTTGAGCAACCCTTCTATCTGAATTGCGACGCCAGTGACGTCAGTCTGGGCGCTGAACTGTATCAAGAAGATAAAGAAGGACACCACCTGGTCATCAGCTTTGCCAGCAGAGTGCTAAATAGTTGTGAACGTAACTACAACGTTACGGAAAAAGAGTTGTTAAGTATAGTGTTTGCGTGCGGAAAATTTAGAACATACATCCTAGGGTACCCCATCACAGTCAGAAGCGACCATAAATCAATATTGTTTCTTAAACAATGTAAATTAAGTCATGGTAGACTTACCCGTTGGATCCTCACTCTGCAAGAGTACCACATCACGTGGGAATACATTCCAGGCCGGAAGAACGTAGCGGCTGGCACATTATCCAGAATACATGTAGACAATCAAACATTTGAAGGAGAAAAAGGAGAAAATCGCCAAGGTGTATTATATATTGAAGGAGAGAAAGTGTGATGATTTAATTAATAAAAAATAAAATAATTAATAAATAGGTAATGTAAAAGCTGAGAAATTTTAAAATTTAATAAAATCGCACATTTAAACTAAATTTTATCGCTATCATAAAATTATAATAATATTTAATAAAGAGTTTTAATAATAAAATAAAAAGGAATACAAGTGTACAGATAGGGAAAACCTTGTTAATTAACCCTGCATAGACATGCGCTAACCGGAATTAACTTGAATACCGACCCCTAAACAAACTAATAATACTAGTAAATTTGATATTAATTAAATAAATAAACAAGACCACAGTAGTGTACTATAATAAAGTCTGTAATTAAGAATAGCTTTGGATAATTAAAAGGTCAAACTTTAACCCTTTAAATAGAGGATAAATTGGGTACTATTTTATTGCGACGCGTAATCTCCGCGCGATTAACTGACCCTTCCTAACATAGTAAGAGAGACTTGAGAAGCGTCGTTCGGCCAGTAAGCAGCTCAGAACGGAGCGCTACAACAAAATATGTTTTATTATTTTGTTATTAAGTTCAATAACCGTGTGAAGAGTTATGTAACGAGTATGTAGTGTGTATCAGTAAAGAAGAATGTAGAAGATTAAGTGCGAAAGGTGACATCTCACATCTAGAAAGACAGTTAAAGTTATTTTAGGGTTGTATATGTAAAGTGAAATACAACCGTTCTATTACCAAATGTAAAATGTGAAGACGAAAACCTCAACTGTATTTGTCAAACCACCAAGGAACAGGACGACTTCATGGCATCGTAACTCTCTCTACCATTAGTTGACTCCAAGGACCTTCACCAGGAAGACGACCACGATGACAACCCTCTACCTAGAGTGTGCGGAAGAATCACGCGTGGACGACATGGACTAAAACACTTTACTAAGAGGTAGCACGGAAGCTGGTCTTCCGTGGATATGTATTTTTTTTTAAATAGAAGTAATTGTAAACACAAAGACTTTAAAATGACAATCTCTAAAGTTTAAGAATAAATGTTGTAACAAGTGATTTCAGTAACCATAAGTTGTAAAATAACTCGTGTGATGTAGCGTTGGAACATCGCACTACTAAATGAAACCATTCCTCAAATGGTATAAAGAGTAATAAAGTAATTCAGTAATGGAGTAGAGTAAACTTGAAATTCCTAAGTAATATATAGAAACTCGGATCCGAGGTAAAATGCGCTAACTGTATTATAAATCTTAATGTAGAAAACCCCTTACGATTTCACTGTAAGTTAAAATTTGATATGTTATGTATAATCTAACAGTCATAAATAAAGAGATGTCATCTTTAGTACATGCTAAATTGAGTGCATAAATCAGCAGTCTCCCCTCCCCAGTTTCCTTTTATATTAATTGTTTTGGTGATTTGATTAATTTTCAGCTTGTTACAACGAAGGCAGCCTGTATAATTGGCCAGAGTCAATTAATACGGGTTCCCTATGTTATAACATAAGTAAAGATGTTATAAAAGGACCTGGAATAAATCGTAAATGAGATCGTACAACAGCAGAAACAAGATACCAAATTAGCAAACATACGAAGGAGATTGATAGAATCAGAAGAAATTATTAATAGATTTTATTGCCTACATAAAGATGTATTGTTCATAAAAACCAAAAGAAATAATGGAACTTGGAAGCTCGTAGTTCCACCATCTCTAGAAAATAAATTCATTAAGGACTACCATGTCAGATACGGACACATGGGAACTTTAAAAATAGTAAAAGCTTTCGAAGAGGCACTATTCATTAAAAGTATAACACGAAAGGTGATTAAAAACATCAAAACAGGCACTATATACCAAATGGTCAAAACCAATAACGAGAGAAAAGATGGAATGATGATACCCATCACATCAAATAGTAAACTTGAAGAAGTGTTTCTTGACATATGTGGACCATTCCCACGTAGCGGAGGGAGGCATAGATTCAAATTCATTGTGATTCTATTTGACCATTACACCAAATACACCAAGATATATGCTATAAACAGAGCAACCACAAAGAAAATCTTAGAAATAATAAAAAACCAATACATAACTGAAATTTGAAAACCATATACAATAATAACCAATCACGGAACGCAGTTTAAAGGAAGAAGGTGGAGAGAGGAATTATTGAAATTAAAAATAAAAACATAAAACGTCCATATACCACCCGAGCAGTAATCCAGCAGAAAGAGTATTGAGAGAGGTGGGACACATTTTGAGAACATACTGTCATGATAACCAAAAAGAATGGCAAAAATATTTAACATCAACAGAAGAATTTTTGAACATAAGTTACCACCATTTTATTGAAAACACCCCATACTCTATGATGTTTGGAAGAAAGCCACATCGAGAGATACAGGATTTGACAGACTTTCCAACCAACCCAGAAGACCCGTGTGAAGAAAATAAATGCTACAACAGAATCATGGAGAAGATAGAGAAACAAAAAACTAAATATTCCCAGAACCAGACCAAAATAATTAAACATAACTTAGGAGAAAGAGTTTTAATCAAAAATCGTGAACTACCTAGTACATTCGAAGGTATAGCCAAGAAACTATTATTGTTATACGTAGGACCTTATGTCATAACAAAAGACAATGGCAACAATACGTATGAAGTAAGCAATATAATAACAAAAAAGATCAAAGGAGTATATAACCAGGTTTCCATCAAGAAGTTCTACGAGGAAGTATGAAAAATCATAAAAATGAAATACCAAATTCAAAAATATGTAAGATCAACTTATGCCATTATCTAGAAAATATATGAGATAAAACAAAATAAACTAAACAAACAAAGTGAAAACAAGAATTAATAATGTAAGAGAATTAGAAAGGAGACCAATTAAAATAAATAAAAATAAAACCAAGCAAGAACTGCCAAGACAAATACATAAAATTATAAAGAATATAGAATATTCAGATGAAGAAAAAAAAAGAACTGGTACAAGAAAAAAAAGAAATAATGTATAAAGCAAATATACAGCAAGTGGCTAAAGCAAAATAATGGAAATCAACAAAGAAGAAAAGAGAAAAGATGTCTAAAATAATTTAAATGATCACAAGAAGAAAAGAAAAGCCGACTAATGAAAAGTTAGAAATAATGAAGTTAACAATTAAAATAAATAGAAACAATCAACTGTATGAGTAGATAACAGAATATAGCGAAGGTACAGCGGAAGGAAGAATGAGTAAAAGGTTAAAATGATCTAAAGAACCATGAAGTGGACAATCCCCAAAGTATTATTCATGAAAGTCACAAGATGACAAAAAGGTATTTAAGATTGACTGAGATAGCTCCAGCAATCAATTAACTGAGCAGAGATGATGTTCCTCTGATCTCAGAAAAAAAGGTATTATATATATACTCAAACTTGCACTAGTGAACACTTACTTTTGGTTTTATGTCCCAAATGTTTCGACGTGGTGTCTGTCTTCTTCAGTGGGATTTGAAATACAGAGTGTCAGTACAAAGTAACCGTTATGGGTTGTAGGTGTGTGTGGTGGGGGTTGCTGGTGGGAGGGAATTGGCGCTGGGATTCAAAGTGTGTGTTTGAACAAGTGTATCAAAAAGTATATGTGATCTATAGTGTAATTGGTCATTTAATATGTTGTTTGGTTGTAGTGTGTGATGTCTGTATATTTCATATTGTTCTGCTGTGTTTAGTTTTCTACTTTTAGGTAAGTAGTGTAGTATTTCCATGTTGTGTTCAATGTTTGTGTAACCGTGGTTTTCATGTTACTAATCTTTAATTTGTGTAAAATAAGAAAATATAGCCAACCACTACTTAGGCCTATGAAATGCCTAACTGTATAATTCTAAAATCAACAAATTATAAAAAATTACCAATTGTATTAGAAAATCCAGGGCAAGTAACTGGTTAAGTAAGATTAGTGAATCATATTGAAAAGTAAAAGTTAAATTAAGAACATAAAATAAGAAAGAAATGTAATTACACAATATTAACATTAATGTCAAAACATTAATACATAAGCAAACCCAGCTTTGTGGGATGTCAAAATGATCTTTGAAAGAAAATAGGAACAGTTGCGATAATATCTCATACATTGATAAGAAGACAGAAGAATAATAGCAATCAGAAGATATTTAGTCATTTTGAATAAAAATTCAAATATTATAACAATGGGCTTAAGTTATGAATAGCCAATGGGAGTCAGACAGTTGCCATAACAACCGAACGTTATTTATTATTATTCCGTTAGAAACACTTAGTTCATTATTGAAGCTCAAGACAAATAGACGCCAAGCCGTAATCGACTCAATTTTATTTTAAAACAATAAAAAAGGTAATCAAAATTAATAACCTGATGAAGTAAGAAGTATGATGAGGAGCTAGTTAATACAACCGAGGTCAGAGACCAGATTATTAAATTCCAAATTAATAATTTCGACCAACTTATCCGAAAAGGACGCCAGGCGTAATTAAATTCAAAAATGATGGAAGATTGATGACAAAGATGACCCAACCTATTTCGAAATGAATGACTCTTCACCTTAATTCAACAGATTCGATAAGTATTGCTGAATTACCCGAATTTATGAATAAATTCTTTTTAAATTTTTCTCACAACACTATTAACTCTCACTATGAACTGATGATCCAATTTCTTTCAAGGATTAATTGAAAAATAAAACATTAAACTTATATGAAACCAGAATACAACCTGGATAAAAATTACGAACTTTTGACACATACTTTTTAATACTTCTGGAACAAAATTGTAATTACACCTTATAGTATATAAGTACCATTAATGTAAGGTAGTGTACTTTATTGTAATCATATCAATATTTTTTCATAACCACAAGAATCCAGAATAATTGAACGAAATTAAAATAAACTGTTGTAGACGCCATGTCTGACTAAATCGTTCTGAAGCATTCACCAAGCCTTGAGAAATAATTGTCTTATTTTGGCTGGAGCAACTTTGTTTAAAATCCAGATATAATTTTGTATAATGTTAAATAACAACTAATTACAAGTTAATAAACTAGTACAGAGTTGTAACCACTGTTCTTTATTTCATAATAAATTGTATTATACATTAGCGTTGAGCAAAAGTGACGGTAAGCGCTAGGCATCGGAAACTCTGCGAACTATCAGTGACATTCATCAACCCGCAAGTGGCGGGAGTAATTTGAATCAACCATACCGTTTGGAACGACCGCTCAATCGTCCTATTTTTTAATTGTTTTCAGATTAACCAATTTGGCGCCACCCGGGAAATACAATCACATATTGTAACAGTACCAAAATATGGTAGTTACATACTATAAATAAATATGACGTCAAGTATGATAAGAGACATGGGAACATATTTAAATGAACAAAGATAAGTATATAAGTTGTGTATCTACAAAACTAATAATAGAAGAATCCAACAATGAAGACGAGAATGTGAATATGTCAACCTTAATTATAAAACGTAAAAAGAAAATGACACAAGACCAAAACAAAATACTAATAAATAGACCCAATAGGATCCAGCAGTGAGGGGAATCAATGAAAATAGGATCCAGCAGTGAGGGGAATCAATGAAAATAATATCCAGCAGTGAGGGGAATCAACGAGACAAGGATCATCAAGCTACAACGACAATGGAAATAAAATGAAAACAGCGACTACCATGAAATTTGGAATTAAGAAGAAAGAAGAAGGACCAAGAAGAAGGATGAAGAGAAACCAAAGACGTAGGGAATCAATGAACCATATATATTTTAAAGAAGAAACAGTCAGTGACAAAAGAAATAACTATAAGTGTGACATGAAAACCAGTGTGATCATTTAAAGAAACACAAACAATAAAAGTGTACTTAATACAAATGTGAAACCGGTGAATAACTGATTATTTCAGCTGAAAACCACACAAACAATTACAGTGAGGAAGTTTACAGTGTGAAAAAATAGGTTAATTTCATGATGAGGCAACAAAGGTTAAAAAATAGTCAAATAAACACAAACAATGAGTGTGACTGATTTAACAAAGTTGTGACCAACACACATAATTATAAGACCACCAGATCAGAACATATAAAACAATCATATTATTGTTTATATCAAAAAACTGACAACAAATAGAGAATATTTGTTAAGTGTCAAACATGACAGGAATTTAGATTCCACAATTGACCAGAGAAAAACATTGTAAGTAATATAAGAAAGATTTGTATTAGTGTATTAGAAGGAGTTGTAAACATTTGTAACAAATTAGTGAAGGTATTATGTTAATATACCATAATGGAGTCAGTTTAGGTGTAAGTAGATACTGCACTAAAACCGATGATACATTGTTACAATACCCACAAGGAAGTAACCTATTATAACAGAAAATGATACATATTAGTATAAATATATGATCATCAAGTAAATATAAAGAAACAATATAATGTATAAGACAAAACAATGTAAACAAATAATGACCACTAAAACAATCATATTGTACATAAACATTTGAAAACCAAATGTCCAATGTGAAAAAAGGACAGAGGTAAACAAACAATGACCAACCAGCTAGTTATGAAAAATATAACTAGTAAACCTATGTAAAAGTAATTGGAAACATTACTAAAAGTTAGATTGATATCCAATGCTACTTTAGGAATACAATCCAAATAGGACAATAACACTTTTGTTATTATATTAAACAAAATAAATACCTATAATGTCATGACACAACATAGACAGAGCCACTACTGAATAATTAGGAGGTTCTGAGTTTATTAAAAGATGACCATTGAATATAACAGATTAATTATTGTGTATGTACACTAATTATAACAATTAAATAATATAATCTATGTAATAAAAATAGAAAACAAGATGAAAAGTTGTATAAGCATTATGTGAGAGGTTTAAAATGATGTAAATACTGAATTGACCACGGTAATACACCAATATTATAGTAAAAAAGTATGTAAATAGTCATTGTTAGTAATACTAGGTAATAATATGTTCATTTTAGATAAGGATATTTAATAATAAGCATGTTTGTGAAAAATCCAACATGGACGCTGAGTAACACCATAGCGAAAATTGTGTAGGAAATAGTTTTTCACAAATTGTAACATAAACCAAATGAGATATAGACTCGAAGTGTTTAAATAAGAAATGTTATATTAGATTTAAGAAAAATCTGGTAATACGAACTTATAAAGATAAGACGTACCAAAAATAATAAATAAAATCAATATAATAATATTGATAGTGAACAGAAAATAAGCGTGTTTGGACTTATTTTAATAAGCAAAACGCCCTGAGTTCAGTGATATAAACCGATTAACGATAGGACGTATAATAAGGAAGTTGTGATAGTTTTTAACTTTCGAACTAAAAATTTGTACCGTCGATGACGTGAAAAAGTCTCCAACCCAAAATCGATTTTGACTAAAAATTAAATATTTTAATAAAATATAGGCCTTTTGGGTCAGAGACTATCAAAAACCAACCAATGGAATGAATGAAGTTCATCAGACGAGCGAGAGATGCTCTCGAGGTACATGACAGTCTACGATCGAACACCTAAGGAACAAGCCACGCCACTCCAGACCAGAAAAAGTATATTTTTAAATTAGTGCGCGACATGTTTTACTCAAGTACAATATACATACACTAACCTAATACTACACATTTACTAACGAGTGCAACAGTGCGGATTTGTGTTATTTTTATCAAGTAGATCAGTGTACAATATCGATCTATTTGCGAGTGAATTTTTTAATTAAGAAACAGGGAGTACAATTTCAATTAAACAATACTTAAAAGAAAAATAAGAGTTTAGCCAATTTCGAATTTTCGATACTACGCAAGTCATTATGCAGCGTATCGGAAATCAACAACTAAGTTATCAGAATTTAAAGGAGATTTAACACAACATTATTAAAATATTATAAAAAATATTTTAATAAATTATAACGATGTAAAAAAAAAATAATGCTTAAAGATAATTATTGATAAATACGAGTGCATTTAGACGCTTACTTGATAGAACGTATTTGTTGAATATTTCGTTATTTCAGAATTTATTTTATTAATTGTATCAAACATAATTCTGATAATCCTATGTTAAAACTTATTAAAAAATAATATGTTTACCTGTATAGCATAAGTAATATTAGTTAATAAGACAAACTTATCCTTATAAAAATAACGGTCATTCTTAACCTCAGAAACCATTACGGTAGTTTGTTATGATGACATTACCGAATTGTTCTCAATTAACATGCAAATTAAAGTACATTGCAAACAAGAGTTTTTTTTTATTAGAAATTTTTCTCTTGTGAACAAATTATTTTAAAACTAATTATTAACTAAAAGTAATACTTGTTAAGTGCTGTACAAGTCATACAGCCTAACCACAATACTAAAGTAAAGATGCGTGCGCATACCGGCGTACGATAATTTTTGTAAACATCAGAAGTATGATACCAATTTTAAATTTTATATTTTGTTCAATTATCAGTTAATATTGTTAATCCTAAATAATTAATTATAGTACATCTTGAGTCTGGTATCATGATATCTCCAAGAACCTTAACGGAATATGGTATATACTGAATTAAAACAACATAACCTGTACAGTAAAATTATTGTAACAACAACAGGTATACCAGAGCCTTGAGAGATCAGATCGAGTTTCATTTGAAGTTTTATTTTGTAATCAGCAATTGAAAGGGTTGTTAATTATTGTTTTGTTTGTTAAAAATATTCTCACTTAATAACTTGTTAATAAACCTATAATTTTTATTACCATAACAAGAGTATCATTTTATTAAAAGTAGATTCATTCATTATTTTTAATCAGTTCTGACAGGTGGCGGAAGAATTCAAAAAGTATTAGTATAAATCAATATACTTATCAGATATTGCTGCATTTATTACTGTGTGTGAAAACATGTTAAATATTCAAATTGAATATTTTTTCTATTGTGTTTGAAGTGAAAGTATTTCAGACGGAACGCCACAAGATAGAATTTGAATTTCAACAGTGGTAAGTAAATCAGATACACCACAAGTGCGCGGACTATATTTTAATAAGAAGAGTGAATTATTACGGCGTACTTACAACAGCAAAACATTAACACCAGTGACAGTTACGATTGCAAATTACACCTTTTATAACCAACATTATAGTAGGCACCGGTGCGTGTCTACAACCACACGAAAACACCTAACATCAATACCACAAGAAATACATAACTTAAGCTTGTAATTTTATTATATTACAAGTTGGCAAGCCCAGCAGAGTGGCTTTAAGGAGAAACACAAGACAGCAAAATATACACAGTATTACTTGTAACTATTATATTATATTATAAATTTTATACTTTGTTGATCATAACAAAGTTGGCGCCCAACCTCTGAGCACGATTTAAGGGGAATTACACCATAACTAGATACACAATAATCCTAATTCGTGAAACAGACAGCAGATACATTACCAAGACAACAAGATGTACACTGACAGGTTGAAATCAAGATCGAAATCACGGTCAACATCAAGGAAGAGGGCGACCGAAAAGAAAAAGGAGACTAGAAGAGAAGAAAAAGAAGTCATGTCTACAGAAGATATAGAAGAAGTTGTGATGGAACCAAAAGAACAAATAATTGAACCGGCGGAGGAGGTTCAGCAGCCTATGGAGGAATCGGAAATGGTGATTCAAGAAGCTCCACAGAAACCAAGCCAACTTGAACAAACAACGTCAATCGGAGAGCCTGCTTTTCAAGAATGGATGAGAAGGATGATGGAGTCACTGAAAGAAGACAATCGGTCAATGAAAACAGACTTAAATAGAATGGAAGAAAGCCAGAAGTCCACAGATCAGAAGATGGAAATAATGAACAAAAAGATGGACGAAAATAGCCAATCCAATAGGGAGACCAGTCAATCAATAAAATCACTGAAGGAAGACAATCGGTTACTGAAAGCAGACTTAAGCCAAAAAATAGAGGAAGGCCAGAAGGACAACCAGAAACACATAGAATTGTTGAAAGAAGAGCTTAACAATCAAATAAATGAAACAAATAGAAGAATGGAAGAGGGTCAACGAAAAACTGAAGAACTCTTGGAAAAAAGAATGGCCACCATGAAAGAAGATTTATCAGCAGAGTTGGGAGTGAAGATTGATCGAGTCAACCAGAAAATCGACAAGATCGACAGGAGATTAGACCACATGAACAAGAGAATTAAGGGAGATGACAAGGAGATCGTGGAGTCAATAAACACGATAGTGAAGGATGATTACAAGCAGTCAAGAAAGACAATAAAAAGATGTTGTGAAGAGACAGAAGAGAGTGTTAAGAAGATAAGAAGAGAAATAATAATAGACGACCGAATGGAGATTGAAGAGGTACCTGAAAATAAAAACATGGAACCAGCGCGTCCAGAGCCTAAAGAGAATGGAGAAAAGAAGATCCAGATAATTCAAGAAAAAGAAGAGGTGAAGATGGAAGAAAGAAGAACCCTACGTCCAAGGAAGGCAAGAGTCACAAAAGAATTGATTGAAATGACTAGAAATGGTCTGATTAATGTGGTCAACATACCAATCATTAACCATGAAGAAGGGATCTTCAGGAAGGAGTATCGGGGGAGCATCATGGAGATTGACGAGAAAGAAAATTATATAACAACAAAGAAGAAAATGACCAACGGTATATCTCAACCACGTGTTTCCAAGAGAAGAGTGAAGTACCGTAAGAAGAAGGAAGGCTACCAGGAGAAATGGGACCGGATTGTGGAAGGATACGCCCGAAGGATAAGAGAAATGCGGAAGGAGTGGAGTCAATTACCGGAAGTACATAATCAACGGATAGATGAAGGTACCCAAACCAAATTGAGGGAATCACCAAACGACAGTACTAACAACCACCAAGAGAATGATGGAAGCAGATATATTGAAGAGAGAGAGAAGACAGAAGAATGGAAGGCAGACTCAGCCCTCATAGCTTTCAAATGGAAGAACCAGATGATAGACCGATACATATCAAGGACGGACGGAAGTATGAATACCAAAGAAGTCCAGAAGATAGGAAGAGAGGATAACGACGATTACGGTTAAAACATAAAATGTACACCGATTTATGGGACTGATTATTATGATAACCAGTAATGCCTACAATCAGACCTCGATGAAAAAATACATTGAAGATTAAAATTATGGAACCAAATAGTGAAAAAATGGCGATAAGGATTACTCGAGTATTGATAATGTGAAAAATGGAAATATTTGTTATAAAAAATGAAGATGTAACTATATGTATAACTGTTGACTATACTGAGATGAAAAAATGCAAGGTTGATATGAAGATTATTATTATTTAAGGGTGGAGAATGAAAGTACGAGTACAAATATAGATGTTAACCACAGAAAAAGAAGGTATTACTATTGTGAAAATTATTATGTGTGTATTAAATGAGAAGTAAATGTATAATTATGTATTGAACATTGAACGTATTGTAATTTTATAATGTAAGAGAATGTACTTCAAGAGAATTAATGTAAAGGATACAGAACATTGTATTATTAATAATATGTACTACTACTATAAGAAAGATATATAAACGAGAACGACACACAAGATCCTTGGCACAACTATTTCCAAGAGCCACGTCAACAAGTAATAACAACATCTCACCCGTACTACTACTAAAAGAAAAAAAAAAAAAAGAGAGAGAGAAGAAACAAGTGCGAAGTTGGAAAAATGAAACCAAATTAAAGTTGTAATGTAGACCAGCCACCACACACAACCACATTGTTTATAATGTATACTACTAATAAGGAAACCGATACCATATGGAATGTAAACACCAAATACAACCCATGATGAAGAAGAAAAAACAAATGTATTTAAGTTTTATACCTAGAAGAATGAAACCTAAGATGAAGAATATAATGAGATGACGCTCAAGGTGACAACAAAAGAAGAGATTGATCAAGATTAATGAAGGATGAAAAATAATATAATAACGAAGACAATCATGAGAGTATACCAGTGAGAATGTGTAAAACAGACTATCCCTACAATATGTGAAGAATATAGTATAAGTTGAATCAAGAAAAGAGAGAATAAAAATGTATAAACCACAGATGCGTTGATTGATCCCAAGTATATTTATTATTTGTCGGAAGAACGACCACTATTATTATTTTGATGATTTAAAATGAATTGACTGAAGAGTAATGCCAGCAATCATTTATAGTTATTGAAGGAGATGATTTGCCTCCAGATTTATTGAAATTAGTATGGCCAGTAGAGTTGAATAGCCAAAGTGAGCCGCTCTAAACTGCCCCAGCTAATATTTATGTTAGGGAATTAGGGAACTAGATAAACAAGGGAGATAATTACATAGCGAAGATAAATACGATTCAAATAGAAGAAAGCAAAGGGATATATGGACAAAACATGTGAATCAACGTGGAATGTACAACAATTGATGAATTCTTCAAGTGAAAAATATATTATAATAATTCAGAATTAATCAATTCTTAAAGGAAGGCATATGTAACAGTACCAAAATATGGTAGTTACATACTATAAATAAATATGACGTCAAGTATTATAAGAGACATGGGAACATATTTAAATGAACAAAGATAAGTATATAAGTTGTGTATCTACAAAACTAATAATAGAAGAATCCAACAATGAAGACGAGAATGTGAATATGTCAACCTTAATTATAAAACGTAAAAAGAAAATGACACAAGACCAAAACAAAATACTAATAAATAGACCCAATAGGATCCAGCAGTGAGGGGAATCAATGAAAATAGGATCCAGCAGTGAGGGGAATCAATGAAAATAATATCCAGCAGTGAGGGGAATCAACGAGACAAGGATCATCAAGCTACAACGACAATGGAAATAAAATGAAAACAGCGACTACCATGAAATTTGGAATTAAGAAGAAAGAAGAAGGACCAAGAAGAAGGATGAAGAGAAACCAAAGACGTAGGGAATCAATGAACCATATATATTTTAAAGAAGAAACAGTCAGTGACAAAAGAAATAACTATAAGTGTGACATGAAAACCAGTGTGATCATTTAAAGAAACACAAACAATAAAAGTGTACTTAATACAAATGTGAAACCGGTGAATAACTGATTATTTCAGCTGAAAACCACACAAACAATTACAGTGAGGAAGTTTACAGTGTGAAAAAATAGGTTAATTTCATGATGAGGCAACAAAGGTTAAAAAATAGTCAAATAAACACAAACAATGAGTGTGACTGATTTAACAAAGTTGTGACCAACACACATAATTATAAGACCACCAGATCAGAACATATAAAACAATCATATTATTGTTTATATCAAAAAACTGACAACAAATAGAGAATATTTGTTAAGTGTCAAACATGACAGGAATTTAGATTCCACAATTGACCAGAGAAAAACATTGTAAGTAATATAAGAAAGATTTGTATTAGTGTATTAGAAGGAGTTGTAAACATTTGTAACAAATTAGTGAAGGTATTATGTTAATATACCATAATGGAGTCAGTTTAGGTGTAAGTAGATACTGCACTAAAACCGATGATACATTGTTACAATACCCACAAGGAAGTAACCTATTATAACAGAAAATGATACATATTAGTATAAATATATGATCATCAAGTAAATATAAAGAAACAATATAGTGTATAAGACAAAACAATGTAAACAAAACAAGTCAGACATAGTGACACAGTCAAAGACAGAAATAAGACAATGTACCAATTTAGTTAAGCAAACTACAGTATTAAAACTAATGTAAATGTTTATCAGAATAGTACCAGTAGTGAAAGGAATATATGATAATACTTTGAGAACAAGTTTTGAACATGTTAAGAACAGTATTATGACTGGATTATTGTAAACAAAATAACCATGTATATATGACCAAATGTAAGCTAAACCAGTGTATAGCAAGTTAGTTAAAGAAAATACTGTACTAAATATTGAGAACAAGGTATTACAATTATTACCAGTAGCAAGAGGAAATCTCAGAGCTACTTTGAGAACAAATAATGACCACTAAAACAATCATATTGTACATAAACATTTGAAAACCAAATGTCCAATGTGAAAAAAGGACAGAGGTAAACAAACAATGACCAACCAGCTAGTTATGAAAAATATAACTAGTAAACCTATGTAAAAGTAATTGGAAACATTACTAAAAGTTAGATTGATATCCAATGCTACTTTAGGAATACAATCCAAATAGGACAATAACACTTTTGTTATTATATTAAACAAAATAAATACCTATAATGTCATGACACAACATAGACAGAGCCACTACTGAATAATTAGGAGGTTCTGAGTTTATTAAAAGATGACCATTGAATATAACAGATTAATTATTGTGTATGTACACTAATTATAACAATTAAATAATATAATCTATGTAATAAAAATAGAAAACAAGATGAAAAGTTGTATAAGCATTATGTGAGAGGTTTAAAATGATGTAAATACTGAATTGACCACGGTAATACACCAATATTATAGTAAAAAAGTATGTAAATAGTCATTGTTAGTAATACTAGGTAATAATATGTTCATTTTAGATAAGGATATTTAATAATAAGCATGTTTGTGAAAAATCCAACATGGACGCTGAGTAACACCATAGCGAAAATTGTGTAGGAAATAGTTTTTCACAAATTGTAACATAAACCAAATGAGATATAGACTCGAAGTGTTTAAATAAGAAATGTTATATTAGATTTAAGAAAAATCTGGTAATACGAACTTATAAAGATAAGACGTACCAAAAATAATAAATAAAATCAATATAATAATATTGATAGTGAACAGAAAATAAGCGTGTTTGGACTTATTTTAATAAGCAAAACGCCCCGAGTTCAGTGATATAAACCGATTAACGATAGGACGTATAATAAGGAAGTTGTGATAGTTTTTAACTTTCGAACTAAAAATTTGTACCGTCGATGACGTGAAAAAGTCTCCAACCCAAAATCGATTTTGACTAAAAATTAAATATTTTAATAAAATATAGGCCTTTTGGGTCAGAGACTATCAAAAACCAACCAATGGAATGAATGAAGTTCATCAGACGAGCGAGAGATGCTCTCGAGGTACATGACAGTCTACGATCGAACACCTAAGGAACAAGCCACGCCACTCCAGACCAGAAAAAGTATATTTTTAAATTAGTGCGCGACATGTTTTACTCAAGTACAATATACATACACTAACCTAATACTACACATTTACTAACGAGTGCAACAGTGCGGATTTGTGTTATTTTTATCAAGTAGATCAGTGTACAATATCGATCTATTTGCGAGTGAATTTTTTAATTAAGAAACAGGGAGTACAATTTCAATTAAACAATACTTAAAAGAAAAATAAGAGTTTAGCCAATTTCGAATTTTCGATACTACGCAAGTCATTATGCAGCGTATCGGAAATCAACAACTAAGTTATCAGAATTTAAAGGAGATTTAACACAACATTATTAAAATATTATAAAAAATATTTTAATAAATTATAACGATGTAAAAAAAAAATAATGCTTAAAGATAATTATTGATAAATACGAGTGCATTTAGACGCTTACTTGATAAAACGTATTTGTTGAATATTTCGTTATTTCAGAATTTATTTTATTAATTGTATCAAACATAATTCTGATAATCCTATGTTAAAACTTATTAAAAAATAATATGTTTACCTGTATAGCATAAGTAATATTAGTTAATAAGACAAACTTATCCTTATAAAAATAACGGTCATTCTTAACCTCAGAAACCATTACGGTAGTTTGTTATGATGACATTACCGAATTGTTCTCAATTAACATGCAAATTAAAGTACATTGCAAACAAGAGTTTTTTTTTATTAGAAATTTTTCTCTTGTGAACAAATTATTTTAAAACTAATTATTAACTAAAAGTAATACTTGTTAAGTGCTGTACAAGTCATACAGCCTAACCACAATACTAAAGTAAAGATGCGTGCGCATACCGGCGTACGATAATTTTTGTAAACATCAGAAGTATGATACCAATTTTAAATTTTATATTTTGTTCAATTATCAGTTAATATTGTTAATCCTAAATAATTAATTATAGTACATCTTGAGTCTGGTATCATGATATCTCCAAGAACCTTAACGGAATATGGTATATACTGAATTAAAACAACATAACCTGTACAGTAAAATTATTGTAACAACAACAGGTATACCAGAGCCTTGAGAGATCAGATCGAGTTTCATTTGAAGTTTTATTTTGTAATCAGCAATTGAAAGGGTTGTTAATTATTGTTTTGTTTGTTAAAAATATTCTCACTTAATAACTTGTTAATAAACCTATAATTTTTATTACCATAACAAGAGTATCATTTTATTAAAAGTAGATTCATTCATTATTTTTAATCAGTTCTGACAGGTGGCGGAAGAATTCAAAAAGTATTAGTATAAATCAATATACTTATCAGATATTGCTGCATTTATTACTGTGTGTGAAAACATGTTAAATATTCAAATTGAATATTTTTTCTATTGTGTTTGAAGTGAAAGTATTTCAGACGGAACGCCACAAGATAGAATTTGAATTTCAACAGTGGTAAGTAAATCAGATACACCACAAGTGCGCGGACTATATTTTAATAAGAAGAGTGAATTATTACGGCGTACTTACAACAGCAAAACATTAACACCAGTGACAGTTACGATTGCAAATTACACCTTTTATAACCAACATTATAGTAGGCACCGGTGCGTGTCTACAACCACACGAAAACACCTAACATCAATACCACAAGAAATACATAACTTAAGCTTGTAATTTTATTATATTACAAGTTGGCAAGCCCAGCAGAGTGGCTTTAAGGAGAAACACAAGACAGCAAAATATACACAGTATTACTTGTAACTATTATATTATATTATAAATTTTATACTTTGTTGATCATAACAATATTAAAGGACAGGTAAGGTTCCCACTCGCGAGTACTGGTAATTCGTGAGATCGCGACGGACATCGTCAGCATAAACATAAAGTAACGACTACAACGTGTGATGCGAACACACGAAATACACATTTATAGAGCACATACAGATCAAAACGTTACAATATATAACATATGGTGGTGCAAAGAAAAAACTGCTATTTTTCTTTAACCAAATCGTAAAATCTAATTTTTAAATGAACTCTTCTTCTGATTTGATCTCAAAAATGTTCTCATAAAAACATAATACCTTGGGTCAAGTAATTGCTTAAGCTGGTAGGTATTAAAAAATAACTAGAGACGCATTTATTGGCCTGATACATTTACAGTATAAGCTATGGCTAAAGAAGAACCATCAGAGACACAATTCAAATGAGAACTTTTGGATTAAATGTTTTCATTTTCTCAATTCTAGCACTATCTATTTTTATCATCTGGAAAATATCTGTTTTAAGCTCTTCTTATTGCTAAAATATTATTTTTTATTTGGAAAAATTAAAAATAAAAACATTTCAGTAAAATTATTTTCCAGGCTGTTGAGCCGTGGTCCTCTTCTTGTAGACCACTGAAGATGACTGCTGCAGCTGCAGTTGAAATGTTTGGCTCCGCAAGAAAAGGACCATGGCCCAACAGCCCAGAAAATAATTTTACTGAAGATGACTCTCGTTGGGTTTCTCTACAGTTATATTTTATGGTGTGGGTCATAAGCTCCACGACCAACCCCCATCCTGGAGGACCAGGGACACTTCTGTCGGGGTTACCATACCTTAGCTGGTCTGTTCCAGTTAATTATTTCGGGCGCTAATTTTACTGAAGATGACTCTATCATGAATGATCCTAATGCTCAAAATATATCTGGAGGTAAAACAGTCCCAGGGTGGGACAGTATTAGTAGAAGCACACATTACGAATCATCGGATTAAGATAAAAAAAAGATGACAAATGGAAGCATAAATTGATCATCGGTACGTGGAACATACAGACCATGCTGCAACCAGGAAAGATGAGGGAAGTTGCTGATGAAACGAACAGATTTCATTTGCATATTATTGCCTTACAAGAGATTAGATGGCAAGGACAAGGTGTAATCGAGAAAAGAGATTTCAAGTTCGTTTACAGTGGACCTACAGCAAGAACAGGTCAGTTTGGGACTGGGTTCATAATGAACAAGAAAATATCTGACAGGGTAATTGGAATTGAACCAATATCTGATAGAATATGCAAGCTAAGAATGAAAGGCCATTTCAGAAATATAACACTCATATCAGTACATGCACCAACTGAGGATAAATCGGATGAAGAGAAGGAGGAATTTTATGGAAAATTAACAAGAGTGTACGGAGCAGTCCCAAAATACGACTTAGTTATCATTCTGGGGGACTTTAATGCTATGATTGGAAAAGAGAATTTTCTGAAGGGCGTTGCTGGGAAATTCTCCCTGCACAATGAATCCAGTGACAATGGAAGAATGCTTGCAGAGTTCGCTACAGCGTGCGGAATGATCATAAAAAGCACCAGTTTTGATCATAAAAGAATCCACTTAGGGACATGGAGAGCCCCTGGGACTGATCTAATGAATCAAATTGATCATGTCCTTGTTAGCAAAAGACATGCAACCTCTGTAGTAGACACTAGAGCAATGAGAGGTCCAAACTGTGATACTGATCACTATCTGGTGAGAGCAGTGGTCAGAGAAAAGCTAGCTATGATCCAAAGAGATAAAGGAGAGAAAAGAATGAAATGGGATGTCGATAAACTTAAAGATGGTCATTGTTGTGGTCAATACCAACTAATGATAGCTAACAAACTTGATGAGGAAATCAATAATATTGAAGAAAAGTGGACAAACATGAAAGAAGCTGTTATAGAGGCGGCTAGAGAGATAGTAGGTGTGAAAAGGAGAAAATAGTCCAAATGGTTTGATGATGAGTGCAGAGAAGCTATACAGAAAAAGAATGAATACAGAAGGAAAATGTTGGAGAGAAATACTAGACAGAATAGTGACCGATATAGAGCTAGCAGATGCGAGGCAAACCATTTATGTAAGAAGAAAAAAAGAGAATACATGAAGGAGAAGGTGTGTAAAATAGAGGATTATCAGAACAGAAGAAAACGAAAAACCTGTATAATGAGGTAAGAAGTATAAACAGAAGTTACTAACCAAAGCTAAATATCTGCAAAGACAAAGATGGAAAACTAATAGCAGAAGACAGGCTGATCCTCAACAGATGGGCTGAATATTTTGAAGAAATATTAAATAAGCCTGACACAATGGAGACTGTAGAAGAGAATGTAAGAATAGGTCCAGAACCATATGTAGAAATTCCTTCAGTTGAGGAAGTGAGAAGAGCGATTAATTGACTAAAGAACGGGAAAGCGCCTGGTGAAGATCAGCTTAGCCCTGAACTGATCAAAAAAGGCGGTGGAGCACTAACTGCACAAATTCATGATATAGTATGTAGTGCATGGGAGGAAGAGACAATGCCAAATGACTGGAAGACTGGAGTAATATGCCCAGTTTTTAAAAAAGGAGATAAAACTGTATGCAGTAATTTTAGGGGCATAACACTGCTAAGCTGTGTCTATAAGATATTTTCCATGATTCTTCTTGATAGGCTAAATGTATATGCAGAGGAAATCCTAGGTGAACATCAAAGTGGATTTAGAGCCGACCGGAGCACAGTCGAACAAATTTTCGTCATGAGGCAGTCACTCGAAAGATGTTTCGAATATGGTATTGACCTCCATATACTGTTTATAGATTTCAGGCAAGCCGTCGATAGTGTAAATCGAAAAATGTTGCGAATAGCATTGGAAGAATTGGGAGTACCTCAAAAGATTGAGACTGGTACTGCTCAGTCTGAAAAATTTCAAAGGAAAAGTAGTTCTGGGAAGAAACAAAAGCCGAGATTTTACGGTTGGTACTGGAGTAAAGCAGGGTGATGCACTATCTGCAACCCTCTTCAACTTGGTACTACATTATGCTATAAACAAGATAGACTTCAGAGGACACATCTTCAAAAGGACGAGGCAACAAGGAACATATGCGGATGATATTGTGCTGGTAGCCAAGAACAAAAATGTATTAAAAGATACCTTTATTGAAATGGAGAGGGAAGTAAGCAAAATTGGTTTGGAAGTCAATGAGGCTAAAACAAAATACATGAAAATGTCTGCGAAGGAAAATAGAGAACTGCTAGACCTTCACACAGGCCATTACTGTTTCCAAGGAGTTACAGAATTTAAGTACCTAGGTGTTATTCTAAATAATGAAAACCGAGTGAGCAGCGAAATAGTAAATAGAATCATAACCGGCAATAGAGCCTACTATGCAAATCAATCATTACTGAAATCAAAGCTTCTAACTCCAAGAACCAAACTGATGTTATATAAAACACTGATCAGACCTGTTGTTGCTTATGCATCTGAGACATGGACTCTCGTAAATAAGGATATAAGCGCTCTAAAAATTTTTGAAAGAAGAATATTGAGACAGATATTTGGACCGGTGAAGGAAGGGAATATGTATAGGATCCGAAATAACAGTGAAATAAATGAGTTGATTGGTGGACAAGACCTGGTGAGGCACATAAAATCAGCTAGAATTAGATGGCTGGGACACGTATCCCGTATGAATGTTACGAGGATGCCCAAAACTATATTAAGTGTTTTGTTTTTATATAGTATCCAAGTCACTTTTTCACAATAATTTAATTACCTTGTATCCGTCAGTGACTTCGTTCTAGCGTTTTTTATATAGACGCGTTTCGTGACATGTGTCACATCATCAGTAATCCTCGTCAAATGTTAAAATTCACATAAAACACATAAAAACACTTTTGCACATATTTACTAAATTACAATAACGACACACACATAACACGATGTAACTTGGGCTTCGTTGGACCGGTCCGACCGCACGTGTAGTTGCCGAGCCACTAATTGAACTAAGTCCAACTTATTAAGTGGACTATATTAAGTGGAACGATATTGGGCAAAAGAAGAAGAGGCAGGCCTCGAAGAAGATGGCAGCAGGATGTCGAGGAGGATCTGAGAAAGATGGGCATTAGGAACTGGAGACTGAGGACAATGGACAGAGATGAGTGGAGACGGGTCGTAGCGGAAGCCAGGGCTCACCATGGGCTGTAGTGCTGGAGAGTAGTAGTAGTAGTAGTAGTAGTAGTAGTAGTAGTAGTAGTAGAAGATGACTCTAGCTGTGAAACTTTAATGTTAGTTTTGGTATTTATTTTATACTCGGTGCTAAGAGTGTAGATTATGTTACAAATTGCCTTCAAAGACTCAACTTCTTTCAGGTATATTTACAATGTAGTCTTACAGTATCTTAATAATTATAATAAGTGATAAAAGAGACAAAATTTAGTAATTACAATAACAAAAAAATACAAACTACAATGTCTGAAAGTCCAGAGCATGAAAAAAGACAAGTTACCTGAAGAAAGCTGAAAAATTAATTTAGTGTAACCAGTCTTTTTTTTTTCTTTCAGCGCCTGTGTCCAGAACTTTAGATAGCGCTCCCACCCCACCCAATAGAAAATCACTTTATGAAAACGTATCAGTGAGTACAAATGAAATACAATATATATTAATTATAAGTTTATTGAATAATGACCAGGAATTACAAAAACTGTATAAAAAACAATAAACTTATAAGAAGAGTATAGACCGGGCGCCCAGGGGACTGGTGTATGTAACATATGAGCACCGCATTCTGAGTAGTGAGTCGTACACCTGAGACCTTCAGGTAAAAAAAAATGTATGTTGCCGGAACGCCAGATGGTCAATTCCCCCCTTTCCCCTTCCACTCCCCTATGTATAAAGTAAGCGCGCATTGTTAGTCATCTTTGGACGCTGTACGTAGTACATACGTGTCGTTTGTAAGGAAGCATTTCATCATTATTTAGTGAAATTAACTTATTTAAAGTGTTTCTTTAATTATTTTGTACATTTAACACGAATTTGTTTAGTTTGTGACAAAGTATTTTAGTAATTTGTGAACCTAACCTATATATAAACTATTTCTGTAATTTTTCATTTAATACGTATTTATGAGTGAAAAAATGTCACTAAATGTTGTCAACACGTTGAAGAGGAAAACACCAGGTGAGGTTTTGTGCTTTTTTTGTGATTCATCAGGACAATTACTGGTTAACGAACCAAAATCAAATTCATTTTTAACAATTAAAAAAAGCAGCAGATAGATGCAAGGATGTTATCTCTGACAAGTTTGAGAGATTGTATAATCCAGAATCAAACGTACAGTGTTTTTCGTGGCACAGAGCCTGTACGGCAAATTATGTAAGCGAAGAAAAAATTCGATGTGGAGAGATAGCACTACATAAATTACAACAAGAAGAAATTGCTACTACCAGCTCTGAAGCAACATTGCCAGATAACCCAAACACTTGTACTTCTTCAAGGAGCATTGAATCATCTACGAATAAATGTTTGATATGTGGCCAAGTAACGAAAAATGAATGTAGCAAACTTTTCACGTGTTCTGAACTTCCTGCGGCACAACAGATTTTCAACGCTGCACATAAAAGACAAGATAACATTTTCACTGAAATCAGTCTATGTCAAACTGCGACTGATTTGCTTGCTAAAGAGATCAGATACCATAAGGCTTATTATCACAATTATGTAAGAGTACCGAGATCCTCTGTAAATCCAGCAGGCCGACCATCATGTAAAATACCTCCAGAACAACTACAGATTGCATTTGAGAAACTTATCGATGAAATAAAAGACGAAATGTCCATGTGTTCTTTTGAAATGACATATTTAGCATCCTGGGTTGCAGAACTTACGGAAATTGAAGACACAGTTGTAGGTAATCGAACAATGAAAACACTTATTATCGATAAATACGGTGAGACAGTTTTATTTTCATATCCGGTTGAAAGGTCAAAATCTTCCATGGTGTTCATGAGCAGGATCCCATTCAGTAGTATGATTGAACGTGTTCATCAGTTAATATCAGCCAATGAAGTCGTAACGTATGCAAAAAAACTTACAAAAGAGGTATTAAATACAAAACTAGTACCAGATGGCTACTTGTGCGATGAGATTCTTATTGATAGTTCATTGAAAAACATCTATTTGCCACCGACATGGAATACTTTTATGTAAGCAATGCTCAGCGCTAAGAATAATAAATTAGGCCAAAACGTTCTTCTAAAAGCACTTTCAGCATTTTGTGATATTTTTTATACTATTACTAATGAAAAAACGCCTACACATGTAGCTTTGGCTGAAACCATTCACAATCTGAGTAGATCAAAGCATATTATTACGATATTGAACAAATTTGGTCATTGCATAAGTTATAAAGCATTGAAGGACCTTGACCAAGAAGTGACCACATCTATTTTGTGTGAAGATGAAGATAAAAAAATATTTATACCTAAAAATATTGCACGATACCCATCATTGTTTCTTCATGGTGCCACAGACAATAACGATTTTAACGAAGAAACATTAAGTGGCAAAGAGTCAACCTATGTTACTGCCATGGTGGTTTATCAAGAACAAAAACCTTCGCAAGATGGTACATTTCTTCTGAAACTAAAGCCTACACATGAACAGAGCGATAACGATTTCAGAGCTTTGAATTGTCAAGAGATTTATCATTTTAATACAATAAATACAATAGCTTGTACACCCAATTATGTCGAAAGTAATTACTTATTAAATATCAAGCAGACTAATTTACAAATTACAAATTGTTTATGGGTCTTATGCAGAATGCAGTATGATAAATCTAATAACAATTTCGTCAGACCATCTGCCAATGCCATACCAGGATGGACGCCATTCCAGCAACTTCTTTCATCAGATAATACATGTATATCAACCGCAGGATATTGTCCTGTCATCCCATAACCACCCACATAGAAGGATGTTGTTTATACTGCTATGAAAAACTGTGTTGAATTAAGTTACTCTCTGGGTAAGGAGGTTGCAGTTCTCTCATGCGATATGTCTATATATCTCATAGCTAAAGAAATCCAACTGAAAACTCAAGAATTTTGTAATTTAAAATTAAGAGTCGGAACATTTCATTTACAAAAAAAATTGTCTGTGCTGCTTGGGTCAATACATTGAAGGTAGTGGACTTGACTCTTTCCTGGTTGAGGCGAATATCTATGGGCCTAATACTCTAGCCAACATTGTTAAAGGTACACAGTATAATAGAGGCATACAAGCGCATAAACTTGCATATGAGGCACTGAGAACTTTGCAATTTGCAAAATTTATTGAACACATGGCCTTTTCTTCTCATGACGTCGAGAAGCTGCAGATGTGTCTTCAGGAGATGAGAGAGGCTAAGGTAGATAAAGACCATTGTGGATTAATTGAAATATATAACATGTACTCAAACGTTATTGACGATTTTTTAACAAAGTTGTGGGGTTATGTACGTGTTATGTGCACCGAAAACGAAAATTTCAAGTATTCCAGCAAGTATTGTGACATGGTGGACATCCTTTCAAATTCCATTAAAGCTGACAGAATCTGCGATTTTGATCTACATTTGCAAACTACAAGACAGATGTTACCGTATTTCTTTGCTATGAATCACACAAACTATATGCGTGGAGTCACTCTTTACATACAAGGTATAATTCAATTGCCCCAGGAAGTAGTCGATGACTTGCAGAGAGGAATGCTCTCTGTGAAACGAATAGAAGGAAAATTTAATTCAGTAGGCTGCGACTTGGCACTTGAACAGACTCAAAATCGATCTTCAGCAGTCACCGGAGGATTAATTGGTATTACACAAAATAAAGAAGTGACGCAGAGGTGGCTACTTTTGTATCCCTTTAAAAATGCAATTCATTCGGCCCTTTTATCATATCTTGGAATTCAAAGTGATGCTACAAGTGACATCGATTCCAGTTCCCATAGTGAGTGGAGTCCATCAAGGATTGCTAAAGATAACAAGGACATTGAGAATTTGATTTTGTGTATGAATGATTGCAATCCTTTTAAGGTAAATAACGACTGTGGTCTCTGTAACATTTTTACAGGTGCTCTTGCTGAAAACTCCACAACTCAATGTTTGCTCAATATTTATGAAGCTGGTGAATGCTTGATAAATAATTTTGAGAAAGAACGATTTCTGCTGAATCAAACAAATATTTTTGACCCTAAAAAAAAAATACAATTTAAAAATGTTTGTTATGCTACAGATGTTAAAGCTACGAGTACCAACAAGCAGTTGCAAAATTCGAAAGATATAACAAAAGTCCAACAATCATTCATGTTGGCTACCCAGCGAGAAATCGACCTTAATATATTATCATCCCATAAAATATTATATTATTCAAAATATCTTTTTGACAGCAACGTCTTCTACAGGAAATGTGTCAAATCAATATTAGCTCTTGAAATAGAAAACAATCATGATTGTGGAAATAATACCCTACAGGACATTATGTCCTTAGATACTCCAAAAATATACATTATTGATGGCATGTCGATTGTGCATCAAACTCAACTAAATACGTTTCGCACTTTTGGTGAATTTGCAGGAGCTTTTTTAAAAAAAAATCATAGGACTTTTGTCCCAACCTTATGTTCAAAGGGTCGATGTTGTATTCGACAGATACGACGATATCTCCATTAAGTTTTTGGAGTCAAAATTACGAGCTAAAGGACAGACTTCCAGTAAAATAATTATATCTAGTTCATCAACGAAAATTACAACGAACTGCAAAGATTTTTTTGCCAACTTAGAAAGTAAATTACAGCTTGTTCAATTTCTTTGCAAAAATGCTCCCTCATTCTCTCAAGTAAACGACAACAAAGAGCTGTACATTTGCGGTGGATATGACGACCCAACAATATGTATGAAAATACAAGGTTGCACTTTTTCGGAGGTAACAGATTTGAAATCTAATCACTTAGAAGCAGATTCACAAATGTTTTCTCATATATTGCACGCTGCGAAGACACAAAATGCAGATATTATCATTCTAAGTGCTGATACAGATGTTTTCGTCTTAGGTATTTATTTCTGGCATAAGCTTGCTCAGACTGGGTCTCGAGGTCTACGGTTCGATGGTTCGCACAAGAAAAAATGTGTTTTAGGCTGTTACTTGGCAGTTCAATCCCTTGGGGAAGGCATCTGTAATATCTTGCCTGCATTACACGCCTTAACAGGTTGCGACACGACTAGTCGATTTGGGAATAAAAAACAATCCTTGAAAGTTGCATCACTTGATTTCATTCAAAACACAGTAAAACACAGTTTCAACATTGGGAAATGGAGTACTCTCACTCCTCAGCAGTTGGAAGATCTAGAGAAAGTTTGCACTTATCTATTTTCGAAACAGAAAATCACTGCGGATGAACTTCGATACAAAATGGTATCCCAGAATATTGGATTTGGTTTAAATATATCAAGAATAATATGTACTTCTGATTCACTCTACTTGCATTGTTTAAGAGCTGCAGCACTAACTTATTTACGGAAAAATGATTCGGAACCAATTATTGAACCTATTAATTTTCTGGACTTCGGATACGAATTACATGAACATTATTTATATCCTAAGCAAATTACAAGAACTCCTTTGCCAAAAACCTTAATAAACCCATTTAAATGCAGTTATAATTGTCGGACAATGTCTTGGTACTGTAAAAAACTAAATTTGACCTGTATTTCATTATGTAAATGCGTTAACAAAGATTGTGAAAATATATAATAAAAAATTTTAATATTTGTTCGTGTTTAATCAACATGCATCAACTTTTTTTTTAATTTTTTCAATAAATTATGTTTATACTACATTCTTAATGTTTAATTTTAATGTTTTTCCTTTTCTACATTCCATTTTACCCCCTACTTTTGATAGAAAACATAAAATTACTCAATTTTATCCCTCGCCTTATGGCAAATCCCATGTAATTTCCTTAAATAATTATCCGACACTTTCTGACCTGGCAACATTCATAAATATGATGTCTATGAACTCTATAAACAATATCTACTGTCAGAATGAGGTGCTCATATTTTCCCTACAACTATCCCTTGGGCACCTGCTCTATACAGAAACAAAATCATAAAATAATTTGGAAAAAATAAGGTACTTTATGTTATTTGCCAAGAAAATCATTTGCCAATTTGCACCTTATACAGTTTTACATAAATTAACAGTTTATTTTAAACTTAGTTTTTTAAAAACAAAAATATTAAATGTTTTTTGGTACATAATTAATCTCTCCATAACAATGAATATTCCTGTTCACTTACAAAATCTCAAGCACACACAACTGTCAAGATCGCAGCATTTACATGTCACAGATGTACTGAATGAAACTGTCTTTGTTTCGGCTGCTGACTCATAACTAATGATAAACAATTGAACTTGTATGCGCAATGCTATTCCCGTTAGTTACAGCCAATAGGCATATGAAACCGTCCTGAACATACCAATTTAAAATGATGTGTGAACGTGCAAATTTACACGACCATAGTACCACCCTTGTTTGTTATCATTGTTTATCTGCATTGTGACTGAACAGTTTGGGATTTGAGGTTATGTTTTTATTTTGTTTTGAATGTAAAGGTTTTTAGCTTTGTGTGATGGGCAGCATGTTATTTCATTGAAATTTATTAGTGTGAAAACTTCATGAACATTGAATTGACTAAGCTAAAAGCTAAAAAAAAAAAATAAAGAGGAAGCTCATTTCAAAACAATAAAAAAACCTCAAAAACTAGATCAATTTTTTAAAACTACACCAGTATGTAATGATAGCCCTTTAGTTAAATGTGTATTAGAAACTGACTTCAATGTTTCAAGTACTTCTGCAGCAGAGGTTGCAGACGATCAGACCATTAATAAACCCGTGGATAATTCAATCATTTAAGGGAATCAAAATAATTTAAAAAGTATCACTTGTATTCCAGGGTTTAATATTTCATTAGATCCAAATACATGGGGTACTTTAACGTCAGATTTGACTGATTATATTATAATAAACCTACCCAAACATTTTTAAAATGTCAAGGACTGCGATTTTTCTAAATCTAAACGTGAATATGCAGACAAAGTAAGAGTAGCAAAAGAACATATATGTTAGTTACTTGTTTGCCAAACGGGGAGTTGAAAAACGAGAGTGGCTTATGTACTCTAATTCTAAGGGCTGTTTCTATTTGTTCCCTGTAAGCTGTTCCAGCCATCCGAAAATGAGAACTCGTTTTCTAAGAGTTTCAATGATTGGAAAAATAGCAGTCAGCTTTCTGAGCATGAAAAGGGTGCAGAACATAGATTGAATACAAAAACATTTTGTCGTAAGAACTAATGTTATAGGTAAAATTAATTCTGCCTTATATGAGAACTATGTTAAAGAAGTGGAATATTGGCATAGTGCTCAAACGGGTAGTAGATGTCATCAAATTCCTTGGCACACGTGGAATCGCTTTCCATGGTGGTTCCAAAGAAAAATTTGGTATCCTAGGAAATGGAAACTTCTTGGGAGCCTTAGAGCTTCTTGCGGAGTATGATGTTGTTAATTCACTGAATATTAGTTTACCATTAGCTTGTTGTATCTTTAGTCAAAGAATACAAAAAAGTCTAGACCTATTTTTTTAATTTTATAAAAAATATAAGAAATAATTAATGTGTTATAACTAGATAATAAAAAAGATTTTTTTTTGTTAAATTTCTGAATAAGCTTAGATAAGTCACTCTCCTTAAAAAATAAATTAATTTGCTCAATTCTTTTGTATGGTTCTTAATGTTTTGAAAAAGTTTCCTAAATGAAAGCACGCTTTTTTATAGTAGCCTACTCATTCATAGTATTATAGGCCTCATATTGATAGTATTAATCTGACATCAAAAATTACTTCTGATATTATTTCAAAGTCACAGCCAGGGGGCCGCTCAGAAAACTTGGCCTAGGGCTGCAAAAATCTTAAATCCAGCACTGTGTGTATACCAAATGTCAACTCCATGTCTCGTTTCATTCAACAGTAGGCCCTAATTAATTATTTTTTTAACACATACAGATGGAAAATGAAGCATTTTTTGGCCATACATTTATTAGAAATTTTCGTTCAACTTAATGAGTAGAATGAATTCTCAAAGTTTGGCACCACCTTTTGGGAAAACTCTGTATATTGGTCTCATGAAATAGTAGAAACCTTAACATAGTATGTCTTTTTTGTGTGTGGTTTCTTGTATATGACTGTGGTAGTTATAGTCTTCCTCTAGATGTGCTTACACATATATGAATATACATGTTCTCATGTCTCATGTAGGTTTTGGATACAGGATTGGAGTTGCTTCTGGCCCTGACAAAGAGTGTCCTCAGTAGTTATATTGTGTGCAGCATTCCTGTAGTCCTTAAAATCAAGTAAAATGGGTGGTAGCGAACTTTGATGGTTTCTCAGACTTTCCTTTCTACTGCACTTATGGTAGAGGTTATTTCTTAAATTTTATGGTGTGCTCTGCCTCTGTGGAGTGCCATGCTGGCACTGGCTTATTGTCACCTTTCTCCATATAACCTTGCCTTTTTATGATTTTTTTCTCTTATGATACTTGAATATTCTTTCTGAAATGTGGAAATTACATTACTAATAACTCTCAGTTTAACTATTAAAAGTTGAAACAACACAATAATGAGTTTATTTCAGAAATTGAATTCCTGCTAGGTATAACCAACAATTTAAAGAGATAATTCACATATACATTCAGTGTATTGCAAGTCAGTGTTTTCAAAACATTACTAATTACTTTAAACTTGTAACAGTACTGCATTTAATTTGTTTTTGATTCAGCCAGTTATGTCATATCTGACTTACTATAAGTTTAGCAAGCTCATACTGCATAAAACAAAGTTACTTTAATTTTATTAATTTTTAATAATAAAAAAAATACTGGTAAACTATATTATAAAGTTTAACCATACTTTATACATCCATTTTTCATTTAACATAGTGGTTTCAAACTTTAAAGCGGCCATGGGCTACACTTAAACTTAGGAGCCCAACAGTGGGCCATATCATAAAAGATCAATTTTCAATAAGAAACGTAAAAATAAAAAAGGCAGTAGTGATTTATAAATAAGTAAACAGAGGTGATTTACACATTTAATGTATGTTACTATATATTTTTAATGGTACAGTCTTTATTATGTCAGTACAATAATGAAGAACGATGTTAAACATTGTATATTTACATAAAATCATCAATCTGAAAACTGAGGCCGATCTGCTGAAGCCACTAAAGCAGGAATGTTCACATTGAGCTCAGTGCTTGCTAATTTCAATAAGTGAAGCAGAGAAGAATCCGTGAGGCAACTTTTACTGTAGTTCTCGATTAACTTCAATGTGCAGAACATGTTTTCGCAGATGTATGCATGTACTCCCACATATTGACATAATTTTCATAACACAATTTCGCAAATCTTTAAAGTCATTCATCAGGTAGCAGGTTACAGAAATCTGACCCCTTTTCCTTGTCTGGTCTGCAGGAAGGGGATCTGATTGTAAATTACACAATACTAGTTGTAAACTCTTAAACGCAACTTTGAATAACAGATGTGACTGACTATGAATCAAGGACGAAACAACAGACAAGCGTGTATGTTTTGTACAACCAAGGGATGGAAATACAGTAGACTGAGTGTTTATAATATGATGAAAATAAAAAAGGACTATTGCAATACACTATCTATTAAACAAGGTGAAATCTTCTGTGTGTTTATTAGTGAATCAGTGAAACACTTTTTTCATGGATTTCTCCTACAACACTATTCTCAATTAAAGAACATTTTATTATTCACTTACTTATTAAAGTAAATTCGTTTTCCAAGATAAGGTCATGGGGTCCCATAAAAAGGTGTTGCAGGTTGCAAGTTGGAAATCTTTTTCTGTGTGTGTGTGTGTGTGTGTGTGTGATCAGGGCCGGCCTAAGGCGTGTGCGACGTATGCGGTCGCACACATGCGATTTTGGGAGGGGCGCCAAAATGAGAAAAAATATAAAAAAATATGTTAAAATTAAAATTTTTATGTAATTTTGAATGCAAATTAGCCATTTGAATATGTTAATAACTTTTGTTCAACAAATAAAATGTTGCTTGAAAGTACAGTAAAGAGACTGGCTACTGGCTCCAAATGCTCCGCTCCGTTGTTTTGACAGAACTGAACAGTTGTAGATAGTGAGTCATAATCACAATCACATGTTTAGTCTATCTGTCGCGTCGACGTCTGGTGCTGTATCTGTGCTGCGACAGGTGGCAGTCGTTATCTGATGTGAGTCGTGACAAGTGTATCCAGTTGACGTCTGCATATAATTAGTAATTAGTTTTGTGTTTTGTGATAAATATTAGTTTTGTGTTTTGTGAATTGTGATAACTCTATTTGTGATGTTAATAAACTAAAAATGTTTTCCAAACCTTCTGGATGTCAAAATAGGAAGCGGAAAGCTAAATCCTTAAAAGAAGCAGAAGCCAGTGCTAAATTACTATGCAAGTATTTATCAAAACCACAAAACCCTGTCTCTAGTACAGAAAATGTAGCTACGAATGACGTAGCCCTAACTGATGAACCTAAGCTCAGTGAAAAAGACGAGCACTCTAAGGGACAAGAACTACAACTACCAGAGTGTAGAGATAGTTTACAAACTGAAACTGGTATTCATGAAATCGCAACAAATATAGCTGATGAAACTTGTCAAGGTCAAGAACCTGTAACTGTAACTCATTCATTGGAAGAGCAAGAAAATGGTGGCCCCAGCTCGGCGGATGTTGGTGTTACAGTTTCATTTCCATTAAAAGATCCTGCTACATGGCCTACACATCTTAATCCAAATGATCGTGATTGCATTATAGCTGAAGGGCCGTTCTCTCCATATTTAGAGAGATATCCCAAAGATGGAACAAAGAGGTCATTTTCTATTTTACTATCGGCTGGCTCCAAATGGTGAAAAAGTTAAGAGACGTTGGCTATTGTATTCTCAACAAAACAATAGTGTTTACTGTTTTTGTTGTAAGATATTTAGTACTGCACGTTCCAATAAAACTTTATCAGATCAAAGCGGAAACTGTGACTGGAGGCACATTGGAACTATACTGACACGTCATGAAACTTCCCCTAATCACCTAAAGTGTTATGAAAGGTGGGTGGAGGCGGAAAGGAGACTGAGCACAGGTAAAACAATTGATGATGAAAACCAGAAAATAATTGCCCAAGAAAAAGAACGATGGCAGAATGTTCTTAAACGACTTCTTGCCGTAACACAATTTCTTGCCCAGCACCAAATGGCTTTCCGAGGAAGAAATGAAACCCTGTACAAAAAGGACAATGGAAATTATTTAGGGCTTGTTGAACTAATTGCCCAATTTGATCCTGTAATGAAAGAACATATATGTAGAGTATTGGCAAATGAAAAACAAAGGTGTCTGTCATACTTGGGGAAAAACATACAAAACGAATTATTGACTCTGATGGGAGACAAAGTAAGAGAAGAAATACTAAGCAGAATTAAAGGAGCCAAATACTATGCATTGATTCTCGACTGCACACCCGATTTAAGTAGGAAAGAACAGTTCTCTGTTGTTTTGAGGTACGTTTATGAAACAAAAGAGAAAAAAGTTGAAATTTGTGAACGTTTCCTAGATTTCTTTGAAATAACAGACACTTCAGGGAAGGAAATGTCAGAAACAGTCTTAAAAAAACTGCAAGAGTACGACTTGGACATTGCAGCCATCTAATTGCAGAGGCCAGGGATATGATAATGGGGCAAATATGAAAGGAAAACATTCTGGACTACAAAAACAAATTTTAGAAAAAAACAAGAGAGCTTTTTTTGTACCATGTGGCTGTCACAGCCTAAACTTGGTACTAAGCGATGCCGCAAAAACCTCAGTACCAACAGTTACCCTTTTTGGAACAATTCAACGATTGTTTGTGTTTTTTAGCTCATCAACAAAACGTTGGAGCAAATTGTTAGAGAGTCTGTCACAATCATATAAGGCGTCATCAGTATTTGGGCCTTCTCTCACATTGAAAGAACTTTGTGTAACTCGCTGGGAAGCACGTATTGAATCACTCAAAGCAGTAAGATACCAGATTGTGCAAATCCGACAAGCACTTTGGGACCTACTCTTTCGCAAGAAAGACTCAACAACCTTGCAATTTTGTCCATTGAAAATGATATTTCATCGTCATTAGATTATGATGCACTAATAAAAACATTTTCGGCTGCTAAAGCTAAGTGCTTCGGTCCACTGCTAAGTGTATAATACAGATTATTTTAATCAATTATCTTGATCTTTTACACTACTACTATCAATTTATAGTTATATTGATGTACCTTTTCGAGAAAAGTGAATACCAAAGTTTATATTTCTGAACTTTTCGTACTTTTTCTAATGTACTGACATAACTTTTTTTAATATTAATATATTCAAACTGAAATGTATTTTTCATGAATATTAAATCAAATAAAACTTTTGTTGTAGTAAAAAAATGTGTCTGTTATTTTCTACCTGACAAAACAATAAACTGAGTAAAAGACTTTGTTAGGAGTTTGCTCTTTACACAAGTACAGTACAGCACGCCTATTGAAGTTTGAAAAAGTCAGTTAAAAGAATTAGTACTAGAAGAAGTCATTTAAAAAAATAAAAATAATGAAAAGGTACTAAATACTTTACTTTAATATTTATTATTTATTACTACTTATTAGTTTTAGTTTTTGGTTTTTAATCCCTTTAAAATGCCAACTTCAGTTATTAAGTTCCGACAAATTTCAGTTATAGAGCACCCATACCATTTTTTGGAGGGTTTTCTATACCCATTTTCATTGTAAGGGGCGCCAAAACTCATTCTTGCACACACAGCATTTTGCTCTTAGGCCGGCCCTGTGTGTGGTGTTTAAGACTTGTCCAGAACCTGGGGCAAGCCCCCTTCAGCCAGATGGTAGGATGTGAGGAGACAAACGCCAGTGCTGGCTGAAAGCGAAGAAGATGATGGAGGCACATTGAGGGTAGAGTAGTGGATGCGTGTGTGTAGATGTAGTTTGTAGCCATATAGGTAAAGGAAGTGGCTGATGGAAGTGCCATTAAGTTTAGTTTATACATGAGGGCAGCCAAGAAGGGACAAGTAGCGCAGGTCGCCAGAGCTGGAAGGAGGTGACAGAGAGGTGTCAAGGTAGGCGGGGGACACAAAGAAGACAAAGAAGAGGGCTAAAAACTTGGTAAGAAGTTAGGGAAAATTTAACTTATGTGATGACGAAGGATGGCAGGTTGAATATGTTTGAAGCTGGGAGTTAAATGTTTCTATTCCTATGACAATGGTGGCGAGGAGTTCTGGGAGGAGGTTCATCGGCTATGGTAAGGAGATGGGTAAATATTTACCTGTGCTACACCATACGCCATATTAACTGAGTAGTTAGTGGGATCACCACTACATTTTGCCTTAACGTAATTCAATTGCCTACAACGCAAAGCATTACATTTCAGACTCGTGGGTGGCCGACTCATCAGTTTCCTACAGTATCCACCGCTGAGAGTGATTTTGGGTAGCCGGCTCACCGCACATGCTTTAGTCTACGGCGCCTTCGGCGCCTCCGAGGTTACTAATAATAAACTCGCGGTGGGCTCAACGCAAAGCTTTAAACCGCCGTTTGGGCTCAACGCAATTTTGAACATGTAAGAATCATGTAAATTTTGTTTTGGAAACGCATCAACATGATTTCCAGTCAAATTCGGCTCACCGTCTACACAGTCAATATGGCGATCATTCACTTTTGCATGCATCCTTATGGGAGTATTTATTTTATTTTTTTCTTCGTAAATAGCTTCGACCCCCGTTTAAAATTAATTTTCGCGTGTTTATATAACATAGAAGAATACAAAAAAAAATATTTCACTTCAAGATTGTATGGTGGAGCACAGGTAAATATTAACCAGGAGATGGTTTACGAGGAAGGAAGGTCTGCAGGTGTTGAAAGTAGGGATGAGCATCGCCAGAAAACCATCGATGTTTAACATCGTAAAGAGTACATCGATGTTAAAAAAACATCGGTATGAAAACATCGATGTTTTTATGCCAATGTTGCAATTCAAATAAAAATCTATGCTTTTTACATGTTTGTAATAGTACAAATAATTGGGGATGAATAATAAATAAAAATAATTAAAGAGAAGAATAATATACCCGATACTTTACTCACTTACCTTACAGAACCAAAAGCCCTTGGGTCACCACCACATTTTGACAGGCGGAATGTGGAAACCTCAACTACCCGAGAAAACAATTTAAATACATCCAACTTCCCCGTATCAGATTTTCCAGGGCCATTGACGAACTCGTTGAGAACAGGTTATGTAAAGGCGAGGTGACGTTAAAATAATTTAACTCACATTCATAATTAACTAAATCTGGTCATTATTATTTATTATTATAATGATTATAAAGTGTTTGAACAAACATACATAAAACCACCTCCTTTAACAAAAACAGAAACCTCTTTAAATCTATGTCAGGTTTGTTTACTCCTAGTGAAAGTTTAAATTAGTATTCCCAAAGAGAGATAGGCCTATAAATTCTCTTATTTTCTTTTAAACAGTAAAAGCTTAATAAAATCACAGTGTACAGTACTACTGTTAATACGTTTAGCTTCAATTTATTTATTGTAACAAATTATACAGGTATATGTATAATAAGTATATAACAGATATTCGTAGTTCGTACCTGTTATTTTTTTGGAACGGTTACGTTGGTACCTGTAACTTTCGAATACAGTGTTGCCAGATCTTCCGAAATTTCTATTTTTTGTAATATTCCAGAAAATACGAAATTTAGTGTAAATCTTCCGAATTTTTTCCGACGCGAGTTTCGGTGAGAGTAGGGCATGAAGCTGCGATTCGCGCGATAACGTACCTGAAGTTAACTGCATGCGAGGCGGGTCTTTTTCCGCGGCGGGTCATTTTCCTACTCTCGTTTCAGTGCAATGTCGCATTTCAAGAGTTTTGTTTTTCCGTACGATATGACGTCAAATCTAGTGTTTCCTTGCAACCGTAATTATAATTGCTTTCAATAAAAGTTTATAGAAGTCTTGTCCAAAATTATAGTTCCTTCCTCCTGTCGCAAACAATTATGACCACCCATACACAATGATGTAATAGGCATTTTGCAATATCCACTTATTTTACCATACTGCTTATTCAACAAAGAGTGACTAATTGTTTAGTCTCAAGCTGACAGAATCGCACGACATGACTGCACCTGAATAAACAGATACTGTAATGTCTAACCTACACCAGGTCATAATAACTGTCAATATTATAGTGATATTTAGTCATAATAACGTCAAGTCGCCGTGATAAACATGAAAATATGTCACTTTCCGAACTTGGTGAAAGATATTCAGGAACTTGACACCGAGTGGAGGATGCTGAGAAACACAAAGGTAGACATAGACAGTGAAAATCCAACAGAATTTTGGAATGCCGTGCGTAATGTGAAAAAGGGGGATGGTTCACCAATGTTTCCGAAGCTGTCTACCTTTATGCGGTCACTTCTGTGTTTACCCCATTCATCCGCAAGTATTGAGAGAGTATTTTCTACTATAAACCGTACGAAAACTAAAATCAGAAATAGACAGAGCACCCAAACGATCTCCAGACTTCTGGATACCAAAATAAATACAAAATCTGCAACCTGCTTATGATTTCAAAGTTAACGCGGAGTTTACAAGTTTGGTGAACAACAGTATCTACATGACTGGCGGGGAAGAAGAAAAAGTGAAGGAGGGGGAGGTTTAAAATATAAGACAACGTTGGTGTGTTAAAATTATTTTGTGATAATAATTATGTATACTGTATATATTCTTTTCATTTAAGCTTACATTTTCTTGAGATTTGACAAAACTTCCGAAATTTTCGGCAATCTTCCGAAATTTTCATGTCAAATCTTCAGAAAAACTTTTTTTATACCTAGCAACACTGTTCGAATACTAGGTGGAATACTAGTTTAGTGCACCTCTATAAAGAACAGAATATGAGATAAAAAATAAGACTATAAAAGAGGTTAATTACCTACCGTCACGCTTTTTGAAATCCGAAAACAGGATTACTCGAGTTTCGACACATTAAGTGTCATCTTCAGATCCTCGATGAATATAAGTTAAAAATACATTTGTTGATTAACGTATTTTTAACTTATATTCATCGAGGATCTGAAGATGACACTTAATGTGTCGAAACTCGAGTAATCCTGTTTTCGGATTTCAAAAAGCGTGACGGTAGGTAATTAACCTGTTTTATAGTCTTAAAACGCTTTTGGAGGCAAATACAATGTTTAAAATAAAAAATAATACAAATAATGTACATGGAAAGACGCGAACAATATATAATTCATTTTAAAAATACCTTTAACGTTGCAATATATCTTTCGGGTGGCATAATTAACGGGTAGATAATTATGAACGATGCCGATTATATTAAAAATTCAAATGTAAACTATTTAAATTATGTTTTAGTGGATGGTCAGTGAGGATCGGTCACTAACCATCCACTAAAACATTCACTGATTGACGGTCACTAAAAATTTAAGGATTTATTTAAATTATGTTCTAACACTATCGCAATTAAAAGAGAAAAACGCTACACCCAGTATAAAATATAACTAAAAAATCTAAAACTAAATCAGAATGAAAACCAAATACGACTAACGTAAAGAGTAAACCGTTATTTCGTACGTATGTAAGCTAAAGTTAATTTTGAAACTGTTGAAACCTATGTAACGGTCTCCTATAAAATGGGTTTGTTAGTTTTACCGTATTATTACGTCACTACGTAGCTCATATACATGGTACTTATCGTTTACCTAGCGTAGGGAGCAAACTACGTAGCCATTAATATCTAAAATAAAAATTTGTTGATTTAAAATAAACTAAATTTAACAATCAACTTAAAAAAAAGTCTTCATTACAAAATAAAAAAAAGTGTTCAAAGGAAAACATCGAAACGAAACCATCGATAGTATGAAAACATCGCAACTGAACCATCGATGGTAAAAACATCGAACGTTAACCATCGATGTTTTTGGAACATCGGCTATCGATGCTCATCCCTAGTTGAAAGTAGTTCTGTTGATGGAGATGGCTATGGATTGTAGAGAAGTGCGTTGTTTTGCAGTTTGTGAGTATTTCTGGTTTATCTTGTACAAGAAGGAGTTAAGGTTTAGGAAGTTTGTTGAGTGCATACAGAGCGGTATTAGAGGTTTTGGTGAGGGGAAAATCTGTGACAGATAAGTTGAAGAGCTTGCCATTTGGTGATTCGGAAGGCAATTTGGAAAGCACAGATTTAACACATTGTATACTATCCCTGCGAACTGTATCAACTCCATAAGTGACTTTGTTTTTCCCCACTGTGTGGACCTGGGCTACCCATTCATTAATACCACACCATAATAAACACATCTTTTCTGTATATACCTTTTTAATCACCTCCTATACACAATCTTACTCAAAAATTGTATGTCAATATTAACTTTACAAGATACACTGTCTGAATGTTACACAGAGAGATGCATAACTTACTATCTCCCCATACACACACACACATACATAAGGGAAAACAAATTTTCTCTCACTAGAAAGCACAGTACTTCCTCTTGATTCACCTTATTTGATACCACCTACATACTGAACTTATTGTATATGAACAGATGAACATCTTTGGTGCTAAACAACCAGCTTCGCTCCACTGCTTTGACTGTTGTTTTGACTCTTGGTGTGTAGTGGTGGATCCAAGTTTCATCCATCGTAATAAACCGATGCACAAAATCTGCTTTGTTCTTACTAAAATGCTCCAAGCGCTGTTCAGATATTTTCATGTGCATGCGTTTTTGATCTGCTATGAGCAAGCACAGCACCCACCTAGCATAAAGCTTTTTAATTTGCAATTTCTCGTATAAAATATGTCCAATGCATTCTTGTGAAATGCTTATAGTCTCAGCACTTTCGTGTATTTTTAATTTGGCAATCGTCCAAAACCATGTTATGCATTTTTTCAATGGATTCCGGTGTTGTTGCCGTTTTTAACAGTCCTTCACGTGGATCGTCTTCCAGGCTGGTACGACCATGTTTAAACTCAGCAGCACATTTTTTTAACTGTTGCAAATGAAGGAGAAGAGTCCCCATACACTTTAATGAACTCTGAATAAATTTTGCTTGGTGTTAAACCTTCTTTTACGGAGAACTTTATGATTACATGATAGGTACTCATTTTTCTCCATTTTAAGTAATATGGACAAAATTTCTGTTTCAAACAGATGTATAATACAAATTATTTTGTAGATTGACCAGAAATTGCACACGCATCCTAACAATAGATGTAGTACCAACATAACAAAAAGAAATTCACGATAGTGCTGCTGCCTATGGTCGAAGCCGAGAACTTCTCAGACTACCCTAGTAGTCTTGTAACAGCCTAGCATAGAAAGTGTTGAATTTATTTTACAGCGCTGGCTGTATATTTTATACTTCTACACTAAGATCGTCTACGACTGTCTGGTTACTTGGGTTTTTATCCAAAAGTATGGGTCACTTTATGTCTTTTCAAATAATGTGGTGCGGCAAAAGCCTTATCACATACATCACATATATAAGGTTTAGTACCCGATTGGATAAACTTATGATGAGTCAAATGACCATTCTGAGTAAAACATTTATTACACACATCGCACTGATACTGTTTAATACCCGCGTGAATTAGTTTATGTTGTACCAACGGCCCTGGCTTTTTAAAGACCTTGTTACAGACATCACATTTTAGTGGTTTACAACCTGAGTGTCTGGCCAGAAGTTTATGTCTAGACAAACTCTCTGACCGATTGTATTCCTTTTCACATATATCACATTTAAAGTTTTAATGTCACTTTGGATTAATATAGGTTGAACCAACGTACTTTTAACAATAGAATCCCTATAAAATACATCACGCTGATGCTCGTTAATGCCACTGTGACTTTCTCTGTGCAGTGATAACTCGTCCAACCCATTCAGAGTTGTCTGTTCTTGCAAAACTTCAAGGTTTTCATAACAAGGTTCATCCACACTGTCATCTTTTTTTACTGGAACACTTACTTCATAAGAAACCATCTGAAAATAAAGGTTGAAATTACTAATTAGTCACCGAGCTTATGATGGACCAGTGCGGACTTTTTAACCTGAACATAAACACACAGATAATTAATAAAGAACCCCCAACAATATGGAGATATTTTTATACCCACTCAGAGATTACAAATTTCTCACTAGTGGCTCAGCTTACAAACTGCCAGTTCAGAACTTCTTAATCTGAACACAACACAAAAAAAACTATCGGAGGTATGACAGTTAACAACTGACAGAATTCGAGGCAAGGGTGATGTTGTATTGTACTCAATAATCAATAATGTGGCTGTGTAATTTGAAGCCACAGTCTATGCGGATATCAGATCTTGTAATCATTAGTCATCACTTCTTCATAACACTCAATGTACTAAATGACAAATGCACAGGGATGACCGCATCAGGTGACTGTGTCATCCATTTACTTTGACTCTATGAGTAAACTAATAACATAAAGTTCACAATTGTCAAATAGATTGAACTGAATATGTTTTGGTAAGTAAAAACATGTTTTCTTCATGGTCTGTTTTTAATGTTACTTACCAATACAAAATGTGTACACGTGCATGCGCACGCATGTGTGTGTACACACACACACACACACACCACACAAATACTTTTCTATTCAAATTCAATACAATTGTACTTTCATTACAATAAGTTTATATACAAATCCTTAAATTCATAGTGACCGTCAATCAATAAATTTTTAGGTGAAGGGTTTGTGAGGATCGGTCAAAAATATGACACATATTTTAACTTATTTGTGTCGTTTTGACAACAAATTCTGTGTTTGGCATCAGTAACAATTTTCCTGATGACGACAATAAACATTGTCAAAACGTCGACACAAATAAGTTAAAATTTGTGTCATATTTTTGACCGATCCTCACAAACCCTTCACCAAAAAATTTATATGCAAAAATTAATAAGTCAATTATCTTGATTCTTTATCCACAGTCTTCAAGCTTTAATAAAACTGATTAGAAGCAATGAAATCTTTAAAATATAATGACGGTGGTATATTCTTTGTAATTTAAAATGACAGAATTACAACAGTTAATTCGTTTTTTTATTACCTTTTACCTTGTTCTAGAATGTGTAAGTTAAAGCCCCCTGGTTTTTCAATTATCTGCACACAACTGAGTTGACACTGTAATTGATACGAGGCATATCCAGAAAGTAAGTTCTGTTTTTAAATATTACCGCAGTATCGATGCCGTCACGCTGTTGCGCATGCATGGCAAGTTTTTTGATCCGTTGGCAAACCAACAACACAATTTATAAACAACTGTGCACTGAGTAAGCTTCGTTGGACGTGTTTATAATGTCGAAGAAACTCGAAACGCCCGGCGCATGTGAAAGTAGGTATGTGATTCTGTTGTTTGTTCGAAAGCCATTAAAACAACTGAAATTCACCGACAGATTTTCAATATTTATGGAGAAGAAGCAGGTAGCGATTCAATGGTTCTAAGATGGATACGACTTTTTTGGTTAGTCCAATCCAGAGTAAGCGACGTAGGATGCTCACCGGGGACATTCCAATGAATCATGGTAGTACACACACACTGCCACTGCAACGCAACATCTCACGAAGTTTGGCTGGCAACAATTCTATCATCCGCCTTGCAACCCAGACTTCACAACAAGCTAATATCATCTTTTCAAGCATGACAGATCCTTCCTTGGTGGCCAACAATGCAAAAGAAGCAGTTAATACATGGTTCAAATCACAGGTGGGAAATTTCTACAACGAAGGTATACAACACCTGGTGCCTCGCTATGAAAAGGGTTTCAAAAATGACTGAAACAATATAGAAAAGTAGCTTTAAGGTGTGTACTTGAAATTGCAATAAAAATGTTTTGAAAATATATTCTTAGTTTCCTTTAATGACCTATCGGAACTTACTTTCTGGATAGCCCTCGTATAATGCAGTATATTTCTGTTACTTATCACAGAAATTCATATAATTAAATCACTACCGACTCAGACCACAAAGTTTTTATGGGTAAAAACTTAAAAGTTTTACCTTATAGCCTGAACCAGTTTTCGTTTATTATAAGCTTCGTCACATCCTCTAACGAAACTTATAATAAGCGAAAACTGGTTCAGGCTATAAGGTAAAACTTTTAAATTTTTACCCATAAAAAACGTGTTCCGAGTCAGCAGTGATTTAATTATATTTAGTTAATCAACAGACATGTCATGAACAATGAAATCCAAGAACAGAAATTCAAAATAAAAAAAAAACCTAATTGAATCATATAAGTGGAGAGTAAACCCAAGTTGTAGGACATCTATTTCCTGTGAAGTTATTGTATGAAAATAATTGTATCGGAATTTTTATATAGAAGGACTAACAAATTTGAAAAGATAAAAAGATCATATACAGATCAAGTACTTTTCAATCCAGTTTTCTACTACACTGTATCAAAAAAAAAAACCTTGGTCCATAGGGCCTGTTACTATATAAGGAAAATATTGAACAAGGTACAATCTTCAGAAACATCAAATTATGGTTAATAGTATAAAAAATAGAAATTTCTAACATCTCTTAACCACACCCACAAATATAAGAAGTTCCTTTGTTATAAACGTCAGTACTGTACTACCAACACGCATTGTCAGATGACAAGCTGTTAGTTTTGACAAATATTTCAGTAGTTTTAGAACTTCTGTACTTCACAGATCAGGATACTATGCTACATGTGACTTTTCTTTCTTCCAAGACAAAACACTGACTGAAAAGATATTGAATCATACAAACACTAACAGAGCTGTCTCTCACAATGTTGCTTCTAACAGACTAATTTGAAAATAAATGTCACAATATATGATGTTAGATCACATAATATCTCTTTTATGTTAGTATTGTTTTATAGTATTATATATAACATAAGTCTTATAATCTTAATCTTACCCTTCATCAATGTAACTATATCCTGTAGCCCCAAGTTGTTAGTGCCAAATATCTTAAATTAATTATTATCCAACTATGTGAAATAAAAAATTGAAACTCTTTTATTCTGTCTTGTCTTAATTTCAATAAAATTTATTATTCATTTCTTTTTAATTTTAATTGAAATTTATCAACATACTGTAACGGGACATATCTGGGATGGTGATAAATTTTAAATAATTGAAAATAATTTTAAAGTAGTCCGTGTTCACCTGTGGGGTACCTCATGTTAACCAACTACACATACAGTGTTATTACAAAACATCACGTCTGTGTTTTGTCTCTGGATTCAGACCGGCCAGACATATTACGTAACGACAACAGTTTGTGGCAGTCGTGAATCAGGGAAAAATGAAGCCACGTGCGGATTTCACCAGGCGGCAAAATGTTGCAGAACTCGCTGCCCAGCTTCTAGAACATTTTAAAAGAACCAATTGGAGGGCAGACTGGCGATCACGTGACCAGACTCACCCTTGGTAATCATTACCCTAACGCCAGCTTAAGCGTTAGTCAACTCGTAACTCTGACCGCACGGTCAACCTATAAGTGCTCGAGCAAATTAAAGTCAGCCAACAAAATAAAAAAAAAACGTTATTTTAAAGTGGATTAAAATGACAGTGACGCATATAATACGAATCAATCAACAACAGTATCGCAGGTAAACAGTGTGAAAACCAATTTATGGTGTGTTAGCCAAAAAGAGTGCATTCACAGTAATGGTGCAACACAGCGGAGTTCATCAATCGTTAAGTATCAACTGACTTTCAACTATAAAATCATTTTACCTTTTTTCCAAAGTATAATTCAACATAAATAAATTGTAAATGTAAAATGTAAAATAGAGATTTCTAAGGGAAAGGGGCTTATAAAAGGAAGAGGGAGGGGAAGATATAAAAAGAGTACTGATTCGTTTAGTAGAAATGTAATTAAAAAATAGGTAAGGCAAGTTGTTTTTTGATGTATACTTGTTTTAGTAATTATTATTGGAGAATAAGCGATTAGTATGAAACTATATGATTTTTCTATGTAATATAAAAGCGGAAGTTGTAATAGCAAGAAACGTTAGAGCCAGAAAAGACAATAATCTGTTATGTTATTAGTTTACAAAGTAAATTGAAGAAGTTTTGCTCAATAAACGAGAAAGAATTTGTTAGAATCAGAAAAATTGTGTTAATATTATTTTGCACTTAAACCCAGATAACCTTTCTGCAACTGTTTTCGTCTATAGGACCCTGGTTGAAATCCGAAGGTAAGAAAAAGCAAAGTTTTATAGAAGTGGTAAGTTTTATTAACTCATAAAAAACAAATTGTAACAATACAATGCACTTTTCTTCAGTTAGTAGCTCCTTTAGGTTCGATAACATGACAACTCTTTCTCAGGGTTAATAAAAAAATCAATTAAAGTCGATGTACTGTCAACGTCATACATATGATAGACAATATACGAGGGTAAGTCAAAAAGTAAAGGCAAATTTTTAAAAAGGAACTTTTTATTGTGAAAACAAGATGACAAGTGCATCATTTCTCTACATAATCTCCCTCAACTTCTGTGCACTTGGTCCATCTCTTGACAAGCTTCGTAATTCCGTCCTGGAAGAAGATTTGTGGCATCGTGCACAGCCACTCGCGAACCGCCTCCACAACCTCGTCATCTGACGAAAACTTGGATTCATGCAGGTGCTCCTTCATCGGACCAAAAAGGTGAAAATCACTTGGAGCTAGGTCAGGACTGTACGGTGGATGCTCCAGCAGCTCAAAACCAAGATCTTGAATGCACTGGATCGTTTTCCCCGCAGTATGAGGACGGGCATTGTCCTGAAGCAAAAGCACACCTTTTGAAAGTTTTCCTCGCCTCTTTGTTTTGATTTTGGGTTTCAGATCTCGCAGTAGCTCACAGTAGCTGTCACTATTCACTGTTTGACCTTTAGGAGTGTAATGAATTAGAAGTGGACCTTTCATATCCCAAAACACTGTCATCATCAACTTTTCTGCAGAAACTTGTCTTCTGAACTTTTTTGCTGTAGGCGAGGATGGATGTTTCCACACCATACTCTGCTGCTTACTCTGTGGTTCGAAGTGATAGACCCACGTCTCATCAACGGTTACTATGCGACTGAGAAACTCTTCTCCTTCCTCTTCTAAACGCCTTAAATGTGATTTTGAAATTTCCAAACGTTTCTGTTTGTGCTGGTCTGTCAGTCGATGTGGTACCCAACGAGCACACACTTTGCGATAATTTAGTGATTCGTGGATGATTGCAACTGCTGAACCGTGGCTAATGTTCAACGCATGCGCAATATCATCAATTTTGACACGACGATCATCATGAATCATTCGCTCAACTGTCTTGATGTTCTTATCCGTCTTCGAAGTGGATGGCCTACCTGAACACTCTTCATCGGACATAGATACATGACCATTTTTAAAGTGATTTACCCACTCATAAATTTTGCGTTCACTAAGACAGCTCTCACCGTACTGCTGCTGCATTCTGCGAATAATCTCCGCAGGTTTAGTCCCTTCAGAGTGCAGAAAACGAACCACTCCCCTCATTTCTTCCTTGGTGCACACGGACAACGGGGCACTCATAATAAAATGCCCTGAAATCACTACGAATGGAGCTGAGCACTGAAACAACACAGCTAAAGAACAAAAAAACTTTGAGGTTATGATATGTCATTGTTCAGTCAGTGCTGCCATCCATTACAGCAGGGAAAATAAAAATTGCCTTTAATTTTTGACTTACCCTATAATAATTATAAATCTGTTTTAGTAAAGTGATGTTGTATATGTGTGTTGAGTTATGGGTTCTTTGGATCATACAAAAGAAACAACTTAAATAGGAAGAACTAATAATAAATATTACAATGAACAAATAAAATTAATAATCATAATGTTTATAGTGTTTTTGTTATATCATTTCACTGTTCTTGTGCATTAAATTGAATAATGATTGATCGAATGTATGTCTGAACATAATGGAACAATCTCACCAAATTTGTAGTTTAGTCTACAGATTATTTCTTGATATTTATCTTCTGGCCTTCAGTTTTCCGTGTATTATATTAAACCATTATACTTCTCATTATTTTTTAAGTCTTCCTTCATTAATTCATTTTATAACATTAATTTTTTTGTAGAAAATGTTCAGCTTCCAATTAATCTGTTCTGACCTATTTTCAATATTTTTCAACAATACCCTTTCTTTTAAAAACTCTCGATTCAATTAGTAAGGCTCTTGGCTATGGCATGTTTATGGGTCACAGGTTTGTTTTTATACCTTATAATTAATATGATTCAGTTGAATCTTATTTTTATTAGTCACTGATGTATATAATTAGTTTGTAACTTAATATTCCATAATATATATATACTTTCACTTATGAACTTACTATTGTCACTTCCCAAACGTTTCAAGATGTTGTTTCTCTTCTTCAGTGGGTTGAGTACTAACTGTCGATTACAGAATAACCGTTACGGAATGGAGTGTGTGGTGGGGGTTGATGGTGGGAAGGGGTTGGCGCTGAGGTTCGAATTATGTGTGTGTATCAGTGTGTCAAATAGTGTATGTGATTTGTAATGTATCTGTTCATTTAATATGTTGTTTGGTTGTAGTGTGTGATATCTGTATATTTCAAATTGTTCAGCTGTGTTTAGTTTTCTACTTTTTGGTAAGTAGTGTAATATTTCCATGTTGTGTTCTATGTTTGTGTAGCTGTGGTTTTCGTTATGTAAATGTGTGGTAAATGTGGAATGTATGTAGTTTGTGGTGAGGGCTTTTAAATGTTCAGAAAACCTGGAAGAAAAAGATCTTCCCGTCTGGCCGATGTAGAATTGTTGACAATCATTGCAATTTAATTTGTAAACCCCTGTTTTGCTGTATGTGTCAATGTCTTTGTTAGTATTGTTTATGTATTTTCTAATGGTGTTGTTGGTTCTGTAAGCTACTTTATAATTTTGTTTCCTAAATGTGTTTGCAATTTTATGTGTATTGGAATTGTAGTATGTAAGTGTTATGTATTTACTGGGTTGTGTGCTGTTGGTCAGATGTGTTTTACTTTTTGTGTTGAGGATTCGTTTATGTAGTTTATTTATTAATTCAGGGTTGTATCCGTTTTTGACTGCTATGTATTTAATTGTGTTTAATTCATCTTGGTGGTCATGTGTGCTTAGGGGTATTGACGTGAGCCTATGGAGCATGTAGTTGAAAGCTGCATGTTTGTGTTGAGTTGGGTGGTTGGATGTGTTGTGTATGACCATGTCTGATGTGGTGGGTTTTCTGTATATTTTGTATGTGTGTGTGTTGTTTGTTTTGGTGATTGTGAGGTCTAAAAAGTTTATGCTGTTGTTTAATTCTATTTCAAGTGTGAATTTTAATTTATGGTGTAAAGTGTTAATGTATTTATGGAAATTTTCTATTTGTCTTTTGTTGCCGTTGTAAAGGAGTAAAATGTCGTCGACATACCTGTGCCAATATATTATTTTATCGGTGTATTTGTTGTTGTTCAGTATGTGTTTCTGTTCTATGGTGTGTATGAATATTTCTGCTAGTATACCTGATATAGGGGAGCCCATGGGTAGTCCATCTGTTTGTGTGTAATACATGCTATTGTGTGCGAAATAATTTTGATCTGTGATAATTTTAGTTAGATGGATGATCTCGTTTATGTGTGTTTCGGGTGTGTTATTTATTTTTAGTAATTGTTCTAATGTAATTATGGTTTCTTTTATGGGAACATTGGTGTATAGGTTTGTTATGTCGAATGAAGCGAGTGTGGAATTGTGGGGAATGTGTACATGTTGAGTTTTATTCACTAGATCTATCTAGAAATATACAGATATCACACACTACAACCAAACAACATATTAAATGAACAGATACATTACAAATCACATACACTATTTGACACACTGATACACACACATAATTCGAACCTCAGCGCCAACCCCTTCCCACCATCAACCCCCACCACACACTCCATTCCGTAACGGTTATTCTGTAATCGACAGTTAGTACTCAACCCACTGAAGAAGAGAAACAACATCTTAAAACGTTTGGGAAGTGACAATAGTAAGTTCATAAGTGAAAGTATATATATATTATTAAATTAATAAGTGAACGAAGAGGATGCAACAACAAGATAATTTTAATATTCCACTATTTTTAATCATTGTACACTTTGTTTGATCTTACTATATTATATATATAATTGTTTTATATAAATTATGTTTTATTCACTGTTTATTTATAACTAGTGTAAAGGAATTTAACAATTTTTTTAAATATAATCCTAGCAGCGTTTCGCCAATTGTAAAGGAATTTAACAATTTTTTTTTAAAACTACCCGCCCAAAACATTACCTACCTTGTTATATCGTGTAACACTGTAACGCTATTAATCTTTTTTCCATTAATACTAATACAATAATAATACTAAAACTCACTGCTGCCAGAATATTACTTACCGTCATAATACTTTGAACTTACCTTTTAAACTGCCCAGGTCGCCAACATATTTTTTAGATGAATATGTAAACTTAAACACTCTTGCCCTTATAAAAACTTTAATAATCCCGCTATCTGACTTCCCTTTACTTCAGAAAATTCCCAGAACGTTAGACGAGGTTTTCAGCAGAGAATAGGAAATGGTAACAGGCGAAATGACTAAGCCTAACACATGTTTCTTTTTTACAACTCTGATTTATTATATAATTGAATTTAACTTCCTTCTGTTATTTTTTCTTACTTTTACAAAATATTCTTAACCATTCTAAACATACAATTATATGACGAAACCAGTACTTTTCATACAAATTTTCTCACACTCACACTCTCTTATTATTTATTTCGGAAAACCCCCCATTTATTTACTGAGCTCATTAATTTAAATATTTTCTCTTCCCTTCAATCCAGGGTAGTTATTTTTACTATTGTACCTGTATGTTTTATCCACAGAATGCTGACCTTACTCACGACTCACTTACTCTTTCGCTGGAACTAACACTGTTCTAATCCTTCACGTTCATTTGATTGACATTGTTTTAACACCTCAGTACCACTGCTTTCCTACCTTTCTGTTAAAGTTGGGGTAGGCCGCGCGTACTCACACGCACCAGCCTCCCGACGTTTTTTCTGAGACGGTTACTCACTACCAACTGTACTGTTTAACTAGTGGTGACGAACTGCTCTCCAACTGATGATATTAGCTTGTGTCAATTACTCATTCTTTCTGTAATTCACAGATAGACTGAGTTGCCAGTGGACGTAATACGTCTAGCCAGGCAGGCTCCAGGCATAAACATAGACGTGTGTTGTAATAACATTGTATGTATAGTTGGTTAACACGAGGTACCCCACAGGTGAACACTGACTGCTTTGAATTAAGTCTGATTTGAATTATTATTTTATAACATAATTCTGTACCATTACAATACCCCCCCCACCAATGAGAGGTTTTATGCCGAAGCATAAAAACTCTCATTGCCTAAAACCTAAGAGGATCAGTGAGGATATGGCGCCACCAACCCCCCTTAAATCCTTATTACCATCATGGGTAACTTACCCCCCTAGTCCGGTGACTATGGCTGCACCTGAATGACATTACTGGACTTCCCTTATCGAGATCCCAACACCATAAAATCAGACAGGCACATCACCACAGTATCACCTGACTCTGAAACATTCACTAAAATATCACTCTCAAAATATCACTAAACGGCCTTCCATTATTCCATATCCCCCACTGATTAGTTTCCTCTTAGTCGTACTGGTTCATTGTTAGCAAAGTACTGGTTGACTTTTCTCAAAGTACTGGTTTCGTACAAATACCTTGTTCTACATTCATCGCGCTTAAACCTATAGCGTGACTATAGAAAATACAATGTTTATATGGCAACATAAACTTACTGCCTACTTACATCTAATACATAAAAATCTGATACAAATTGTATATTGGTACTTTTCTCCCCTAACAAAACACTATTACCCACCAAAATTACAAATCGATTACACAAAATATAAATAAATCATTTACTTTACTTTTCTGCTAAAAAGTTGACCATCAAACTTCAATCATTATTACTTTGTTACATTATTCAGTACTCTATTACACAATTCAAAATAAAATAAATTTAAGTTCATCACTGACCTTCACATTTTAAATTAATTTAATTCCTACTCAAATTTAATTTAATTACTTCATTTGTTCAAAACAATTCCAGTTACTTTAATTACATTGTATTCATTGATAACATACTCTCACATAAATTTTAACCACCTTACAATCAAAACACTAAGTTGCTTCATTATATTATTCACAAAAAGTTAACTCCATTTAATTACCTCTTGCATTATTTTATTTCATCATGAAATTCCTTTATGGCAATTATTCATCAAAATAAAATATTACTGTTGTTGTCAACTCCATCATAACTATAAGCATTAGTCACACAAAATACAAAGTACATGTCAACAACATATCAGCTGATGCACTACCAAAATATCAACATAACCTTAACACAATACATTTAACACCAATACGAATTTATTTACAAATTTTTGTCATATCATTTCATTGTTTACCACAATTCATTACATAAATCAGCCAAGTAATTCCCATTACCGTAGCTGAAATAATTAAATGTTCATTCGCTATTTATCTAACCACCATCATCGAAAATTAGTCTTATGTCGAATATACACAATTCATTTTTATTTAAATTCATTTATTACTATTGTTAATATAATAACCATAAAAATTTATTTTTTCCATTATACCATAATAGTAATTCCCATGGTTCTCCCCCATTATTATTTTATCATAAGCCATGTCTACATCGGGTATGGTTAAGTCTCCGTTAGTATTTATTGTTAAACCCAGGTGAATTACATCATTATCACAATTATCGGCTACTACAAGTACACTAATTCTCCCAACAGGTAAATGTTTATCATCATTAATATAATCATTGTTTATTTCTGCACTGTTTACTTCATAAGGTAAATAGTTAATATTACTAATTTTCTCTATAAATTCTCTATAACCTTTCTTTACACTAAACACCTCTATCATTCTATTTCTCTCTTTATAATTACTTTCCCAACCCAATTTCACATTCTCACTCAACTCAGAGGGCAATACCACATTATTAGAACTCCATCTGGCCCTACCAGACACACACAAAAAACCTATTTGACCATTTGCCGACCCATTGTCGCCCAAATGTCCTAGCGAGGATCTCTTATCCTCATAAACAACTTGTGAAATCTCTGCTTCACATTTAACACCAGAAAAATTTGCCCCCTGTTCACCCTCTTCATTTAAACTATCTCTATACTCCCTTCCTAACTCATAAACACTAACTAGCAATCCTCTAACCTCAACTAATTTTACACTCTCATTATCACCACCACTGTTACTCAATATATCACCATTATTTTTATTCAATAAGATTTCATCATTACTTATTTTAACACCACCACTTACCTTATAATTCATCACCTGATTCTTGTTCGTTATTATCTCCTCATTGTAATTACCACTTGTACTAACCCCCTCATTATTTATATTGTCGTCTGTTTCTTCGTTATTCTCATTTTCACTTTTAAAATTGCTTACTTGTTTTAATTCACCTTTTGTATTTTCCTTTAACGTACGTCTATCTCCTTCCCACTTCTCGTCTCGTTTATTCATTTCATTAATCATGTAATCTAATTTTGTGTTCTGTTCATCCAAATTATTTCTTACTTCTTTATTTTGTTCTTTCAACTCATTAAACTGTTTTATTAAAAAACTCATTTCATCTTTTTCAAATTTGCTATTACATTGAACTTCCCCCATGACAGCTGACTCGCTCACTTCAATCTCACCCTCTTGTTTATCCATTTTTTTTTATATATATTATACCCTTTATATAATACAATAATTATACATACCCAATCAGAATACTCCACACAAATCGTCACTAATATATATTGCAACATTACAACCTTGCAAAAGTTGCATAATATTATATGGTATGTGTACAAATTTTTGTACGTAAATTTAGGCATCTCATGCCTCACGTCCAGGGTGACAAATTTATATAACGTGACAATTTGGCAAATTTAATTTAATTTAAATTTGTGGAGTCCTTCGATCTTGGAGCACCAAATTTAAACAACGTTACGTTACATAAATAGGTGTGAACGGTCTCACGTTCAAGATTGACAAATTCTTTAAACATATAACATTTAAATAGGGGGTCAGGTGTATCTGCAATAAGAACTCTACGGAACTTGAAACAGTAATTAAAATTTATTTGATACTATAAAAAAATATGTGCACATGGCACTGACTTCGATTTAAAAAACATTAGTTATTATTTGTTATAATGCCGTAAGGCTTAAGATATATACATCCTTACTAACTAAACATTCTATGCTACTAAATAGTATATAAAAGAAAAATCTCATTTTTAGACTACTCAGTCTATTAATATGTTTCAAAATCAATTTTTAAATCTTTTTTTCTATATATGGTACGTACTCAAAAGATTAATAGTTATTACTTCTCAGTACTGTTTTCTCAAATACTAATTGTTTTTATTTATATTCTTTGTAATCATTTTATATCATATTAATTTGATACTTGTTACGTTAATCGTATTTCTAAACATCTATGATTTTTAACTCTACTATACAAGAAATATTACTCTTATTTTTAAATAAAATATTAACGTCTTTAACTGTCTTTGTATACTGTGTATGATTAAGATATGAATAAGTTGTCTATCACCTTATTGTCGTCAATCATACTCGATCATTTTTGTTCCATCGGTGTTCATCTTCGTCTCGCCTCCAGCGTTGGCTGTCTCTCTTCTCCTCTTGTCCAGCGTTGGCTGTCTCTCACTCTCTCGTACTCTCCTCTTGTCCAGCGTCGTATCGCTATGGAACTGCTTCTCTTGTCCAGCGTCGTATCGCTATAGAACTTCTTCTCTTGTCCAGCATCGTATCGCTATGGAACTTCTTCTCTTGTCCAGCGTCGTATCGCTATGGAACTTCTTCTCTTGTCCAGCGTCGTATCGCTATGGAACTTCTTCTCTTGTCCAGCGTCGTATCGCTATGGAACTTCTTCAGTAGTGCTGTTATTAATTACAATGTTTGTCTTATAGCTTGGTTACGTATTTGTACATAACTGGCAATTTAAACTGTTTATAAAAATATTAATAAATATGCCGTGCTGACGGGCATAAGCTCCCGCTGCATCGTGGATGATTCAAGGAAGAGAACCACTGAAGCTTGCGTGTCCTATTTATACCCATGTCTTGGTCGACACCCTTCAGTGATACAAAATCGACATGTTAGAAACTGTCTTTGGCGTCAGTTCCCCCACTCTTTGTCAAATTCACTATTTTTTATATTTCTGCGAATTGCAGAGTCCTGTAAGTATTTTTTTATACTTATCTTATAACTAATTTTACAACACATGTTCATTGTAATTTTGGACATTGCAACTTAACCCTTTTGATTTGTACACAGTTATTTCAGTATTGCACTTGTACGGCGTGTCACTTTCGCGTGGTTTTCGCATACAGTATTTATTAAATTTATTTACATTTTATGGTGCTTTTGGATTTTAATTCTTAATTCTAGTTTATGAATAATTACGGAAAAACAGTCATTGTGCAATTATTCATACTGGGGTGGCAAACTTGCCTGCAGAGACCTGCGTTCACACACACTAGCAAAATACTGGTGTACACACTTTCAGTTACATTTGTGTGTGTGTGCACGTTGATTCAGGTCAAAACACCTGTTCATATTTTTGTCTGAGTCAAGCTTGCAATCCATAACATGCTTATTTCTAATATATTATTAATTATTTACAGTTTATTAAGTAAATTTAAATTTTTATATTTCATGCTCAGTACATCACTTATTTGTACTGTCGCATTATTCCTCTGCTTGGTAACAAAAAAAAAATTTTAATAAATTTATTTATTATAAATTTTTTTTTAATCTATTTATTTATTATTATTATTTGCAAAAAAAATATAACAAATAATAAAGAATAATATTCGTCATTTCACCCTTAATAGGAGTGTATACAAATGTCTCACCTCCCCTCTTTCGTACGCTCACTGCTCGCGACCTTGAATTAGGGTGGCTTTACAAACAGCTGATTTGACTGGTTTCAATGACCTCTGTTTTATGTGTAGAACTTCTTAAATGACGTTGCGTGGAATTTACCAATTTCTTTCTTCTGTATCTCATCATATACAATGAAAGTGTTCTGTCCCACTCGCTGTCTTAACGTATACGGTCCATTATAAAGTCTGAAGAATTTCTTCGCCGTATTATCACTCCTTTTTCCTACTGGATTTGCTTTGAGTAGTATACTTTCTCCCACATTGAATTGTTGTAACTTGTGAGTTAGATTAAATCTCTCTATTCCCTTGTTACCTCTCTCTCTTATTCGTTGCTTTGCGTATTCAATTTTCACACTTATTGGTACAGGTATATTTTGGTTATTAGGTTTGTTTAGATATTTAGTCCAAAATCTGGTTGGCTTCTTATCTTCTTCTAATTCCATTGGAGTGTATCCTGTTGCTTCACTATAATTTTCGTTAATGGCTTTCTCAATAAATGGTAAATATTCTGCCCATTTATTGTTTTGATTATGGCAATATATTCGTAAATATTTACCTAATTCTTTGTTAACTCTCTCAGCAAGGTTTCCTTGAGGATGTCTTATGGATGTGAGTACTGGTTGTATTCCATTTTCCCTTAACATCCTCTCCCATTTTTCACTTTGGAATTGCACACCTTGATCACTGAGTATCTTCTTCATTTTTCCATATAACGGAATATATTTTTGCAGTAGTATCTTTAGAACAACTTTGGTTGTGGGTCGCATAATTGGGTACAGTCGGACTGCCTTGGAAAACACATCGATACATACCAATATGTGCTTCACACCTCAACTTGATCGTGGTAATGGTCCCAGAAAATCCACTGCAATTAGCTCTCCTTTGTTTTCCTTCTGTATACTCTGCATTCCTACATATGTGTGTAAATTCGGTCCTTTCGCCGTTTGACACTCATAACACTTCTTTACTTCTTTCTTTATCTTTCGATACATATTATTGATCGTAAAATCTTCTCGTAGACTCAAATAACATTTCAGAGCGGCAGCATGTGCTAAACTCTCATGTGCTGGTCGAATTAATTTTTGTAGCATGTCATTCGTTAGTACTATCTTCCAGTCTTGTCTTACTAACTTGAAAAGAATTCCATTTAGTACCTTATAATGATTTGGTAGCTGTTCTTGGTTCTTCATCTCCCTTATCGTTACATCCAAATCTTGTTGATGTGTTAAGTTTTTCAGCATTTGTTTTACTTCATCATTCTCTTTGAATTTCATTGATAACAATCGTACTTCTTTCTTTTCGCTCACATACACTTCTTCACGTTCTTCTTTGATGTATCGGCTTACTGTGTCCGCTACAATATTGTCTTTACCTTTACAGTATTTAATGGTAAATGAGTATTCGCTAATGGCTAAAATCCATCTTAATAATCGGGCATTTGTTACCTTGCATTTTAATATAAAAATGATAATGCTTGGTGGTCAGTATGTATCTCAAAATGAGTACCATAAACATAATATCTGAATTGCTTAAGAGCGTATACTATAGCAAGTATTTCTTTTTCTGATGTGGAGTAGTGTTTTTCAGCTCCTTTGAAGACTCTACTGGCGTAGGCAATAACTCGGTGCTCTCCCATCGTATCTTGTTGATACAGTACACTTCCTACTGCGTAGTCACTAGCATCGGAGTATATTACGAATTTTCCTTCTCGTTGAGGATGATGTAACATAATATTTTCAATGAACAACTCTTTCACTTGGTTAAAGGCATTTTGATGTTTCTCCTCCCACTTCCATTTTTTTTTTCTTCATCAGCTCTAGAAGCGGTTGCGTATATCTTGCATATAACGGTGAGAATCTTCTGTAGTATCCTGTGAGTCCTAAGAATGCTCTTAACTCTTTGAGATTTCCGGGTATAGGGAAATTAGTTATGCTGGAAATTTTGATAGGATCGGGTTGAATACCAGAGGATGAAATAATGTGACCTAGGAATTGGATAGAGGTTTTGATAAATTCGCATTTGTCTAGGTTAAGGGATATGTTCGCTTGCCTAAATTTTTGGAATATCGTGCTTAGATGTTTTATATGTTCATCTAACGTTTTAGATACAACTAAGATATCATCTACAAATATCATGGTGTAGGGTTCCACTTCAGGTCCTAGGGCTTTTTCTAGACACTTTACGATGGCTGCTAAACTCGTGCTTAATCCGAAGGGTACTACCCTGTGTTGGTAGCATTTATTTTTATACAGGAAAGCAGTGTACTTTCTATTCTCTTCACGAATTGGAATCTGCCAGAAACTTGAGCGTAAATCTAGCTTTGTCAGATACCTTGCTCCTTCACACTTAGTAAATAATTCGTCCGCAGTTGGTGCACAGTCATACTCCTGTAATACAATGCTGTTCAGCTCCCTCATGTCAAGGCATAGACGTATCTCTCCATTTTTCTTCTTCACTACCACTAGAGGATTCAGGAAGTTGCTGTTCGATCGCTCTATGACTCCACTTTCGATCATACGCCGAATTTCGAGTTCAACCTCTTCCTCATATCGCATTGGGATAGGGCATGTCTTCCTAATGACTTTTGTAGGGTCTGACACAACTATAGAGTGCTCGTATACTGTCGTCTGCATCGGTACTTCACTAAATACATCACTATATTCTTCTATTAATTCGTGTAGTTTCTCTTCTTCCTGTGTCGTCATCCCTTCTTCTACCGCATTCACATGTCGATTTGGACCATATTGTATTTGTGGCTTGTACAAAGTAATAGGTGTTTCACTTACCTTGCACTCTTCTTCTTCGCTGTTCAGGTTTATTTCATATTGAACATTTTTATAATTACACATAATTATATTATCATTAATATTAATCTTAGCATTTAATGTATTTAGTATATCGATACCTAAAATTCCATCATAAATCAATTTATGCATAATTATCATAGGGTGTTCTAACTCTAGATTTTTATATGTTAGAGTTACATATGCTTGTTGTTTAACTCTTTCTTTTTTATTGGTAGCTGTTGTAATATTTAAATTATTTACAGGCAAAATTGCAGTATTTTAAAAATATTTCTTGTTACGTTGAACCCATGCAGCGTTAAGAACAGACAGCTGGCTGCCGGTGTCAACAAGCATTCGTAATTTACACCTGTTTATGTTCACCGTCACAATAGGGCATTGTGTTTGCTGCGCATCTCGCTTTATATCCTGTTCGGTACTTAATAAGTCTTCCCTAATATCGCAGGGGTATATGTTGTTTATTTCATAATTTTGCTTCCGTTTATTCAGTCATTGTGACGCCTTTGATGTAGACGGTCGGCTGCGGAATGTTACTGTCTCATTCATTCCTTGGCCTTCTCTCTTCAATTTCTTTTCGTCGTCCCCTCGTACTGCGGCAACGCGTTTGTCAGCTGGTTTTGAAAACTGTTTACGATTGGATGACCATGTAACGTCTCCTTGTCATCTAGCTGTATTATTTTGTTCAGTTTCTTTAGCTGTGCGTGTTGTAGTGTTGTACATTGGTGGCGAATAATTTATTTTATAATTATCACGGTGCGGTGTAGTGTTTTGTATCGATTTCTTGTCGTCTCTGTGATAATTATGGTGATGATTTGCGTGTTTTTGTTCCCAGTGTTGTGTGTTCTTACCTTTATTGATATTCTCCGACTGTGTTACAAGGATTAAAAATTCTTCTATGGTTTTGATCCCTTGTGTATAAACTGCTAACTGGATATCTTGCTGAAAATGGTAAGATAATTTTGAAACAATCTCATATTCTGAGAATTTAGGTTTGAGATGCTTTACACGTTCTATTTGTGTAATTGTGTATTGTTCAATACTCTGCTGTCCTTGTGGATTGAACTTTCCATATTCAAGTTGATCCCGTACTTGTCTTTGGGTATGTAGATTCCAGTATCGGTTCTCGAATGCTTCACGAAACTGCTGATATGTACTTACGTTATCTCTAATAATAGAGTACCATTGGCTGGCTGAATCTCTAAGATATTGCGTGACGAAGTCTATCTTCTCGTCGTCATTTATTGCACTCCCAATTTTTTCTATTTCCTTCTCTACTCTTGCTAGGAATTCCATACTGTTCTCCCCTTTACCACCTGAAAACTTAAGTCTGCTCCTTTCTTCTGTTGGTGTAGGAAATATGGTCATTTGGTTCTGTCGTCTTCTTAACTCACTTCGTAGTTGGTTCATTTCCTCTTGAATCTCTTCTTTCATATGTGATACGCCTCCCGAACGGTCTTTCGTAGTTTCTTCAATTTTATTCTCAATAACTACAGTACGTGTTTCTATTTCTCTAAGTTTACTGGTATTTACTTGGGATACATTATTAATAGCTTGGATTTTATCATCTTGTTCTCGCGTTATAGTAGTTAAAGTATCATTTATTTGTTTATGCGTTTCTTTTAAATCTTTTCTCCACTCGAGACGTAATTCTTTTTGTTTATTTTCAATCCGTACAACTTGTTCATGTAAGGCTTGTTTAAAATTATTCTCTAGAGTATCAATACGTATGTTGGTGTCATTAATTTTTTCAGTTAACTGCGCATTACTGTCAATTATACTTTGTTTTATTTCAAGATTATCAATCTTTAACTCTTCTAGACTCTCTGTAATTTTTATGGTGTCCTGTCTAAAATTTTCGGACTGTAGCTCTAATTTATTTTCTAAATTTTCTGTTTGTTTTGTATTTATTTCATCTATTTTTCTTATTTGTTTGACATTCTCCTCTTTCACATCCTCTTTAAATTTTTCGGCTTGTTTTATGACTAATTCGTCCATCATGGCGAGTATCGTATTTTTAAATGCTTCTAAATTCAACCCTCCTGATTCTGCCATGTTGAATAATTATTATTAAAATATTTATTTAATAGTAATTCTTTAAAAATTATTATTGATAACCGTTCCCTACTTATTTATTTATTTCTGTATTTTTATTAATAGTTATTATTAATACTCATTACAGTTACACCTGTTACATAGACAACAATATTATTTGTGGTGGGCGCCAGCTGTGTGATTACACAACAATTAACATTACATTCAGTTACTGTTTACTACAAATAATAATTACATATTATACATTTTTCATTTAACACTCTATATATATTTTAGAGCAACCATTTAGCTACATAAAAAAATTTTAATAGTCAAATGATGGGTATCGGGTCATACATTCATGATCTACAATTTATGTCACAAATTTTTTTTGTACATAAATTTAGGCATGTTGGGCCCCACGTGCAGGGCGCCATTTTATGCAACGATACAACATACTTGAATTGAAATAAATTTAAATGTATTTTAATTTGTATAGCCCCACGTTCTTTGGGAGCCATTATATGCAACATTACAACATTGCAAAAGTTGCATAATATTATATGGTATGTGTACAAATTTTTGTACGTAAATTTAGGCATCTCATGCCTCACGTCCAGGGCGACAAATTTATATAACGTGACAATTTGGCAAATTTAATTTAATTTAAATTTGTGGAGTCCTTCGATCTTGGAGCACCAAATTTAAACAACGTTACGTTACATAAATAGGTGTGAACGGTCTCACGTTCAAGATTGACAAATTCTTTAAACATATAACATTTAAATAGGGGGTCAGGTGTATCTGCAATAAGAACTCTACGGAACTTGAAACAGTAATTAAAATTTATTTGATACTATAAAAAAATATGTGCACATGGCACTGACTTCGATTTAAAAAACATTAGTTATTATTTGTTATAATGCCGTAAGGCTTAAGATATATACATCCTTACTAACTAAACATTCTATGCTACTAAATAGTATATAAAAGAAAAATCTCATTTTTAGACTACTCAGTCTATTAATATGTTTCAAAATCAATTTTTAAACCTTTTTTTCTATATATGGTACGTACTCAAAAGAGTAATAGTTATTACTTCTCAGTACTGTTTTCTCAAATACTAATTGTTTTTATTTATATTCTTTGTAATCATTTTATATCATATTAATTTGATACTTGTTACGTTAATCGTATTTCTAAACATCTATGATTTTTAACTCTACTATACAAGAAATATTACTCTTATTTTTAAATAAAATATTAATATCTTTAACTGTCTTTGTATACTGTGTATGATTAAGATATGAATAAGTTGTCTATCACCTTATTGTCGTCAATCATACTCGATCATTTTTGTTCCATCGGTGTTCATCTTCGTCTCGCCTCCAGCGTTGGCTGTCTCTCTTCTCCTCTTGTCCAGCGTTGGCTGTCTCTCACTCTCTCGTCCTCTCCTCTTGTCCAGCATCATATCGCTATGGAACTGCTTCTCTTGTCCAGCGTCGTATCGCTATAGAACTTCTTCTCTTGTCCAGCGTCGTATCGCTATGGAACTTCTTCTCTTGTCCAGCTTCGTATCGCTATGGAACTTCTTCTCTTGTCCAGCGTTGTATCGCTATGGAACTTCTTCTCTTGTCCAGCGTCGTATCGCTATGGAACTTCTTCTCTTGTCCAGCGTCGTATCGCTATGGAACTTCTTCAGTAGTGCTGTTATTAATTACAATGTTTGTCTTATAGCTTGGTTACGTATTTGTACATAACTGGCAATTTAAACTGTTTATAAAAATATTAATAAATATGCCGTGCTGACGGGCATAAGCTCCCGCTGCATCGTGGATGATTCAAGGAAGAGAACCACTGAAGCTTGCGTGTCCTATTTATACCCATGTCTTGGTCGACACCCTTCAGTGATACAAAATCGACATGTTAGAAACTGTCTTTGGCGTCAGTTCCCCCACTCTTTGTTAAATTCACTATTTTTTATATTTCTGCGAATTGCAGAGTCCTGTAAGTATTTTTTTATACTTATCTTATAACTAATTTTACAACACATGTTCATTGTAATTTTGGACATTTCCACTTAACCCTTTTGATTTGTACACAGTTATTTCAGTATTGCACTTGTACGGCGTGTCACTTTCGCGTGGTTTTCGCACACAGTATTTATTAAATTTATTTACATTTTATGGTGCTTTTGGATTTTAATTCTTAATTCTAGTTTATGAATAATTACGGAAAAACAGTCATTGTGCAATTATTCATACTGGGGTGGCAAACTTGCCTGCAGAGACCTGCGTTCACACACACTAGCAAAATACTGGTGTACACACTTTCAGTTACATTTGTGTGTGTGTGCACGTTGATTCAGGTCGAAACACCTGTTCATATTTTTGTCTGAGTCAAGCTTGCAATCCATAACATGCTTATTTCTAATATATTATTAATTATTTACAGTTTATTAAGTAAATTTAAATTTTTATATTTCATGCTCTGTACATCACTTATTTGTACTGTCGCAATATATGTAAACATATAATAACGCTGCCAAAACATAAATCTATACAATAATTCAAAATTTTACAAATACGCCATTACCACAACCTATTTTCTGTGTCTCAAAACAGGTCTAATTCATATAATATTTATACGAACATCCTGGCAGCGGCACAACTGTAACGCTATTAATCTTTTTTCCATTAATACTAATACAATAATAATACTAAAACTCACTGCTGCCAGAATATTACTTACCGTCATAATACTTTGAACTTACCTTTTAAACTGCCCAGGTTGCCAACATATTTTTTAGATGAATATGTAAACTTAAACACTCTTACCCTTATAAAAACTTTAATAATCCCGCTTGTAACGGGGCAAAATGGGATGAGGGATTTTAATCTAATTGTGAATACGACGCAGTGTAGTTACCCACACAGGGCCTCAGTCTTTAACAATAGACATTCCTGTAGGGAACATCTGCATGTTGGTCCAGAAAATCTATCAACATATACCGTTTTCTGATGCTCTGGAATGTGAGAGCGTGCGGAAGTGCATGTCCTTACAGGTGAATAAGCACGTACTCGGCTAGCTGGTCAGTTACAGTGAATATACTACACTTCGTGTTAACCAATTACTGTGTGACGTGATGGCCTTTTTAGCCAATCACGAAGCAAGCTGGTCAGCATGAAAGCGCCTTGGCCATTTTGGACGCTGGTGTTTGGCGTCTGTTGTCTCATAGCTGTAGAACCGCGCGGTTCAGCATAAAGGCTCGTGAGCCGAACTCTATTAAAACTTTAAAAAATGTGTTCTAAATATAGCAAAAAGTGGTAAAGAAGGCGTGCAACTGCAATTAAAATGTAATACAGTGTAAACAAGAACAGTGAGCAAAAATTAAATCAGTGAAAACATATTTCGGAACAATGGTGAGCAAAAAACTGGACTGAGTTCGACACGTGCCTGAGGCGACCACAGGAAAGTAAAAATTATATAAATCAACAATTGCTAGTAAAATAAGTCAAAATAAAGGTCATAATAAATGAAGAGATCTCTTAGTTAAAAGGGGGTAAAATGTTTGAAAGTGAGAGTGAGCGGGTACTGGGTTGTCTTATAAAATAAGAGAAATATTTCATCTAATTATAATAAGTAAATATATTAATTTTTCTATGTTACGTAAGAATCAATAAGGAAATTTAAGAAAGAAAAAAGAGTATACAAATAAATGTTAAATAAAACTGAGATAGTTAAAACATGCCAAGAGAGAGTAATTATTATAAAATAAAACCTTAAACCACTTATAGGTTGCGAGTTCACGTGACGACCTTGGGACCCAATGAAGGTAAGCAGTAATTTTTAAAAAATAAATTCTATTAAATGTGATAAAAAAATAGACGATCACACGCTATCTGACTTCCCCTTACTTCAGAAAATTCCCAGAACGTTAGACGAGGTTTTCAGCACAGAATAGGAAATGGTAACAGGCGAAATGACTAAGCCTAACACATGTTTCTTTTTTACAACAACTCTGATTTATTATATAATTGAATTTAACTTCCTTCTGTTATTTTTTCTTACTTTTACAAAATATTCTTAACCATTCTAAACATACAATTATATGACGAAACCAGTACTTTTCACACAAATTTTCTCACACTCACACTCTCTTACTATTTATTTCGGAAAACTCCCCATTTATTTACTGAGCTCATTAATCTAAATATTTTCTCTTCCCTTCAATCCAGGGTAGTTATTTTTACTATTGTACCTGTATGTTTTATCCACAGAATGCCGACCTTATTCACGACTCACTTACACTTTCACTGGCACTAACACTGTTCTAATCCTTCATGTTTATTTGATTGACATTGTTTTAACACCTCATTACCACTGCTTTACTACCTTTCTGTTAAAGTTGGGGTAGGCCGCGCGTACTCACACGCACCGGCCTCCCGACATTTTTTTTGAGACGGTTACTCACTACCAACTGTACTGTTTAACTAGTGGTGACGAACTGCTCTCCAACTGATGATATTAGCTTGTGTCAATTACTCATTCTTTCTGTAATTCACAGATAGACTGAGTTGCCAGTGGTTACGTAATACGTCTAGCCGGGCAGGCTCCAGGCATAAACATAGACATGTGTTGTAATAACATAGTATGTATAGTTGGTTAACACGAGGTACCCCACAGGTGAACACTGACTGCTTTGAATTAAGTCTGATTTGAATTATTATTTTATAACACACAATTCTGTACCGTTACAACACTTACCTTGTTTTTGAAAGTATTCTCAGGGTCACCAGCATATTTTCAGTTATATATGCAAACCATTTCACTTTAAGTTTTAACGGACGCTCATCTAATTTACACTTTAATTTCCCTCATCTCAGAAGGTTCCAAAATTCGTTAGGCGAGAATTTGACGATGGAAACAGACTAGGTAGCGGTGTAATAATTTATGTTAAACACGTGGTCATTGTGAAATAGACATTATTTTTTATTTTCATTTTCTTTTTATACCTGCAAAGCTATCACCCCATTTCTTTGGTGATGAACAAATCACCTTACTGAACACACATAGTTCTTATTATATCAAATTAAATCTTACCTACTAATTAAAAGCTCACCAGTACTCCACTTTCACTCTCTCTCTCTCTCTCTCTCTCTCTCTCTCTCTCTCTCTCTCTCTCTCTCATCTGCCCCCCTTTTTATATCTGAGATCTCATTTATGAAAATAATATTTGAATATTGTGCGAATTAATGGTTGGCTAATCAATCTATTTTCTCTGTACTTATCTGTCTTTGTTACTCCATATGTTGCATCTTTTCTCGTTTACACTTTTTTTTCTCCTACACTCACAAAAACTGTCCGGAACTGTTTTAAACTGTTAATTTACTTTTTCCATGCTGTCGACACTTGTAGATATTGAATTAGCTTTGTTTTAATTACATTTTTTACTGATTGAAGGCCAAAATAGGTTTTGTCCGCGGACTTGGGATTAACACACCCGTACGGGTTGAAGATGGTGATCGAACAGGGTGAATGGTGAGCGATGTTCGGGTATATGTTCACTGGTCACGTGGTACTCCCACCACACTGATCAAGTCATATCGACTATTCGAGACATTTCGAAAAGTGATAACTGCGTTTCGCTATTATTAAACACGTGTTCACTGCGTGATATTTTCATGATACACTTGTGACGTCAGTCGACTTGGCAAAAGTCTGTGCCCATATATGGTTATATCGAACTCCGCTTTGGCTGATTTATCCATTGGTACAGTTAAAAATAGCTGTCGATTCATCGACACGTGTTTCCAACTTCCATTCAGATTCCTAAAGTCGAATTTTATTCTGGTTTCACATAAATCGGATTATTGCACAATTAAAATTATCAAAAATGGTTTCACCCCTTTTTGTACTGTCACAATACCCCCTCAATGAGAGGTTTTATGCCGAGGCATACAAATTCTCATTGACAAAACCTAAAAGGATCAGCTCGGATATGGCGCCATGACCCCCTTAAATTTTATTAAAATCATGGGTTACTCACCCCCCTGATCCAGTGACTGCGGCCACACCTGCATGACTTTACTGGACTTTCTGCTATAGAATCCCAACACCGCAAAGCCAGGCAGGCACTGGATGCCCCTGCCCTGACATACTGGCCAGCACAGGGTCGCCACCACAGTGTCACCAGATTCTGAAACAATCAATAAAACATTACTAACTGGCCTTTCATTTTCCAGATCCTGAACTGATTTGGCTCCCTTTTAGCCGTACTGGTTTGCCTTTTTCGAAGTACTGGCTCTTTCTTAACTTCTAAATGTTAACACATCATTTAACAGAAATATTCTCAACATAACGTAATACTCTTTCCCCTAAACATTTAACATTGATATTCTTTTAACAGTTATAATTCTAACTTCCAAATGATTTATTAATTCCAATCGGAATTTAAGAAACAAATAACTTCATATGATTTTTTACACTCAAACATCTCACTTACCTCTCAATTTTCTCATTGTTTACTGTTCATTTACTATTGCTAATTCTATGCAATACAAAACCTGGTTATAAAAAACAATAAATTATACAATACCATAAGTTCATTTTAAATTCCTCCTTCCACACTCTCTATTACCCCCCACTGGACTGTCTTGCCCAGTTGCTTCCACAAGGACTGAAGCTGCTAGGGGTAAACACTTTTTTCTTTTCTTTTACCCTGTCCTTGCTTCGGCTTTACAAAACATTCGGCATTACTGGTATTCAGGATACCAGTAACCTTACTAAAATAATTATTTATGCATCCTTAAGCGGTCTAACACCCTTCCAATAGGTGTATAGCTGTTGTTCCAAAGTTCTATTAAATTTGATTCCCCTGATTCCACCCCCGTTAAATTTCTAGGTACACCAATTTAGAAAATAACCAACAATGGTCAGGATACAATAAGCCTGGCCATAGCTGGTTGTAAGCCAAATCCACAGTCAGGGTTCGGTGAAGCCGTGACCGCCCGAAAACTGGAAAATCTACAGTTAAAACATTTAATGTATGTCTTATATCTACACATAATTATACTCATATAAACACTTTATGTTTCACAAATACTTCAGCTCAAAATAGACATTACCAATATTACATTAAAACAACCATTTCACTTCTGAATCTGCATAAAAATTACAAACATTACAACTTTAATATTCATTTTCTATTAAAGATTCCACTTGTTATATCATTATTTCAACTCTGCATTTTCATTGAATACTTTAAACATCAATTGGTTTGGGTGACTCTCTGTCAGGACTAATGATCTGATTTATTTTACGGCCATCTAGACATAACCTCTCTCTCCCATCCTTCTTTATAACTACAACTAACGGATTTGAGTGGGGTGGCATCGACCTCTCAATTATATCCCCCTCCAACATCTTATCTAACTCTATCTGAACAGCTCTTCTTTTAGAATAGGGCACTGGATAACTTCTTTGTACATAGGATGTGTGTTCCCTTACCTTATACTCACACCTTTTTAGTTCCTGGCCCTACCAGGTAACTCCGCAAACCTCTTTAAAACTTTCCACGACCTGCCACAACGTCTTACGTTGGGGACTCCCTACACCTCTACCATCACTACAAAACTTATGTGCTCTGTTCTCCCATATTCGCTCTTTACTTTCATTACTCCATTTCCCTCTACATACATTCACGCTCGCTTCTGTGTCCCCACTACTGACCCGTTTCTGTATCACTTTTACTCCAGAAATTCTTACTGTGTCTAATACCTGTTCCAAACTAATTCTGATTGGCTTAATTTCATTATCCAACTCTAACACCCATTTGTGGAAATCAATTCCTGCTTTATGCCTTATAAAAAAAGTCATTACTCCAAAATCCATCTTTTACAAAATTTCAAATTAATTTAATTTCATTACAAAATTTTAATAATTACATACTGTCAATTATTCACTTCAAACAAAATATTATTACTGACATGAACTCAATCAAACCTGTAAATTGACTACATAAAATACAATGTATACATAACACCATGTATCAGCTGATACCTTATCATAACAACATAACCTTACTCATAAGTACATTTAATATATGTAAATACAATACAACTTTATATACAACCTGTTTCATTAAATGTCATTGTTTACCAAAACTCGTGACATATTTTAGCCTAGTATTTAAATCATTAACTGAAATAATTAAATGTTCATTACAACACATATCTAACCTCCATCATCAAAAATCAATCTTACACTGTACATGCATAATTCATTTTTCATCAAACTCATTATATTACCCTTTTTAATATAATGCCTAGTTGACTCTCTTTTTTCCATTATACCATAACAATAATTAATAGGATTATTGCATATTATTAAATCATAAAACTTGTCGACATTAGGTATGTTCCAGTCTCCCTTAGTATTATTTGTTACCATTAAATACGTTATCATTTCATTATCATAGCCATCATCTGCTACTAGAACTCCAATTTTCTCCCCAGGTAAGTATTTTTTCTCAACAATATAATCATCATTTTACAGCTGCTCTAATTACTACACAAGGTAAGTCTTCACTGTTAACCATATAATCCTCATTTCTCTCACTATTTATTCGCTCTACTAACCCTTCATAACCTCTATTAACCTCAAACAACTCTCTCTCTCTCTCTCTCTCTCTCTCTCAAAATAATCACTTTCCCAACCCCATTTCACATTTTCAATCCACGCAGAGGGCAATACCACATTATTACAACACCTCCTGGCCTTACCAGGGAAACCATAATACATAAAGGGACTATTATTTGCAGACCTTTTGTCTCCCAAATAAACTAATAAGGAACATTTGTCCTCATACAATGCTTGTGAAGACTTTACTTCACATACAACCCAGGGAAAATTTATCCTCTGCCTCCCAAACTCTCTTCATACTCTCTTTCTAAATCAATAACACTTACTAATACCACATTACTAACCTTTTCTAACTTTATACTTACATCACCACTATTATTTAACGTACCATTTTTAGATACCCCATTTTCATCTATATCATCATTATTCTTATTTAACATTATTTCACCAATATAATCTTCACCTATATCAACACCATTACTTACCTTGTTAATTATTCCTTCATTATTTATACTCTTATTTGCACTTAACTTCTCATCATTATTATTATTTTCACTATTAAAACCACTTATATTTTCACTATCATCACTTACCTTATCAACTGTCACCTGATTTGGCTTTAAACTAACACCATTACTATTATTTTCACTCCACTTACCTGTATCTCTCTTACTCTCCTTTCTCTTTCTAATTTCATTTACTTCGTCTCCCATTTGTTTTACGATGGTACTACACTGTTCATCAATTTTGTTTATGATATCACTCTTTACTTCATTGAATCTAGTATTTACTTCATTAGAATTACTGCTTAGTTCATCAAACTTACTATCGTTTACATCAAAACGATTATTTAATTCATTCAGTATTACATTAAAATTTCTCTTTACTTCATTGATATCACTCTTTTGTTCCTTAAACTTTACATCTAACATTGCTTGTAACATTTCATAATTATCAGATTTTTTGACTGGAATTGGTGTTGAATGAATTTCAACGTCATCCATCATTTTCGATTCGGTTAGACTGTTCCCTTGATTTAATACAGTATTTAACTGACTTTCTGGCTCATTAATGACGGTTAAGTCAGACAAGCTGACTTCCTCATCATTACTCTCCATGTTTTATTTATTTTTAATTAACATAATTATTACCATTTACCATTGAGATAAATATGAGTGTTCATTTTTACTAAACAAAATTTTCTCAGACCACGTGTTATTTTGAACGTCTTAACCTAAAATTTCAACTTCCACCGCCGTTCCTCAGTCTGCTTCCGGTCATCCAATTTCAGGTCTATTTTATGTTCGATTTGCATAAAAATCCTGGCAGTGGCGCCAATTGTAAAGGAATTTAACAATTTTTTTTAAAACTACCCTCCCAAAACATTACCTACCTTGTTATATCGTGTAACACTTACCTTGTTTTCAAAAGTATTCACAGGGTCACCAGCATATTTGCGGTTATATATGCAAACCATTTCACTTTAAGTTTTAATGGACGCTAGTCTAATTTACACTTTAATTTCCCTGGTCTCAGAAGGTTCCAACATTCGTTAGGCGAGAATTCGACGATGGAAACAGACTAGGTAGCGGTGTAATAATTTATGTTAAACACGTGGTCATTGTGAAATAGACATTATTTTTTATTTTCATTTTCTTTTTATAACTGCAAAGGTATCACCCCATTTCTTTGGTGATGAACAAATCATCTTACTGAACAGACATAGTTGTTATTATATCAAATTATATCTTAACTACTAATTAAAAGCTAACCAGTACTCCACTTTCACTCTCTCTCTCTCTCTCTCTCATTCATCTGCCCCCCTTTTTATATCTGAGATCTCATTTAAGAAAATAATATTTGAATACTGTGCGAATTAATGGTTGGCTGATCGATCTACTTTCTCTGTATTTATCTGTCTTTGTTAATCCATGTGTTGCATCTTTTCTCGTTCACAATTTTTTCTCCTACACTCACAAAAACTGTCCGGGACTGTTTTAAACTGTTAATTTACTTTTTCCATGCTGTCGACACTTGTAGATATTGAATTAGCTTTGTTTTAATTACATTTTTTACTGATTGAAGGCCAAAATAGGTTTTGTCTGTGGACTTGGGATTAACACACCCGTACGGGTTGAAGATGGTGATCGAACAGGGTGAATGGCGAGCGATGTTCGGGTATATGTTCGCTGGTCACGTGGTACTCCCACCACACTGATCAAGTCATATCGACTATTCGAGACGTTTCGAAAAGTCATAACTGCATTTCGCTATTAGAAAACACGTGTTCACTTTGTGATATTTTCATGATACACTTGTAACATCAGTAGACTTGGCAAAAGTCTATGCCCATATATGGTTATATCGAACTCCGCTTATATCAATGGCTGATTCATCCATTGGTACAGTTAAAAATAGCTGTTGATTCATCGACAAGTGTTTCCAACTTCCATGCAGATTCCTAAAGTCGAATTTTATTCTGGTTTCACATAAATCGGATTATTGCACAATCAAAATTATCAAAAATGGTTTCACCCCTTTTTGTACCATCACACTAGGTCTATTTCCTAATCACTTTCACTATACACTGTTTTTTAACATCAATCACCGTTATTTTCACTTTCTTACGTTATTAAACTACCTAACATTTGTGATTATTGTTTAATATTATCTTAATTGTAATATTTAAATCACTTACAGTTCATAGTGCTATGACATAAAACAACTGCTTGAGGTTCGCAGACCTCCCTATAGTTTAATAGGCTTATAGGTACTATGACAAATGTGTTTTTATTTACTTACTAACTTTTTAACATTTATATACTACATTCCTATTTATTACAACTATTTACATATTGATTATCATTCGATCTTCCCTCCTGGGTGCAATGGTCATCGTCATGTCATTGTCATTAAACTATTTAATGAATAAGTTTTCATTTCCAATTTCCATTGTATTTGTTTATTATGATAATTCCCTTTTGTTTTTTGTTACCTTTTACTCCTTGACATTATTAAGTATCTTTAAATAGTTACATTTTATGTTCATTTCTTTATTTGTTAAATTGATTTTATACTCCTTTGCATTTTATTTATAAGAAAGATAGCGTTTAGGCATAATTCACAACGAATTTTGATGATTAAAATTATATTTATTCTAGGGCATAATCTTGTTATGTTACATAATGCCCTCCCTTTAGGAATAATTATTTCTGATGGAATATTTATATGACTGAAGAAATCATCATTCATTCTTGTGTAAGGTCTTCACATCTTTTCACCGCAGCTTGGTTGTATGTTCCCTTAATTTGTTGACTAGTTGGGTCTGTTAATTCATATGTGTTATTCAGTTTGTCTTTGGTAATTATGTAAGGTCCAGTGTACAAAAGCAGTAGTTTCCTAGCAATTCCCTCCACGGTACTAGGTAACTGTAGATTTTTTAGTAGTACCTTTTCTCCTACTGAATATTTAATAACCCTCTGTTGCCGATTTTTATACTTATCCCTCTGTTTGTTTTTTCAACTATTTTAATATAAAATTTAATTTTGTCAAATTTATACTCCTGAGTGTCCGGGAAACTAACCAATTCGGTAAATTCTCTGGGTGGTTGTTTCTCATGCATTACCACATATGGTGTATTTTCTATGGTCTGATGATATGCTAAATTCAAAAAACTTTCTGTAGATGGTGGTATTCACTCCATTTCATTTGCTCATCGAAACAGTATGTCCTCAGGATTCTTCCGACCTCTCGCAACACTCTCTCTACTGGATTGCTGCTCGGATGATAGACAGATGTCTTGTAAGTGTTTATTCCATGCCTTAGCCACGTTTCCTTCCATATCTGTCCCTTAAACTGTGTGCCATTGTCGGTAATAATAGTCCTTGGAGTTCCTGACTCAGGTATATAGTTGTTAATGATAATGTCTAAGGCCTTTTTAGTGGTCACTCGATTGATAGGATATACCGTATTGTTCCGAATACAAGCCGCACCCGAATGTAAGCCGCACCCCAAAAATTACCGTAGGTTAAAGGTTAAAAATTTGCAAAAAGTGTAAAGTCACCGTTTGAATAAAAATTACTATATTTTATTAAGATGAAGAAAGAAATAGCAAGTAAAAGTACGTTACTGTTACATAATTATTATTATTTACTAGCAGAATCTAAAGGATATCACAGAACACTAGTCAATAAACTCCTACACAAAACATAAAACAAACAACAGACAAAGACAGAAAACAACAAATTCATAACACTAACATACATCAACAAACAAACTGAAAAAATAGCCCACAAATTCAAAAAAGCAGGATACAGAATCGCTTACAAAACTACTAACAAAACAGAACACACACTATCAAAACACACACACAAAGCACAAAACAAATTCCAACTACCTGGTGTTTATAAGCTAAATTGCTCAAATTGCAACAAATTCTACATAGGCCAGACAGGACGTAGCTTCAAACAGAGATACATTGAACACACAAAGTGTAACAGTACATAATGACCCAATACCATAATTATGGGATTTAAAGGTATTTTTTTTATGTCTTATTGTTTAATCATTAAAATACAGGATGGTTAGGTCCATTGTCCCTATATACGAAGGAACAAAGCAGATTCAGCAAGAGTACCATGCCAAGGTCACCGTTGGACGTGCGGGAGCCGGTAAAAGCCATGGCGGTGTTTGTGACGAATGACTTTAAATATGCATTGTGATTGGATAATAACACTGTTCCGTCATAACCAAAAACAATGACGCACTGACTACAATGCATGCAACGAGGCGTTGTCCTGTATGACAAAGCTTGATGACGTAAAACACACACACACAAGTGAAAATTTACATTTGCCTCTGTCTCAATTCAACGTAGTTCTTCAAGGGATCAACAGCGATGTATCGCTGTCTGATCAGTTGCAAATTAAAAGCTTAAAACAACTAACTCCTCAAGTAAAATTCTTATGGTGGAGCGACAGATGCTCAAGTGTAATAACAGTTAGAACCTAACATGTAGAATCAGTGTAAACATCGTCAAGTAAAAAACAGCAAAACATGAGGCGAACACCGGCCATACACCTTGGAACCACCCAACACCAGCGAGGGAACAGCGTAGACCACAACTAAGAGAAGTCCACTTTTATCATTTCTTTATTATTTTAATGAGCTCATTAATCCAAAATAAAACAACTGAACAAATGTAATGGTAATAGGGCAAATGTGTGTGAGAGTGTGTGAGTGAGCTCATGGCCATGAATTTGTGTTTGTGTGTAAATGAGATTTAAGCATAATAAGTAATTAGAGCTGCAGCTAAAAATAAGAGTACATAATAACCTTGCTTGGAGATAAAATGAGAATCGTAAGAATTAACAGAGTAAATTAAAATAGCCATCATTTTGTTTTTATAACATTGTATGACGTCATTTTGACCACATGGTTGTATATGCAAAATCTATTTGGGAAATTAAAAATTTGATAGTTACTTTCAATATAAAACAGTGTCATCGTTTGTGTCACCTTCTTTGTATCAAAAATCTCGCTGTTAATGAATCCTGGCCCCTTAGGTAAAAAGCATATTAAAAAGAAGAGTACGAGCCCGGCAGTGATTGAAATCGGTAAGTACCATATTATGGTAACAGGTATACATATAAATATAAATATATGTGGGTAGTAATTAAGAATAAAGTCGGTAGAGCGACAAATGGCGCCTGAACTGTGGACATTATATAAAATTACTTTATATAAAACAGGCCAGATTTAGAAACAGAGAAGGTGATATAAGACGGAACATAACCTAGTACACAAGAGGTTATGTTGACGAAGTAAAGTAACTAGTAATTGCATAGTTAAGTACAAATAAAAAATAAACAGTCATTTAAATAGTTAAATTAACAATGGCAGAAAATAATAATAGTCTGGAAATGGACAATACAGACACGGAATCCATTTTATTAGAAAAACATGCTAGCTCAACACCTAAAGCAGTTGAAAACAAAATCTCGTTAGAAGATTTATTCACGTTAATTAGTGACAAATTTGAACAACAGAATAATAATGGAATGAGCATAGATAGGGAACACACTTACTAGTACAAAAAATGAGCGGTGCCAGAGGTTTTAAATGGGATTAGTGAAGGGGGTTATTATAGAGATATTGGTGTCATAATATGTTAATGGTTAGAAGCGGTTGTTAGTAGTAAAAAAAGAGGTGTGTAAGGTTAGATTGACAATGCCAAAATAAGATAGAGAAAATAGTGAATAATAGAGAGTCACCCAAACTAATAAGGATAAAGGGTTAGAAAGGAAAATTCATGGTAGGAAGGTAATTGTAACAGAAAGGTAAGGATAAATTTGAAATTGTTGTATAGAATCTGATACAAACGAATGTTAAATAATAAAAGTTAATAGAGAATTGTTGATAGTAAAAATGTTATAAAGTTTTGGTACAAGTCATGTAAATGTAAATTGTTTAATGTAATGTAAATGTAACAATGTTAATGTGTAATGTCTAATGTTTTATTGTTATTGGTAATGACGGTAACAAATGTCAAAGAATAGTAGATTTTAAAGGTTGAAAGTCTAAAGGTGCAAATGAAGTTGAGCAAAATATAGTATGATACCTGTTGCAATCAATAGCTCATTATACGTTGAGTAATAAAATTTGAGCAATAAACGTGTCTGCCATAGTAGTTGTAGGTTGAGTTTGATAGAAATAATTAGGTGAAGGTGTTTTGGGGAATATTAAAGAATTGTTTATGTATTGTGTTATTTGTAGTTATATATATAGTTTGTTTTTCTTACAAGGAAGAAATTGAGTTTGGTGGTGGTAAAAGAATATACATTTTAAAGTCATGTTGTTGTTATGTTAAACTTTTAAATTAGAACAAACCAATGCCCCAAACACAAACCAATGCGTCTAAAAGGGAACATATCAGTTGTAGATATGGAAGTATATTCGACCACTATTTTTAATTTTTGTATTCAATGTTTCAGAGTTTTGTGGTGTTGTGACCGCGGTCCTGGGCTGCCTGGATAGTCAGAACAGGAGCGTAGAGTGCCTCATGGCCTTATGGTGTAGGGATCTCTCAGGAGAAGTCCAGTGAGGTCAGAGGGTGCGATCAGCATCATTGGACAAGGGTAAGTGATGACAAATTTTATATAGTAACATTACAGGGGGTTGTGGTGACATATCTAGACTGATCCTTTTAGGAAAGTGTGAATGAGTCAATGAAAGTTTTTGTGTCTCGACACAAAATCTTTCATTGAGGGGGTTTGTAACAGTACATAATGACCCAATACCATAATTATGGGATTTAAAGGTATTTTTTTATGTCTTATTGTTTAATCATTAAAATACAGAATGGTTAGGTCCATTGTCCCTATATACGAAGGAACAAAGCAGATTCAGCAAGAGTACCATGCCAAGGTCACCGGTGGACGTGCGGGAGCCGGTAAAAACCATGGCGGTGTTTGTGACGAATGACTTTAAATATGCATTGTGATTGGATAATAACACTGTTCAATGAAGAAATTTGTGTTAGTGGTTTAAATCACAATCAGAATGATCACAGTTGCACACCACTATGTAAAAATTATCCCAATTAGCGCTTTCAAGCTTCACAGCCCATCGTCAGATTGGAATAGCTATTCCAATCTGACGATGGGCTGTGAAGCTTGAAAGCGCTAATTGGGATAATTTTTACATAGTGGTGTGCAACTGTGATCATTCTGAATAACACTGTTCGTCATAACCAAAAACAATGACGCACTGACTACAACGCATGCAACGAAGAAGTTGTCCTGTATGACAAAGCTTGATGACGTAAAACACACACACACAAGCAAAAATTTACATTTGCCTCTGTCTCAATTCAACGTAGTTCTTCAAGGGATCAACAGCGATGTATCGCTGTCTGATCAGTTGCAAATTAAAAGCTTAAAACAACTAACTCCTCAAGTAAAATTCTTATGGTGGAGCGACAGATGCTCAAATGTAATAACAGTTAGAACCTAACATGTAGAATCAGTGTAAACATCGTCAAGTAAAAAACAGCAAAACATGAGGCGAACACCGGCCATACGCCTTGGAACCACCCAACACCAGCGAGGGAGCAGCGTAGACCACAACTAAGAGAAGTCCACTTTTATCATTTCTTTATTATTTTAATGAGCTCATTAATCCAAAATAAAACAACTGAACAAATGTAATGGTAATAGGGCGAATGTGTGTGAGAGTGTGTGAGTGAGCTCATGGCCATGAACATATATGCCGAGGGCATTGGTTTGTGTGTAAATGAGATTTAAGCATAATAAGTAATTAGAGCTGCAGCTAAAAATAAGAGTACATAATAACCTTGCTTGGAGATAAAATGAGAATCGTAAGAATTAACAGAGTAAATTAAAATAGCCACCATTTTGTTTTTATAACATTGTATGACGTCATTTTGACCACATGGTTGTATATGCAAAATCTATTTGGGAAATTAAAATTTGATAGTTACTTTCAATATAAAACAGTGTCATCATTTGTGTCACCTTCTTTGTATCAAAAATCTCGCTGTTAATGAATCCTGGCCCCTTAGGTAAAAAGCATATTAAAAAGAAGAGTACGAGCCCGGCAGTGATTGAAATCGGTAAGTACCATATTATGGTAACAGGTATACATATAAATATAAATATATGTGGGTAGTAATTAAGAATAAAGTCGGTAGATTGACAAAAGGCACTCCACTCCACTACAGAATCCACCTTTGCAAACCACCTCATTGAAGCAAACCACACATATAAAACATCGACAATAACATGAACATTCTACACGTACACACAAAAGGCCGAAAATTAGACACTCTAGAACAATTGGAAATATACAAACACAAGAAAACAAATAAAAACAACATCCTAAACGAACAGACACAATTCAAATCGCATGCATTATTCGAACATATCTCACCCCACACACACAGCATCGATCTTTCGAAATTAGATTCCGTCGCCCACAACAGGACGGACAGCGCTACCAGCGGCAGCTTCTGAAGAAGCCTTTTAAAGGTGAAAACCGGTTCAGGCTGTAAGGTAAAACTTTGTTTTTACTTATAAAAAACTTTGTGTTCCGAGTCGTTAATATAATAGTGGTATTTATTTACTAACCGTTTATAAAAATTATAATTTTTTAATGCTAAGTTATTTTATAGTAGTGTACAGTACTTTATATTTTGTGCACTTTAAAATATTCCCATACTTAATCACTGGCACTGTCACTGTCTTCAATTACACTGTCACTTGTCCCTGAGACGGTCGCTTCGTCCTCTTCATAAATGACATTGTCTTCCATTCCATCCATGCAGTTCGATATGCACCACTTTTTGAAACCACGAATTATGAATTCTGGTGGATGCTTTCCCACAAACTCTTGATCCAGTTGCCGAGTTCTGTTACGGATGGTTTTTTTTTCCTGTAGGAGTCAAAGGATGATTTCTTGCTACCAACCAATTATTATATAAACGCCACAGATTATCTTTAAAAGGTTTATTTACTACAACATCCATCACCTGCAACTGACTTGTCATTCCTCCAGGAATAACGGCGATATCAGTGGTCATTTCTTCATAAAGAAGCTTTTTTATTTCATCCGTAGTGTGACCACGAAATGAATCTAGCACTAACAAACCGCGTCGTTTTAATAATGCTCCTGGCCGTTTATTCCATACACAATTTAACCAATCTACCATAAGATCGTTTGTCATCCAACCTTTTTCGTGACAGAGAAAAATTACACCCAATGATAACTTCTCTTTTGGCATGGTTTTCCGTTTTAATATTAAGTAAGGTGGAAGTTTTCGTCCACCGGCTAATGCAGCAAGCATTACAGTGGCACGTAATTTTTCATTTCCCGTAGTTTTTACTGTTACAGATTTGGTTCCCTTTTGGTCCACCGTAAAGTTAGAGGTTATGTCAAAAAATATGGGCGTGTCATCGGCATTTCCCATGTGTTCAAATGAATAATTACAATTCTTGCGTAAATTAATGACAAACCGCTGATACTGAAGGAGTTTTTCTTCGTAGTCACTCGGTAGTTTTTGCGGGACTGATAAACGTCATCTAAGCGCAAATCCATTTCGCCGCATCATTCGTCTTATACACCCGAAGCTGGCTTTGAAACCAGAGACTTTTAATTCTTCTGCGATTCTAAAGCTTTTAATTTTAAAACATTTCTAGTGACAGGGAATCCTTGCCTTCTTAAAAGCCGTATGTATTCACAGACGCTGGACTCTACTGCTACAAATGCCCAACTTGAGGTCCCGTGAATGCTCGTCGCGCAGTATTTGCATTCCTTCCGTTCTTTCTGTTTTTTCCATCGTCGAATACAGGATTCATCAATATCAAATTTTCTTGTGGCTTCGCGATTTCATGTTTTTTCTGCATGTTGTATCACAATTAATTTATAATTCGCATCGTACGTAGGCTATTACGTTTATTATTTGGAGTTTGATTTTACTGCGTGCATTTAGTCTCCACAATATCACTTATACCGCAAACGCACTACAAAACGCCGAATGAAAACAGAGTACAGATAAGCGATGTTGTTGCTGTTACAACAGAAAACCACACTGACAGTTTACCCGGTATTAAGAAACATGTTACTCACACCCCCTCTACTCATCCTTTGTCTTCCCGCCTATAGAAGGGTGCAAGCATGCTCGCGTGCGCACGCACGCACACTTTTTCTTCCTTTTATTTGTTCAGTTTGCTGTTAAAACGTACGGTTGCAGTCATAAATCATAATGCCAGAGTTAACAACAGCCAGGCAAACTGCTGTTGCTTAGGCAGTAAACAACTCATAGATACCAAGAGCGTTCGTCCCGCCAGAAGTCAGGTATAACTTCGAATTTCGTTAGCGCGCGAATGCAAGCCGCAGGCCAAATTAGCGACCATATTTTGAGGAGAAAAAGTGCGGCTTGTATTCGGAACAATACGGTACGGTAATTTAGTATATTTTGAGAAATGGTCCAATATGATGATGATGAATTTGTACCGATGTCGTCCTCTACTACAAGGAAATGGTTCACAAGTGTCGAGGAATACCTTTTCCAATTCATGTGTTATGGGTATCATAGTTCCTTCTTTCCTCTCATTATTACATTTAACTAGCTGACATACATGGCATGTTTGTACATACATATGGACACTTCTATTTATATTTTTTATGTATACGTGTTCTTCTATACTTTAATCACTTTCGGAGGACACATATGGCCATACTGAATATGGTATCAACTATTAATTCCTTTACTACAGTCCTGGGTATAAACAATTTCCAATTAAATACAACTATTACATTAACGACTCGGAACATAAAGTTTTTTATGAGTAAAAACATAAAGTTTTACCTTACAACCTGAACCGGTTTTCTGTAGTGGAGTGGAGTGCCCTTGTGTGTTGAATGTATCTCTGTCTGAAGCTACGTCCTGTCTGGCCTATGTAGAATTTGTTGCAATTTGAGCAATTTAGTTTGTAAACACCGGGTAGATCGAATTTGTTTTTTGCTTTGTGTGTGTGTTTTGATAGTGTGTGTTCTGTTTTGTTAGTAATTTTGTAAGTGATTCTGTATCCTGCTTTTTTGAATTTGTGGGCTATTTTTTCAGTTTGTTTGTTGATGTATGTTAGTGTTATGAATTTGTTGTTTTCAGTCTTTGTCTGTTGTTTGTTTTGTGTAGGAGTTTATTGACTATTGTTCTGTCATATCCGTTAAATTCTGCTAGATATTTTATCGTGTTTAGTCCGTTAGTCAATAACGGATATGACAGAACAATAGTCAGTAAACTCCTACACAAAACAAAAAACTAACAACAGACAAAGACTGAAAACAACAAATTCATAACACTAACATACATCAACAAACAAACAAACTGAAAAAATAGCCCACAAATTCAAAAAAGCAGGATACAGAATCGCTTACAAAACTACTAACAAAACAGAACACACACTATCAAAACACACACACAAAGCACAAAACAAATTCGATCTACCCGGTGTTTACAAACTAAATTGCTCAAATTGCAACAAATTCTACATAGGCCAGACAGGACGTAGCTTCAGACAGAGATACATTGAACACACAAAGGCACTCCACTCCACTACAGAATCCACCTTTGCTAACCACCTCATTGAAGCAAACCACACATACAAAAACATCGACAATAACATGAACATTCTACATGTACACACAAAAGGCCGAAAACTAGACACTCTAGAACAATTGGAAATATACAAACACACAAAAACAAATAAAAACATCAAAACGAACAGACACAATTCAAATCGCACTCATTATTCGAACATATCTCACCCCACACACACAACATCGATCTTTTGATATTCGATTCTGTCGCCCACAACAGGACGGACAGGGCTACCAGCGGCAGCCTCTGAAGAAGCCTTTTAAAGGTGAAAACCGGTTCAGGTTGTAAGGTAAAACTTTATGTTTTTACTCATAAAAAACTTTGTGTTCCGAGTCGTTAATGTAATAGTTGTATTTAGTTAAGTAATGGACACGTCATAGACAACGAAATCCAAGAACGTTCCAATTGTTTTGATCTAATTTTGTTCTTATAAATAATACCTCTTCATGCACACAATAAAATTGTAATATCTTGTCGTCATTGTTTTCTAGTCTTTGTCTTATTTGTAATAATTTTGGATCAGTTTTTTGTTGCTGTTTAATTTTGCTGATGATAACTTCTAAGTCTGTTTTTCCCTTGATAATATGGTAGACCCTTGCAATTTCCTCATTCTCTGCCTCGAAGGTATTCTTTTCCATGTTAATCCTGGATAGTACGTCTGCTACTACATTTTTTCTTCCTGGTGTATACTCCCAGTTGATGTTGTACTCTTGCAGCGCTAATATCCATCTCGTTAATCGACCATGACTTAATTTACATCTCCTTAAAAATGAGATTGAGTTATGATCGGATCTAACGGTTACCGGGTATCCAAGGATATAGGTTCGAAACTTATTCCAGGCAAATACCACACTAAGCAATTCCTTTTCCGTGACACTATAATTCCATTCACAGTTATTTAGCACTCTACTTGCAAAACTAACAACCAAGTGGTTCCCTTCTTCATCTTCCTGATACAGTTCTGCTCCAAGACTTGTTACTCGTGTTGCACTTTAAATAAAAGGGTTTGTTAAAATTGGGGTGATGTAATATAACTGTCTCTAAAAATCTGTCCTTAATTAATTGTAATACTGTGTCTTGTTCAGGTTCCCATCTCCATTTGTCCTTGGAAGTTAATTGTTGTCGAAACTTTGCTGTTAACTCTGAGTAATTTTGCTGGAATTTTCGGTAATAATTGCATAGTCCTAGGAACGATTGTAATTGTTTTCGGTTTTTTGGAGTAGGAAAATTCTGGATGGTATCTATTATGTCGGATGACGGAGAGATGCCTGATTCGGACAAAATAAAACCTAAAAATTGTACTTTGTCAGCAATAAGTCTTGACTTGTCGAGTTTCAGAGTAATATTATTTTCTGCCAATTTCCTTAATACATGTTCAATTTTGTCACAGTGTTCGCCCCAGTCTGATGAAGTAATCAACAAATCGTCTATGTATACCATGGTGAATTGTAGTGCTTCCTGTCTCAGTATCTGATCCATATATTTAACAAAAATAGCCACCGAGTTATTGAGACCAAATGGGCGTCTCTTGAATTGGTAATTTCTTCCATCGAATATGAAAGCCATGTATTTACGACTGTCCGGATGCAATCCTACTTGCCAGTACCCACATACTGTGTCCCACGTACTGATGAATTTGGTACCATGAAATTTCTTTAATATCTCTTCTATTTCCCCTGGAGATGTTCTATCGTTTACAATTATCTTGTTGATTTCTCTGGCATCAAGACAAAGCCTAATTTTTCTGTTTTTCTTTGGGATTACAACTATACGGTTTGTGTATGGAGAGTGACTATATTCGATAATATCATCTGCCATCATTTTATTTATTTCATTTCTTACCGCTTCTTTCAAGGAATGAGCGATGGGATATGACTTCCTTTTGAATTCGATTGGTTCTTTGAATTTCAGTTTACATTGATAGCTTCTCACTTTACCGGGCATGTCGGAGAAAATGTGTTTATATTAATTATATATCAATATTAGTTTATTCGCTTGTTCTTCAGTTAGGTTTAACCCCGTTTCTTCTTTCTGGAATCTCTGGATCTCTTTTAGTTTATTCCGTCACATTCCTTCAGTATAGTCATGATATTCTAAGTTATCTCGTAATGAACCATATCCATCATTTCTATCCTCCCTAACATAATAGCTGGCATGGTTCTGAGGAGCACTTTTGCTTCCATTTAACTCAGCCCTCCATACTAAATCATCTGAGATCAGAGACACCTTCTTTCTGCTTAGGTCAATTATAGCCGAATACTGCCTTAGCATATCGCACCCGACTAACAGATTAAATGTTAGGTCCCTGGCCTCCAAAAATATAATGGGGATAGTTGATCCATTACTTTTCACTTCTAGCAATACTTGTTTCTTTACAGACTTGTTCTGGCGTCCAGTAGCTCCGATTAGTGTTAGGTTATTAACGGTAATGTTGGTATAATTTTCTTGCATTCCCTTTGTATTCTATTTAACTCCATGCTGTTAATCAATGAAACGTTCGCCCTGGTATCTATCATTAATTCGGTTGGGATCCCATTTACATCAGCTCTAATGTATGTGATGTCATTATTATTATTTTCCACATGGGCAGATTCTTCATTTAACAAGTCCTCTCGTATGTTTTTCAAATAATTATTTTTAATTATTACAGTAATAGTTTTGTTGGGTATGTGGTGTTTTAGTCTAAGTTGGTACCCAGAAGATCGGATCAGTGATGGGCCATTATGATTTCTCACTGCCGCCTCTCGTTTAAATTCTGGTCATTGTCACTGTCCCCAACATCGTTGTTATGGTGGTTCTCGCTGCTAATTACATTGCGTCTGTCATCGCTGGTGTCTCCCATTGAGTTATGATTATTTGTTCTACTATTATCTTCAATACTTCTGCTCCTTCTTGGGTAATTTCTGTTGTTATAGTTATTGTCCCTATTACTATTCGGATATGGGTGGATGAGGTCTAGACTCCTGCGTCCTTGATAATATTGTTTTCTAGAACCGTGGCTATTTTCTCGACTGTGGGGTCGTACATAGTTTACCCGTGATCGATTATCACAGTTGCCATTATTACTCTGGTTATTATTGTTGGCAGTATTATTTATGTCCCTTAGCTGGTTGTCATTTCTGTGTCTACTTCTGCGGTAATAATTTTCATGCTCGTAGTTTTCTAACAGTGCTGCCATGGACTGTATCGTTTTAATCTGTCCGCAAAGTCTTGCTCTGGCAATACCTTCTTCATAGTGATACGATGAGATACTAATAAAACTCATTAAATATATAAAAACACATAATATACTTCGACCTAACTGTACAACTTCTATCCGGGCCAGGTTTCTCGTACGAACGTAAAATGTTAGCGTGATTTACAGGTCACTGAAATAAGTACCTTGACTCATTTTTTAATGAAGAGAATTACCTTTTACTTTAATTTGGATCATTTACAATTTCTTTATACACTTTACCGCATCTGATATAATGTTGTGAGAACCTATTGGTTACATAATAAGCGTTTTTAATCTAACTTATACTACTGCTTACCTTAATTTTTTACACACACACACACTCAAAACTGCCCAGCCTGCAATTTTTTCACGCATCCAAACACACACAAAATTTATTTTACCCTTAACATTTTTTATAATAATAAAATTCCCCCCACGCCGGCCACGCGGTCTTCGCATACACTCATTGTTCGATCATACTTCTTTTAGTGTCCGAAAAAAGTCTCTGGATATGTTCCGCACTTTCACCTAACCGCGGTCAGACAGATCTTTGTTGTTCTAGCACTTTATTACTGGAAAAAAATAAAAAAATTTATAGAGAGCCTACTTGGCCCCGTGCCGGCCGACACGTATAGAGTAACTGCCCTGCGTCCTGTGCTGAGCGGGAGGAACTGTGTATTCACTGTCAACAGATTTTCGTCGCCGTTCAAGCTGAATTGCTGTGGTTTATTCACTCTATGCATGGCACATAATGTGTTTTTTGTGAGGTAACCGTGGACGATATTTGTCGCTGCTAGACTGATGTCACTAGCAGTAGGCGGGGCTTAACGATATTTCCTGTAGTTCGTCTTGCTGATATCACAAACTGTTCGTTCATGCGCCATTTTTTGCAGCGCCATTGGAGTTTCACGGCATCACTACAGCGCCCCTGCTTGAGATGTTAAGTGCACGCATCGTCACACATATACCGAGTTCTGAGAAAATTAGGATGGTGCGAATTCCTTGCCGAGTTACACCACAGAAATTGCGCCTTGCCTTTGTTTCAACACTGTTTCTTGCCACGTGGTCAGTTATAATGGAAATAACGTTTACCCAATATTTTTTGCAAAACCCCAAAAATGAAATAAATAAAATACAAATGCCCCATACCCGCAATAAATGAAATGACCCAATTTTGACACGTTACAATACCCCCTCAATGAGAATTCTGCTGTCCAAAACAGAAGAAATCTCATTGATAAACCCCGAAGAGGACCGGTGAGGAACTGGTGCCAACAACCCCCTTGTTCTTATACCTCATGGGTAACTGACCCCCCTGGCTTGGTGACCATGGACGCATCTGAACGAGATCACTGGACTTCTCCGTAAGAGATCCCAACACCGAAAAATCGAACAGACAGGTACCACAGCACACCTCACCTAACATGCTACCCCCAAAAAATCCTCAATCCCTGGCTTAAATTATGCCAGATCCTCCACCGATATGTTTCCCCTTGTATGCAAGCTGGGCTGCCTTTAGCAGGTACTGGGCTCACACACACTCACATTACATATTGACATCACCTATCATGAAATTGAAAAAATTTTTTAAAAAGTTCTTTAAACTACAACATGTTGTTTTCAGATAAAATTGACTCATACATTTTGTATAAAGCCTAAATTATTCTCTTCATTGTTTTCTGTTTTTATTTTAAATAAGTGAATTTAAACATTTCTTATAATTAAGAGCATCCTTAACCTAACATGTAATCACTTATAGTCTAACAATACAATTCAATACAAAATAAATCAATAAAATAAACATGGTAAGTACACAAACAATAAAATAATCAAAGCTTAAAACTATTCATTAGCTGGCAGGCAAAAAATCAAGATTTTTTTTTCAAAAAAATATTTTCCAAAAAAAAATTTTTAAATTCAAAGAAAAATTTAAATTTATTAAAATGTTTCCTTTACATGTAGAAATTATTTTAAAATTTTCTTAAATTGATCAAAAACCAAAAGTTGAATTGGCTTCCTTACTATTAACTTCTATGACCTCACTCTCAGCTGATCCAAACTAGGTCAAGTCCAAAAACCTTGACCCACATATGTTATGTACAAGTTGTCTGAAAATACATTTAACATCTGTAACCATCTAACTTGAAACACAAAACATAATAAAATAAAACATTTAAAATAACAAAATATTATTATAAACAATAATCAAATTGACATTTATATTATTCAAATAAACTTTACCTTTTCAAATTCTATCAAAATCTTGTCACTGGTTTCAAAAATAAAACTTTTATATCTTTATTACAAATCTCTTTCTTTTTTAACAATCTTACTCTCCATTACTGTGGGTGATTTGAACATTTATCTCATTTAATTTACTACTTGCTCTGTATACATATATAATCTTTCTCCCTCTGACTCTAGCTTCTAACAACTGTAACTTACATGACACCCATCTATATCAAACACTCTCTAACCCCAACCTATCATTAAACTCAATTCGCCACCTTCTCACAATATAAAAAAAAAATACTCTCTAACCCTTTGTACATAGGATACGTGTTTCCCCCCCCAAAAAACTCATTTCCCTTATCTGGCCCCTGTATTCTACCTAAGGCGGCCCCTTCTCACTAAATCGGTCCCAATCCCGTCCCAACTTATCATTATGTTGCGGACTCCTACATTACACTACCCCCTACTACAAAATTGCCATCCCCAAAAAATCTCAATCTCATTACCTTACTACAACTACAACAAAATAACATCATTAATTATAAACATCAATATATCACTCAAAAATCTACATAAATTCTCCACAACTACTGTGTCAACATCAATACTTCTCAATATTCTATAACATACATTAACTCAAAACAACATTACATTATTTTCATCTCTACTATTTCTTTAACTTTGACTTCAACTTGGACTGATCTATATGTCCCATAAAATATTCATCACCCAAAAACTATCTCTTATTAGCTTTCACAAATTATTACTTTATTTCTCGCTTCATCAAATTACTTTTCACATTACTTTAAATAGCCTCTGTAATACATTAAAACATTACATTAAACATTGATTACCTGGAACATTTATAAACCATTTTACCAGTGACGTTTTATTGCTGATCAGCTGATATTCCTAACCCAATGAAAACCCATCTCAAAATTGAACAAATTACATGAAATATATAGGTTTATCAATATTCGCTTCTGACCTCTTTGTTTCCCCTCTCTCTGATTCTGATACTTTGTGTTAACCGCCTGCCAGACGGTTTAATTATCTGCTTAGTTCAAAAGATACACACATAATATAAAACATATACTTTATATCAACTCTTATATCTAACCTGCTAAACTACAATATTACCTTTAAAAATTATACAATGAACACCTTATAGTGAATGTATGAGCGTATAGTTATTTAAACAGAACACAAGCATTTTTTATTGGATCAAAATTTGAGTTAAATATTTTGTGTTATAAAATTTAAATTCGTGGCTCATCTGAGCCACCTCCCATCCACACACTCTATTGCAAATTATGGAGGACTGTATCGCCCTTTTGCTTTCACAAAGACGGCATATTTTGGAGTAGTTTGACCTCTCCGTGTCTTTGCTTCGGCTGTTACATTTAACGTCTGAATATCAACATATTCTTGGCTATAATTAAACGCCCTTAAACGGGTCTACCACCTGGCCTTGCTGTTCCTACGCAAACAGAGTGGTAGCCGCTGTTCCATAGTACCTGGATTTCCCCTAAAGTTCACCCCCCATTTAATTTCTACTATATACCAATTTCAAGTCAGCTATGGTCAAGGGACTTGATATGACCATAGCTGGCCGCTAGCCAAATCCACGATTAGTGCTGGTAAGGCAGTAATCGCCCGAAAAGTCGGGGAAATCTAACTTCATTTCAGTGCCTGTTACACTCATTATTATGTGCGACACGATCGTCTATCAGGGTGTAAATTGAATTTACACGAAAAAGGTGTATCGCACATTTTCGCCATTTCGGCCTCCGATAGAGGTAACACTCTCTGTTACCCCCAACCCATTTCGCTATCTACGAGAGCACAGGCCACCCCCGCAATAGCAACTTAATAACTAACTAATTAAATTTGTATATACATTCTAATATAATATTTCCATCAATAATCATTTAACTCATTCATAACTTTCTACCATTGGACTTTCTTAAAATTTTCCAAAATTTATTATTAATAATTAGTATATATCATTTTTCAATTATTATTAAATTTTTTAATTATCATTTTTATTGAACACAATTATTTCAAATAATCTCACTATTGAATTAAAATCTTAGTTACACCTGTAAACATTTTATTATACATGATTCATACGGTAAAAGTTCTATACTTACATTCCATTTAACATGACATACACATAACATCTACCCCCTACACCCCAATACTTTCACCTCACCCCTGAAACATTTCACAAAAATATTAGTTTACATCAAACAATTTAGCCATCTATTACCAAATTCCAACTCTCGTAAAATAAATTGAATTCATTTAAAGAATTTAATTAATTAGCATTTACATAATCACTCAAAATATTTAAAACATATCAAACTGGTTTGCTTAAATTAATTACTGAAAATACAAATTCCATTATTATCGTTTGCCATTATACAAATTAGCCAATTACTGTTTCCAAAATTAATGTTATTATTTATTTAAATTGCAAAATATTATTTTTATTATTATCACTTATCTATATACATACATTGTTTAGCTGACCTTCTACAATACACATGAATTATTACACTACAATTATTTACAAACTTTAGTTATTAACTGTTCAGTTTTTCCGCACTTCATTGTCCAAATCTGCCATGTCAGAACCATAAAACATAATGTTTATCACTGTCTTTTATTGTTTTATAGTTTACCCTCCATCGTCATGGATTAATCTTGGTGTTATATAACATTTTTCAATCTCATTAACATACAAATCACTGTTTTGTGTGTTATACCCATAAAGACTAAATTCATCTTACCCAAATACTCATTAAACCAGTCAACGCTAGGTATTTTTGTTAAGTCTCCATCATTAAATTCACTCATTATCGGGTTAAATACTTTTGTCAAATCATTATAGTCATTATTATTCAAATATACTTTTAAACTTTCTTTCCATTCGTCATACTTTCTGTTCAAATTATACAATTCTGTTACTTTCTCCACATACAATTCTCTGTTTAACTCTCTCTCTTCATAACACCACATCACACTCTCACAATTATTCCGGAACAGAGGGTACGAAATTACACAACAAAAATAAATACTTCAATTCATCTATCAATACGGGACTCTTGCCCTTCAACAACAACACTTGTGAACACATTAAATCATCATAATCATCATAAATAATAAAGGGAAAATTTACCCTCTGTCCCCACTCTACCACAACATTATTTTTCCGCTCTCTCTCTAACTCATTAACACACATTAACATCTCATTATCATTACATTCCACCAACTCATCAGTACTTTCATTCTTTATTTTTACCGTATCAGTCTCCGATACTAATTCTTCAAATACATTACTATACTCAATATTATTATTCTCATTATTTTCAACATCATCATTATCACTTGTTATCTTACTCTCTACTACTACATTTTTACACATATCATTATAATTATCCTCTGTTTTACATTCAAAATTTTCAGTTACCTTTTGTCTTTGTTTATCAAATTTTTCCACCACATTACTCTCTATTTTGTCAATTTTGTTATTCATATTTTTTAGTGAATGACTCAACGTTTCATTTAATTCATATTTCAACTTGTTATAGTTACTCTCACAATTGATTTGTACTTTATTAATTTCAGTTTTAAGTTCATCCAATTTTACACTAATACTCTGCTGCAACTGAGTATTCTGTTGTTCGAATTTGATATTAAAATTGTTATTCTGAACGTCAAAACGACGGTCAAATTTTTTGTCACTAGAGTTAAAACGACTCTCAAATTTTTTGTCAATTGCATCAAACTTGTCATTCTGTATATCAAATTTTTTATTAAAATTACTGTTTTGCACGTCAAATTTTACGTTAATATCACTAGACATAGTTCTAATGTCACTAGACATGGTTCTCATGAAATTAAATAGATCGTTTAATTCAATGACAACTCTTTTGCTTTACTTGTTACAGGAGTAGATTCTGCTTGTGCTCCACTCATTATTACTGATTGTGTCAGATTATTCTCATCTATCAGGTTTGGAGTTGTCTCCAATCCTGAATCATTTATATTATTTGATTCATTGGAAATGCTTTCTTTGACCACCTTAGGGTCTGAATTAATTTCTCCCTCCCCCGTGATAGTTACATCACTCATACTAACTTTATCTCTGTCTTCCATTTTTCTTATTTATGATATTTCGTTCTATATCAAATTTCAATTTTAAATATTTCTGTATTATTCAGTATAATATAATTTAAGTATCGCTTAACTACATCTTAACATCATTTACATATAATCGGTTCTCATTTCAACTTAACCTCCGAATCACGCCAACATCCTATTTGTAAGTACGGTTTTTTACTTTATTTTTCTTTACTCATAAAAACTGTCCCTGTCGGCTGCGCCATTGAGATACTAATAAAACTCATTAAATATATAAAAACACATAATATACTTCGACCTACCTGTACAACTTCTATCCGGGCCAGGTTTCTCGTACGAACGTAAAATGTTAGCATGATTTACAGGTCACTGAAATAAGTACCTTGACTCATTTTTTAATGAAGAGAATTACCTTTTACTTTAATTTTGAATCATTTACAATTTCTTTATACACTTTACCGCATCTGATATAATGTTGTGAGAACCTATTGCTTGGTTACATAATAAGCGTTCTTAATCTAACTTATACTACTGCTTACCTTAATTTTTTACACACACACACTCAAAACTGCCCAGCCTGCAATTTTTTCATGCATCCAAACACACACAAAATTTATTTTACCCTTAACATTTTTTATAATAATAAAATTCCCCCCACGCCGGCCACGCGGTCTTCGCATACACTCATTGTTCGGTCATACTTCTTTTAGTGTCCGAAAAAAGTCTCTGGATATGTTCCGCACTTTCACCTAACCGCGGTCAGACAGATCTTTGTTGTTCTAGCACTTTATTACTGGAAAAAATTAAAAAATTTGTAGAGAGCCTACTTGGCCCCGTGCCGGCCAACACGTATAGAGTAACTGCCCTGCGTCCTGTGCTGAGCGGGAGGAACTGTGTATTCACTGCCAACAGATTTTCGTCGCCGTTCAAGCTGAATTGCTGTGGTTTATTCACTCTATGCATGGCACATAATGTGTTTTTTGTGAGGTAACCGTGGACGATATTTGTCGCTGCTAGACTGATGTCACTAGCAGTAGGCGGGGCTTAACGATATTTCCTGTAGTTCGTCTTGCTGATATCACAAACTGTTCGTTCATGCGCCATTTTTTGCAGCACCGTTGGAGTTTCACGGCGTCACTACAGTGCCCCTGCTTGAGATGTTAAGTGCACTCATCGTCACACATATACCGAGTTCTGAGAAAATTAGGGTGGTGCGAATTCCTTGCCGAGTTACACCACAGAAATTGCGCCTTGCCTTTGTTTCAACACTGTTTCTTGCCACGTGGTCAGTTATAATGGAAATAACGTTTACCCAATATTTTTTGCAAAACCCCAAAAATGAAATAAATAAAATACAAATGCCCCATACCCGCAATAAATGAAATGACCCAATTTTGACATGTTACAACGAGAGTTTAGTTACCAGGCACTCTTCTGGTATCTTGGGTTCCAGGTTTCTAGCTAGGCACACCTTTCCCAAGAAATAAGCCGTTGGTGACTGGCCTCTCTGTGGATCATTTTGTAACGGTACAGAATTGGGTGTTAGGGATAATAATTTAAATCAGTCTTAATCAAAGTAGTTAGTGTTCACCTTTGTGGAACCTCGATTTAATCAACCACGCATGCAGTGTTATTACAAAACAACACGTCTGTGTTTTATCTCTGGACTCAGACAGGCCGGACATATTATGTAACGACATAACGTTTGTGGCAGTTGTGAATCACGGAAAAAATGAAGCCAAGTCATAGATTTCACCAGGCGGCAAAATGTTGCAAAACTCGCTGTCCAGATCATAGAACCTTTTAAAAGAACCAATTGGAGCGCAGATTGGCGATCACATGACCAGACTCACCCTGGGGAATCATTGCCCTAACGCCAGCTTAAGAGGTAGTTCAACTTGTAACTCTGACCGCGCGGTCAACCTATAAGTGCTCAAGCAAATTAAAGTCGACCAACAATTATTAAAAATGAAATGTGAAAAAACGTGGTTTTAGTAACCAGAAAAAACTTAGCGCCAGTCCAAAGACAAAATCACTTTAACGAGCTTCAATTGACTTTCGAAGTGCGGGGTAAAACAAGTGCACCATCAGTTGGATCAGATCAACAACCAGGACGAGTACCCTATAAACAATTTTAATTCAGAATTTTGAACTAAATCATGAGATCTCAAAGTGGGGTTTAATCGAATGTCAATGTAAAAGAATGAATGTGTGTGAGTGTGGGGACAAATTACGTACTGGTTCGTTTAATAGGAGTTTAAGAAACAAATTAGTTAAGGAAAGTAGTTTTAACTGATTATGATCTGTTTTATGAAAAAGTATGAAGATAGAGAGTAAGATCGTTCAACCAAACCATATGACTTATGTTACAATAAACCAAATTCACTTGTAAAAGTTTTATTTTTATATTTTGTTACATAAATGATATTCAATAACATTTAATAACAACGTAAAATAAAATATATCTTGCTTAATAAAAAAAAAGAAATAATTTTTTGTTAGAATCAGAAAGACTGTGTTAGTGTAATTATTTTGCAATCAAAACCAATTAATCCTTCTGCAACTGGTTTTTCGTCTATAGGACCTTGGAGTGATAATAAGATATTATCATTTGATAGAAATTGAATAGTTTCAATATTTGCCATTACACAGATTGTCTCTTACTATGTTTTAGGTGGATTTAGACCAATATTTGGCTTTAAACAATGCCCTAAATCCTTGATAGTCGTTTATGGCATGTCGGGTTGCTGTCCACCAGTTATCAGTCATGTCCTTAAAGTGTTCGTCTAACATACTTCTGATTACAGTCCATCTGGTTTCTCTGTTTTCTGTAATGTTCTCTTCAATCCTTTCTAAGAATTCCATTGGGTTCCTTCTATAATTCTTGAAATTAATCATTTCTCTATTGTCAGTAAGTTGGAAATTAGGTACGTGAAATGGCCTATTCCTAATCATTTCGAACTCTTCCCGTATATTTACTAGTTCTCTTTGATTTATTTCTTCTATTTTCTCCGTATTACTGGTTACTTGGTTCTTTATACCATTAATGTTGACTTCTACGTGCCCTATAACTAGGTCTATTTCCTAATCACTTTCACTATACACTGTTTTTTAACATCAATCATCGTTATTTTCACTTTCTTACGTTATTAAACTACCTAACGTTTGTGATTATTGTTTAATATTATCTTAATTGTAATATTTAAATCACTTACAGTTCGTAGTGCTATGACACAAAAGAACTGCTTGAGGTTCGCAGACCTCCCTATAGTTTAATAGGCTTATAGGTACTATGACAAATGTGTTTTTATTTACTTACTAACTTTTTAACATTTATATACTACATTCCTATTTATTACAACTATTTACATATTTATTATCATTCGATCTTCCCTCCTGGGTGTAATGGTTATCGTCATGTCATTGTCTTGTCATTGTCATTAAACTATTTAATGAATAAGTTTTCATTTCCAATTTCCATTGTATTTGTTTATTATGATAATTCCCTTTTGTGTTTTGTTACCTTTTACTCCTTGACATTATTAATTATCTTTAAATAGTTACATTTTATGTTCATTTCTTTATTTGTTAAATTGATTTTATACTCCTTTGTATTTTATTTATAAGAAAGATTGCGTTTAGGCATAATTCACAACAAATTTTGATGCACAGTTTGGTAATTCTCAAACGAGAAATTTTACCTTCTCCACATCTGTCCTAAGGTAGTGGCGGCAGTGAAAACTGCTATCACAACTTCCTTAGCTGAAGAGGCGAATTGAAGCCAAAACAGAGACAAGTAAAAGTAATCAGAGCGTAATGCTCAAAGAATATGTTTGTGTTTGTCAATGCGATCTTGTCAAAAGGTAACCCTTTTTGCAAAGTTTAGAGTCCGAAAGACTAATTTGTCAAACGGTTGTCCTTCAAAGCATTTTGGGATCCAAAAGACTTGTTGCAAGACATACAAAATGGGATAAGATTTTGACCCAGTTTGCTTACCAAACTGTACTTGATACAAACTCCTCATGCCAAAACTTTGTTCGTCTTTTGTCTTTCGACTTTGACTTACCTTTGTTCAACAAATTTTGATGATTAAAATTATATTTATTCTAGGGCATAATCTTGTTATGTTACAATGAACATATTTAAATTAAATATTTTTTATAGTCTAATCATTGTCAAAAAGACCTCTCACATTTTGATGATGTAACATGACAAAAATACAACAAATAAAAATGATTTCTGCTACAAATTAAAACTGGTTACAAAAAGTACTGAATATGTGTATACTTAAACTACTGATTGTATACAGTACCGTGGGTGGATGCTGTTCACACTCCAGTTCTTTGGAAATGTTTTCCAGCTTTATTTCAGTTCTTTCACTGAGCGAAGCATCTAACAGAGCTGCTTCTAAATCAACTTGTTCTTTTATGATAACATTTAGAGTTGAGACAATATACTGTAACAAAGATATAAATATCATTATTCAAAATAAGTTTGACAATAATGAAATCTATCATTACAAAATAATAATCACTGGACTTGTTTAAAATACATTTAAGCACGCTGTCAGTCACTAGCGTATTACACTATGTACCATATGTACCAACAACATTCGCAATACAGGTCCTCTACTTTCGGGCATTTGACTTTCACACTTTCGGACATTCAAAATTGATACCTTTATTCAAGTTTTTAACTATAGCTTTGGACTTTCGAACACTGATGGAGATCTGAGGAAGTGAATAGCGTTAAGATGGTGTGCATATTTGATATTATTCCTGATATAGTTTTCATATTAGTATCAGTCTATTAATGTAAAGAATGCATAACATTCATTATCATGACGACCTATCATGACGACCCTCAAACAATTATTATTACACCTTCCTAAGACAACTCTATCCACATTACAACCCTTACAACTGTCACTGATTTTTGGTGTTTGGAACTTTTATTAACTAAAGAAACAGTCAGAGTTGACAACCAGTTGTTTTTTGTTTTTTCTAATTAAAAAGAACCTTAACAAGTGTCAGAAGTTAATGGATGAAACACACAGGCAGTAGCGTAAACTCTTTTCTCGGGGCCCTCTGCAGGAATCCTTTGTGCCCCCCCCCCTATACTACCCTTACTTATTTCATGCCATTGTTTCCTCTTGAATAGTAATCTGTCCTTATAGTTGTGGCAATTACTAAAATTATAGAATGTAAACAGAATATCTGTTTTTTCTTGTATGATGTATACTCAATTAATAAAATATAACTTTTGTTTCAGTTAATAGATTGACTAGTTATTTAGTATCTGTTATGTCTTTGATAAATGTAAAAAAATACTGATTATCAGACATGTCACTAGTAACCAATTACAATTAGTATAGGACTAATATTAGCACTGGAATTAAATAAAAATATTCTGATATACATACATTTTATATTACAAAACAGAATCTTTGTATTTCAAAACATTCAATGCAATTCTTAATTGGCCTTGGTACATTCTTAATTGGAATCAACCCTTTATTGTGTAGTTACCCAAATAATTTATACTCTCTGAATACATTATTAGGTTGTGAAGCTACTTATTTATCACAATTATTTTGAGTACCATACACATAGAAATACCTAGAATGACTTTCACTTACCATCCAGACATGCTCTTTTGGGTCCAGGGTCTCATACGAACACCAAGATACAAGCACAATTTTGAAGGTTGCGTAAATAATTTACATAACACAAGTTTAAGAAGAGAATTTCCATTTTAATGTTTTACTGTTACTTTAGTGAAATTAAGAACATACATTTAGTAAATACATGTTTCAGGTGTTGTGCAACACGTGACTCTGTTGTAATATGACTTACAATCTACGGCTTACCTTATTTTTTCTAGGACACAAACATAAAATGCAAACACAAATATAAACAGAAAGCCGCCCAGCTTTGCCACACTCACATTTATACTAAATTAAAAACCCCTTAACATTTTATGCAAATCAGAAGCCCCTTTCGCCGGCCACTCGGTCTTCCCGCACACGCATTGTTCGGTTACACGGTTTCACTGTTCTGAAGAAAAAAAAAAACTCTTGATACGACTCCCTAGTCGTATTGACCGCGGTCACTTAACAGTTTTGCTGTACTACAACTTTAAAATATTTAAATATATGTGACAAGCCTACAGAGGCCAACCCGATAACGGGAACTGTTGCTTGTCGACTCGGCAGCAAACTTTTTGTTTGTACACTGTTAATACTTTTTAATGACTGTTTTCACACTTTCTAAGATAGGCCAAATTTGTTTTACCGGCCTATCTTGTAAACCCGAGGCCCCTGTTTTAAATTCACAATTCTATTGTCTGGTGCTGCTTACTCTCTGATACCAAACTGCACACACTGGAGACTGTGTCACAAGGCTGCTGCTATGTGATTGCGCAATGCGTCTGGCAATTGTTTTGACTGACTGTGTGTATGTTGCATTGCTGTACTGGAGGCTCCTTATAGGTGAAGTCTGGCAATTTAAAAGTGATTGAATGGGTGATCTATGTTAATATAAAATTAAACTGTGGTAGCTCCCATATATGAAGTGAATTGTACACTTTTAACAAAATCAAAACCAAGATTAATAAAAAATAAAAAACCTTCTAATTTGACCCATTACAATACCCCCTCGATGAGAATTCTGCTGTCCATGACAGAAGAAATCTCATCGATAACCCCGAAGAGGACCGGTGAGGAACTGGTGCCAACAACCCCCTGGTTCTTAATCTGCATGGGTACACGACCCCCCAGCGACTATGGACTCATCTGAACGAGATCACTGGACTTCTCCGTAAGAGATCCCAACACCGAGAAATTGAGCAGACTCGTACCACGGCGCACCTCGCCTTTTAACATGCTACCCCCAAAAATCCTCAATCCCTGGCTAAAATTATTCCAGCTCCTCCGCCGATATGGTTCCCCTTTTTGCAAGCTGGGCTGCCTTTAGCAAATACTGGGCTCACACATACTAACATTACATGTTACCATAACACATAAAAAAAATAAAAATTTCTTTTAAAATTTATTAAAAATTTAAAAAATTCAAAATTCAAAAAAAATATTTTATCAAAAAATTCTCTTCCTGGTTTTTCTAATTTTTGTTTCAAATGACTAAACCTAGACATTTCTACTAATATAAACACATCCTTACTCTAACATGAGAACCACTTATAGTCTACCAATACAATGCAATACAATAAAATAAACATGGTTAATGCACACATAATAAAACAATCACTACCTAAAATATGCATTCGCTGGCAGGCGAAAAATCAAGTTTTTTTTTTTTTTTTTTCAAATTCCCAAAATTTTAAAATTCAAAAAAAATTTTAATTTGTTCAAAGGTTTCATTTATATTCAGAAATTATTCAAAACTGGTTTAAAGTGATTAAATAAACAAATAAAATTAATTCCTTACTATACAAGCTTAGTAGGTATGATCTCATCAGCTGATCGAAAGTAGGTCAAGTCCAAAACCCCTTGACCTACATATGTTATATATAAGTTCTGAAAACACATTGAACATCTGTAATATCCTAGCTTGGAATACAAAACGTAATAAAACAAAATATTTAAAATAAACAAATATTTAATATAAATAATCATCAACTTGATATTTAAATTATTTAAAACAAACAATTCTTGCCTTTACATTATTTTCAATTCTATCAAGATTCTGTCACTGGTTTAAAAAAAATGAAAATTTTATATCTTTATTATAAATCACTCTCTATTTAACAATCTGACTCTACTACTAACAACTTCAATTATCATGACACCCATCTCTACCAAAACATCTATTCCAATACTCCAAACCCAACTTATCATTAAACCCAAATCGCCGCCTTCTCTACATATAAAAAAAATACTCTCTAACCCTTTGTACATAGGATACGTGTTTCCCCTACCAAAACTCAATTCCCTTATTTGGCCCCCGGATTTTACCTAAGGCGGCCCCTCCTCACTAAAATCTATTCCAATTCCCGTCCCAACCCTTGTTGCGGACTCCTACATGACACTACCCCCTAATACAAAATTGCCATCCCCAAAAATCTCAATCTCATTACCTCACTACGAATACAACAAAATAACCTCATTAATTATAAACATAAATATATCACTCAAAATCTACATAAAGTCTCCATTACAACTGTGTCAACATCAATATTTCACAAAATTCTGTTATATTACATTAACTCAGAAACAACATTACATCATATTCATCTCTACTATTTCAACTTCAACTTTGATTTCAACTTGGACAGATATATGTGTCCCATAAAATATTCATCACCCAAAAACTATCTTTTATTAGATTTCACAAATCGTTACTTTATTTCTCATTGTAGCAAATTATTTGTAATATCTGTAATACATCAAACATTATATTGAACTGTAATTACTTGTTACATTTACAAACCAATATACCAGTGACATGGTATTGCTGATCAGCTGATATCCTAACACAATGAAAACACATATCAAAGTTGAACAAATTACATGGAATATACATATTTATTTATCATTACTCCTCACCTCCTTGTTTCCCCTTTCTCTGACTTTGGTCATTTATGTTAACCTACCAGACGATTTACTTATTGGCTAAAAAAATACACACAATGAAAATACATATTCTTATCAATGCTTATCTAACAGACAACAATAAAATAATACACTTAAAATTATAGCATATAATAAACACCTTATTTTTAAATATCTAAGCAGCGGGTTACCTGAACAGAGCACAAGCAGTTTTATTTGATCAAACTTTGAATAAAAAAATGTTATGTTATAAAATTTACATTCGTGACTCCTTTGCGTCACCTCCCAACCACACACACTATAATATTTTTATTGTTCATTTTTAACAAATACAAATATTGGTTCATTGTTACAAATCATTGTTTCGATTAATTTGATTAATTTAATGGTTTAATGGTTTTTTAATGTCTCAACCTCTAGGTTACAATAATTACCTCATTATTATTTTAGCAAAATTTCTTTAATTCTTTTATGTCACAATAGGGTTTTGCTCAAGATACTGATTCAGCAGGCTACAACATTTCTTGTTATGGTCCCCAAGCATGTCTGTAGGCATAGTCACAACATACCACTTCAACACACCTGTTTACTGTTTATATAAACACAGTTGTGTGCCAGACTTGTTTTCATAAACAACAGTTATAAACATGCTCAGTTTCAGCATTCATAATCTAAACATTCTGGTTGCATCATATATTGCCATATCTGCTTACTACACTCTTCAAGTTTTATAAATCTTTTAGATAACATATTTGTCTCTTACGTTTTTTATTCCAATTCAGATCAGATATATTTTTGATTCATTAACAAAATTGACCCTTTTAAATTATTTATTTATTTAAAACAATTTCCATGACTTTGATTACCATTTTCAAAATGCTTCTACGTGATTAAATGTTCAGTTTTTCTTAATATTTCACTAAATTTTACAAACCTTACATCATAGGTTCTGATCTCTCTTTAGATTCCTCCACAATCACACTCTTAATACCATAATCCCCTACTCATAACCTAACATAGCAGGTACCACACAAAATAATAATTAAACCTTTTGGGTTACATGAGTTTACTTTAGAACATTTTCAAAAATTATTTACTTACTTAATATTATACTTATTATAATATTTATACTTATTATTTTTTCTTAATTACCTGTAAATAGGTTATATGTTACATGTACCGTATCATTGTTTATATTTTTACTCTAAGGGGAGGGTTAGGGAAACCGGGAAGATAAAAGGGATAAGGATTATTACAAGTTCAAGAACTAGGACTAAAGGTAGGGACAAAGCTTCCTCCGGAAATAAGGGTACATGGAGAAAACCAAGGCTCGCGTGGGCAGGGGCGCGTCCCTGAAATAGACGAACCCCACTGGGACAAGTGGGGAACATCTATCCGCTACCACTAACTGTTTTATATTATTCATAGTTATTTATAATTATTTAACTATAGGTTTATTATAGTGGTTTAGTTATATTTAATTACAGGATTTAATGTATTGTTTTATTTTAATATGCAAAATATTAATATTATTTTTGTTATCACAACAAGTTTTGCTACATACATACATTATTTATCTAACGTTTTATAACACACAAATAAATTTACTAAACATGTATTTACAATCCTTCATCAATAATTATTCAGTTATATCACACTTCAATATCTAAAATCAGCTAGGTCATTACCATATATTAACATATTTAAAATTGTTCATTTGTGAATTTCAACCTCCATCGTCAAAAATTAATCGGGGTTTCACATAGCAATTTTCAATTTTATCACTACACAAATGACTGTTTTGTGTGTTGTAACCATACAAACTAAACTCATTTATTTTATCCACATAATCATTAAACAAGTCAATATTAAGTACATTGGTTAGGTCTCCATCAGTAATATTCGTTATCAACTCAGTTATTTTTTCTTCATAAAGTAAATGATTATTTAAACATGTATTATCAAAATAATCTTCACTCTCTATTTTAACAGGTAAGTATTTCATATCGACTAACATCTCTTTCAACTCATTATAATCTCTCTTTACTTTATATAATTCTATCTCTTTGTCAACACACAACTCTCCATTTAAATCTCTCTCATCATAATGCCATATCACACTTTCTCTCTCATTCCATGCAGAGGGTACCAAATTATTCAGCAAAATTAAACAACTCAAATCTTTCATTAATAAGGGTCTCTTGCCCAAAAATAACACTTTTGAACACTCTGGTTCATCGCAAATAAGGGGAAAATCTACCCTCTGCTCTACACATTCATCTACTCTTTCTTTCCATTCTTTTTCTAATTCAACAACACTAATTATTACTTCATTACAACTTATCACTTTCTCACTCTCACTTACTGTTTCACTACCTATTTTCAACGTATCACTTTCTGATACCACCTTTTCAGTCACATTACCATTTTCAATATCATTATTAACACTTGTTACCTTACTCTCTAATACCACATTTTTAATAATATTCTCATTTTCGACATTATTGTCATCACTTGTTAATTTCTTACTATCATTATTATTTTTACTTTTACTCTGTTCTCCTACTGACTCTACTACTCTCTCAATGTCTCGTTTCAATTCGTTACAACTAATTTCGCATTTCGTTTTTACCTCATCAATATCAAATTTGAGTGAATCAAATTTGCAATTGAATTCGGTCTTAATTTCATCAAAACGATTATTTAATTCCCTACTTTGTCTGTCTAATTTTATGTCATTATTGTCAAAACGACTATCAAATTTATCTAATTTTATGTCATTATTGTCAAAGCGACTATCAAATTTATCTAATTTTAGGTCATTATTGTCAAAGCGACTATTTAATTCGTTAAAATTTTTATTCTGTACATGAATGTCCATTGATATGGTTCTTAATATACTCATTATATCATCGCATCATCTAATTTGTTACATTTTGTTGAGGTCGGGGTTGCTTGAATCCCTGAATCCTCTGTATTATCTTTTTCATTTGTGTTATGCACATTCATGTTTTTATCGCCTTGACCTACATTCGGTGTTGAATGTATTTCAGGACTACTCATCACAGCTGATTCGTCAACTTCAGCTGTTTCACTTATCACAGTCGAGTCGGACAAATCGACTCCGTTCTCTGCTGTATTTTCCATTATTATTATTTTTTGGTATTTACTCTGTTTCTTATGTGAACCACTATTCTTTACTTCTTTTGCATAACTTTACATAAGTACCTTTTACGTATTTTTTTTACTTAACCTCTCAACTGTGTTTGTATCCCATTTGTAGGTATGGAATTTCATTTTTTTTTTTTTTTTTGCAATTCGTGCCTGTTTCGTGGCGCCAAATGTGACGCTATTTATTTATCACAATTATTTTGAGTACCATACACATAGAAATACCTAGAATGACTTTCACTTACCATCCAGACATGCTCTTTTGGGTCCAGGGTCTCATACGAACACCAAGATACAAGCACAATTTTGAAGGTTGCGTAAATAATTTACATAACACAAGTTTAAGAAGAGAATTTCCATTTTAATGTTTTACTGTTACTTTAGTGAAATTAAGAACATACATTTAGTAAATACATGTTTCAGGTGTTGTGCAACACGTGACTCTGTTGTAATATGACTTACAATCTACGGCTTACCTTATTTTTTCTAGGACACAAACATAAAATGCAAACACAAATATAAACAGAAAGCCGCCCAGCTTTGCCACACTCACATTTATACTAAATTAAAAACCCCTTAACATTTTATGCAAATCAGAAGCCCCTTTCGCCGGCCACTCGGTCTTCCCGCACACGCATTGTTCGGTTACACGGTTTCACTGTTTTGAAGAAAAAAAAAAACTCTTGATACGACTCCCTAGTCGTATTGACCGCGGTCACTTAACAGTTTTGCTGTACTACAACTTTAAAATATTTAAATATATGTGACGAGCCTACAGAGGCCAACCCGATAACGGGAACTGTTGCTTGTCGACTCGGCAGCAAACTTTTTGTTTGTACACTGTTAATACTTTTTAATGACTGTTTTCACACTTTCTGAGATAGGCCAAATTTGTTTTACCGGCCTATCTTGTAAACCCGAGGCCCCTGTTTTAAATTCACAATTCTATTGTCTGGTGCTGCTTACTCTCTGATACCAAACTGCACACACTGGAGACTGTGTCACAAGGCTGCTGCTATGTGATTGCGCAATGCGTCTGGCAATTGTTTTGACTGACTGTGTGTATGTTGCATTGCTGTACTGGAGGCTCCTTATAGGTGAAGTCTGGCAATTTAAAAGTGATTGAATGGGTGATCTATGTTAATATAAAATTAAACTGTGGTAGCTCCCATATATGAAGTGAATTGTACACTTTTAACAAAATCAAAACCAAGATTAATAAAAAATAAAAAACCTTCTAATTTGACCCATTACAAGGTACTGGTAAAATAATAGTTAAAATATAAGTGTATTTGTTTTTTATGTTAAATACATAAGGCGAAATTTGTGTTTTACTTGTTTACACCCATTTGTAAAAAGAAATTAAAGGAAATGTTTGTGCCCCTCCCTCGCATTGCTGGCCCTGCTGGTCTAGCAGTTACACCACTGTACACAGGTATGGAAGAACAGCAGTACAAAAGAGTGTTCCAAGTAAAACTAAAACCAAAACAGGGTGGTTTGGAGGTAAAATTGTTACTCGTTCTGCATGAAACTCAGTTAATAGCAAAACATGGTGGATTTTACAAACATTTTTTGGTTCTTTCTGTTTTGTCATTTTATTCATTTTGTTGTAAAATTTATCTTTAAAATAATTATAATGTTGTAATTACTAGAAAGTAAGGGTGACACTAAAGAGTGCTTTTCCCTTTTCCTTCTACACCTTTCACTCACAGAAGGTCACGAGTGCAAGGGTGATAGTTATGAGCTACACACTGTAGTTCAAATGCTGTCTTATGGGAAAGTAAAAACTGTGACTTCCTGTGACCTACTATACTAGTAGAGAGATGATTTTAATTCACATATGTGATAGGCATTGCAGTGGTTCATGCAGACCATAGAAGACTTGTTCAGTTAATAAACATTATGGTCTGTGGATAAGTCTCTAAAAAGTCAAGAAAGGAGAACTGAATTCAATTAGGATTCACCATGCTTTACTCTATTATTGCCTTAATAACCTTTTTTTAGCATTTTCACTTACAACTGTTTATGTATGGTGTTGTATAGCTTACAATTATTGCCCTCTCTACAGTCCTCACATTCTCTTGTTTGTAATTGTTTATTTTAATGATGCACTAAAACTACAAAATGGATGGCTGTAAGTAACAAAACAGGGGCTTTTTTTTGCTAAAAAATGTCTTTTATACAATTGGAATTGTATTTTGGAATTGTGTGCAATGTATTGTATTCTATACAATTATTAGAATTTCTGGTAAAGCAGAATTTTGGTATGGCGCCTGCCATATACCAAAATCACAGGTATTATGCCTAATATGATTAAAATATACTGGTAAAACACTCCAAAAGCACCAAAATGTGTGAATAGCATTTAAATATAACTATTAATATTTTGTGGTGTGACCGGTGGTTCAGCAGATCAGATCAGCTGTTCTTTTATGGTAAAGATGCTGCTAGTGGAAAAAAAAGTTAAAAAAAAACAAGTTGAAACAAATCTGATGTCCACTCAACATGATGCATTGTAACAAAAAATAGCCATTATATAAAACTGTATTACAATTGTATTACTCATTACTGTATTATTAGCATGTTACGAAATATGTCAGCTGACATATGTCTTTTTTCAGGTCAATCAACTGAAAATATTAGCCTTTCAACCTAACTTTTAATTTGGAGAATTAACAAAAGAAGTCCACAGGTGCAAGATCTCACGAGTAAGGACGATATGAGTTTTTTTATATTAATCAAAGACATAAAAGATACTAAAATAACAAATGAAACTATTAATTTAAAGAAAAGTCATATTTTATTAATTGAGTACCATATACATCATACAAGAAACAATAGTTATTAGGTTTATGTTATATAATTTTAGAAGTTGTGACAGCTAAAAGGAGGGGTTAGTATGCAAGAGGGAACAAAAGCATGAATTAAGGAAAGGTAGTAGTGGAGGGCCCACAAAAGATTCCTCCAGAAGAAAGAATTACACCACTGCCTAATCGAATTGATATTTGCACAGGTGGAGAGAGGCAATAATGCAAGAAAGAAGTAATGTATTTATGATTACAGATATACTTCAAAGACTATACTATTATTAAAATTTGTTTGGTATTGACGTTTGTACTGAAAGGGAAACAACGTTGCCAAACTCTGACCACGTGACTTCTACAAGTTGATAAACACGAAACAATGATTCACATACAAACAACTTACAACACATTCACGCTCAAGGTCATTTAATACGCTTTTCAAGACAAAACAGTTTACTTTTAAAACATGATATGATATCTCTTAATGTACTTTTAAATACAGTAAGGCATCCAGAGATGCTTTTGTAGTGAAGTCGCGTAGGGCGTAGCTTATATCGTAGTGAATACGATTATTTAATGTATGGTTGCAATAACATGTACGTATTATACTGTACATTACCTTAATCATAGTGCACACTAACCTGTTCACAATCGCGTAAAAAATCTTTTATTTTGTGAAATGACATGAACCGTGTTACGCAAATTCTAGTTAAGTCGAACTATGGTAATATGAGATCTTACTTAATATTTTGGTATGGATTTAATAACATAATAATTTACTCGAAAAACGTGATAAATAATTACTCTATTATTATATCATGAACTTAATAAATACAGATAATTTGGTATTAACCAAGCATAAATATTTGCGAATTCTTCATAAATGAAACTGCCTATAAATAGTGAAATATTAATTTATAATTGATAGAAATTGTAATATTGGACTATAACATTTCGTTTGTTAATTTTTGTTTAGTTAAAGATTAAATTAAATACTTTTATATTGCAATTTTATATTTAACATTACTTCTAACATTAAACAAAATAAAAACTTACGTTTATAATGGGTGAACTCCGCTTAATGTAAGTTAGAATCACTATCTTCAGATTCAACTGATTCACTGTCACTCGAACAATTCACAGAAATGATCAAATTTTCTACCAGCTGTTCCACTATACCTTCATTTTTCCAAGCGTCTTCAATAACTGACTTGGTATGTTCGACTACCTTCTTCCAGTCTTCTCCAGTAATCATTTGCATGGCTTCATTTGTTAATTTTTCTACTTCAGTCATCGTGAATTTTGTATTATTTATGGCAATGTATTTTTTAACCCTGGCCCATATTAGTTCTATGGCGTTAAAGTGACAATGATATGGAGGCAACCGGATGACTTTATGACCGTAACTTTCAGCCAACTCGTCAACAATATACACAGGAAACTTTAGTTTATCAAATAGTACAAATTCCATCAACTCAGCCTTTTTCATATCCTCTGTCGATGGAATGTTTCGACGTTTTAACCATTCAACCATCTCTTCTTTTTTTGAAGCCATTGTTGGAGCCTTGTCTTTAATCACTGAATGATATGGGGCGTTGTCCATCACGATCACTGAATTGGGAGGAATATTCTTTAACAGGAATTCTTCAAACCATGTTTTAAATTTGTTGTGATTCATTTCTTCGTGATAGTCAGAAGTCTTTTTCGATTTAAATACATAGAGGCAATTGGGAATAAACCCCTGAGAATTTCCGGCGTGGATAATTATAAGTCTTCCACCTTTTCCAATTCGCACTGGCATAGTTCCCGCCGTAGAATCATCCGACCAACACTTTTTTAAAGAATGTCCTGCGTTCACCCATGTTTCGTCAACCCAGACGACGTTATTAAAATTTTCATTTATTACACCCCTAAGAAGTCTACAGCGAGAAGCAACTACGTGTTGTTGCTCCATTAATACTTTTCTACCCGAAACGGTAGTAAATTTAAATCCCAAATTTTTAATTACGGACCGTAAAGACGAGTGGCTACAAGTGAAAAGCTCTGCATCGTGAAGAGTAACGAGTAGCTTTTTTATTGTAGGATACTCTTTACGACTGTGATACTCATATACGTGGCGACGGATCCCATCTTCTGCAAAAGCATCCAGATTAGTAACACGTTTTTCTATCCGTCTTTTTTTACCTGGTGTTTCCAGTTTAGAAGGGCCAGCTTCCTCGCTTTGTTTAAATTTCTCCTTACCTATCGTTACGACCATATTTTTACTTATAGAGAGTGCAGCTGCTGTTCTATCAACAACTTGACTAACTGAAATCAGAGGCCCACCATGTTCCTTCTCTTTCTCGAAATAATCTCGTAGAGAACAAACGAATTCTCTGGACTGCCCTGTAATTGGTACTCCATGACCGGAAATACGTGTTTTCTCTTTTACCGGGTGTATTCGCGGTCGACCACGCTTTTTCCAGTTTCCTCACTTTCAGACATACCTTCTGTTTGAAAGCAAACGCGTATAGGTTAAAGCTGTTACGTATTTTAAAGAATTCAAAATTTAAGAATGTAGATATTTATACAGATTGTTTTAAAATAAAAATCGCACGCACAAAGTTCCGTAAAATGAACAAAATAAAGTAAATTTATACTTAGGTAAACATGTTATTTAAACATGCTTATGCTTATTTAGTTAATAATAGATTCACACGTTTTCACTACACTTAGTTAATTAGTCAGAAATTAGTTAAGTAATTAGAAATTAGTTAGCAATAAACTTGTACCTGCAACACAACTATTTAAGTATTAAACTAACGTACACCCACGAATAATCAAACAAGTGTAACCGAGAACACAGCACTCTTAACAAACAGACTTTGTTACATAGAACCTACACTACAGTTGACTCTGTGGCGCAACATTCCACACTGGTTTTAATAACAGCACGTGTGGGACATTATTGGCAACAGTGTGCGTTGCTACGGTTACTGTTTACAGTTTTGAGTACGGCGATTGGTTGAGAGGCACGCAGCAGTCAGTTGTTTAATCAACAGTTCCATCTGTCAATACCAAACAAATTTTAATAATAGTATAAGTAGCCACCATAAGAAAGGCTAAACAAGAAAGAGAAATTAATTTACTGTCCAGAAAATATTCAAAAAGAAGATACAGGGAAGTTCACAGGCATGACATAATTGAACGTTCATTATAAATTTGTCTGAACATAGTATCATCGGTGATGACAGCAAATAACAGTGATATATTAAACGACCTGTAATTGATCAAAAGTAATTATAATCCAGGAAAAACCATATTAGCCAATAAAACCTACCTGAATAATTATATGCCTAAATGGTAGAAATTGTCAACTTTAACTAGTACACTATAATTCAACAGCTTTCTCTGTGCATTCAGTACTATTATTTAAATTTTTTGTAGAACTGTTCCATTGCTTTACCTTAGTTAGAACAAAAAGGTACTCTTTTTTTCAACCTGTTTTGAAAAAAAAAATTTAACTTCAAAATATTGTCAAGTAAATAATGTTTTCCAATAATCACTAAACTTTTTGCCAGTGAGATTCCGTCTGGATATGAATTGTGAGTTTTCAGAATATGTATTATGATTATAACTGTTAAACTTCACTAAATAATAGTCAGTTATCAGCTTAGTAAAACGCTTTTTACTACAGGTAACTAGGAAAAATCTAAGGCAAGTTGCATATTAGATCTGCTCCACTCAGATCGGATCAGAATGTCAGATCACGCCCGGCACTTTCCTCGCACACTGCAACCACTCCTCTAGGAACAGAGTGACAGTTGCACTCGGGCCAGCTGAAATGGTTTTGTTGAACATTGTGGTTTGTACAATTGTTGGTGCTTGTGATTTGTAGTTTCTGAACACAGGTTCCAGAATGAGTGACACAAGTGGTTATTACTTATTACTAATAAATTTAATATATTACTTTACTTACCACTAACATTCAAATGTCCTGACATGTCTTCCCAAAGCATACTGACTTCCTGACATACTGATGCAAACCACTATTCCAAAATTCCAAGCAAACCCAACACACATGACACAGTGCATGGTGGGATACTGTTTAGTGCAGATGCTTCTGAATCTGAAAAAGATTGCTTGTGAGTGAAAATTTCTGACATGTTCTGAGCAGAGATGTCGGTTCTAATCTGAGTGGAAGCAGTGTGTGAAATGTCATTTATATACATGGAGTCAAATTTTTTTGTCTGATCGGAGGGGATGTTGTGAGCGGAGTGGATCCAGTGTGCAACATGTCTAACTCAGCTATGTGTTTTCCAGTATAAATTTATAGATTTTCTAAAATGACCTTTTTCAGCATCTGAAAGTTGTAGTGATACATAAAACAAATATACTCGTAGTACCCTAAAATTTGTTGTTTTGCTTAAAATTTCATTTTATAACTTGAGAATGCACAGTGTTTCTTCAGAAGGCAAACTAAAAGAAGTACCTCATTTGAAAGCAGGTCAGTCAGCATGTCATCTTCTTCAACAAGTCTTTCATTTATATCTGAAACAGGTATAAATATTCTATGTGGCTCTTCTAAAACATGTTCTTCCATTATTCAGTATCTACAACAGACAAAATAAGCTGGAGAATATCATACAGATTCAGAACTAGTTTGTAAAACAAATTGTGTTAATAATCAGCTTTCTCCTTCAGACACTAAATTTTATTCTTGGAATTTGTTGTCCATGACGTATCTGTTGATTAACTAATTATAAGTATAATACTACTGACTCGGAACATTAAGTTTTTTTATTGGTAAAAATGTAAAATTTTTTCCTTCTAGCTTAACCAGTTTTCGTTTATTACAAGTTTGTAATGATGAAGCTTGTAATAAGCAAAAACTAGTCCAGGCTACAAGGTAAAAATTTTACATTTTTATCAATAAAAAACTTAGTGCTCCGAGTGAGTAGTATTATACTGTTATGATGGTCTAACTGATCGTCGTATGGTATAGTGGAAAACAAAATACAAGACACCAATTAAGTCACTAATTGCCAGCTTTAATTATCATAATTAAACAGTTTGTAATCAACACGATAGTCTCTTACAACAAATCAAATAAAAATGTTTCACATGCAATAAAAATGTAAACTAATAGTCCTGCACAAAAAAAAACACGTAACACTTCACCACAGTACTTTGAACTGCACTGCAATAAATCGCCACTTAAACTGAACTGACCGTTGCTGAATGCCTATATTTATACCCTGCCGATATTCCAGAATAATCCATAATACATGTCAACAATACACTAGAGCGTAATTGCTTGCAGCCTTGAACACAGAGCGTGCAGACCGGTGAGTCTGAAACAATCTCATTAACGCCTGTTAAGAATCATGTACACATACAACATTACAGCTGGTTCCACTAGAATAGCTGAGAAACACATAGAATGTTCTGTAATGTAGTAACACTGCCCCCTCCTTAAGCCTATTCATCCTGAACTGGCCACCATCTTGAAGTGTTACTTGGCCAGGCGAGCTACATACCTGGTCTACTTGTGAAAGATAATTCTCCGGCTCTTCGAATTCAGTCTCGTGTGACCTGAACATCAAGTTCCCAGGAATATGAGTCTTCCGCACAACCACTAGTTGTGCTGGAATCACTCCCGTTGCGTCATGTAATGATGATGCCATTAGAGGGTCCAAGTCTGATTGGTTTGTAACTTTTATTACATTTTATTATATTAAAAAAGTTTCAAACTTCCACCTACCTTTATTTCTCTTACGTGATCTGGCCGGATCTCTAGTGTGGACTAACCCCGCTCGTACGACGAACTGATCAATGCAGCAAATGAAATAAGGTGTTTGAAATGATTTTATTTAACAAAGTATATTATTTAGCAGATAACATTTTATTTATGATTAATTAACATCTCTTCTTCCCACTACCTTCCATGTATAAAATATAAAAAATATTAATCTTCTTTACATTATTTTTAACTTTTGAATTACATTGTTATAATTTTTTAACATGATAGACACCTACGTAAAAACAAAAATTTACTTACAGTCTAGGAAGACGACCCAGTTGCCCACTCACTACATTCACACCAATTTTTACATACCCATATTTTTTAGAGCGCTCGTTGAATTAGCAAAATAATTAAATAGGGAAATCGCTCGTCGGTTGCCCAACTTTTGGCGCCTCCGATAACCACGCGCCGCACTATAGATTTGTTCGAAAGTTTCTTATATTTCACTTTCCGGTCTCCACAGTACACCTTTCGAGCTGAGAAGTTGTTTTAGGTTACATTTTCACTCTTTCCATATATTAGAAAATTTTTTCTTCGTGCACGAACTAATTGATGAACCCCGGCCGGGGGGAGTGTGTCATCAACTGATTAAACTATTTTTCCATTTGTAATAATAAATAAAACTTTGCCCGGCCGGAGACGCACACCACTACTTGCGTCCGCTGCACTTAGTTCTTTTTCGCCGACTGATGAAACGACGGGTAACTAAATCCCCACCTTGTCTGACTGATTCCGGTAACATACACGGCCCCTTGGATTACAAAGTTTTTCGTTACCGTTTAGGTAGCATGGTTTGGCATTGTGCACTGGTGTTGACGATGCTGACTGGCGAAAATACTGAGGCTGTGGAAGGCATGGCCTCTAAGGGTATCCGGCAGCAACGAACCGCATGGAACCAAAATCTTCGTCCCTCGCCATTTTTCGTGGCGTCCCTTTGGAGTCTGATGTGCGTCGTCTACGCACGCATGTTTATGTTGCGCGTCTTTGTACGTGCCTCAATGCTTAATTACCGTGTGTTTAGACTAGGCATCGCATTCCATTGCCAACTCGCCGTTCACAATCTCACTTCATTGTTCCTTTGTCGACAATTTTGTTTCACATTGGGATTGAACGTGCAGATGGAAAAAAAAAAAATTCTAATTTTTAATAAAATAAAAACCCTTCCCTTTAGCCCCGTTACAAACCCCCCCCCCCCAATGAGAGATCTTCTGTTGAAACAGAAGAAATCTTATTGCTAAATCCCTAAGAGGATCGGTGAGGATATGGTGCCAACACCCCCACTTGTTCTTACACATCATGGGTAAACTACCCCCCTAGCTCGGAGACTATGGCCGCACCTGAACGAGATTACTGGACTTCTCTATTCGAGATCCCAACACCATAAAATCGAACAGACATGCACCACAGCGCACCTAACCCTCTAACATGCCACCCAAAACTCCAAATCCCTGGCCTTATTCCATGCCAGATCCTCAACCGATATGTTCCCCCTTACATGCATACTGGGTCGCCTTTGGCAAATACTGGGCGCGTACATATACTTAATATTTTATAAACAAACTCCTTAACTTTTTAAAATTATTTTTCAATTTACGATACAGTAAACAAGTTAAATTCTAACCATCACATCTGGTTAAAAATTCATATAAGCTCCACATCAATCTGTTCTATTACCCTTTCTTTCTTCAAAACTAAAAATCTTTTATCTGAATCTATCAATTTCCTTCATTACTATTAATAATCAGAAAAACAAATAAATTGAACATCTAATTAAAACATGAACTCATTTATCCTAACATTTGTTTACACATATATTCTAAACAATATAATTCAATAAAACACTATTGATACACATAAACAATAATATACTTAAAACTCAAACATCATCTATATGTCAGACGGAAAAAATCAAAAAATTTTTTTTTCAAAAATTTTTTTTTTTATTAAAATATACTTTTCTTAATATTCAGAAATTTTTAAATTATTTAAATCAATTAAACAACAAAGTTTGCATCACTTCATTGCCAAAACTGGTCTAGTTTATAACATCAACCATCAGCTGATCAAACTGGGTCAAGTCAACAACCTTGACATACAATACAAATTGTTCATAAAATACATAAGACATCTTTAAAAATTTTTTCTCTTTAAACACAATAAAATAAGACATTTAAAATTAACATAGTATTATTACAATTACCAATAAAATTGCCATTTAAACTAATTAAAAATTACATATTTATTGCTCTAATTAATTTCAACTTCTATTAAAATCTGTCACTTGTTTCCCTTAATTTTAGATTTTTACTATGACTCTCTTTCTTTAACATTCTCAATCTCCATTAGTTTGGGTGATTTAATTATTCATAATAACTTGATTCACAACCTGGCATGTATACATTTATAATCTTCCCCCTCTGACTTTAATATCACTAACAGCTTTAACTAATATGACACCCCTTTCTATCAAAAACATCTATCAAACATTCTCTAAACCCAACTTACTACTCAACTCAATTCGCATCATTCTACCCTTATATAAAAAATACTCTCTACCCCTTTGTACTCAGGATGTGTGTTCCCCTCCCAAAGCTCATTCCCTTATCTGGTTCCTGGACTTTCCCTAGGCAACCCTTTCCGGCGCTTAACGGTCCCTTCCCGTCCCAACACCTTTTTTTGCGGACTCCTTATCACACCACCCCCCTTACAAAATTCCATCAACTAATTACTCTCCCAATACATCACCTTCAACTACAAAATATCTCCACTTCTTTATTAACTCACTACAGTATATCAATCAATACTCTACATATTTTCCCCATAGCTACTGTGTCACTATCAATACTTCTCAGATTCTACATTACATTAAATCACAACAATATTGTTCTCTCTAGCACCCATTTAAATTCAACATGGACTGATCTACATGTCCTAACAAAATATTAATCACCCAAAATCTCCCATCTACTATCTTTTACAAATCATTGAAAATTCTCAACTATCTTACATTATTTCCTTCATTTAAATTAAAATCTTTTAACACATTAAAATCATTCTATTCAAACATTAATTACATTGGAAACTTGCAAACAATTTATCAGTGACATTTTACACATCTAACTCCAGCCATCAGCTGATGTTCTAGGTCGGGTGAATGACCTTTGTTCAAAAATGCTACACAAATGTTATTCCATACTAAACAATTTAACATTTATTTATTTATTTATTAATTATTGTCAAATTCACATCTCATAAAATAATTTAAATCCATCATTATATAACATCTTAAATCAATCAAAAATATTTAAACATCTTCAGTTATTTTAATTAAATCGATTATTGAAAACACAACATTTTTAATTACTTTCACCAATTACCATAATTACAATTCATTTGTTATCCTCTTCAAAATCCTTTTTTGTTATTTATTTAGACTGCAAAATATTATTATTATTATCACAACAATTACCCACACACATTGTTTACATTATATACTTGTTACAATACACACAATCAATTTCACCAAGTTATTTACAATTCTTCATCATTAATTGTTCAATTTTACCACACTTCATTTCCAAAATCAGCAAGGTCAGAACCATAAATCAAAATATTTAAAATGTCCATTTATTAAGTTTATGTTCAGCCTCCATCATCGAATAATAATCTAATATATTTATAATATAAATCGTTCTTGTCCACACTCAATTTATTAAATTTAATATAATGATTCTCTAATACTTCAAATTGTTCCGTAATACCCACATAATAATTTACTGGATTATTCCACGTTATTATCAAATCATAAAACCTGTCTACATCATTGATTTTGGTCGTGTCACCGTCTGTGTTATTACCTATCACCCTTGAGTATTTTAATCCCTCAATTTCAACATCATTTACTACTAATACTCAGCGTCTAAGCACAGGTGAGCATTCAATATAACTATTGTTATTATTATTTCTTTCCGCATAACAAGGTAAGTCAACACTATTACTAATTCTCTCTCTCTTTATTTTTTCTAGTAGCTCTTCATAACTTCTAACAACATCAAATAATATTATCTCTCTTTCTCTAAATGTGAACAATTCTACCACTCTCTCGCAAAACCACTCATCCTGACACCATCTCCCTTTGTTTCTATCACTCCACACAAAAGGCAACATAACATTATTAAAACCCATCCTGATCCTTTCAGGGAACTTATGATATATAAAAGGGGACCTACTTCGAGACACCTTGTCTCTCACATCATTACTGGAGGAAACTCTGTCCTCATAACTCATTATCGGAGTCTTTGCTCCATTTAAATCACGGAAAAAATTTGCCCTTTGTAAACCCAACCTCTCTTTAACCACTATCTTATTATTAATCTCTCTTTCCATTAAAACTGTATCTCCACTATTATTCACTTTACTCTCTAACACATTTTTAATTACCTCGTTGTTACCACTTGTTATCTTATTATTATAATTATCGGTACTCACCTTGTTCTCAGTTACTTCATTAATTAAATTCCCACTACACTTACCAGTATTTCTTGTAACATTATCATCTTTTGTTCATTTTATATCTATCTGGAAATGTTCATCAATACGTTTACATAATTCATTACTCATAAAATCAAACTTTAGACTTATATTCTGCTCCAACTTAATATTTTGTTCTTTAAGTTCTTTAAAATTAATATCATTTTTAATATTTTGTTGTTCGCATTTTATTTTCTGTTGTTTAATGTCATTACTTAATTGGTCAAATTTGGTATCATTAACATCGAAATGACAATTTATTTTATCGAACTTTTCGTCATTGGCATCAAAACGTTTATTTATTTTCTCGTCACTAGAATTAAAACGACTTTCAAACTTATCAAACTTACTATCCATCTTTCGTAAAAAATTCAATATATCCATTTCATCAGATTGTTTATTTTTATTTGTTAAAACTGGAGTTAACTGAATACCAGAATCAACATTTATTTGTAATTGAGTTGTCATTGGGGTAGAATGAATTATTACGTTACTGCCAACAGCTGTTTCTATAACAGCGCTTCGACCAGCTGCCCGCATTTCACTCTCATTCCATGCCTGTGGTTCAAGGCCACTTTCGCTCGTATCTACGTCTGTTACATTGCTTTGTTTGGTATGCTCAGACATTTTTAACTGATTTATAGCTTATTTTTACTTACGTTATAATTACAATTGGTTAATATTCCCTTTAAACATTATACTACAACATACATAAAATAAATCTTATACCATAATTACATAAAATTTACATAAATTAAATTTTGCTTTCATAACCGTATTTCACTTTCTGCACTGTCAAAATAGGCCGGTGTAATACAACTTTTTATTATATTACATCCTGCAGTCACGGCACCAATTGTAACTTTTATTATGATATTGTATTTATTACTAATTAATTTGAAACTTCCACCTACCTTTTAATTCTTGTGATCTGGCCGGATCTCTAGTGTGGACTAACCCCGCTCGTACGACGAACTGATCAATGCAGCAAATGAAATAAGGTGTTTGAAATGATTTTATTTAACAAAGTATATCATTTAGCAGATAACATTTTATTTATGATTAATTAACATCTCTTCTTCCCACTACCTTCCATGTATAAAATATAAAAAATATTAATCTTCTTTACATTATTTTTAACTTTTGAATTACATTGTTATAATTTTTTAACATGATAGACACCTTACGTAAAAACAAAAATTTACTTACAGTCTAGGAAGACGACCCAGTTGCCCACTCACTACATTCACACCAATTTTTACATACCCATATTTTTTAGAGCGCTCGTTGAATTAGCAAAATAATTAAATAGGGAAATCGCTCGTCGGTTGCCCAACTCTTGGCGCCTCCGATAACCACGCGCCGCACTATAGATTTGTTCGAAAGTTTCTTATATTTCACTTTCCAGTCTCCACAGTACACCTTTCGAGCTGAGAAGTTGTTTTAGGTTACATTTTCACTCTTTCCATATATTAGAAAATTTTTTCTTCGTGCACGAACTAATTGATGAACCCCGGCCGGGGGGAGTGTGTCGTCAACTGATTAAACTATTTTTCCATTTGTAATAATAAATAAAATTTTGCCCAGCCGGATACGCACACCACTACTGGCGTCCGCTGCACTTAGTTCTTTTTCGCCGACTGATGAAACGACGGGTAACTAAATCCCCACCTTGTCTGACTGATTCCGGTAACATACACGGCCCCTTGGATTACAAAGTTTTTCGTTACCGTTTAGGTAGCATGGTTTGGCATTGTGCACTGATGTTGACGATGCTGACTGGCGAAAATACTGAGGCTGTGGAAGGCGTGGCCTCTAAGGGTATCCGGCAGCAACGAACCGCATGGAACCAAAATCTTCGTCCCTCGCCATTTTTTGTGGCGTCCCTTTGGAGTCTGATGTGCGTCGTCTACGCGCGCATGTTTATGTTGCGCGTCTTTGTACGTGCCTCAATGGTTAATTACCGTGTGTTTAGACTAGGCATCGCATTCCATTGCCAACTCGCCGTTCACAATCTCACTTCATTGTTCCTTTGTCGACAATTTTGTTTCACATTGGGATTGAACGTGCAGATGGAAAAAAATAAAATTCTAATTTTTAATAAAATAAAAACCCTTCCCTTTAGCCCCATTACAGGTTCTCATCACCAACCTCTTGCGTGACTTCATCTTCAGCAACGTTTCCCCCGGGTTTTCGATTAACTCAGGAACAAGCAAGAGTCTTGACTCAACACCCTTAGATGGCTTTCCAATCACTTCTTTTGTTGTTACACTTATTTGTACTTCCTCTCCTAGTTCTTCTTCCATTTCTGCTTGGAATAGGAAAGGTTCCTCTTGACCAGCCCTGTTGACTTTTTCTTTGGCCAATGCCACTTTCTTAATTGAATGGTTGGTAGACTCTGTCATTTTAGCCATGCAAAGATTCATAATGTCCCTGCCAAGAATCACTTCATCGACAATGTCTGCAACAAGCATTTGGTGGCTACAAGAAGACCCAGGCGTACACGTACATCTGACAGGGCTTCAAGTCACAGTCTGTATTGTACAAGAGCTAATTTGAGGCTGGCAGTTGCTGACTAAGTCGGGGCACACAATGGACACTGTTGCACCCATGTCAACTGTAAATGATGTTGGTTTAACATCCGTAAATCCATTAACGATCAAGTTTCCACTCTTCTTATGTGACGTGGAAATTTTGTGCTGTTCTGGGGCTTTACTTAACCAATTGGAGCGATCACTCTCTTCTCTCAGTATTTTCTTTACCCAACAGTCTACCTGTAGATGACTATGTTTTCCACAGCTGTAACACTTCGGTCTTCTGTCTTTTTCCCATCGTTCAAATTGTTGAAGCGCTCTTGAACTTCTGAACTGTTTGTCCAAAAACATTGTTTTTCTGCACCCATCATAATGGCAATGTGACACTGGGATCTTCTGACTACAATGTGATGGCGTAAACCCATTAATGTAGCGGAATGCTGACTTGGCAGCTTCAAACTCTAGGTCGTGAACAAGAGCTTCTGAGCTACTTTGGTGTCTTGCCATTCGTAACATTTGCTGAAGTTCACAATCTCTGATGCCATCAATAAATGTCTGCACCGTGAACCTCATTCAAAAATATTCTGGTGTTTCAGGATAGTCCAATCTAATCAGTCTGTCGATACTTGCCTCAAACTCTTGAAGCCTCTCCCTGGAACGCTGTCGTCTTGTTTTTAACTGAGCGTAGTACACATCACCATACCTTAATTCTAGAGCTTTTATCAATTTGGCATAAGTGTTTTGGCTGTCAGGTGGAACTTTCTGTAGTACCTCTGTGGCAGGTCCTTTTAAAGCGAGAATGAGTGAAACTGCCTTGTCTTTATCTGTCCAATTATTTGTATATGCGGTGGCTTCAAATTGCCTAAGGTACGTTACCCAGTGTGTGCTTCTGTCAAAGGTTGGAGCCTTCACATGAACTGTCCTAACCGCAGGCAAGGTGACTTTCTCTATTGTCTTTTCTGTCTTTATCACTGCTACAGTCTGTTCAGAAATTTGTTTTGCTTGTATCTTCATCAACTGCTCAACTTCCCTTTTAATTTGTTGTCTTATGTTTGCCATTGAGTTTTCTACTGCAGATATTTTATTAGACATGGATTCTTCTACAACAGATATTTTTATAGACATTGATTCTTCAACACTCGAGACAGATTTTTCTACTTCAGCTATTTTTAATGTCATTGATTCTTGTACCTCTGATATTTTAGTAACTTGCTTATTAAGCTTGCCTTGTAGGAGACCCAACTCTGCTGCGGTTTGTTCTTGTGTCTGCTTTTGCTTCTGTATTAACTCTTTGATGTCTTCTGTCTCGTGCTTCCGTTCCTCTGCCTGTCATCCTTCTGACTCGAGCATCAGTACTTTCTGCTGTTCTTCAGTTCGCAGCATTAATGCTTTCTGTCGTTCTTCCATTTCCAGAAGTGATTTCTGTCTCTCTTCTGCTTTCTCATCTTCTCGTTTTTCTGTTTGTGATAGAAGCATTTGGAAAGCTTCCATCATCTGACTGGTATTCATGTTTACAGATTAATTACCAATTACACTAGTCTTGTACAAAGTGTCCCACTTCTGACACCACTGTTACGACTGTCTAACTGATCGTCGTAGGTAGAGTGGGAAACAATATACAAGACACCAATTAAGTCACTAATTACCAGGTTTAATTATCACAATTAAACAGTTTGTAATCAACAAGATAGCCTCTTACAACAAATCAAATAAAATTGTTCACACACAATAAAAATGTCAACTAATAGAGTCCCGCACAAAAAAAAAAACACTTAACACTTTGCCACAGTACTTCGAACCACACTGGAATAAATCACCACTTAAACTGAACTGACCATCGCTGAATGCCTATATTTATAACCCACTTGTAACCCCTCTTTCTCTTTTTATGCTTTCCAAAAAAAAAACTTTTTTTTTTTTTGAAAGAGGGGCCACTAGTTAATTAAAACTAGGCAGAAGGCCTAGAGAAGCAAAAATGCGCTGGGTCCAGTGAGACGGGACTTGCAATTAAAACTCGGTCGTTAAACAGCAATAACAATCTTTTATTTACCTTATTAATCCCCATAATTCATGTTACATACATAGATTGATTACAATTCCCATTAATTGTTAATACATCTTAATTCAGAAAATTTCAATATCCCCTGCAAGTGCAAATATAACAATAGGCTCGATAATTCAATAAATCTCAATATATCAATAATCAATTTCCATAAATCAATTTCAATTATAACAACAATTAACAATCCTTCGAATAATTCACCTATATACATATATTGTCACGACACAAATAGCCAACCCCGTACCAGAGATAAAAAATATATTTATAATTGTAAAAAAAAAAATACCTCTTATCAAATGAACTGATTGATTTTAAATTAAAATATAAGGAATATGACACGACAATACAACGACTATAACCCAACCAAGTGATTGAGACAAGAACATAAACATAAAGAAGGGAACCACGGAACATACTTAGTAAAATGTAAATATTTTAAAGTGATTGAGACAACAACCCAAACATAAAGAAGGGAACCACAAATAAACAACGAGAATGAGAAAATAATAAACCTAAGCCACAAGGAAACAAGTTTATGGGTTTAAATGACCCCAAAATGCCCAAAGGAACGGAGGAAAAACCTAATAGATTAAACAAACAAGGAAAATGAAGAAGGAGGGAGACGAGCAAAAGTGAAATCCAAGAATGATTCACCAACACAAGTAAAATAGCACTCAACAAGAGCATTGAAACCAAAACAAGGGTTATCAGGAGGAAGGAGAGATAACGGTTACTACCCATTAAAAAGGCAACCAGAAACCACAAATTAGAATTGTTATTAGTCAGTAAGTATTAGTTATTAAGTATTAATTGTCATTAGGATTAAGTCATGAAAGAGAAATAAGTATAGGGGTCACCCACTATCAAACCAATGATATAAACAGTGATATAGTGTAATAGTGTAGGTGTCAGAACCCCAAAGTGAAGTGTGACACTAGTGAAATTGTAATTAACAATAAGTGATTTACAAGTGAAGGTAAGGTAAAAGTTGGAAATAAACAGTGCATAGATAACTGATAAATAAGTAGTATTAAGAGTGAATTATAGTATAAGGGATAGAAAAACACTAGAAGTGATAATAACTTTTTATTTAAAAAGATGTTCAATAAAGTTAAGTTAATTATAGCCAGTAGTAAGTAAAAAGGGAGGATTCCAGAATAGAATAAATTGAAGGTGTTACCATGGAGGGAATATAGAAATTGTTTAGAGATTGAGAAGTCAAAAAACTAACAAAGATACCTAATTTATAACGGACTATTATTAATTTAATAACAAGTGATGTGGTTTATCACAACACAAATAATATGTGTTATAAACTAAAAAATTAGCACATAAGGATAAGTTAGGAGTGAGTGATGATATTTCTTAATCAAAACAATAACTCTAATAACTTATAAAAAATTGTGTTCATGTTATTGTTATAAGAGGATATGGCTGAATGCAATGTGCAGTCCATAAACCTAATATTATATTTTTAAGATAGAAATAAGGAGAGCAATATTGAATAATAAACAACACACCGACAGACTCAAAACACAACACAACTAATAAAAATAACAAAGTAAGCCCAATAGGCTGAACCAAAATGTGATTTGAACGAAATAAGTAAATTATTATAATGGCTACTTAGGCCTAGAAAAAAAACATAACTGTCAGAACCAAACAAACAAAGATTATAACAAATTGAATCAGAATTTAGAAAATCTGAGGTGAAGGAATCACCAAGGATAAATTGTAGATCATTTATAACACAAAATATTGTAATAGGCATTATTATATAAAAAGAAATGTAATTAACAAGCATTAACATAATTGTAAAAACTTAAAATCTGAAAATACCCAAGCTTGTGGGGTATCAAAATAATCTATGAACGAGAATAAATACTATAGTGACAATATTTATTAACCAGGAAGGAAGATGGAGGAATAACAGTAATCAGAAGATATACGAAGGATTCGAAGTTTCGATAACAATACATCAACTCAAAATAAGCCTATTCGAAAAATACCGTTACTATGGAAACAGCGGTTGTTGACAGAAAAATACCGTTAAAAATTAGTAGAGAAAAAAAGAAGCGAAGCGTCACCAAGCCATACAGATGCAGAAGTCCGGAAGAAAGTTTTTTCAGTGTAAATCATGAAAATAATAGTATAAAGTTGCTGAAAACTAATCGTCAAAGAAGCAGATGACCACTACAACCAATATTACAAGACCCAAGACCTGAATAAACGGAAATTATCCTTAAATAGAACGTCCAAACACAAGACGAAAGGACGCCACATTTTAATGAAGCCCAAAATCCAAGAAAACTGATTTTATGCAGCCAATTCCTATCTCGAACCAACTACAAAGGCCTATACACGTCGAATTGTTAAGTACTATCCAATTATTTATTTTCCACCAACCCTAATCACTTTAAATAATTTTGAAAGGTAAAATTACCACACTATAAAGATAGTATTTCTCTTTCATAGAGTATTTAAGCAAATTAAAACCTAATGAAACATTGTTAACATAAAATAACCTAAGAATTGAACACGAACTTACAGAACACTTTACAACACAACACAACAGATTGTAATAGCACACTTTATATTTTTTGTACACTTAGATTAAGGTAATTTGTATTTTTATTGTAACCATTGTAGTTCTCTAACTCATAGTCAAAAGAATCCACGGATTTTGAAACCAAAACATTGTAATACGCCTAACGTAAACAGACGCTAGGTTAAATGGTTTCTAAATTAATTCGCCGCCCTGAAAATAAGATCTCATGTAATCAAACGATAATTATTTTGTTGTAATTGTAAATGTTTCCAGATATCACCATTAAAAAATATTCATTACAGGGAGTAACCAGCGTTATCATTTCATAGGGAGTGCTATATAATAATTACTTGTATTGAAGAGTAAATCGTAGCAGTAAGCTAGTTGCCAGTTATTCGTCAGAAGCGACGATTGAGACAGCTGTGCGAGCGGGAACGATTTGAATACACCAACCCGCTACGCTGATAACTTGTTCAAATACAGTTTTTAGTTGTTTTGTAAAAACGACTTGGCGCCACCCGGGATTATTACACCCCCCTAAGAATAACAGGTAAGGTTACTGCCGTAATATACAGGTGATCAGAACTACGCTACAAACATCGCTAGCCACAAAATTACTGTAACGACCCGGTGCGAGGCGAACGCACTAATCATCCAAACTCATTATTTTTTATGTACACATTTTGCAGGTACGCTCAAAACAGATAGTTACAATATATATAATTATGATTTACGGGATGTCCTGCCACCTTCAAGCCCCGCGATGGAAGCCAATTTATTATGTTTAACTCGTCGTGTCTCTTGTTCTCTTCGTTCGTATAGTATACCTCTGTAAAATATAACAGTGTGTCTGAGTGTGAAAATGTGTCGGTGTTTCTTACCACTGCGTCCTCGCACGGCGATGTACTTCACAATGTTTGGGCCCGTAGCGAACGTACTGGGGACCAGGTATGTGGTTCCCGATCTGAGGGTCAAACGTAGTGGATAATCTCCGGGTGGCACCAAATTGTTTATATAAAACAATTAAAATTATTTCCTTATCACTTTTCTATTTGAACGAGGCGACGAATTCAATCCCTCCCGCCTTTTCTCAATTTTGTATCAATCGAGATAGCAGTTGCAGGATTCGCTACTTGAGCGCTAGACTTCGCATTGGAAACCTTCTCTATACATTATATTTTTAAACATACACTTTGCTAAAGAAAATAAGACACGATTTAACACACACAGTATAAATTTATTATTAAATTGAAGTTAATATTTTATAGACACAAGTTGTAATTAATGTTTCATATATAATTCTGCACCGGATAATTCTTTATAAGACTCTACTCAAGAGTTAACCAATCGATTTCGAATACATATAAACAGCATGGCTTTCTCTGACGCCACTCAACAAATATTTCGATCGATGGTTGTGAGTTGTTTGGATCACGTTAAAAGGTTCAGATGCAGTTACAATATTAAAAATACACAACCTTACAATGTTTCTTCCTTATGTAGGATAATGTGTAGTGGTAATTGTTTTGTTTAAGTGTCATACAAGATGTTTATAAGTCGTACATAAATATGAGGTTAGTTCTATAGTTAACAAATTTTCAGTGATATAATTTTATGGATCAATCCTTGTAAGAGAATAAAAATGATTTAGTGGTATTCAACATACATTGAGAAATGTTTCAAGTGCGTTTATTTTTTGGAAGTTGAAATAATTTAACTGATACTTAACAGCCTTGCAGTACGGTATTACTCGGGATGTCAAGAAGGAAGGATTATGGCATCAATATTGTTCCTGTGTTCTTTATTCAGGCTTCCGCATCTTTTTCAAAGTAGTTCGGACTTATTTAGATATTTCATATTGAGTTAAACGTCTTCTCCCTCTGGAAATGGTATTCTGCATCCATCAGACTTCTGTACTATCAATTTCTACACTTTGTTTTACTTTTAAGATGTTTTAAATATTAAAATGTGTTGTACAGAAAATTCGCACCTGGCTTGCGATAGCATCACTTTCCAAGTAATTGTATTTAACGGTAATTACCTCGTTAAACGGTCATTTCCATGGTTACGTATTTGCTCTCATTGGGTGATCTGAACATCAGTACATTGTTATCAATTTTCGAATTCCTTTCAAATCTTCCCATATCTTCGGACTTTCTTCCTCCTCTTATCTTCCTTCTGAGTTATTATCTAAATGCACTGTCATTTATATTTTCTCACAAAGATTATTTTGGTACCCCACAATATTGGGTTTTATCAAGTTTTCTAAGTTTACAATTAATTTTATACTTACTAATTACATTTCTTTGTTTATATAATTCCTTAATTTAATATTTGGTTTTTAATAATAACTACTATTCATCCTTGATGAATTAGTCACCTTGGATTTGTCCATAACATGGTGATTTTTGTATAATCAGTAATTGTTTATGTTTGACCGTTGGGCCTGTTTCACATTTAAGTAGCAATTACTGGATTTTTGTGGCTTCATACACAATACATTTCATTTAGTCCCAAATTGTTATTTTGCATTTATAATTAGGTTTAATGTCTCTGGATGTGTTTTAATTTAGTCTTTGTTAGTAACAGCTGTGTTATTCAATCTTACTTGCTAATTATTTGCTATTCATTTCCAATATAAAATATAACATCTAGGTCTATGGTCTGTATAACTCTTACAGCCATATCCATTTCATAACTAACAGTTTATACCATTCATTATTTCTGATTTGTTGTTCTGGTGCTAAACAATCTCACCTCTATTGAACTTTTTCCATTAAACTCCCCTTATAACATGGGTATTTAATTAATGTTAATACAAACTTATTTTCTAATGCCTTTTTCTCTCCCTTCCATGTTAACACCATCTAATTACTTTGCTTTGTGAAACACACCTTTAAACTTTTACAATACATTTTTAAGTTATAACAATACTACTTCCTAGTCATCACAGTGAATATCACTACTTAGTGTTCATTATTTACTGAATAAATGTTCTATCCTAAATACCATTCATTGTAACTTGTTAAATGTTATTGTTCACTCTTAATACTCAAACATAAGTAATTTTACTAAGTCTTCACCTTAGCCTACTCTCCTCTTACTATTTATATGATAGACAATATTTGTATTTATTTTTCACTAGCACTTTCTTAAATTATTTAGTGTTCATTATAATTTATTTAGTGTTTCTTTAGTATTATATCACTCTAGTATAAATCACTTTCACTAATTCAACTTCCATTTATTTCTCATCATTTTATTCTCTTTCTCTACACACTATCTATATAAAATTATTAATATTGTGTCTTTCTTAGTTAACAAATTACATATATCCCTAATTCTTTTGGTTAGTGTACTTTTATACATTGTTTCATATTACTGACTGTTCATAATTGTCATTTTGTCAATACTAACATTCATTAATAGTTTTGGTTCTTAACCGAATTTCATTGTCTTTATTACTTTGGGTTACATTATTTCTCCCTTTTCCATTTTTCATTACTTGTCTAGTTTTCTTGATGTGTTTCATCTTGTTTTCTTCCTCATGTGTTTGTTCTCTCTTGGTTTTCATTCTTCTTCTCCTTCATTCGTCTTGTTTTCTTTATTTTGATTTCTTAACTGGTTTCTCAACTGGTTTCTTAACTGGCCAATCTCTGGGGTTGGGTCAATGTCGTTTGTCTGTCAGTCTATTATTTTAGTTTCTTTATTAATCACTTTCGGTTTATTACACCTCCTCCTTCCATGATAATTACCTTTTATTTATTTTTTACTATCCACATAATTTATTTATTCAAACATAATATCATTTAGCATTTTTTATACATACTTATTGTTATCAAAATTTATCTGAATTTGGTGATGTTATAATATATATATATCGATCTGGTTCATAATTTAACACATCATTAAAACACATAATATAACACACATATACCTATACATCACATAATCACAGACAAATTATAATTATAAAGCCTGGCGCACCGCCTGCATATTTATCAAATACATACATGAGGGTAGAGAATATCTGGCCTTGCCATAATCACAAAAACTACAATTATAACTTGAGGTGCTAGCACAGCCTGTATAATTTTTATAAAATTGTAAAATCTTAATTTTATAAGAGTGTAAAATTTTAAAGCAAATCTAAATCAATCATAACAGCAACCCCTCTTACATTTTACAATGTCAGCAGGCGGACTAAGAGCAGTTACACTTCTTGAGACCACATTTGTAATAAGTAAAGGTAATAGAACAATAATACTTAATCTTGTTAACAATCTAATAATATATAATATTTAATTTGTGATGAAATATCATAATAAGTTATCTTGCCAAGTGACAGGCGAAATGTACAACTAGTGGCTTCATATAATGCCCAGGATATTTGTCCTAAAAAGAGAAGTTAACTGTTTAGAAAGAATTCATTCTTTAATCATAATAGTTTGATAAGAAACCAGATTAAACAGACAAGTCTAGCAAGCAAAGCCAGAACCTAAGTTACAATAACCAGTACTGCCTGTATGATTTTATAATCTCAAAATATTAATAATATATGCCTTAGAAAAAAAAATAAATTTTAATATCAGCCATCTGTGTGTATATATATATATATATATATATATATATAATTAAAATACCCACATGTGGTATACTAGCAGCTGCAGGAGTGTGCCAGAGTAGGCCTGATCTGACCAGGTGAGACCAGTCACAAACCTGCATGCAACGGCACCAACATGTGCCTAACTTGTGCCCAGAAAACCTATTTAGGAATTAGCATGGAAACGGCATGAAAAACCAAAACTCCCAGCCCTTAATACAGAAAAAATAATTAAATATGAACCCCCTGAACCAGCCGGTTCAGAATCAAGCAACTCATGACTTAAACTTAGTTTTTTAAAAATAATTACCCTTACAGCATTTGCATTAAAAGTCTATGAAGAAAGAAAAAGCTCTGGCACGCCCCCACAGTGCAGCTCACAATTACAATGATAGTACGTTATAAGTGTGAATAAGGTTCATAGTAAATGTCTTGGTGACACCCCCTTGAGTTAACTTTCTAGCTGGATAGGCACATTGTTCGAGCACAAATTTGTTACACTGATGTTCTGCGGGCCAGACGAAAAGAAATAATAAAAGAGTTCATATCACCTTATTCGAAGTGGTTGTACTACATCGTTACTGGTGGCTAGCTCTCTCCTCGGTACAGACAAGTTTCAGGTGGTTCATGGCTGGTGAAGGTGGCAGTACACCATCTGTGGCCAAGTCTCCATTCTAGGGCGAGAACCCTAAGGATTCAAAAAGATTAAAAATACTGTCCACTAAAACTCGCACCCTAGTCATGTATTTTAAACATCAGAACTGGAGCTCCCAACTAACTCAAGATAATGCATAAAAGTTTTTTTTTCTTTTAAATTTGCATCTGGAGTAATTATAACTTTAAGATAATTAAGAACTCATAATAATAATAGGTGCATAGTAATGAAGCACGCGCACCTGATTTAACAAGTGGCAACATAACCATACCTGTTCTGAGCCACCTCGCCATTTGGCGATACAATTATCGTAATTTTTGCAAATAATGAACACATTAAAGGCCCTCTCAGCTACATACAATTAAAGGAATTACAGTACTTCATCTAAGGGCGGTCTTACAATTTACTTTTAACTGATATAATTAAAGAAAAGTTCACACTTCCAGTCACCAGTGCGTGTTCATGCATAACCAACAAGATTCAAATCTCTCTATAACGTACTTAATTTAGTTACAACTTTATATTAGGCTGAATGAACAATGATTAAAAGAATTACTGGCGGTATCTAAATACTAAAACATCGATTAAATTTCTTACTACACACACACACACACACACACACACACACACACACACACGTCTGACCGAACCACGAGCATTCTAACGTTCGCATCTGGCTGAATACATTTGAGTTTAAATATTCCTTTACTACTAAATCATTGTATTCAATTCTATAAGTCACTTACCGGGAAGTCTCAAAAATTTAGCCTGCTATCAGAGATGAGAAGAAAACTATCCAAGTAAACTGTCTGAGGTGAGGAGTAGCTGTTTGTTCGGTGAAAGGCTGCCTGCAACTGATTTGTACAGCAGCAGCGTAACGAACCCTAAACTTCGCCACTAGATCGCGTGCACTGTCTGACAGTGCCATCCAAATATCGCCACGCTAGCTGACATTGACAAGTCATCGAATTTATTATTGGAAAAAATTTTTTTATATCTTCGATTGCCGGGTTATGCAAACACCGGCACACACTGATACTCCAGAATAATCCACAATACACATCAACTACATTAGAGCATAATTGCTTGTCGCCTTGAACGCAGCGTGCGTGGACCGGTGAGTCTGGAACAATCTCGTTAACGCCTGTTAAGAATCACATACACACACAACACTACAGCTGGTCCCACTAGAATAGTCGAGAAGCATGTAGAATGTCCTGTAAAGTCGTAACAATACTTTATTTTACTTATCGAACTGTGTACACCTAGAACATTAAATTAATAGGCTTGCAGTTACTTTAAATTTTATACAAGTTAAATTAACTGTTTTTGCTCTTTTGAAGAGTTTCAGATTAATTTGTGAGCAACTAGGTATTTAGACCATATTACTGTGTAAGTGTGGCCAACACTATATTTATTTAAAACATTTAATGTTGGCCTAAACATTTAATTAAATACCTAAAATACAAGTATTTTATAAGGGAGGTAGTTGAAAAGTTGTGCAGCTTAAATAACATAACATAGTACAAAAAAATAAAAACGTTTTATTCGCCATTTATCCAACACGTGAGTGTTAAAAAATTTTCTCTGAAATATTTTTCCATTCAAATAGAAGAATTTTACATGGATAATGTTCTAAAACAGTTGTGCATTCAGAAAAAAGATTTGGTGTAACCAACCAAATCTCACACCTATAATTTCCCTATATATCACTACTATCAACATCATTTTCAAATTTTGCATTATATGACTTCAACCACCCGTCAAGTATATTATTCTCTACAACAGAAAACATTTGTACTGATCACATATTCATTCTTCATCTGATTGGTCATGTCACTAAATTCCCCATTATCAGATAACATATCATACCCTACTGTAGGTGAGAGTAGTCACATGACAACACATCGACAACTAAGAAGCAAATCCTAACATCTGGAATATACTTATGTATTGTTATTATGTTTTTAGAGTCTTGCATATTTCCTTTCTTGTCTTCCTCTTCTTCTTCTTCTTCTTCTTCAGGCCTTGGACTTTATGGCCTGTTGCACACTCAATGATCTGACCACCTTTTACTCTATCTTCTGAAGCTGTGGTTTCCACTGGGAACATAAAACATTAGTTCCTTTACTAAAACTATTACGTTTCAGGCTGTTCTGCCATGGTCGATTGCATACATTTTTGTGTCTAAACGTTTTGGCCACACCTCCAATAGACAAAATAAGAAAACGTTCTCATTTAACCTGACATCCTTGCATTTTCTTTCTTTCTTTTGTCTACTGAGGTGGCCTATCAAGCTGTGGCAGAAACGTATAGACACAAAAAATGTAAGCAATTGACCATGGCCCAGCAGCTCAGAATATAAGTTTTAGTAATGTTGACTCCAGCCGTGATAGCCTTTGTAATAAATAAAGGAATTTTTTATTGTGAAACTGAACTGACATCTGCCTGTAAAGGCACCAACACATGTTGCTTTAATATTACTGTTTATAGCTCAGACACAACTCCACAGTGTTGCCTTTCCTGAATATTAATTTGTTTAGATAATATATAGTATGTAACAGATATAACAGGATAACAGTTTATTACATTAACGACAAATATTGACAATGATAAATACTGACTTTGGACAGAAGCAATTATGAATTGAAGAGAACAGGCTTTTGTAATTTGAATATTGTAAGTGTCCACTAGAGACAATGTTAGTAATTTTTCATCATTTCTTTTCATTTTACTTGCTTTACTGTCTGGTAATCTCACTTTTGTCATGGATTAATTTTTATACACCTAATACATCCTTGACAAATGAACATCCTGTGTTCTGTTCTAGTAATTTATGTCAATTGAAAATCACGGCCACTTCTGTTTTGACTGTTTTATACTTACTACTTGACTGATTTAAATTTTTTTAAATACCTGTAGAGTTTTCTTCCATGTTTTTCTTACCTCATAATTTTATTTCTCTAAATGTTATTGTTTGTCCAAATCTGTATTTTGAGTTTTTTAAGAGTTCTCTGACGAAGCTCTAACGGAGCGAAAACTAGTTTATACCATCAGATAAAAATTTATCATTTTTATTAATAATAATTTGTGATCAGAGTTGGTAATGTTATATGCCTATATAGTTAATTGTTTTTAGAGGTTAAGTAAATGGGTCATTCCATGCCAAACCAACCAAAAAATTTTAAGATTCAACCTGACCATTTCAGATTTCAATGAAACTTTCAGGAATCATTCTCCCTTATGATAGAAATGAGAATATATTTTTAGATTTTTTTTATCTGTTTGGGTTTTGATGTAATTAATTTTTAAAATTTAGAAAAAATACCGTTTTTCGGCTTTCACGAACTTTTTAATTCTTGAATAATTCAAGTTCTATAAGGCCTAGAGACTTGCTTGACCCCTCATTTTAAAGAGAATCTTACGAGGTTTAATTTGATATGCTACTTAACTATGTTTGGTGAAATATTTTTTTTGAATGTCCAAGAAACATTTTTATATACATTTTTGAGATTTTTTAAAATTGAAAAAATATTTGTTTGTTGTAATATTATAAGCTATAAATCCTGAAACTCTTAGAGTGGGATCTCAATGGGATCAGGAGTTATGACAAAAACCTTAAAATAATGTACAACGCGTCTATAGGCTAATAATTTTTGTTTTGTGTTTACACGGTAACAGACAATTTGTAAAATCTACATTTTTTTGTTACTTACATCATACTAATACATAGTCAATCATCATAACAAGGAAGGTTACATACCTGGTTTTACATGATAAAAATAATAAGTTTTTTTCTTGGTTAGCACTCAGTCATTTTGTAATCGCACCAAAATACCTAAATAGATCTTAGTTCTTCTTTAATTTAACAGACAATTTCTTGTTTGCCTTTTTAGTTTCTAAGTCTGTAAGGCGATAAACTCTTCCTGTTGCTGTTGTAGGATTAACTTGTGTTAAAACCTCACTTTTGTGCACAACTAATATGTCAGTAAATTGTGGGTATTTGAAAGATGGAGAAGGGCCATGTGGTTCCAAAAACTTATCTTTAGTTCATCTCCTTCTACTCCTAACACACAACCTAACCACCACGTGTCTGAGTATTGGCATGTGACAAAGCCAACAATGTCACTAGTGTCCAAATCAGCATCAGTGTCGTCAGCTGAAACTATTTCTACACTTGATACCTGGGTGAATATTTCTAAACAGCGTCATTTAATGTCCCAAACTAATAATTAATTAATACTGACAATTATTATAACCGATACATAATCTAATCTGACAAAACAGTACAATTAAACAATCTTCCACATTGATTTTTGCAAAATATATATAAATGTTGTTAAAAACAATTCAGAAATACCCCATATGTCTTTCCTCTGGCATGTCCCAAACCTATTTTAATCGTTTAAAACGTTTTTATTTCAAAAACGTTTTAATCTTTTACTTCAATACTTATAGTTTTAAGAGTTAAATAAATAAGAACAGTAAGGGTAGACTTTTTGTGTTATTAAAATAATTTTATAACAATTAAAAAATTCACAAAAATCTGTCCCCACATATAATGTCCATCCTCTGGCAGACAGAATCTAATGATTGCAGATGGAGGAAAAGTTTTGCTTTTAAAATTAAACCAAGGGATATTGTTCTTGGCAGGGTTGGTAACACTGCAAACAAACAGAAAAGTGTGACCTTGTGTCAGTTGAGTCCTGGTTGTGCAACAGGTTGGACTATTTCAGGCTGTCACATGCATACATGTCTTTCCTCTGGTACCGTAAGTAATTCTTTTTATTTATTTCATGTAAAAAATATTTTTGCTTGAAATGTGATAGAATATTAATCAAAAAACTAATATAACTGAAATTTACCATATTTTTTTAAATTTAAAAATGTAGCCGTAATTAAACAAAATGTCCTTCCTCTGGCTGTCTTCCCTCTGCCATTTTAGTGCCAGAGGAAAGACATTTAGCCAATAACATCACAATTTGCATTATGCATTTATGCATGTATTATGAGGGCTACATGTTTCATAATGTATAATACTTACTGTATATCAGAAGTCAAGTTTGGACATTAAATGTAATGTTTGCGACAAATGAAACGAAACATTATGCACATATTATTTCATGATACACGATAAACTGTTCTTTTCAATTAATAATCAAAGAAAAACCATATTACAATTGTAAAATTTTATGTAAATTACATTTACTATTAACCAAGTGTAAAGAAAGGAAATGTGGTATGTTCTTGGATTACTCATTTGATTCGTACACTGTGGTAAGCACTTTGTCTATTATATTCTTTTCAGTTCAGTTATTATTTGTAATGGGGTTGAGATTTCTTGCTATCTGGATATTCTATTATTGTATATTAATTCACTTGGTTTTATTTCAGTTTTTCAAAATGGTCCAATCGAGAGAAGAAAGACTGAGAAAAAAGTGAGAACCAGAGAAGAGGAGGTACGAGAGATTGAAAAATGATGTTGAAGGAAGAAAATATTTAAAAGAGAAAGAAAAAAGGCAATATGCTTTAAAGAAAAACAATAAAGTTATTGTGTCGATCAATGATCTTAATGACAGGGCCAAGAGGAGAAAAAGAAAAGAGTGGAGAGTGAAAAAACAACAATATCGCCTAAGTAAGACAGTTAAAGAACGAGAACAAGAACTGATAGAAGAGCAGACTCCCCCTGCATCTGATGATGAATCGGAAAATAATGAAATAAATAGGATTCTGGAATCACATAAAAGGAAATTAGCGAGTAGCCGAAAGAGGAAAAGCAGAGAAATAAAGAAAAAAAGATCGACTCATTGAAAAACTTCAGAAAAAAGATGAGAAATATTAAAAGTGATACCAAAGAGAAAGGATAAAAAGAAAAAAAGATAGTGGCAATTTACCAACTCCTAGAAGAAGGATTACAGAATTGTTGGGCGATAAAAGTAAAAGAAAAGAAGTGGCTAGAACACTCCTCTTCGCAGAAAGTGTAAGTGAGCAATTGGATGAGACTTATAGTAATTTGAAGTCTCAATCGGAAAAACGACATTTAAAGCAGATCATCTCGGGAAGGATTATGAAAAAAAATAGACTTCTTACAGTCTACAGGAGAAAACTTCAAGTAAACAGACATTGTATAGAAATTCATGAAAAATCATGTAAGAGAAAGCCAAGAAAAGACAAACTGTATATGAGAGAACTGAAAGAACTTGTGCATAATTTTTCTTAGAAGACTCTTCTAGTCGAGTAATGCCGGGTAAAAAAGATTGCATCACAAAGGGCAAAATCAAGATGCAGAAGCGATATCTGAATAATTCTATGAAATTTTTGCACTGTAAGTTTTTGAAAATCTACCCTGATAAAACAATAAGCTATACATTATTTTGTCAGTTGAAACCATTCTGGGTAAAACAAATGAATGTATCGTCACATCAACCCTCGAAAATTGTTGGCGTTTCCCACTCGCCAGATACCGTTTCCCGGGGGGGGGGGGGGGGAATAAAACTTTATTATTTAATATTTAGCATGTACCGCTACATTATTTATTAGCCCAGTTTATATTCTGATAGTCCCTTATCAAGTTGAAGATGAAAAATAATTGATTAAAAATAATCAAGCTGGACTAGGCTGAGTGTTTCCTCTTGTGGCCACTAACATGGCGAAGTCCCGATGAGAAATACCATTTGTCTATTGCTACACCAGGGTTTAAATCTTCTAAGGGTGGTCCATTTACTGCCAGCTGCATTAGATCTCCTAATGAAGTGATGTCCAGGGTAAGTCTCTGTTTCACTTTTATCCTGTTAACGAAGCTAAATCCCCGTTCACAAGATGCTGTTGTTACTGCCATGCATGCAACGCCGTAAAATACTTTCTTTAGTTCACCAAAACGCTCAGGAAACTTGTACAGAGTTTTTAATAGCTCACCCAGTCCTTTTGAAGTTATTTGCTCTTCTTTAACCATCATTTTTAATTGAAGCCATTCCGATAGCAAAACATCCTCATTTATATCACCAGTAATAAAAACATGCGCCAATTGAAGAATCTCCTCATTGCCATATGCAGTTAGGGTGTCATCTTGAGGAAGGCACAAGAAATCCAGAACGTGGCACTTGGTGCCTACTAGTCTCAAGTGTATCAAGACGGCACTTCAAGTAATGAACTGTGCTTTCGATCAGCTTATTACGGATTGATTTGTATTCTTCCTCCCCTTGAGACGTGTTTGTGAGAACAATTCCTTGGTCACCTTTGTATTTTGAGCAATTCAGTTTCTCTGAGTCTGAAGTGTCAGAAAGGAATTGTTTCACACTGGATCCTTCAGATGAAAGCAAGAACTGAACCATTTCCACCGTTACCATCATTGACGATCGTACCTGTGAGACCAGTAACTGTTTCAACTGTAAAACTTTACAAAATGGCTCTAGTTTCCCATACAGGTCAATCAAAAAGTTTAATGTTTTTACAAACTTGTATGATGTAAAGACTTTTAGATAGCCTTTTGCTCTAGCTGCATCCGTAGCTTCTCCTGTTGTAGCTTTCCGGTTCATTATATCCTCAAGATGGATGACCAGAGGTACGAGATCACGCCACAAAGCTTTCAAAGCGTCAGATTTACTACATAGCCAACGTACATTGTGAATATTTCTGAGTTTTACTATCTCACTTTCTAAAGTTTTCGCGGTGTTTTTAAGCTCATGGAGGCGTTTTGAGGATCGTTTGTAAAATTTGTATATGTTCTTCACAGTTTCGTCAAGCTTTTCTAGGTAAGGGATGGAATTGGCAGCATCAAGTATGGCCAATTGTAGACGATGCGTGGTGCAGTGAATGCTAATTAAATGCGGAGCTTCTTCTTTCAAACGAAGTACGAAACCTGACTTTGAGCCAATCATAGACGACGCCCCGTCAGTTCCCACACTAACCATGTACTTTTCTCTTCTCCAATCAAGCCCTAAGTTATCCAAGAGCCCAGTAACAGCAGTGAAATACGACTCTGCCCTACCGCTCTCGAGAGGCACAAGGCCTAAAAGGTCTTCTCTTATCTCCCCTTCACACACATAACGAGCATAAACAATCACATGTTCCTCAGCACTTCGGTCCGTGGAACCATCAATCAAAATACTGAAACACTGAGCATTTTTTAATTTTTGAACCACATCTTCTTGTAACTGTTTAGCAATAAAATTAATGAAAACTTGGCAGTTTTTATCATTTACATATTGTTTTGTCTCCACATTTACACCTAATTTAGTTGCAAGGGCAACTTGCTTAGGGAAGTCGGTAAATGGTTTTTCATTGATGCCTATAAAATAGGCTATGTTGAATAAAGTTGTTAGATGCTCAAAAGTTGTTAGATGCTCAAACATAGAAGACTCTATTTTCTTAATACATTTGGCAAGAGGAGCTTTTCCTGGTTCTGACTCTACTTCAAACCGGGTTAAATTGTCCATATGTACTAGGCTTTTACCATGAAACACAAAAGTTTCCTTTTTCATGGAACCAGAAAATCCTGCTACCCATTTTGGGTCACTATTTTGAGGGTATTTAGCGCATATAGTACATTTTGCGCGGTCGGAATCATAAGCTAGCCAGGGGAAGATATCCAGCCAAGCTCTTTGAAATTTTCGTTTCCCAGAGGAACCGTGAGTAGGCCTAAGTCCACTAGAACTCGCGTTTTCCACAGTAGGCATTTCAGTTTCCCTACTAGGCCCGGCACTTAGATCTCTAGCAGTAGATGTCGCACTCGCAGACTCACTAGGCGTTGTTGTACTGACAGTAGGACTTTTTTTAAAGAAATAATTAAGTTTAATCTGTTTCATTATGAATAAAATAATACACGAAAAATAAAATACACGCTGAAAACGATCTTAGAAATTGAGAATACTCTTAGTACACGAAACAATAAATCACACGCGTAACACATCCGGTCAACTCAACAATAATTAGCAGACTGTACAACTTCGAAGGAGTGACAAAGGCTGGCGGTGGTGACCCGCGCAGAACGGCGTGAAATTTCCGCTCCCCACTCTCAGCAACACTATTTTGTTCGACGTGTTTTAAGATGTTTATATCCAACAGAGCAGTTTTGTTTATAAAATTCACATGGTGACAGCTAACTGTCGGCCTATGACTTCAACACGTGCCTTTACTAAAACAAAAACATGACGTGTTTTGGTTTAATAGACGTCCTTCTTTTTTCCATTTTTCATTCTTTCTCTCCTCTTTTCTCCTTTTTTTCACAGTCAAAACCACAAGTTCAATGGCTGTGCGGGACGAAGGGCTTGCCCGTCGCCCGCTCGTGTACTACGTTCCGAGCTTCAGAAAGAGCTCCTGCCGTAGGGACTACTGATTATCTGGATTTAGGGTGTGGCCTGCTACCGGCCTTTGGTAGTCAGAATTGTTGTCTCAGTCACTTCATCGTATGGGACTTTTAACAAGTCCTACATTACAGCATGTAAGACAACAGTTTTGCTGTGACCCAAGATCAGAAAAATGTCTTTTTTTTGACAATGTACTCAGTGTCCTCAATTAAAAGTTACAAGGGAGGTACCCTTGGATTTGAGTCTAAGTATTACAAATGGGTCAATGTCACAGATACATTCTTCAACAAGAAGACACAAAAACAAAAGGTTACAAAAAAAATTACCAAAACTTTGATCATATGTGAGCCCACAAAAGTAGTTGAAGCCTTTGAAGCTGTGCTTCCTTCATATTTAAGTCATGAAGGAACTAAAATTCACCAATATAGAGCCATCAAAAATCTTATCAAGGAGTTAAAACCTAATGAAGCAATAATTCAAATGGATTTCAGTGAAAACTACGAAACTAAATTTTCTGAGGAAGTTCAGTCCTTTCATTTTGGGGGCTCTCGACAACAGATCACTCTGCATACTGCAGTTGCTTATGTGAAAGAGGATGGTGAGTTGAAAAACGTCAAATTTTGCACTGTATCAGAGTCACTTAAACACGATGTACCTGCTATTTGGGCTCACCTAACTCCTGTTCTTAAACATCTTAAGGAAAAATGCAGTTGATGTTCTTCATTTTATAAGTGATGGACCTTCTACACAATATCAAAATAAAACCATGTTTTATTTCTTGGCCACTAGCCTGCAAAACATATACCCTGGACTTAAATCATTTTCATGGAATTATTTAGAGGCAGGGCACGGAAAGGGGGCCCCTGATGGCATTGGTAAAGTAAGTAAATGGACCGCCGACAGGGTTGTGGCAGAAGGGAAAGATGTGTCTAGTCTTCAGGAACTGAACGCATTCTTAATGGAAAGAGTAAAAGAGTTCAATATTTTACCATTCCTGAAGTCAATATAGAATTATTTTTGAAGAAAATCAATTTAGAAATGGTTCAAAAAATCAAAGGGACAATGAAAGAATTGTTCATCAAGTATTTAACAAGGAACAAACACTGCAAGTCTTATATTTCAGGCAATTGAGCTATTTTGACGTTCAAGATCATCCAACAGTTGGTACTCTAAACTACACACATGAAGGTATATAATTTATTTTTCTTTCTTAGTTTAAGAAAATTGCCAGATTAAAAATGCCAAACAAAAGCTCTGGTTTAAACAAAACTTTTCAATAAATAGTTAAAGCTAACAACATTTACATATCTTGAGTCTACTTGATATGTTATACTTTACATATTATACTTATGTGCTATTCATTTCAGATTATATTAGTGACGATGACAACTATCGTGGTCCATCTGGAAATCAAAGATTAAGATATAAAGATGTGTACCTACTTTTCCGAGAGTGAGGACGAGACAAACCAGCTAAATACTGATGTTAAAACCAGTTTTTCTGCAAGTGACATAAAAGACCAGACATTTGTTGTTGTGGAACTAGAAGAAAGCTCAAATAAGAAAACAAAACACATCACTACAATACAGATATGCTGCCGTTTGTCAAGGTGAATTAGATGAGGAAGGAGAGGTAGGTGTTATTTTTCTTCGCATAGTATGCATCAGTGACAAAAGTGGCCAGCTATTCAGATTGGATGAAAAAGACTATTCTACAGTTGATTTTGAGCAAATAAAGTGTAGGCCTATTTTAGACCCATCTAGTAAAGTTTTTAGAGGGAAAAGGCAGTACTTTAAATTTTCTACTGAATTAGATGTATTTGAAAGAGTGTAAGATCTAATGTTGTAATTTCTAGTTTCGAATTGTTTTTGTGCCCTGTCATATTTTTGTAAGAATTTGTTACAAATAAGGTTGTTTTTTTTTATTTTACAATTGAATATATTCTAATAAGACTGATTTAAACAATTCAATGTATGAGACTGAAAATATTCATTTTAAGTACAAAGAGTAACCTGGTGAGACTGATTGACATACTAAAACTTGACTGATCTTAGCCTAATAGTTTATTAGCCTGTGTTGTGTGTTAGGCCCAAGTGGGCTTAAAAGATGTTTCTTGAAGTGAATAATCCTGTCGGCTGGTCTTCCATGTTTGTTAAGAATAGTATGTACTGCATGCATTGCTTCAGTGGGAAGAAAATGATAAGATGTGGACTGTATTTGAATTGATTTTAATGCCTTTCTTAAGTTACGTTACAAATGTTTAATTTATTGAAATCAGGTCGGCTAATAATGCGTGTTGCCAAGTATTATAAATTTGAATTACATTGAAGCAAGCCTAGTCAGCCATAAGCAAGAATGTGCGGCCTAAAGCCTACATTAAATGTCGACAATAAATGACAGCGAAAAGGTTCGGCGAACCGAACGCCGAGAGCGCTTGATACACACTGTACAAAGTTCTAACACGCAAAAATTGAAGCAAGGCAGTAAGCAGATTAGCCAACCTAGAAAGCGAAATTATCGCGCTACCGTACATAAGCTGCCCGTCAAAATCAAATGATTTTTTAACATTTTTTAATAAATTATGATACATTTTACAATTTAATTTAAAAGAGTACAGTTTCTTAATAATGATAGTTAGATTCAAGGCTAAGTTGAACCTTGAGTTATGAGATTAGATAACGGCAGTCCGTCACTAGTTTAGAGATAAGCATGCATAAGATAAGCCTAGAGATAGGCGTTTGTAAGCCAAGGTTGGCGAACAGCTGTTTCATATGTGAATAAAGTCTGGTTTGACCAATATTACTATCACATAGTGTATGTGCACAGTATATAACATTATAAAACATGAAAGAAAAATACATAGTTATACAATGTTTAATGCATGATCGGAAGCTCATCACATGATGGACCGATAGCTGGTAACCCTATGCATGTCATAGATGGTTACTGTAAAATTGATTGAGGCCCGTGGACCTGTACAGAGAGTTCATTACATGAACAAAATTGTTATTGAACATGTTGCAGTTACATTTTCAATCGTATATTCAGCAGGGCGGCATGTATTGACCTAGTCATGCTGTTCCTGAAGTTTCAGGAACTTACAATATGTAATAATGTATGAACAAGCTAGATGCTGATTAAATGCAAGCCCAGATATGACATGTATGTCATAATTTTAAGTAAAAGTAATTGTGCATGGTTACTTGCAAAATGAATACAATATAAAATAAATCTAGACGTGGCAGTTACATACGGCAGACGCAAGCAATAGTTTTTTACATAGACACAATTTATGTGAATACAATAACAATAATTTAAATAATTACAAGATGAATAATTGCAATGTCAAATAACAATACAATACTGAAATTACAAACATAAAACAATTGAAAATAAGTTTAGAAAATAACCAAATTTTTACACAATAGTGAGTAAGACATAAGGCATAAATCAAATGTTGCATATACGAAAATACAAATAATAATAAAAGACTTGCATATTAACTAAACTAATACTTGCTTGAGCAAAACAGACAGTTGCTGACTCAAAAAATAATTAAGCTTATGCTAAAACAAGTGCTTATAACTGACAAGTTTGGAACATTTGACTTATGTGTCTTTAAAATAAAACAAAGGTAATAACTCCTTTTCGTTATTGTTCGTCCCCTTTAAAATCTTATAAAATGAGACCACCAAAAACATGAAATATACCCCATAACATCAAATGAAAATGTGTAAGACATAGTATGCCACACAAATTAACATACAATACAAACATTAAGATACCACCAAAACTGTGATAATTGTAGAAGCGTACAATGGCACAAAATTGATAAGAAAATATTGTGATAATTCATCACAATTATGTTGACCAAATGGTCATAATAAGTAATAAGCCAGTGGCTAAATAAAAATAGCATTGTGCTAAGTAATCATAATGTCAAATCTCGTCTCGCGCTGGCAACAGACATAATTTATGTATTGGTCTCCGCAAAACACCCGTAGGCGTGCGAATGTCCACGACACGAACCAAGTTATCTGGGCCGGGAAATGTGGCGATAATTACGCCAAATTTCCAGGCCAATGGAGGTAAACTATCCTCAATAAGCAAAACTAAGTCACCAATGGAAACATTATCCTTGGCAAACTTCCACTTGTGACGCTGCTGCAACTGGTGCAAATAATCGCGAGACCATGCCTTCCAAATGCCTTGGACAAACCTCTGAAGAAGTTGCCAACGCCCAAGACGAGAAACAGGGACGTGAGAAAGGTCTGGGTCCGGAATCGCCGTTAAGGGTGCGCAAATCAAGAAATGGCCAGGTGTAAGTGGCACCGGGTCGTTAACATCTGAAGAGATAGCAAATAAAGGCCGAGAGTTCAGACAGGCCTCTATCTGAGACAAAACGGTCGTGAACTCTTCGAAGTTGAGTATAGATTTGCCTACCACGCGGCGCAGATGAAATTTCAAACTCTTTATGCCGCTCTCCCAAAGGCCACCGAAATGAGGTGAGGAGGGCGGAATAAATGACCATGATATCCCCTGAGAGGATGTGAATGACTTGAACGAAGAGATGGCATCCTTATTGTGCCAAAAGTTGTAAATATCATGTAAGATAGTGCGGGCCTTCCTGAAGTTTGTGCCATTGTCGGAGTACAGTTGACTGGGTATACCCCTACGTGCCATGAAACGACGTAATGCGGCTATAAACGCGCTGGCCGTAAGGTCGGAAACCAATTCCAAGTGAATAGCCCTAGTTGCTAAGCAAACAAACAAAGATACGTATGCCTTGGAAAGAGTTCTAGACTTCTGCCCGCCATGACGAATCATGAAGGGACCACCATAATCAACCGCGCAAAATAGAAACGGCCTAGAAGGAGTGACTCTAGGGAATGGCAAAATACCAAGTCTCTGAACCTGCGGTGTGGCACCAAACCTGATACACTTGAGACACTTTCAAATAATGGAACGGATGACTAGCCGGGCATTAACAATCCACCAACGTTGACGCAGTGAATGATGCACGAGTTGAGCACCAGCGTGAAGTAAACGAATGTGTTCACGTTCAATGATAAGGCGTGTAATATGCGCAGATGGGGGTAATACAATAGGATGTTTCGAATCGTAGGGTAATTGGGAATGCTGCAATCGTCCGCCCACGCGTATCACTCCAGATTCGTCAAGAAACGGGTCGAGAGAAGCCAACTTACTCCTAATGGAAACAGAAGATCCGTTCCGAAGACAATTAATTTCGGTTGTGAAGTGGATCGACTGAGACTGTTTTATGAAGAAGTTGAGAGACTGATGAATTTCTAAAGGGGTCAGATCGCCCGCAAGTTTGTCCGCACTTGAGCGCCTAATATTTCTGATGAACCGAAAACAGTAAGCGTATACACGCGTTAGCCGGTGCAACGAGGAAAAGTCCAAAGATAGGTCGACAGCCAGGGTAGACATTAGAGAAAGGTTATGTGTATTTTTCTTTTCCGCGGTGACTTCAGAGGACGATGGAGTGGCTGGTACGAAGGATGGGAAGGGATCAGACTCTGACGATTGAGACAGACAGCTAGGACCGTGCCACCAAAGCGAGCAATCGCGCAAAACGTCAGGGAGACACCCCCGAGATATAATATCGGCAGGATTGTGTCGCGAATCAATGTGATGCCAGGTATAAGTTTGCGTACGACGCTGAATTTCAGCAACCCGATTAGCGACGTATGTTTTCCAACGCGTAGACTGCGCATGAATCCAGTAAAGAGCCACCATAGAGTCAGAATACAAATGTACATTATCAATAAACGAATAAAGAGCAGGAATAACCTTAGATACGAGTCGCGATAATAACAAGCAAGCGCAGAGTTCGATGCGAGGTAATGACACCTGGCGTAGGGGAGCCACGCGAGATTTGGAACACAAGAGGCGACAGGAGGCAGTAGAATCTTGATAAATGACTCTGAAATATATACAACAGCCAAACCCTCTTTCCGAAGCATCCGAAAAACCATGCAATTGAACTGTAGCTGCCTCACGCTTGCAACGAATAGATCGCGGGACTACTATTTTGCCAATCAGAATCAATTTGTCACACAAAGAATGCCAATCCGAAAGTGACTGACCGGAAATCGGTTCATCCCAACCAAGCTTACAAAGCCAAAGTCGCTGCATGAAATGTTTATACAAAAAGACAACTGGACCGATTAAACCAAGAGGATCATATATTCCAGCAATAATCGAAAGAATTTTTCTCTTGTATATGCTTGAATCAACGGGAAATAGTTTGATGTCAAACAAAAATGAATCGGCAGTATTGTTCCAAAGAATGCCTAGGGTAAATACGCACATTGTCCTGTTTATTTAGGGGTCGTGAAAAATTGTGATGATTTGCGACCGCTGTGGGTTCATTTGATGCCATTTGTGCAACGTGAAACCATATTGACCAAGTAACGCACCTAGATCGGATTTCAGCTTGGTTAGATTAGGGATAGTGTCCGAACCGGTAAGTAGATCGTCGACATAAAAATCGTTGGTTATGGCTAACGCCGCTTGGGGAAAGGAAGCCTGATTGTCCCTAGCAATTTGTAGAAGGCAACGAGTGGCCAAAAAAGAGGCGCTAGCCGTGCCGTAGGTTACCGTTCGCAGCGCGAAATGTTTAAGTGGTTCGAGGGGAGAATCACGCCACAAAATACGTTGATAGTGACAATCCCCTTCAGCTACGCGAATCTGACGATACATCTTCTCGATGTCGGCAATGAGAACATACTTATGTATGCGGAAACGCAAAAGAATGGAAAAAAGGTCTTGTTGAACATTGGGGCCTACTAACAATATGTCATTTAACGAAAGGCCATTAGTAGTCTTGGACGAACCATCAAAAACAACGCGCAGTTTTGTGGTCAAGCTAGACTGTTTAAACACGGCATGGTGAGGCAAGTAGCAAATATTTGACGCTCTTAAATTGATAGCGCCATCATCGATGAGTGTCATGTGCCCAAGATCCATATATTCCTTGATAAAGTCCGCGTAGTCGCGAGCGAGCTTGGCATCTCGCCTAAATCGACGCTCCAAGCTTAAGAATCTTGATTCGGCACTCGTGTAAGATTCCCCCAAGTGGGGATTATCAGACTTGAATGGAAGTGACACTATAAATCTACCCTCGTGGTTGCGCTGAGTAGAGCGCACAAAATGCTCTTCACAGGCCGACTCGCTATCAGGGGTATTGTCAGGGATAGTTTCTGCTTCCCAAAATCTCTCGAGAGATTGCAGAATTTGACTGTCGTTGTTCCTTGCTAGGAACGAAACAGCAGGACCCTCGTTGTGGCAGTGCTTGGGCAGATTGCCAGCCAAAATGTAGCCCAGTTTTGTTTCCTGAATGATGGGAAAATTGGGGCCGCGTGTGTATTTATTGGCTAATATCAAATCCAGATAAAATTGTGCCCCTAATAGTATGTCGATTTGCGAAGATATATTAAAATCTGGGTCAGCCAGGAAAATTTTGTTTGGAATGTGGAACTGGTTGATATCAAACGAGGTTGAAGGCAGATTGTGAGTTAAGGTAGATAAGACGGCACATTTCGCCTCGAAACTATGTCTCTGATAGCGAGAAATAATACGTATAGAAGCAACATCAGTTGCGCAACACGCTGTGTTGTTTATTCCTGTGATTGGAATATTAGATTTGGCTAATTTGAGCTGTAACCTTTTTGCAAATGATTTTGTACAGAAATTTATCTGTGAACCGGCGTCTAGGAGCACCCTAGCCCTATGCCTGTTGCCAGCCCGATCAACGACAGTTACAACCGCTGTGGATAAAAGAACATTGTTTTTGCACTGTAATTTAAGCGAGCAATAATTGCTGCTGGCAGCTGTTGATTTCGGCACGTAATTTGCGTGTAACAATGTGTGGTGTCGTTTTGAGCAGATTTTACACACCTGTTTACTCTTACAGTTAGCTATCAGATGACCTGATCTAAGGCAGTTGCTACAACATTTATGATTTGCAACAAATTGCCCCCGCTCAGCGGTGCTTAATATACGAAAATTATTACATATGTAAAGCGGGTGGTTGGATTTACAACACACGCATGAATAATGATTTGCCGCTGTGTGATAGCTCTTAAATGTAGTGCTGCCAGCAGTATTTCTTGAGCTACACTTCTCATATTTATTGTTAGGTCTTACATTAAGTTTGTTGAATTGCTGTCCGGGTTCAATAGGCATTGTATTTTCTAACAGCTGTCTGCGTAAGTTTAAAAAATGCGTGAAGTCTTGAAAGCTAGGCAAATTGTCAGGGTCTATTGACTCCTTCCAAAGTTTGAAAGTAATAGGGTCAAGTTTGGTGGGTAGTAACTGTATAGTGATAAATTCAAATGAATTCACTGACAGCTTCATTGCTGCCAGTGAATTAACGGAAGACGTTATTGTGTTAATGAACTCCGCCAAACTTTGGACCGAGTCCTTTATTGTGGACTTGACCTGAAGTAGGTTTTGCACATAGTATTTAGCTAATATGAATGGGTTGTTATACCTTTCGGACAGCAAATTCAACGCTATTGCATAATTTTCTTTACAGATAGGTAATGACTTGATTAAATCTAACGGTTCACACTTCACAGAGGAATGTAAATAATGTAATTTTTGCACTGGTGTTAAATCAGATCTTGAATGCACTAAATCGGTAAAAATTGAATAAAAATGTTGCCACTCCAATATGTTGCCTGAGAAGCAGGGCAAACTTATCGGCTTTAATTGCATGGGCGTCGATAATACGGGAGGCACAGTCTGAGTATTAAATGTGTCGAGTAATTGCAAAATGTTTGCTTCAGTTGAATATATCATTTCTTCGACCTCAACTCGGTCTGCTTGAGCAACGCTCGTGTCTTTACTAATGAGCTCTATTTCAGACTGTACCTCGTCGTATTTCGAGGCCAAGCTTTTGAGACTATCCAGTCTTACAGTTAGAAAATGTTTTGTACTTAAAGTTATGTCAAATGAATTTACAGCGGATTGTACCCGCACTATTGCGGACTTTAAGCCGCCTCTCTTTCTGGTCAGCACCTTGAGGCCTTCTTCAGACATTTTACGCACCTTGTTTCACTGTTGTTGGTGATACCTTGTTGGCGATGTCCTGCAGCGTCGGCTCCTTGGTGAAGATGGCAAACAGCTGGCAGAGATGACCACCTTGAGTAAGCACTGTAGCTGGCAGGCACTTGCTAATATGTTGTCTGAAGATGACGAGCGAAATGCCGATGCAAATCACGCCACGGTCGTATTAGCTGACGTGCTAATTCGCCCGTGATGGCCAGAAATAGTGGTAGAAAATATTGGATGGAAAATCCAGGCCCGGAGTGACCAAAAAATGTTGTGTGTTAGGCCCAAGTGGGCTTAAAAGATGTTTCTTGAAGTGAATAATCCTGTCGGCTGGTCTTCCATGTTAGTTAAGAATAGTATGTAATGCATGCATTGCTTCAGTGGGAAGAAAATGATAAGATGTGGACTGTATTTGAATTGATTTTAATGCCTTTCTTAAGTTACGTTACAAATGTTTAATTTATTGAAATCAGGTCGGCTAATAATGCGTGTTGCCAAGTATTATAAATTTGAATTACATTGAAGCGAGCCTAGTCAGCCATAAGCAAGAATGTGCGGCCTAAAGCCTACATTAAATGTCGACAATAAATGACAGCGAAAAGGTTCGGCGAACCGAACGCCGAGAGCGCTTGATACACACTGTACAAAGTTCTAACACGCAAAAATTGAAGCAAGGCAGTAAGCAGATTAGCCAACCTAGAAAGCGAAATTATCGCGCTACCGTACATAAGCTGCCCGTCAAAATCAAATGATTTTTTAACATTTTTTAATAAATTATGATACATTTTACAATTTAATTTAAAAGAGTACAGTTTCTTAATAATGATAGTTAGATTCAAGGCTAAGTTGAACCTTGAGTTATGAGATTAGATAACGGCAGTCCGTCACTAGTTTAGAGATAAGCATGCATAAGATAAGCCTAGAGATAGGCGTTTGTAAGCCAAGGTTGGCGAACAGCTGTTTCATATGTGAATAAAGTCTGGTTTGACCAATATTACTATCACATAGTGTATGTGCACAGTATATAACATTATAAAACATGAAAGAAAAATACATAGTTATACAATGTTTAATGCATGATCGGAAGCTCATCACATGATGGACCGATAGCTGGTAACCCTATGCATGTCATAGATGGTTACTGTAAAATTGATTGAGGCCCGTGGACCTGTACAGAGAGTTCATTACATGAACAAAATTGTTATTGAACATGTTGCAGTTACATGTTCAATCGTATATTCAGCAGGGCGGCATGTATTGACCTAGTCATGCTGTTCCTGAAGTTTCAGGAACTTACAATATGTAATAATGTATGAACAAGCTAGATGCTGATTAAATGCAAGCCCAGATATGACATGTATGTCATAATTTTAAGTAAAAGTAATTGTGCATGGTTACTTGCAAAATGAATACAATATAAAATAAATCTAGACGTGGCAGTTACATACGGCAGACGCAAGCAATAGTTTTTTACATAGACACAATTTATGTGAATACAATAACAATAATTTAAATAATTACAAGATGAATAATTGCAATGTCAAATAACAATACAATACTGAAATTACAAACATAAAACAATTGAAAATAAGTTTAGAAAATAACCAAATTTTTACACAATAGTGAGTAAGACATAAGGCATAAATCAAATGTTGCATATACGAAAATACAAATAATAATAAAAGACTTGCATATTAACTAAACTAATACTTGCTTGAGCAAAACAGACAGTTGCTGACTCAAAAAATAATTAAGCTTATGCTAAAACAAGTGCTTATAACTGACAAGTTTGGAACATTTGACTTATGTGTCTTTAAAATAAAACAAAGGTAATAACTCCTTTTCGTTATTGTTCGTCCCCTTTAAAATCTTATAAAATGAGACCACCAAAAACATGAAATATACCCCATAACATCAAATGAAAATGTGTAAGACATAGTATGCCACACAAATTAACATACAATACAAACATTAAGATACCACCAAAACTGTGATAATTGTAGAAGCGTACAATGGCACAAAATTGATAAGAAAATATTGTGATAATTCATCACAATTATGTTGACCAAATGGTCATAATAAGTAATAAGCCAGTGGCTAAATAAAAATAGCATTGTGCTAAGTAATCATAATGTCAAATCTCGTCTCGCGCTGGCAACAGACATAATTTATGTATTGGTCTCCGCAAAACACCCGTAGGCGTGCGAATGTCCACGACACGAACCAAGTTATCTGGGCCGGGAAATGTGGCGATAATTACGCCAAATTTCCAGGCCAATGGAGGTAAACTATCCTCAATAAGCAAAACTAAGTCACCAATGGAAACATTATCCTTGGCAAACTTCCACTTGTGACGCTGCTGCAACTGGTGCAAATAATCGCGAGACCATGCCTTCCAAATGCCTTGGACAAACCTCTGAAGAAGTTGCCAACGCCCAAGACGAGAAACAGGGACGTGAGAAAGGTCTGGGTCCGGAATCGCCGTTAAGGGTGCGCAAATCAAGAAATGGCCAGGTGTAAGTGGCACCGGGTCGTTAACATCTGAAGAGATAGCAAATAAAGGCCGAGAGTTCAGACAGGCCTCTATCTGAGACAAAACGGTCGTGAACTCTTCGAAGTTGAGTATAGATTTGCCTACCACGCGGCGCAGATGAAATTTCAAACTCTTTATGCCGCTCTCCCAAAGGCCACCGAAATGAGGTGAGGAGGGCGGAATAAATGACCATGATATCCCCTGAGAGGATGTGAATGACTTGAACGAAGAGATGGCATCCTTATTGTGCCAAAAGTTGTAAATATCATGTAAGATAGTGCGGGCCTTCCTGAAGTTTGTGCCATTGTCGGAGTACAGTTGACTGGGTATACCCCTACGTGCCATGAAACGACGTAATGCGGCTATAAACGCGCTGGCCGTAAGGTCGGAAACCAATTCCAAGTGAATAGCCCTAGTTGCTAAGCAAACAAACAAAGATACGTATGCCTTGGAAAGAGTTCTAGACTTCTGCCCGCCATGACGAATCATGAAGGGACCACCATAATCAACCGCGCAAAATAGAAACGGCCTAGAAGGAGTGACTCTAGGGAATGGCAAAATACCAAGTCTCTGAACCTGCGGTGTGGCACCAAACCTGATACACTTGAGACACTTTCGAATAATGGAACGGATGACTAGCCGGGCATTAACAATCCACCAACGTTGACGCAGTGAATGATGCACGAGTTGAGCACCAGCGTGAAGTAAACGAATGTGTTCACGTTCAATGATAAGGCGTGTAATATGCGCAGATGGGGGTAATACAATAGGATGTTTCGAATCGTAGGGTAATTGGGAATGCTGCAATCGTCCGCCCACGCGTATCACTCCAGATTCGTCAAGAAACGGGTCGAGAGAAGCCAACTTACTCCTAATGGAAACAGAAGATCCGTTCCGAAGACAATTAATTTCGGTTGTGAAGTGGATCGACTGAGACTGTTTTATGAAGAAGTTGAGAGACTGATGAATTTCTAAAGGGGTCAGATCGCCCGCAAGTTTGTCCGCACTTGAGCGCCTAATATTTCTGATGAACCGAAAACAGTAAGCGTATACACGCGTTAGCCGGTGCAACGAGGAAAAGTCCAAAGATAGGTCGACAGCCAGGGTAGACATTAGAGAAAGGTTATGTGTATTTTTCTTTTCCGCGGTGACTTCAGAGGACGATGGAGTGGCTGGTACGAAGGATGGGAAGGGATCAGACTCTGACGATTGAGACAGACAGCTAGGACCGTGCCACCAAAGCGAGCAATCGCGCAAAACGTCAGGGAGACACCCCCGAGATATAATATCGGCAGGATTGTGTCGCGAATCAATGTGATGCCAGGTATAAGTTTGCGTACGACGCTGAATTTCAGCAACCCGATTAGCGACGTATGTTTTCCAACGCGTAGACTGCGCATGAATCCAGTAAAGAGCCACCATAGAGTCAGAATACAAATGTACATTATCAATAAACGAATAAAGAGCAGGAATAACCTTAGATACGAGTCGCGATAATAACAAGCAAGCGCAGAGTTCGATGCGAGGTAATGACACCTGGCGTAGGGGAGCCACGCGAGATTTGGAACACAAGAGGCGACAGGAGGCAGTAGAATCTTGATAAATGACTCTGAAATATATACAACAGCCAAACCCTCTTTCCGAAGCATCCGAAAAACCATGCAATTGAACTGTAGCTGCCTCACGCTTGCAACGAATAGATCGCGGGACTACTATTTTGCCAATCAGAATCAATTTGTCACACAAAGAATGCCAATCCGAAAGTGACTGACCGGAAATCGGTTCATCCCAACCAAGCTTACAAAGCCAAAGTCGCTGCATGAAATGTTTATACAAAAAGACAACTGGACCGATTAAACCAAGAGGATCATATATTCCAGCAATAATCGAAAGAATTTTTCTCTTGTATATGCTTGAATCAACGGGAAATAGTTTGATGTCAAACAAAAATGAATCGGCAGTATTGTTCCAAAGAATGCCTAGGGTAAATACGCACATTGTCCTGTTTATTTAGGGGTCGTGAAAAATTGTGATGATTTGCGACCGCTGTGGGTTCATTTGATGCCATTTGTGCAACGTGAAACCATATTGACCAAGTAACGCACCTAGATCGGATTTCAGCTTGGTTAGATTAGGGATAGTGTCCGAACCGGTAAGTAGATCGTCGACATAAAAATCGTTGGTTATGGCTATCGCCGCTTGGGGAAAGGAAGCCTGATTGTCCCTAGCAATTTGTAGAAGGCAACGAGTGGCCAAAAAAGAGGCGCTAGCCGTGCCGTAGGTTACCGTTCGCAGCGCGAAATGTTTAAGTGGTTCGAGGGGAGAATCACGCCACAAAATACGTTGATAGTGACAATCCCCTTCAGCTACGCGAATCTGACGATACATCTTCTCGATGTCGGCAATGAGAACATACTTATGTATGCGGAAACGCAAAAGAATGGAAAAAAGGTCTTGTTGAACATTGGGGCCTACTAACAATATGTCATTTAACGAAAGGCCATTAGTAGTCTTGGACGAACCATCAAAAACAACGCGCAGTTTTGTGGTCAAGCTAGACTGTTTAAACACGGCATGGTGAGGCAAGTAGCAAATATTTGACGCTCTTAAATTGATAGCGCCATCATCGATGAGTGTCATGTGCCCAAGATCCATATATTCCTTGATAAAGTCCGCGTAGTCGCGAGCGAGCTTGGCATCTCGCCTAAATCGACGCTCCAAGCTTAAGAATCTTGATTCGGCACTCGTGTAAGATTCCCCCAAGTGGGGATTATCAGACTTGAATGGAAGTGACACTATAAATCTACCCTCGTGGTTGCGCTGAGTAGAGCGCACAAAATGCTCTTCACAGGCCGACTCGCTATCAGGGGTATTGTCAGGGATAGTTTCTGCTTCCCAAAATCTCTCTCGAGATTGCAGAATTTGACTGTCGTTGTTCCTTGCTAGGAACGAAACAGCAGGACCCTCGTTGTGGCAGTGCTTGGGCAGATTGCCAGCCAAAATGTAGCCCAGTTTTGTTTCCTGAATGATGGGAAAATTGGGGCCGCGTGTGTATTTATTGGCTAATATCAAATCCAGATAAAATTGTGCCCCTAATAGTATGTCGATTTGCGAAGATATATTAAAATCTGGGTCAGCCAGGAAAATTTTGTTTGGAATGTGGAACTGGTTGATATCAAACGAGGTTGAAGGCAGATTGTGAGTTAAGGTAGATAAGACGGCACATTTCGCCTCGAAACTATGTCTCTGATAGCGAGAAATAATACGTATAGAAGCAACATCAGTTGCGCAACACGCTGTGTTGTTTATTCCTGTGATTGGAATATTAGATTTGGCTAATTTGAGCTGTAACCTTTTTGCAAATGATTTTGTACAGAAATTTATCTGTGAACCGGCGTCTAGGAGCACCCTAGCCCTATGCCTGTTGCCAGCCCGATCAACGACAGTTACAACCGCTGTGGATAAAAGAACATTGTTTTTGCACTGTAATTTAAGCGAGCAATAATTGCTGCTGGCAGCTGTTGATTTCGGCACGTAATTTGCGTGTAACAATGTGTGGTGTCGTTTTGAGCAGATTTTACACACCTGTTTACTCTTACAGTTAGCTATCAGATGACCTGATCTAAGGCAGTTGCTACAACATTTATGATTTGCAACAAATTGCCCCCGCTCAGCGGTGCTTAATATACGAAAATTATTACATATGTAAAGCGGGTGGTTGGATTTACAACACACGCTTGAATAATGATTTGCCGCTGTGTGATAGCTCTTAAATGTAGTGCTGCCAGCAGTATTTCTTGAGCTACACTTCTCATATTTATTGTTAGGTCTTACATTAAGTTTGTTGAATTGCTGTCCGGGTTCAATAGGCATTGTATTTTCTAACAGCTGTCTGCGTAAGTTTAAAAAATGCGTGAAGTCTTGAAAGCTAGGCAAATTGTCAGGGTCTATTGACTCCTTCCAAAGTTTGAAAGTAATAGGGTCAAGTTTGGTGGGTAGTAACTGTATAGTGATAAATTCAAATGAATTCACTGACAGCTTCATTGCTGCCAGTGAATTAACGGAAGACGTTATTGTGTTAATGAACTCCGCCAAACTTTGGACCGAGTCCTTTATTGTGGACTTGACCTGAAGTAGGTTTTGCACATAGTATTTAGCTAATATGAATGGGTTGTTATACCTTTCGGACAGCAAATTCAACGCTATTGCATAATTTTCTTTACAGATAGGTAATGACTTGATTAAATCTAACGGTTCACACTTCACAGAGGAATGTAAATAATGTAATTTTTGCACTGGTGTTAAATCAGATCTTGAATGCACTAAATCGGTAAAAATTGAATAAAAATGTTGCCACTCCAATATGTTGCCTGAGAAGCAGGGCAAACTTATCGGCTTTAATTGCATGGGCGTCGATAATACGGGAGGCACAGTCTGAGTATTAAATGTGTCGAGTAATTGCAAAATGTTTGCTTCAGTTGAATATATCATTTCTTCGACCTCAACTCGGTCTGCTTGAGCAACGCTCGTGTCTTTACTAATGAGCTCTATTTCAGACTGTACCTCGTCGTATTTCGAGGCCAAGCTTTTGAGACTATCCAGTCTTACAGTTAGAAAATGTTTTGTACTTAAAGTTATGTCAAATGAATTTACAGCGGATTGTACCCGCACTATTGCGGACTTTAAGCCGCCTCTCTTTCTGGTCAGCACCTTGAGGCCTTCTTCAGACATTTTACGCACCTTGTTTCACTGTTGTTGGTGATACCTTGTTGGCGATGTCCTGCAGCGTCGGCTCCTTGGTGAAGATGGCAAACAGCTGGCAGAGATGACCACCTTGAGTAAGCACTGTAGCTGGCAGGCACTTGCTAATATGTTGTCTGAAGATGACGAGCGAAATGCCGATGCAAATCACGCCATGGTCGTATTAGCTGACGTGCTAATTCGCCCGTGATGGCCAGAAATAGTGGTAGAAAATATTGGATGGAAAATCCAGGCCCGGAGTGACCAAAAAATGTTGTGTGTTAGGCCCAAGTGGGCTTAAAAGATGTTTCTTGAAGTGAATAATCCTGTCGGCTGGTCTTCCATGTTAGTTAAGAATAGTATGTAATGCATGCATTGCTTCAGTGGGAAGAAAATGATAAGATGTGGACTGTATTTGAATTGATTTTAATGCCTTTCTTAAGTTACGTTACAAATGTTTAATTTATTGAAATCAGGTCGGCTAATAATGCGTGTTGCCAAGTATTATAAATTTGAATTACATTGAAGCGAGCCTAGTCGGCCATAAGCAAGAATGTGCGGCCTAAAGCCTACATTAAATGTTGACAATAAATGACAGCAAAAAGGTTCGGCGAACCGAACGCCGAGAGCGCTTGATACACACTGTACAAAGTTCTAAGACGCAAAAATTGAAGCAAGGCAGTAAGCAGATTAGCCAACCTAGAAAGCGAAATTATCGCGCTACCGTACAGCCTGAAGTGTTACTCAGTAATTGTTTATTAAAATGAATATGATTATATGTAATGTTTGGTCCAGGGATTCGTTTAGTGTACTTAGGCAGAGAACAGTGACCAAATACAAATAACAAAATGCTTATATCAAGTAAAATAAAACGTTATTTATTTTCTCTCGAAAAACATGACAAAAATCATGAACACACTTATTCCGCCTTAAGGCGTAAAACTGATTATCAACAAACTACGACATCAAAATACTACTACGTATATCAAAATTACGCAACTCAACACTTCTTGTTAGGCCTATATGCATATGCTTCACATACACAATCATACACCTTTGCATACTTTTAGATTTTGTTGAGCTCAACTTTATAATTTATGAAAAAGCCAGTATTTTAATTATTTTTGAAATGTCTACTTTCCTGTTGATGCGTAGAAATTCGACACCTGGGGCGCCTCCTCGTGGTGTGCACTGTTTGCTGTTTTATAGTTCTCACTTTCACATTTTACGGCCGAACTGTCAATTTAGTGCAATTAGTCACTATTATGGATGAATATTTAGCCAAGAACTGTTTGTATTTTGAAATATTTTATATAAATTCACATTTTCTGTTGTATGCAGGCGGCCACGATTACATTACATAACTTTCTCGCTGCTATTCTGTGCAAAATATGGTGGTCGACTGGCGTTCAGTGTTACAAATTTCCGTTTGTTGCGTCTTCAAACTGCTTCACCCCGCTCCCCACTATTCGTCTCGTCCTCAGCATTGAAGAGTTTCGCTGATCTTCGAAGGAATATATTCCTTCAGAGTGGATATGTGATGGTAAACCAGCTTATGGTGTTTCAGATAAACAAATAATAAGTGATAACCCAGATGAAGATCCTCACATATATTTGTCAGGTAACACAAAACATGGACCAGAGAAGTATTGGTGTATACAATATGATGATAGAGGGAACCAGCCCAGTAATTACGACGGCCCTAACAACCCGCCGCGTAATAACCAACTTATCGGTAATTTTAACGGCGATAGGAATAACAACCCCTATCCATACAATAGAAACAATTTATACCAACATAATAATGTCCCATACAGTCAGAGAAATCCATATCCCAACAATAATGATGACAGACCTTACCAACCTAACCGAAAAGACTATCATGATAAATTTAGTAATAAAAATAATAACAGTAATAATAACCGAGTGTCACGCCCTAGGGTAAATTTTATAAGAGCAACTGAGATGATGGACCCTGGTTGACACAAATACCACACACCATCAAGAAAAGGGACGGAGATCATGATAACCGACTACGGCGAAAAACAATGTTGAAGGAGACGAAATAAATATCATTGAAAGGAAATGATACGAAGAATAAACATAGAAACAAAACTGGGTTTTATGAGTGAAGACTATGTAAGAAAATGAACATGACAAATAAGAATATGAGCAATGGAACGACATAAAGAAAATCGTCCATCTTCCTGGGTATATAAAAGAAAAGAAAATTTATAAGAAAAGAAAAAGTGGAGATCAACTTACAAAAGTATAAATAAAATGGGCCAGTGTAGAGTACAATATAACCCCATATGTTGTGGTAAATAATAAGCATAACAATACATATGAGTTGAAGGAAATCGTTTCAGGAAAAATCAAAGGAGTGTACAATCAAGCTTCTATGAAGAAATATTATGAAGAATGAGTTGTGAGATTTAGAATTTTGAATTTTTATTATATTTGAAAAAATCCTAAAATAATGTAAGTACATCTTACAACCTAATATTTTGAGAAGAACATTTTGGACAATTATAAGAAGAAGGAATTTAGAATTTTTATTTTAAAAATCCTAAAATAATGTAAGTACATCTTACAACCTAATATTTTGAAAAGAACATTCTGGAGAATTAAAAGAAAAAGAATTTTTAATAATTTGAAAAAAATTCTAAAATATGTAAGTACATCTTACTACAACCTAATAATTTTGGAACAAACTTTATGGAAGAAAGAAAAAGAAAGACTTTTGAATTGAAATAATAATTATAAAAATTTAAAATTGAGTAAGTACTTCTTACTACAACCTGATAATTTAGAACAAAACTTTATGGAAGAAAGAGAAAGAGAGAGAATTTTGAACTTAATTTTAAAAAATTTAAAATTAAGCAAGCACAGCTTACTACCACTGAATTATGAGGAAACCTTATGGTAAATAATTAAGAAGAATTTGAATTTGGAAAAATACCAAAATATTCAGAAATAATAGTAAGATCACATTACTATAAACAAGTCTGAATGAAACAATTCTGGGAATAAATGAATTAAACAGAATTTGTATGTTGATAGAACGTCAGAACTTAGAAACAAGATAAGATCAACATATTACAAGGATTTATGAGAGATATTTTCCAATTGAATAAAAAGAATAGTTTGAATTTTACATTAAAACTAACCAAGTTCCAAAAAATAATAAAGTGTCAATTATAATTGAGAAGAAAAAATTTGGAAGCAAAGAGGCTAATTACCTATGAAACGATAATGAAAACAGTTAATTAAGAGCGAAGAAGAACAACTCATACCCAAACAGATGGAGAAGATGATTTTGAACAAATGATAATAATAAGACCTATATGAAATGCAAAGAGAAGAAATACCACATGAAATATAATATAAATGAATTAATGCTAATGAATGCGAAAACGGATTAATAACTTTCTAAGAGAAAGGAAAGAACCAAAATGCTTAAATAAAATGATCAATATAACAACCTGAATATTTAATGTAAAGATACAATGTCAAAAAATTAAATATAATATATTAAGACCATTCAAATAATGAATACGAAAGACTATTTATAAAGACCATGCTAATACTATGAGTAACCAAAAGAAAGTATAAAGAGAATTCAGATGAAGAAGAAAGAGAGTTACACTGTAAACAGTAACCAGAATTATTAAAAGAAAGGTTTTCAACCATAATTAAATTAAATATATCAGACAAGTTAAGAGTTTTGGAAAAATATATATGTAATGAGTATAATAATGATTATGAAGATTTATTAAGATAGAAAATGTGAGATAATCTGAGAGACTACGAAGTGGAGAATCCAAAGATATTTTTATTAGTCGAAAATGAGACTACTTTTTATTTATTTATTCGATGACTGACTGAAGATAATTCCAGCAGCATTATGTTTTTGAGCAGGGATGGATATGCCCCTGTACTCAATTTATAGAAGTGGTGTATGGCCAGCAGAGAAGTAGCGTACAGTGCCCCTCTGATCTGCCCCAGCCCACGTGATAGGGAATGTTAGGGAATTAATATCCCAAGGATACAACACGAAGTTGATATAGAAAGAAAATGTATTACAATTATAATATATCTCAGAAGACACTAACTATCCGAAAAGGATCAGTAGTAAGACAAGTAACCATATATATAAAATTAATAAAACTCTAATATAAAAAAGTCGATATGAAAGTGGAGAAGAAAATGAATTATAAGAAATGATGAAATTATCATAAGAAATTATTTCATCCATAAACATGTCTGAAATAATTACTTCTGGAGGAGAGCAATCTGTAGCGTGACAGATGTTTGCATAATATTGAATGGCAATTGATCATTAGAATAATGAAGTTATAATATTTAAATTTGGAAGAAAGCATTAAGTCTAATATAAATAGATTAATTCATATCAACTGTGGAAAGAAATCATTATTATAAAGAAAATCCAAGTTCAAGTAAAAGGAGTTACTAGTGATGAGTCATCCAAAACCAGTCTCATAACCAAAGGTTTTCAAGGTATAACCCAGGAAGGTAAAATAGTAAATAACAAAGCAGTACACAATATGACCAAACCCACAACGAGGGAGAATAAATAGAATAGAAACTCTAAAATAAGCCAAGATCAACCAATACAGGTTGTGTATTTCTGTAATAAAGAAGAAGATGGAGAAGATACCAGTCCCAGAAGGCAGGAGAAAAGAAGACTGAAGAAAGAAGAAGAGGGCAGCATCCTGAAGAAGATGTCATGCTCTTATAAAAGACACCCAAATCCCTATATCCCCAAAATAAATATCAAAAAACAAAAGTATAACGAAATAAAAACCACATGTATATAAATTTAAGAGAGAGGAGTGTATAAAGTAAAAGTTTCCTGTGAACTAAGACGAAACAATAATATAGTACCCATGGAACAAATCTCCATTGAAAGAAGGCTAACCAATTTATTATGTTAATAAGACTATACGTCCATTTAGCATTAACATAATAATAAGTGCAAAGTGAACCAGTGATAGTTTTGGGTATTATAAAAAATGAACCTTGTGTTTCATTCTTGGCAATCACAAACATTGGATGCAATGAAATATGCATTTTTCAATGACTTAAAATATGTACTGTGACAATGTTGTTCATAAGACATGAATCTGTTTAAAATAACATTTTGTTTTACATGAAAAAAGAAAAACAGAGTTCATAATACCTTTTGAACAATTAATACTATTTATTTGTTAATGACCAGGGTACAATTCCCCAAAGACAATGTAAAAGACGGTATAAAAACTGTAGAATCCTACTTATAATAATAGTTAGAAATAAGAATATAAATATAAGGTTTTTTATGTATATAGTACAAGAATGTTTAAAAATGTTTTAGATATAAGGCCATTTGTTTGGGTCTGAAACAACTAACATCAGAACTATAAAAATAGTTACCACTTGTAAATAGTAGAGAGTAATTAAGATGTTAGTTAGTAAAAAACCTTTGTTGTAAACCATATTTCCATGTTGGAAATGGGAATTTTGTTGCAAAATGTCTGATTTGAAGACAACCATTTATTTTAAAAAAATATTCTTTATTCTGTTTGACTATTGTTTGTATTGTGGCCAATACTAGTTGTTTTTGTGTAATTTAAAAACATGTTTAATTTATAATACTATTTGTAAAAGTCAGAGAGGGTATCACACATCATATATTGTTTGTAAATTATTTTGTAAGAAAAATTGTTAAAAAATCATAGGCCAAAAGAATGGAAACCAAACTTCATCAAAACAGAGAAATTGCTCATTTAAATGCAAATAAACAAAAGGGGTTTAGACAAAATAAACTTGAGATCATGCCATATAATTGCACATACCATTTAGAGAGATTTTAATAAATTATATTCAGAATTATAAATAAAAATAAAATGACTAAACTCAGAAATTTAGACATCGGAGTCATATATTTCAGAATAATGTTTCAGAATACAACTAATTCAATTAATTACCAGAAAATAAGGGAATAGGAACCTTTTAATACAATATAGGATTATTAATATTAAATATAACTGATAAAATGGCTGAATTTATATAATGACAGGAAGTAAATTTTGATGTTTTGACTCTTCACAGTATACCAAACTGAAAGTGAAATTACTATTTTTTTGTACAGAAAACACTATAAAATGGCATTATTTAATCTGAAAATAACCAGAATGAACTGAAAGATTAATTTAAATCAAATCTAGTGAATAAAATTGACAAATAACCAAAGTATAGGCATTCATATAGTGAAAATGTAAAAGTGCATACAGGATGTGAAAAATATTTGAACAATGTTAAGGATAATATTATATGGGCTAAGAGTTTAATTGAAACTGGAGGAAACAGTTAGTTAATTATTGGTAGTTGAACGGTTAACATGACATACGTGTGAAAACGTGGATAACCTAACCTATAATCGTCATACAAAGCGAGTGTATAGCGAGTTATTGTGAAATCGCGAGTGACTTGTAAAATACTTCTGAAACTATCATATTATAACAGAAACGATCAAGTAACACTCCATAACACAGAACAATATAAATCTACTCCGAAAAACACCATAAAACACTAGAAAACTGTATAATACATTAAACCAAATTAGTGACGGAATCGGAGAAAGTGTTTGAACTAATAATTATACAGATACACTAAATACAACCCAGAATCACTACACCAGTCACTACACAACATATAACAAGAGATTTGCGGACACGAGAACAGAAATATTGCGTCAAAATACATTATTTGGAACGCAGCAGGGACGAGTCACATTTTGATCAACTTGACGGCGGCCATTTGCTTTGACCATCCCAGTGCCTCTTCTTGGTTCAGAACAGCTGTTTGGTGAAAACAATTATTATATTTACAATTTATTATTCAATGTCTGTGTTTATTAATAACTATTAATTTGATTGTAACGTTATACTTTTTAAATATTAGCCCGATTTCTCTGACTTTGGTAATAACTGGCTGTTTAAAGAACCCTATATAATTTTTATAACATATACTTGTAACTTTTTTCGATATCCTGAGAATCGATACTAATCGATAAGAGTCAATATTGCTATTACTTAATAAAACATTAATACTTTTCAATACTTAATAGTTCTTTATTTCTTCAATAATACTAATTACCAATAATATAATTCTAATTGATAATCTACAAGGACTTTACCACCCGTAAGTGAAGATAACCTAAAAAATAGAAAAGTAAACAAATATCGATTGGTTTACAGACAGTCTTATGAGTGGTGATAGATTATTTAAATTATACTAAAACTTTAATAAAAATTTTCAGAAGAGCATTACACTGTTTAAAACTTCACAGCCCTATATTAATTAATTGATCCTAATTAATTAATTAATAAAATTAAAATTTTTTTTTATTATTTTTTTTATAAACATAATTTTTTTTTTAATTTTCTTCAAAACAATAATTTTTGTTTTGAAACTTTCGGTGAAGCTGAGCATATATATATTTCTTCATCAACTTTATGCTACTCGACCGGTCTTGCTACCATTGGGACTCGACCAGCTGGGAAACTTAAGGAAGTGTTTCAGGCCAGTAAGACGTCGAGAGCCACACCAATTAAACACCTTACAACTTACAGATTCACACATCAATTTTATTATATTATTACAAATTGGCGCACAACTTTAGGGGCTTTAATTAGCGATTGGAAGGCCAATACATTCTGCCCAATCACTAGTTGGAGCTAGGCAACAGCTACAAAGCCAGAGAATTTCAAGGGAAAATGCAACGACGTGCAACATCTAAGAAACGGGCGGCGGAGGCCGAGAAAGAAATAGAAGTTGACATGGACAACAAGGAAGCAACGCCAGTAGACGCGGAAAGTTTGTTGCCACCAGTGTTGTCCAAACAACATGAACAACCAGGGGAACAACCTGAGATGCCTACACAGACAGAGGAAGTAAATGTCCAGGAAAGACATGTAGAAAAATCCAAAGTAACGGAAGAGGATAAAATGGACAGATTCATGGAAAGACTTCTACAAAAGATGGAAGACAAAATGGAGGAGAGTAACAAGAAAATGGAGGAGAATAGGAAGAAGGACACACAGTCTTTGAAAGAAGGATTAAGTGGGGTGAACAAGAACATAGAAAATTTGAAGGAAGATAATAAGAAAATGAAAGAAGAATTAAGTAAGAAACTGGATGAGTGCCACAAGTCGACAATGAAGAAACTGGATGATCAGCATAAAATACTAGATAATATGAACAAGAAACTAGATGACGAGAATAAGGAAATGAGGGAGGACAGATTAAAAAGAGAGGAATTAAGAAAGGAGAAGACTGAAGAAATAAAATATAATAGTAAACCAGAACCAGAAGAAGTACCAAATGATAAAACGCAGAAACAAGTAATGGTATTACCTAGAATTGAAACTAACCGAAACCAGGAAGATATTAAACCAAGGAAAAGGAGAATGTATCCAAGAAATGTAATAAAAACGAAGGAAGAGTTGGAGATGATGAAACATGGGTTAATTGATGGCAATAATATCCCAATTACCTATGACAAAGACATCATGAATTCTATGAATTATAGAAGGAGAATCGAAGTAATTTCAGAAATAATTTACCACAAGACAGTAGTTTATCACTGGGAAAGGACCAGAGGTAAACAGAATACCACAGGTGGAACAGACCAGTTTCAACGCAGAACCGGACGGTGGATTTCGGAAAAATGGAAATGTGATATCGTACCAGACTGTAATGACGGCACAGATGAATCACCAGAATGTATTCCATTAGTGTGCCATCCAAGACAGTTCCAGGGTACGGTTAGACTAAAATATATTCCTTCAGAGTGGATATGTGATGGTAAACCAGCTTATGGTGTTTCAGATAAACAAATAATAAGTGATAACCCAGATGAAGATCCTCACATATATTTGTCAGGTAACACAAAACATGGACCAGAGAAGTATTGGTGTATACAATATGATGATAGAGGGAACCAGCCCAGTAATTACGACGGCCCTAACAACCCGCCGCGTAATAACCAACTTATCGGTAATTTTAACGGCGATAGGAATAACAACCCCTATCCATACAATAGAAACAATTTATACCAACATAATAATGTCCCATACAGTCAGAGAAATCCATATCCCAACAATAATGATGACAGACCTTACCAACCTAACCGAAAAGACTATCATGATAAATTTAGTAATAAAAATAATAACAGTAATAATAACCGAGTGTCGCGCCCTAGGGTAAATTTTATAAGAGCAACTGAGATGATGGACCCTGGTTGACACAAATACCACACACCATCAAGAAAAGGGACGGAGATCATGATAACCGACTACGGCGAAAAACAATGTTGAAGGAGACGAAATAAATATCATTGAAAGGAAATGATACGAAGAATAAACATAGAAACAAAACTGGGTTTTATGAGTGAAGACTATGTAAGAAAATGAACATGACAAATAAGAATATGAGCAATGGAACGACATAAAGAAAATCGTCCATCTTCCTGGGTATATAAAAGAAAAGAAAATTTATAAGAAAAGAAAAAGTGGAGATCAACTTACAAAAGTATAAATAAAATGGGCCAGTGTAGAGTACAATATAACCCCATATGTTGTGGTAAATAATAAGCATAACAATACATATGAGTTGAAGGAAATCGTTTCAGGAAAAATCAAAGGAGTGTACAATCAAGCTTCTATGAAGAAATATTATGAAGAATGAGTTGTGAGATTTAGAATTTTGAATTTTTATTATATTTGAAAAAATCCTAAAATAATGTAAGTACATCTTACAACCTAATATTTTGAGAAGAACATTTTGGACAATTATAAGAAGAAGGAATTTAGAATTTTTATTTTAAAAATCCTAAAATAATGTAAGTACATCTTACAACCTAATATTTTGAAAAGAACATTCTGGAGAATTAAAAGAAAAAGAATTTTTAATAATTTGAAAAAAATTCTAAAATATGTAAGTACATCTTACTACAACCTAATAATTTTGGAACAAACTTTATGGAAGAAAGAAAAAGAAAGACTTTTGAATTGAAATAATAATTATAAAAATTTAAAATTGAGTAAGTACTTCTTACTACAACCTGATAATTTAGAACAAAACTTTATGGAAGAAAGAGAAAGAGAGAGAATTTTGAACTTAATTTTAAAAAATTTAAAATTAAGCAAGCACAGCTTACTACCACTGAATTATGAGGAAACCTTATGGTAAATAATTAAGAAGAATTTGAATTTGGAAAAATACCAAAATATTCAGAAATAATAGTAAGATCACATTACTATAAACAAGTCTGAATGAAACAATTCTGGGAATAAATGAATTAAACAGAATTTGTATGTTGATAGAACGTCAGAACTTAGAAACAAGATAAGATCAACATATTACAAGGATTTATGAGAGATATTTTCCAATTGAATAAAAAGAATAGTTTGAATTTTACATTAAAACTAACCAAGTTCAAAAAATAATAAAGTGTCAATTATAATTGAGAAGAAAAAATTTGGAAGCAAAGAGGCTAATTACCTATGAAACGATAATGAAAACAGTTAATTAAGAGCGAAGAAGAACAACTCATACCCAAACAGATGGAGAAGATGATTTTGAACAAATGATAATAATAAGACCTATATGAAATGCAAAGAGAAGAAATACCACATGAAATATAATATAAATGAATTAATGCTAATGAATGCGAAAACGGATTAATAACTTTCTAAGAGAAAGGAAAGAACCAAAATGCTTAAATAAAATGATCAATATAACAACCTGAATATTTAATGTAAAGATACAATGTCAAAAAATTAAATATAATATATTAAGACCATTCAAATAATGAATACGAAAGACTATTTATAAAGACCATGCTAATACTATGAGTAACCAAAAGAAAGTATAAAGAGAATTCAGATGAAGAAGAAAGAGAGTTACACTGTAAACAGTAACCAGAATTATTAAAAGAAAGGTTTTCAACCATAATTAAATTAAATATATCAGACAAGTTAAGAGGTTTGGAAAAATATATATGTAATGAGTATAATAATGATTATGAAGATTTATTAAGATAGAAAATGTGAGATAATCTGAGAGACTACGAAGTGGAGAATCCAAAGATATTTTTATTAGTCGAAAATGAGACTACTTTTTATTTATTTATTCGATGACTGACTGAAGATAATTCCAGCAGCATTATGTTTTTGAGCAGGGATGGATATGCCCCTGTACTCAATTTATAGAAGTGGTGTATGGCCAGCAGAGAAGTAGCGTACAGTGCCCCTCTGATCTGCCCCAGCCCACGTGATAGGGAATGTTAGGGAATTAATATCCCAAGGATACAACACGAAGTTGATATAGAAAGAAAATGTATTACAATTATAATATATCTCAGAAGACACTAACTATCCGAAAAGGATCAGTAGTAAGACAAGTAACCATATATATAAAATTAATAAAACTCTAATATAAAAAAGTCGATATAAAAGTGGAGAAGAAAATGAATTATAAGAAATGATGAAATTATCATAAGAAATTATTTCATCCATAAACATGTCTGAAATAATTACTTCTGGAGGAGAGCAATCTGTAGCGTGACAGATGTTTGCATAATATTGAATGGCAATTGATCATTAGAATAATGAAGTTATAATATTTAAATTTGGAAGAAAGCATTAAGTCTAATATAAATAGATTAATTCATATCAACTGTGGAAAGAAATCATTATTATAAAGAAAATCCAAGTTCAAGTAAAAGGAGTTACTAGTGATGAGTCATCCAAAACCAGTCTCATAACCAAAGGTTTTCAAGGTATAACCCAGGAAGGTAAAATAGTAAATAACAAAGCAGTACACAATATGACCAAACCCACAACGAGGGAGAATAAATAGAATAGAAACTCTAAAATAAGCCAAGATCAACCAATACAGGTTGTGTATTTCTGTAATAAAGAAGAAGATGGAGAAGATACCAGTCCCAGAAGGCAGGAGAAAAGAAGACTGAAGAAAGAAGAAGAGGGCAGCATCCTGAAGAAGATGTCATGCTCTTATAAAAGACACCCAAATCCCTATATCCCCAAAATAAATATCAAAAAACAAAAGTATAACGAAATAAAAACCACATGTATATAAATTTAAGAGAGAGGAGTGTATAAAGTAAAAGTTTCCTGTGAACTAAGACGAAACAATAATATAGTACCCATGGAACAAATCTCCATTGAAAGAAGGCTAACCAATTTATTATGTTAATAAGACTATACGTCCATTTAGCATTAACATAATAATAAGTGCAAAGTGAACCAGTGATAGTTTTGGGTATTATAAAAAATGAACCTTGTGTTTCATTCTTGGCAATCACAAACATTGGATGCAATGAAATATGCATTTTTCAATGACTTAAAATATGTACTGTGACAATGTTGTTCATAAGACATGAATCTGTTTAAAATAACATTTTGTTTTACATGAAAAAAGAAAAACAGAGTTCATAATACCTTTTGAACAATTAATACTATTTATTTGTTAATGACCAGGGTACAATTCCCCAAAGACAATGTAAAAGACGGTATAAAAACTGTAGAATCCTACTTATAATAATAGTTAGAAATAAGAATATAAATATAAGGTTTTTTATGTATATAGTACAAGAATGTTTAAAAATGTTTTAGATATAAGGCCATTTGTTTGGGTCTGAAACAACTAACATCAGAACTATAAAAATAGTTACCACTTGTAAATAGTAGAGAGTAATTAAGATGTTAGTTAGTAAAAAACCTTTGTTGTAAACCATATTTCCATGTTGGAAATGGGAATTTTGTTGCAAAATGTCTGATTTGAAGACAACCATTTATTTTAAAAAAATATTCTTTATTCTGTTTGACTATTGTTTGTATTGTGGCCAATACTAGTTGTTTTTGTGTAATTTAAAAACATGTTTAATTTATAATACTATTTGTAAAAGTCAGAGAGGGTATCACACATCATATATTGTTTGTAAATTATTTTGTAAGAAAAATTGTTAAAAAATCATAGGCCAAAAGAATGGAAACCAAACTTCATCAAAACAGAGAAATTGCTCATTTAAATGCAAATAAACAAAAGGGGTTTAGACAAAATAAACTTGAGATCATGCCATATAATTGCACATACCATTTAGAGAGATTTTAATAAATTATATTCAGAATTATAAATAAAAATAAAATGACTAAACTCAGAAATTTAGACATCGGAGTCATATATTTCAGAATAATGTTTCAGAATACAACTAATTCAATTAATTACCAGAAAATAAGGGAATAGGAACCTTTTAATACAATATAGGATTATTAATATTAAATATAACTGATAAAATGGCTGAATTTATATAATGACAGGAAGTAAATTTTGATGTTTTGACTCTTCACAGTATACCAAACTGAAAGTGAAATTACTATTTTTTTGTACAGAAAACACTATAAAATGGCATTATTTAATCTGAAAATAACCAGAATGAACTGAAAGATTAATTTAAATCAAATCTAGTGAATAAAATTGACAAATAACCAAAGTATAGGCATTCATATAGTGAAAATGTAAAAGTGCATACAGGATGTGAAAAATATTTGAACAATGTTAAGGATAATATTATATGGGCTAAGAGTTTAATTGAAACTGGAGGAAACAGTTAGTTAATTATTGGTAGTTGAACGGTTAACATGACATACGTGTGAAAACGTGGATAACCTAACCTATAATCGTCATACAAAGCGAGTGTATAGCGAGTTATTGTGAAATCGCGAGTGACTTGTAAAATACTTCTGAAACTATCATATTATAACAGAAACGATCAAGTAACACTCCATAACACAGAACAATATAAATCTACTCCGAAAAACACCATAAAACACTAGAAAACTGTATAATACATTAAACCAAATTAGTGACGGAATCGGAGAAAGTGTTTGAACTAATAATTATACAGATACACTAAATACAACCCAGAATCACTACACCAGTCACTACACAACATATAACAAGAGATTTGCGGACACGAGAACAGAAATATTGCGTCAAAATACATTATTTGGAATGCAGCAGGGACGAGTCACATTTTGATCAACTTGACGGCGGCCATTTGCTTTGACCATCCCAGTGCCTCTTCTTGGTTCAGAACAGCTGTTTGGTGAAAACAATTATTATATTTACAATTTATTATTCAATGTCTGTGTTTATTAATAACTATTAATTTGATTGTAACGTTATACTTTTTAAATATTAGCCCGATTTCTCTGACTTTGGTAATAACTGGCTGTTTAAAGAACCCTATATAATTTTTATAACATATACTTGTAACTTTTTTCGATATCCTGAGAATCGATACTAATCGATAAGAGTCAATATTGCTATTACTTAATAAAACATTAATACTTTTCAATACTTAATAGTTCTTTATTTCTTCAATAATACTAATTACCAATAATATAATTCTAATTGATAATCTACAAGGACTTTACCACCCGTAAGTGAAGATAACCTAAAAAATAGAAAAGTAAACAAATATCGATTGGTTTACAGACAGTCTTATGAGTGGTGATAGATTATTTAAATTATACTAAAACTTTAATAAAAATTTTCAGAAGAGCATTACACTGTTTAAAACTTCACAGCCCTATATTAATTAATTGATCCTAATTAATTAATTAATAAAATTAAAAATTTTTTTTATTATTTTTTTTATAAACATAATTTTTTTTTTAATTTTCTTCAAAACAATAATTTTTGTTTTGAAACTTTCGGTGAAGCTGAGCATATATATATTTCTTCATCAACTTTACGCTACTCGACCGGTCTTGCTACCATTGGGACTCGACCAGCTGGGAAACTTAAGGAAGTGTTTCAGGCCAGTAAGACGTCGAGAGCCACACCAATTAAACACCTTACAACTTACAGATTCACACATCAATTTTATTATATTATTACAAATTGGCGCACAACTTTAGGGGCTTTAATTAGCGATTGGAAGGCCAATACATTCTGCCCAATCACTAGTTGGAGCTAGGCAACAGCTACAAAGCCAGAGAATTTCAAGGGAAAATGCAACGACGTGCAACATCTAAGAAACGGGCGGCGGAGGCCGAGAAAGAAATAGAAGTTGACATGGACAACAAGGAAGCAACGCCAGTAGACGCGGAAAGTTTGTTGCCACCAGTGTTGTCCAAACAACATGAACAACCAGGGGAACAACCTGAGATGCCTACACAGACAGAGGAAGTAAATGTCCAGGAAAGACATGTAGAAAAATCCAAAGTAACGGAAGAGGATAAAATGGACAGATTCATGGAAAGACTTCTACAAAAGATGGAAGACAAAATGGAGGAGAGTAACAAGAAAATGGAGGAGAATAGGAAGAAGGACACACAGTCTTTGAAAGAAGGATTAAGTGGGGTGAACAAGAACATAGAAAATTTGAAGGAAGATAATAAGAAAATGAAAGAAGAATTAAGTAAGAAACTGGATGAGTGCCACAAGTCGACAATGAAGAAACTGGATGATCAGCATAAAATACTAGATAATATGAACAAGAAACTAGATGACGAGAATAAGGAAATGAGGGAGGACAGATTAAAAAGAGAGGAATTAAGAAAGGAGAAGACTGAAGAAATAAAATATAATAGTAAACCAGAACCAGAAGAAGTACCAAATGATAAAACGCAGAAACAAGTAATGGTATTACCTAGAATTGAAACTAACCGAAACCAGGAAGATATTAAACCAAGGAAAAGGAGAATGTATCCAAGAAATGTAATAAAAATGAAGGAAGAGTTGGAGATGATGAAACATGGGTTAATTGATGGCAATAATATCCCAATTACCTATGACAAAGACATCATGAATTCTATGAATTATAGAAGGAGAATCGAAGTAATTTCAGAAATAATTTACCACAAGACAGTAGTTTATCACTGGGAAAGGACCAGAGGTAAACAGAATACCACAGGTGGAACAGACCAGTTTCAACGCAGAACCGGACGGTGGATTTCGGAAAAATGGAAATGTGATATCGTACCAGACTGTAATGACGGCACAGATGAATCACCAGAATGTATTCCATTAGTGTGCCATCCAAGACAGTTCCAGGGTACGGTTAGACTAAAATATATTCCTTCAGAGTGGATATGTGATGGTAAACCAGCTTATGGTGTTTCAGATAAACAAATAATAAGTGATAACCCAGATGAAGATCCTCACATATATTTGTCAGGTAACACAAAACATGGACCAGAGAAGTATTGGTGTATACAATATGATGATAGAGGGAACCAGCCCAGTAATTACGACGGCCCTAACAACCCGCCGCGTAATAACCAACTTATCGGTAATTTTAACGGCGATAGGAATAACAACCCCTATCCATACAATAGAAACAATTTATACCAACATAATAATGTCCCATACAGTCAGAGAAATCCATATCCCAACAATAATGATGACAGACCTTACCAACCTAACCGAAAAGACTATCATGATAAATTTAGTAATAAAAATAATAACAGTAATAATAACCGAGTGTCGCGCCCTAGGGTAAATTTTATAAGAGCAACTGAGATGATGGACCCTGGTTGACACAAATACCACACACCATCAAGAAAAGGGACGGAGATCATGATAACCGACTACGGCGAAAAACAATGTTGAAGGAGACGAAATAAATATCATTGAAAGGAAATGATACGAAGAATAAACATAGAAACAAAACTGGGTTTTATGAGTGAAGACTATGTAAGAAAATGAACATGACAAATAAGAATATGAGCAATGGAACGACATAAAGAAAATCGTCCATCTTCCTGGGTATATAAAAGAAAAGAAAATTTATAAGAAAAGAAAAAGTGGAGATCAACTTACAAAAGTATAAATAAAATGGGCCAGTGTAGAGTACAATATAACCCCATATGTTGTGGTAAATAATAAGCATAACAATACATATGAGTTGAAGGAAATCGTTTCAGGAAAAATCAAAGGAGTGTACAATCAAGCTTCTATGAAGAAATATTATGAAGAATGAGTTGTGAGATTTAGAATTTTGAATTTTTATTATATTTGAAAAAATCCTAAAATAATGTAAGTACATCTTACAACCTAATATTTTGAGAAGAACATTTTGGACAATTATAAGAAGAAGGAATTTAGAATTTTTATTTTAAAAATCCTAAAATAATGTAAGTACATCTTACAACCTAATATTTTGAAAAGAACATTCTGGAGAATTAAAAGAAAAAGAATTTTTAATAATTTGAAAAAAATTCTAAAATATGTAAGTACATCTTACTACAACCTAATAATTTTGGAACAAACTTTATGGAAGAAAGAAAAAGAAAGACTTTTGAATTGAAATAATAATTATAAAAATTTAAAATTGAGTAAGTACTTCTTACTACAACCTGATAATTTAGAACAAAACTTTATGGAAGAAAGAGAAAGAGAGAGAATTTTGAACTTAATTTTAAAAAATTTAAAATTAAGCAAGCACAGCTTACTACCACTGAATTATGAGGAAACCTTATGGTAAATAATTAAGAAGAATTTGAATTTGGAAAAATACCAAAATATTCAGAAATAATAGTAAGATCACATTACTATAAACAAGTCTGAATGAAACAATTCTGGGAATAAATGAATTAAACAGAATTTGTATGTTGATAGAACGTCAGAACTTAGAAACAAGATAAGATCAACATATTACAAGGATTTATGAGAGATATTTTCCAATTGAATAAAAAGAATAGTTTGAATTTTACATTAAAACTAACCAAGTTCCAAAAAATAATAAAGTGTCAATTATAATTGAGAAGAAAAAATTTGGAAGCAAAGAGGCTAATTACCTATGAAACGATAATGAAAACAGTTAATTAAGAGCGAAGAAGAACAACTCATACCCAAACAGATGGAGAAGATGATTTTGAACAAATGATAATAATAAGACCTATATGAAATGCAAAGAGAAGAAATACCACATGAAATATAATATAAATGAATTAATGCTAATGAATGCGAAAACGGATTAATAACTTTCTAAGAGAAAGGAAAGAACCAAAATGCTTAAATAAAATGATCAATATAACAACCTGAATATTTAATGTAAAGATACAATGTCAAAAAATTAAATATAATATATTAAGACCATTCAAATAATGAATACGAAAGACTATTTATAAAGACCATGCTAATACTATGAGTAACCAAAAGAAAGTATAAAGAGAATTCAGATGAAGAAGAAAGAGAGTTACACTGTAAACAGTAACCAGAATTATTAAAAGAAAGGTTTTCAACCATAATTAAATTAAATATATCAGACAAGTTAAGAGGTTTGGAAAAATATATATGTAATGAGTATAATAATGATTATGAAGATTTATTAAGATAGAAAATGTGAGATAATCTGAGAGACTACGAAGTGGAGAATCCAAAGATATTTTTATTAGTCGAAAATGAGACTACTTTTTATTTATTTATTCGATGACTGACTGAAGATAATTCCAGCAGCATTATGTTTTTGAGCAGGGATGGATATGCCCCTGTACTCAATTTATAGAAGTGGTGTATGGCCAGCAGAGAAGTAGCGTACAGTGCCCCTCTGATCTGCCCCAGCCCACGTGATAGGGAATGTTAGGGAATTAATATCCCAAGGATACAACACGAAGTTGATATAGAAAGAAAATGTATTACAATTATAATATATCTCAGAAGACACTAACTATCCGAAAAGGATCAGTAGTAAGACAAGTAACCATATATATAAAATTAATAAAACTCTAATATAAAAAAGTCGATATAAAAGTGGAGAAGAAAATGAATTATAAGAAATGATGAAATTATCATAAGAAATTATTTCATCCATAAACATGTCTGAAATAATTACTTCTGGAGGAGAGCAATCTGTAGCGTGACAGATGTTTGCATAATATTGAATGGCAATTGATCATTAGAATAATGAAGTTATAATATTTAAATTTGGAAGAAAGCATTAAGTCTAATATAAATAGATTAATTCATATCAACTGTGGAAAGAAATCATTATTATAAAGAAAATCCAAGTTCAAGTAAAAGGAGTTACTAGTGATGAGTCATCCAAAACCAGTCTCATAACCAAAGGTTTTCAAGGTATAACCCAGGAAGGTAAAATAGTAAATAACAAAGCAGTACACAATATGACCAAACCCACAACGAGGGAGAATAAATAGAATAGAAACTCTAAAATAAGCCAAGATCAACCAATACAGGTTGTGTATTTCTGTAATAAAGAAGAAGATGGAGAAGATACCAGTCCCAGAAGGCAGGAGAAAAGAAGACTGAAGAAAGAAGAAGAGGGCAGCATCCTGAAGAAGATGTCATGCTCTTATAAAAGACACCCAAATCCCTATATCCCCAAAATAAATATCAAAAAACAAAAGTATAACGAAATAAAAACCACATGTATATAAATTTAAGAGAGAGGAGTGTATAAAGTAAAAGTTTCCTGTGAACTAAGACGAAACAATAATATAGTACCCATGGAACAAATCTCCATTGAAAGAAGGCTAACCAATTTATTATGTTAATAAGACTATACGTCCATTTAGCATTAACATAATAATAAGTGCAAAGTGAACCAGTGATAGTTTTGGGTATTATAAAAAATGAACCTTGTGTTTCATTCTTGGCAATCACAAACATTGGATGCAATGAAATATGCATTTTTCAATGACTTAAAATATGTACTGTGACAATGTTGTTCATAAGACATGAATCTGTTTAAAATAACATTTTGTTTTACATGAAAAAAGAAAAACAGAGTTCATAATACCTTTTGAACAATTAATACTATTTATTTGTTAATGACCAGGGTACAATTCCCCAAAGACAATGTAAAAGACGGTATAAAAACTGTAGAATCCTACTTATAATAATAGTTAGAAATAAGAATATAAATATAAGGTTTTTTATGTATATAGTACAAGAATGTTTAAAAATGTTTTAGATATAAGGCCATTTGTTTGGGTCTGAAACAACTAACATCAGAACTATAAAAATAGTTACCACTTGTAAATAGTAGAGAGTAATTAAGATGTTAGTTAGTAAAAAACCTTTGTTGTAAACCATATTTCCATGTTGGAAATGGGAATTTTGTTGCAAAATGTCTGATTTGAAGACAACCATTTATTTTAAAAAAATATTCTTTATTCTGTTTGACTATTGTTTGTATTGTGGCCAATACTAGTTGTTTTTGTGTAATTTAAAAACATGTTTAATTTATAATACTATTTGTAAAAGTCAGAGAGGGTATCACACATCATATATTGTTTGTAAATTATTTTGTAAGAAAAATTGTTAAAAAATCATAGGCCAAAAGAATGGAAACCAAACTTCATCAAAACAGAGAAATTGCTCATTTAAATGCAAATAAACAAAAGGGGTTTAGACAAAATAAACTTGAGATCATGCCATATAATTGCACATACCATTTAGAGAGATTTTAATAAATTATATTCAGAATTATAAATAAAAATAAAATGACTAAACTCAGAAATTTAGACATCGGAGTCATATATTTCAGAATAATGTTTCAGAATACAACTAATTCAATTAATTACCAGAAAATAAGGGAATAGGAACCTTTTAATACAATATAGGATTATTAATATTAAATATAACTGATAAAATGGCTGAATTTATATAATGACAGGAAGTAAATTTTGATGTTTTGACTCTTCACAGTATACCAAACTGAAAGTGAAATTACTATTTTTTTGTACAGAAAACACTATAAAATGGCATTATTTAATCTGAAAATAACCAGAATGAACTGAAAGATTAATTTAAATCAAATCTAGTGAATAAAATTGACAAATAACCAAAGTATAGGCATTCATATAGTGAAAATGTAAAAGTGCATACAGGATGTGAAAAATATTTGAACAATGTTAAGGATAATATTATATGGGCTAAGAGTTTAATTGAAACTGGAGGAAACAGTTAGTTAATTATTGGTAGTTGAACGGTTAACATGACATACGTGTGAAAACGTGGATAACCTAACCTATAATCGTCATACAAAGCGAGTGTATAGCGAGTTATTGTGAAATCGCGAGTGACTTGTAAAATACTTCTGAAACTATCATATTATAACAGAAACGATCAAGTAACACTCCATAACACAGAACAATATAAATCTACTCCGAAAAACACCATAAAACACTAGAAAACTGTATAATACATTAAACCAAATTAGTGACGGAATCGGAGAAAGTGTTTGAACTAATAATTATACAGATACACTAAATACAACCCAGAATCACTACACCAGTCACTACACAACATATAACAAGAGATTTGCGGACACGAGAACAGAAATATTGCGTCAAAATACATTATTTGGAACGCAGCAGGGACGAGTCACATTTTGATCAACTTGACGGCGGCCATTTGCTTTGACCATCCCAGTGCCTCTTCTTGGTTCAGAACAGCTGTTTGGTGAAAACAATTATTATATTTACAATTTATTATTCAATGTCTGTGTTTATTAATAACTATTAATTTGATTGTAACGTTATACTTTTTAAATATTAGCCCGATTTCTCTGACTTTGGTAATAACTGGCTGTTTAAAGAACCCTATATAATTTTTATAACATATACTTGTAACTTTTTTCGATATCCTGAGAATCGATACTAATCGATAAGAGTCAATATTGCTATTACTTAATAAAACATTAATACTTTTCAATACTTAATAGTTCTTTATTTCTTCAATAATACTAATTACCAATAATATAATTCTAATTGATAATCTACAAGGACTTTACCACCCGTAAGTGAAGATAACCTAAAAAATAGAAAAGTAAACAAATATCGATTGGTTTACAGACAGTCTTATGAGTGGTGATAGATTATTTAAATTATACTAAAACTTTAATAAAAATTTTCAGAAGAGCATTACACTGTTTAAAACTTCACAGCCCTATATTAATTAATTGATCCTAATTAATTAATTAATAAAATTAAAATTTTTTTTTATTATTTTTTTTATAAACATAATTTTTTTTTTAATTTTCTTCAAAACAATAATTTTTGTTTTGAAACTTTCGGTGAAGCTGAGCATATATATATTTCTTCATCAACTTTACGCTACTCGACCGGTCTTGCTACCATTGGGACTCGACCAGCTGGGAAACTTAAGGAAGTGTTTCAGGCCAGTAAGACGTCGAGAGCCACACCAATTAAACACCTTACAACTTACAGATTCACACATCAATTTTATTATATTATTACAAATTGGCGCACAACTTTAGGGGCTTTAATTAGCGATTGGAAGGCCAATACATTCTGCCCAATCACTAGTTGGAGCTAGGCAACAGCTACAAAGCCAGAGAATTTCAAGGGAAAATGCAACGACGTGCAACATCTAAGAAACGGGCGGCGGAGGCCGAGAAAGAAATAGAAGTTGACATGGACAACAAGGAAGCAACGCCAGTAGACGCGGAAAGTTTGTTGCCACCAGTGTTGTCCAAACAACATGAACAACCAGGGGAGCAACCTGAGATGCCTACACAGACAGAGGAAGTAAATGTCCAGGAAAGACATGTAGAAAAATCCAAAGTAACGGAAGAGGATAAAATGGACAGATTCATGGAAAGACTTCTACAAAAGATGGAAGACAAAATGGAGGAGAGTAACAAGAAAATGGAGGAGAATAGGAAGAAGGACACACAGTCTTTGAAAGAAGGATTAAGTGGGGTGAACAAGAACATAGAAAATTTGAAGGAAGATAATAAGAAAATGAAAGAAGAATTAAGTAAGAAACTGGATGAGTGCCACAAGTCGACAATGAAGAAACTGGATGATCAGCATAAAATACTAGATAATATGAACAAGAAACTAGATGACGAGAATAAGGAAATGAGGGAGGACAGATTAAAAAGAGAGGAATTAAGAAAGGAGAAGACTGAAGAAATAAAATATAATAGTAAACCAGAACCAGAAGAAGTACCAAATGATAAAACGCAGAAACAAGTAATGGTATTACCTAGAATTGAAACTAACCGAAACCAGGAAGATATTAAACCAAGGAAAAGGAGAATGTATCCAAGAAATGTAATAAAAACGAAGGAAGAGTTGGAGATGATGAAACATGGGTTAATTGATGGCAATAATATCCCAATTACCTATGACAAAGACATCATGAATTCTATGAATTATAGAAGGAGAATCGAAGTAATTTCAGAAATAATTTACCACAAGACAGTAGTTTATCACTGGGAAAGGACCAGAGGTAAACAGAATACCACAGGTGGAACAGACCAGTTTCAACGCAGAACCGGACGGTGGATTTCAGAAAAATGGAAATGTGATATCGTACCAGACTGTAATGACGGCACAGATGAATCACCAGAATGTATTCCATTAGTGTGCCATCCAAGACAGTTCCAGGGTACGGTTAGACTAAAATATATTCCTTCAGAGTGGATATGTGATGGTAAACCAGCTTATGGTGTTTCAGATAAACAAATAATAAGTGATAACCCAGATGAAGATCCTCACATATATTTGTCAGGTAACACAAAACATGGACCAGAGAAGTATTGGTGTATACAATATGATGATAGAGGGAACCAGCCCAGTAATTACGACGGCCCTAACAACCCGCCGCGTAATAACCAACTTATCGGTAATTTTAACGGTGATAGGAATAACAACCCCTATCCATACAATAGAAACAATTTATACCAACATAATAATGTCCCATACAGTCAGAGAAATCCATATCCCAACAATAATGATGACAGACCTTACCAACCTAACCGAAAAGACTATCATGATAAATTTAGTAATAAAAATAATAACAGTAATAATAACCGAGTGTCGCGCCCTAGGGTAAATTTTATAAGAGCAACTGAGATGATGGACCCTGGTTGACACAAATACCACACACCATCAAGAAAAGGGACGGAGATCATGATAACCGACTACGGCGAAAAACAATGTTGAAGGAGACGAAATAAATATCATTGAAAGGAAATGATACGAAGAATAAACATAGAAACAAAACTGGGTTTTATGAGTGAAGACTATGTAAGAAAATGAACATGACAAATAAGAATATGAGCAATGGAACGACATAAAGAAAATCGTCCATCTTCCTGGGTATATAAAAGAAAAGAAAATTTATAAGAAAAGAAAAAGTGGAGATCAACTTACAAAAGTATAAATAAAATGGGCCAGTGTAGAGTACAATATAACCCCATATGTTGTGGTAAATAATAAGCATAACAATACATATGAGTTGAAGGAAATCGTTTCAGGAAAAATCAAAGGAGTGTACAATCAAGCTTCTATGAAGAAATATTATGAAGAATGAGTTGTGAGATTTAGAATTTTGAATTTTTATTATATTTGAAAAAATCCTAAAATAATGTAAGTACATCTTACAACCTAATATTTTGAAAAGAACATTCTGGAGAATTAAAAGAAAAAGAATTTTTAATAATTTGAAAAAAATTCTAAAATATGTAAGTACATCTTACTACAACCTAATAATTTTGGAACAAACTTTATGGAAGAAAGAAAAAGAAAGACTTTTGAATTGAAATAATAATTATAAAAATTTAAAATTGAGTAAGTACTTCTTACTACAACCTGATAATTTAGAACAAAACTTTATGGAAGAAAGAGAAAGAGAGAGAATTTTGAACTTAATTTTAAAAAATTTAAAATTAAGCAAGCACAGCTTACTACCACTGAATTATGAGGAAACCTTATGGTAAATAATTAAGAAGAATTTGAATTTGGAAAAATACCAAAATATTCAGAAATAATAGTAAGATCACATTACTATAAACAAGTCTGAATGAAACAATTCTGGGAATAAATGAATTAAACAGAATTTGTATGTTGATAGAACGTCAGAACTTAGAAACAAGATAAGATCAACATATTACAAGGATTTATGAGAGATATTTTCCAATTGAATAAAAAGAATAGTTTGAATTTTACATTAAAACTAACCAAGTTCCAAAAAATAATAAAGTGTCAATTATAATTGAGAAGAAAAAATTTGGAAGCAAAGAGGCTAATTACCTATGAAACGATAATGAAAACAGTTAATTAAGAGCGAAGAAGAACAACTCATACCCAAACAGATGGAGAAGATGATTTTGAACAAATGATAATAATAAGACCTATATGAAATGCAAAGAGAAGAAATACCACATGAAATATAATATAAATGAATTAATGCTAATGAATGCGAAAACGGATTAATAACTTTCTAAGAGAAAGGAAAGAACCAAAATGCTTAAATAAAATGATCAATATAACAACCTGAATATTTAATGTAAAGATACAATGTCAAAAAATTAAATATAATATATTAAGACCATTCAAATAATGAATACGAAAGACTATTTATAAAGACCATGCTAATACTATGAGTAACCAAAAGAAAGTATAAAGAGAATTCAGATGAAGAAGAAAGAGAGTTACACTGTAAACAGTAACCAGAATTATTAAAAGAAAGGTTTTCAACCATAATTAAATTAAATATATCAGACAAGTTAAGAGTTTTGGAAAAATATATATGTAATGAGTATAATAATGATTATGAAGATTTATTAAGATAGAAAATGTGAGATAATCTGAGAGACTACGAAGTGGAGAATCCAAAGATATTTTTATTAGTCGAAAATGAGACTACTTTTTATTTATTTATTCGATGACTGACTGAAGATAATTCCAGCAGCATTATGTTTTTGAGCAGGGATGGATATGCCCCTGTACTCAATTTATAGAAGTGGTGTATGGCCAGCAGAGAAGTAGCGTACAGTGCCCCTCTGATCTGCCCCAGCCCACGTGATAGGGAATGTTAGGGAATTAATATCCCAAGGATACAACACGAAGTTGATATAGAAAGAAAATGTATTACAATTATAATATATCTCAGAAGACACTAACTATCCGAAAAGGATCAGTAGTAAGACAAGTAACCATATATATAAAATTAATAAAACTCTAATATAAAAAAGTCGATATAAAAATGGAGAAGAAAATGAATTATAAGAAATGATGAAATTATCATAAGAAATTATTTCATCCATAAACATGTCTGAAATAATTACTTCTGGAGGAGAGCAATCTGTAGCGTGACAGATGTTTGCATAATATTGAATGGCAATTGATCATTAGAATAATGAAGTTATAATATTTAAATTTGGAAGAAAGCATTAAGTCTAATATAAATAGATTAATTCATATCAACTGTGGAAAGAAATCATTATTATAAAGAAAATCCAAGTTCAAGTAAAAGGAGTTACTAGTGATGAGTCATCCAAAACCAGTCTCATAACCAAAGGTTTTCAAGGTATAACCCAGGAAGGTAAAATAGTAAATAACAAAGCAGTACACAATATGACCAAACCCACAACGAGGGAGAATAAATAGAATAGAAACTCTAAAATAAGCCAAGATCAACCAATACAGGTTGTGTATTTCTGTAATAAAGAAGAAGATGGAGAAGATCCCAAGAAACCTGATGGCAACAAGAAGAAGATGGAGAAGATACCAGTCCCAGAAGGCAGGAGAAAAGAAGACTGAAGAAAGAAGAAGAGGGCAGCATCCTGAAGAAGATGTCATGCTCTTATAAAAGACACCCAAATCCCTATATCCCCAAAATAAATATCAAAAAACAAAAGTATAACGAAATAAAAACCACATGTATATAAATTTAAGAGAGAGGAGTGTATAAAGTAAAAGTTTCCTGTGAACTAAGACGAAACAATAATATAGTACCCATGGAACAAATCTCCATTGAAAGAAGGCTAACCAATTTATTATGTTAATAAGACTATACGTCCATTTAGCATTAACATAATAATAAGTGCAAAGTGAACCAGTGATAGTTTTGGGTATTATAAAAAAGGAACCTTGTGTTTCATTCTTGGCAATCACAAACATTGGATGCAATGAAATATGCATTTTTCAATGACTTAAAATATGTACTGTGACAATGTTGTTCATAAGACATGAATCTGTTTAAAATAACATTTTGTTTTACATGAAAAAAGAAAAACAGAGTTCATAATACCTTTTGAACAATTAATACTATTTATTTGTTAATGACCAGGGTACAATTCCCCAAAGACAATGTAAAAGACGGTATAAAAACTGTAGAATCCTACTTATAATAATAGTTAGAAATAAGAATATAAATATAAGGTTTTTTATGTATATAGTACAAGAATGTTTAAAAATGTTTTAGATATAAGGCCATTTGTTTGGGTCTGAAACAACTAACATCAGAACTATAAAAATAGTTACCACTTGTAAATAGTAGAGAGTAATTAAGATGTTAGTTAGTAAAAAACCTTTGTTGTAAACCATATTTCCATGTTGGAAATGGGAATTTTGTTGCAAAATGTCTGATTTGAAGACAACCATTTATTTTAAAAAAATATTCTTTATTCTGTTTGACTATTGTTTGTATTGTGGCCAATACTAGTTGTTTTTGTGTAATTTAAAAACATGTTTAATTTATAATACTATTTGTAAAAGTCAGAGAGGGTATCACACATCATATATTGTTTGTAAATTATTTTGTAAGAAAAATTGTTAAAAAATCATAGGCCAAAAGAATGGAAACCAAACTTCATCAAAACAGAGAAATTGCTCATTTAAATGCAAATAAACAAAAGGGGTTTAGACAAAATAAACTTGAGATCATGCCATATAATTGCACATACCATTTAGAGAGATTTTAATAAATTATATTCAGAATTATAAATAAAAATAAAATGACTAAACTCAGAAATTTAGACATCGGAGTCATATATTTCAGAATAATGTTTCAGAATACAACTAATTCAATTAATTACCAGAAAATAAGGGAATAGGAACCTTTTAATACAATATAGGATTATTAATATTAAATATAACTGATAAAATGGCTGAATTTATATAATGACAGGAAGTAAATTTTGATGTTTTGACTCTTCACAGTATACCAAACTGAAAGTGAAATTACTATTTTTTTGTACAGAAAACACTATAAAATGGCATTATTTAATCTGAAAATAACCAGAATGAACTGAAAGATTAATTTAAATCAAATCTAGTGAATAAAATTGACAAATAACCAAAGTATAGGCATTCATATAGTGAAAATGTAAAAGTGCATACAGGATGTGAAAAATATTTGAACAATGTTAAGGATAATATTATATGGGCTAAGAGTTTAATTGAAACTGGAGGAAACAGTTAGTTAATTATTGGTAGTTGAACGGTTAACATGACATACGTGTGAAAACGTGGATAACCTAACCTATAATCGTCATACAAAGCGAGTGTATAGCGAGTTATTGTGAAATCGCGAGTGACTTGTAAAATACTTCTGAAACTATCATATTATAACAGAAACGATCAAGTAACACTCCATAACACAGAACAATATAAATCTACTCCGAAAAACACCATAAAACACTAGAAAACTGTATAATACATTAAACCAAATTAGTGACGGAATCGGAGAAAGTGTTTGAACTAATAATTATACAGATACACTAAATACAACCCAGAATCACTACACCAGTCACTACACAACATATAACAAGAGATTTGCGGACACGAGAACAGAAATATTGCGTCAAAATACATTATTTGGAACGCAGCAGGGACGAGTCACATTTTGATCAACTTGACGGCGGCCATTTGCTTTGACCATCCCAGTGCCTCTTCTTGGTTCAGAACAGCTGTTTGGTGAAAACAATTATTATATTTACAATTTATTATTCAATGTCTGTGTTTATTAATAACTATTAATTTGATTGTAACGTTATACTTTTTAAATATTAGCCCGATTTCTCTGACTTTGGTAATAACTGGCTGTTTAAAGAACCCTATATAATTTTTATAACATATACTTGTAACTTTTTTCGATATCCTGAGAATCGATACTAATCGATAAGAGTCAATATTGCTATTACTTAATAAAACATTAATACTTTTCAATACTTAATAGTTCTTTATTTCTTCAATAATACTAATTACCAATAATATAATTCTAATTGATAATCTACAAGGACTTTACCACCCGTAAGTGAAGATAACCTAAAAAATAGAAAAGTAAACAAATATCGATTGGTTTACAGACAGTCTTATGAGTGGTGATAGATTATTTAAATTATACTAAAACTTTAATAAAAATTTTCAGAAGAGCATTACACTGTTTAAAACTTCACAGCCCTATATTAATTAATTGATCCTAATTAATTAATTAATAAAATTAAAATTTTTTTTTATTATTTTTTTTATAAACATCATTTTTTTTTAATTTTCTTCAAAACAATAATTTTTGTTTTGAAACTTTCGGTGAAGCTGAGCATATATATATTTCTTCATCAACTTTACGCTACTCGACCGGTCTTGCTACCATTGGGACTCGACCAGCTGGGAAACTTAAGGAAGTGTTTCAGGCCAGTAAGACGTCGAGAGCCACACCAATTAAACATATTACATTGGACTTGATTACATCGGAGTCTCATACTCCACAATAGCAGTATATCATCAACACACTCATTTATTTATTTTATTACACACAATAATATTTAGGTAAATTGAGACCCATTACAATACCCCCCCATTGAGAGGTTTTATGCCGAAGCATAAAAGCTCTCATTGACACTCTCATACTTTCTAAAGGGATCAGCCAAAATATGTCGCCACAACCCCCTTACGTTTTATTAAAATAGTGGTTAACTTACCCCTGGTCCAGTGACTGTGACCATACCTGAATGACCTTACTGGACTTCTCTTTCGAGATCCCAACACCGCAAGGCCAGACAGGCACTTGACGCTCCTGCTCTGACATGCAGGCCAGTACAGGACCGCTGCCACAGCATCACCAGACACTGAAACATGAAGTCAAAAAATATCAAATAGTGGTCTGGTATAATAACATATCCCTGACTGATCTGGTTCCCCTTAGCTGTGTTGGTTTACATTAAGAAGTACTGAGTTTTTTTTTTATCCTACATATGGATGAATACTTAGTCTAAGTATAATATCTTATAAGAATTACATACCAACATTCTGTATAACCTTCTCTAGTTAACCCCAAAATTCAAAATGATCGCTCTGATTCCCATCAAAATTTAAATAAATGTTTCCATTACAACGTATAAATCCGTTCCGTTATAAATGTTCCATTCACATTTCAAAATTAACAAACTCCTTATATAGAGTAACACACACTAAATCAACTACATTGAACAAATTACTTACTTAACAATCGTTAAGTATCTTCATATTACTCTTTACTACATTAAAATAAAATACTCCTCGTCAACACAACATCATTCATTTACATCAGAAAATTAATTACATACTCTACATTATTGATGTAACTCATTTTAATATTTCGTTGCTAACAACCTAGTAACCACCTCCTCCATCATCACATAATTTATTAAATTATGAATTTATTTTAAATTCCTCCTTCCACACACACTATTACCCCCCCTGGACTGTAGCGTCCAGTTGCCTCCACAAGGACTGAAGCGGAAGGGGTGAACACTTTTTTCTTTTCTTTCTCCCCCATCATTGCTTTAGCGTTATACAAAATTCAGCATTACTGATATCCTGAATACCAGTAATCCTACTAAATTAATATTCACACTCCCTTAATTGGTTTATCACCCATACTTAGGTATATAGCCATGTTCCAAAGTTCTATAATCTTAGATTCCCCTGATCTAAACCCCCCAGTTGTATTTCTAAGTTCACCAATTTAGAATATTAAGCCAAATCCACAGTCAGGGTTCGGTGAAGCCATGACCCCCTGAAAATGGGGAATCGCATTTACCATATCTCTTATATGGTTTATCTTTATACATTGTTAACACTTAAATCTAATTAATTATTATGGCCAACTACAGACAAGGCCACAAAGTTTTTTTTTTACTTAAATGGTGCTAAACGCTGCACCCATTACCTTAATGTTTAAACTAAAAGTTATACTTTCAGGTACCCCCACAATTCATCATAAAATAATCTGTATTTATTCGTCCATGATTTTAATGAATTAAAAAAAAAATCAACATTACTCATGTACATAATACCTTTTTAACTGTGTTACATTACAGGTTCCCTTTATTTCTCGGGTTTGCAGGTCTATTAATACATAAGCATTCTCCATTTTTACTTCACTAACCTCATAGGGACCGTCGTACAACAAGAAGAATTTTTTAATCTCTTTGTCCAAAGCTGATGATTGATCGTGGTTTTTTATTAATACCAGTTGCCCTACCTCATATTGGATGGGTGTTAAATTCCTATCATGTCTTCTTTTCCGTTGTTCTGCTTTACTCAAAAGCCGCTCCTTGGCAATCACCAGTTTTCTCCCATGTGGTACCTCGGTTCGCGTTGGAAAGTTTATTAGTTCCTCTATTATGCGTGATGGCCTCCTCTGTAACATTAACTCATGAGGACTATAACTAGTGGACTCATGTAAGCTACAGTTAATGTATCCTTCTATTTTATTCACAAATGTGGCCCACAATGAAAAATTTTGGTGCAGAAGGTCCTAAACATACGCCCTAATTCCCGCATAACACGCTCACTAGGATTTGATTGGGGATGATACACTGATGTATGTTTAACTAAAATGTTTTCCCAACCTAATGTTTCCCTCCAGGTGTTCCTGGTAAACTGAGAACCATGATCCGATAATATTATTTTAGGTCTACCTACTTCAGCAATGTATTCACTGACTATCTTTCTAGCTAATACCAAGGATGTAGCTTTTTTAATCGGGTACAATTTTACAAATTTGGTAAAAACATCTAGTACAACAAATAAATAATTCACCCCTCCTCGACTTTTGGGTAGCGGGGCATATAAATCAACGGCAACTATTGCTAAAGGACTGTCTGGTATTACATGTTGCATTAAACCCTCCTGCTTACGATTATTTACCTTGGCTTTCTGACAAATTTCACAAGCTTTTAACATTTTACGCACAGTTTTTTCCATATTATTAAATTTACAAGACTCTTTTAATATGTCACTGCATTTCTTGGGACCTATATGACCATACCTCAAATGACAATCTTTCACTATTTCAGGTATTATAACTTTAGGAATGCATACTTTCCAATCGTCACCTTGTTCATCTGTACGGTGAAATAAATGTTTATTATACAAACTAAAATGTTTTTCCCATTTGTTAGGTATATTGGGTATCTGATTTAATGCCAGTGGTGGCTCGTACAAGGAGGGCAAAAGGGCGCAGCCCTCCCACTAAATTTGCAAATTACACTTGTCAATAATATAACTATAATGTGTAGTATTCTTATTGAAAGATATTTTTGGGGCGACTACTAGCGATCACCCGATGTTTTTGGCATGGCCCCACAGCCGGGACGGTTTCGCTGTCGTCCTCCCTGCATAGGCCGGTCTTTTGGGGAGTGGGGCAAGAGACGTGTACACATGTCTATGCATTTAAATGAGCATCCGCCATTACAGGTGGGGCTGTGCCCGCTTTCTGTTTCGCAGCTAAATTCATAGAGAAACTTGTTGTTCAAAACTTCTCTGTTGCTGTTTAAAGTGCATATATTTTCTCTTGTGTTTTATATAGTTCTGATTGTGTTCTTGTTGTACTTTTTGTGTAAATATAATGTTCTAATAATTTACTCTTTATTAGGCAGTGTATTCTGTGTACGATAGTGTTTTTGTCGAACCTTGTGTACATAAACGTGTAACTTATTCTGTGTAGGCCTGAGCCTGTGTGTTCTGTGCGTATTTGTTAGAAACGATTAAAATGGCTATGAATTCAGTAAGTAATATTAAACGTTTGATTATTTCAAATTCACTTACTTACAAAAAGAAAATAGAACTAAAAAAATTAGGGCCACCAAAACCGAATTTAGATATTACACAACAAAATTATAAAACAGACAGACCAACATCAAGTAAAAAAAACTACACAAGAAAATTTAATAGAAACTGTTACTTACATGCTGATTGGATATGTGGATGTGAGGTGATCAATTCCTTTTTTTGTTATGTATGTTTGGTGATGAACCTAAACAGTGATTCAGTCTGGACTGAAAATGGAATTAAGGACTTGAAACATTTGAGAGAAAAAATTAAAAAACATAAAATTAGTGAAACTCATATGAACAATTGTACTGAATATTCATTGTTAGGAAAAGTCAATATTAGTTGCCAGTTAGACAGTGCATATAGATTAAAAATTAAACAGCATAATGAAGAAGTCTCTAAGAACAGATACATCCTAAGTAAGTTAATTGACTGTGTAAAGTTTTGTGGAATATTTGAACTAGCTTTAAGGGGACATGATGAAACACACACATCTGAGAATCCAGGTATTTTTAGGGGCTTAGTAAATTTAATGGCAGGCCTAGATAGCACCTTAAGAAAGCATATTGAAAAAACAAACAATAGGGTTTTCGTTGGTCTTTCTAAAACAATTCAAAATGAAATTTTGGATTCTATTTATGCAGTGTGCATTGGACTAATAAAAAAAGAAATAAATGAAACTGACTACATTTCAAATGAAGCAGATGAAACCACGGATTGTGCCACTCTGTCACAAATTGTGTTAGTTGTGAGGTATGAATTGAACGGAAAATTACATGAGAGATTTATCAGTTTTGTCAGTCCACAAGATCACTCCGCTGAAGGTATTAGTAATACTATTTCTGAAGAATTAGCAAAATTAGAACTTGATAAGATGCCTAGTAAAATTATTGCACAAAGTTACGATGGGGCAGCAGTAATGAGTGGAAAACATAACGGTGTTCAAGCAAAAGTTAAAGCTGTGTACAAGAATGCCCAGTATATAGACTGCTATGGCCATCAACTAAACTTAATTATTTAGCGCGCTGCATCACAAAACAAGCAAGTAAAAATATTTTTCTGTAATTTAGATGGCTTTACAACATTTTTTTCAAGATCTTCCAAGCGAACTGCCATACTTGATGAAGTAGTAAAGAAACGTCTCCCAAAATGTTCTAATACCAGGTGGAATTTTAAATCCTGTTGTGTGACAACAGTATTTATTCATAAAAATGACATTTCCGCTGTTCTTGAAAAAATCATAGATGACGAGAGTGACAAGTCCACTGTTCAGAAAGCACTAGGACTGAAAAACACATTAAATAATGATGATTTTAATTTTTGGTTAACATTTTTCAACAAAATTATGCCAGCCTGTGACATTTTGTTTAATCAATTACAGCAAGTAGAAATTGACAGTACTAAAACACACCAGTATGTTGCCTCATTCAAGTCACACATTCAAAACGTCAGAGATTATATTGATTTTGATGCCAGTCTGTCTGCAACAAATGATTTTGGAGAATCATCACAAAATCCAAAAAGGTCACGTTTTGATGAAAGCAAGAAGACTGCAGCTAAAGAAGTTTGTGACATAATAGTTACCAACATAGACAACAGATTTTTATTTTCAGACCATTTAGCAATAGCAGTTTTGTTGCAACCAACCCTGTTTTCTAAACATCAGCTTATCTTTCCAGGAACACAGTTACAAATTGCTGCTAAAGAATTTAATTTAAATGAAACTGCATTAAGACATGAACTGGTAGTTCTATACAGCAGGCCTGACTTCACAAAGGCAACTGGCACATTGGTTCTACTCAATTTTGTATATGAAAACAATCTAGTTACTGTTTTTCCCGAACTGGTAAAACTACTAAAAATTATTTGTACAATCCCTATGACTACAGCAGAAAGTGAACGCTGTTTCTCAACTCTCAAACGCATTAAAACGTTTACACGTAATACAATGAAAAAGAACAGACTAAGTGCTCTGGGAATGTGTTCAATAGAAAAAAAAAAATGTTAGAAATAACTCCTAACTTCAATGAATTAGTTATTGACCATTTTGCCAAACAAAAGGAGAGGAGAATGGATTTCATGTTCAAGCAAATAAACTAATCCAAGGTAGGGAACAAATATATTTTATTTAGTAATGCATGGATTTAATAATATAATTTCTTAAATATTTAAGTTTAGGAACGTGAACTGCTTAGGTATATAAATAATTTGTTTCAAACACTGTTGCAAATTGGTAGTTTGCAAGGTAGGTTTTTGATATTAACAATAATTTTAGTAGTGAAGCAAAAGATTCAATTTTACAATTATTTGATGATAATAGCAATAATTTAGTTTCTACTGGTGACTTTTTTTACATAATATATGGGAACAATTAAATTTTGCCCCCCCCCCCAGTCAAAAACATTACCAGCCGCCACTGTTTAACGCTATTATTATTTTACCAAGTTCTGTATCTCTTCCTTGTTCTGTTGCTAGGTTATTTATTAATTTTTTCATATCTACTCCCTCCACTTCTTTGATTATAAATATTTTATATGTATTTGCCATATCTACCTCAGTATTATTGTCAAAATCAGTTCTAGATAAGACATCAGCTACTGTTTTCTTTACCCCTACAATACTCTATGGTTAAATCATACTCTTGTTGTATTCACATAAAACGCACTAACCTACCATGCGTTAGTTTACAGTTTTTCAAAAATGTTAAGGCTTGATGGTCTGATCTTATTATTATTTTGTTTCCTAACAAATACGTTCTGAATTTTCTGCAGGCGAAAACTATTGATAGCGCCTCCTTTTCCGTTATTCTATAGTTCTTTTCACTAGCTACTAAGGATCTACTGGCAAAAGCTATCACTTTATGGTTACCATCCCCATCTAACTGAAATAGTTCTACCCCCAAAGCTATGTCCGATGCATCGGTATGTATATAAAATGGTTCTATAAAATTAGGATAAGCTAATATGACAGTGTTTAAAAACTTATTTTTTATTAGCTCAAATACAGTTTGTTCTTGTAAACTCCATTGCCATTGATTACCTTTATTTAACAAATGCTCTAATTGTACCGTTAAGTAAGAATATTTGTCTACAAATTGCCTATAATAATTACACAAGCCTAAAAAACTTTGCAATTGTTTCACATTCTTAGGTACTGGAAAATTTTGTATTATCTCTACCTTTTTAGGATCCGTACTGATACCCTTGGCTGAAATTATGTGGCCTAAAAAATTAACCTGTTCTTTTAAAAATTCTGACTTCTTAAACTTGACAGTTATGCCACACTCATGCAATTTACTTAATACTCTATCTAACCTTTCACAATGTGTATTAATATCTGGTGAAGTTATTACTATGTTGTCCACATAAACAGTTGTAAACTCTAAAATCTCTCTCCCTAATACGTAGTTTAAACATTTAATAAAAATTGAAACACTTACATTTAGTCCAAAAGGCAATCTACAAAATTGATAGGTCTTCCATTATATAGGAATGCTACATACTGGCGAGACCCTTCCTCCAGTTCTATTTGCCAATATCCAGCCATTAAATCCAATGTCGTAATATATTTTGTCCCATTGAAACGTTGTAGAATTTCGCTCACCGGTTCTGGTGACTCTATCTGGAATAATTATTTTGTTTACCTGTCTTGCGTCTAAACATAGTCTTATCGATAAGTCTTTCTTTGTAACCACTACCAAAGGGTTGGAATATGGTGAGGTGGATTTTTCTATTATCCCTTCTGCTAACATCTTGTTTATTTCCTCTTGTACTAACCCCCTTTTAGAGTATGGTACCGGATATGCTTTAGGTGCAAAAGGTATTTTTTCTTTAACGATTAATCTACCCTTAAAACCTTTTACTTGACCTGGTTCGTCTGAAAAAACTAATTTATTTTTATTTATTACTTGTTCTATTTTCTCCCTATCTTGATAACTAAATTCCCCAGTTTGATATAGGATTTTATTCATTTTTCAACCCAACTATCTTCAGTTTCAAATAATTCATGTTTACTTCCCCTTAAATTACAATAATTAATCATCAAGGGTCTGCATTCATTTATGTTATTATCAGAAATTAAAATTCCCTTACTAATTATTTTTAATGCTTTCATTTCTACAACTCTTTTTCATATAAATGGTATTTCAATTATATTATATTCATTGTTTAATTTCATAGTCTGTGTATAATAGTTTAACTCAGCTTTAAAATTATTTAAAAAATCATTACCCATTATTGCTCCCATATTCAAACCTGGAATGACTAAAAAAGGTACATTTATTGTGTGTTTATTTATTTTTAGCTGTAACATTATTTGCTTAGTTACTTTTTTACTCCGAACACCTGTTACACCTATAACACTAATTCCCAATACTGGTAGTTGTGGAATTGTCTCAGTGGTTTGATTTGCTGCCAGAGCTGTTGGGTTCTGCGTCTTGAGACGACCCAATGGTTTTCTAGTACCAAGCCTCCGGTAGGGGCTCCTGCCTAGTGGTCCTGTCCAGACGGAATATTATTTATTTAATTTTTAATGGTCGCTACAACGACATGCTCGTACTAGGTCGACTAGTACAGTATTTGTCAAGGCCGTTTCCAAGAATCACCTGGACGTGTTCGGTACTCGCCAAGGCCAGCTATGAGAGGGTTTGTCTGGGTCCTCGCAGCTCGGACGTAAAATTTACGTGCAACTCACCTTGTGGTGTCTTCCAAGGAGCGGACACCCAAATTTTAGCATCCCCTTTAAAATATTTCAAAATTCGTACTAATTTTATTTCCCAGCTTTCTTTGTTATACTTATTAAAGCTCTTTACAGAATTTAAAAATTGTATGGAGTTCACTCCCCTACCCTCATCACTGAAATAACCTAATTCAACATCAACATTCACTCTCTCACACATATTGGTTAGTTTTTGATTAATTGCTAGGCTTAGATCTTCTCTAACTTTTAATTATTTCTTGTTCATGTTCTGTGTGTTTACTTTTCAAATTAGTTACACTAGTTTTAATTGTATCCAGTTGTTCAATGTTACTTTTGAGTTCGTTATTCACACTCTCTTGTAGCTTATTTGCTTTTTTAATCTGTTCACATTCATCAATCACACCTTGAACATTACCTTCAATTTTGTCATTTTGTTTTTTAAATTTATCGTTAAATCTACTAGTTAATGCCTCGAATTTTTTGTCTGTCTCTAGCAGTTTCTTATCCTGCTTTTCGCTAATTATTTTTATATAATTTTTCATCTCAGTTTGTATTTTACTTATACTTATAGTCGTTTCACCTTTCACTCCCGCAATAGTTTTACTCTGTTTCTCTAGTTTAGTATTTATTTCCACGAATTTCTCACTCACTCCATTAAAATTCTCACTTATACTTTTAAATTGGTTATTCCTATTTAATTTACTCATTTCTATTTCACTTCTTATGTTTACAAATTCGTTATTTATTTCTCTTAATTTTGCGTCTTGTTTGTTTATTTCCGTTTTCAGCTCTATGTTACTAGCATTTATCTCTGACTTGATTTCAATTTTAAACTCATTCAAGCTTGTGTTTAAATTATTATTTTCTGACTTAATTTCAGTTTTAAATTCATTTAAACTCGTGTTTTGTTGGTCAAACTTATTATTCATTTCTGACTTGATTTCGGTTTTAAATGCATTTAAACTCATGTTCAAATTATCATTATTCTTATTTTCTTGGTCAAACTTATCATTCATCATTCCCATATTCTTATCATTATTCTTATCTTGTTGGTCAAACTTATTATTTATTACTTCAAACTTATTATTCATTACTTCCATCATCAACGCTAATTGGTTAAATATATTTATCTCGCTACTACCCCCTTCGACCGTTTCATTTACATTCAATATTTCGCCTACGCTCTCGACATTTTCATGCGTGGTTATTGTTGCGTCTTAGAAGCTCTTGATAACCGTGAGTTGTTCTTAGGAACGCTATTGGAGTTGGCTGGTTTGAGATGAAATAATTGAGTGGACTGTATAATGTTTCCAGAAAATTATGGTTTATTGAGTTAAAGAGACATATTTGAATGCTTATTGAAATTTAAATTGACATATTTGATTGCTGAAGCGTTCAGATTTTAACACGGCATAAGTGCCGGAGAATTGAATAGAAATAAGATGGGGGCGTGCATTACAACACGCAAGCCAAAATCGTCTAAATAAATAGTCGCATGGTGAGCATGCTACTAGTATTAAATACTGAAAAAACTTTAAGTAGCCGCTGCGGCGAGTGAATACGAATGATCAGCTCAGAGTCTTGAGTAGAACTGATTTAAATTTAACTGTAGTCAGCCTGTCTGAATCCCGGCTGCCGATAATAAAATTCCATGACATACAAAACATGGCAATAATACATGAGAATACAACAATTAGGTATAATAATTAGTAGTACAAAATAATAAGATAATGATCACACAAGATTCAACAATCTGTTACAGGTAACAATACAATGACAAAGACAATAATTTACATGCATGATATTGGAATAACAATCCCCACAAATCCAAAAATACACAACATAGAGTAAGTACAATAGTGAAAAACATAATAATTGATATAATAATATTATGAGAATGCCCAAAAAATTCAAAAATACCCCAAAACATGATTGTGATACATAATATCACAATAGACATAATAATAGTGTATTAATCATAACAATATAATTCATGTGATCGCCCCGGGCGTGAAGTAGGGTAATGTGATAAAGTTCACATTACTGATAAGTGTCGCATGATGCTCATGCGACTAATCTAGTGCCACCGGAAGTGGGCATAACTTATGAATGGGTCGACGTAGAACACCAAGTGAGGTGCGAACGTCCGCGACGCTCACTATTGAGTCCTGACCCGAGTAAACATTCGTGACTACCCCGCGTTTCCACTGAAGGGGGGGAATTGTCATCTAGAATAAGGACGAGTTGTCCGGGAGTCAAATTTTTTGACGTAATGCGCCATTTGTTGCGCTGTTGCAACTGGTGCAAGTAATCTTTTGACCACCTGTTCCAAATGGATTGGGTGAATCTTTGGAGCAGTTGCCACCTGCCCAAACGAGTAATATTGATTTAGGAATAGTCAGGTTCCGGGAGAGCAGTGAGCGGAGAACCAACCAGAAAATGAGCTGGAGTTAAAGGTTCGGGGTCCCTAGAGTCATTGGATATGTCGAACAAGGGGCGTGAGTTAAGGCAAGCCTCTATCTGGGTTAAAATGGTGTAATACTCCTCGAAGGTAAGAATGGTTCCGCCTACCACTCGTCGCAAATGAAACTTGACGCTCTTGACTCCGCTTTCCCACAGGCCGCCAAAATGCGGTGCTGAGGGAGGAATAAAGGACCAATTAATGCCTTGGGCACTGGTAAAACCCTGGACGGGCTTCTCAACACCTTTAGACTGCAAAAGTTTATATAATTCGTGAAGCGCACTACTTGCACTACGAAAATTTGTTCCGTTGTCGGAAAATATCTGATCAGGGATACCTCTACGCGCAATAAACCGTTTTAAGGCAGCTATAAAGGCGTCTGATGTCAGATCTGAGACAAGTTCCAAGTGAATGGCCTTAGTGGTCATGCATATAAATAAAGCAATATAAGCATTGGAAGTTGATTTTGAACGCTGCCCGCCATGACGTACAAATATCAGACCGGCATAGTCGACTGCCGATTGGGAAAATGGTTTAGCAGGCGTAACACGGGAGGGGGGTAATTGTCCTAGTAATTGGTTTGCGCCCCTAGCACGGAATCTAAAACAGGTGATACATTTATGTATTACCGAACGTATATAAGATTTGTCATTAAGTATTCAATATTTCCGTCGTAGAGAGAACTGAGTCAATTGTACACCAGAGTGTAATAAACGAAGGTGCTCGCTTTGTATAATTAATTTACTGAGATGAGAGTGTGGGTGTAGTATGATTTGGTGTTTGCTCTCGTAATTGAGCTGAGAGTGCTGAAGGCGTCCCCCTACGCGTAGTATTCCTGATTTGTCCAGAAAGGGGTGAAGAGAAAGAATTTTACTGTTATTAGGGATGCAGCGTTGTTCCTCAAGTTTCTTAATTTCGACGCCAAAGTGCGACTTCTGGGACTGGCGAATAAAAACCAAAAGTGTACCATGTAACTCATGGGAGGTTAAAAAGGAAGTGTTCCTATCCTCTGTAGGAATCCTAGTGTTTCGGATGAATCGACGACAATACGAAAACCCGCGAATGAGTTTTGAGAGCGATGAGTAGTTCTCAACATAATTAGATGTGGATAATGCGACAATCAATGAGGTTTGGACCTGTTTTCGTTGTTCCTGCTCAAGCTCAGGATGAGTGCAGGGAGAATGGGCATCGAAGGCACAGATAGGCCATGATGATGACTCGTGGGATAACCAGGATGGACCATACCACCATTGTGGATGACTGTGTAAAATCCGAGGGAGACAACCACGCGATAAAATGTCGGCAGGGTTGTCCAATGACGATAGATGATGCCAGGTACCCCTTGTAGTGAGGCGCTGTATCTCAGCAACACGGTTGGCGACGAATACCTTCCAACGGGAAGATTGCTGGTGGATCAAGTGTAAGGCTATCATTGAGTCCGAGTAAAAATATAATTCGTCGAATTTGTAATTCACGGCGTCTATGACCTTGGAAGCTAACTGAGCCAACAATAGACAGGCGCAAAGTTCAAGTCGGGGCAGTGTTATCTGTTTCAATGGAGCGACCCTAGATTTAGAACATAACAGGTTTGATGAGATGGCGTGGTTTGAATAGACCGTACGCACGTAAATACAACACGCGTAACCCTTAGCTGACGCGTCGGCAAAGCTGTGGAGCTGGAATGTAATGATTTGCGAATTGTTTAAACTCTTTACAGACCTCGATATTTTAAAGTAAGTGTCTGAAACCAGCTGAGAATAAAGTTCTAACCACTGATTAGATAATGAATCTGATAAGGGTTCGTCCCAACTTGTACCCGTTAACCACAATCGCTGCATAAAATGCTTACACCAGAATGTAACAGGGCCAATGAGACCCATCGTAAATTCCTGCGATGACTGATAATACACCTCTCTTGTTGACCACCTCGGGATTGGCATGTCTCTGGACACTATATAAGAAACTATCTTCGTCCATGTTCCATTGAATGCCTAACGTACGCACAGTTTGATTTTTACTAAAGTCGTGGGAAGAATGAGCGTGCGAAGCTATGATTTTCTGATCGTTGGAGAACCATTTGTGCAATGTAAAACCGTATTGGCTTAGTAACTCTGTGACGTCGGATTTCATTTTGGATAGGATGTGCGGGTTGTCTGAACCGGTCATAAGATCGTCCACATAAAAATCGTTCGCGATAGCTGAACAAGCTATAGGGTATTTAGTTTTATTTTCCTTGGCTATTTGAGCCAGACATCTAACAGCAAGAAATGACGCACTTGCAGCCCCATAGGTGACTGTCCTCAAGGCGTAATGTTGGAGTTCCCTATGGGGGGCATCGCGCCAGACAACGCGCTGCAAATTGGAATCCTTTGGATTAACTAAAATCTGCCGATACATCTTCTCAATGTCCGAAATGAGGACATATCGGTGAGTACGAAATCGAGCCATAATAGACAACAGATCCTGCTGGACCGTGGGACCAACCAACAGTGTGTCGTTCAAAGACAAATTATTTGTTGTTTTGGCGGAGCCGTCGAAAACAACTCGCAATTTAGTAGTTATGCTAGAGACTTTAAAAACTGAATGGTGCGGCAAGTAAAATGTATCTGACTGGTCTACCGATAAATCGTACGCATCAAGTAAAGACATGTGACCAAGGTTTAAATATTCATGCATGAATGCGCTATAACCCTTGTGAAGAGCAGGGTTCTGCTTGAACTTGAGCTCCAGTGATTGGAACCTGCGGATAGCGCCGGAGAGAGAATCGCCTAAATGACAATTATGTAACCTGCGTGGCAGGGATACCACAAATCTGCCATCCTTATTACGGACAGTATTCGATACAAAATGATTCTCGCAATCCGAATCCTCAATGGAGGGAGCGCGAATCGCAACGTCCTCTAACTTCCAAAAGTCCTTTAGTTGCGAGGAAATGGCATTATCATCTTCACATACCATGAATGATGAAACCGGTTTTGTCATATCGACATTAAATGGCAAGTTACCTGCAAGAATGAATCCCAACTTAGTCTCCTGTATTATGGGGAAATGTGGGCTCCGGATAAATTTGACAGGTTCAATTAATTGCAAGTAATACTGAGCACCGAGCAATATATCGATTTGCGACGAAAAGTTCAGCTGCGGGTCAGCTAGAAATATGCCCTTTGGTAAGTTTAGGGAGGAGAGGTCAAATGATTCAGCAGGGAGATTATTAGTGATACTGGGAAGCACAGCGCAATGTATGTTCAAATTAAAATTTTTATAACGTGAATGCAATCTTACTCTGGTACTGACATCAGCTTGAGATAGTGAATTATTTATACCCGTGATGGGTAATTGAGATTTAATCAGTTTTAGACCCATGCGGCGAGCGAAACTCATGGTGCAGAAATTAGCTTGCGATCCTGAGTCCAATAAAATCCTAACTGGGTGCTTCCTACCTGCTTGGTCAGTTGTCATGCAGACTGCGGTGGACAATAATATCGATCTGTTTGTTTGCAATTTTAACGAACACTGATTGTTACTGGACGAAGCGTTATTGCTAGATATATGGATCATTGTGTGATGGCGTTTAGCACACGTTCTGCAAGAAAATTTGGAGGGACAGTGTGCAAGGTCGTGGCCTGGGCGTATGCAGTTTAGGCAAAGTTTATTTTTAATTAGGACATTTTTTCTCTCGAGAGGAGTAATCGCTACAAATTGCGGACACTCAGTAAGACGGTTTTTAGCCTTGCACAGCTGACATATGTTATTGCCGATATGAGCATGGAATGCAGTCCTATTAACATTAATCGGTTTAATTGCTTTGCGATATGGACTCTTATCGCTAACGTGTATGTTGTTTACGGCGCTGGGCACGCTATCTAAGTTTTGTAATACCTGCCTTCGGTTATTTAAAAACTTTATAAAATTACTAAAATTAGGAAGTCGCTCGTCCGACAAGCCTTCTTTCCAGAGCCGACACGTATGAGTATCGAGTTTCTGCGTTAAGTGTTAAACTAAAATCATTTCAAATGTATTTACGGGTAGATTTAATGAATTTAAGGCATTTATATTTGCAGTGATCTCGTCAATGAACCTAGAAATGCTAACCCTTGACTCTTGTTGTACGGACTTGACGCCCAAGACATTCCCTATGTGATGGGCTGATACAATTAATTTGCTATCGTATCTGTTTTTTAATAAATCAATGGCTACTGCATAATTTTCATGAGTTATTGGAAGAGATTTTATTACATTTAATGCCTCGCCACTCAATGAAGAGTGTAAGTAGTGTAATTTTTGAATATCTGTCAGATCAGTTCTGACGTGTATTAACTCCACAAATATATTTTAATAGTGTCGCAAATCAATAATGCTTCCTGAGAAGGAAGGCAATTTAATCGGTTCTAATTGTACCGGGGGGGGGGGGGGGGGTTTAATTGGCTTAATTTCGGTTTGAATTAACGGTTTCTGGTTCACCTCCTCTACTTGTTTCAATAAATGGTGCAATTTGCATTCGATATTGCAGAGATCATCCTCGGTTTGAACTCTGTTACTGACTGGAGCGAAATCTGAATCGTCAGCCTCGATTTGAGTCTGAATATCGTCATATTTAGCGGACAATTCCATCAAATGGCGGAGCTTTATTTTTAACGCATGATGATCGCTTATGTCTGGATCGAAGTTATCCGCGAAAGTATTCACGCGAGATATGGAGGCCTTAATGGTGCCCCGTTTCTTTATCAACGCCTTCACATCAGCCATGAGCAAAATTTTAAAATGCAAACAGAAACCGAAAATTAAATGCAGGGAAGGTGAACAGTCATTGGAATTTAGAATAATTTACTACAATTTAATATAATGCGGGAACCAGTGATCTATGTACACCTTAATATATAACTGATTATAATAGGTACTTAATTTGCTTAAAACTAGTGGTGAATGTTATCGAAAATATAAATCATTCGACCTGATAATAAGTTTATGGCCACTTGACAATGATATGTGTTTCTGTAGAACTTATTAATAATGTTGTATTAAATGTTATTAACTGTGTACCAAAAAAGTTACTTAGATTGTTATAATTATGTGGAAAGATCATAAAAAATAAAAGTTCATAATCACGTGGACGTTGATCCAGGCGTGCTGAAGCTGGCTTCGATCCCGCTGCTCGATCCTGTTAGGAGTTGTTGCACCTCTTATCTCTACCGGTCAGATGACGCCTGATGTTGCAGCTCTCCATAATTTTAAAGCTGTGGAACTTTTTTGATGTAGAATAACTAATGCTGTCCTGCCGTGCCCCATCGTCTCTGGTTTACTGCTCTGCAGAATCTTGTAGTGTTGATTGTGAAGTAATTTTTGAAAATAACAGAGGCACGCAACTGTCAGCAATCCAAAGTTGAGAATGTTGGGGCTTGAACCAAACGCCGTTTGGGCCCATTAAATGAAATATTAATGTTGTCGCTGTGGACAAAAAATGTTGCCCGTAAGGCCAAAATAATATCCGGTTTGGAGGACCAAAAATGCGGTCGCAGTGGACCAAGAAATGCGGTCGCTTGTGGACCATAAATATAAAATCCTGCCCGGATGACCAAAAATGTTGCGTCTTAGAAGCTCTTGATAATCGTGAGTTGTTCTTAGGAACGCTATTGGAGTTGGCTGGTTTGAGATGAAATAATTGAGTGGACTGTATAATGTTTCCAGAAAATTATGGTTTATTGAGTTAAAGAGACATATTTGAATGCTTATTGAAATTTAAATTGACATATTTGATTGCTGAAGCGTTCAGATTTTAACACGGCATAAGTGCCGGAGAATTGAATAGAAATAAGATGGGGGCGTTCATTACAACACGCAAGCCAAAATCGTCTAAATAAATAGTCGCATGGTGAGCATGCTACTAGTATTAAATACTGAAAAAACTTTAAGTAGCCGCGGCGGTGAGTGAATACGAATGATCAGCTCGGAGTCTTGAGTAGAACTGATTTAAATTTAACTGTAGTCAGCCTGTCTGAATCCCGGCTGCCGATAATAAAATTCCATGACATACAAAACATGGCAATAATACATGAGAATACAACAATTAGGTATAATAATTAGTAGTACATAATAATAAGATAATGATCACACAAGATTCAACAATCTGTTACAGGTAACAATACAATGACAAAGACAATAATTTACATGCATGATATTGGAATAACAATCCCCACAAATCCAAAAATACACAACATAGAGTAAGTACAATAGTGAAAAACATAATAATTGATATAATAATATTATGACAATGCCCAAAAAATTCAAAAATACCCCAAAACATGATTGTGATACATAATATCACAATAGACATAATAATAGTGTATTAATCATAACAATATAATTCATGTGATCGCCCCGGGCGTGAAGTAGGGTGTAACCTCTCTTTGCTTTTTAGTATTTATCTTATTTCTTGTTAAATTTCTATCTCCTTGCTTGTTGGCTTTCAAAGAGAGGTTACAAGTTATTTAGAACTGGGCAGGAGCCTAGAGAAGCAAAATTATGCTGGGTCCAGTATGACGGGACTTGCAATGAACTCAGCCATAATATAACAATAACATATTTATTATATCTCTGGAATTCATACTTGTGTACAAGATAAATATGTATCTATATAAAAACTACCAAAAGGTACATCATGGCAAGCATGTATAATTAAGTGTACATCAACATAAGTGTGCACAAAGTAAATGTGTATACATATATATAATAGAAAAAATTTGAATCACAACTAGCATATATAATTCCAGTTTACCTAAGAACAAGTGTATATAATTGAATAGAATTACATCAGAACAAGTGTATATAACAGCATATAAGTTAAATGTGCATACATAAATAAAATATAAAATGCACAAACACATGTAAAATTCTCCCCGTCGTGTGGCTAGCTAGACACATACAACACACACACAGAACACAAGGTACACAACTCACAGTCATTTACTTTCAGCACGCATGCCCCTGTAACGCACCCACCCACTGAGTTAAGCAACTATCATTTTATGTCCCGGCAGTGACAAAATATACGCCCGTCGGCCACCCGTTCAGTAGGATAACATAAACTCTAAACCCCTTTAAAGACAAATAATTCATGAAGCATAAATGAAACTGGACCACCCATTTGTCTAGCATTCCGTTTATTAATGACCCATGATGAGTGTGTGAACCTTTGTTCCGTTCACAGCACCAGGTAATGTTAACAAACTCCTCACCTACTTCCAGACAGTGTTTATAAAATTCTAGACAGTATTGACTTCACAAAATCTCAAAAGGAATTAAATCCTTATGTACATTAATTACAGAAATTAATTGATTGAGGCTTTACAATATCAGAAGATTTGGACAATATGTATATCTATTTAATTTACCCAAAAAGAAAAGGATGAAAACCAGTTTTATATTCAAAATTAAACAGCAACTTCTCTACGTGTGAAGTCAACCCATATATGTGCTTGCCAGTTAAGAAAACAATCAGCTTAGCCCTTGTGCAAGGGGCAAAATCGGCTAAAATATTTCAAGAACATTAATAAATCATTTCGGTTAGCCTCAGATAACTGTATAAAATAATTAGAAAAAGAGTACAATAAGGTGGTTGTGCTCTGGCATCTGTGGGAGCGCGCCCACATGTAGTGGACAAAAGTTAACAGGCAATCAACCTGTCTGAAGTTGTACCAGCGTGTCAGAAAACTAAGTCCCATATTGTAAACCCAGAAAAGTCCCCAAGAAAAACCCCCGGAAAGTCCCCAGCCCTTAAATATGAAATCCCTAGTCAAATTAAAAATTTATACGCAGCTGTTCCAGCCGGAACAGAACTACTGAGCAATAATTAAATTTTGAAAGAGTAAATCAGATGCAACAATAAAAATGGTACAAGATTAAAATCTCTCTATGGCGCGCTCTCGCAGTGCAGCACGCACTTACAGACATAGCATTTAGTGTTACTTAACTGAGTTATAAAAGGTATATGAAATTTTAAGTTAAAGTGTTCAGAGTCATGATCACAGTTCACTTCCCAAATAGAGTCTGGACACGTGGTCCCCGGGCATCTAAGTTATTCTCATAAAACAGGCACACTGCCGGTTCGGCCCCCAAAAAAGAAAAAGCATAAATGTCACCTCATAAGTGCTGGTGAGTGCAACGTGGTGATCCCGTCTCCATCTCCCTCTTCGTAGGCGGTCTTGATATGGTTCACAGCTTGAACAGGTGATCGGCTCACAGCCAGCCAGGAACCCGACTTAGGGCGAGAACCCTAAGGAATCAAGTAAATTAGAGAACAGTCTAAAAGAATGTACACCCGAGTTAAGGTAATTAACCTCTTAACGGGCCGCCAGCTAACTCTCACCAAAGGCACAAAAATAATTAATTAAAGTTTTTTACAACCTGCTTAAATAGTCTACATTCAGCTATGGAATAAGTGAATTTGCATTATGAACAGAACTTATTACATTGTGGCATCATATAAAGTGAACTGTACTCAGTCAACATGCTTCGACAAACTTTTGCAGGTTAAACCGGCCACGTGCAGAGCAGTAATCATAATTTAGTCAGAAAAATTTTAACAGCAAGTCACTCACAGCTTTGAGAATGTTTTACCTTCAATTAAGTTTCATACACAGAAGCTCTCACACTTCATTCTCTATTTGTGAACATAATTAACAAAGACGGGGACAGTATGCTACATGCACCACACAGTTCACTACTTGACTGCACACCAAGTTTGTGTAATTAATTTTTTTTTGTAAAGCACTTTTACTCTGAGAATGACTCTTGAAACTTCTCGCATTATAACAGAAAATAACAAGGCATGGCTATACAAAGGGCGTTACATACAACAGGAAAAAAAAATGAGTTTCTCTTACATTAATTTGTCAGGTCGCACACACACATAAATACGTACTTCACACAATAGCATAAATCTCGCTATTAAATATCCACACAACTAATGAAAATAATTACATCTTACCGGGAAGTCGTTTTATTCTCTACTCCATCCTATAGAAAGATTCAACTGCGCAGAAACGAATACAAAGAGCGGAGACGAAGGGGGAAGAACTCTGTGAGCAAGGACGAGCGTTGACTGAATCCGGCAGAGAACAATTTCCACCTCACTGGCCGAGCTGCGCGCGCAACCGCACACCGCACCGCTCCCCTCACACCGTCGACCAAAGTCCGCGAGTGTATCACGTTAAGTTACCGTAAACTGACTTGTTTTAAAATATTTTGTAAAAGCCGGCTCCGCGCCTCACTCACGCATATTACAACCATGAAAACCTTCTAGAATTCATATTTGCAACCGCCGGCTTCGAACCGGCACACCCCCACCCCGAAAGGGCAACCCGGTTGCCCCACTCTGAAACTCGGGAAAGTACCCTGCTGTGTACTCCCAACTGAAAATTCCGGTGGACATCGTGGGTAAGGTGGCTAGGCAAACCCGCTCCCAGGAGAACAGAGGCTCAGAAGGGAAAACGAAAGAGACGAAAGAAGAGGTGTATAGTGTAAGTGTGCGGTTGCTGCACGCTGACCTGATCAGGGCCAGCCCACAGCAAAGAGAGACAGAGAAGAAAGATAAAAGAAAGTTCGGGAGCTCCCTGAGTTCCGACCTCCTGAGGCTTGTCCACCCAAGCCAGAACACGATAGCCACCTAAACAGGGGCATCTGCCCCATATAATTACGGGAAGATCCCCTAATACTATTCCCCATTCTCCACACTACCATACTGCACGGGCCAAGGGGAAAGAGGGGCGATGACAGTCCCCATGATGCGGTGGTCCCCGCTGGGACCTAACGGAAAACCATGTCAACTGTGACAATGGCACCTTTCCAATGTATACATATATATATATATTGTGTTTTACAAGTGTGCTCCAAGGGCATGCCCAAAACTTACCGCGTCGATGAAGTGCACGTCCGACCTCATCGACGCGACAAGTTTCGCTCCTCTCTCTAACTCCTTTTTTTTTTTTTTTTTTTTTTTTTCTCTGGGTAAGGTTAGGGAAATAGGAGGGTGGATGGTCAAGGATGATTATGGTCATGGGCTAGGACCAAAGGTAAGGACATGGCTCCCTCCGGACATAAGGACAATTGGAGAAAACCAAGGCTCGCGCAGGCAGGGGCGCATCCCTGAAGTAGACGAACCCCACTGGGACTGTGGGAAACATCTACCCGCTACCCTATGCTCGATCTCGCCCCCGGAGCACACCCTCTCAAAGCCGACAACATCCCCAACGCGCACAGAGACCACCGTCACCCCCCCCTTTTCCAGCCCGTTTACCCCTTTTTAAACAATTTTAATTTGGAAATGTGTGTAGTAATCTCTTTAGGATTACCACCCGGCTCTTCCAACCGCGCCGTCACCGGTGACGTAAACCCGAGAATGCGGTATGGCCCCGACCAACGATAGCACAATTTAGCGGCTCTTTTGTCTGCGGCTGAGCTGATCGGATGGCTCTGGCAGTAGACCCAGTCCCCGGTCTGAAAGGGGTTCGGAATTCGCCCCTGATTATATCGTCGACGGACCCGCTCGTGCGCTCGTAGCAAATTCTTCCGAGCCTCCCTCCATCTCTCCACAGTTCCATAATCGGGCTCCCGTGGCAGAAGATCATCAATATTCCACAAGTTAGTCAACGGGAGTGCGGGCGAGAATCCAAACATGATCTCAAAAGGCACGGCCTTATGACTGTCATGCAGGGCCGTGTTAAAAGCTAGCTGTAACCACTTTAAGTTCTGGTCCCAGGTAGTCTGTTGTTCAGCGTGGTAGGCAATAAGTGCGGACCGTAGATTCCTATTGAACCTCTCCGCATGAGACGGCTGCGGGTAATACGGGGAAGTGGTTACATGCTTGATACCGCTGGCGAAACACATCCGCCGGAACTCACTCGAAATGAACTGGGGTCCATTGTCGGAGACAATGATGGTCGGAAGACCGAAATGCTGAAAAACATGGTTCTGAAGCGCGCTTATGGTCAAACGAGCTGTTGCCTGCCGTAAGGGCAGTAGCCAGGCAAACTTCGAAAAAGCATCCACACAGACAAGTAGGTAAGCGTTACCTGACTTGCTACGCGGGAAAGGTCCCACGTAGTCGATGAATAGCTTCTCCATCGGTCTGCTCGCCACTTCTGATGACAACAACCCCAACTTAGTGTTTTGAGCAGGCTTGCTTAAGCCGCACAGATGACAGGCCTTCACACGCGTCGCAATGTCCCTATCCATGCCCTTCCAGATGAAGTTCTTCCTAATACTGGAAATGGTCTTCGAAATTCCCTTATGTCCACCTACCGGGGAATTGTGATAGTAGCTGAAGACCATAGGCACAAGTTTGCTAGGCAGCACTATCTTCGGGGCCCGTCCTTTCTTCTCTCTGCAACATAGGAGGCCCCTGGACAAGAAGTAGGGGACCTGCACGTTACCCTCTTTTAGATTTTGGATGATCGGACCCAACTCTTCATCATTTAACTGATGGGGCAACACATCAGTAAAAGCTAACGGAAAGTCGAGTAGAACAGAACAGGGTTGCTCCGGCTGGGCTTCGCTGGGCTGGGAGAACATACGGGACAAAGCATCTGCAACCACATTTTGAGTTCCCCGAATGTGTTGCACCTTAAATTTAAAGGATGAGATTTTAACCACCCATCGTCCAATCTTGCCCAGCTGCCGGGGATGAGCAAGAAGCCAAAAGAGAGCCTGATTGTCGGTCTCGAGCAGGAACTCAGCGTGTTCCAGAAAACGCCTGAACTTATCTAGAGCGTATACAACGGCCAAACACTCTAGCTCATATACTGATGACTTTCTTTCTTGTTGGGTCAACGTTCGTGAAATAAAGGCCACAGGCTGCCTAGCACCATCAACGACTTGGGACAGAACCGCCCCGAGCGCCACCGAACTCGCGTCCGTCTGTAAAATAAACGGTTGAGAAAAATCCGGCATCCTCAGCACCGGCGGGGAAATAATAGCCTCTTTCAATGTTTCAAACGCCTTTTGCTGGCTTTCGCCCCACACAAACTTGGCCCCTTTCTTTCTTAATTCATTTAGAGGTGCGGCAATCTCCGCTGCATTGGGGATAAACCGCCGATAAAAGTTGACCATCCCCACAAACCGGGCGATGCCTTTGGCATCCCTTGGTGGGGGAAAATCCCGGATACCCTGAGTCCTTTCAGGGTCTACAGTAACGCCTTGGTGCGACACCAGATGCCCCAGAAAAGAGATGCTCTCCTGGGCGATTCGCACTTTCTCCGGATTGACCGTAAGGCCCGCTCTTCTCAACCTACTCATCACCTCCCTGAGATGGCTCAGATGTTCATCATAAGTTTTGCTGTAGACCAGCAGGTCATCTAGATAGTTGAAAATAAACTTAAACTTCACATCCTGAAACACTAGGTCAAGCAGACGCGTGAGCGTTTGGGCGCCCACCGCCAGACCCATGGGAACCCGTGTATACTGATATAAATTCCACGGGACACAAAACGCCGTATACGGTCTACTCTCCTTGGATAAGGGTATCTGGTGATATGCCGCGTTGAGGTCAATCACGGTGAAGTACTTGGCCTCACTAAACCAATCAAAAGCTGAGTGGAGATCCGGAAGGGGAACCGAATCCACCTCAATATTAGCATTTAACTTCCTGTAATCGATTACCATACGATGCTTACCCCCAGGCTTGGGCACAAGGAACGCTGGACTGGCATAACTGGAATTAGAAGGTTCAATTACCCCTTGCTCTAAAAGCTCTTGAACCTTCTCCCTCAGAACGGCCATCTTCGGAGGGGCGAACTTATATGGGTGTGACCTCACTATCTTAGTGTCTGTTAAACGGATCTTATATTCTAATAAATGTGTGAGTCCCAACTTGGGAGTTAAGACAGAGGGAAATTCCTCACACAAACGGTCTAAAGCTCTCTGCTGGGCGGGAGTGAGATGATCTCGTGCAGAATCGGGACAAGCAACCTCTTGGATACCTCCCTTAGCTCCCTGGTATCCAAGAAATGGAATAACTACACCCCGATTAAATTTAAAATAACACTGGTGCCCATGGATGTCCAACACGAGACCACTTTTAGCGATGAAGTCGGCACCTACAATACAGTCAACTCCCAGAGCCGGAGAAACCAGAAAAGGCCACACCCAAGAAAAGCCATCAATCTTGAACTTGAAGGAAACCACCCGGGAGACGGGCAGAATTTCCCTAGAAGCAGTCCAGCATACCACAGACGACTTACTCGACCCTTTTATTAAGCCCTGTTTCTCAAGGTCCGCGCATACTCGAGATGAGATGATAGATCGGGCTGACCCGGAGTCAACTAACGCTCTGAGTTGACCCTTCTTTACCTCGAGCGACAGGAAGGGGCATACAGAAGCCTTTTGAGGGACGGTGGTAAGGACCTTGATTTGAGAAGAGTCTGGACCTATCCTCGGCCTGGAGGCGCTAGAATTCAGAAACGTCTTGCAATGAGGGGAAGACAACCTCCGATTTGTCCCCCCCTGATAATTTAGTTTTTTGGATACCGGACCCTCGGGGGAAGCGCCGGACGCATACCACCCTCCGGACAATGGCGGGCAACATGCCCCTGTCTATGACAGCGAAAGCACACAACGCCCCTCACTCGTCCGCTCCGATCACCATTATTTCTCTCTGGTCGCGGTTGGGACTGAACAACCCGTCGTTCTACCACTCGGGGTTCACCCAGACTGGCCCTTCCTGGCCCACGGGATTCATCTACGGACTGTATGGCGCGAGATAACGCACACAGTTTCTCCAGATCTTCATAAGTCCGCGGTCGCTCGGCAAAAGTTAAGCGCGATCTCTCCTGGGGAGTAACCCCTTGGAAGATCCACTGTACCACTTCATTCTCGGGCAGTCCCAACCCTAAAATCCGGACCGCCTCACGGAGGCTCTGCACGAACTTCGAAATATTCTCCCCGTGTGCTTGTACTCGATAAAAATATTTGTCCTGCAGCTGCTTACGCAAAAGCCCAGGCACGCATGCGTCCAACACCCCCCGATGGAAAGACGCCACACTGCCGCCATCTCGTATAGTGCGCGCGACCTGCTCAGCCACTGACCCCCGGCAATAGGGATACACGAGTTCAAGAAGTGTGCCGTCCGACATCCCCGGGAAGTCGGACAGCTGAAACAAAATCCGAAAAAAACTCATCAACTGGTCCACGTCCAGTCCGTCCACCACCGGAAGCCCCTGCATAATTGAGGACATGGGGTGAGGTAAGATATTATACGAGATACGCGCTCCTCCCAAAAGCGTCGGCAATGGAGCCGCAGGGTTCGACGTCTGCTCTATGTTCATTTCAGGAGGCTGGGGAGAGCTCACGGAAAGCGGGGACTTCACAGGCTCGAAGTTCCGCAATGCTTTAGCCACCTGTTCCGCTATCAGCTTCACCGTAGCGCTGACTTCCGCGATAGTAGTCTGTGCGGACAAGTTCTCCAGTCTATGTTGCAGGTGTTCCGCTCGCTGTCGTACTCTCTGTCTTGCCCTGAGGTTGGAAGGGGCCGACTCAAAATCTTCCATTACCTCCCGCAACTCTCCCCACTTCTCCTGGCACAACTCAAGCTCGGCCGTCACATCAGTGACCTTTACAAGCGACGTTGTGCCTCCGGACGCGAGGGCGTCTCTCAACTGCTTCCTCAAAGAGGCAACATCCCCTTGGGGCCTCCCACCCCGGGACTTAATTTCAAACTCCAACTCGTTTTTGAGAAATAAATCGGGATTTATCACACTCATGCCGCCACTGCTCTAAACACCTATCTAACAAACCACAAACAACATCAAAACGAAAAATCACTAACCAGGAAAACCTTGAGTACTGTTCTTCCATCAAGAAGACCCCCGGGTTCTCTAGCGCTGCGGAAACCTGGCCTATTCTGAACCATGCAAACCCCCACGAAAGGCGACAAGAGACAACAACAATACTAAACACATATAACAGCAAACCGACACACACGTCGTACCAACACATAAATCACAACAACCCACTAACAATCAAGTACAAGTCCTAATTCGGGAATACAGAATCATTCAACATCAACCGGACGCAAATCGGTTCCGGTACCGATCTCCGATCGGGCCATACCGCATCCCGTCAATATACTACGCTCAACACCGACCCCAATGAACATTCCATATTCCAGGCCACATTTAAGACTCCCCGGCAATACAAGCTATCAAAAATTTTTTAACACTATTAACCGCCTCAGTGGTGCGACCCGACTCACAAATTTAAACAACTTACAATTAGCCTACACTGGCATCTATCCACTATTTTACAACAATCATTAATTTACAACTGCCTTAATATTCCCGAGTCTGCAAGCCCCGTCACACACCAGGACCCCAGGGTTCAGGCCTAAAATGAACCACGCTCCGGCTACCATTTGTAACCTCTCTTTGCTTTTTAGTATTTATCTTATTTCTTGTTAAATTTCTATCTCCTTGCTTGTTGGCTTTCAAAGAGAGGTTACAAGTTATTTAGAACTAGGCAGGAGCCTAGAGAAGCAAAATTATGCTGGGTCCAGTATGACGGGACTTGCAATGAACTCAGCCATAATATAACAATAACATATTTATTATATCTCTGGAATTCATACTTGTGTACAAGATAAATATGTATCTATATAAAAACTACCAAAAGGTACATCATGGCAAGCATGTATAATTAAGTGTACATCAACATAAGTGTGCACAAAGTAAATGTGTATACATATATATAATAGAAAAAATTTGAATCACAACTAGCATATATAATTCCAGTTTACCTAAGAACAAGTGTATATAATTGAATAGAATTACATCAGAACAAGTGTATATAACAGCATATAAGTTAAATGTGCATACATAAATAAAATATAAAATGCACAAACACATGTAAAATTCTCCCCGTCGTGTGGCTAGCTAGACACATACAACACACACACAGAACACAAGGTACACAACTCACAGTCATTTACTTTCAGCACGCATGCCCCTGTAACGCACCCACCCACTGAGTTAAGCAACTATCATTTTATGTCCCGGCAGTGACAAAATATACGCCCGTCGGCCACCCGTTCAGTAGGATAACATAAACTCTAAACCCCTTTAAAGACGAATAATTCATGAAGCATAAATGAAACTGGACCACCCATTTGTCTAGCATTCCGTTTATTAATGACCCATGATGAGTGTGTGAACCTTTGTTCCGTTCACAGCACCAGGTAATGTTAACAAACTCCTCACCTACTTCCAGACAGTGTTTATAAAATTCTAGACAGTATTGACTTCACAAAATCTCAAAAGGAATTAAATCCTTATGTACATTAATTACAGAAATTAATTGATTGAGGCTTTACAATATCAGAAGATTTGGACAATATGTATATCTATTTAATTTACCCAAAAAGAAAAGGATGAAAACCAGTTTTATATTCAAAATTAAACAGCAACTTCTCTACGTGTGAAGTCAACCCATATATGTGCTTGCCAGTTAAGAAAACAATCAGCTTAGCCCTTGTGCAAGGGGCAAAATCGGCTAAAATATTTCAAGAACATTAATAAATCATTTCGGTTAGCCTCAGATAACTGTATAAAATAATTAGAAAAAGAGTACAATAAGGTGGTTGTGCTCTGGCATCTGTGGGAGCGCGCCCACATGTAGTGGACAAAAGTTAACAGGCAATCAACCTGTCTGAAGTTGTACCAGCGTGTCAGAAAACTAAGTCCCATATTGTAAACCCAGAAAAGTCCCCAAGAAAAACCCCCGGAAAGTCCCCAGCCCTTAAATATGAAATCCCTAGTCAAATTAAAAATTTATACGCAGCTGTTCCAGCCGGAACAGAACTACTGAGCAATAATTAAATTTTGAAAGAGTAAATCAGATGCAACAATAAAAATGGTACAAGATTAAAATCTCTCTATGGCGCGCTCTCGCAGTGCAGCACGCACTTACAGACATAGCATTTAGTGTTACTTAACTGAGTTATAAAAGGTATATGAAATTTTAAGTTAAAGTGTTCAGAGTCATGATCACAGTTCACTTCCCAAATAGAGTCTGGACACGTGGTCCCAGGGCATCTAAGTTATTCTCATAAAACAGGCACACTGCCGGTTCGGCCCCCAAAAAAGAAAAAGCATAAATGTCACCTCATAAGTGCTGGTGAGTGCAACGTGGTGATCCCGTCTCCATCTCCCTCTTCGTAGGCGGTCTTGATATGGTTCACAGCTTGAACAGGTGATCGGCTCACAGCCAGCCAGGAACCCGACTTAGGGCGAGAACCCTAAGGAATCAAGTAAATTAGAGAACAGTCTAAAAGAATGTACACCCGAGTTAAGGTAATTAACCTCTTAACGGGCCGCCAGCTAACTCTCACCAAAGGCACAAAAATAATTAATTAAAGTTTTTTACAACCTGCTTAAATAGTCTACATTCAGCTATGGAATAAGTGAATTTGCATTATGAACAGAACTTATTACATTGTGGCATCATATAAAGTGAACTGTACTCAGTCAACATGCTTCGACAAACTTTTGCAGGTTAAACCGGCCACGTGCAGAGCAGTAATCATAATTTAGTCAGAAAAATTTTAACAGCAAGTCACTCACAGCTTTGAGAATGTTTTACCTTCAATTAAGTTTCATACACAGAAGCTCTCACACTTCATTCTCTATTTGTGAACATAATTAACAAAGACGGGGACAGTATGCTACATGCACCACACAGTTCACTACTTGACTGCACACCAAGTTTGTGTAATTAATTTTTTTTTGTAAAGCACTTTTACTCTGAGAATGACTCTTGAAACTTCTCGCATTATAACAGAAAATAACAAGGCATGGCTATACAAAGGGCGTTACATACAACAGGAAAAAAAAAATGAGTTTCTCTTACATTAATTTGTCAGGTCGCACACACACATAAATACGTACTTCACACAATAGCATAAATCTCGCTATTAAATATCCACACAACTAATGAAAATAATTACATCTTACCGGGAAGTCGTTTTATTCTCTACTCCATCCTATAGAAAGATTCAACTGCGCAGAAACGAATACAAAGAGCGGAGACGAAGGGGGAAGAACTCTGTGAGCAAGGACGAGCGTTGACTGAATCCGGCAGAGAACAATTTCCACCTCACTGGCCGAGCTGCGCGCGCAACCGCACACCGCACCGCTCCCCTCACACCGTCGACCAAAGTCCGCGAGTGTATCACGTTAAGTTACCGTAAACTGACTTGTTTTAAAATATTTTGTAAAAGCCGGCTCCGCGCCTCACTCACGCATATTACAAACATGAAAACCTTCTAGAATTCATATTTGCAACCGCCGGCTTCGAACCGGCACAAGGGTAATGTGATAAAGTTCACATTACTGATAAGTGTCGCATGATGCTCATGCGACTAATCTAGTGCCACCGGAAGTGGGCATAACTTATGAATGGGTCGACGTAGAACACCAAGTGAGGTGCGAACGTCCGCGACGCTCACTATTGAGTCCTGACCCGAGTAAACATTCGTGACTACCCCGCGTTTCCACTGAAGGGGGGGAATTGTCATCTAGAATAAGGACGAGTTGTCCGGGAGTCAAATTTTTTGACGTAATGCGCCATTTGTTGCGCTGTTGCAACTGGTGCAAGTAATCTTTTGACCACCTGTTCCAAATGGATTGGGTGAATCTTTGGAGCAGTTGCCATCTGCCCAAACGAGTAATATTGATTTAGGAATAGTCAGGTTCCGGGAGAGCAGTGAGCGGAGAACCAACCAGAAAATGAGCTGGAGTTAAAGGTTCGGGGTCCCTAGAGTCATTGGATATGTCGAACAAGGGGCGTGAGTTAAGGCAAGCCTCTATCTGGGTTAAAATGGTGTAATACTCCTCGAAGGTAAGAATGGTTCCGCCTACCACTCGTCGCAAATGAAACTTGACGCTCTTGACTCCGCTTTCCCACAGGCCGCCAAAATGCGGTGCTGAGGGAGGAATAAAGGACCAATTAATGCCTTGGGCACTGGTGAAACCCTGGACGGGCTTCTCAACACCCTTAGACTGCAAAAGTTTATATAATTCGTGAAGCGCACTACTTGCACTACGAAAATTTGTTCCGTTGTCGGAAAATATCTGATCAGGGATACCTCTACGCGCAATAAACCGTTTTAAGGCAGCTATAAAGGCGTCTGATGTCAGATCTGAGACAAGTTCCAAGTGAATGGCCTTAGTGGTCATGCATATAAATAAAGCAATATAAGCATTTGAAGTTGATTTTGAACGCTGCCCGCCATGACGTACAAATATCAGACCGGCATAGTCGACTGCCGATTGGGAAAATGGTTTAGCAGGCGTAACACGGGAGGGGGGTAATTGTCCTAGTAATTGGTTTGCGCCCCTAGCACGGAATCTAAAACAGGTGATACATTTATGTATTACCGAACGTATATAAGATTTGTCATTAAGTATTCAATATTTCCGTCGTAGAGAGAACTGAGTCAATTGTACACCAGAGTGTAATAAACGAAGGTGCTCGCTTTGTATAATTAATTTACTGAGATGAGAGTGTGGGTGTAGTATGATTTGGTGTTTGCTCTCGTAATTGAGCTGAGAGTGCTGAAGGCGTCCCCCTACGCGTAGTATTCCTGATTTGTCCAGAAAGGGGTGAAGAGAAAGAATTTTACTGTTATTAGGGATGCAGCGTTGTTCCTCAAGTTTCTTAATTTCGACGCCAAAGTGCGACTTCTGGGACTGGCGAATAAAAACCAAAAGTGTACCATGTAACTCATGGGAGGTTAAAAAGGAAGTGTTCCTATCCTCTGTAGGAATCCTAGTGTTTCGGATGAATCGACGACAATACGAAAACCCGCGAATGAGTTTTGAGAGCGATGAGTAGTTCTCAACATAATTAGATGTGGATAATGCGACAATCAATGAGGTTTGGACCTGTTTTCGTTGTTCCTGCTCAAGCTCAGGATGAGTGCAGGGAGAATGGGCATCGAAGGCACAGATAGGCCATGATGATGACTCGTGGGATAACCAGGATGGACCATACCACCATTGTGGATGACTGTGTAAAACCCGAGGGAGACAACCACGCGATAAAATGTCGGCAGGGTTGTCCAATGACGATAGATGATGCCAGGTACCCCTTGTAGTGAGGCGCTGTATCTCAGCAACACGGTTGGCGACGAATACCTTCCAACGGGAAGATTGCTGGTGGATCCAGTGTAAGGCTATCATTGAGTCCGAGTAAAAATATAATTCGTCGAATTTGCAATTCACGGCGTCTATGACCTTGGAAGCTAACTGAGCCAACAATAGACAGGCGCAAAGTTCAAGTCGGGGCAGTGTTATCTGTTTCAATGGAGCGACCCTAGATTTAGAACATAACAGGTTTGATGAGATGGCGTGGTTTGAATAGACCGTACGCACGTAAATACAACACGCGTAACCCTTAGCTGACGCGTCGGCAAAGCTGTGGAGCTGGAATGTAATGATTTGCGAATTGTTTAAACTCTTTACAGACCTCGATATTTTAAAGTAAGTGTCTGAAACCAGCTGAGAATAAAGTTCTAACCACTGATTAGATAATGAATCTGATAAGGGTTCGTCCCAACTTGTACCCGTTAACCACAATCGCTGCATAAAATGCTTACACCAGAATGTAACAGGGCCAATGAGACCCAAAGGGTCGTAAATTCCTGCGATGACTGATAATACACCTCTCTTGTTGACCACCTCGGGATTGGCATGTCTCTGGACACTATATAAGAAACTATCTTCGTCCATGTTCCATTGAATGCCTAACGTACGCACAGTTTGATTTTTACTAAAGTCGTGGGAAGAATGAGCGTGCGAAGCTATGATTTTCTGATCGTTGGAGAACCATTTGTGCAATGTAAAACCGTATTGGCTTAGTAACTCTGTGACGTCGGATTTCATTTTGGATAGGATGTGCGGGTTGTCTGAACCGGTCATAAGATCGTCCACATAAAAATCGTTCGCGATAGCTGAACAAGCTATAGGGTATTTAGTTTTATTTTCCTTGGCTATTTGAGCCAGACATCTAATAGCAAGAAATGACGCACTTGCAGCCCCATAGGTGACTGTCCTCAAGGCGTAATGTTGGAGTTTCCTATGGGGGGCATCGCGCCAGACAACGCGCTGCAAATTGGAATCCTTTGGATTAACTAAAATCTGCCGATACATCTTCTCAATGTCCGAAATGAGGACATATCGGTGAGTACGAAATCGAGCCATAATAGACAACAGATCCTGCTGGACCGTGGGACCAACCAACAGTGTGTCGTTCAAAGACAAATTATTTGTTGTTTTGGCGGAGCCGTCGAAAACAACTCGCAATTTAGTAGTTATGCTAGAGACTTTAAAAACTGAATGGTGCGGCAAGTAAAATGTATCTGACTGGTCTACCGATAAATCGTACGCATCAAGTAAAGACATGTGACCAAGGTTTAAATATTCATGCATGAATGCGCTATAACCCTTGTGAAGAGCAGGGTTCTGCTTGAACTTGAGCTCCAGTGATTGGAACCTGCGGATAGCGCCGGAGAGAGAATCGCCTAAATGACAATTATGTAACCTGCGTGGCAGGGATACCACAAATCTGCCATCCTTATTACGGACAGTATTCGATACAAAATGATTCTCGCAATCCGAATCCTCAATGGAGGGAGCGCGAATCGCAACGTCCTCTAACTTCCAAAAGTCCTTTAGTTGCGAGGAAATGGCATTATCATCTTCACATACCATGAATGATGAAACCGGTTTTGTCATATCGACATTAAATGGCAAGTTACCTGCAAGAATGAATCCCAACTTAGTCTCCTGTATTATGGGGAAATGTGGGCTCCGGATAAATTTGACAGGTTCAATTAATTGCAAGTAGTACTGAGCACCGAGCAATATATCGATTTGCGACGAAAAGTTCAGCTGCGGGTCAGCTAGAAATATGCCCTTTGGTAAGTTTAGGGAGGAGAGGTCAAATGATTCAGCAGGGAGATTATTAGTGATACTGGGAAGCACAGCGCAAAATGTATGTTCAAATTAAAATTTTTATAACGTGAATGCAATCTTACTCTGGTACTGACATCAGCTTGAGATAGTGAATTATTTATACCCGTGATGGGTAATTGAGATTTAATCAGTTTTAGACCCATGCGGCGAGCGAAACTCATGGTGCAGAAATTAGCTTGCGATCCTGAGTCCAATAAAATCCTAACTGGGTGCTTCCTACCTGCTTGGTCAGTTGTCATGCAGACTGCGGTGGACAATAATATCGATCTGTTTGTTTGCAATTTTAACGAACACTGATTGTTACTGGACGAAGCGTTATTGCTAGATATATGGATCATTGTGTGATGGCGTTTAGCACACGTTCTGCAAGAAAATTTGGAGGGACAGTGTGCAAGGTCGTGGCCTGGGCGTATGCAGTTTAGGCAAAGTTTATTTTTAATTAGGACATTTTTTCTCTCGAGAGGAGTAATCGCTACAAATTGCGGACACTCAGTAAGACGGTTTTTAGCCTTGCACAGCTGACATATGTTATTGCCGATATGAGCATGGAATGCAGTCCTATTAACATTAATCGGTTTAATTGCTTTGCGATATGGACTCTTATCGCTAACGTGTATCTTGTTTACGGCGCTGGGCACGCTATCTAAGTTTTGTAATACCTGCCTTCGGTTATTTAAAAATTTTATAAAATTACTAAAATTAGGAAGTCGCTCGTCCGACAAGCCTTCTTTCCAGAGCCGACACGTATGAGTATCGAGTTTCTGCGTTAAGTGTTAAACTAAAATCATTTCAAATGTATTTACGGGTAGATTTAATGAATTTAAGGCATTTATATTTGCAGTGATCTCGTCAATGAACCTAGAAATGCTAACCCTTGACTCTTGTTGTACGGACTTGACGCCCAAGACATTCCCTATGTGATGGGCTGATACAATTAATTTGCTATCGTATCTGTTTTTTAATAAATCAATGGCTACTGCATAATTTTCATGAGTTATTGGAAGAGATTTTATTACATTTAATGCCTCGCCACTCAATGAAGAGTGTAAGTAGTGTAATTTTTGAATATCTGTCAGATCAGTTCTGACGTGTATTAACTCCACAAATATATTTTAATAGTGTCGCAAATCAATAATGCTTCCGGAGAAGGAAGGCAATTTAATCGGTTCTAATTGAACGGGGGGGGGGGGTTAATTGGCTTAATTTCGGTTTGAATTAACGGTTTCTGGTTCACCTCCTCTACTTGTTTCAATAAATGGTGCAATTTGCATTCGATATTGCAGAGATCATCCTCGGTTTGAACTCTGTTACTGACTGGAGCTAAATCTGAATCGTCAGCCGCGATTTGAGTCTGAATATCGTCATATTTAGCGGACAATTCCATCAAATGGCGGAGCTTTATTTTTAACGCATGATGATCGCTTATGTCTGGATCGAAGTTATCCGCGAAAGTATTCACGCGAGATATGGAGGCCTTAATGGTGCCCCGTTTCTTTATCAACGCCTTCACATCAGCCATGAGCGAAATTTTAAAATGCAAACAGAAACCGAAAATTAAATGCAGGGAAGTTGAACAGTCATTGGAATTTAGAATAATTTACTACAATTTAATATAATGCGGGAGCCAGTGATCTATGTACACCTTAATATATAACTGATTATAATAGGTACTTAATTTGCTTAAAACTAGTGGTGAATGTTATCGAAAATATAAATCATTCGACCTGATAATAAGTTTATGGCCACTTGACAATGATATGTGTTTCTGTAGAACTTATTAATAATGTTGTATTAAATGTTATTAACTGTGTACCAAAAAAGTTACTTAGATTGTTATAATTATGTGGAAAGATCATAAAAAATAAAAGTTCATAATCACGTGGACGTTGATCCAGGCGTGCTGAAGCTGGCTTCGATCCCGCTGCTCGATCCTGTTAGGAGTTGTTGCACCTCTTGTCTCTACCGGTCAGATGACGCCTGATGTTGCAGCTCTCCATAATTTTAAAGCTGTGGAACTTTTTTGATGTAGAATAACTAATGCTGTCCTGCCGTGCCCCATCGTCTCTGGTTTACTGCTCTGCAGAATCTTGTAGTGTTGATTGTGAAGTAATTTTTGAAAATAACAGAGGCACGCAACTGTCAGCAATCCAAAGTTGAGAATGTTGGGGCTTGAACCAAACGCCGTTTGGGCCCATTAAATGAAATATTAATGTTGTCGCTGTGGACAAAAAATGTTGCCCGTAAGGCCAAAATAATATCCGGTTTGGAGGACCAAAAATGCGGTCGCAGTGGACCAAGAAATGCGGTCGCTTGTGGACCATAAATATAAAATCCTGCCCGGATGACCAAAAATGTTGCGTCTTAGAAGCTCTTGATAATCGTGAGTTGTTCTTAGGAACGCTATTGGAGTTGGCTGGTTTGAGATGAAATAATTGAGTGGACTGTATAATGTTTCCAGAAAATTATGGTTTATTGAGTTAAAGAGACATATTTGAATGCTTATTGAAATTTAAATTGACATATTTGATTGCTGAAGCGTTCAGATTTTAACACGGCATAAGTGCCGGAGAATTGAATAGAAATAAGATGGGGGCGTGCATTACAACACGCAAGCCAAAATCGTCTAAATAAATAGTCGCATGGTGAGCATGCTACTAGTATTAAATACTGAAAAAACTTTAAGTAGCCGCGGCGGTGAGTGAATACGAATGATCAGCTCGGAGTCTTGAGTAGAACTGATTTAAATTTAACTGTAGTCAGCCTGTCTGAATCCCGGCTGCCGATAATAAAATTCCATGACATACAAAACATGGCAATAATACATGAGAATACAACAATTAGGTATAATAATTAGTAGTACATAATAATAAGATAATGATCACACAAGATTCAACAATCTGTTACAGGTAACAATACAATGACAAAGACAATAATTTACATGCATGATATTGGAATAACAATCCCCACAAATCCAAAAATACACAACATAGAGTAAGTACAATAGTGAAAAACATAATAATTGATATAATAATATTATGACAATGCCTAAAAAATTCAAAAATACCCCAAAACATGATTGTGATACATAATATCACAATAGACATAATAATAGTGTATTAATCATAACAATATAATTCATGTGATCGCCCCGGGCGTGAAGTAGGGTAATGTGATAAAGTTCACATTACTGATAAGTGTCGCATGATGCTCATGCGACTAATCTAGTGCCACCGGAAGTGGGCATAACTTATGAATGGGTCGACGTAGAACACCAAGTGAGGTGCGAACGTCCGCGACGCTCACTATTGAGTCCTGACCCGAGTAAACATTCGTGACTACCCCGCGTTTCCACTGAAGGGGGGGAATTGTCATCTAGAATAAGGACGAGTTGTCCGGGAGTCAAAGTTTTTGACGTAATGCGCCATTTGTTGCGCTGTTGCAACTGGTGCAAGTAATCTTTTGACCACCTGTTCCAAATGGATTGGGTGAATCTTTGGAGCAGTTGCCATCTGCCCAAACGAGTAATATTGATTTAGGAATAGTCAGGTTCCGGGAGAGCAGTGAGCGGAGAACCAACCAGAAAATGAGCTGGAGTTAAAGGTTCGGGGTCCCTAGAGTCATTGGATATGTCGAACAAGGGGCGTGAGTTAAGGCAAGCCTCTATCTGGGTTAAAATGGTGTAATACTCCTCGAAGGTAAGAATGGTTCCGCCTACCACTCGTCGCAAATGAAACTTGACGCTCTTGACTCCGCTTTCCCACAGGCCGCCAAAATGCGGTGCTGAGGGAGGAATAAAGGACCAATTAATGCCTTGGGCACTGGTAAAACCCTGGACGGGCTTCTCAACACCCTTAGACTGCAAAAGTTTATATAATTCGTGAAGCGCACTACTTGCACTACGAAAATTTGTTCGGTTGTCGGAAAATATCTGATCAGGGATACCTCTACGCGCAATAAACCGTTTTAAGGCAGCTATAAAGGCGTCTGATGTCAGATCTGAGACAAGTTCCAAGTGAATGGCCTTAGTGGTCATGCATATAAATAAAGCAATATAAGCATTGGAAGTTGATTTTGAACGCTGCCCGCCATGACGTACAAATATCAGACCGGCATAGTCGACTGCCGATTGGGAAAATGGTTTAGCAGGCGTAACACGGGAGGGGGTAATTGTCCTAGTAATTGGTTTGCGCCCCTAGCACGGAATCTAAAACAGGTGATACATTTATGTATTACCGAACGTATATAAGATTTGTCATTAAGTATTCAATATTTCCGTCGTAGAGAGAACTGAGTCAATTGTACACCAGAGTGTAATAAACGAAGGTGCTCGCTTTGTATAATTAATTTACTGAGATGAGAGTGTGGGTGTAGTATGATTTGGTGTTTGCTCTCGTAATTGAGCTGAGAGTGCTGAAGGCGTCCCCCTACGCGTAGTATTCCTGATTTGTCCAGAAAGGGGTGAAGAGAAAGAATTTTACTGTTATTAGGGATGCAGCGTTGTTCCTCAAGTTTCTTAATTTCGACGCCAAAGTGCGACTTCTGGGACTGGCGAATAAAAACCAAAAGTGTACCATGTAACTCATGGGAGGTTAAAAAGGAAGTGTTCCTATCCTCTGTAGGAATCCTAGTGTTTCGGATGAATCGACGACAATACGAAAACCCGCGAATGAGTTTTGAGAGCGATGAGTAGTTCTCAACATAATTAGATGTGGATAATGCGACAATCAATGAGGTTTGGACCTGTTTTCGTTGTTCCTGCTCAAGCTCAGGATGAGTGCAGGGAGAATGGGCATCGAAGGCACAGATAGGCCATGATGATGACTCGTGGGATAACCAGGATGGACCATACCACCATTGTGGATGACTATGTAAAATCCGAGGGAGACAACCACGCGATAAAATGTCGGCAGGGTTGTCCAATGACGATAGATGATGCCAGGTACCCCTTGTAGTGAGGCGCTGTATCTCAGCAACACGGTTGGCGACGAATACCTTCCAACGGGAAGATTGCTGGTGGATCCAGTGTAAGGCTACATTGAGTCCGAGTAAAAATATAATTCGTCGAATTTGTAATTCACGGCGTCTATGACCTTGGAAGCTAACTGAGCCAACAACAGACAGGCGCAAAGTTCAAGTCGGGGCAGTGTTATCTGTTTCAATGGAGCGACCCTAGATTTAGAACATAACAGGTTTGATGAGATGGCGTGGTTTGAATAGACCGTACGCACGTAAATACAACACGCGTAACCCTTAGCTGACGCGTCGGCAAAGCCGTGGAGCTGGAATGCAATGATTTGCGAATTGTTTAAACTCTTTACAGACCTCGATATTTTAAAGTAAGTGTCTGAAACCAGCTGAGAATAAAGTTCTAACCACTGATTAGATAATGAATCTGATAAGGGTTCGTCCCAACTTGTACCCGTTAACCACAATCGCTGCATAAAATGCTTACACCAGAATGTAACAGGGCCAATGAGACCCATCGTAAATTCCTGCGATGACTGATAATACACCTCTCTTGTTGACCACCTCGGGATTGGCATGTCTCTGGACACTATATAAGAAACTATCTTCGTCCATGTTCCATTGAATGCCTAACGTACGCACAGTTTGATTTTTACTAAAGTCGTGGGAAGAATGAGCGTGCGAAGCTATGATTTTCTGATCGTTGGAGAACCATTTGTGCAATGTAAAACCGTATTGGCTTAGTAACTCTGTGACGTCGGATTTCATTTTGGATAGGATGTGCGGGTTGTCTGAACCGGTCATAAGATCGTCCACATAAAAATCGTTCGCGATAGCTGAACAAGCTATAGGGTATTTAGTTTTATTTTCCTTGGCTATTTGAGCCAGACATCTAACAGCAAGAAATGACGCACTTGCAGCCCCATAGGTGACTGTCCTCAAGGCGTAATGTTGGAGTTCCCTATGGGGGGCATCGCGCCAGACAACGCGCTGCAAATTGGAATCCTTTGGATTAACTAAAATCTGCCGATACATCTTCTCAATGTCCGAAATGAGGACATATCGGTGAGTACGAAATCGAGCCATAATAGACAACAGATCCTGCTGGACCGTGGGACCAACCAACAGTGTGTCGTTCAAAGACAAATTATTTGTTGTTTTGGCGGAGCCGTCGAAAACAACTCGCAATTTAGTAGTTATGCTAGAGACTTTAAAAACTGAATGGTGCGGCAAGTAAAATGTATCTGACTGGTCTACCGATAAATCGTACGCATCAAGTAAAGACATGTGACCAAGGTTTAAATATTCATGCATGAATGCGCTATAACCCTTGTGAAGAGCAGGGTTCTGCTTGAACTTGAGCTCCAGTGATTGGAACCTGCGGATAGCGCCGGAGAGAGAATCGCCTAAATGACAATTATGTAACCTGCGTGGCAGGGATACCACAAATCTGCCATCCTTATTACGGACAGTATTCGATACAAAATGATTCTCGCAATCCGAATCCTCAATGGAGGGAGCGCGAATCGCAACGTCCTCTAACTTCCAAAAGTCCTTTAGTTGCGAGGAAATGGCATTATCATCTTCACATACCATGAATGATGAAACCGGTTTTGTCATATCGACATTAAATGGCAAGTTACCTGCAAGAATGAATCCCAACTTAGTCTCCTGTATTATGGGGAAATGTGGGCTCCGGATAAATTTGACAGGTTCAATTAATTGCAAGTAGTACTGAGCACCGAGCAATATATCGATTTGCGACGAAAAGTTCAGCTGCGGGTCAGCTAGAAATATGCCCTTTGGTAAGTTTAGGGAGGAGAGGTCAAATGATTCAGCAGGGAGATTATTAGTGATACTGGGAAGCACAGCGCAAAATGTATGTTCAAATTAAAATTTTTATAACGTGAATGCAATCTTACTCTGGTACTGACATCAGCTTGAGATAGTGAATTATTTATACCCGTGATGGGTAATTGAGATTTAATCAGTTTTAGACCCATGCGGCGAGCGAAACTCATGGTGCAGAAATTAGCTTGCGATCCTGAGTCCAATAAAATCCTAACTGGGTGCTTCCTACCTGCTTGGTCAGTTGTCATGCAGACTGCGGTGGACAATAATATCGATCTGTTTGTTTGCAATTTTAACGAACACTGATTGTTACTGGACGAAGCGTTATTGCTAGATATATGGATCATTGTGTGATGGCGTTTAGCACACGTTCTGCAAGAAAATTTGGAGGGACAGTGTGCAAGGTCGTGGCCTGGGCGTATGCAGTTTAGGCAAAGTTTATTTTTAATTAGGACATTTTTTCTCTCGAGAGGAGTAATCGCTACAAATTGCGGACACTCAGTAAGACGGTTTTTAGCCTTGCACAGCTGACATATGTTATTGCCGATATGAGCATGGAATGCAGTCCTATTAACATTAATCGGTTTAATTGCTTTGCGATATGGACTCTTATCGCTAACGTGTATCTTGTTTACGGCGCTGGGCACGCTATCTAAGTTTTGTAATACCTGCCTTCGGTTATTTAAAAATTTTATAAAATTACTAAAATTAGGAAGTCGCTCGTCCGACAAGCCTTCTTTCCAGAGCCGACACGTATGAGTATCGAGTTTCTGCGTTAAGTGTTAAACTAAAATCATTTCAAATGTATTTACGGGTAGATTTAATGAATTTAAGGCATTTATATTTGCAGTGATCTCGTCAATGAACCTAGAAATGCTAACCCTTGACTCTTGTTGTACGGACTTGACGCCCAAGACATTCCCTATGTGATGGGCTGATACAATTAATTTGCTATCGTATCTGTTTTTTAATAAATCAATGGCTACTGCATAATTTTCATGAGTTATTGGAAGAGATTTTATTACATTTAATGCCTCGCCACTCAATGAAGAGTGTAAGTAGTGTAATTTTTGAATATCTGTCAGATCAGTTCTGACGTGTATTAACTCCACAAATATATTTTAATAGTGTCGCAAATCAATAATGCTTCCTGAGAAGGAAGGCAATTTAATCGGTTCTAATTGTACCGGGGGGGGTTTTAATTGGCTTAATTTCGGTTTGAATTAACGGTTTCTGGTTCACCTCCTCTACTTGTTTCAATAAATGGTGCAATTTGCATTCGATATTGCAGAGATCATCCTCGGTTTGAACTCTGTTACTGACTGGAGCGAAATCTGAATCGTCAGCCTCGATTTGAGTCTGAATATTGTCATATTTAGCGGACAATTCCATCAAATGGCGGAGCTTTATTTTTAACGCATGATGATCGCTTATGTCTGGATCGAAGTTATCCGCGAAAGTATTCACGCGAGATATGGAGGCCTTAATGGTGCCCCGTTTCTTTATCAACGCCTTCACATCAGCCATGAGCGAAATTTTAAAATGCAAACAGAAACCGAAAATTAAATGCAGGGAAGGTGAACAGTCATTGGAATTTAGAATAATTTACTACAATTTAATATAATGCGGGAGCCAGTGATCTATGTACACCTTAATATATAACTGATTATAATAGGTACTTAATTTGCTTAAAACTAGTGGTGAATGTTATCGAAAATATAAATCATTCGACCTGATAATAAGTTTATGGCCACTTGACAATGATATGTGTTTCTGTAGAACTTATTAATAATGTTGTATTAAATGTTATTAACTGTGTACCAAAAAAGTTACTTAGATTGTTATAATTATGTGAAAAGATCATAAAAAATAAAAGTTCATAATCACGTGGACGTTGATCCAGGCGTGCTGAAGCTGGCTTCGATCCCGCTGCTCGATCCTGTTAGGAGTTGTTGCACCTCTTGTCTCTACCGGTCAGATGACGCCTGAGGTTGCAGCTCTCCATAATTTTAAAGCTGTGGAACTTTTTTGATGTAGAATAACTAATGCTGTCCTGCCGTGCCCCATCGTCTCTGGTTTACTGCTCTGCAGAATCTTGTAGTGTTGATTGTGAAGTAATTTTTGAAAATAACAGAGGCACGCAACTGTCAGCAATCCAAAGTTGAGAATGTTGGGGCTTGAACCAAACGCCGTTTGGGCCCATTAAATGAAATATTAATGTTGTCGCTGTGGACAAAAAATGTTGCCCGTAAGGCCAAAATAATATCCGGTTTGGAGGACCAAAAATGCGGTCGCAGTGGACCAAGAAATGCGGTCGCTTGTGGACCATAAATATAAAATCCTGCCCGGATGACCAAAAATGTTGCGTCTTAGAAGCTCTTGATAATCGTGAGTTGTTCTTAGGAACGCTATTGGAGTTGGCTGGTTTGAGATGAAATAATTGAGTGGACTGTATAATGTTTCCAGAAAATTATGGTTTATTGAGTTAAAGAGACATATTTGAATGCTTATTGAAATTTAAATTGACATATTTGATTGCTGAAGCGTTCAGATTTTAACACGGCATAAGTGCCGGAGAATTGAATAGAAATAAGATGGGGGCGTGCATTACAACACGCAAGCCAAAATCGTCTAAATAAATAGTCGCATGGTGAGCATGCTACTAGTATTAAATACTGAAAAAACTTTAAGTAGCCGCGGCGGCGAGTGAATACGAATGATCAGCTCGGAGTCTTGAGTAGAACTGATTTAAATTTAACTGTAGTCAGCCTGTCTGAATCCCGGCTGCCGATAATAAAATTCCATGACATACAAAACATGGCAATAATACATGAGAATACAACAACTAGGTATAATAATTAGTAGTACATAATAATAAGATAATGATCACACAAGATTCAACAATCTGTTACAGGTAACAATACAATGACAAAGACAATAATTTACATGCATGATATTGGAACAACAATCCCCACAAATCCAAAAATACACAACATAGAGTAAGTACAATAGTGAAAAACATAATAATTGATATAATAATATTATAACAATGCCCAAAAAATTCAAAAATACCCAAAAACGTGATTGTGATACATAATATCACAGTAGACATAATAATAGTGTATTAATCATAACAATATAATTCATGTGATCGCCCCGGGCGTGAAGTAGGGTAATGTGATAAAGTTCACATTACTGATAAGTGTCGCATGATGCTCATGCGACTAATCTAGTGCCACCGGAAGTGGGCATAACTTATGAATGGGTCGACGTAGAACACCAAGTGAGGTGCGAACGTCCGCGACGCGCACTATTGAGTCCTGACCCGAGTAAACATTCGTGACTACCACGCGTTTCCACTGAAGGGGGGGAATTGTCATCTAGAATAAGGACGAGTTGTCTGGGAGTCAAATTTTTTGACGTAATGCGCCATTTGTTGCGCTGTTGCAACTGGTGCAAGTAATCTTTTGACCACCTGTTCCAAATGGATTGGGTGAATCTTTGGAGCAGCTGCCATCTGCCCAAACGAGTAATATTGATTTAGGTATAGTCAGGTTCCGGGAGAGCAGTGAGCGGAGAACCAACCAGAAAATGAGCTGGAGTTAAAGGTTCGGGGTCCCTAGAGTCATTGGATATGGCGAACGAGGGGCGTGAGTTAAGGCAAGCCTCTATCTGGGTTAAAATGGTGTAATACTCCTCGAAGGTAAGAATGGTTCCGCCTACCACTCGTCGCAAATGAAACTTGACGCTCTTGACTCCACTTTCCCACAGGCCGCCAAAATGCGGTGCTGAGGGAGGAATAAAGGACCAATTAATGCCTTGGGCACTGGTAAAACCCTGGACGGGCTTCTCAACACCCTTAGACTGCAAAAGTTTATATAATTCGTGAAGCGCACTACTTGCACTACGAAAATTTGTTCCGTTGTCGGAAAATATCTGATCAGGGATACCTCTACGCGCAATAAACCGTTTTAAGGCAAACTACAAAGGCGTCTGATGTCAGATCTGAGACAAGTTCCAAGTGAATGGCCTTAGTGGTCATGCATATAAATAAAGCAATATAAGCATTGGAAGTTGATTTTGAACGCTGCCCGCCATGACGTACAAATATCAGACCGGCATAGTCGACTGCCGATTGGGAAAATGGTTTAGCAGGCGTAACACGGGAGGGGGGTAATTGTCCTAGTAATTGGTTTGCGCCCCTAGCACGGAATCTAAAACAGGTGATACATTTATGTATTACCGAACGTATATAAGATTTGTCATTAAGTATTCAATATTTCCGTCGTAGAGAGAACTGAGTCAATTGTACACCAGAGTGTAATAAACGAAGGTGCTCGCTTTGTATAATTAATTTACTGAGATGAGAGTGTGGGTGTAGTATGATTTGGTGTTTGCTCTCGTAATTGAGCTGAGAGTGCTGAAGGCGTCCCCCTACGCGTAGTATTCCTGATTTGTCCAGAAAGGGGTGAAGAGAAAGAATTTTACTGTTATTAGGGATGCAGCGTTGTTCCTCAAGTTTCTTAATTTCGACGCCAAAGTGCGACTTCTGGGACTGGCGAATAAAAACCAAAAGTGTACCATGTAACTCATGGGAGGTTAAAAAGGAAGTGTTCCTATCCTCTGTAGGAATCCTAGTGTTTCGGATGAATCGACGACAATACGAAAACCCGCGAATGAGTTTTGAGAGCGATGAGTAGTTCTCAACATAATTAGATGTGGATAATGCGACAATCAATGAGGTTTGGACCTGTTTTCGTTGTTCCTGCTCAAGCTCAGGATGAGTGCAGGGAGAATGGGCATCGAAGGCACAGATAGGCCATGATGATGACTCGTGGGATAACCAGGATGGACCATACCACCATTGTGGATGACTGTGTAAAATCCGAGGGAGACAACCACGCGATAAAATGTCGGCAGGGTTGTCCAATGACGATAGATGATGCCAGGTACCCCTTGTAGTGAGGCGCTGTATCTCAGCAACACGGTTGGCGACGAATACCTTCCAACGGGAAGATTGCTGGTGGATCAAGTGTAAGGCTATCATTGAGTCCGAGTAAAAATATAATTCGTCGAATTTGTAATTCACGGCGTCTATGACCTTGGAAGCTAACTGAGCCAACAATAGACAGGCGCAAAGTTCAAGTCGGGGCAGTGTTATCTGTTTCAACGGAGCGACCCTAGATTTAGAACATAACAGGTTTGATGAGATGGCGTGGTTTGAATAGACCGTACGCACGTAAATACAACACGCGTAACCCTTAGCTGACGCGTCGGCAAAGCCGTGGAGCTGGAATGCAATGATTTGCGAATTGTTTAAACTCTTTACAGACCTCGATATTTTAAAGTAAGTGTCTGAAACCAGCTGAGAATAAAGTTCTAACCACTGATTAGATAATGAATCTGATAAGGGTTCGTCCCAACTTGTACCCGTTAACCACAATCGCTGCATAAAATGCTTACACCAGAATGTAACAGGGCCAATGAGACCCAAAGGGTCGTAAATTCCTGCGATGACTGATAATACACCTCTCTTGTTGACCACCTCGGGATTGGCATGTCTCTGGACACTATATAAGAAACTATCTTCGTCCATGTTCCATTGAATGCCTAACGTACGCACAGTTTGATTTTTACTAAAGTCGTGGGAAGAATGAGCGTGCGAAGCTATGATTTTCTGATCGTTGGAGAACCATTTGTGCAATGTAAAACCGTATTGGCTTAGTAACTCTGTGACGTCGGATTTCATTTTGGATAGGATGTGCGGGTTGTCTGAACCGGTCATAAGATCGTCCACATAAAAATCGTTCGCGATAGCTGAACAAGCTATAGGGTATTTAGTTTTATTTTCCTTGGCTATTTGAGCCAGACATCTAACAGCAAGAAATGACGCACTTGCAGCCCCATAGGTGACTGTCCTCAAGGCGTAATGTTGGAGTTCCCTATGGGGGGCATCGCGCCAGACAACGCGCTGCAAATTGGAATCCTTTGGATTAACTAAAATCTGCCGATACATCTTCTCAATGTCCGAAATGAGGACATATCGGTGAGTACGAAATCGAGCCATAATAGACAACAGATCCTGCTGGACCGTGGGACCAACCAACAGTGTGTCGTTCAAAGACAAATTATTTGTTGTTTTGGCGGAGCCGTCGAAAACAACTCGCAATTTAGTAGTTATGCTAGAGACTTTAAAAACTGAATGGTGCGGCAAGTAAAATGTATCTGACTGGTCTACCGATAAATCGTACGCATCAAGTAAAGACATGTGACCAAGGTTTAAATATTCATGCATGAATGCGCTATAACCCTTGTGAAGAGCAGGGTTCTGCTTGAACTTGAGCTCCAGTGATTGGAACCTGCGGATAGCGCCGGAGAGAGAATCGCCTAAATGACAATTATGTAACCTGCGTGGCAGGGATACCACAAATCTGCCATCCTTATTACGGACAGTATTCGATACAAAATGATTCTCGCAATCCGAATCCTCAATGGAGGGAGCGCGAATCGCAACGTCCTCTAACTTCCAAAAGTCCTTTAGTTGCGAGGAAATGGCATTATCATCTTCACATACCATGAATGATGAAACCGGTTTTGTCATATCGACATTAAATGGCAAGTTACCTGCAAGAATGAATCCCAACTTAGTCTCCTGTATTATGGGGAAATGTGGGCTCCGGATAAATTTGACAGGTTCAATTAATTGCAAGTAATACTGAGCACCGAGCAATATATCGATTTGCGACGAAAAGTTCAGCTGCGGGTCAGCTAGAAATATGCCCTTTGGTAAGTTTAGGGAGGAGAGGTCAAATGATTCAGCAGGGAGATTATTAGTGATACTGGGAAGCACAGCGCAATGTATGTTCAAATTAAAATTTTTATAACGTGAATGCAATCTTACTCTGGTACTGACATCAGCTTGAGATAGTGAATTATTTATACCCGTGATGGGTAATTGAGATTTAATCAGTTTTAGACCCATGCGGCGAGCGAAACTCATGGTGCAGAAATTAGCTTGCGATCCTGAGTCCAATAAAATCCTAACTGGGTGCTTCCTACCTGCTTGGTCAGTTGTCATGCAGACTGCGGTGGACAATAATATCGATCTGTTTGTTTGCAATTTTAACGAACACTGATTGTTACTGGACGAAGCGTTATTGCTAGATATATGGATCATTGTGTGATGGCGTTTAGCACACGTTCTGCAAGAAAATTTGGAGGGACAGTGTGCAAGGTCGTGGCCTGGGCGTATGCAGTTTAGGCAAAGTTTATTTTTAATTAGGACATTTTTTCTCTCGAGAGGAGTAATCGCTACAAATTGCGGACACTCAGTAAGACGGTTTTTAGCCTTGCACAGCTGACATATGTTATTGCCGATATGAGCATGGAATGCAGTCCTATTAACATTAATCGGTTTAATTGCTTTGCGATATGGACTCTTATCGCTAACGTGTATCTTGTTTACGGCGCTGGGCACGCTATCTAAGTTTTGTAATACCTGCCTTCGGTTATTTAAAAATTTTATAAAATTACTAAAATTAGGAAGTCGCTCGTCCGACAAGCCTTCTTTCCAGAGCCGACACGTATGAGTATCGAGTTTCTGCGTTAAGTGTTAAACTAAAATCATTTCAAATGTATTTACGGGTAGATTTAATGAATTTAAGGCATTTATATTTGCAGTGATCTCGTCAATGAACCTAGAAATGCTAACCCTTGACTCTTGTTGTACGGACTTGACGCCCAAGACATTCCCTATGTGATGGGCTGATACAATTAATTTGCTATCGTATCTGTTTTTTAATAAATCAATGGCTACTGCATAATTTTCATGAGTTATTGGAAGAGATTTTATTACATTTAATGCCTCGCCACTCAATGAAGAGTGTAAGTAGTGTAATTTTTGAATATCTGTCAGATCAGTTCTGACGTGTATTAACTCCACAAATATATTTTAATAGTGTCGCAAATCAATAATGCTTCCTGAGAAGGAAGGCAATTTAATCGGTTCTAATTGTACCGGGGGGGGTTTTAATTGGCTTAATTTCGGTTTGAATTAACGGTTTCTGGTTCACCTCCTCTACTTGTTTCAATAAATGGTGCAATTTGCATTCGATATTGCAGAGATCATCCTCGGTTTGAACTCTGTTACTGACTGGAGCGAAATCTGAATCGTCAGCCTCGATTTGAGTCTGAATATTGTCATATTTAGCGGACAATTCCATCAAATGGCGGAGCTTTATTTTTAACGCATGATGATCGCTTATGTCTGGATCGAAGTTATCCGCGAAAGTATTCACGCGAGATATGGAGGCCTTAATGGTGCCCCGTTTCTTTATCAACGCCTTCACATCAGCCATGAGCGAAATTTTAAAATGCAAACAGAAACCGAAAATTAAATGCAGGGAAGGTGAACAGTCATTGGAATTTAGAATAATTTACTACAATTTAATATAATGCGGGAGCCAGTGATCTATGTACACCTTAATATATAACTGATTATAATAGGTACTTAATTTGCTTAAAACTAGTGGTGAATGTTATCGAAAATATAAATCATTCGACCTGATAATAAGTTTATGGCCACTTGACAATGATATGTGTTTCTGTAGAACTTATTAATAATGTTGTATTAAATGTTATTAACTGTGTACCAAAAAAGTTACTTAGATTGTTATAATTATGTGAAAAGATCATAAAAAATAAAAGTTCATAATCACGTGGACGTTGATCCAGGCGTGCTGAAGCTGGCTTCGATCCCGCTGCTCGATCCTGTTAGGAGTTGTTGCACCTCTTGTCTCTACCGGTCAGATGACGCCTGAGGTTGCAGCTCTCCATAATTTTAAAGCTGTGGAACTTTTTTGATGTAGAATAACTAATGCTGTCCTGCCGTGCCCCATCGTCTCTGGTTTACTGCTCTGCAGAATCTTGTAGTGTTGATTGTGAAGTAATTTTTGAAAATAACAGAGGCACGCAACTGTCAGCAATCCAAAGTTGAGAATGTTGGGGCTTGAACCAAACGCCGTTTGGGCCCATTAAATGAAATATTAATGTTGTCGCTGTGGACAAAAAATGTTGCCCGTAAGGCCAAAATAATATCCGGTTTGGAGGACCAAAAATGCGGTCGCAGTGGACCAAGAAATGCGGTCGCTTGTGGACCATAAATATAAAATCCTGCCCGGATGACCAAAAATGTTGCGTCTTAGAAGCTCTTGATAATCGTGAGTTGTTCTTAGGAACGCTATTGGAGTTGGCTGGTTTGAGATGAAATAATTGAGTGGACTGTATAATGTTTCCAGAAAATTATGGTTTATTGAGTTAAAGAGACATATTTGAATGCTTATTGAAATTTAAATTGACATATTTGATTGCTGAAGCGTTCAGATTTTAACACGGCATAAGTGCCGGAGAATTGAATAGAAATAAGATGGGGGCGTGCATTACAACACGCAAGCCAAAATCGTCTAAATAAATAGTCGCATGGTGAGCATGCTACTAGTATTAAATACTGAAAAAACTTTAAGTAGCCGCGGCGGCGAGTGAATACGAATGATCAGCTCGGAGTCTTGAGTAGAACTGATTTAAATTTAACTGTAGTCAGCCTGTCTGAATCCCGGCTGCCGATAATAAAATTCCATGACATACAAAACATGGCAATAATACATGAGAATACAACAACTAGGTATAATAATTAGTAGTACATAATAATAAGATAATGATCACACAAGATTCAACAATCTGTTACAGGTAACAATACAATGACAAAGACAATAATTTACATGCATGATATTGGAACAACAATCCCCACAAATCCAAAAATACACAACATAGAGTAAGTACAATAGTGAAAAACATAATAATTGATATAATAATATTATAACAATGCCCAAAAAATTCAAAAATACCCAAAAACGTGATTGTGATACATAATATCACAGTAGACATAATAATAGTGTATTAATCATAACAATATAATTCATGTGATCGCCCCGGGCGTGAAGTAGGGTAATGTGATAAAGTTCACATTACTGATAAGTGTCGCATGATGCTCATGCGACTAATCTAGTGCCACCGGAAGTGGGCATAACTTATGAATGGGTCGACGTAGAACACCAAGTGAGGTGCGAACGTCCGCGACGCGCACTATTGAGTCCTGACCCGAGTAAACATTCGTGACTACCACGCGTTTCCACTGAAGGGGGGGAATTGTCATCTAGAATAAGGACGAGTTGTCTGGGAGTCAAATTTTTTGACGTAATGCGCCATTTGTTGCGCTGTTGCAACTGGTGCAAGTAATCTTTTGACCACCTGTTCCAAATGGATTGGGTGAATCTTTGGAGCAGCTGCCATCTGCCCAAACGAGTAATATTGATTTAGGTATAGTCAGGTTCCGGGAGAGCAGTGAGCGGAGAACCAACCAGAAAATGAGCTGGAGTTAAAGGTTCGGGGTCCCTAGAGTCATTGGATATGGCGAACGAGGGGCGTGAGTTAAGGCAAGCCTCTATCTGGGTTAAAATGGTGTAATACTCCTCGAAGGTAAGAATGGTTCCGCCTACCACTCGTCGCAAATGAAACTTGACGCTCTTGACTCCACTTTCCCACAGGCCGCCAAAATGCGGTGCTGAGGGAGGAATAAAGGACCAATTAATGCCTTGGGCACTGGTAAAACCCTGGACGGGCTTCTCAACACCCTTAGACTGCAAAAGTTTATATAATTCGTGAAGCGCACTACTTGCACTACGAAAATTTGTTCCGTTGTCGGAAAATATCTGATCAGGGATACCTCTACGCGCAATAAACCGTTTTAAGGCAAACTATAAAGGCGTCTGATGTCAGATCTGAGACAAGTTCCAAGTGAATGGCCTTAGTGGTCATGCATATAAATAAAGCAATATAAGCATTGGAAGTTGATTTTGAACGCTGCCCGCCATGACGTACAAATATCAGACCGGCATAGTCGACTGCCGATTGGGAAAATGGTTTAGCAGGCGTAACACGGGAGGGGGGTAATTGTCCTAGTAATTGGTTTGCGCCCCTAGCACGGAATCTAAAACAGGTGATACATTTATGTATTACCGAACGTATATAAGATTTGTCATTAAGTATTCAATATTTCCGTCGTAGAGAGAACTGAGTCAATTGTACACCAGAGTGTAATAAACGAAGGTGCTCGCTTTGTATAATTAATTTACTGAGATGAGAGTGTGGGTGTAGTATGATTTGGTGTTTGCTCTCGTAATTGAGCTGAGAGTGCTGAAGGCGTCCCCCTACGCGTAGTATTCCTGATTTGTCCAGAAAGGGGTGAAGAGAAAGAATTTTACTGTTATTAGGGATGCAGCGTTGTTCCTCAAGTTTCTTAATTTCGACGCCAAAGTGCGACTTCTGGGACTGGCGAATAAAAACCAAAAGTGTACCATGTAACTCATGGGAGGTTAAAAAGGAAGTGTTCCTATCCTCTGTAGGAATCCTAGTGTTTCGGATGAATCGACGACAATACGAAAACCCGCGAATGAGTTTTGAGAGCGATGAGTAGTTCTCAACATAATTAGATGTGGATAATGCGACAATCAATGAGGTTTGGACCTGTTTTCGTTGTTCCTGCTCAAGCTCAGGATGAGTGCAGGGAGAATGGGCATCGAAGGCACAGATAGGCCATGATGATGACTCGTGGGATAACCAGGATGGACCATACCACCATTGTGGATGACTGTGTAAAATCCGAGGGAGACAACCACGCGATAAAATGTCGGCAGGGTTGTCCAATGACGATAGATGATGCCAGGTACCCCTTGTAGTGAGGCGCTGTATCTCAGCAACACGGTTGGCGACGAATACCTTCCAACGGGAAGATTGCTGGTGGATCAAGTGTAAGGCTATCATTGAGTCCGAGTAAAAATATAATTCGTCGAATTTGTAATTCACGGCGTCTATGACCTTGGAAGCTAACTGAGCCAACAATAGACAGGCGCAAAGTTCAAGTCGGGGCAGTGTTATCTGTTTCAACGGAGCGACCCTAGATTTAGAACATAACAGGTTTGATGAGATGGCGTGGTTTGAATAGACCGTACGCACGTAAATACAACACGCGTAACCCTTAGCTGACGCGTCGGCAAAGCCGTGGAGCTGGAATGCAATGATTTGCGAATTGTTTAAACTCTTTACAGACCTCGATATTTTAAAGTAAGTGTCTGAAACCAGCTGAGAATAAAGTTCTAACCACTGATTAGATAATGAATCTGATAAGGGTTCGTCCCAACTTGTACCCGTTAACCACAATCGCTGCATAAAATGCTTACACCAGAATGTAACAGGGCCAATGAGACCCAAAGGGTCGTAAATTCCTGCGATGACTGATAATACACCTCTCTTGTTGACCACCTCGGGATTGGCATGTCTCTGGACACTATATAAGAAACTATCTTCGTCCATGTTCCATTGAATGCCTAACGTACGCACAGTTTGATTTTTACTAAAGTCGTGGGAAGAATGAGCGTGCGAAGCTATGATTTTCTGATCGTTGGAGAACCATTTGTGCAATGTAAAACCGTATTGGCTTAGTAACTCTGTGACGTCGGATTTCATTTTGGATAGGATGTGCGGGTTGTCTGAACCGGTCATAAGATCGTCCACATAAAAATCGTTCGCGATAGCTGAACAAGCTATAGGGTATTTAGTTTTATTTTCCTTGGCTATTTGAGCCAGACATCTAACAGCAAGAAATGACGCACTTGCAGCCCCATAGGTGACTGTCCTCAAGGCGTAATGTTGGAGTTCCCTATGGGGGGCATCGCGCCAGACAACGCGCTGCAAATTGGAATCCTTTGGATTAACTAAAATCTGCCGATACATCTTCTCAATGTCCGAAATGAGGACATATCGGTGAGTACGAAATCGAGCCATAATAGACAACAGATCCTGCTGGACCGTGGGACCAACCAACAGTGTGTCGTTCAAAGACAAATTATTTGTTGTTTTGGCGGAGCCGTCGAAAACAACTCGCAATTTAGTAGTTATGCTAGAGACTTTAAAAACTGAATGGTGCGGCAAGTAAAATGTATCTGACTGGTCTACCGATAAATCGTACGCATCAAGTAAAGACATGTGACCAAGGTTTAAATATTCATGCATGAATGCGCTATAACCCTTGTGAAGAGCAGGGTTCTGCTTGAACTTGAGCTCCAGTGATTGGAACCTGCGGATAGCGCCGGAGAGAGAATCGCCTAAATGACAATTATGTAACCTGCGTGGCAGGGATACCACAAATCTGCCATCCTTATTACGGACAGTATTCGATACAAAATGATTCTCGCAATCCGAATCCTCAATGGAGGGAGCGCGAATCGCAACGTCCTCTAACTTCCAAAAGTCCTTTAGTTGCGAGGAAATGGCATTATCATCTTCACATACCATGAATGATGAAACCGGTTTTGTCATATCGACATTAAATGGCAAGTTACCTGCAAGAATGAATCCCAACTTAGTCTCCTGTATTATGGGGAAATGTGGGCTCCGGATAAATTTGACAGGTTCAATTAATTGCAAGTAATACTGAGCACCGAGCAATATATCGATTTGCGACGAAAAGTTCAGCTGCGGGTCAGCTAGAAATATGCCCTTTGGTAAGTTTAGGGAGGAGAGGTCAAATGATTCAGCAGGGAGATTATTAGTGATACTGGGAAGCACAGCGCAATGTATGTTCAAATTAAAATTTTTATAACGTGAATGCAATCTTACTCTGGTACTGACATCAGCTTGAGATAGTGAATTATTTATACCCGTGATGGGTAATTGAGATTTAATCAGTTTTAGACCCATGCGGCGAGCGAAACTCATGGTGCAGAAATTAGCTTGCGATCCTGAGTCCAATAAAATCCTAACTGGGTGCTTCCTACCTGCTTGGTCAGTTGTCATGCAGACTGCGGTGGACAATAATATCGATCTGTTTGTTTGCAATTTTAACGAACACTGATTGTTACTGGACGAAGCGTTATTGCTAGATATATGGATCATTGTGTGATGGCGTTTAGCACACGTTCTGCAAGAAAATTTGGAGGGACAGTGTGCAAGGTCGTGGCCTGGGCGTATGCAGTTTAGGCAAAGTTTATTTTTAATTAGGACATTTTTTCTCTCGAGAGGAGTAATCGCTACAAATTGCGGACACTCAGTAAGACGGTTTTTAGCCTTGCACAGCTGACATATGTTATTGCCGATATGAGCATGGAATGCAGTCCTATTAACATTAATCGGTTTAATTGCTTTGCGATATGGACTCTTATCGCTAACGTGTATCTTGTTTACGGCGCTGGGCACGCTATCTAAGTTTTGTAATACCTGCCTTCGGTTATTTAAAAATTTTATAAAATTACTAAAATTAGGAAGTCGCTCGTCCGACAAGCCTTCTTTCCAGAGCCGACACGTATGAGTATCGAGTTTCTGCGTTAAGTGTTAAACTAAAATCATTTCAAATGTATTTACGGGTAGATTTAATGAATTTAAGGCATTTATATTTGCAGTGATCTCGTCAATGAACCTAGAAATGCTAACCCTTGACTCTTGTTGTACGGACTTGACGCCCAAGACATTCCCTATGTGATGGGCTGATACAATTAATTTGCTATCGTATCTGTTTTTTAATAAATCAATGGCTACTGCATAATTTTCATGAGTTATTGGAAGAGATTTTATTACATTTAATGCCTCGCCACTCAATGAAGAGTGTAAGTAGTGTAATTTTTGAATATCTGTCAGATCAGTTCTGACGTGTATTAACTCCACAAATATATTTTAATAGTGTCGCAAATCAATAATGCTTCCTGAGAAGGAAGGCAATTTAATCGGTTCTAATTGTACCGGGGGGGGGGGTTAATTGGCTTAATTTCGGTTTGAATTAACGGTTTCTGGTTCACCTCCTCTACTTGTTTCAATAAATGGTGCAATTTGCATTCGATATTGCAGAGATCATCCTCGGTTTGAACTCTGTTACTGACTGGAGCGAAATCTGAATCGTCAGCCGCGATTTGAGTCTGAATATCGTCATATTTAGCGGACAATTCCATCAAATGGCGGAGCTTTATTTTTAACGCATGATGATCGCTTATGTCTGGATCGAAGTTATCCGCGAAAGTATTCACGCGAGATATGGAGGCCTTAATGGTGCCCCGTTTCTTTATCAACGCCTTCACATCAGCCATGAGCGAAATTTTTAAATGCAAACAGAAACCGAAAATTAAATGCAGGGAAGTTGAACAGTCATTGGAATTTAGAATAATTTACTACAATTTAATATAATGCGGGAGCCAGTGATCTATGTACACCTTAATATATAACTGATTATAATAGGTACTTAATTTGCTTAAAACTAGTGGTGAATGTTATCGAAAATATAAATCATTCGACCTGAAAATAAGTTTATGGCCACTTGACAATGATATGTGTTTCTGTAGAACTTATTAATAATGTTGTATTAAATGTTATTAACTGTGTACCAAAAAAGTTACTTAGATTGTTATAATTATGTGGAAAGATCATAAAAAATAAAAGTTCATAATCACGTGGACGTTGATCCAGGCGTGCTGAAGCTGGCTTCGATCCCGCTGCTCGATCCTGTTAGGAGTTGTTGCACCTCTTGTCTCTACCGGTCAGATGACGCCTGATGTTGCAGCTCTCCATAATTTTAAAGCTGTGGAACTTTTTTGATGTAGAATAACTAATGCTGTCCTGCCGTGCCCCATCGTCTCTGGTTTACTGCTCTGCAGAATCTTGTAGTGTTGATTGTGAAGTAATTTTTGAAAATAACAGAGGCACGCAACTGTCAGCAATCCAAAGTTGAGAATGTTGGGGCTTGAACCAAACGCCGTTTGGGCCCATTAAATGAAATATTAATGTTGTCGCTGTGGACAAAAAATGTTGCCCGTAAGGCCAAAATAATATCCGGTTTGGAGGACCAAAAATGCGGTCGCAGTGGACCAAGAAATGCGGTCGCTTGTGGACCATAAATATAAAATCCTGCCCGGATGACCAAAAATGTTGCGTCTTAGAAGCTCTTGATAATCGTGAGTTGTTCTTAGGAACGCTATTGGAGTTGGCTGGTTTGAGATGAAATAATTGAGTGGACTGTATAATGTTTCCAGAAAATTATGGTTTATTGAGTTAAAGAGACATATTTGAATGCTTATTGAAATTTAAATTGACATATTTGATTGCTGAAGCGTTCAGATTTTAACACGGCATAAGTGCCGGAGAATTTAATAGAAATAAGATGGGGGCGTGCATTACAACACGCAAGCCAAAATCGTCTAAATAAATAGTCGCATGGTGAGCATGCTACTAGTATTAAATACTGAAAAAACTTTAAGTAGCCGCGGCGGTGAGTGAATACGAATGATCAGCTCGGAGTCTTGAGTAGAACTGATTTAAATTTAACTGTAGTCAGCCTGTCTGAATCCCGGCTGCCGATAATAAAATTCCATGACATACAAAACATGGCAATAATACATGAGAATACAACAATTAGGTATAATAATTAGTAGTACATAATAATAAGATAATGATCACACAAGATTCAACAATCTGTTACAGGTAACAATACAATGACAAAGACAATAATTTACATGCATGATATTGGAATAACAATCCCCACAAATCCAAAAATACACAACATAGAGTAAGTACAATAGTGAAAAACATAATAATTGATATAATAATATTATGACAATGCCTAAAAAATTCAAAAATACCCCAAAACATGATTGTGATACATAATATCACAATAGACATAATAATAGTGTATTAATCATAACAATATAATTCATGTGATCGCCCCGGGCGTGAAGTAGGGTAATGTGATAAAGTTCACATTACTGATAAGTGTCGCATGATGCTCATGCGACTAATCTAGTGCCACCGGAAGTGGGCATAACTTATGAATGGGTCGACGTAGAACACCAAGTGAGGTGCGAACGTCCGCGACGCTCACTATTGAGTCCTGACCCGAGTAAACATTCGTGACTACCCCGCGTTTCCACTGAAGGGGGGGAATTGTCATCTAGAATAAGGACGAGTTGTCCGGGAGTCAAAGTTTTTGACGTAATGCGCCATTTGTTGCGCTGTTGCAACTGGTGCAAGTAATCTTTTGACCACCTGTTCCAAATGGATTGGGTGAATCTTTGGAGCAGCTGCCATCTGCCCAAACGAGTAATATTGATTTAGGAATAGTCAGGTTCCGGGAGAGCAGTGAGCGGAGAACCAACCAGAAAATGAGCTGGAGTTAAAGGTTCGGGGTCCCTAGAGTCATTGGATATGTCGAACAAGGGGCGTGAGTTAAGGCAAGCCTCTATCTGGGTTAAAATGGTGTAATACTCCTCGAAGGTAAGAATGGTTCCGCCTACCACTCGTCGCAAATGAAACTTGACGCTCTTGACTCCGCTTTCCCACAGGCCGCCAAAATGCGGTGCTGAGGGAGGAATAAAGGACCAATTAATGCCTTGGGCACTGGTAAAACCCTGGACGGGCTTCTCAACACCCTTAGACTGCAAAAGTTTATATAATTCGTGAAGCGCACTACTTGCACTACGAAAATTTGTTCGGTTGTCGGAAAATATCTGATCAGGGATACCTCTACGCGCAATAAACCGTTTTAAGGCAGCTATAAAGGCGTCTGATGTCAGATCTGAGACAAGTTCCAAGTGAATGGCCTTAGTGGTCATGCATATAAATAAAGCAATATAAGCATTGGAAGTTGATTTTGAACGCTGCCCGCCATGACGTACAAATATCAGACCGGCATAGTCGACTGCCGATTGGGAAAATGGTTTAGCAGGCGTAACACGGGAGGGGGTAATTGTCCTAGTAATTGGTTTGCGCCCCTAGCACGGAATCTAAAACAGGTGATACATTTATGTATTACCGAACGTATATAAGATTTGTCATTAAGTATTCAATATTTCCGTCGTAGAGAGAACTGAGTCAATTGTACACCAGAGTGTAATAAACGAAGGTGCTCGCTTTGTATAATTAATTTACTGAGATGAGAGTGTGGGTGTAGTATGATTTGGTGTTTGCTCTCGTAATTGAGCTGAGAGTGCTGAAGGCGTCCCCCTACGCGTAGTATTCCTGATTTGTCCAGAAAGGGGTGAAGAGAAAGAATTTTACTGTTATTAGGGATGCAGCGTTGTTCCTCAAGTTTCTTAATTTCGACGCCAAAGTGCGACTTCTGGGACTGGCGAATAAAAACCAAAAGTGTACCATGTAACTCATGGGAGGTTAAAAAGGAAGTGTTCCTATCCTCTGTAGGAATCCTAGTGTTTCGGATGAATCGACGACAATACGAAAACCCGCGAATGAGTTTTGAGAGCGATGAGTAGTTCTCAACATAATTAGATGTGGATAATGCGACAATCAATGAGGTTTGGACCTGTTTTCGTTGTTCCTGCTCAAGCTCAGGATGAGTGCAGGGAGAATGGGCATCGAAGGCACAGATAGGCCATGATGATGACTCGTGGGATAACCAGGATGGACCATACCACCATTGTGGATGACTGTGTAAAATCCGAGGGAGACAACCACGCGATAAAATGTCGGCAGGGTTGTCCAATGACGATAGATGATGCCAGGTACCCCTTGTAGTGAGGCGCTGTATCTCAGCAACACGGTTGGCGACGAATACCTTCCAACGGGAAGATTGCTGGTGGATCAAGTGTAAGGCTATCATTGAGTCCGAGTAAAAATATAATTCGTCGAATTTGTAATTCACGGCGTCTATGACCTTGGAAGCTAACTGAGCCAACAATAGACAGGCGCAAAGTTCAAGTCGGGGCAGTGTTATCTGTTTCAACGGAGCGACCCTAGATTTAGAACATAACAGGTTTGATGAGATGGCGTGGTTTGAATAGACCGTACGCACGTAAATACAACACGCGTAACCCTTAGCTGACGCGTCGGCAAAGCCGTGGAGCTGGAATGCAATGATTTGCGAATTGTTTAAACTCTTTACAGACCTCGATATTTTAAAGTAAGTGTCTGAAACCAGCTGAGAATAAAGTTCTAACCACTGATTAGATAATGAATCTGATAAGGGTTCGTCCCAACTTGTACCCGTTAACCACAATCGCTGCATAAAATGCTTACACCAGAATGTAACAGGGCCAATGAGACCCAAAGGGTCGTAAATTCCTGCGATGACTGATAATACACCTCTCTTGTTGACCACCTCGGGATTGGCATGTCTCTGGACACTATATAAGAAACTATCTTCGTCCATGTTCCATTGAATGCCTAACGTACGCACAGTTTGATTTTTACTAAAGTCGTGGGAAGAATGAGCGTGCGAAGCTATGATTTTCTGATCGTTGGAGAACCATTTGTGCAATGTAAAACCGTATTGGCTTAGTAACTCTGTGACGTCGGATTTCATTTTGGATAGGATGTGCGGGTTGTCTGAACCGGTCATAAGATCGTCCACATAAAAATCGTTCGCGATAGCTGAACAACAAGCTATAGGGTATTTAGTTTTATTTTCCTTGGCTATTTGAGCCAGACATCTAACAGCAAGAAATGACGCACTTGCAGCCCCATAGGTGACTGTCCTCAAGGCGTAATGTTGGAGTTCCCTATGGGGGGCATCGCGCCAGACAACGCGCTGCAAATTGGAATCCTTTGGATTAACTAAAATCTGCCGATACATCTTCTCAATGTCCGAAATGAGGACATATCGGTGAGTACGAAATCGAGCCATAATAGACAACAGATCCTGCTGGACCGTGGGACCAACCAACAGTGTGTCGTTCAAAGACAAATTATTTGTTGTTTTGGCGGAGCCGTCGAAAACAACTCGCAATTTAGTAGTTATGCTAGAGACTTTAAAAACTGAATGGTGCGGCAAGTAAAATGTATCTGACTGGTCTACCGATAAATCGTACGCATCAAGTAAAGACATGTGACCAAGGTTTAAATATTCATGCATGAATGCGCTATAACCCTTGTGAAGAGCAGGGTTCTGCTTGAACTTGAGCTCCAGTGATTGGAACCTGCGGATAGCGCCGGAGAGAGAATCGCCTAAATGACAATTATGTAACCTGCGTGGCAGGGATACCACAAATCTGCCATCCTTATTACGGACAGTATTCGATACAAAATGATTCTCGCAATCCGAATCCTCAATGGAGGGAGCGCGAATCGCAACGTCCTCTAACTTCCAAAAGTCCTTTAGTTGCGAGGAAATGGCATTATCATCTTCACATACCATGAATGATGAAACCGGTTTTGTCATATCGACATTAAATGGCAAGTTACCTGCAAGAATGAATCCCAACTTAGTCTCCTGTATTATGGGGAAATGTGGGCTCCGGATAAATTTGACAGGTTCAATTAATTGCAAGTAATACTGAGCACCGAGCAATATATCGATTTGCGACGAAAAGTTCAGCTGCGGGTCAGCTAGAAATATGCCCTTTGGTAAGTTTAGGGAGGAGAGGTCAAATGATTCAGCAGGGAGATTATTAGTGATACTGGGAAGCACAGCGCAATGTATGTTCAAATTAAAATTTTTATAACGTGAATGCAATCTTACTCTGGTACTGACATCAGCTTGAGATAGTGAATTATTTATACCCGTGATGGGTAATTGAGATTTAATCAGTTTTAGACCCATGCGGCGAGCGAAACTCATGGTGCAGAAATTAGCTTGCGATCCTGAGTCCAATAAAATCCTAACTGGGTGCTTCCTACCTGCTTGGTCAGTTGTCATGCAGACTGCGGTGGACAATAATATCGATCTGTTTGTTTGCAATTTTAACGAACACTGATTGTTACTGGACGAAGCGTTATTGCTAGATATATGGATCATTGTGTGATGGCGTTTAGCACACGTTCTGCAAGAAAATTTGGAGGGACAGTGTGCAAGGTCGTGGCCTGGGCGTATGCAGTTTAGGCAAAGTTTATTTTTAATTAGGACATTTTTTCTCTCGAGAGGAGTAATCGCTACAAATTGCGGACACTCAGTAAGACGGTTTTTAGCCTTGCACAGCTGACATATGTTATTGCCGATATGAGCATGGAATGCAGTCCTATTAACATTAATCGGTTTAATTGCTTTGCGATATGGACTCTTATCGCTAACGTGTATCTTGTTTACGGCGCTGGGCACGCTATCTAAGTTTTGTAATACCTGCCTTCGGTTATTTAAAAATTTTATAAAATTACTAAAATTAGGAAGTCGCTCGTCCGACAAGCCTTCTTTCCAGAGCCGACACGTATGAGTATCGAGTTTCTGCGTTAAGTGTTAAACTAAAATCATTTCAAATGTATTTACGGGTAGATTTAATGAATTTAAGGCATTTATATTTGCAGTGATCTCGTCAATGAACCTAGAAATGCTAACCCTTGACTCTTGTTGTACGGACTTGACGCCCAAGACATTCCCTATGTGATGGGCTGATACAATTAATTTGCTATCGTATCTGTTTTTTAATAAATCAATGGCTACTGCATAATTTTCATGAGTTATTGGAAGAGATTTTATTACATTTAATGCCTCGCCACTCAATGAAGAGTGTAAGTAGTGTAATTTTTGAATATCTGTCAGATCAGTTCTGACGTGTATTAACTCCACAAATATATTTTAATAGTGTCGCAAATCAATACTGCTTCCTGAGAAGGAAGGCAATTTAATCGGTTCTAATTGTACCGGGGGGGGGGTTTAATTGGCTTAATTTCGGTTTGAATTAACGGTTTCTGGTTCACCTCCTCTACTTGTTTCAATAAATGGTGCAATTTGCATTCGATATTGCAGAGATCATCCTCGGTTTGAACTCTGTTACTGACTGGAGCGAAATCTGAATCGTCAGCCTCGATTTGAGTCTGAATATCGTCATATTTAGCGGACAATTCCATCAAATGGCGGAGCTTTATTTTTAACGCATGATGATCGCTTATGTCTGGATCGAAGTTATCCGCGAAAGTATTCACGCGAGATATGGAGGCCTTAATGGTGCCCCGTTTCTTTATCAACGCCTTCACATCAGCCATGAGCGAAATTTTAAAATGCAAACAGAAATCGAAAATTAAATGCAGGGAAGGTGAACAGTCATTGGAATTTAGAATAATTTACTACAATTTAATATAATGCGGGAGCCAGTGATCTATGTACACCTTAATATATAACTGATTATAATAGGTACTTAATTTGCTTAAAACTAGTGGTGAATGTTATCGAAAATATAAATCATTCGACCTGATAATAAGTTTATGGCCACTTGACAATGATATGTGTTTCTGTAGAACTTATTAATAATGTTGTATTAAATGTTATTAACTGTGTACCAAAAAAGTTACTTAGATTGTTATAATTATGTGAAAAGATCATAAAAAATAAAAGTTCATAATCACGTGGACGTTGATCCAGGCGTGCTGAAGCTGGCTTCGATCCCGCTGCTCGATCCTGTTAGGAGTTGTTGCACCTCTTGTCTCTACCGGTCAGATGACGCCTGATGTTGCAGCTCTCCATAATTTTAAAGCTGTGGAACTTTTTTGATGTAGAATAACTAATGCTGTCCTGCCGTGCCCCATCGTCTCTGGTTTACTGCTCTGCAGAATCTTGTAGTGTTGATTGTGAAGTAATTTTTGAAAATAACAGAGGCACGCAACTGTCAGCAATCCAAAGTTGAGAATGTTGGGGCTTGAACTAAACGCCGTTTGGGCCCATTAAATGAAATATTAATGTTGTCGCTGTGGACAAAAAATGTTGCCCGTAAGGCCAAAATAATATCCGGTTTGGAGGACCAAAAATGCGGTCGCAGTGGACCAAGAAATGCGGTCGCTTGTGGACCATAAATATAAAATCCTGCCCGGATGACCAAAAATGTTGCGTCTTAGAAGCTCTTGATAATCGTGAGTTGTTCTTAGGAACGCTATGAAATAATTGAGTGGACTGTATAATGTTTCCAGAAAATTATGGTTTATTGAGTTAAAGAGACATATTTGAATGCTTATTGAAATTTAAATTGACATATTTGATTGCTGAAGCGTTCAGATTTTAACACGGCATAAGTGCCGGAGAATTGAATAGAAATAAGATGGGGGCGTGCATTACAACACGCAAGCCAAAATCGTCTAAATAAATAGTCGCATGGTGAGCATGCTACTAGTATTAAATACTGAAAAAACTTTAAGTAGCCGCGGCGGCGAGTGAATACGAATGATCAGCTCGGAGTCTTGAGTAGAACTGATTTAAATTTAACTGTAGTCAGCCTGTCTGAATCCCGGCTGCCGATAATAAAATTCCATGACATACAAAACATGGCAATAATACATGAGAATACAACAATTAGGTATAATAATTAGTAGTACATAATAATAAGATAATGATCACACAAGATTCAACAATCTGTTACAGGTAACAATACAATGACAAAGACAATAATTTACATGCATGATATTGGAATAACAATCCCCACAAATCCAAAAATACACAACATAGAGTAAGTACAATAGTGAAAAACATAATAATTGATATAATAATATTATAACAATGCCCAAAAAATTCAAAAATACCCAAAAACATGATTGTGATACATAATATCACAATAGACATAATAATAGTGTATTAATCATAACAATATAATTCATGTGATCGCCCCGGGCGTGAAGTAGGGTAATGTGATAAAGTTCACATTACTGATAAGTGTCGCATGATGCTCATGCGACTAATCTAGTGCCACCGGAAGTGGGCATAACTTATGAATGGGTCGACGTAGAACACCAAGTGAGGTGCGAACGTCCGCGACGCGCACTATTGAGTCCTGACCCGAGTAAACATTCGTGACTACCCGGCGTTTCCACTGAAGGGGGGGAATTGTCATCTAGAATAAGGACGAGTTGTCTGGGAGTCAAATTTTTTGACGTAATGCGCCATTTGTTGCGCTGTTGCAACTGGTGCAAGTAATCTTTTGACCACCTGTTCCAAATGGATTGGGTGAATCTTTGGAGCAGTTGCCATCTGCCCAAACGAGTAATATTGATTTAGGAATAGTCAGGTTCCGGGAGAGCAGTGAGCGGAGAACCAACCAGAAAATGAGCTGGAGTTAAGGTTCGGGGTCCCTAGAGTCATTGGATATGGCGAACGAGGGGCGTGAGTTAAGGCAAGCCTCTATCTGGGTTAAAATGGTGTAATACTCCTCGAAGGTAAGAATGGTTCCGCCTACCACTCGTCGCAAATGAAACTTGACGCTCTTGACTCCACTTTCCCACAGGCCGCCAAAATGCGGTGCTGAGGGAGGAATAAAGGACCAATTAATGCCTTGGGCACTGGTAAAACCCTGGACGGGCTTCTCAACACCCTTAGACTGCAAAAGTTTATATAAAATATAAATATATAAAAGTTTATGTAAAATATAACAGTGTGTCTGAGTGTGAAAGTGTGTCTGTGTTTCTTACCACTGCGTCCTCGCACGGCGATGTACCTCACGATATTTTGGCCCGTAGCGAACGTACTGGGGACCAGGTATCGTGATTCCCGATTTGAGGTTCAAACGTAGTGGATAATCTCCGGGTGGCGCCAAATTGTTTATAGAAAAAATTAAAATGGTTTGCTTATCAATGTTTTCTTTGAACGAGGCGACGATTTCAATCTGTCCCGCCTTTTCTCAATTTCTTGTCAATCGAGATAGCGGTTGCTGGATTCGCTACTTGAGCGCTAGCCGTCGCATTGGAGACCTTCACTAGACATTATATTTTTAAACATACACTTTGCTAATAGAAATAAAACACGATTTAACACACACAGTATAAATTTATTATTAATAAGAAGCTAATATTTTATAGACACAAGTTGTAATTAGTTTGTTCATATATAATTCTGCACCGGATAATTCTTTATAAGACTCTTACTCAAGGTTAAACGATCGACTTTTGAATACAAATAAACAGTAATGGCGTTCTATCTTGCCAATCAACAAATATTTCTGTCGATGTTTGTGAGTTGTTTGGATCACGTTAAAAGGTTCAGATGCAGTTACGACATTAAAAATACACAACCTTACAATGTTTTTTCCTTATGTAGGATAATGTGTAGTGGTAATTGTTTTGTATAAGTGTCATACAAGATGTTTATAATTCGTACATAAATATGAGGTTAGTTCTATAGTTAACAAGTTTTTCAGTGATATAAATTTATGGATCAATCCTTGTAAGAGAATAAAAATGATTTAGTGGTATTCAACATACATTGAGAAATGGTCAAAGTGCGTTTATTTTTTGGAAGTTGAAATAATTTAACTGATACTTGTAACGCAACAGAAATGCTAGCATTCATGTTACATAAAAGACGGTTCACAGAACAATAAACAAATTGATATTTAAACCCATAATAGAACAGAGATCCAATAATTACAATTATAATCATAGACAAAATTAAATAAGGATGCAAGGTAGTGTTGACTAGAATAAACGAACCTGTAAGATAAATAATAGCTAATGATATATGTTTAATGAAAAGCAAAACAAAAAAATGAAACAATGACTTAATTTATGGTAATAACAAATAAGAATTTTGTGTTAAGATGTATTATTTTATGACAAAAATGTTATGATAAAGTTTATGTGATGTTATATCAAATATGTGTTGAGTTAATGAAAAATAATGAAACAAGTTGTATTATTCAATGACTGTCGTAGAATGAAGTGTGAGGCAGTTAATCAATGTTCATAAATTCGAATTTTGTTGTATGTGATCAAGAGATCAAGATAAAATTGTTATTAGATATAGAAAAATAATTGTTTATATAAGTGCTAATAATTAAGATTTGATTGTATGTATGAATTTATATAAAAGGGACTATAGATGCCTAACAGACATAACCACAGGTAGATCAGTTTACAATAAAAGGCCTAACAGGCAAAACTACTATATAAACACTCATAACATAAAGATTAGGTGCATCAATTAATAATAATTAATAAATACGCTATGAAGAGCTAGAAAAAAAAACATCAAATTAATAATAATATTTAATAAAATTTATACAAATTATAATAATACCATAATGCCATAATATCGATTGGTAAAATATAATATCGAAGATGGATTAAATATAATAAAAAAGAAAAAAACGGACTTATATCAAAAAACCAGTAGAATATGTGTATAAAATAATAAACCAACTATCGGTAAAGTTACATTCCGATAGGACAGCAAATTGATAAAGAATAGATAAAAAATATATGAAAGAAACACTATATATTCAAAACATGTGGAAGGCAGAAATTATTATATGTTGCTAGGGACGACAAATAAGAAAAAGAAGTTGTTGATTTTAGACAAGACAAGAATTGCTTTGAATGAACTAAAAGTGATGAGATTAAAAACCCAAGAATAATCTATTTAATTGTAATATTCGAAATTACCAGATACGATTATAAAAATACAAAATTCTAATGACAATATTTACGTCTACTACCAATACAGATAAACAAAAATAACACTACAATATGAAATGATAATAGAGAGTAAATAATTGAAGTCTACAAGAAAGAACTTGAACTGTCCCATATCCGAAGGGAATTGATGAGATATTAATCAAATAGAAAGAATTAACAATAAAACAATTAATAATATTCACTACACCAGAAATTATAACCTTGCAAATACACGGAACAACACTAATTGCTTCAACCGAAGGAAGAACTTATTTGGATCCTGGCGGTGCAGAAGAAACATCAATCGGGCTGTAAATCAATCCAGAAGCTGTATTCCGAAGTGGACAGGACAAGAATTACTCTTATTAAACCGAAGAAAGAAAAACCGTACTGCATAATCATCCAAACATTAAATTTAGCGATCAACCGCCTACACGATTTGCTTCGTTCGAGTCTGGTAAATTATATTATATTAATCATACTAAATACACAACACATAAATTTTGTAAATCTTGCATTCTTATCTATGTATTTTTAGTCTTCCCCACAGTTACAAGAACCTTCACACCCTGAAATAAATTAAATACAAATCAAAACATAATATATAACCAAATATAAATAAAGGATTAAAATAATCAACAATCGATACCTGAAGTCTATAGTCCAAGCATATGTTAATTAGAACATATCTTATTTAATGTGAATTAAGTAAACAAATAAAGAACCTTTATATATTTGTCAAATATTATTATTTGGAGTATGGTTTAGTGAACTGGGAACAAAAAGTAACTGAATAAGTATAGAATAAATGGTTAATATAAACATCGAAATAACCTATAAGTTTCGTTGAGCCGATACTGCAGCGCTTGTAGCGGAATTATCTGACACCAAAGAGGGAGCGTAAAATTACGAAATTAGACAGATCTCTCTTCAAGGTATAATAGGGTTGGATGAAATTGTAGAATAACGATTAAGTTGTTTAAGTTCTAGGCACACTAACACTGATAATTATTAAAGAGTTAAGTTAATATTAATTAATTGCATCCATATATTCCACAACTCCAAATATCTCCGAGATTTATATAATTAAAGTAATACAAAACAAATTGACAAATACAACAGTGGGGTTTTAAGAAGAGGAAACCCGTATAAGTACAAATTGGCTTCCATCGCGGGGCTTGAACAGTAGCGACCCCACCACGGTATAAGTACAAATTGACGCCGGCAACTTTGGGGCGGAAATAACGAGAATCCCGCGACCGTAAGAGACAACGTAAGAGCCGACGGTTAAATACAAATTGGCGCTCAACTTGTGTAGGGGTTAAGTTAAGTAACTATAATTATAATAACATTACTTAACCAGAGCAGGCAACTGTGGGAGAGTAAACATGCATACCAGAGGTAGATCAAGGATTAGGGCAGGAGAAACGGAGAAGGAAATAGACGAACAAGAACAGGAAATAGAACTAATAACGGATAGTGAAATGGAACAACAGACAGACGAAATAGCGGAACCTGAAATTATTACGGACAAGGAAAAGGAAATAATTGAAGAAGTTGCCCAAGGGGATCAACCAGATAAGCCTAACCAAAAGGAAGACTTGAGTATACAGGAAATGTTTAAACTACTATTGGAAAAATCAAAGCAGCAGGAGGAAAACTCGAAGAGACAGGAGGAAAACTCAAAGAGACTGGAGGAAAAATACGATAAAACCCATGAGGAAATTAAAGAAACCTCAAAACAAATTCACGAAAGATTAGATAGGAATGATGAGGGTTTAAAACAAATGAAGGAAGACATCTTACAAATACATGAAGAAAATTTAAGGCAAATTAATGAAAAAATTGAAAATCTTCATGTGTCAATTAACCAGAAGGTGGACCAAAATAATGAGGAAAGAAAATTAGAAATAGCCAAAACAAATGAAGGGTTAGAAAAAACTAACGAAACAATAGTACAGGTTCGTGAAGAACTACAAAATAAAATTAATGACGTAAAAATTGAGAGTAAAACATTGGTTGAAGAAATCCAGAAGGAAACTGTCGAAAAATATGAGCAATTTAAAAACGAAGTACATCAGGTACGGTAGGAGAATAAGGAAGGTATTACACAAATACAGACAGACATGGGCGAACGACTCGAGAGAGTCTATGGCAATTTAAATAGTATGGAAGGTCAAATCAATACCAATAAAAATAAAATAGAAGAAATTAGTAGACGTGAATTACAATTACAGGAAGAAGTAGATTCATGGCGGGATAGGACATGCCAGCATAGTCATACAAATAACCATGAGAACCGGGAATCGATTAATTTTCGTAATTACAAGCGCAATCCTATGGAATTTTTAAAGAGATTGGAAGAGGTGATCATAAGAAATAGAGAGAATCGCTGGAGTATTATACGAAGCACGATTGATGAAACGTTTAAAGATACTTATGATAATTGGTGGACAGCGGTGCGTCCGGATATACTGGACATGACTGAGTTCAAAAAACAATTTAAGGAGAAGTATTGGTCTGAATCGACCCAGAACATGATTAGGAATAATTTGAGTAACGGTCGATACGAAACAAATGTAGGCCAGTCCCCTACTTCATACTTTTTAGGAAAAGTATGTATGGCGCGGAACTTAGAGCCCAGAATTCCCGAAGAATGTTTGGTGATACAACTATCCTATCAGTATGAGGAAGGGATAAAAAATGCGCGTATGTGTAGTAAAATCAAAACGATTCCAGCCATGGCCAAATTCTTGGAGAATTATGAACACGAGAACCAATACCAAAGAAATAGAATGCTAAATCATAAATATCAGAAGTATGATAATAATGCGCCACCAACCAATTCTCATAATAACGATCGCAATCGACCTGCGCAGAACGTTAATACTAATAGAACACAAAATGAAAACGCGAATAATAATTCCAGAAACTATAATTATCGCGGCAATAACAATTACAATTATCGTGATAGTCGCAATAATAGAGGAGATGGGGACAGACGACCCAATAATTATAGACATAACGTCAATTATATCTACTCCAGACCTCAAGGTAATCAGCGACGATACTACCCAAGGAGTCACCGATATGACAACCATTATGACCAATCTCGGCATGAAGTCAACTACCCACATGATGGAAATTATAGGATAGCAGAACATAATACGGAGGATCGCACTGAAACAGTACAAAATCAACACAGTAATCAAAATGAAAATAGAGAAGAGGGAGTAAGCCCTCATTTAAACTAATAGAGGCAGTGAAAATTAATGAATACCCGTCACTGAACCGTAATCTTGGGGAACAACGACTAATAAATAAAATTAAGTGTAATCGTAAAATAACCATAATTAATAACCACTATTTAAAGAATATCAGGGAAGATTTGTTGGAAGAGGATAAGAAACATGTAAACAGTAATAGTAATAACGAAATCATATATATATCAGCAAAATTAAATGGGGTAAAATCTACCATAATGATAGACACTGGATCTAACATATCATTGATAGACAGTATTGAACTTGAAAAAATCCAGCGAGAAGTCCAGTTACCCATACCGACATTACCTGTCAATAATGTGATAATTATCGGAGCCACTGGGAGACAAAATACAACAGTCAAAAAACAAGTATCACTCGATCTTACCAATAACAATATGACCCTACCAATAGGATTCTTGGTCGCAACGGGATTACCGTTCAATGTATTGATTGGATGCGATGTGTTGCACCAGCATTCCGCAATAATTGACTTGTATAAAGGTGCAATATCTTTAACATCCGAAGAAGGATTATGGACAGCCGAGTTAATTGACACTAATCAAACCGTTCCAGTTAACACCAAATGTGGAGCCATAAAAAGCTATTTTTGTAAGGAAAATAAAATACCAGAAGTCATTCAATATGAGGACGATGATCCCAAACTGTGGCAGAGTAAGTTGGAAGAGATTCGAGAATTCCAAAGGGAAAAAACTTATAAACAAATAAATAAGGTACAGGCCGAAAATTTAATTCAGATATATAATAAATACAGACATGTGTTCTCCAATGCTCCAGGTAAAGTAAAAGGATATCAATGTATAATAAATTTTAAAGAACCAGTGAACTTTCGCAGAAAGTCATACCCAATTGCTTATTCTATAAAAAACGAGGTCCGGAACGAGATTAACCGTATGATTCAAGATGACATAATAGAATATAGTCAATCACCATATACCAGTCCCATAGTGGCAGTCCCGAAAAAGAACGGAAAGGTGAGAATTTGCCTGGACGCTAGGGAAATAAATAAAATGATCGTCAATGATAGGACTTCACCAGGCGAAATAGAAGAAATTTTAAAGAAATTCCACGGTATTAAATACATCAGCACTTGGGATACGGTATGTGGGTACTGGCAGGTCGAACTACACCCAGATAGTAGAAAATACATGGCATTCCTTTTTGACGGAAGGAACTATCAATTTAAAAGGCTACCTTTCGGACTAATTAATTCAGTTGCAATATTTGTGAAATGTATGGACCAGGTATTGGGACAAGAAACACTGCAGTTCACTACGGTCTATGTAGATGATTTACTTATAACTTCTTCACATTGGGATGAACATTGCGAGCGGGTGGAACAGGTACTAAGAAAATTATCTGAAAACAACATAACACTTAAGCTGAATAAATCTAAATTTATCGCCAATCAAGTAAAGTTTTTAGGTTTTAATTTGTCTGAGGAGGGTATCACACCTTCGGCAGAAAAAGTAGAAGCAATCCAACTGTTCCCTATTCCAAAAAATAGAAAACAACTACAATCCTTTCTTGGAATTTGCAACTATTATCGAAAATTCCAAGATAACTATTCAGAAGTAACGGCCAAGTTTCAGAAACAATTATCATCCAAAGACAAGTGGGCATGGGGACCAGAACAAGATAAAATTCTGCAATTAATTAAGAAGAAATTTTTAGAAACAGTTATGTTGTACCACCCTGATTTTAACAAACGCTTTTATTTAAATTGTGATGCAAGCAATGTTAGCTTAGGAGCTACCCTATATCAAGAAGATAAAGAAGGACATCATATGGTAATCAGCTTCGCCAGCAGGGTGCTTAACAGCTGCGAACGCAATTACAACGTTACCGAGAAAGAGCTGCTAAGCGTAGTGTACGCATGCAATAAATTTAGAACATATATACTCGGATACCCAGTGACCGTAAGAAGTGACCATAAATCAATTTCATTTCTAAAAAGATGCAAACTTAGTCACGGCCGGCTAACTAGATGGGTCCTTGCCTTGCAAGAGTATTGCATTGATTGGGAATATATACCTGGAAGAAAGAATATAGCAGCCGATATCTTGTCCCGAATAAACATACAAGATCAATCATTTGAAGGAGAAAAGGAAGAGATTGCGAAGGTGTACCATGTCATTAAGAGTCGGAAGGATCTGGAGATTATTATCAATGAAATTAGTCAACACCAAAAATCGGATCCCAAATTAATAAACATATGCCAGAAGATACAAAATGCTGATGAAGTTATTACTAAATATTACTGTATACATGATGACCGATTATTTATTAAGGTTACTCCTAAACAAATAAACTGGAAACTAGTAATTCCCACAGCTGTGGAAAACAAATTAATATTAGATTACCATGAACGATATGGACACATGGGAGCCATGAAAATCGCCAAAGCCCTAGAAGAACAAATGTACATAAAAAAATTTGACCAGAAAGGTACAAAAATCTATACAGGCATGTCACATCTGCCAGATGGTTAAACATAATAATGAGAAGAAGGAGGGAGTCATGATCCCGATAACATCCAAATATAAGCTGGAGAAGGTATTCCTAGATATATGTGGGCCCTTCCCACACAGTGGAGGAAATCACAGATACAAATTCATAATAATTATTTTTGATCATTTTTCCAAATACACTAAACTTTATGCTATTAGCAGAGCCACTACCAAGAAAATTCTAGAAATAGTCATCGGGCGTTACATAGCAGAGGTTGGTAAACCGTCATCTATTATCACCGACCATGGTACGCAATTTAAGGGCTATAAATGGAGAAATAATCTGTTAAAACACAACATTAGAACATATAAGACTTCAGTATACCACCCCAGAGGTAATCCGGCAGAACGTGTACTGAGGGAAGTTGGCAGAATACTCCAAACTTACTGTCATGACCAACAGAGAAGATGGTACGAATACTTGTCACTAACCGAAGAGTTTTTAAATATATCTTACCATCAATCCATTGAAAATACCCCTTATACTGTTGTGTTTGAAAGGCTTCCACCTAGAGAAATCCAGGATATTATAAACTTTCCAAATAATCCAGAATATCAATTTGAAACAGTTAAATTTTATAACCGAGTTATGGAAAAGACGGAAATGAAAAGAAGAAAATATGAAAAGAATAACCCAAAACCAATTAAGTACCAAGTGGGTGAGAAGGTATTAATAAGAAACAGGGAGCTACCAAGCACTCTAGAAGGAATAACTAAAAAATTATTATTATTATATACTGGGCCATATGTAATAACAAAAAATAATAATAACAATACGTATGAAATAATGAACCCTATCACGAAAAGGATTAAAGGAGCGTACAACCAAGAGTCCATAAAGAAATATAATGAATAAATTCTAAAAATAATAAGAACAACTTATTACCAGTCTTGAAGAAAATTACTTGGAATTTAAAAAGAATTTGAGTTGAATACTACCACTAAATTCTAAAAATAATAAGAACAACTTATTAAAGATTACAGAAAAAGGCGAGAATTATTATTAAATGTTTATAAAGAAATAGTGTGAATAACAAACCCCAAGATTACCGAAGAAAGCGATAATTATTATTAATGTTTATAAAGAAATAGTGTGAATAATGAATAACAAACCCAAGATTACAGAAAAAGGCGAGAATTATTATTAAATGTTTATAAAGAAATAGTGTGAATAACAAACCCCAAGATTACCGAAGAAAGCGATAATTATTATTAATGTTTATAAAGAAATAGTGTGAATAATGAAAAACAAACCCAAGATTACAGAAAAAGGCGAGAATTATTAAATGTTTATAAAGAAATAGTGTGAATAACAAACCCCAAGATTACCGAAGAAAGCGATAATTATTATTAATGTTTATAAAGAAATAGTGTGAATAATGAATAACAAACCCAAGATTACAGAAAAAGGTGAGAATTATTATTAAATGTTTATAAAGAAATAGTGTGAATAACAAACCCCAAGATTACCGAAGAAAGCGATAATTATTATTAATGTTTATAAAGAAATAGTGTGAATAATGAATAACAAACCCAAGATTACCGAAGAAAGCGATAATTATTATTAATGTTTATAAAGAAATAGTGTGAATAATGAATAACAAACCCAAGATTACAGAAAAAGGCAAGAATTATTATTAAATGTTTATAAAGAAATAGTGTGAATAACAAACCCCAAGATTACCGAAGAAAGCGATAATTATTATTAATGTTTATAAAGAAATAGTGTGAATAATGAATAACAAACCCAAGATTACAGAAAAAGGCGAGAATTATTATTAAATGTTTATAAAGAAATAGTGTGAATAACAAACCCCAAGATTACCGAAGAAAGCGATAATTATTATTAATGTTTATAAAGAAATAGTGTGAATAATGAATAACAAACCCAAGATAACAGAAAAAGGCGAGAATTGTTATTAAATGTTTATAAAGAAATATTGTGAATAATGAAGAATGGAACCCCAAGATAAAAGTTATTACCTCAAATCTACATATGCAAAATAAAGAAAAAAAAAAATCATATGACCTAAAATATATACTACATTGCCACATGATGGAACAATTTCAGTAAACGATTGAATGTAACCAATATAATGTTAAAGAAGACAAGAAAGAAAGAGTATTTATGAACATAATTCATTGAAAAATAAACAGTCAAAATAGTGAAATACGATAAGAAGAAGAATAGTTGGGGCTAAGGAATGTATTTAGTCAAAAATACAATTATAATGATCATCACACAACAACTATTTAGAAAATATTGTGATCAGAGAAAAAAAAACAAACGAAGAAGATACTTAACATTACAATCTCAACAAAAATGAAAACAAAAATGACTACAAATGATAACTGTCAAAGTCAATATCAACGAATGTTTAAGGAATTAAAATGGAATTACGAAATATGAAGAATAGTAATGAAGAAATATAAATGCAACAAAGAAAAAATCTTTTCCCAAATATTTATTATTAAATGATTAAAGAGATTATTAGGAGATTATTATTATATTTTATAGCTGACTGTAGATGAATTCCAGCAGTACTATATTAAAATGTGGTGTGAGCAGCAGAGTATGAAGCCAAACAGTGCCTCTCTGAACTGTACCAACGCATGTGTTAGGGATTGTTAGGGAAATTAAATATTTAAGGAATATTAGAATAGTTGCAAGAATAAATTCAGTTTCCAAAAGAATGTGACGAAGAAAACAGAAAGAAGTGAGTTGACAGAAGAATAATTGAAAAATACAGTAATTATAGTAATTATAAATAGAAGAGATGTAAAACTAATGTATCAGTGAATAGTGTAGCCAACTACCAACAAATAATATTTACAGAAATAAAAATGATCAAGAATGTTAATTAAAATGATGAAATGTTATTAAATAAAAAAAAGTATTAATACTAGTCTAATGAAGTTACATTGAGAATCTCATCGTCAACCATTAACAATGAAATGAAGAAAGGCATGTGAAAAAGACAAGTTTATTTGACCTAAACTTCATTCAGGTAAACTAAACTTTTTTAGGAGGGGAAGCATATGTAACGCAACAGAAATGCTAGCATTCATGTTACATAAAAAACGGTTCACAGAATAATAAACAAATTGATATTTAAACCCATAATAGAACAGAGATCCAATAATTACAATTATAATCATAGACAAAATTAAATAAGGATGCAAGGTAGTGTTGACTAGAATAAACGAACCTGTAAGATAAATAATAGCTAATGATATATGTTTAATGAAAAGCAAAACAAAAAAATGAAACAATGACTTAATTTATGGTAATAACAAATAAGAATTTTGTGTTAAGAAGTATTATTTTATGACAAAAATGTTATGATAAAGTTTATGTGATGTTATATCAAATATGTGTTGAGTTAATGAAAAATAATGAAACAAGTTGTATTATTCAATGACTGTCGTAGAATGAAGTGTGAGGCAGTTAATCAATGTTCATAAATTCGAATTTTGTTGTATGTGATCAAGAGATCAAGATAAAATTGTTATTAGATATAGAAAAATAATTGTTTATATAAGTTCTAATAATTAAGATTTGATTGTATGTATGAATTTATATAAAAGGGACTATAGATGCCTAACAGACATAACCACAGGTAGATCAGTTTACAATAAAAGGCCTAACAGGCAAAACTACTATATAAACACTCATAACATAAAGATTAGGTGCATCAATTAATAATAATTAATAAATACGCTATGAAGAGCTAGAAAAAAAAACATCAAATTAATAATAATATTTAATAAAATTTATACAAATTATAATAATACCATAATGCCATAATATCGATTGGTAAAATATAATATCGAAGATGGATTAAATATAATAAAAAAGAAAAAAACAGACTTATATAAAAAAACCAGTAGAATATGTGTATAAAATAATAAACCAACTATCGGTAAAGTTACATTCCGATAGGACAGCAAATTGATAAAGAATAGATAAAAAATATATGAAAGAAACACTATATATTCAAAACATGTGGAAGGCAGAAATTATTATATGTTGCTAGGGACGACAAATAAGAAAAAGAAGTTGTTGATTTTAGACAAGACAAGAATTGCTTTGAATGAACTAAAAGTGATGAGATTAAAAACCCAAGAATAATCTATTTAATTGTAATATTCGAAATTACCAGATACGATTATAAAAATACAAAATTCTAATGACAATATTTACGTCTACTACCAATACAGATAAACAAAAATAACACTACAATATGAAATGATAATAGAGAGTAAATAATTGAAGTCTACAAGAAAGAACTTGAACTGTCCCATATCCGAAGGGAATTGATGAGATATTAATCAAATAGAAAGAATTAACAATAAAACAATTAATAATATTCACTACACCAGAAATTATAACCTTGCAAATACACGGAACAACACTAATTGCTTCAACCGAAGGAAGAACTTATTTGGATCCTGGCGGTGCAGAAGAAACATCAATCGGGCTGTAAATCAATCCAGAAGCTGTATTCCGAAGTGGACAGGACAAGAATTACTCTTATTAAACCGAAGAAAGAAAAACCGTACTGCATAATCATCCAAACATTAAATTTAGCGATCAACCGCCTACACGATTTGCTTCGTTCGAGTCTGGTAAATTATATTATATTAATCATACTAAATACACAACACATAAATTTTGTAAATCTTGCATTCTTATCTATGTATTTTTAGTCTTCCCCACAGTTACAAGAACCTTCACACCCTGAAATAAATTAAATACAAATCAAAACATAATATATAACCAAATATAAATAAAGGATTAAAATAATCAACAATCGATACCTGAAGTCTATAGTCCAAGCATATGTTAATTAGAACATATCTTATTTAATGTGAATTAAGTAAACAAATAAAGAACCTTTATATATTTGTCAAATATTATTATTTGGAGTATGGTTTAGTGAACTGGGAACAAAAAGTAACTGAATAAGTATAGAATAAATGGTTAATATAAACATCGAAATAACCTATAAGTTTCGTTGAGCCGATACTGCAGCGCTTATAGCGGAATTATCTGACACCAAATAGGGAGCGTAAAATTACGAAATTAGACAGATCTCTCTTCAAGGTATAATAGGGTTGGATGAAATTGTAGAATAACGATTAAGTTGTTTAAGTTCTAGGCACACTAACACTGATAATTATTAAAGAGTTAAGTTAATATTAATTAATTGCATCCATATATTCCACAACTCCAAATATCTCCGAGATTTATATAATTAAAGTAATACAAAACAAATTGACAAATACAACAGTGGGGTTTTAAGAAGAGGAAACCCGTATAAGTACAAATTGGCTTCCATCGCGGGGCTTGAACAGTAGCGACCCCACCACGGTATAAGTACAAATTGACGTCGGCAACGTTGGGGCGGAAATAACGAGAATCCCACGACCGTAAGAGACAACGTAAGAGCCGACGGTTAAGTACATACTTAACAGCCTTGCAGTACGGTATTATTCGGGATGTCAAGAAGGAAGGATTATGGCATCAGTATTGTTCAGCGTTCTTTATTCAGTCTTCTGCATCTTTTTCAAAGTTGGTTTGTACTTATTTTGATGTTTCATATTGATTTAAATATCTTCTCCATCTGGAAATGGTATTCTGCAGACATCAGTCTTCTGTACTCTCAATTTCTACACTTTGTTTTACTTCCAATATGTTTTAAACATTAAAAGGTGTTGTACAGGCAATTCGCGTCTGGCTTGCGATAGCGTCACTTTTCAAGTAAAAATATTTAACGGTAATTACCTTGTTAAACGACTGTTTCCATGGTAACGTAATTATTCTCCTTGGTTGATCTCAACATAAACACATTGTTATCAATTTTCGAATTTCTTTCAAATCTTCCCATATCTTCGGACTTTCTTCCTCCTCTTATCTTCCTTCGGGGTTATTATCTAAATGCACTGTCATATTATATTTTTTCACAAAGATTATTTTGGTACCCCACAATATTGGGTTTTATCAATTTTTCTAAGTTCAAAATTAATTCCATACTTACTAATTACATTTCTTTATTTATATAATTCCTTAATTTAATATCTGGTTTTTAATAATAACTACTATTCATCCTTGATGAGTTAGTCACCTTGGATTTGTCTATTACATGGTGATTTTTGTACAATCAGTAATTGTTTATGTTTGACGTTAGGCCTGTTTCACATTTAAGTATCCATTACTGGATTTTTGTGGCTTCATACACAACATATTTCATTTAGTCCCAAATTGTTATTTTGCATTTGTAATTATGTTTAATGTATCTGGATGTGTTTTAATTTAGTCTTTGTTAGTAACAACTGTGTTATTCAACCTTACTTGCTAATTATTTGCTATTCATTTCCAATATAAAATAAAACATCTAGGCCTATGGTCTGTATAACTCTTACAGCCATATCCATTTCATAACTAGCAGTTTATATAATTCATTATTCCTTATTTGTTGTTCTGGTGCTAAACAATTCCACCTCTATTGAACTTTTTCCATTAAACTCCACTTATAACATGGGTATTGAATTAATGTTGATACAAACTTATTTTCTAATGCTTTTTCTCTCCCTTCCATATTAACACCATCTAATTACTTTTCCTTGTGAAACACACCTTTAAACTTTTACAATACATTTTTAAGTTATAACAATATTATTTACTAGTCATTACAGAGAATATTACTACTCAGTGTTCATTATTCACTGATCAAATGTTCTATTCTAAATACTATTCATTGCCACTTGTTAAATGTTATTGTTCACTCTTAAAACTAAAACATAAGTAATTTTACTAAGTCTTTACCTTAGACTACCCTCCTCTTACTATTTATATTATGGATAATATTTGTATTTATTGTTCACTAGCACTTTCTTAAATTATTTAGTGTTTCTTTAGTATCATATCACTCTAGTACAAATCACTTTCACTAATTCAACTTCCATTTATTTCTCATCATTTTATTCTCTTTCTCTACACACTATCTATATAACATTATTAATATTGTGTCTTTCTTAGTTAATAAATTACATATATCCCTAACTCTTTTGGTTAGTGTATTTTTATACATTGTTTCATATTACTGACGGTTCATTATGGTTATTTTATCAATACTAACATTCATTAATAGATTTGGTTCTTAACCGAATTTCATTGTCTTTATTATTTTGGGTTACACTATTTCTCCCTTCTCTATTTTTCATTACTTGTCTAGTTTTCTTGATGCGTTTCATCTCGTCTTCTTCCTTCTGGGTTTGTTCTCTCTTGGTCTTCATTCTTCTTCTCCTTCGTTCGTCTTATTTTCTTTATTTTGATTTCTTCTCTGGTTTCTTAACTGGCCAATCTCTGGGGTTGGGTCAATGTCGTTTGTCTGTCAGTCTATTATTTGAGTTTCTTTTATTAATCACTTTCAGCTTATTACACCTCCTCCTTCCATGATAATTACCTTTTATTTATTTTTTACTATCCACATCATTTATTTATTCAAACATAATATCATTTAGCATTTTTTATACCTACTTATTGTTATCAAAATTTATCTGAATTTGGTGATGTTCTATATAATGCTCTCTCACCAAAATTGATCATTTTATAAAACGTAATTCTAAGTTTGATGAAATTATCAATTGTATTGTATCATTTTCTTTTTAAACTCTTCTGCTTCTCACTCGATTTTTTATGCTTGGCATGTCTCTGGACACTATATAAGAAACTATCTTCGTCCATGTTCCATTGAATGCCTAACGTACGCACAGTTTGATTTTTACTAAAGTCGTGGGAAGAATGAGCATGCGAAGCTATGATTTTCTGATCGTTGGAGAACCATTTGTGCAATGTAAAACCGTATTGGCTTAGTAACTCTGTGACGTCGGATTTCATTTTGGATAGGATGTGCGGGTTGTCTGAACCGGTCATAAGATCGTCCACATAAAAATCGTTCACGATAGCTGAACAAGCTATAGGGTATTTAGTTTTATTTTCCTTGGCTATTTGAGCCAGACATCTAATAGCAAGAAATGACGCACTTGCAGCCCCATAGGTGACTGTCCTCAAGGCGTAATGTTGGAGTTCCCTATGGGGGGCATCGCGCCAGACAACGCGCTGCAAATTGGAATCCTTTGTAGTGTTGATGCTGCAGAATCTTGTAGTGTTGATTGTGAAGTAATTTCTGAAAATAACAGAGGCACGCAACTGTCAGCAATCCAAAGTTGAGAATGTTGGGGCTTGAACCAAACGCCGTTTGGGCCCATTAAATGAAATATTAATGTTGTCGCTGTGGACAAAAAATGTTGCCCGTAAGGCCAAAATAATATCCGGTTTGGAGGACCAAAAATGCGGTCGCAGTGGACCAAGAAATGCGGTCGCTTGTGGACCATAAATATAAAATCCTGCCCGGATGACCAAAAATGTTGCGTCTTAGAAGCTCTTGATAATCGTGAGTTGTTCTTAGGAACGCTATGAAATAATTGAGTGGACTGTATAATGTTTCCAGAAAATTATGGTTTATTGAGTTAAAGAGACATATTTGAATGCTTATTGAAATTTAAATTGACATATTTGATTGCTGAAGCGTTCAGATTTTAACACGGCATAAGTGCCGGAGAATTGAATAGAAATAAGATGGGGGCGTGCATTACAACACGCAAGCCAAAATCGTCTAAATAAATAGTCGCATGGTGAGCATGCTACTAGTATTAAATACTGAAAAAACTTTAAGTAGCCACGGCGGCGAGTGAATACGAATGATCAGCTCGGAGTCTTGAGTAGAACTGATTTAAATTTAACTGTAGTCAGCCTGTCTGAATCCCGGCTGCCGATAATAAAATTCCATGACATACAAAACATGGCAATAATACATGAGAATACAACAATTAGGTATAATAATTAGTAGTACATAATAATAAGATAATGATCACACAAGATTCAACAATCTGTTACAGGTAACAATACAATGACAAAGACAATAATTTACATGCATGATATTGGAATAACAATCCCCACAAATCCAAAAATACACAACATAGAGTAAGTACAATAGTGAAAAACATAATAAATGATATAATAATATTATAACAATGCCCAAAAAATTCAAAAATACCCCAAAACATGATTGTGATACATAATATCACAATAGACATAATAATAGTGTATTAATCATAACAATATAATTCATGTGATCGCCCCGGGCGTGAAGTAGGGTAATGTGATAAAGTTCACATTACTGATAAGTGTCGCATGATGCTCATGCGACTAATCTAGTGCCACCGGAAGTGGGCATAACTTATGAATGGGTCGACGTAGAACACCAAGTGAGGTGCGAACGTCCGCGACGCTCACTATTGAGTCCTGACCCGAGTAAACATTCGTGACTACCCCGCGTTTCCACTGAAGGGGGGGAATTGTCATCTAGAATAAGGACGAGTTGTCCGGGAGTCAAAGTTTTTGACGTAATGCGCCATTTGTTGCGCTGTTGCAACTGGTGCAAGTAATCTTTTGACCACCTGTTCCAAATGGATTGGGTGAATCTTTGGAGCAGCTGCCATCTGCCCAAACGAGTAATATTGATTTAGGAATAGTCAGGTTCCGGGAGAGCAGTGAGCGGAGAACCAACCAGAAAATGAGCTGGAGTTAAAGGTTCGGGGTCCCTAGAGTCATTGGATATGGCGAACGAGGGGCGTGAGTTAAGGCAAGCCTCTATCTGGGTTAAAATGGTGTAATACTCCTCGAAGGTAAGAATGGTTCCGCCTACCACTCGTCGCAAATGAAACTTGACGCTCTTGACTCCGCTTTCCCACAGGCCGCCAAAATGCGATGCTGAGGGAGGAATAAAGGACCAATTAATGCCTTGGGCACTGGTAAAACCCTGGACGGGCTTCTCAACACCCTTAGACTGCAAAAGTTTATATAATTCGTGAAGCGCACTACTTGCACTACGAAAATTTGTTCCGTTGTCGGAAAATATCTGATCAGGGATACCTCTACGCGCAATAAACCGTTTTAAGGCAGCTATAAAGGCGTCTGATGTCAGATCTGAGACAAGTTCCAAGTGAATGGCCTTAGTGGGCATGCATATAAATAAAGCAATATAAGCATTGGAAGTTGATTTTGAACGCTTCCCGCCATGACGTACAAATATCAGACCGGCATAGTCGACTGCCGATTGGGAAAATGGTTTAGCAGGCGTAACACGGGAGGGGGGTAATTGTCCTAGTAATTGGTTTGCGCCCCTAGCACGGAATCTAAAACAGGTGATACATTTATGTATTACCGAACGTATATAAGATTTGTCATTAAGTATTCAATATTTCCGTCGTAGAGAGAACTGAGTCAATTGTACACCAGAGTGTAATAAACGAAGGTGCTCGCTTTGTATAATTAATTTACTGAGATGAGAGTGTGGGTGTAGTATGATTTGGTGTTTGCTCTCGTAATTGAGCTGAGAGTGCTGAAGGCGTCCCCCTACGCGTAGTATTCCTGATTTGTCCAGAAAGGGGTGAAGAGAAAGAATTTTACTGTTATTAGGGATGCAGCGTTGTTCCTCAAGTTTCTTAATTTCGACGCCAAAGTGCGACTTCTGGGACTGGCGAATAAAAACCAAAAGTGTACCATGTAACTCATGGGAGGTTAAAAAGGAAGTGTTCCTATCCTCTGTAGGAATCAGTGGCGGCGATAAGGCCCCCGCAGACCCCGCGGCGCGGGGGGGCCCCAGTTGGCCCAGTCATGGGACATAACTTGTAACATGAAAAATAAGCGTAAACGAGTTGTAAAACGCTTCTTTGTTGAATTATCAGTTGACCATAAAATTGACGACCCAGTGAAATCTTTTGAAGTAAAAGTTTTCAGTGCAACACTAGATATTGTAATAGCTCAGCTACAAATGAGATTCGAAGGATTGCGTTGCATTGATGATAGGTTTTCATTCCTGACGCCTCAGAATTTAGTAAACTTCTCACAAGAGACAATAGTGGAGAAAAATAAGGCTCTGGTAAATGTGTATCCTGGTGACCTTTCCACATCACTGCCTGACCAAGTAATATCCTTCAAAGCTCTGATGGCCAAAGAAATTGTACACAAGAAAAGAATTCGAGAAATGATGAATTTACTGGTTGAAGAAAACAGCTGCCTTATGAGTTGCCTCCCAGACTTAACTACAGCTTTGCAGCTTTATTTAACCATACCTGTCACAACAGCTACAGCGGAAAGAAGCTTTTCAAAACTTAAATTAATTAAATTAAGTCATACTTAAGAAGTACCATGGCCCAAACTCGGTTGAGTGACTTTGCACTGTTAAGCATTGAGCATGAAGAGACACAGAAAACTAATATCAACGAAGTGGTTGAAAAGTTCTTAGCTATTAAAAAAAGAAGACTAGGCTTAGGAAAACAGTGAACTTTGGTTGATCCTCATCTGTAAATATTGTACATTACTTGAGTTTGAGTGTTATTGAATTGGATTAGACTTAAGGAGAACTTGTATAGAGTATATTCAAGAATTTTACAAATTCAGTTACAAACTAATTTAAATGTTTGAAAAAAGCTAAAATGTTACTTTGATATTCGTTTTTAAATAATAAATTTTTAACACTCTGTGTGCGGTACTGTTTCATAGTCTGAATTTAGATCTTTGACGTAAAAATAAAGCATTCTTTTTATTTTGGTTTTTTTATAGTTTGTATAGAACTTTGTCTACTTAGCAACAATGAATTTTAAGAGTTTGTACACGTGTAAAACATCCTTTGCAAATTGCAAACGCTTTGTGATAGACGAGAAAGTATTCACAAACCATTGTTGTGAAACACACGTAAATAGAAACTCATTTGAGTGTTTTCCCCTATTACGTATACAAAATTTAACCATTTTTATAGGGCCCCCTAATTAGTTTCGCGGGGGGCCCCCGTTTCGTTAGCGCCGCCACTGGTAGGAATCCTAGTGTTTCGGATGAATCGACGACAATACGAAAACACGCGAATGAGTTTTGAGAGCGATGAGTAGTTCTCACCATAATTAGATGTGGATAATGCGACAATCAATGAGGTTTGGACCTGTTTTCGTTGTTCCTGCTCAAGCTCAGGATGAGTGCAGGGAGAATGAGCATCGAAGGCACAGATAGGCCATGATGATGACTCGTGGGATAACCAGGATGGACCATACCACCATTGTGGATGACTGTGTAAAATCCGAGGGAGACAACCACGCGATAAAATGTCGGCAGGGTTGTCCAATGACGATAGATGATGCCAGGTACACCTTGTAGTGAGGCGCTGTATCTCAGCAACACGGTTGGCGACGAATACCTTCCAACGGGAAGATTGCTGGTGGATCCAGTGTAAGGCTACATTGAGTCCGAGTAAAAATATAATTCGTCGAATTTGTAATTCACGGCGTCTATGACCTTGGAAGCTAACTGAGCCAACAACAGACAGGCGCAAAGTTCAAGTCGGGGCAGTGTTATCTGTTTCAATGGAGCGACCCTAGATTTAGAACATAACAGGTTTGATGAGATGGCGTGGTTTGAATAGACCGTACGCACGTAAATACAACACGCGTAACCCTTAGCTGACGCGTCGGCAAAGCCGTGGAGCTGGAATGCAATGATTTGCGAATTGTTTAAACTCTTTACAGACCTCGATATTTTAAAGTAAGTGTCTGAAACCAGCTGAGAATAAAGTTCTAACCACTGATTAGATAATGAATCTGATAAGGGTTCGTCCCAACTTGTACCCGTTAACCACAATCGCTGCATAAAATGCTTACACCAGAATGTAACAGGGCCAATGAGACCCATCGTAAATTCCTGCGATGACTGATAATACACCTCTCTTGTTGACCACCTCGGGATTGGCATGTCTCTGGACACTATATAAGAAACTATCTTCGTCCATGTTCCATTGAATGCCTAACGTACGCACAGTTTGATTTTTACTAAAGTCGTGGGAAGAATGAGCGTGCGAAGCTATGATTTTCTGATCGTTGGAGAACCATTTGTGCAATGTAAAACCGTATTGGCTTAGTAACTCTGTGACGTCGGATTTCATTTTGGATAGGATGTGCGGGTTGTCTGAACCGGTCATAAGATCGGAGGAACAATCGCAGGTTCCAATCATAAGGCTCCAGTGATTGGAACCTGCGGATAGCGCCGGAGAGAGAATCGCCTAAATGACAATTATGTAACCTGCGTGGCAATCCCTGATGAAAAATTTGGAGGGAATGAATGAAAATTTGGAGGGACAGTGTGCAAGGTCGTGGCCTGGGCGTATGCAGTTTAGGCAAAGTTTATTTTTAATTAGGCCTTTTTTTCTCTCGAGAGGAGTAATCGCTACAAATTGCGGACACTCAGTAAGACGGTTTTTAGCCTTGCACAGCTGACATATGTTATTGCCGATATGAGCATGGAATGCAGTCCTATTAACATTAATCGGTTTAATTGCTTTGCGATATGGACTCTTATCGCTAACGTGTATCTTGTTTACGGCGCTGGGCACGCTATCTAAGTTTTGTAATACCTGCCTTCGGTTATTTAAAAATTTTATAAAATTACTAAAATTAGGTAGTCGGTCGTCCGACAAGCCTTCTTTCCAGAGCCGACACGTATGAGTATCGAGTTTCTGCGTTAAGTGTTAAACTAAAATCATTTCAAATGTATTTACGGGTAGATTTAAGGCATTTATATTTGCAGTGATCTCGTCAATGAACCTAGAAATGCTAACCCTTGACTCTTGTTGTACGGACTTGACGCCCAAGACATTCCCTATGTGATGGGCTGATACAATTAATTTGCTATCGTATCTGTTTTTTAATAAATCAATGGCTGCTGCATAATTTTCATGAGTTATTGGAAGAGATTTTATTACATTTAATGCCTCGCCACTCAATGAAGAGTGTAAGTAGTGTAATTTTTGAATATCTGTCAGATCAGTTCTGACGTGTATTAACTCCACAAATATATTTTAATAGTGTCGCAAGTCAATAATGCTTCCTGAGAAGGAAGGCAATTTAATCGGTTCTAATTGTATCGGGGGGGGGGTTTAATTGGCTTAATTTCGGTTTGAATTAACGGTTTCTGGTTCACCTCCTCTACTTGTTTCAATAAATGGTGCAATTTGCATTCGATATTGCAGAGATCATCCTCGGTTTGAACTCTGTTACTGACTGGAGCGAAATCTGAATCGTCAGCCTCGATTTGAGTCTGAATATCATCATATTTAGCGGACAATTCCATCAAATGGCGGAGCTTTATTTTTAACGCATGATGATCGCTTATGTCTGGATCGAAGTTATCCGCGAAAGTATTCACGCGAGATATGGAGGCCTTAATGGTGCCCCGTTTCTTTATCAACGCCTTCACATCAGCCATGAGCGAAATTTTAAAATGCAAACAGAAACCGAAAATTAAATGCAGGGAAGGTGAACAGTCATTGGAATTTAGAATAATTTACTACAATTTGATATAATGCGGGAGCCAGTGATCTATGTACACCTTAATATATAACTGATTATAATAGGTATTTAATTTGCTTAAAACTAGTGGTGAATGTTATCGAAAATATAAATCATTCGACCTGATAATAAGTTTATGGCCACTTGACAATGATATCTGTTTCTGTAGAACTTATTAATAATGTTGTATTAAATGTTATTAACTGTGTACCAAAAAAGTTACTTAGATTGTTATAATTATGTGAAAAGATCATAAAAAATAAAAGTTCATAATCACGTGGACGTTGATCCAGGCGTGCTGAAGCTGGCTTCGATCCCGCTGCTCGATCCTGTTAGGAGTTGTTGCACCTCTTGTCTCTACCGGTCAGATGACGCCTGATGTTGCAGCTCTCCATAATTTTAAAGCTGTGGAACTTTTTTGATGTAGAATAACTAATGCTGTCCTGCCGTGCCCCATCGTCTCTGGTTTACTGCTCTGCAGAATCTTGTAGTGTTGATTGTGAAGTAATTTTTGAAAATAATAGAGGCACGCAACTGTCAGCAATCCAAAGTTGAGAATGTTGGGGCTTGAACCAAACGCCGTTTGGGCCCATTAAATGAAATATTAATGTTGTCGCTGTGGACAAAAAATGTTGCCCGTAAGGCCAAAATAATATCCGGTTTGGAGGACCAAAAATGCGGTCGCAGTGGACCAAGAAATGCGGTCGCTTGTGGACCATAAATATAAAATCCTGCCCGGATGACCAAAAATGTTGCGTCTTAGAAGCTCTTGATAATCGTGAGTTGTTCTTAGGAACGCTATTGGAGTTGGCTGGTTTGAGATGAAATAATTGAGTGGACTGTATAATGTTTCCAGAAAAATATGGTTTATTGAGTTAAAGAGACATATTTGAATGCTTATTGAAATTTAAATTGACATATTTGATTGCTGAAGCGTTCAGATTTTAGCATGGCATAAGTGCATTGAATAGAAATAAGATGGGGGCGTGCATTACAACACGCAAGCCGAAATCGTCTAAATAAATAGTCGCATGTTGAGCATGCTACTAGTATTAAATATGGAAAAAAAACTTTAAGTAGCCGCGGCGGCGAGTGAATACGAATGATCAGCTCGGAGTCTTGAGTAGAACTGATTTAAATTTAACTGTAGTCAGCCTGTCTGAATCCCGGCTGCCGATAACAGGAACAAACGTGACGTCATCTACACGCTTAGCAATACAGTATTTAGAATACAAAGTACACATGGGTACAAAGTTTGACCAGTTATCATACTATCTTCCGTAACATTAAACACTGCTTCCACATCTACACTTTCACCTAAATTTGTATTTGCGTCTTTCTCTGCCATTTTTCGACTAAATTGTAAATCAATTTTAATTTTCAATGTCCCTGTAAATTCGGGCGCCAACTGAAGTGTTACTCCGTAATTGTTTATTAAAATGAATATGATTATATGTAATGTTTGGTCCAGGGATTCGTTTAGTGTACTTAGGCAGAGAACAGTGAGCAAATACAAATAACAAAATGCGTATATCAAGTAAAATATAACGTTATTTATTTTCTCTCGAAAAACATGACAAAAATCATGAACACACTTATTCCGCCTTAAGGCGTAAAACTGATTATCAACAAACTACGACATCAAAATACTACTACGTATATCAAAATTACGCAACTCAACACTTCTTGTTAGGCCTATATGCATATGCTTCACACACACAGTCATACACCTTTACATACTTTTAGATTTTGTTGAGCTCAACTTTATAATTTATGAAAAGCCAGTATTTGAATTATTTTTGAAATGTCTACTTTCCTGTTGATGCGTAGAAATTCGACACCTGGGGCAACTCCTCGTGGCGTGCACTGTTTGCTGTTTTATAGTTCTCACTTTCACATTTTACGGCCGAACTGTCAATTTACTGCAATTAGTCACTATTATGGATGAATATTTAGCCAAGAACTGTTTGTATTTTGAAATATATATAAATTCACATTTTCTGTTGTATGCGGGCGCCCGCGATTACGTTACATAACTTTCTCGCTGCTATACTGTGCAAAAGATGGTGGTCGACTGGCGTTCAGTGTTACAAATTTCCGTTTGTTGCGTCTTCAAACTGCTTCACCCCGCTCCCCACTATTCGTCTCGTCCTCAGGATTGAAGAGTTTCGCTGATCTTAGCATCACCTTTTCAACTCGTAATTTCCTGTTTCTCGTCAACAACATACTGGCGGAATTAATCACTGGCTATAAATAGATTTTCGTCTTTTACTGCATAACCATACATGGTCATGAAAATATTTACTGGCTATCGCGTCACCTCATAGGGGCCTCATCTTTACATGTTATAGAATTTATGAAATTACACAATAATATTTAGGTAAATTTAGACCCATTACAAGTTGTGTTGATAATTATTAGGAAAAGACATGTGTTTGAAACATATTCTCAAATATTTAATAGTAATGTTTCATAGGCCAGCGAGTTTTTGTAAATTAGAAGTTATAATAAGAGTTGGCACTCAAGTTAATTAGTTTCCGGCCATGTCATTCCTCTGATAGCCATCGTTTTATTTTTAATAAAGTTTTTCTCCTACAAAAATAATGTTTTTGTGTATACCTGCTGTGTCCACATAATTTGAAACGTCGAAACATTCAAATACATTTCATATTAGAAAAGAGTCTTTCCTCTGCCATACCAGATTTACAAATTACTAAATAAAATTAAAACGGAAAGTTTCTGCAAGTGCACATTTGCAGAATATGATGTACTATTTATAAGCAGTTTAAGAATGTAAAACATTATTGTGTAGGAAAAAAAATTGTCTTTGCCATTTTTAACTTCAAAATAACAGTTTAGAAATATTCACCCACCTCTGAAAATGAGTGGCTTTTCACTAAAACTCTAGTCTCACTCACAGGAGTGTAACTGTGAAATTTCTGAGTGCTCTTTATTGTTGTTGCTGCTGCAAACCGTCTCTTCAAGGTCTGTTCTTCTGCCTCATGTTCGTCTTTAGTGGAATACAAAAAACTGATGTTGCCAATATTTGCTTTAGCCCAATCATAAAGTTGGCGAGGGGTCATGATTTGTTCATTGTAAACCATACGTAGACTGGCCAATGCTGCTAAATGTTTTACAGTTCTCCTATACCGTCACATGCATTCTTTCCATGTGACGATGCAAAAAAGTTCCATTCAGCCTTAATTCCAAAATCGTTCTCATGATGGCAGAGATTGAGGAAGTTGGATTTGTTTTTGTACTGTGATGCTGCTCCGTCTGAAAAATAATGGAGCTTTTCGGGCTTATGAGGCAGGTTCTGTTTGGTAAGAAAGTCAATCATGAGGCGTTGAAATAAATGAATAGCAATGGTATCATGTGTCATACAATCAGAAATGGTAACTAAGCTAAGGTATGCCCACTTTTTGCTTTCCTCATCCATGTAGTATATAACAAACGGATGTATTGTTGCTTGAGCATTATTCCAGTGAAAGCCTTGTGCACCATCTTGAAGTACAAATGCATAATTTTCAGCAAAATCACAAAGCACAATGTATTGGTTTTGAGGTAGGCTTTCTTTTAAGTGTTGCAAGTACGAAGACTGTTGAGTAACAATGAAAGACTGTCTTAAGAGTTTTGGCAAACTCTGAAACAAATAATCCACAAACTCTTCTGTTGGTTTTGTAACAGTTTCCAGGACACACTTGTTATCAATCTGCATCCATTGTTTGAAACACATTTTCAATCCTATTTAGCTCAAAAGCTTCTTCATACCTAGCCTTCAAATCGTCACTTCCTGGGCAATTAACACAATTTGCAAAATAACATTTACATGTTGGAGTTTTGCAAATTATATTGCTTGTTACATCTTTGTATGTTTTAATAGGGAGCTCACCATTTGTTAATTCAGGTATTTTACACTGAGCCATCATTAATTTGGCATTCTGATGTATTCTGCAAACGCACACAGTGTGTCCCACTGGACCCAGGTAGAACACAATGCTTGGGACGAAGCTCACAAAATTTAGTAAATCCAATTTTCTGATCTGGGTAACACTCCTTGAATAGTACATATGCTTCTCTTAATGTACTTAGAATTAAATACTTTTGCACATGTACACGTTTGCCATATTTTTTCACCGAAACAAAGTCTTTTTTACCTGGCATTTGACGACTAACTTCATCATTTTTATAGAAGTCCTTGACTAAGGCCACTTCCAGGCTTTGGGTCTGGGGATAACATAACACCTTTTTCATGTAACAGTTTTTTTGCCTTTCTAGCCGTAAAGACACTCTAAATTCAGTTTCAATTGTTTAAGGCTTCAATTGCCTCTACTTTCTCTGGAGTTGAACATGTGTTTGAACTTGTACTTCAGGAACATTCAAATCATACTGCGATTCTGAGCTGTCTGAATGCAATTTTTCTTGCTCAGTTGGAATTTCTGGTAAGTTTGAAACAGCTGTATGACAACCATAACATATCTTGTCGCCTTCACGTAAATTGGTATTACGTTTTAAAACATTTTCATTCACAGGTCTCAAGCTTTTTTTGTAGTAATAATGACCAGCCTTTTTAAACACATTACAACAATATACTGAAAAATGTTTTGTTTGACTGGGTTCACCCATATTATCTCAGGAGAACACTTCTATCACATCCATTAAAAAAGTAATAACGTATAAAAATCATAGGCCTACTTTTATGCAAAACACTTTTTAAGTGACACTGCCAACAACTAACTGTTCACTCACTGAGATCTTAAAGGAAACTAAGCAAAAACTGAGCTAGAGTGGGTACGAATCACACTCCTGTAAGAACATGAATCAGACAAGTCTGAACAGGCTTTCTGTGCTGTGCCAGAACACCTGTAATTGGCAGATATTTTATTCACAATGATCTTAAATAAGTTATGGCTTGATTATTTGTTTGTAGGTTTAATAAACCTCTATTATAATCCCTATTGTAAATTGGTTACCTTAGAGCCTATGTATATTCTTTACCTTTAAAAAAAATTAAAGATTGTTTGCAATCTAGCCCTTACCTTAAAACACTGTCATATGTTTTTTGGCATAACTCCTGATTCCATTGAGATCCCACTTTAAAAGTTTCAGGATCTATAGTTTATAATATTACAAGAAACATTTTTTTTTCAAATTGTTTAAAAAAACACTATTTCAAAAATGTATGTAAATGTTTTTTGGATTCAAAAAAAAAAAAAAAATCACCAAACAGTAAATTAAACCTTGTAAAGATTCTCTTTAAAATGAGGGGTCTTTAGCAAATCGCTAGGCCTCTAGAATTAAAAAGTTTGTGAAAGCCAAAAAACGGTATTTTTTCTAAATTTTAAAAATTAATTACATCAAAACCCAAACAGATAAAAAAAATCTATAAAAATATATTCTCATTTCTATCATACGGAAGAATGATTCCTGAAAGTTTCATTTAAATCTGAAATGGTCAGGTTGCGTGCAGGTTATTTGGCATGGAACGACCCAAATTTGAATTACAATATTCACGTAGTACCAACTCATTACTGCTTGTTACTAAACACCTTCAAACACAACAATCCAATTAACAAAATATATAGGGAAAGTACCATTTTTTAAAAATACTGAATTATTTAACAGGATGTGAAAAATGCGTATGGTAACATTTTCAAGCGTAAGGTTAGGAATTAGGAAAGACTGTTCAGACTTCCAGTTTATTTTGTGAAGAAAAAAATACTCCTGTTATAACAAAACATTACCTCTAATCGTTAAGTAATTTGTAGTTATTCACTTCTATCGTTACCTGTATTTAAATTGTCATTATGTAACTACATTAGTGGTTTAACATCCGTTCATCAACGCGACTTTTCTTCTTAAAGTGGATACTTCTAGCTTCTAACAAGCTCAATCAGCAAACAACGTAAATTTATTCCGCAGAAAATAACGAAAAATAAATTAATGTTTTACAAATGTATGAAAAAAAGGTACTCTCCCGACAACCCTACCCGCACTAATTTTCGATTATTGGCTGCGATATGTAAGTGAATATCACATATAATTTCAGTTGGATAATAGAAAACGTGAAAATTTATTTGTGTATGTTATAAAATAGTTTGTTGGCGATTGCAATAGTGTTTCATTGTCATATTTTTTACGTAAAATGTTTCTAGCAATAATTTTGCTCTAGATCAGTTCCAAAAAAAAAAGAAGAAATGTTTTCGAACGGGTTACTGCAACAATCGAGATATCTACTCTTACCTTATCGTGTATCCCAAACGATGGAGAAAGAGAGAATAATTTTAAAGGGCAAAAACGAAAAAATTCTCTACATAGTTCAAAGGCACTATACAAAAGAGAAATTAATTTATATTTGTTAATACAAATATATTACTAATACTATACTGTTAATACATCGTATATTACTACATTATTTTGTTGTTATGTAATTATATTCTCATATTTCTCACTCTTAAAACTTAACATTCTTAAATTGTCAAACTGTTAAGTTTCGTTACTATTTGTACTAACATATTATTATTAAATAACATTACTTATGTTTATATTTTTTTGTTACTTACTTATGACTGTTGTAAAGCTTTTACATTTTTTATTTAAAATTATTTCACCAAATTATATTGTACTTAATTGGTAATTCCCATAAATTGTTATACTTCTTGCCACATTATGAGATATTATATAGGTACCTACTTTTTTGAATTCACTTCTGATGCACATACAGGTCTTCTATTTACTGGAATTTTGGTTTCAGTATTTGCGTGTGCTTTTGAGAGAGAGAGAGAGAGAGAGAGAGAGAGAGAGAGAGAGAGTTGTTATTTCTATCTTTGTGCACTTATTTTAGAATATTTATTTCCCCATTCCCATACACTTCACATTTTTGATTTGCCCTCACTCATTTTCTCTCTTTTCCACGCACTTGTGCCAGACAAAGTAAAGTCTCACTACCTTTATTTAATGAAAGTGTTATTAGAAGCTTGGGACACAAGTGATGACACAGCCAAACGAATTCTTATAAAACTAGGTCTAACTTGAATTAATTGAGCTGTTGTGAGGTTAAGTCATGGCCTACAAGATCAAAAATGAAATTATACAAGAAAATTATCAAGCAGCTATCATGCTATAAAATTTTGGATTGTGAGGTTCCTTTTAATGTGGATGATGAAGCAACTATTAAATTCAACAGTATTTAACTATAGAAGCATGAGCGCTGCCGTAGGAGGGCCAGAGTGGGTTCATGCTAGGGCCCCCCCCCTAAAAATTCTCTTGGTCTACCTTATGACCCCCCCCCCTCCAGCCACAGTATAGATCAGTTGTAGTACATAACATGTTAAATATCAATGTAGGCAGTAAAAAAATTTTGCAGATAAATTTCATACTGCTATGAAGTACATGTTATTATCAAAACTTAATTGTCTAAAATATTGGATAATACTACTGTATACAGATTTATAATTTTACATATCAGGACAAAAAAGAACATATTGATAAACATAGCTTGTTGGCAATCCTATAGTATGCTCGTTTCTGAAGTAACTGGAATCCAAGCGTCCGTTTCATTTGTGTTTGTGATAAGATTAAGTAGTACCAGTACTTCCCTTTCTTTTAGAGATTAATTAGTTGTACGCAGTATTCAGTTTAGTTGTCTGAAATAGAATTGCACTTTGTAAGTGTAAAAATGTAATATTCAGTGTCTGTAAATTGGAGCTCAGCATAACCTACTAGTAGTGACCCTACTACATAAAGCACATCTTCTAGAATGTAAAGCACAGTTAGTTCATTTTTGAGGCAAATAAAATTAAAATGTAAAGCGTATGGTTCTTTAAGATCGTACATCAAATTTTGTGGGAAACTGTAACGAAATATATATAAGATTTTTTTGAATTCAATAATCACATACATTTAAAATCCTTCCGAGATTCAAACCTGACCTTTATCCGAGACACCAGTAAGTTTACAATTTTGTTAAAGATATGTTGCCATTTGGAATGGTCATCACTTATTTGCCTTTTGTGTCATCAACTGCCTTGGTTCATCAAGGCAAGGTCCAAGACTTACCTGGCACAGATGGGCGTTGACTGCGGGTGCTGTGAGGGTATTGCCCTGGCAGTAGGCACATTGGCGATAAAACTTTCTAGAAATTGTTTGTATAGTGGCGTTCACTGAATGGACACAAGGATTCTCGAATGGTCTGGTCTGAAGAAAAGTAGTGGCTTTACAGGCCAGTGCAATCCTTAGTCCAAGAGAGAGTGAAGTTTTTGTTTAAGGGTTTTTGCTGAGTAGTCCCAAAAAGGGATTGCATAGGTAACCATCAGTGCCACATATGTGGTGATGATGAGTTTATGTAGGCGGTGAGTCATCACTTTGCTATGAATTTTGTTGCTTAGGTATGGTCTTTTTATCCCTCAAATTTGATCACCACAGCAGACTTATCTGAGGGCTGCTGGCTCCTGATTGGCTTGCTATGAGCACACCAGTTTCCCGCCAGGTGTTTGTGGCGAACCTATCAGGTGGCACCCAGATCTGGACAAGCTTGCTGTGATTACTCCAGGCATGCACAGGGAGCTGATGTTTTCTGCTCTGGTAAATAGTAAAGCTGATAAAAAGTAAATACATTTTTCAAAACTGTATTAGCTGGGAACAACATAATAACTTTAATGATGTGGAGCAAATAAATGGGGAAGGTGAGGAAGGAAATTAGAAATAGGCTTATATGAATGTAATACCAAAAACATGAATTATCACAACAGTTCTCCACAACTGACACATATGTTGTTTTTTAACATTTTATATACATGCAGTGATACATGACAGTGATAGTGGTAATAGTGATAGTGATAGTGATTAGCACGTTACATTTTGTTAATCTGCTCATAATCTATTCAAATTAAAACTGTCATTCAATTTATTTTAGTTTTTATATACATTCATTTCTTTTTAACAGCTTTTATAGTTTATTGATTAGCCTATTTATTAACACTTTCAACACAACTGTTTTTTTCATGTTATTCCTTGTTGAATCACTGTTTTTAGTATTATTTAAAAAACAATTGTAACAAATTTATCTTTTAACCAAATAATATGTAATTATATCATTTTTAAGCTACTTCTTTGCAAACTTGACGCATATTCTTAGTATTTTGATCACATTTATATAAGTTTTCACAAATTAGTCTTAAACATACTCTTTCATCACACAAAAAATATTCTCTAAATCTTTCTTATTTAAACTTATGGTCATAATATTGTAACGGTACAGAATTGGGAGGCAGAGAATGTGAATACAATTTTGTCAATTCATACAGTATACCACCTATTGGGAACCCCTGCTTTTACAAAACTGCACAATGTTATTGCAGACTGTTTATGTCTGGAGCCTGCCCGGCTAGACGTATTATGTAACCGCTGGCAAGCCAGTCTCTCTGTGAAGTACAGAAAGAATTGACACACCCCAGTTTGCATCAGGAGGTCACAGTATACAGTCGTTAGCCAACAGAGGAGTCGTTAACTAACAGTAGAGCGTTAGCAAGTCAGCGGTGGCCTTGGGCGTGTAAGATGGGCCGAAAACATCGTCAGCCTATCCAGTAAAATAAATATTAAAGTATGTGAACAATGTAGTGGTCAACTAATTAAAACACAATCAGTGCTCGCAAAGCAAGTTACGTTGGCTGACAAAATGCTGTCAAAGAAAATATAATCAACAATAGTAAACTACTGAATACCGTTTGTACAACTACGTAATAAGGAATGTAAAAAACGTATAAATGTGTGAAACATCAAAGTGCGAAGTGCTCGAGGACATGGTAATTAACACGTGGTGGTGGTGGAGAAATCAATGAGAACTTCTCCGGATTTGGTTAAGTACCAAGAAAAAACTATTAGTTAAAGATTTTAAGCCTCTCAAGTAAAATCTTTTCATATTTCCTAATAAAAGTTTAAAGAGCTCGATGTACAGGGTTTAAAAAACTAAATTAGAAAAGAAAGAGGGAGGGGAGAAAATATAAAAAGTACTGGTTCATTAAGTTTATGAATTATTTTGTTATAGCTCAGTAAGATTTGTTCATTGGTTAATTTTATGTTATGTTTTTATATGTTGCTAATTCGACGAATATTTTAATTTACCAGAAAAAGAAGTAAGAAATTTAATTGTCACCAAAGTGAGTCAAAGTAATCATTTTGTATAATAAACTAGAAGTAATTTGTTTTAGACAGCATAAACTGTTTACTATTATTTCGCACTTAAACCCAAATAATCCTTCTGCAACTTGTTCGTCTGTAAAACCCTGGAGCTTAACCCGAAGGTAAGTAAGTTTTTATAAACTTGGAAATGGTATTAATGTAATAAATTTGTAGAGTTACAATGGCGCCCGAACAGGGGCTCGATTTGTGTGATTTATATTGTTACAACACAAAAAGCCACCCCAATACCAGGAAAAAACTACAATGAATCAACCATATTAAATGAATGAAAATCAAATGACTATGACGAGACAAATGACTATGACCCAACCCAAGTGATTGACTCAATAAAAGAAAAGAAAATGAGAAGGTAGATGAAAAAGACACAAACAAATAATAATGAAAAGAAAATGAGAAATATTAAACTCAAATGATGATGAAAAAGGCAAAAAAAATAATAATAAATGTAAATGATAAATATTAAAATCAAATAAAGTAGTATCAACTAAAGTACACTAACCAAAGAAATAGATATGAAATGTATTGAATAACTCTATAATGATAAGTGAATCAGAACATGAAATTTGTTAACATTATAACTAATAGTTGTGAATAAAACAATAAAAAACCCAGAAGTGAGAGATAGGTAGGGAGTGAAGGTGATTAAGTGAGTAAAGAGAAATCAATATTAGGGAATAACCACTAGTAACACTCAAGTACCATAAAAAAGTGCAAAGTGCCAGTGTAAACCCAAAATAAGTAGAAAACCCAACATAAAGGTGTAGACACCTAAAACCAGTGAATAACACTATAGTTTAATGGTGAAAAATACCAAAAAATAAGAATGTTAGTTATTATAAATAAAAGTGATAGTAGATTAGGAATACAGTGGTATTCAGGGTAAAAATCCCATAATGATTAAAAATGTTATTGTTACAATGGTTAAGTAGTAAAAAAATATATAGTAAAAGTTAAAAGAAAAATATACTAAATAATATAAGTGCAAAATAAGTAAAACATCCTTGGATCTTAAAATGTTCAAAGGGATACTTAGCAAGATAAAATAAATGGTGTTATAATGTTCTTCACCAAGATAGTTATTTGTTCAATTAACTTTATAAGAAGGAATATGGCTGAAAAAAGTAAACAGACCATAAACCTAATTTTGTGTTATGTTTTATAAGTAATATTAAATTTCTGTGTTATGTTTTACAAGTAATATTAAATGATAGACAAGTTATATAAAATGGCAATATAGATAAGTAAGTAGATAAAATTTTACAAACAATAATAATAATCTTCAGAGTAAAGACAGGAAAAGAAATTAGAGAATAATAGACAGGCCATGATTTTGTAAAGTAATAAGAACATACAATTATTAAAAAACAGCCCAGATTAATTCAAAAGGTAAACAAGTCATAAGTGACACCAAGCAAAACATATGTAAATGTAAAATAATCTTTAATTTGTGTAAAATAAGAAGATATAGCCAATTACTACTTACGCCTATAAAATGCCTAACTGTATAAATCCAAAATAAACAAATTGTAAGAAATTAACTATTGTATTAGAAAATCCAGGGCAAGTAACTAGTTAAGTACAATTAGTTTAGTGAGTCATATAAAGATGTCAAAGTTAAATTAAAAACATAAAATAAGAAAGAAATGTAATTACATAATATTAACATTATTGTCAAAACTTTAATACATAAACAAACCCAGCTTTGTGGGATGTCAAAATGATCTTTGAAAGAAAATATAAACGGTTGTGATAATATCTCATACATAGATAAGAAGACAGAAGAATAATAGCCATCAGAAGATATTTATTCATTTTGAATTAAAATTCAAATATTATAACAATAGACATAAAATATGAGTAGCCAATGAGAGTACAGACAGTTGCCATAACAACGGAACGTTATTTATTATTATTCCGTTAAAAATAGTTAGTTCATTATTGACGCTCAAGGCATATAGAAGCCAAACCATAGTCGACTCAATTTTAGTATAAAACAGTCAAAAATCAATCAAAATTTAATAAAATGAGGACGCAAGAAGCCTGATGAAGAACTAGTCCATTCAACAGAGACCACAGACCAGATTTTTAAATTCTAAATTAATTATTTAATCCACATTATCCGAAAAAGAAGCCAGGCATACTCCAAATCATAAATGATGGAAGATTGATGATCAAAAGGACCCAACCTAACTAGAACTGATTAACTCTTCACCCGAATTCAACAGATTTGATAAGTATTTCTGAAATACCCGAATTTATGGAATAAATTCTTATTAACTTTTTCTCACAACACAAATAACTCTCACTACGAACTGATAATCAAATTTCTTTCAAGGATTAATTGAAAATAAAAAACTAAACTTGTATGAAACCAGAAAATAACCTGGGTATAAATTACGAACTCTTAACACACACTTTTTAACACTTCAGGAACGAATTGTAATTAAATCTAATAGTATATAAGTACTATCAATGTAAGGTAGTGTATTTTATTATCATCTTAATAATATTTTTTCGTAACCAAAAGAACTCAGATTGAACGAACAGTAAAAACAGGGTGTCCACAGAAATTCTGTTTTAATTTTCCCTGACCTACTTACAGAAATTTCCCTGACTCACTAAAATGCATAGTACGTTAATTCTTTGAGCATTATATTTTACAAGGAAGTAAAAAGAAAACCCAGCCTCCACCTTCCCCATAGCTGGCCTAATTCTCTCTCCACTTTCTTTTTTCTTCCTCTTTTATTTTATTTATTTGTTATTATTTATTTATTGAAAAATACAAATAAATTGATGGCTTTTTAAAAATAAACATTTCCATTATTACCTAAAGGTAACACTTAGGTAACGTAAGAATGAGAGTATTTTCACTAGAACTTAATAAAATAATATATGAACAAGATAAAATGGACTAATTAATAGAACAACTTACATGGTAACAAATAATTATAATAATCAGCTATAGCTTTCAAAATTGAAAATGAACCAGTCCGACAGGATGAGAATGAAAAAGAAAAATATGCACTCCTTCAAAATTTACTAGTGTGATCTCTTCATGTTCTCCAGCAGTTTTTTCTTTTCCCCAATTTCTACATCCTCCATTTCTCTTTCAAGTTTCAACTTTTTTCTTTTTTCTTCCAACTGTAATTCAATTTTCCTTTTCTCTATTTTCTTTTTTCCTCTTCTGACTGAATTTCTTTTTTCTTTTCCAAATATGATTGATATCTTCTTCTTGAAGATCTGACCGAGGTAAGCATACTTCTGTTGATAGTCACAATCCTCAAACCACCTAGATGCTTTATGCTATCACAAATAATTCTTTGGGACACAAGGGATTCTTCTAGAAGATTTTCAACTAGTAAATGCTTATTGACAGAAAATCCAGATTCAACTGATGCATTACCATGGGATAAAATGAAACACAGCTTCATTACAGACCAGAGATCTTCATATTTCTTATCTTCTCCTAAAAGGCCATAGTAAAATTCGTCCAATCCCATGTCATCAGATGTTTTGGAAATGAAATTGTTAGCTTCTTCAGTTAGCAAAGAAAACTGTCGTTTGGCCTTTTCAGCACTTTTATCACATATTCTTCTATGGCTGTGCAGGTTTTCTAGAACAACATCAATCCTTTTTATTGTCAAACTGGGTTTGAGCATTATCATTTTAGGGTCTAAGGCAGTGAGGCCTCGTGCTAAATGTGATTTCAAAGGACTTTTCTCTCTGAGTTTTTCTATCATGGTGGTAAGGAGATTTTTGAACTCGTTTTTAAAAACAAGTTTCTCTTTTTCTGAGCATTTAATTTGTTTCATTAAGCTTTCTGCAGCATAACCAACGTCCACCTTTTCTACTGAAACCAGATTGGCACTGTCTTGCAAGTCCAAGTTCATTAATTTTTGAGTAGTACTTGCTTCAGCTATTTTTTCATATTTTACAAATCTCATCATTAGGTTTTTCATCAAGTTGTCCAAGTGAAGTAAAGAGATAAGGGACCATAGGCTTCTGACTCTGGAACCTTCTCAGGAACGGCTCAACGTCTGACAATATGCTTCTGACAGCACTTAGTTTTGCCTTAAAAAATGGATTTTTCATAGCTTCTCTAAGGTATTGCAGGTTTTTGTTGTCTTTTTCGTTGTATTCTTTTACAAATTTATCGACATGATCAAATATTTTGAGAGCTTGATCTACACAGCGACCATTTTCCAGCCATCTTACTGCTGTGAACTTAAAAGGGAAAGAGGTGCTGGTTGTAATACCCGAGTATTTTGCTCGCCGAGCTGGGCTATCTTTGAAAAGACTGTAGAGATCTAAAAAAGTGAAAAAGTTCCCAACCAGTTTTGGAGATCCCAGTCTTCAGGGCTCCATTAACTGTATGCAAACTGCATATGCCAATATCAAGAAGGGACTTTCCCTCTGGATTTAAGACTTGCAAATGGCTCTCGAGTTCTTTCATAAAACTGAGGTTAACATTCGGCCCGTCCATTGAGATTTGCAAAATATTTCCTAAAGGTAAGGAGAGCCCTTGAATAAACCCATCTAACAAGTGATCTGCAGTTGCCCTGCCTAAAAATACACTATTCAAATATCGTGTTGAAACTTTCTGAAGGTTTACTTCCCAAAACCTTACACACAAGTCCATTTGTCCTCTTTGAACAAATTTGTTCAGAGATTAATCAAAACAAACAACATAGTCAGAGCACTGTTTCATGTTATTTTGCAACATTTCTTGAAAATATGGGGCTAACCCATGATTTATTACATAGAAAGCCTTAGTCTTGCCCATAGAAAAGCTCCGAGCGATTTTACTGTCTGGAAACATATTTTTGAAGGCTGCAGATGTTTCATCACAAGAGTTTAGAGACATTTTCCCAGTGATGACGTGGAGAGCCCATATTGCTTCGGCTGACGTAACATCATCTTCATTCACACTGAAACTCTTTAAACTTGTTTGACTTGTTCCTGGCACTACTAATAATTCTTTTGTAGCTGAAGTTGAAGGTGTTGGCTGCACATCTTTTAATGGAGATGGAGTAGTAAAAAAAGAAATTGCCGGCTGGGAAGCCTTTGCTCTCATGTTTTTTACATGAGTTGGTCCCTTAGCATGAGAAACAATTGCTTGTTTCCCCATATTGCTTAGTTTAAAAGATTTGAGACACACTTGACAATAAGCCGAATTTGCATCACTAACCACCAAGTCCAACCAACCACTAAATTCCGGAAACACTTTACTGTCCAGCCAAAGTTTATTAAACAAACATTTCTTGTTAGCCATTGTAATGAGTTGAAGTCAGCAGCCTAAAAAAACTGAAAATAGAAAAAGAATTAGCTAAATCGGTTAAAAAAAGGACACAAGGGCACAACAAAAAATATATAATTGTTGTGCACTTCTTGTGAAAAATACCTGGAAAAAATGCTACAATAGTCTGGGTTACGGCAGACTAGAACATTCAAAATTCCCCTAAAATCCATCATTGGGGATGATTTCCCTGACTTTTCAGATTTTCACGGGTTGCGGCAGACTAGAGTAAAAAATAGTTGTCTTGATTATTCATCTCTTCTTTCACAGCACTACACTTAACTAAAAATGAACTTTTTTCATGTGAAAAACTTACTATTTTATCGGACGCGTTTCGGCTTAGTATCCGCCTTCTTCAGCTTTGGTAACAGACTGCCAGCATGAAACTGCCAGACTTCCACACAACCGTTACAAAATGCTGGCAGTCTGTTACCAAAGCTGAAGAAGGCGGATACTAAGCCGAAACGCGTCCGATAAAATAGTAAGTTTTTCACATGAAAAAAGTTCATTTTTAGTTAAGTAGAGTAAAAAATTACCCTCAAGTCTGTCATCAGGGAAGATTTCCCTGACTTTCCAGATTTTTTGTTTATTTCCCTGACTTTCCCTGACCAACTTTTTTCCCCCTGACTTTCCAGAATGTGGACACCCTGAAAAAATAAACACAAACCGATAGCCACATGTTCATTTAATAACGTTTGATCAAATTTAGCCAACCTTGGGAAAAAATTGTCTATTTATTGCCGGAGCAACTTTGTTTAATAACAAGTGTATTGAATTGAATAACTGATAATTTCACGTTAATAAACTAGTACTGAGTTGTAATAACTGTCCTTTATTTCATTGTAAATTGCATTATAAAGTTTGTGTACTATAGCGACGAGCCAAATTGACGGCCAGTGTTAGACGTCGGCAACACGGCGAACTACTAGCGAGATTCATACGCCCGTCTATTGCGATGGTAATTTGAATCAGACAACACCGTCTAGAACGACCGCTCGATCTCATATTTTTTAATTGTTTTTATAAACAATTTGGCGCCACCCGGGAATGAAATATACTCATACAAAGGACAGGTAAGGTTTACACTCGCGAGATATTGTACTGGTAATTCATGAGATCCCGACGGACATCGTCAGCGTAACAAAAAGTAAGTAAGTAAACGTAAAGTAACGACTACAACATGTGATGCTAATGCACGTAAAAAACACTCATTTTTACAGAGTACATTCAGAGCTCGTCGTTACAAATTGGTGCCCAACGTGGGGCTTAAAAGAGGCATATGGAACGTTGTTACAAATTGGCGACCAACTAGTGTGGCTAGAAATAAAGACTAGTGGCGGTTACGAGAAATAATGCAACACTCCATGATCACCAGGGGAAAATCAAGGAAGAGGACTGAAGAAACCGACAAAGAAGAGGTTGAAGAAATGGAAATGATCGAGGAATTGATCGAAGAGAATGCCCAAGAGGAACCAACCCAACCAGAACCTGAAGTAGAAATAATAGTCGGGGACCAACCAAATAAACCCACACAAAAAGAGGACCTGAGCATGCAGGAAATGTTGAGAATTCTTATGGAAGGGAATAACAAAATCCAGGAACAAAGAAAGGAAGACAAGGAAGAATTAAATAAAAATATAGAATCCTTAAAAGAGAAAATAAATGAAAAATTCGAGGAAAAAATAGACAAAATGGAGGAAAAATAAGGGAAGATATTGAGACATTGAACAATAAAATCGAAGGCGATAATGAGACATTAAAGCAACAGATAAACAAGAAAATGGAGGAACACAGTGATACTTTACGGAAGAACCAAGAAACCCTACAGCAACAATTAACGGAGGACATCCAAAAAAGAAATGAAGAACTGAAGGAAGAATTGAGGGGACAAATGAAGGAAGATAGTGAGAAGAATAGAGAAGAATTAAGATACATACTAATAGGGTATTGTGAAGAAGTCAAGCAGACAAAAACGGGGATGAATAAGAAATGGGAAGAAACAAATTACCAAGCAGATCAACTTAATGAAACATTAGCTAGTGGTTTCACACAATTGAAACACTAGACAGCACTTCTGAAGGTATCAATGAAAAAATAAGAAATAAAGAAGACACAAGTTCATTGTTATCTGAAAATAAAAATAACAAAAACAAAGAGAAAATTAAGCACATACAAACCAACCGTAGAGGAGTAAAGAAGAACCAAATAATTAAGAAGATTAAGAAAACAAAAGATATAGGAAAAATGTGTGCCGGTGTTAATCCGGCCGTTGAAAAAGTTTTAGAAACATTTTTATTTAATTGTACAAGAGAGCGAAGGCGGGCGACCTTTGTTCGCCTCGGTTACGGCTGCGCGCGCAACTTGTAGAATAGGGGAGCGGTTTCTCTGCTGCTAACGGCAGAGGACCAACTGCTCCGCTCCGAGATACATCAGCTTCGCTCTCTCTTCGAACATTTACGACGCAGTTTTCTGTTTCTTCATGACGTGCTAAAGCGTAATCGACTCCCGGTAAGAATTTCATTATTTTGTCTTTATACGTAATTATATATATATATATATATATATATATATATATATGGATAATTAATAACAATATGCAACCGTATAAAATACGTAATTATGTGTGTGCGGCCCGACAAGTTTTATATTAAGAGAAACTCATTGATCTGTGATTAACTTAATGTTCAGTATATAGCCAGTGTTCCGTTTATTATTACTAGAATAATGTGAGAGCTATTACAAGTGTCATTGTCATGATAAAGGCGTACCACATTAAAATATTAAGGGCTAAAACTTAGTGCATAGTCCGGGCATGAACTGTCCATGCATGTAATAGACTGTCGGAGAGCTTGTTAATTGACTTCACAGTAGAGAATTAATTGTGGGAACTTCCTTACATGAACTTTTATTAAAGTTAAAATATTCTTAATGCTGTGAGTGCCTTGCAGTTGAATTTTTGGTCAAATAACGATTATCACTCACCACGTGGCTGTTTAACCTGAAAAGTTTTGTCAAGGCATGTAGCCAGTGAACTGATGACTTCATATTACGCCACGTTTAATAAAGTCTGTTCATTATTCAAATTTACTTATTCCATGGCTGATTTTCTACCCGTTAAGCTGGTTGCCAAAACTTTATTAATGAAAATTATGCATTTATTGAGAGTTAGTTGGAGGCCCATTTTGAGGTTAATTACCTGAACTCTGGTGTATATTTTGAGTGAACAGTTCTCTAATTTATTTGAATTGGCAGGGTTCTTGAACTAAGCCGGAGACCTGGCTTGCTGATGGGCGTTCACCTACCTCAGCCATGAACCATTAACAAGATCCTGTCTGAAGAGGGAGATGTGACGTGTTCTCAATGTAACACTTGCCAGCTGAAATAAGGTGATATGTACTCTATTATTTTTTTTCTTTTGGGGGCCGGGCCGTCAGTGCGCCCGTTTATTTTAAATATCTTTGAAGCCATGTGACCACGTGTCCAGACTGTCTGCTAGAAAGGGGAGCTGCTGATCACGACTCGGAACATTTTTAATTAAATTCAAGAACACTTTTTTTTATAACTCATTTACATAATACTAAGTGCACTGCCTGTAATTGTGTGCTGCACTGGGGGAGCGTGCCAGAGATATTTACTCTTGAACATTTTACAGTTGCATATCATTATCCTTTAACTCTTTACAAAATTCATGGTACAGGTTAGTAGCTCTGTTCCGGCTGGAACAGCAGTGAATAAATTTTAACTTCTCTATGGGTTTAACATTTAAGGGCTGGGGTTTTCCTTGTTCCTTTTGGGGCCGTTTTCTGGGGTTTAAAAGGGGACTTAGTTTTTGTCTGACATGTTGATGCAGCTGAAGGCAGGTTGTATTCCTGTCTAACTTTGTCAACTACATGCGGGCGCGCTGCCTCAGCTGCTAGAGCACAACCGCCTTATTGTAATATTTTCATTTTAATTATATTTATATAGCCATTCGGGGTTAATAGAAAATACTTTGTTTTTCTCCTGGATATATATATTAGTTGATTTTGCTCCTTACAAAAGGGCTATACTGATTGTTTTTCTTAACTGGCAAACACATATTGATTAACTTTCACTTGTAGTATCTGCTGCTTAATTTTCGTTAACTATAAAACATATACTCATTATTTTTTGTAAAATATACATTGTCTAAATTTTTCTGAAATTGTAAAGCCTCGAGTGATTAATTCCTGATTGTTAAAGTACATATTGATTTTTAAATCCTCCGGAGTTTGTGAAGTAAAGTAACTGTTTGAAATCAGATGATGTAGTTCTGTAAAGTTTATTTAATGCTGTGGAAGGAACTTAAGGTTCATACACTCATGATGGGTTATTGATCAGTGGAATGCTATGCAAATGTGCGGTCCGGTTTTATTTATGAGTTATGAGTTTCCTCATCCTTTTCTGGGGTTTTGGCCTTTATGCAATTCTGCAAAAACGGGTCGTTGAGGGGTGAATATTTTATCACAGCTGATTCTGAGTATTGTGGTTACACTGCCTGCAAGGCTGGTGCATTCCAGGGGCATTGGTGCTAGAATTAATGTAATAGTGAGTTTGTGTACCTTATGTTCTGTGTGTGTTGTTATGTTTGTCCGTGTCTAGCTAGCCACGAGATGGGAGAGAATTTTATAATTATATATACATGTATTCACTGAGTTTATATACACTTGTTATGCTTTATATTCATACATACTTGTTATTATGCACACATGCTGTTCTAATTTAATACTGTTAAATCTGGGCATAAAATAAAATTGTTATTGGTCTATTACAGCTGAGTTTCATTGCAAGTCCCGTCATACTGGACCCGGCACAGTTTTTGCTTCTCTAGGCTCCTGCCTAGTCCTAATTGACTTGTGGCTTCTCTTTCAAAAAAAAAATGTTAAAATTAAAGAAGTTGTTTTATATTCAGAAAAAAATACATAAAAGGAAAGAGGGGTTACAAATGGTAGCAGAGCGTGGTTTATAAAGGCTGCTACCACAAATGGTAGCGGAAAGCGTGGTTCATTCTAGGCTTGAACCCTTGGGTCCTGGTGTGTGACGGGGCTTGCAGACTCGGAAATATTAATGCGATTGTTGTGACATAGTTTTGATATATGCCCGTGTAGGCTAGTTGGAGGTAGCATAACTTGTGAGTCGGGTCGCACCACTGAGGCTGTTATTTGTGTTTGAAAAATGTAATGGTTGTACGGCCGGGGAGTCTCGAGCGCGGCCTGGAAGATGGAATGTTGATTTAGGGTCGGAGTTTAGAGTGTTATATTGACGGGATGCGGTATGGCCCGATCGGAAATCGGTACCGGCACAGACTTGTGTCCGGTTGATGTTGAAGTATTAATTCTCGGATTATGATTTTCAATTGTTAGTTGGTTGTTGTGAGTTATGTGTTGGTACGGCGGGTGTGTCGAATTGTTGTTTGATGTTATGTGTGTGTAGTATTGTTACTTGTCTCTTGTCTCCTTCCGTCGTGGATGTGAATGGTTCAGAATAGGCCAGGTCTCCGCAGCGCTAGAGAACCCAGGGGTCTACTCAAAGGAAGGACAGTACTTGAGTTTTTCCGATTTTTGTAAATATGTTTTTGTAGGTTATGTTTGTGTTAGGTGTTTAGTGGGGATTTGTTTTATGATTGTTTGTTTTGAATTGTGCAATTCTGGCGGCGGTATGCTATCAGGAATTGCCCCACCCTCTTACAGGCGTTCTCCAGAAATTTCCGGTGGTGAATGGATTTGATGAGGACCAGCTGCTGGTTTTCTTGGACCTGGTCTTGCAGGTGGCAGATTTCCCAGGGGTGTCCGATGGGGAGGTCTTGTCTCTTATATACCCGTATGGCTGGAGTACGTTGGCTGATCTGGTCACCAAGGCTCTGCGTCGGGGTGACAGTGTTGATGCTTTCCATGGGCAGGTGTTGAACTTCTTCCTACCAATTCGACGACGTGCCCACCTTGAGTTGGAAAAATTCTATCGCCCACAGGCCAACGGAGAGGCGTTAGGAGACTTCGTGCGCGATATACAGAAAGCTGCCCGGGTGTTAAGATTGGGGTTGCCAGAGACGGAAGTTATACAAGCGATTCTAGAAGGACTGACTCCCCAGGAGAGATCTCGTTTGGCATTCGCGGACCGTCCACGTTGTTTTGCGGACCTTGAGCGACTGTGTGTGCTTTCAGGAACGGTCAAGGAGGTTGACAAGTCCCGGGGAAAAGAGGCTACTGATGTCCAATACTCCAGCGGTTCATCAGGAAGAGCCAAAAGGGACAAACATGGTGGTTGGAGGAGAACCCAAGAGACGCTTAGAAAGCCAGAATATTCCGGAAGTGATGGAGGCTACAAGGGGGTGGCAAGTGTGAAGACGGTAACAACAGCTACAGCACAGAAAACAAAGAAACATGAAATTAACAGGGGAAAAAGAAATTATGGTAGCGGGTAGATGTTTCTCACAGTCCCAGTGGGGTTCGTCTACTTCAGGGATGCGCCCCTGCCTGCGCGAGCCTTGGCTCTTTCCCCAATTGTCCTTACGTCCGGAGGGAGCCATGTCCTTCCCTTCAGTCCCAGCCCCTGGCCGTTTAATTATCCTTGACCATCCACCTTCCGATTTTCCTAACCTTATCCAGAGGAAAAAAAAAATAGAAAAGCAAAAAAAAGGGAGTTAGAGAGAGGAGCGAAACTTGTCGCGTCGATGAGGTCGGTTGTGAACTTCACCGACGCGGTAAGTTTTGGGCATGCCCTTCGAGCACACTTGTAAAAACTCGTATATATATGTTGGAAAGCTGCCATAGTCACTGTTGACATGGCTTTCCGTCAGGTCCCCAGTGGGGACCACCGCATCATGGTGACTGTCATCGCCCCTTTTCCCCTTGGCCCGTGCAGTAATGCTATTGTGTAGAATGGGGGGGTGTCATATTAGGGAATTATCCCGTAGGTACATGGGGCAGATGCCCTGTTTAGGTGGCTATCGTGTTCTGGCTTGGGTGGACAAGCCTCAGGAGGTCGGAACTCAGGGAGCTCCCGTACTTTTCTTTCGTCTTTCTTCTCTGTCCCTCCTTGCTGTGGGCTGGCCCTGATCAGGTCAGCGTGCAGCAACCTCACACTTACACTCTACATGTCTTCTTTCGTCTCTTTCGTTTTCCCTTCTGAGCCTCTGTTCTCCGGGGAGCAAGTGCCGCCGGGCCACCTTATCCACGATGTCCACCGGAGTATTTAAGAAGGGGGTACTCTGCAGGGTACTTTCCCAAGTTTAGAGTGGGGCAACCGGGTTGCCCTTTCGGGGTGGGGGTGTGCCGGTGTTAATCCGGCCGTTGAAAAAGTTTTAGAAACATTTTTATTTAATTGTACAAGAGAGCGAAGGCGGGCGACCTTTGTTCGCCTCGGTTACGGCTGCGCGCGCAACTTGTAGAATAGGGGAGCAGTTTCTCTGCTGCTAACGGCAGAGGACCAACTGCTCCGCTCCGAGATAAATCAGCTTCGCTCTCTCTTCGAACATTTACGACGCAGTTTTCTGTTTCTTCATGACGTGCTAAAGCGTAATCGACTCCCGGTAAGAATTTCATTATTTTGTCTTTATAAGTAATTATATATATATATATATATATGGATAATTAATAACAATATGCAACCGTATAAAATACGTAATTATGTGTGTGCGGCCCGACAAGTTTTATATTAAGAGAAACTCATTGATCTGTGATTAACTTAATGTTCAGTATATAGCCAGTGTTCCGTTTATTATTACTAGAATAATGTGAGAGCTATTACAAGTGTCATTGTCATGATAAAGGCGTACCACATTAAAATATTAAGGGCTAAAACTTAGTGCATAGTCCGGGCATGAACTGTCCATGCATGTAACAGACTGTCGGAGAGCTTGTTAATTGACTTCACAGTAGAGAATTAATTGTGGGAACTTCCTTACATGAACTTTTATTAATGTTAAAATATTCTTAATGCTGTGAGTGCCTTGAAGTTGAATTTTTGGTCAAATAACGATTATCACTCACCACGTGGCTGTTTAACCTGAAAAGTTTTGTCAAGGCATGTAGCCAGTGAACTGATGACTTCATATTACGCCACGTTTAATAAAGTCTGTTCATTATTCAAATTTACTTATTCCATGGCTGATTTTCTACCCGTTAAGCTGGTTGCCAAAACTTTATTAATGAAAATTATGCATTTATTGAGAGTTAGTTGGAGGCCCGTTTTGAGGTTAATTACCTGAACTCGGGTGTATATTTTGAGTGAACAGTTCTCTAATTTATTTGAATTGGCAGGGTTCTTGAACTAAGCCGGAGACCTGGCTTGCTGATGGGCGTTCACCTACCTCAGCCATGAACCATTAACAAGATCCTGTCTGAAGAGGGAGATGTGACGCGTTCTCAATGTAACACTTGCCAGCTGAAATAAGGTGATATGTACTCTATTATTTTTCTTTTGGGGGCCGGGCCGTCAGTGCGCCCGTTTACTTTAAATATCTTTGAAGCCATGTGACCACGTGTCCAGACTGTCTGCTAGAAAGGGGAGCTGCTGATCACGACTCGGAACATTTTTAATTAAATTCAAGAACACTTTTTTTTATAACTCATTTATATAATACTAAGTGCACTGCCTGTAATTGTGTGCTGCACTGGGGGAGCGTGCCAGAGATATTTACTCTTGAACATTTTACAGTTGCATATCATTATCCTTTAACTCTTTACAAAATTCATGGTACAGGTTAGTAGCTCTGTTCCGGCTGGAACAGCAGTGAATAAATTTTAACTTCTCTATGGGTTTAACATTTAAGGGCTGGGGTTTTCCTTGTTCCTTTTGGGGCCGTTTTCTGGGGTTTAAAAGGGGACTTAGTTTTTGTCTGACATGTTGATGAAGCTGAAGGCAGGTTGTATTCCTGTCTAACTTTGTCAACTACATGCGGGCGCGCTGCCTCAGCTGCTAGAGCACAACCGCCTTATTATAATATTTTCATTTTAATTATATTTATATAGCCATTCGGGGTTAATAGAAAATAATTTGTTTTTCTCCTGGATATATATATTAGTTGATTTTGCTCCTTACAAAAGGGCTATACTGATTGTTTTTCTTAACTGGCAAACACATATTGATTAACTTTCACTTGTAGTATCTGCTGTTTAATTTTCGTTAACTATAAAACATATACTCATTATTTTTTGTAAAATATACATTGTCTAAATTTTTCTGAAATTGTAAAGCCTCGAGTGATTAATTTCTGATTGTTAAAGTACATATTGATTTTTAAATCCTCCGGAGTTTGTGAAGTAAAGTAACTGTTTGAAATCAGATGATGTAGTTCTGTAAAGTTTATTTAATGCTGTGGAAGGAACTTAAGGTTCATACACTCATGATGGGTTATTGATCAGTGGAATGCTATGCAAATGTGCGGTCCGGTTTTATTTATGAGTTATGAGTTTCCTCATCCTTTTCTGGGGTTTTGGCCTTTATGCAATTCTGCAAAAACGGGTCGTTGAGGGGTGAATATTTTATCACAGCTGGTTCTGAGTACTGTGGTTACACTGCCTGCAAGGCTGGTGCATTCCAGGGGCATTGGTGCTAGAATTAATGTAATAGTGAGTTTGTGTACCTTATGTTCTGTGTGTGTTGTTATGTTTGTCCGTGTCTAGCTAGCCACGAGATGGGAGAGAATTTTATAATTATATATACATGTATTCACTGAGTTTATATACACTTGTTGTGCTTATATTTATACACACTTGTTATGCTTTATATTTATACATACTTGTTATTATGCACACATGCTGTTCTAATTTAATACTGTTAAATCTGGGCATAAAATAAAATTGTTATTGGTCTATTACAGCTGAGTTTCATTGCAAGTCCCGTCATACTGGACCCGGCACAGTTTTTGCTTCTCTAGGCTCCTGCCTAGCCCTAATTGACTTGTGGCTTCTCTTTCAAAAAAAAAATGTTAAAATTAAAGAAGTTGTTTTATATTCATAAAAAAATACATAAAAGGAAAGAGGGGTTACAAATGTATAAAAAGAAACTAATAAAAGCAAGGGAAGAGCGGGAGATGAAGAAGAATGAACTAATTAATGTGTTTAATTTACCCATTACCGAATATAGTGAATTAATGGATTACAAAGATTGTAGGAGAACTTTAAAAGAAAAACTAGAAAGGACTCACAACAAAACAGTGTGTAACAAATTAAGAAGGTCTCTAAAACACTTGAATACACCAGAAATGGAAATACACAATACAAAATCAGTGATAACATTAATGAGGGAGGTACAATTAACTTCTTTGATTAATAAACAAAATAATCAAGCAATTGAAGCAGTCATCGATACTAATGAACACATGGTATTAGAAGAATTGCTGTACGAGATAGCAGAAAACTATTTCACAAGGACGGAAATAGTTATGTACACAAGAGTGATCCGAACAACAAATGAGGATGAAATGATGGACCATGGGTAAACTAAGTGCTGATAAACACCGAGAAATGGGACTGAGTTTCAGAGTAATGACCAAGCAAACCAATGGAAAGCAAGGAGCATTAAATTCATTAAACCTATTAATAATTCAAAAGAAAAAACATAGATGATATTTAAAGAAAAAACACTTAAGAATAATTGACAAGAAATGACTAAATGACCAAGACAAAGTGAATGAGAAGAGCTATCATAAGAATTATCCAGAATAAATGTTAACCATCGAACATTTGAAGGAGAAGAGGAGAAACTCACCAAAGAGAATTATATAGTGAAGGTTATACGAATTATCCAGAATAAATGTTGACAATCAGACATTTGAAGGAGAAAATCGCCAAGGTGTATTATATATTAAAGGAGAGAAAGTGTGCCGTGTTTTGGTAAAATCCCGGCATGCCATAACGGAATATAAAAAATATATATAAAAGGGTCTAACTCCCGAAATAGTTAATTTTGTAATTGCGTGTATGCGGGCGATATGGTAACTCCGTGTTTTGAACGGGCCTGCTTACTGTCGCTCTCTGGTGGTGGGGAGCGGAGTTGCGGTTTCCGACTTGTAGTTTGTTGCTACGCTTCAGTCTCGACTGGACAGCCGTTACATATTGGGGCAGACGTTCTTGCTGGCCGACCTAGTAGCTTGATTCTACAAGACTATCTACTGTGACCCCTCTTTCCTTTTTATGCTTTATAAAAAAAAAATCCTTTTTTTTTGTATTTTTTTTTTGAAAGAGAGGCCACTCATTATTTAAAACTAGGCAAGAGCCTAGAGAAGCCAAAAATGCGCTGGGTCCAGTATTACGGGACTTGCAATTAAACTCGGTTGTTAATCAACAATAACAATTTTTATTGTTGCCCCATAATTCATTACATGCACAAGTATAACAATCAGCAATAAATAACAATATTGTAACATTACATTTGGAACAACATAATATCGTACCTGATTTAATGAAGACTTTGGTCAAGAAGCTAACAAGAAGAACAATATCTTCCAAGATGATAGTAAAGAGGAACGACTAACAATTTTAGACTGACTAGTAAGACAACTGACCGTACCCAAATTAATGATTTAGGCTAAGTGATGCAAAATACCTTCAACCCCAATTATGACATGAATTTTCAGTATTGACCAAATAAAGAATTATAAAGACAGACGGCTTATGAACCAGTACTATAAAGAAACAAATGGTTTCATTTAATGTATCATAATATCTAGATAATCAAAATACAAATTGAGGGATAATAGGCCCAAACATGTAATATTATGTAAAAGAAATATTGGTAAATAATTAAGTTAATTGATGTAATAAAAATATAAATACACCTGATTATAGATACATGAACCATACAAATAATTGTCACATATAGTGTTCATAGGATTGTCCAGTAAACAACAAGGAATAACTTGGTCACAATAACATTTATAACAAGAGTGAAACCCATATAAACAGTAAATGTAACAAGATTATTAGAACTGTGTGGTGAGGTGGAGCAACAGTGTTCACTTTATTGTAATTTTTGTAAGTCAGACATCAGCAAGTATACAGATGTTGAAACCCATATAAACAGTAAATATAACATAGACAGTGTCAGAGTAATTAGTAAATTAACTGACAAAAGACCAATTAATTAGTGTAGAATTTGTTTTATAAATGTGCATGTTTTATGTTTTAGCACAGTGTTATATCATAGTATTTGTGTTGTGTTTTTTTGTATGTAGCAGGTGATACAGTTAGTTTAAAGGAATGTCAACTTAATGATATTAATTCCATTTTTTTATGTTGTGTTAACAAATATAACCATAGAACTGATGTTAAACCATGGTAAATTGATTGACAAAGCAGAATGGACTATATAAAGATGTTTTGTTAAGTGTCAAACACCTATACAGTTTGAGTAGAAAACAGTTATTTGTGCAAGGATTTGGTAAAATCATAGCCATGTGGGCATGAATTTAACTATTAGAATAATATATCTTTTGTGTTGTTAAAATAACGTTATATGTTAAACAATTTTGATGAGTGTTAAAAGTTAATTTAATTGTTAAAGATTTTAAAACATGGTGATGAAAATAATACCAGTACATAGGCCAGGTGAAACCAACTTTAGTAAATTTTGAATAATAATGTTAGAAATTTTGTAAAACAAATGTGAAAGGGTAGATGTATTTATAGGTAATAATGTATACAAGGAATATAGAAACAAAACAACACATATCAAGTTATTTAAGAAAATTTCAAATAACTAAATTGTAACATCTATAGTTCTTAAGTAAAAGTAGGCATGTTTAGTGTCTAAATATAACAAATGTGAAGATCAAAATAATGCTGATAATGGTTTTAAATTCCCATTCAGTATAGAAAAGTTATGTTAATTTAAAGATTTTGAACAAATTTTAGACTTTGAAATAATGAAAGTATATGACAATGTATATCCGAATTAGCCAACCAGATTCTAAGTTTACCCTTAGCAACCAGAAATTTCGGATAAATAAAATGAGACTTCTTTGACAACGATCTTAGCGGATAGACGCGTTTTTAAAACGTCCTGCATTATATAATATAAATTGTGAAAAAACGAAACAAACATATAAATACAGTTAGAGGTACACTACACGAACTTTTTACAATAGCAGAAGAACACCCAGTATATAGATTAGAAGACACAAGAACCAGGAAGAAGATCCGAAGTGGACGAGGGACAAGGAAGAAGATCTGACGTGGGCCCTATCTTCAACCAGGAAGAATACAAGAAGAGGATTTGGTGATTTTGACAAATTATTATATTGTACTTCAACACCCACATTTGTATACACGACTTTTAAGTAATAATCAAATAAACTACAGACACCATATCACACAAACACTAAGAACAATCACTAATAACACTATATAAGATTAACACCTTTTCAAACACAACAAGAACTTTTAATTTACATAATAATTATTAAAGCCTAAGCTGGACATAACCTTTTAAAACTGATAACCACTATACAACTCCTGTGTGCACGTTACACTCTAACATTGTAATATCCTGTAATTGTAAAACTTGTATTTTGATTAATAGCGTAATATTTTGTTTAATTGTAATACCCGAACCATATACGCCCTGAGATAATTTATATTTTATTAGAAACGTTAACAGAGCATTGTTTTGGTCTCGTAGAAATACTGAACAGCTACTGCTGCCAACTGGTAAAAGAAGACTTATAGTTTGCGCTACAATTGTGATTATCCTGTTTAAATTTATTAAAACAGTTAACCAGTGCTTTTTCCGAATAAAGGATTCCATAAGGATATATGTTTGATGGTATTTGTGTGTCGTTATTATTGCTGTTACATTTAGGAAATAAAATTCACAGATTGCAGCGGACACGACAGTTGGCATCGTTGAGTGACGTCACGGAAACGTGCGGCATAGTGGGAGCAAGCGGCAATTTACAAAACCATTCGCCGTTCAACATAACACATTTATAATTAAACATTGACGACTCCAGTGCGAGTTTGTCGCTACATTATTTATCTATATTACAAGTTGACACTTCCAACGAGCGGTGTAATTCAAGTGCACACGACATTAATACAAGTAACCTATTACTGATAACATTGTACGTAACGAATAATATCGTTACAAATTGACGAACCTTAGTGAGGCTTGAAATAAGAACGTAACGAACTTTTAGTGTTACAATATAAATGATAAATAAGTAGTGTCAACATGTTAACCAATCGTTTTCCCTAAGCCCATATTAATTCATCCCCTATATACATATATCAATGTGGTTCCTTAGATTGTATAAATAGACAACATATATCGGGCAACATCCCATAAATTATATAAATCCCCCCCCTTAAATAACACTTAACATTAACATCACATATTGAAACATAAAGACACATAGATCCATAATAGCATCACAGTAAACTCATGTTCGACCTGGCAGACAGGCAGTATTTCTATAAAGCCCCAAAAACAGCAATCATAAATATTTAGCTTCCAGCCACAATTGGAATTAATCCTTTAAGACCACAACCCATTTACTCCATTAAAATGAAACCCAAAAATTTTTAAAAACCGAAAGGATGATAATGACTAATAAATGCAAGATGATAGTGGCCCATATGAATTGATAACATCTAACAAATTGCACATTATAAGTATATGAAAATCTTTAAGTTTCTTGAACTGTATACCAGTGGTAAAAACCCTTATCACCTAAGTTTAAACAATTGGCATAATTTTCCAAAATGTTAATTCTTGTGTTACAAATACAGATGTATCCATGTATCAGGAATTTGTTCTTTAATGATAATGATTTAATTCAACAGACAGGTCCAGCAAGCAAGTCAGAACCTAAGTTACAATAATCAGTAGCATCAGTATGCTTTTACAATCTCAAAATTATTAGTATATGCCCACAAAAAATAAAATTTCTTTTTTCTTAAGGTCAGACATCTGTGTATCAATAATTTTACAATAACAGCATGTTGTATTCTAGCAACTGTGGAAGTGTGCCAGACCATATCAGACAGGTATCAGACCTGCATAAAACTGTATCAACTTGTGACTAACTTGAGTAAAAAAAACTATGTAAAATTTTACACCCAAAAACAGCCTGAAAAACGAAACCCCCAGCCCTTAAATGTTAAACCAAAATAAGAATAATATATGCACCCCGTCCTGAACCAGCCGGAACAGAACCAATAAACACATGACTTAAATTTAGAGTGAAAGTATAATGACTCTAAGGCCATTGTACATAAAAAAAATATATAAAGGAGTAAAAAGCTCTGGCACACTCCCCCAGTGCAGCACACCATTACAATCATAGTACGTTAGAGTTATGGAGTAATATTATAATAGTTCAAATAATGTTCATAATAAAAGTCCAGTTGACACACCCCTGATCGGACTGTCTAGCAGCGTAAGCACATGGTTTAAAAAAAAAGGAAAACGATTTGTAACACAGATGAGCAGCGGGCCAGGCCAACGAAAAATAATAAGAGTTTATATCACCTTAATAGCATGAGTAGTATGCATCTTACAGCTGGTCACCAAGCTCCCTCCTCAGAACAGGTGAGTGTTGGATGGTTCATGGCTGGTGAAGGTGACGGTACACCAGCCGAGACCAAATCCCCGACTGGGAGCGAGAACCCGGGAAGTCTCGAAAATTTAGCTTGCCATCAGGTTGAGAAGAAAACTATCCAATTATTGTCTGTCCGAGGTCGGGAGCCTGTAGTTTCTATGAGAGCCGGCGCCGAACTGAATGTGCAGTTACAATGCAACAACCAGCAAAATTCGACGCGAGATGGCGTGCGCAGTATCCTAGGGCCATCCAATATCGTCGCGCTAACCGACACTGATACTCGCGTTTATATTAAAACAAAATTTATAATACCTTCAATTGCCGGGTTATGCAAACACCGGCACACCCCCACCCCAAAAGGGCAACCTGGTTGCCCTACACTTGAACTCGGGAGGGTACCCTGCAGTGTACCCCCTTCCCAGGTGATCCTACTGGACTTGGTGATCATGGCGGCCCAGCGGTCCTTCCTCTCAGGAGGACAGAGAAACCTCACAACTGCGGCCATCTCCATGCGACCCTCTCCGCCATGCCAACCCCACGGGACCGCCCCAAGATGTCACCCTCTCCGGTGACCATCACCTACTCCCACCGGTCCCACTCACATACCCGTCCGAAGACCAAACAAGGTATCACCCACCTTGGTATGTGAGTGACCGTACTACCTCTCATCCATCTCTTGGACCGACCAGCCACATGCACCAACAAGGCATCTCCATCCTTGTCATATGTCTGGCCCACATCCCTACACAAGGGCGGACGGCCCGGCTTAGCCAGACAGAGAAGACCGCATCAAGGGCACGCGAACATCCATCCTAACTCTTACTCAACAATTGGTCACACACCATGACTAGCAAGGGGGTTTTACTTCTCTGCCGACGTCGATACACAATAAATACAACCCTCTCTCTCAACAAAAACACTAGGGAAAACAACCGGTGAATGCGGCATGGACCGACCTCTACACTAACCCACAATCAAGATTTACAACCATTAACCAGAAACAACAGCACGCTATCACTCTCCACCATAACTTCCAGAACCAAAACAGGGGAACTTACAATCTCCAAGACCACAATCTAATCACTTCCGGCAAGTCTCTCTAACTCCTTATTGATAGGGGGTTTTTTTTTTTAAGGGGAGGGGTAGGAAAATCGGGAAGATGAAAAGGCCAAGGATCATTGAAAGGTCAATAGCCAGGACTAAGGGTAAGGACAAGGTTCCCTCCAAAAAGGAGAATGACTGGAGAAAACCAAGGCTCGCGTGGGAAGGGGCGCAACCCTGAAGTAGACGAACACCACTGGGACTGTGGGGAACATCTACCCGCTACCCGTTAACCGCTTCTTCTTACCTTTCTATGACGGACTTTAGGTCCTCTTTCCTTCTGGACACCACTCTCGGCGAAATTATTTCGTCTTGAGCTGTACTGGCTGGTTTCCTCTGAATCAGCATTAAGGCAACTTACCTCATTACTTTCACTCCGCTTTGGATTATGCTCATCACCTAACTCCTCTATTTGTCTTTCTTCCAATCCTTCCTTCTCTTCTTCCTCTTCTACAATTTCCCCTTTTCCATCCCCATAATCCAAATCACCATCACAACACTGCACATCCTCAGCATCTTCCAGTTGCTCCTCTGATCCATCTTCAACCGCATCTTCCCTCAGCTCCTCACCAATTTCTTCATCACACTCGTCACCAGCTCCTTCACAAGCTTCTTCACCAACTTCTTCTCCAATCTCATTAACATCCTCCTTTTCATCAACACGTTCATCATCAAGAGCATCGCCATCATATCCACTACCACCATCCGAACACTGCACATCTTCATCCTCTATTTGCTCACCTGGTCCGCATGAAAATTCTTTCCGTTCCTCGGAATCCTCAACACTACTTACAGAAAGCGTCTGCACATCTTCACACACTACATCATTCTCACTCGCACACTCCACAACGCTGCCACCAAACTTCTCCTCAATTTCTACCTCATCTACTTCTACCACACTTGCAGCATGGACATCCCCTTGTCCACCCGCAACCTCAGAAACACTTGCAGCCTGGACATCCCTGTGTCCCTCCGCAAACTCCGACTCTTCAGTCTAATACCTACAACTATACCCGCCTGTGCAGCATCTGCAGACCGCTCTTCTGCCTCTTCCTTTGATTCCCCTCCTTCACCACTTTCAGCAACTACAACGTCCTCAACATTTTCCACCCTGGAATCCAGCTGTCCAGGCTCATGTGCAATGACTAAATTAATTTCTACTGGCGATGGTAAAGCTACACCATCAAATGACTTCTCATATCCCTGCGTAGGTGATGATGATATTACCGGATCTGGATCCGTCACGAACCGAGATGGAGACACCGGAACAAATTATGCGGCATCTGGATTCAACCATGACGTCCTCTTCGAGTCCTGTAACTCAGTATTGACTGACGTGTTCTTAGGCTCTTGTATTGATCCACAGAAGTTATTCCGCTTTTCTTCTTCTGCTTCACCTTCTTCATCCACTACTCTCTTAGGCACTTGTACTTCCTCTGGAACCTTTAAAGTGTCCTTTTTCTCCGAATAGGAATAACACCTTGCTACAGGCTCCCTACTTACCGCTGTTTGTTCCCTAACATAATTTCTTCTTCCCCTGTTAATTTCATACTTCTTTGTTTTCGGTGCTGTAGCTGTTGTTACCGTCTTCTCACTTGCCACCCCCTTGTAGCCTCCATTACTTCCGGAACATTCAGGCTTTCTGACAGTCTCTTGTGTTCTCCTCCAACCACCATGATTGTCCCTTTTAGATCTTCCTAACAAACCACTGGAGCATTGGGCATCTGTGGCAGCTCTTCCCCAGGACTCGTCAATCTCCCGGACCATTCTGGAGACCGCACACAGCCGTTCAAGGTCCGCAAAACAACATGGACGTTCCGCGAATATCAAACGAGATCTCTCTTGGGGATTCAGTCCTTCCAGAATTGCTTGTATAACTTCTGTCTCGGGCAACCCCAACCTTAACACCCGGGCAGCTTTCCGTATATCGCGCACGAAGTCCCCTAACGCCTCTCCGTTGGCCTGTAGGCGATAGAATAACTCAAATTTAAGCTGGGCACGTCGTCGAATGGGTAGGAAGAAACTCAACACCTCCCCATGGAAAGCATCAACACTGCTACCCCGATGCAGAGTGTTGGTGACAAGCTCAGCCAACGGACCCCGGCAATACGGGTATATAAGAGACAAGACCTCCCCATCGGACACCCCCGGGAAATCTGCCAACTGCAACACCAGGTCCAAGAAAACCAGCAGCTGGTCCTCATCAAATCCATTCACCACCGGAAATTTCTGGAGAACGCCTGAAATGGGATGGGGCAACTTCTGATAGCATACCGCCGCCAGAATTGCACAATTCAAAATACACAACCACCAAACATAAATCCCCACGAAACACCTAACACAAACATAACCTACAAAAACATATTCACAAGAATCAGAAAAAACTCAAGTACTGTCCTTCCTTTGAGCGACCCCCGGGGTCTCTAGCGCTGCGGAGACCTGGCCTACTTCTGAACCACCTACTAACACCACAGAAGGAAACAAGCAACAACCAACAAATACCTAACATACATAACACCAAACATCAATCCGACACACACGTCTCACCAACACATAACTAACAGACACAAACTAGTAATCAGAATTCCTAAACTTCGCAACACAGGAATTAAGTCGGTGACGGTACCGACTTCTGATCGGGCCATACCGCATCCCGCTAATGCCACACGCTATACTCCCACCTTGAATCACTAACATTCTATCACCCAGGCAACGCTTGAGACCCCCCCCCCCCGGCAGTTCAACATCTCAAATTTTCCGAGCACAAATACCCGGCCCATGGTGCGATCAGACTCACAAGTTAAGCAACCTAACATAACATACATGGGCATACACCTAAAAAACAATAGCATGACAACAGTATAGTATTTCCGAGTTTGCAAGCCCCGTCACACCCGAGGACCCAAGGGTTCAACCCCAGAATCAACCACGCTCTGCTACCATTTGTGACCCCTCTTTCCTTTTTATGCTTTATAAAAAAAAAATCCTTTTTTTGTATTTTTTTTTTTTGAAAGAGAGGCCACTCGTTATTTAAAACTAGGCAAGAGCCTAGAGAAGCCAAAAATGCGCTGGGTCCAGTATGACGGGACTTGCAATTAAACTCGGTTGTTAATCAACAATAACAATTTTTATTGTTGCCCCATAATTCATTACATGCACAAGTATAACAATCAGCAATAAATAACAATATAAATGATAAATAAGTAGTGTCAACATGTTAACCAATCATTTTCCCTAAGCCCATATTAATTCATCCCCTATATACATATATCAATGTGGTTCCTTAGATTGTATAAATAGACAACATATATCGGGCAACATCCCATAAATTATATAAATCCCCCCCCTTAAATAACACTTAACATTAACATCACATATTGAAACATAAAGACACATAGACCCATAATAGCATCACAGTAAACTCATGTTCGACCTGGCAGACAGGCAGTATTTCTATAAAGCCCCAAAAACAGCAATCATAAATATTTAGCTTCCAGCCACAATTGGAATTAATCCTTTAAGACCACAACCCATTTACTCCATTAAAATGAAACCCAAAAATTTTTAAAAACCGAAAGGATGATAATGACTAATAAATGCAAGATGATAGTGGCCGGGCAGCCCATATGAATTGATAACATCTAACAAATTGCACATTATAAGTATATGAAAATCTTTAAGTTTCTTGAACTGTATACCAGTGGTAAAAACCCTTATCACCTAAGTTTAAACAATCGGCATAATTTTCCAAAATGTTAATTCTTGTGTTACAAATACAGATGTATCCATGTATCAGGAATTTGTTCTTTAATGATAATGATTTAATTCAACAGACAGGTCCAGCAAGCAAGTCAGAACCTAAGTTACAATAATCAGTAGCATCAGTATGCTTTTACAATCTCAAAATTATTAGTATATGCCCACAAAAAATAAAATTTCTTTTTTCTTAAGGTCAGACATCTGTGTATCAATAATTTTACAATAACAGCATGTTGTATTCTAGCAACTGTGGAAGTGTGCCAGACCATATGAGACAGGTATCAGACCTGCATAAAACTGTATCAACGTGTGACTAACTTGAGTAAAAAAAACTATATAAAATTTTACACCCGAAAACAGCCTGAAAAACGAAACCTCAGCCCTTAAATGTTAAACCAAAATAAGAATAATATATGCACCCCGTCCTGAACCAGCCGGAACAGAACCAATAAACACATGACTTAAATTTAGAGTGAAAGTATAATGACTCTAAGGCCATTGTACATAAAAAAAATATATAAAGGAGTAAAAAGCTCTGGCACGCTCCCCCAGTGCAGCACACCATTACAATCATAGTACGTTAGAGTTATGGAGTAATATTATAATAGTTCAAATAATGTTCATAATAAATGTCCAGTTGACACACCCCTGATCGGACTGTCTAGCAGCGTAAGCACATGGTTTAAAAAAAAAGGAAAACGATTTGTAACACAGATGAGCAGCGGGCCAGGCCAACGAAAAATAATAAGAGTTTATATCACCTTAATAGCATGAGTAGTATGCATCTTACAGCTGGTCACCAAGCTCTCTCCTCAGAACAGGTGAGTGTTGGATGGTTCATGGCTGGTGAAGGTGACGGTACACCAGCCGAGACCAAATCCCCGACTGGGAGCGAGAACCCGGAAAGTCTCGAAAATTTAGCTTGCCATCAGGTTGAGAAGAAAACTATCCAATTATTGTCTGTCCGAGGTCGGGAGCCTGTAGTTTCTATGAGAGCCGGCGCCGAACTGAATGTGCAGTTACAATGCAACAACCAGCAAAATTCGACGCGAGATGGCGCGCGCAGTATCCCAGGGCCATCCAATATCGTCGCGCTAACCGACACTGATACTCGCGTTTATATTAAAACAAAATTTATAATACCTTCAATTGCCGGGTTATGCAAACACCGGCACACTACTATGATTGAGTAGTGTTACTGTGATCCCCGGTAAGTCCCATTTAAGGTATATTGTTAACTATTTTATAAAAGTTGGAAAACGTAATGTTGAAATTAACTCGGTTGCTGCAAGCCAGTTGAAATTGTGTGTTGCCGCGTGGTGTGTGAATGGCTATGTTCATGGGCGAATGTTTGATTGTGATTTTGTTGCTCTTGTACAGCATGACAATTGCCATTGTAATTAACTATTGTAACTATAATTAACTATAACTATTGGGACGTAAAAGAGAGATGAGCTGGAACTGTAATGTGAGGGAGCCTTATTATATATATAGTAGCACGTGCTTCTAAATACTCATACCTGTCTGATTTTGTCAGTTTGCGTAGTGTCATCATTTTCCGGGCTATAATGCAATACGTTATTGTCAGTTATGAGGAGATATTTATTAATATTGAAGCCTTGGGGGGGGGGGCACGAGTGTGTTCTAGTATGCCAAAAGCAAAATTTAAAAACAAAACAAGGGCTTAAAACTGGTTGTGATGTGCTGTGTGGGTTTTGGCTGTTGGACGGGGGTGTTGAGAAAGCATGAGTAATGATAGTAATTTTCCTTAAAAATGTTTAAGGGTTTCCGCACCGCCGGAGATCTACCCATTCCAGCAGTTGGCAGTACACCGGCCAGCAACATTCAGACTCGATGCGGGTTGCGTCTGGAAGAGCATCTGCACGTCATGCCGAGAATGCCCCCATGAGACATATCAGGACTATTGTGACGGCAGCAGTATGCGAACATCTGCTCTCCGTTACCAGCGGCCGAGACGTGACCAACTACGTGCTCGGAGCGAGCCAATCCGGCATCAGCAGCCGCCGAGACGTGACCAACTGCGTGTTCGGAGCTAGCAAATCAGCGATCCCGGTTAGTTAATAAAACCCGGGCCAGCAGAAAATTTTACGCACTCTTCATCGCCACGCCATCAGACGCACTTCATCTCTCCTCTCTTGGACGACATCGAGGCGGGGTCAGCCGGAAGGAACAGCCGAAGAATAGAACCGCCGCCGTTCTTGCGTCTTCGCACTCCCGTTCCGCGCCAGCGATGGATTTCGCTGGGTCGGCAGCCGACTCTACAACCGGTGCCGAAAGAAGAGGAGGACTGTAGTACGCCACGAACAGCGGGCGCAGCCACCGAACATCTTAGCGCGGCACAACCAACATCAGCCTTCTTGCCACAAGGTCCTTTTTAGGGCCACCAAAAACACTAGAGTGTACGATTGGCGCCAGTTGTCATGCGGCAAGCCTTTTGTCCGGTGACACTATATAAGGTGAAATTTAATCTTTTTATACACATTTGGCCACTTCAGCAAACCTCCTGTGTGGGACATTTTGCCGTTAACGAGTTCTACGTTATGGTGCCATGTCTAACTAGACATAATTGGGTGGGGTGATGAACTTTATTGGAATAATTTCTTGATGTAATTACGTCCCAATCTTATGTAGGCCTGGCCGAGGGGCCGTGCCCGGCGTTCAAGTAATTTTTTAATATTTTTGGTAGTAAAATTTGATGTTGCAAGTTGTGACCAATCTGAATTCTTTCATGTATCGGGGTCTAGTTCTCTTTATTCTACACTAATAAACGTTCTTTAATAGGGGGCGGGTGGTCTTAAGGTATTTTGTTTTTTTTTTTAACTGATTCAGGTACCTGCGGCAGGGGCAGTTTTATGCAGGTACTAGACGTGTTCTTAATTGTTCGATCAGGCCGGACATGTCTACTCGGTCGGGTCAATTCAGGTTTGTAAAGTTACATACCAGTATATATATATATTTTTTTAAGTACAAGTATTTCATAATTTTATGGAAGTATGCAACATGTAACACGATTTAGAAACTTTATCACTGCCATGGTTATTTCAGAATGTGTTAAGCTTTTATGTATACCTTACAAGGGAATTTTACTACTTCATACTACATTTGTAATGTTATAATTTTAGCTTCAGTTTTTTTTTTCACTTAATTGCTGGTGGTCATGTCCACTTGGGAGTTCTGTAAACGTTTGAATATTTTTCTCTATAAAAACTTACTATTTATAAAAATAAAATACAGCTATGTTAACTATGTGAAGGTATGCTTCTAAAAGGGGACTTTTTTGATTTTAGTTTGCAATTACTGATTGTGCGGGGCGACCTTGCCGATGTAAATTTTGTAATTTCCTATCATCACCTTTTATTCAGTTTGTTTTACATTCTGTTACTTATTTTTTTCTCCTACGTTAATTTCCTTTTACTCGCTCTTGTGAGTTAATGGGTTTTGGTTTTTTTTAATTGGAGGTTATATAAGGAGGTGTTTGCCATTTAAACGGTTAATTGAGTGCTGGTACAGGATGACCAGTCCTGAGGTCTTCCATTCAGGTATGGGTACGAGGGGAAGGTACAGGCTGCCTGTCGAAATTAACAAGCTGTATTCTGTTATGCTGGGCTGTAGCTGTGATATGTGTTTTGTATATATATATTTTTATGTGTGATTAGATGTTGTAATGTTGAGTATTTTTAAGGATAATCTATATAATTACATATTCTGTTCGCCCTATGTACATGATTAAGTGTTATGAAAATAATATGATTGTTTATAATTACAAGGTGAGGAGTATTCATGCAACTATGCATTTATCCACATTTAAGATAAAATGAAGCTTTCAGAATGGTGAGATGGATACTCACTTATGATGTTAATTTTTTTAATTGCAAATTTTGGGAAAATGTATTACAATTCGAAGTTCATATTTTATATTGTGAATTAGATTATCGAGATCTAAACCTTATACTTTGCTTTAGCATTGAACCAGAAATTAAAGTTGTAATTTCAGCTTAAAATTGCATTATGGAAATTAAACAAAAATTACATTTTATATCGAGATTGAATTCAAAAACAAAAGGAGAGGCAAAATTTTAAAGTTGTATATTTAATATTAATGTGGGATTGTTGAGATTTGAAAGTTATATTGTATTAAAGAAGAGTCATCAATTTTACAACTAATATGCATGAATGTCAAGATTTGAAATTTCTAATAAAAATTGTTATTGCTGTTTAACAACCGAGTTTAATTGCAAGTCCCGTCCCACTGGACCCAGCGCATTTTTGGCTTCTCTAGGCCCTCTGCCTAGTTTTAAATAACTAGTGGCCCCTCTTTAAAAAAAAAAAAAAAAAATTTTGGAAGCTTTTATAAAGTCTAAAAATTTGAAAAAGGGGTTACAAAAGGACCTGGAAGAGACAGTCAATGAGATAGTACAACAGCAGAAACAAGATACCAAATTAGCCAAAATACGAAGGAGAGTGATGGAATCAGAAGAAATTATTAACAGATTTATTATATACATAAGGATGTGTTATTCATTAAAACCAAAAGGAATCATGGAAATTGGAAACTAGCAGTTCTAACATCTCTAGAAAATAAATTAATTAAGGACTACCATGTCAGATACGGACACATGGGAGCTTTAAAAATAGTCAAAGCTTTGGAAGAAGAAATGTTTATTAAAAGTATAACACGAAAAGTGATTAAAAATAACAAAACATGCACTATATGCCAACTGGTTAAAACCAATAATGAGATAAAGGATGGAATGATGATACCCATCACATCAAATAATAAACTTGAAAAAGTGTTTCTTGATATATGTGGACCATTCCCACGTAGCGGAGGGAAGCATAGATTCAAGTTCATTGTAATTCTATTTGACCATTACACCAAATTATACGCTATCAACAGAGCAACCACAAAGAAAATCTTGGAAATAGTTAAAAACAAATACATACCTGAAGTTGGAAAACCATATACTGTAATAACCGATCATGGAACGCAGTTTAAAGGAAAAAGATGGAAGGAGAAATTATTGGAATTAAATATAAAAACATACAAAACGTCCGTATACCACCCAAGCAGTAATCCCGCTGAAAGAGTATTGAGAGAGATGGGACGCATTTTGAGAACATACTGTCATGATAAACAGAGAGAATGGCAAAAATATTTAATATCAACAGAAGAATTTTTAAACATAAGTTACCAGCATTTCATTGACAACACCCCATATTCTATGATGTTTGGAAGAAAGCCACATCGAGAGGTACAGGATTTGATAGAATTTCCAACCAACCCAGAAGACCCGTGTGAAGAAAAGAAATGCTACAACTGGATAATGGAGAAGATAGAAAAACAAAAAACCAAATATTCACTAAACCAGAAAAAAATAATTAACTATCACTTAGGAGAAAAAGTCTTAATAAAAAATCGTGAACTACCTAGTACATTCGAAGGTATAGCCAAGAAACTATTATTGTTATACGTAGGACCTTATATCATAACAAAAGACAATGGCAACAATACGTATGAAGTAAGCAATCCAACAACTAAAAAGATCAAAGGAGTATATAACCAAGTTTCCATCAAGAAGTTCTACGAGGAAGGATGAACAATCATAAGAATAAACTACAAAATTCAAAAAATATGTAAGATCACCTTACGCTATTATTTAGAAAACGTATGAGGTAAAATAAAAAATAAACTACAATATTCCAAAAAGAATAAGTACAACCAACTTACACTAATATTAAGAAAAGATGCGACATAAAATAAACTAAACAAACGCAGTAAAAACAAGAATTAATAATACAAGAGAATTAGAAAGGAGACCAATTAAAATAAACAAATATAGAACCAAGCAAGAACTGCCAAGACAAATACATAAAATTGTAAAGAATATAGAATATTCAGAGAAAGTAAAAAGAACATAGCAAAGTACAAGAAAAAATATAAAGCAAATATATAGCAAGTGGCTAAAGCAAAATAATGGTAATCAACAAAGGAAAAGAAAAGAAAAGATGTCTAAAATAATTAAAATGATCACAAGAAGAAAAGAAAAACAAACTAATCAAAAGTTAGAAATAATGAAATTAACAACTAATAAATAAAAACAATCAACTGTGTGAGTATATAACAGAATATAGCAAAGGTACAGCAGAAGGAAGAATGAGTAGAAAAAAGTTAAAATGATCTAAAGAACCATAAAGTGGACAATCCCCAAAATATTATTATTAATGAAAGTCACAAGATGACAAAAGGTATTTAAGATTGACTGAGAATAGGTCCAGCAATCAATTAACTGAGCAGAGATGATGTTCCTCTGAACTCAGAAAAAAAGGTAGTAATGGAAGAAACCAGCTACTAAAAGTTAGGGAAATTATATAACAGGGAGAACACATTAATGGAAATAAGTAAAAACAGATCTAAAAGATAACTAAATAAAAAGGAGTGGAACAAGTAAGAAGAGAAACAAGAAAGAGGAAATAAACAAGAAAAAAAGGAAAAAATTATATACAACTGATAATTTCATACAAAACTATGCTAGAGTTTTACCAAAATGATCAATTTTGATGGAGAGGCATAACAATAATAATAATCTTAAGAGTAAAGACAGGAAAAGAAATTAGAGAATAATAGACAGGCCATGATTTTGAAAAGTAATAAGAACATACAATTATTAAAAAACAGCCCAGATTAATTCAAAAGGTAAACAAGTCATAAGTGACACCAAGCAAAACATATGTAAATGTAAAATAATCTTTAATTTGTGTAAAATAAGAAGATATAGCCAATTACTACTTAGGCCTATAAAATGTCTAACTCTATAAATCCAAAATAAACAAATTGTAAGAAATTAACTATTGTATTAGAAAATCCAGGGCAAGTAACTAGTTAAGTACAATTAGTTTAGTGAGTCATATAAAGATGTCAAAGTTAAATTAAAAACAAAATAAGAAAGAAATGTAATTACATAATATTAACATTATTGTCAAAACTTTAATGCATAAACAAACCCAGCTTTGTGGGATGTCAAAATGATCTTTGAAAGAAAATATAAACGGTTGTGATAATATCTCATACATAGATAAGAAGACAGAAGAATAATAGCCATCAGAAGATATTTATTCATTTTGAATTAAAATTCAAATATTATAACAATAGACATAAAATATGAGTAGCCAATGAGAGTACAGACAGTTACCATAACAACGGAACGTTATTTATTATTATTCTATTAAAAATAGTTAGTTCATTATTGACGCTCAAGGCATATAGAAGCCAAACCATAGTCGACTCAATTTTAATATAAAACAGTCAAAAATCAATCAAAATTTAATAAAATGAGGACGCAAGAAGCCTGATGAAGAACTAGTCCATTCAACAGAGACCACAGACCAGATTTTTAAATTCTAAATTAATTATTTAAGCCACATTATCCGAAAAAGAAGTCAGGCGTACTCCAAATCACAACTACTTTTTCTCACAATACAAATAACTCTCACTACGAACTGATAATCAAATTTCTTTCAAGGATTAATTGAAAATAAAAAACTAAACTTGTATGAAACCAGAAAATAACCTGGGTATAAATTACGAACTCTTAACACACACTTTTTAACACTTCAGGAACGAATTGTAATTAAGTCTAATAGTATATAAGGACTATCAATGTAAGGTAGTGTATTTTATTACCACCTTATTAATATTTTTTCATAACCAAAAGAACTCAGATTGAACGAACAGTAAAAAATAAACACAAAGCGACAGCCACATGTCGATTTAATAACGTTTGATCAAATTTAGCCAACCTTGGGAAAAAATTGTCTATTTATTGCCGGAGCAACTTTGTTTAATAACAAGTATATAATTTTGTATTGAATTGAATAACTGATAATTTCACGTTAATAAACTAGTACTAAGTTGTAATAACCGTCCTTTATTTCATTGTAAATTGCATTATAAAGTTTGTGTACTTTAGCGACGAGCGAAATTGACGGCCAGCGTTAGACGTCGGCAACACGGTGAACTACTAGCGAGATTCAAACGCCCGCCTATTGCGAGGGTAATTTGAATCAGACAACACCGTCTAGAACGACCGCTCGATCTCATATTTTTTAATTGTTTTCATAAACAATTTGGCGCCACCCGGGAATGAAATATACTCATACAAAGGACAGGTAAGGTTTATGCTCGCGAGATATTGTACTGGTAATTCTTGAGATCGTGACGGACATCATCAGCGTAACAAAAAGTAGTAAGTAAACGTAAAGTAACGACTACAACGTGTGAGGCTAACGCACGTAAAAAACACTCATTTTTACAGAGTACATTCAGAGCTCGTCGTTACAATATTAATCACACAGATCAGACCTATTTCTAGTTGCAGAAACGGTTATTTGGGAGTGAGAGCAGTTGTGTAGTTAGTAAGCATAATTGTATAAGTAAATAATAATATAAAACAAAAATGGAAAATAATCGTGACAAAGTCAACAGCATTGACTTAACTAGTACCAGTACAGACAATCAAGTAAATACAATAGTAACCGAAACGGTAATGAAATAAGCCTAACCGAGTCCGTTACAATGGAAGGCGCTAGGATTCATTCAACGCCTATCCAAAATAAACAATCTGATAGTAACGATATAATGAATATGATGCAATCACTTTTGGCAAAGCAAAAGGCAATGTTGGAGGTAAATTTTAATGTAATAAATAATCGTTTTGACATGAATGATACCAAGTTTAATGAACAGAATAAGAAATTGGATGCCTTAAATAATCGTTTAGACAATAGTGATGAAAAATTTGATACTAAATTCGATGAAATAAGTAGCGATATAAATAGTCGTTTTGACATAAATGAGACTAAATTAAATAAACGCTTTGACACAAATGATGCTAAATTTGAACAACACAAAGAACAAAATATGAAATTTGAGAATAGTATAAACGTAAAGTTTGATGAATTAACTAATTCACTGTGTAGCATTGATGATAAATTAAACGAAATAAATACTAAATTGATAAGCTGGGGAGGAATATTCAAAATAATGAAGGTACAGACAATAAGGTAAGTGATGATGGTTTAAATGCAAATCAGGTGAGAAATTATGAGGTAAGTGTTAGCTATAAAAATGAGTTAACAAGTAGTGGTGATGAGAATATAGTAGTAGTTGAAAAGGTAAGTGAGAATAATGGTGATATAATTAAAAATGGGGTGTTAGAAAGTAACATGGTGAATAAGATAGTGGTTGATGAGAGGTTATGTGGGCAAAGGGCAAACTTTCCCTGTGATTTAAGTGGAGTAAGGATTCCACTAGTGGTTTATGAGGACAAAGTTTCCTCCAGAAGTTGTGTGGTAGAAAAAGTGTCTACAAATGGTCCCTTAATTGTTTATGATAAACCTGGTAGAGCCAGGAAGTGTTATAGTAAGTTTGTGGAGCCCTTTGCATGGAGTGAAATAGTTCAGGGGGGTTGTGACAGGTGGTATGATGAAAGTGATTATGAGAGAGAGAGAGTGATAGAGATATTTCAGTTGACTAGAGGTTATAATGGGTTAGTGGAGATTATAAATAATAGAGACTTACCTTGTGTAGTAACAGACGATGATATGGAGGTTGTTACAACACAAATAAGCCACCCCAATACCAGGGATGAAAAAGATTATGCTGAATATAAAATAATACTTCATACAAAATAAAATGTTAAATATAAATAAAATATAAAGACAATAACACGACAAACGACGACTTGACCTAACCCAAGTGATTGACCAAACAAACAGGAAAACAAAGAAGAAGGGAAAAACCGAAACCAAATAAGAATAAAGCCAATTGAAGGAAGTGAATGAATCCATACAACCAAATGAAATAAAACCAAACGAGAAGGGGAGAACCAAATTAAAATGAAGCCAATTGAAAATGAAGGAGAAGAAGAAGAAAAATGAAAATGAAACTAATCAAGTGTAAAGGAAATAAAGTGAAACCAAGGGATAAGAAACAAACCAATAATATAAAATATGTAAGGGAGAAATGGTACACTCAAGTATAATATTGGGAATAAAGCCAATGATTATCCAATATCAGAAATAAATATTATTATCAATTAAATAATTAATGTAACTGATTTAACAAAACCCAGTAAAGTAATATAATACAAAGAAAAGTACACTAACCCAAGAATTAGAGTTAGATGTAATAAAACTCTATAGGAATATAACCTTAGTAATACTATGTATAATATTTGTAAAGAAAGAAATAGTGAGAAAGTGAGAAAGTAAAGTGACAAAGAGAAGTAATTATAGAGATTACCCACTAAGAAACACTTAATGTAAACATTTAAGGAGTGCAATAGTGAAGGTGTAAAACCCCAAAATAGTTAGAAACCATATTTATGGTAATAAAACGCTTAATAATCAATAATAAACAATAATTGATTAATGGTGAAACAAATAATAATTAAGAATAAGGTTTTAATGATAGAATTAGATGTAAGCACTTCCTAATGTGGAAGAAACACTGAAGAGTGATGAGGAAACACTATGTGATTAAAAGTGAACCAAATTAGTAATTAAAAATATATGGTTTATGATAATATTAAATGTAAACAATTAGTAATATGAATGAACACTGGAAGGTGATGAAATTGTTAATTAAGAAAGGATTTTAAGAAAATTAAGTTTAATTGTAAACAATTGTAATTAAAAGGGAGAATCCCATGAAAAGATAAACAGCTAGTGTTAACATGGATTGAAGGTAGAGATTAATTAGGGAATAAGAAGTTAATAATGTAATCAATAAACACCCCAGATTATAAGGGAAAATCAATTAAGTAAATTCAAAAGGTGTGATATTGCTTAACACCCAAAAAATAGTAATTAATGAAATGAGTTGTAAACAAACTTTACTTAATAATTGTTGAATAATTGTGTAATTATATTTATGAATAGGGTATGACTGAAGAAATTGTACAGAGCATACGCTTAGATGTTATGTCTTTAATTGATGAAGAATAGGGAGTGGTAGCCATATTGTTAACAAAGGCAAAATAGATAATTAAGAAGTTAAGACAATACAAATCTAATTACACTAGAAAATCAGTTAATGTAGAAAATAACAGAACCATACAAATGGGATAATAACAAAACGAAACACATTAGAATAAAATTAGACATCATTTGTATAAATTCAGTAAATATGATCAATGGCTACTAATGCCTCTGAAATGCCTAACTGTCAAAACAAATAATTACAAATTGTATAAAATCCACAAGGAAATCAACAAATCTAAGGCGAGTAACTAGCCAAGAATAATGTGTAAACCCTTTTTAAAGAAAAATGTTACAATAAGAACTTAAATTAAAAGAAATATGTAATTAACAAATGTTAACATAATTGTACAAAAGTTAATATCTAATAGAATCCAACCTTATGAAGTATTAATTTAATCTTTGAAAGGAAAGACAAACAGTAGTGATAATATTTAATACTCAGGAAGAAAGACAGAAGAATAAAAGCAATCAGAAAATATACAATAATTTTGAATAAAAATTCAAATATAATAACAATGGTAATAAACCATGCCTGAGCCAATCAAAGGTAACCATAGAAACGAGCGGTTGGTTACTAATTTTCCGTTAATTCTTTTTACTAATATAGTGACGCTTATATAGTAGGGACGCAAAAATTTGTATGGCATGAATTTTACTTTAAAAGGTTAAAAAACTAGTCAAAAGTCAAAAACATATACAAGTGAGAAGGAGATGAAGAGTAATAACATTTAACTAATGTCCAGGAACAATTTAAATGAAAATTAAAAGAAGAAATTCCCCAGACTAATCTGAAAAGGACGCCAGCAGCCTAAATCACTCAAAATTGATGAATTTTCCATTTCAAATGAACAACGATCTACCACAAACCTTCTGAACTGATAAGTATCATTTAAATACCCAAATTCCAGGAATAAAAGCATTTTACATATTTCTCAAATCTATACGAACTCTCACTATGAATTGAAAATAATTTCCTTCAAGGATTAAATAAAATAAACTTACACAGAAAAATTGTTAACTAAAAAATAACCTCGCATTAGATTGCGAACTTTTGAAACACATATTACTACACTGCAGAACAAATTGTAGCCACACTTTATATTATTTAAGTACGAATAATGTAAGGTAGTGTACTTTTTTATTGTAATCATACTGAATGTTTTCCTTGTAATCAAAAGGACTCCAGATTTTGAACGAGTATACGTGTAACTATAAACAGCAGCCATTACTGCATTGAATAGCTCGTTTCAATATAGATTTCGTCAAACTGAGAGAAAGCGTTTCATGACTAATGTCGGAGCAAATTTATTAAATATCAAATAATAATATTATTGTCAAATTGCATAATTACCAAACAGCCATTAAAGAAACAGTACAGAGTGTAACCATTGTTTTTATTTCATAGGGAATTATATTGTATGTGTGTGTTAGCGAACTTACAGAATAGACGACTAGCGCTTTCGCTACCTGTTCGATACAGCAAGCTGTACAAAGGCAGGAACCGATTCGAATGCCCCAGCCATCATCGCTGAAAACCTTTTGAACATATTATTTCATAAATTTAATTGTTTTCAACAAACAATTTGATGCAACCCGGGATTCACAAACCCCTATGGAATTACAGGTAAGGTTTCCACTCGGTTGTACTGATAATCATGACATCGCTACGGACTTCGTTAGCGGCAACCAATGATGTAACGACCCCAGTGCGAGACGAACGCACTAACACATACAAAACAAAGAAGGCAGACATTAGTAGTTACAGATTGGCGTCCATCGCGGGGCTTAAACGAAGCGGACGGCATCATCCATTCGTTACAAGGTTAATGATAATATACACTTACCTGTGGTGAGGGTTAGCGTATTAGTAACAGCTGATGGCTATAGTGATGAAAAAATAATAATGCAGACTTGGTTTATGATAAAATAATAATGGGGGATAACCCTAGGGATTATTATTATTATGGCAAAATGAATAAAAAAGATTTAAATGGTTATTACACAAAGAATAGCCATATGGAGTATGTAAATAAAAATTAAATGTGTTATGTGAAAATAAGGCTGATTTTTGATGATGGGGGTTAGATAAATAATGAATGAACATTTAATTATTTGAGTTAATGGTATAATTACTTGGCTTACTTATGTAATGAGGTGTGGTAAACAATAACAGGATATGACGAAAATTTGTAAATAAATGTGTATTGGTGTTAAATGTATTGTATACTAGGTTCTATTGCTGGTAGGTGTATTGTTTATTTTGTATGATCAATGTTTACAGTCATGATTGTGGTGGTAACAATATAGTGGATGAATAATTGCTATAAATAAATAATAAAATAGCTGACAAGTCCTGAATAAAATAAATACAAGATGTAATTAAATTGAGTTAACTTTTGTGAACAATATAATGAAGTAACATAGTGTTGTGATTATAATATAGTTAAAATTCATGTGAGAGGATTTTATTAATGAAGAATCATTTTGAATACAACGTAATTAAAGAAACCTAAACTGTTTAGAAAAAATGAGGAAATTAAATTAAAGTAAATTTAAATTTAAAATGTGAACTTTATTAATGAATTTAAATTCATTTTGAGTTGAACTGTAAAATAAATGTTAACTGATTAAAACATAAAGAATAAAATATTTGTTTAAATTAAAAATTGAAGGAAATGTTTGTGATGAGGTGATTAGGAATGTTTATGTTGAGTTAGTGTTTGTAAAACAAGATGTGTATACAACTGTTGATGTAAACAGGTATAAATAATCAACTTATGTTATATGTTTAACTGTAGATTCCCCGTTTAAGTGCGGTCATGACCTCACCGGATCATGATCGTGAAAGTAGTCAATTATAGCAAATCATAAATTTTAATTGTTATACCCGGCTTGTGGTTTGTTTTTGTTTTGCTAACCCGGTGGTTTGTTAAATTTAGTTGGAGGGTTATTTTTAGGGGAATCTACCAATTTTTGGAACAGGGCTATTTTCACCCATATAGGGGTGGTAGTCCATTAGGGGCGTATTCATCAGGAATAGTAAGTTGATAATACTGAATTTTTATTGCAACACCGAAGCAAGGATGGGGGTGGAATAAAAGAAAAAATGTCCACCCCTTCCGCATCAGTCCTTGTGGAAGCAACTGGGCGCTACAGTCCAGGGGGCATAGTGAGTGTGGATGGGGGGTGACCAAGTTACAGGCATGAGGGAGATGCGGTTTACAGCTAGGATGAGGCTGGCGATGGCCAAGAAGCCTAGTGCAGAACACAGTAAATTGTAATGGGTATCAGGGGTTAAGAGATTTGGGGGGTGAAAAAAAAAAAGTTGTTTAGCCTAAGATTAAGTATGAGTTGATGATGAAATATTCTTGAGGGTGCAACTTGTATATTATAGCAAGATTGTTAAGCTATGGGTTTATTTGAAACCAATGTAAAATGTGTAAATCTTGGTAATCAATGTAGTCAAATTAATTTGAGGTACTCCGGTACATTCAAAGGGGAAATATTTGTTTTATTATTGTATTATGTTTAAGAGTGCACCATAAAGGGTTGTTGTATATTAACAACTCAGATCAAAAACCAGTACTTTGAAACAAAATCGAACCAGTACTTTGCTAACAATGAACCAGTACGACTAAGAGGAAACAAATCAGTTGGGGATATGGAGTAATGGAAGGCCGTTTGTTGATATATTAATTGAATGTTTCAGAGTCAGGTGATACTGTGGTGACGTGCCTATCTGATTTTATGGTGTTGGGATCTCGAGCGAGAAGTCCAGTAAGGTCGGATGGGTGCAGCCACAGCCACCGGACTAGGGGGGTACGTCACATATAATTGTAATAAGGATTTAAGGGGGGGTTGCGGCGCCATATCCTCGGTGATCCTCTTAGGTTTAGGCAATGAGAGTTTTTATGCTTCGGCATAAAACCTCTCATTGGGGGGGGGGTATTGTAACGGTACAGAATTGGGAGGCAGAGAATGTGAATACAATTTTGTCAATTCATACAGTATACCACCTATTGGGAACCTCTGCTTTTACAAAACTGCACAATGTTATTGCAGACTGTTTATGTCTGGAGCCTGCCCGGCTAGATGTATTACGTAACCGCTGGCAAGCCAGTCTCTCTGTGAAGTACAGAAAGAATGAGTAATTGACACACCCCAGTTTGCATCAGGAGGTCACAGTATACAGTCGTTAGCCAACAGAGGAGTCGTTAACTAACAGCAGAGCGTTAACAAGTCAGCGGTGGCCTCGGGCGTGTAAGATGGGCCGAAAACATCGTCGGCCTATCCAGTAAAATAAATATTAAAGTATGTGAACAATGTAGTGGTCAACTAATTAAAACACAATCAGTGCTCGCGAAGCAAGTTACGTCGGCCGACAAAATGTCAAAGAAAATATAATCAACAATAGTAAACTATTGAATACCGTTTGTACAATTACGTAATAAGGAATGTAAAAAACGTATAAATGTGTGAACATCAAAGTGCGAAGTGCTCGAGGACATGGTAATTAACACGTGGTGGTGGTGAAGTCAATGAGAACTTTTCCGGATTTGGTTAAGTACCAAGAACAAACTATTAGTTAAAGATTGTAAGCCTCTCAAGTACAATCTTTTCATATTGCCTAATAAAAGTTTAAAGAGCTCGATGTACGGGGTTTAAAATCTAAATTAGAACAGAAAGAGGGAGGGGAGAAGATATAAAAAGTACTGGTTCATTAAGTTTATGAATTATTTTGTTATAGCTCAGTAAGATTTGTTCATTGGTTAATTTTATGTTATGTTTTTATATGTTGCTAATTCGACGAATATTTTAATTTACCAGAAAAAGAAATAAGAAATTTAATTGTCACCAAAGTGAGTCAAAGTAATCATTTTGTGTAATATACCAGAAGTAATTTGTTTTAGACAGCATAAACTGTGTTACTATTATTTCGCACTTAAACCCAAATAATCCTTCTGCAACTTGTTCGTCTGTAAAACCCTGGAGCTTAACCCGAAGGTACGTAAGTTTTTATAAACTTGGAAATGGTATTAATATAATAAATTTGTAGAGTTACAATACTTACATTCTCATAGCTAATTTAATTAGTCTCTATCAGGAAAACACTCAAATTCTGAAAAATTTTTGTCAATTGGCATTATTATTCCAAAAATACCATTCAAACATAGAGAGTTAGCTGGATATCATTATTAGTCCATTCAGTACAACTTTAGTGTTATGATTTCTTCCCGTTTTGTAGCATTGGTTCTTTCTCTGTTGCATCTGAATACAAGGAAAACCAATATAACTACTACAGAATAAAAATAAAATATATGTGAAAATACATGTAGCTCATTTAGATATGTGTATGAAATTATATTTCTGTTCCATCATTCGAACATTCGTCAGGTTTGTAGGTACATTCTTATCCATACAATCAATTTGATTGGATCCAATTGATCAGAAATCTCATCATATACAGATTCATCAAATACAAAAGCATGTGTATTTAACATTTTGTTTAAATTAGAAAATATGATGTGCCTAAACCATGAATCAGCTGAACCTGAACACTGATTACTTCACTGGTTTGTAGAAGACATCTATGATAAAATATTGAACTTGTAACATTATTACGTTTTTTTAAATCATCCCACGTGACTTCTACTTACCTCGTGCAATCTTTTTACGCACTGGCCCTGATTCCACTTTACCCTGACTTACCAAAACAGAAGACTCCAAGATTACTTACAGGTCGCCACCAATATTTTTAAAAGGATAAATATGGAAACCTTAATACACTTACCCCTTTTTGACTTTAATTACTTACCAGGTTCGTTTTAGGCGAGATTTTCCATACAGGACAGGTGATGATAATTAGGCATAATAATTGACTTAACGCATGGTTACGCTATTAACCCATTTTATTTATATTCATTTTAAAAGTTAATAACTCTCTGTTTGTAACTCTTAACAGTTCATCAAGTTCTCTGCTTTATCAAACTCTCTATAATATTATACATTAAATATTTAAGAAAACAAAATTTACTAAATCAACTAAGCGGTATATTTTTTATTTTTATTTGACAAACCAGTATTTGCTCACACTTTCATTCTTTATAAATACTTTACACCCCCCTGCTCTTAGAGATCTCTTTATTATTATGTTAAATATGAATTTTGCCTTTAAACGCCCAAATAAACGATTTCTGAAGTTTAGTCATTAGATTATAAATGGTACTTAGCCATTTTGTAGATGTCTCCCCGCTGTTTCACCACCACTTGATTCACTTTTTATTTAACTTTCCGAAATTAGGTTTTAAAACAGTTTAAACTTCAATACTACTGTAGATTGTTTCTGATCACATGTTTAACTATTTTTTTATTAGTTAATATACATTTTTTGTCGGTCGACCGTAACTTTGCTCGTGAGCACTACTTTTTCTGACCGCATGGTCTGAAGGATTTTAGTCGACTGAAAGCGTCCAAAATGGCTAAAAGGACTCGCTACCTTTTCGCCTCATGGTCACCAGGGAGCCTTGCTCGTTCTGCGTTCGCTGACTGGTTCAAATGCGGCTAGCGGAAATAATTCGCCTTACTTCCATGATGAATTTTGGTTCAGAGACTACATATTTTCTTATGTCCTTTCGTGTCCTCTGAGCACATGTCGCAAAAGGTGGCACACACGTGCGCTCTTCCACACAAATATGCACTTTGCTGATAATGAACATTCCTGTACTGGTCCGTACCTACACGGCGCTACAGTCTGTGCTGAACTTTGTCGTTCAGCTGTCAGTCAATTCCAATCGGAGAGTGCACCGATACCTGGCGGTAAAACGATGCGAAATTAATGTATCTACCGTTGATAGTTAAGGGCAGTACTGAATTAAAGTAATAATTCGTGCTGCGCTCTTGTATCGAAATAAAACAGACTTATTACTGTGCCCGATCGCTGTCGCAATCTGTCGGCTTGTTGAGGCATTATAAAAGCCAGGTGCCGCTACCTATCGCCTGATTGAAGACAGGCGAAGTGCTTCACCAACTGGGTTCCTAAGGCTTGTCTCGACAAGGAACTCTAAGTGATTGCCTCGTGGTAAATTCCTTCGGTGGAGAGAGGAATTAATTCCATCTTCTACTTCTAACAACTATGGAAAGATAAGTTCTTAAACGACTGCGGTGAGTCTTAATTACATTATATTAATTATGTACTAAATTTCACGGGAGAAAACGTTTTTTTTAGTAAGCTTGAGTAAGCGTACCCACTTGTTGAATCATGCATTGTGAAATACGTAATTGTTGTAAAGTTTTTATAAACCGATAAAACTAGATTATTGGAGTGTCTGAATCTCGGCCCTAAAACCTAAAGTACATTAACAACAAAATAATTAAGTTTGAACTTTCATTAACACCGATGTAACGAGATTGTGTTGTGCACTTAACATATTGCACCATGCGTCGTCATTAAGTGGTATAAAGTTTTGCTACAATGACAGTAAAACTTTATACATATATATGGGAACTTACTCAGGCACGTTAAATGTAAATCATGTCAAATTCAAATTAATGGTGTTCTCAAAATTATATGTAGTAAGAAAACTATGTGTTTTAAATAAATTCTGCACCACGTGGTAACCACAATTTCACTCTAAGTAATAAGTTCATAAGATGTTACAGAGCCAAGGTAAATTATTATATTGCAAAAAGCAACTCACATTCGGTGAGGTTCAGTTTATAAAGAATCATTGTTAGAGAGTTTTTTTAAGTAAGGCATGTTGGCCAAAATAATTTTACCAAGTTTCATTATGTAGCCCATAACTAGGTGTTGTCTTTATATATGATTTTGGAGGGTGTCCACACAGTGGGGGCATTTGTGTGCGGTCTCTCACTAAAAATGTAATGTGTGAACAGGGTTCGCCGACCAGAGACATGTCCTGCTACATGACTGAACAAATTCCATCGTAAAAAGCTACACACTCGCCACCGAAGAGAAGTAGATCACCACAACAACAACACCAAATGCCAATCATGAGATCGCCACATATTCATAAAAGAGAATACCCTTCTGGACCCAAAAAAGCAGGTGAAAAACAACCATTTATAATTAACACGTAGAATCAACATGGCACCACCAGTTATACCTAACCATCAGTTTCTACCGTTCAAGTAAACATTCATTTGGATCCCCAATTGATGGGACAGTTTAGTGTGTACACTAAGAAAAAGAATTAATTGTAAAATTTCAAATATTATAGTAAATTGTCAGTTCAGAGACTGACATGGTCACAAGACAGCATCCAACATAGATTTCCACTCATTTCTTTATAGGGCTATCGCTACAGATTTAAAGTCAGTTTTGTTATTAGTAATTTTCTCAAGTTTAATTTACTATGCATAAAAACATATATTTTCTCTTAATTTAAAATATCAGTTTATTTCATTTGTATAAAAAGATTACTGGGGAGGTAGGCGAATTTTTAACTAGTTTCAACCAAGCTATGCATGTCGAAACACTTTTCAACTTGTTTGTCGAGACTTGTTTGTTGAAACAAGCCGAAAGTTGAATGAACATGTCCGTCTCTGACCCAAGTGTATTTTTTTATAAGGTGCTAATATTGTGCAATTTTTCTCTTTTCATTAACTGGCCCTATTTAAGTATATATAAATTCTTTATACTAATTATGATAACTGGGGGCGTTAATTATTTTAAAACAAATTTTATTTCTCACCGGAATTAGATACTTAAGCACTTAGCCACTTAGGCACTTACTTTGGAATTTTTATTAGGTCCTGGGGACATTTGTATGCTATACATTCTCTTATACACATGACGTGCAATTAACCCACACCATGTGGGTACTATTATAAATGTAAATTTCTAATCCTAATTCGGATTATTATAAAAAGAAAAGTTAGAATTTATATACACCAGAAGGGTAATATAAAAAAGGGCGTGGCAAGAGACCTTTATGTATTTTATGTACACTGTTGTATAATGTATTTTTTTGTCCTGTGGAACATGTTATGTCTGTATATTTCTGTGTACATTTTGGGGGATATATATATATATATATATATAAATATTATGCATTACTGTACTTTTGGTGGGAACTTGGGATATAGGGATTTATTATTCAGGGTCTTTTACAACAGAAAGTTAACACATGTAGTCATGTGGATATATCCTTTTTGGTTTTTTTTAAGGGAGGTATTCTATCTCAATAATCGTGGCGGATCATTTCTTTAAGGAAATTAATTATTTTATTTAACAAGTATAGGAATTGTCACCTTTAAAGTTTATTTAATTTGTTGCATAATTATTTTATTATTAATAGTAACAAGGAATGAAATTATTTATCTTCATTGATTCATATACAGTATTCTAAAAGGAACACATGATATAAATTTTATATTTTAATAAATAGTTTAATGGGAGCTTTATTTTGAGGTTAATGATTATTTTAAATTTTCAACTCATTCATGGTGTGACATAGCAATTATTTTCTTGGATTCAGTTAATATTTTTCAGGTGGCCTTGTTGAGAAAGAATACTTATTTATTTAACTATTTTAAAGGGGAATTAAAGATGACTGTTGTATTTATTTATTCATTATATTTTTATTATGAGATAGAATAATAAAAGGGGATTTGTTAATTAATTAATTCTTGAGTTTTCATTGCAAGTCCCGTCTCACTGGATCCAGCGCAATTTTTAGCTTCTCTAGGCCTTAGCCTAGTTTTAATTAACTTGTGGCCCCTCTTTACAAAAAGAAATATTCTTTTTGTTTTAACTACTCAAGATGAAGTAGGGGTTGCAAGTCTGTGACCAAAAGTACACACTGGGTAAATAAAAAGGGTTACCTCAAAGGTCGTCTACAGATTTTAAATATAAGGAATAAAACCTACCCCTGTTGTACCATCACAAACTAAATTATAACAGGCTACCATAATCAATGAATCAGTATCACGTTACAGACTCTCATCAGACAGCGTGCTGGTAAATGTATTACATAAACATATTGTTACAGCGGTCTCCCTGATCGTCATATGGTACAGTGGAAAACTGAATATACAAGACACCAACGAAGTCGCTAATAACTAGCTTTAATTATCACAATTAACAGTTGTAACCAACAAGTTATTCAAGATTATACTCGTCCAATAATTCAAATTATATTTGTCCACACACAATAATAATGTAACTAATAGAGTCCTGCACGATTATAACACAATAATGCTTCGCCACAATACTTTGAACCCCACTTGAATAAATTGCCAGTTAAACGCACTAAGTAATCGCCCGAAGTAAACTGAACTAACTTTTGCTGAATGCCTATATTTATACTCTCCTGAGATGCCAGAATAATCGGTAACTTTGGATTATGTGTTAAACAAACAGGCGCCCTGCCCTCGTACCCACTAGAAATAGTGTCCTTGAACACAGTGCGCTGACCGGTACGGTCTGGAATAGTCTCATTTGTTGATGCATGATGAGTGTCATGTAATTGTCTTTAATCTCAAAGTAGCAGCAACATGTACGCACCCACACATTACAGCTAGGCTCTGCTGGCATAGCCAAGATACTTGTAGAATGTTCCGTATTATGTGACAATATGAAACCAAGCACCCACACGGCACGGTCCGCTGCCATGTTTAGCACTGCTCGTATTATATATGGGCATGGAACGGGAAGTGTTAATATTTTAATTTTGTGTGTATTGCAAATAGAATGTCCATCAAAATTCCTTTCAAATTAACAGGATAAAATTGCATACAGGTTCCTAAAATAGTGTGGTGTGTAAATGAATATGATGGATGTGAAGAATGAATGTGTGTGGATGTGACGCGATGTGTGGTTCTCTTTATGTTGGGAGTACATAATTCTAGTTGTTACTAAATAATGACTAATGCATATGGAGTTTCTGTGAGGACGTGCATATCTTTAAAGAAGAAAAAATGGTCAAAGATTCTGTCCCAAATTGTCAGTGCTCACTTCAAACTCATAAAAAAAGTGAGAGACAAAAATCAGTATAATAGCATTGGGTGAAGAATGATTATTGTAAGGTCCTGGCATCAAATTGTTAACATGTTCCAAATACGGTTTTGCTTTCTGGTACAGTATAGGCTGTGTAATTCTGACATGTGTTATCTTTGTCTCAAATAGTAACCGAAATAATAAAACTAACATAATAAATATAATAACTAGATCTGATTTCATCACAAGTTAGTGTGAGATAGTATAAACTACTGAAGATGTATACTGAGTTTTAAGAAACATATTGAAATAATTGGATTTTATGTGGAAAGAAACAGAAAATAAGGAATTGTTATTTGGAATATATGGGGTCAGATCAAAACAACTGCAATACTAGAAAAGCAATTAAACAGTATAGAGTAGAGCAAAGACCAATTGTGTTTCTAGACAAATCATACATTTTGTCTATACATGTATATTGTACAGGTTGTCCTAATGATACTGACAATGGCTTCAAAACACAAAAGAGCTATTATTATTCAACTACCATTCCTAATGCTCTCTTACTTGGCTGACGGGGCCAAAGTCAGGGGATTATCACAATCATGCACTGTACCAAATTTACTGTGTAATCCCATTGTAGTTGTGGATAATCCACAAAGCAGAATGTAAAGACTAACTTCTACTGACATTTCAATCCAGTCTCTTCAATTATTATTCTTAGTTCAGTCCTCTCAACACATAATCTTTTCCATCTTCTTCTCCATACTTTCCTCTTGATCTCCTCTCTACTGGTCTTTATTCTACAATTTTGCTGGGAATTCTATGTTGTATTGTCCTTATTCTGTGTCCCAGTCAGGCTATCCTTCTACTCTGTATAAACCTTATTATATCAGGTCCGTGATTTCATCAGATTATTTATTTCATGATTCCTTAGTGTTCTGCATGAGCCACCGTTATTTTGCACTGGTCCAAACATTTTTTACAGTATTTTTTGTTTTAATATTTTTAGACACTGTTCGCCTTTTTGAGAATATAAAGAGACAATTCCAAGTCTAGAAATGATGAAATCAAATCTAGTTATTATAGTTATTATATTAGTTTATTATTTCAGTTATTAATTTGAGACAAAGATGACACTTCTCAGAATTACACAGCCTATACTGTACCCAAAAACAAGACCGTATTGGAACACGTTAACAATTTGATGCCAGGACCTTACAATGATCATTCATCATCAGGCCAGACCTTTCTTGCATTGATTTAAAATGCTTAAATATGATTAAATATTGATTTAAAATTTAAAAATATGTGTTACCTATATCTTAATAAAGATCGAAATGTCCTGATTAAAATGTTCCCTGCCATTTATCATCATCTTAGCAAGGATTACACCAAAAATGGTTTGTTGACTAGAGTTGGTCACTCAGTGTATCTTGCTTGCAACAGTTCAGTAACGGATATGTCTCCAGAATATGTTACTAGCGTATTGGAGGGTAAGACAATGGTGGGGCTACCACCTTCACGCCTTAATGGCCAGCCTTATTTTCTGTCTGGGTTGTCTCCCATAAACTTGCTGTCTTATCAGACTAAAGAGACTAATTTTCCTTGTACGCACCATTACAGCCGACTAAGTCCAACTAGATTCCCATCTGCAATATTTCAAAAATAAGTTGTTCCATACCCTTATGCCTTAACTCGGTACTGGTGGCTACTGCTGCCCTTCATCAGGAATATTTATTGACCTTCCAACCAGGGCTGCCCCCAGCGCTTCTGCCGCCCTGTGCAGTATTTATGTGTGCTGCCCCCCCTATTTTAACTCTGAACATATACACTAGACCTACTCTAAAGATACGGTGATTGCCTTCAAATGATGACTAGGAATGTTTGTATTGTTGTGTTTATCAAATAACTAAACTTTTTCGTGTTTACGATGCGGCGAACGGCTACAATAAAAACTGTAGAGACAATACAAGGAATAGTGAGACAATAAAAATATATGCCTATGTGATAACTTAAAATTAAAATACTACCTAAAATTCATTATGATTGAAATATAACAAAAGTAATGTATCTTATACCTTCATTAAAAAATACTCGTCTAGCTTTTGCACTGGCAAACTCCTTTATGACTCCATTGTTATCAAGTGATTCAGCTAATTGATGTTCTGTAGATATAGTCGCCAGACCACTTGAGCGAGTCTCGGACATACTCGATCTGAGATAAGTTTTAATAAGTTTGAGCTTCGAGAAAATCAGGTTTACGTTCTTCTCATTCATGAGTTTTCGACTCTTCGTTAAACTCCGCTGACTTTAATAAAGTAATTCTTACTGATCTTACATATTGTGATGAAACTAAGTGAATAATTTTTATTTTTTCCCTCAATTTCAAAACTTAACATCCCGGAATCTGCTGCCCTTTAAAATTTGCCGCCCTGGGCAGTAGCACGGTTCACCCCTGCCTGGAGCCGGGCCTGCTTCCAATCTAAATCTGTACTGTTCTGCATCAACAGGGTTACCTTTTGTCGGATGTGGTACTTCACCATGCATTACAGTCTTAGCTGGAGAGACGCTATGGGGCTGCTTTGGGAGCTAACATATCACTTCATCCAACCCTGGGAATTTGTGAGTACCAGTGCCCAGTCAACTTGGACATGGTAATTAGATGCCTGTAATTATTTAAAAAAAATTAATGTTTTGGGAAAAACAAAAAGTGGCCCAGACCCATATACTTACTAAAAATTTATGACATTGTTTTGTTATAAACACATTAAACATATTGTTACACAAAGTTTCTATTATAATCAGTTTTATAAATTTACATTTTTGTTATTTTTATTAGCACTATTATTTTAAAACATGGCTCTAAGCACAATGGAATTTTACATATAATGTACTGATCTTTTATCAGCTGTTACCATGATAGTGAATGCCAATGCAATCAAGCAGATTACTTAATAATTATAAGAATACATTTTGCTTTCATTTCTCTTGAAATCTCTGATTCTTCCTGCTTCTATAAATCTTTGATTACTCTAACAGATTCAGAACTTTACCTTTATTGCTGCAGTGTTATAATCTTACATAGGTAAAGTTGAGGTAAATTCTGTCACAAACTCACAGTGGCCAGACTATTTAAAATATGAACACACATTTTCGAAACGAAAATTGTGCGGTGAGTATACTGTTAGTAGTTTCGAATGCTGGTATTTATAAATTTTTGTCTTTCCTATAGCTGTTGTTATCCAAACCCAAATTATCTGAATTGGGTTGTTTAGCCAGCATAACAAAACGCTGAAGTACAGTAACTTTAGCAGTTATAACTAAAATTTGGTAAACACAATTATTACAATAAGCAGTATTTTGGTCATCATAAAAAATGTTTTTTGAAGTTTTATGTGCATAAATCTTTATAAAGAAACAATGTTCGTGTATTTTGTGTACCTAAGAATATAGTTAACACGTTTCCGAAGTTACATAATTCCATCACTACCACTAAAAATGTGTTGTTATTACAAGGATGTATCAAATATAAACCACATTTTTCATCCAGTTTCTGAGGAAGTGAACAGACAGCAGCATAACCTTGAGAAGATAATGGTGGGAATGTATGACATCAGCCCCTCTTTTGGACTCATGATGTGAATCTCACTTCTCGTTAGTACCACAATGAGTCATGAAAGAGTATGTTCGTCTGTTGCACAACGCGTCATCAAATTTCTCATTAAAGAAGGCGTGAAAACCTACTGAAATTTTGAGGGAACAAACTCTTTCAAAGACTCAAGTAACACAAAGACTCTTTCACTGGGACAAAATATTTTTAACTGGATGGAAATCTGTTGAAATACAATACCATCAATAGTGATGGCAAAAAAAAACAAAAAACAGTCATGCTGTTTGTGATCCTCTTGACTCACATCAGCTAATAAAATTTCAGAAATTGTTTCAGCAGTATGGACAATTTAAGGGGAGCACTTTTCCCTACATGCGACCATGTTAATGTTTGTACCTTTTTCTCAGGAGCTGTCAAAGATATCAGCTTCAAGTTATCTTTTTGTTATTTAGCTTGAACCTTTTTACAAAAGTGGAACTAAAAGTTTTAGTTTATGACAATTTATGGTATACTAAATATTTTTTTAAAATCCTCTACAAAAAAAATAATTTTTTTAAAGTTTATATTTTTTTACTTCAAAAATTCTTAAGATATTTCAATTATTTTAGTTCCATATATACAGCATAATAGAGTTTTACAGGCAGTAAAAATTTCAGGGTAATATCTTTTATAGTTTCTGAGAAAAAGGTACATAAGTTTTAAAAAAGCTTATTTTTAGAAAATGAAGAAAAACTAAAAAACTACATGAAATGTGATTTGTTTTACCTTCTAGTACATTCCTGGACCATATGTTAGTGCTTGGCCTTCTTCTTCTTCTTCTTCTTCAAAATGATCTTCTAATCTTCTTTTTAACATAGGTTTGTGTCTCCTTATCTTCTTTTCTAGCTGTTTGGCAGTCTCAGCTTTTGCTATTCTCCTCTGATCCAGGACCTTCATCATGTTTGTAAAGTGATTTCAAGGTCTCAGGCCAATTTCCTTGAATAGCGTCCACTTACCATTGTGGCCATCATTAAATGTTGTCACAGCCTCATAAACACCAAATTTTAAAGTATTCATTCCAACAAAAAGTTTTTGGTACATAGGTCCAAATAACATTATTCAGGGCTTCACTTACATTCTGAGTCCTGCCCTGAAGACATCTTTCAAGTAATTCTGGCTTGGCAAGGTCTTGAAAGATAGCTTTTATGAAGCTCATGATATTTACAGGCAGATGAAAGTGTTTTGCATGATCATAGGTTTCTTTTTGAAGCTTTGCCAAGTTGAATTTGCACCAAGTTGTTTCATCTCTTGGACACAACGCATGATTTTGTGGTGTTTCGTTGGATGCCATAACAGGGAAGTATTGAGCCCATATGGCTTCTGTCATGTTCTTGACAGACTCACTATTTCTCCTAATAGCTAAACAATAGTTGGATTGTAATTTTAGAATTGCAGCATCAGTCAGTCTTTTTGTCTTTGCTTTCAGAGCCCTTAATCTTGTGCACATCCTTTTCTGTATATGGCCTACATACTCAATTTTTTTTAATTTCTATATCAGGTCCATATGGTTTTTTCTCACACACTTCCAAATATGCTTTAGTGTCTCCATCACCGAGGTAGTCTGTGTATCATACACTGTAGGTTGCCATGGAACATTCAAATATCTTCACAGCTCCGGCTACCTCCATCGCCCCACTGGTTCCAGCAAAGTTTGCAGAACATCCTTCTTCATTAATGTTAATTAATTTAATTGCTACATTAGCAAAATTTAGAAAGTATTTCTATATCCAATACTTTCCCTGATTCCAGGGATGTGGCAGATACTATCCCACTGAGAGTGACATGTGTCCATGCTTCTGCCACAACCCATCAATGGCAACTGATAAGTCTTTACATCCATCATTTTTGGAAATTGCTTCCTCTACAGCTTTCCTCAAAGGTTGTTTGCAAACAGATTCTGATTTGGAAACTAAATACCAAGGTCAAAATCAACTGTTACTATGCAAAGGGTATATACAGTGCCAAATTTAAATGAAACATAGGTAAGGGAAAATTGTTTTTTGAGCCACTTCCAATTATGACATCAAAATGATTTATGTACCATTTTAAAGGGGAGATTCTATTCTGTCAGAAAAAATTTTAAAAATCGATATTTTTTTCGTTTTTCATGAAAGTGCTCCCCTTGAAATAGTACTCAATGCACCATCAATGTAATCTTAATTTCCTGGTGGGTTCCTTGCCCCCTTATACAAGAGTAAACACTTAATTCTCTGTATGTTTATGAAAGATTCCTAACTTGCTATGAGGAGGAAGGGAATGACCTTGTGTGCCATATTCTCACTTATGATAAAATGTGGGTCCACCGCTATACCTGTGAATAAAAAGAAGCAAGTATCGAGTGGCAAAAGAAAGTGGAAGCTACGCTTGTCAAGGTTAAAACATGCTTGTCACCTGGGATGGTGCTTGCTACTATTGTTTTGGGATTCCACGGGTTTTTGTTAAGACAAATTTTCTTCATGAAAGGAGAACAACAGTGAATGCTGTCTACTCATGCAAGCTTGTGGGAGATGTGCAATCACTGTCTATCAATGACAAACGATATCATTGACCATGCAAGATGCTATTCTTCTCCATGACAATACAAGACTCCATATCACTGCATTAACATGTATAAATTGCATAAGCTAAAAAATTTAACTGGTTGCCCCTGGAACACCCTCCGTATGCCCCAGATTTATCACCCCCCCCCCGTGACTACTACTTGTTTGAACAACTTAAAGAAACATTGGGAGGGCAGTGGTATGAAGCTGATTTGGGGGTACAAAGTTCATGCCCACTGGCTGCAAACATGTCCCTCTTCTTTCTTGAAGGAAGACATACAAAAATTGTCATGTACGGAAAAAATGTGTTTCATGAGTTTATGTATAAACATGATATACTAACTTCGTTTTGATTCAATAAAAGTTTTTAAAAATTCAGTGTATATCCACCCTCGTTATTTAACAAAAATACTTTTTCCCAGTACTGGGTGATCAGATGACCTCAAGCTTAGAATTGTTTTAGACCTATTGATTACTGTCATAAGGATAAATATTTATAGAATACGGTACCTACAAGATGTTTCCATTTTATATAATTTTTTTAAGTGGTATGACAGCTGACCTTTTCACATATGTTAATACACATTAGCCTCTTCATAATACCTATGATCTCAGTTGAACATGTAAAAGTGTGTAAATCTAGCTGGTAACATTAGTTTACAGTATCTGATTACATTTGGCACCTCTATTCATGGATAATCTATAATCGCTGTGTGGTAAACGTTTCACACATTTGTTAGTGGCAGCCATGTTACTCTATACAGTCAGGTTTCACAAACAAATGTTTTACTTTATGTTTTGACAAATAACGTGGTGTTGCAAAAGCCTTATTACATACATCACACACAAACAATTTAATTTCACTGTGGATAAATTTATGTTGATTTAAAGTACCAGATTGAGTAAAATATTTATTACATACATCACAGTGATACTTTTTAACACCTGTGTGGATTAGTTTATGTACTGCTAATGCATATTTCTTACTAAAATCCTTGTAACATATGTCACACTTATACGGTTTACAGCCACTGTGTGTTTGTTTATGTCTGCACAAATCATATAACCGATGGAATTCTCTTTCGCATATATCACACTTGAACCTTTTAACATCACTATGAGTTAATTTATGTTGCCTTAAATATGCTTTTAAAGTAAAACCCTTATAGCACACATCACACTGATACTGTTTAATACCATTGTGAATTACTCCATACAACGATGACTCATCTGACCCGTTAGAACTTGCCTGTTCTTGCAAATCCTTGAAGTCTTCATAACAAGGTACATCCACACTGACAACTAGTTTTACTGGACTTACATTATAAGGAAACACCTGAAAACGTTTGAAATTTCCAATTAGTGAATGAGTTTACAAATCACTAGTTCAGAAGTTTTTAATCTGAACGCAAACATATAGATTATTATTAGAGATAGAGATATTATGTCTGACATTTTAGTACAATTACTCAGATGTTACACATTTCTAACTACCAAGTCAATTATAAATTCCCAGTTAAGAACTTCTTAATTTGAACACAAACACAAAGACTGTAGAAGGTAATGCACTTAACAACTGACAGAATTTTAAGTAAAGGTGTAGATTACTTTGTAGGATTATACACCATGTCATCCATTTATGAGGGTAGTTAAAAAAAAAAAAAAGCCCGACACAGATATAGCACTAGGAGTATTAAGTAGCTACCAACTGTTCACAAGTTTGAACCATCAAGTGGTATACCATAACATTTAAAACAGCTGAATTCACTAGTTCAATTTTTATGATCAAATAAAGTAAACAAGTTTGGTGTTTTATGAAAAACGGATTAAACTGAATGTCATGCAGTAATAAAATTCTTAGTTATAAAAGGTTTAATGCCTTTTAAAAAATAAATTTAAAAAATGAATTTAATTATTCCACTTTAGGACACATTTCACCATTGTTTTCAATTTTGAAGAAATGGGCTGCTGAATTCAAAAACATGGTCATTTTACCTATAGCAGAAGACAATACTATAGCAAATTCTTACCTTACATAAAATGTCTTCTTCTGCACTTCAAGGATTAGGCACTTGCCTGTTCCATCCTCACAAACTTACGACCACCGTTTTCGTGTCTTCCTATATCTCTTTTCCCTCTTGGGTTGTAGTTAAGTTTTTTTTTGTATTCTCCCATTTCCCATTCTATTTACGTGGTGTTTCCATCTTTCTTTATATTCAGTTATTTTTTCATTTATTGCATATACATTTAGTTCATTTCGCACGTTTTCATTCCTTACTAAATCTCTTCTTGTGCAGCCTTTGACCCATCTCAACTTTCACTCTCATACTCATAGGTACAGCCATCACTTTATAAAATTTTATCCTTGTCTTTTCGTGTTTTGTTACATGGCAGGTTTCTGGCGCCTTAAAACTGGAACATACCAGCTAAGGGAGTAAACCCTGATAAAAAATCAGGTAGATCAAGAGGCTTTGAGATGGCAGCCCCATCACTTGACTTATCCAGCTTCAGGTTGGTACCCTGTACTGGAGAAAATTTAAAAATACTCGTAATTCTCACATAAAATGTAATACAGAAAAAATTAGCAACATGTTGAGGAAATGTGGTAACAGTGTTTCAATCATATAAGGAGCTGGCACAATTCTTAAAACCAATCAAAGACAGAATCCTTTTCAACACTGAAGGTAATTACAAAATGTCATGCAGCTGTGAAAATACATTGGACAGGCTGCCTGATTTCTACAAGAGTCCAAGAACATGTCAGACACATGGAGAACTTAGCAGCTGAAAAGTCAGCAGTTTCTGAGCAACTAAACACATTATAAATATTGAAGGCTCATCTGTTGTAAGGTTGTGGAACAGATATTACGACAGAATGGTCCTACAAGCCATAAAAATGAATAAACATGCAGATAACACCAACAGTCAACAGAGAACCAGTAACGTTCAGCATGACTTGGTACCCTTTACTTTCTGACTTGACTGTATGGAAACTGACTGACTGCACAAATAATGCAAGGGTGTTAACACCTTAGTAGGTCCACCACCCACCACCAGGTGCACACTATATCATTGAGTTTGCTTGCCAGCCTCATGGTTACATAGACCTGAGAGCACACTCACTGTAATATACGTTTGATATGGTCCATGCCTGGAAGACTTCAACGAATGATCATTTGTCCATTTGACAAATGACACACAGTACATCACCCAAAAACCAGTACAACTGATGAAAACAAAATCAACAATACCATGTTAAATTACAGAGACATGAAAAGGCGTTAGTATGGTGACACTGTGAATATTTCAATATATCACGTCCACAACATATTATTTGAACATTTGCATATGAAAAAGCTTCCAGCACGATTGGTGACACATTTCCTGAAGGTCAATCAGAAACACACTTGAATAGTCACTTCTGAACAGTGCTTTGACAGATTGAAACAAAACTCAACTGGATTTCTGCGATGACTTATCACGGTTGATGAAACATGGATTTGCCACTACAAGTCTGAAACAAAACAGCAGTCCAGACAATGTGTAGAAGTGGGTGGAAGAGCTCCATGATGACGAAAACTGTTCCATTAGCTGTAAAAGTAATATTGTCGTTTTGGGAGATTTGCAGGTTGTAGTGCACGTAGACTATTTGGAAAAAAGGCAAAACCTCAGTGAGCAGTGCAGCTGGAGCTAATCAATCAGATTACTAACGCAAATATCTTTAATTTAGCAAAGAAAAGGTGTTGTAACACCAAGAAAATTGCAGTCGTGCGCTCACTCTTTGTCAACTGCAGTAGCAAAGTTCCATGAACTGTACTATGAATTATTGCTACACATATGGTATGGTACACGTACCAGATTTAGCCACAAGTGACTTTTCTCTTTTCCCAAATATGAACAAATGGCTTCCTGGGAAAAAAGTCGAACTTGATCACAACGATCAAACTCTTAAATAGAGATAAACTAACCTTTTCAATCCACCTTGTGACTAGTCAATTCACAATTAATTAATGACGCATTTCAAAGCAATGCTTCATCATCAGATATTTCAAAAATCCCTCATACAAGGTTGTCACTAGTTAAAATACCAATATCACATTTGGACTATATATGAGAGGTGTGCACCTATTCATTTTTGGGCACCACTGAGTGACTGTTCATCTCTATCTGATAATGCAGGTTCTAGGCAGTATTGTATGGGAGATTTGATTTAAATTATATTTGACAAGTCACTTGGATACCATTGAAAACATGCACACTAATAAATACAGCTGTTTTTAAATGTTACACCATCTGATATATTGACCTTGAAACCAATCGTAGGCATCTCATACTTCATCTTCTTCTCTTCAAGGATTAGGTAATATAAACCTGTTCTGGCACCCATCTCATCCTCAGACGACCCACGTCTCTTCTACCAATGGTTTTAAAGTTCAGTGCTGTTTTCGCCAACTGATCCTCTGTCATCCTTTGCAGATGATTCCACCATTGTCTTCTATAAATTGAAATAATTTCATTTATATCCTTTACTTGGAGTTGTGCTCTGATACTGCTAACACTATTTTAGTGTCAGGCCAAGAACTTTTTCAATTTTAGATCCATGTTACAATTATGATCCATTAGACAGTGTCAAATTACGCGCGCCATCTGATGGACAACAACCATAGTTATACTGATTTCACAACGAACTTTCAACCCCTCCATATATGCAGAAAAGGAAATTATATGAATGCTATCGAAGAATAAGAAATATATAAGGCTTACAAAAATAAAAGAACAGAAGAAGTCATCCTTAATGATCAGCTGAATTTCCAGTCCAATCTATTATACGACACAGCGATAAGAATACAGAACAAGGTCCATAGTGCACGACATATAACAATATGAACACTGCAGTCGACTATAGCATGTCGTGGTGCGCACCACCGATATCGCGTGTGTCTCAAATCTGGGTATTTTATGTGTTTTTATGTTTATATTATATTTATTGTTATGTGTAGAATTGTATATACAGTGTTTTTAATATTTTAACGATCGACGAACTTCAACAAGGGATATCCTGATGACGGGACATATGTCCTGAAACGCGTTGAATAAAATATAGAGAAAAGGCCACCAGACGGACAAGAAGAAGGTAAACTATTTTACTAATTATATAACTTTTTCAAGTACCACTGCGTTCTGGATTAAATAGTAAACTAATAACATAAAGTTCATCAACTAACACCTTGAACTGAGTATATCTTTGGAAAGTCTAAAATGTTTTATTTTTGGTCTACTATAAGGTTACATTAAAAAACACATACACACCCATATGCAAGCATATATACTTCTATTAAAATATTACAACTATATAACATAAATTCCATGTCTAAACAACCTGTAAACCTTAGTTAAACTAACAAGGTCATGAAACCTTAAATATTTTAAGAGCACTTTACGTTTTATAGTTTAAGATAACAACATTAAAACACTAATACTCACTTACACTTCCATGAGCGCTTTCAAGCCTCTCGACTCATCTTCAGATGGAAACAACAACCTGCTTAAAAACCTTCCCCATTTATGTCTTTCCTACACCCAGAAGCGTCAACTTAACATAGCAGGTAATAAAAGATATATAAACAAAAGATAACAAAAGATATATTAAATGGGGAAGGTTTTTAGCAGGTTGTTATTTCCATCTGAAGATAAGCCGAGAGGCTTGAAAGTGCTCATAGAAGTGTAAGTGAGTATTAGTGGTAGCAACACAAGTTTAGCAAAAGTTAGACTTAACCACTAAATTGTATTTATCGTTTAAATATTAAAACAGCTGATTAATTTTTTACCTGACCCAATAAACTAAATCTCCGTTTGATTGGTTACCTGCATACTACAAATACGTAAGATACTAAAAATAACATAATGTATTCCTTTTGACTAGTCACATGAATCTATATTGAAAATGTGTAATTTAATCAAAGTTTCAGTTAATGTAACAGACACTGTAACGGGGCAAAAATGAGGGAACCATATTTTTTGATCAACTTGTATGTAATTTTTGGGAACACACTATGGCTGAGTTGGTACCATGCGGTGACAGGTGCGACAGAAATTATAACAATTGTGACGGTACAAAAAGGGGTGAAACCATTTTTGATAATTTTGATTGTGCAATAATCCGATTTATGTGAAACCAGAATAAAATTCTACTTTAGGAATCTGCACAGAAGTTGGAAACACATGTCGAGCTATTTTTAACTGTACCAATGGATGAATCAGACAAAGCGGAGTTCGGTATAACCATATACGGGCACAGATTTTTAATTATTAACTGACATCACAAAACGTCACGGACCGATCCCTTGTTACAAGATGTTGGAATGCAGTCCAGGCGTCGCCCAACCTTAAAAATTTGCCAACGTTGAACGTCCAGCAGAGGAAGGGGGTATCACGTGACCCACAAATATATTAGCCGCTCTTAGACCGACATCGTTCTGTTTCGAACAACTATTTAACCTGGCCGGGTGTGTTCAACCAAAGTCCGCGGACAAAATCAATTTTGACTTTGAACCAGTAAAAATTGATTGTAATTAACAGTTTAACCCAGTTAGGAAAGTTTTAGTGAGTATAGGAAGAACAAGTGTGAACAAGAAAAGATGCAACATGTGGAATACCAAAGACAGATAAGTACAGTGAAACAAATAGATCAGCCAACAATTAATTCAATTCTTCAAAAAATTACTTTCAAAAATGAGATCTCAAATATAAAAAGGGGGAGATGAATGAGAGAGAGAGAGAGAGAGAGAGAGAGAATGTGGAGTACTGGTTAGCTTTCAAGTAGTAAGATTTAATAGGATTATAAGAATTATGTTTGTTCAGTACGGTGATTTGTTCATCACCAGATAAATGGGGTAATACCTTTGCAGTTATAAAAAGAAAATGAAAATAAAAAAATAATGTCTATTTCACAATGACCACGTGTTAAGTGTACATTATTACGCTACAACCTTAGTCTGTTTACATCGTCAAATTTTCGCCTACTGAATGCTGGAACCTTCTGAGATCAGGGAAATTGAAGTAAATTAGTCAAGCTTTTTATTTTAAGTATCACTGTTTGCATATTTAACCGGAAATATGCTGGTGGCCCTCTGAACATAAGTGATGAAATGCAAGGCAAGTGTTAAAATATTAAAAGTAGATAATGTTTTGGGTGAGAAAGTTTTAAAAAGTACAAGTAAAGTTACAATTGGCGATGACTGCCAGGATGTTTTTAAATAAATGGTAAATTAAGTTACAATTGGCGCCGCTGCCAGGATTTTCGCATAAAGTTTACGTGAGATAGGCCTGAATCGGATGACTGGAAGCAGACTGAGGAACGGGGGAAGTTGAAATTTTAGGTTAAGACGTACAAAATAACACGTGGTCGAAATTTTTTTGTTTGTTAAAAAAATAAACACTCATATTTATCTCTATTATCAATAGTAAACAGTGATTAACTGAAAATGAATAAAATATGGAGAGTAATGATGAGGAAGTCAGATTGTCTGACTTAACCGTCATTAACGAAATAGAAAATCAGTCAAATACTGAATTAGATCAAGAGAACAGTCTAACCGAATAATTATAAGTAGTAACGCGGGAGCAAAATCTACTCCCGTGGCAACCAAAATAAAAGAAAAGAATGTTCAATGGCTGATATGATGAATTTTATGAAAATAATGTCTAATGAATTAAATAATCATTTTGATGTTAATGAGGTTAAATTAGAATGTAAGTTCAGTGAACCGAATTTAAAACTTAATGACATAAATAATTGTTTTGATGTGAACGATAGTAAGTTCAATAAACTAAGTAGTGATATTATAAACGAAATTGATGAAAGTTGTAGTACCATTATAAAACAAATGCAGGATGACGTAAATGAAATTAGAAAGAGAAAAGTAAGTAGAGAAAGTGAATTAAAACAGGTAAGCAATTTTGATAGTGAAAATCATAATGATGACAAGTTAAGTGCAATGAGAATAGAAATAATGAAGGAATAGTTGACAAGGTAAGTGAAAGTGAAAATACAAGTAATAATTCTAATGGTGAGATTATGTTAAATAAGAATAATAGTGATATAGTTGAAAATGGGGTATCTAAGAATGATACGGTAAGTGATAGTAGAGATGATAAGAGTATAAAGTTAGTAGAGCTTGATGAGGGGGTGGTAATGGGTGTGGATGAGCTTGAAAGAGAGTGGAGGGCAGATTTTTCCCGTGGTGTTGCAGGTGAAGTAAAGGCTTCACGAGTGTATTTGGGAGACAAATGTTCTACAAATAATCCCTTAGGTTGTTATAATGTACCTGGTAAAGCCAGATGGTGTTGTAACAAAGTTGTATTGCCCTTTGCGTGGAACGAGAGAAATCAATGGGTTTGGGAAAGTGATTCTGAGAGGGAGAGAGAGAGAGAGAGAGAGAGAGAGAGAGAGAGAGAGAGAGAGAGAGAGAGAGAGAGAGAGAGAGAGAGAGAGAGAGAGAGAGAGAGATGTTCAAGTTAAATAGAGGTTATGAAGGGTTAGTTCAGAGGTTAAATATTGAGAGAGTAGACTATATGAAAGACTTACCTTGTGCAGTAAATGTTGATGATTATTTTGATGATACCACTGATAATAACAAGCACTTACCTTGCGATGTAATTGGCACAGTAGTAGATGACGATGATGGTGAGATCATAACTTACCTGGTGATGACGAATAATACTAATGGCGACGACCAGAAACATCGAAGTAAACAGATTTTATGATGAAATAATAAGGAATAATCCCATAGATTATTATGATATAATGAATCAAACAGATTTAAATGGGTATTATATTATAAAAGATAATATAATGGGGTTAAATAAAAATGAATTGTGTATGTTTAACGTACAATTAATTTTTGATGATGGAGGTTAGATATGTGTTGTAATGAACATTTAATTATCTTAGTTTATGGTGTAATTACTTGGCTAACTTATATAATGAGGTGTGGTAAACAATAACACGATATGACAAAAATTGTATATAAATTTGTATTGGTGTTAAATGTATATGTGTATTAGGTTATGTTGTTGTTAAGTGCATTGTATGTTATGTAATCAACAAGGTTAATAATTCTGATTGAGTGTTTGATGAGAATGAGGATTGATTGTTAGTATGAATTGACATTTTGTAATTATGAAATTTTATAATGAAAGTAAATGAATTTAAAAGGTTGTAAAAGATGGATTTTGGGTAACGATTGTTTAATACGGCATAAAGCAGTAATTGATTTTAAGAAATGGGTATTAGAGTTGGATAATGAAATTAAGCTAGTCAGAATTAGTTTGGAACGGGTATTAGACACAATAAGAATTTCTGGAATGAAAGTGATGAGAAAACGGGTCAGTAGTAGGAACACAGAAGCGAGAGTGAATGTATGTACAGGGAAAGGGAGTAATGAAAGTAAAGAGCGAATATGGGAGAACAGGGCGGATAAGTTTTGTAGTGAGGGTAGAGGTGTAGGGAGTCCCCAACGTAAGGCGTTGTGGCAGGTCGTGGAAAGTTTTAAAGATGTTTGCGGAGTTACCTGGTAGGCCCAGGAACTAAAAAGGTGTGAGTATAAGGTAAGGGAACACACATCCTACGTGCAAAGAAGTTATCTGGTGCCCTATTCTAAAAGAAGAGCTGTTCAGAAGGAGTTAGAGAAAATGTTGAAGGGAGATATAACTGAGAGGTCGGTGTCACCCTATTCAAACCCGCTAGTAGTAGTTATAAAGAAGGATGGGCAAGAGAGGTTATGTCTAGATGCCCGTAAAGTAAATCAGATTAGTATTACTGACTGGGAATCACCCAAACCAATAGATGAAAATAGGAAATAGAAATTCAGAGTAGAAATTATAATGTAGCAATTGGAAGATTTAATTGAAAATTGAAATTAAAGTTGTAATGTTGGTAATTTTTATGCAAATTCAGAGTTGAAATGCTTATGTTAATGTAATAATGGTAATGTTCATTTTGAGTGTTTGTTATGTTGTATTATGTTTATCATGTGTGAAACATAAAATGTTTATTTGAGTATAATTGTGTATAGATGTAAATCATGTATTGTATGTTTTAATAGGCAATTCCCCATTTTCGGGCGGTCACGGCTTCACCGAACCCTGACCGTGGATTTGGCTTACAACCAGCTATGGCCAGGCTTATTGTACCCTGACCATAGTTATTTATTTTCTAAATTAATGAAATTAGAAATTCAACTGGGGTGGAATCAGGGGAATCAAATCTAATAGAACTTTGGAACAACGGCTATACACCTATTGGAAGGGTGATAGACCCCTTAAGGGTTCGTAAATATTTATTTTAGTAGGATTACTGGTATCCTGGATACCAGTAATACCGAATTTTGAGTAACGCCGAAGCAAGGATGGAGGTGAAATAAAAGAAAATATGTTCTCCCCTTCCGCCTCAGTCCTTGTGGAAGCAACTGGGCGAGACAGTCCAGTGGGGGGTAATAGCGAGTGTGGAAGGAGGAATTTAAAATGACAAATGAAAAATAAGGTAGAGAGAATGATAATTAAACCACAAAATAACGAGTAATAATATAGTGTTAAAATACACATATGGTTGACTGTACGTATAGTATTGTATAATTTTTTATTTTTGTGTTCATCATGTATTGTATACAGACTGATGATGAGGAAATTAAGAGATAAAATGGGATGTTTACATAAAAGGTAATAGGAAGTTGTTGTTTACTTAAATTCCGATTGGAATTAGTGGATCATTTTGAATTTGGAATAATAAATTATAAGAATATGTTCATGTAGGATGTTTGAATTAAAATATATCGTGTTAGGTTAAGGAGTTCTATTAAACCATAATGTGTGTATTAGAAGTTAAGAAAAGCCAGTACTTCGAAAAAGGCAAACCAGTACGACTAAAAGGAAAACAAATCAGTTCAGGATCTGGAAAATGAAAGGCCAGTTCGTAATGTTTTATTGATTGTTTCAGAATCTGGTGACACTGTGGTGGCGATGACCCTGTGCTGGCCGGTGTGTCAGGGCAGGGGCGTCTAGTGCCTGCCTGGCTTTGCGGTGTTGGGATCTTGACAGGAAGACCAGTAAAGTCATGCAGGTCCGACCACAGTCACTGGATTGGGGGGGGGAAGTTACCCATGGTTTTAATAAAATTTAAGGGTGGTCAAGGTGCCTTATCCGGACTGATCCTTTTAGGTTTTGTCAATGAGAGTTTTTATGCTTCAGCATAAAAGCTCTCATTGAGGGGGTATTGTGACGGTACAAAAAGGGGTGAAACCATTTTTGATAATTTTGATTGTGCAATAATCCGATTTATGTGAAACCAGAATAAAATTCTACTTTAGGAATCTGCATGGAAGTTGGAAACACGTGTCGATGAATCGACAGCTATTTTTAACTGTACCAATGGATGAATCAGCCAAAGCGGAGTTCGGTATAACCATATATGGGCACAGATTTTTAATTATTAACTGACATCACAAAACGTCACGGACCGATCCCTTGTTACAAGATGTTGGAATGCAGTCCAAGCATCGCCCAGCCTTAAAAATTTGCCAACGTGGAACGTCCAGCAGAGGAAGAGGGTATCACGTGACCCATGAATATTGTAACAGTACAAACTGTCCCATAAAAATCAACTAAGTAACCAGAAGTGATGATAACCAGTAGCAAATCTACTATCAGCATTAAATGACAATACAACATAACCAGACGATTTGACTGAGACATTGACAAAGACTAGTTCCCAAATGGATTAGTTAAGTGAGCATAAAACCATTAAACAAAGTCAAACACCATAAATAAAATAAAAGGTGAAATAACTGATATTTACAAAATGTATTAAAGTAGTGAAAACTGCACATTAGCAGAGTAATTGAAAAGTAATAATTTGAATAAGAAGTAAAATGAAACATAGTGTTGATAATAATAAACTATAGAAGAATAATTATAAATGAACAAATAAAATAAGATTAACAGTATAATAACAAAGTTAGATCATCCTTGAAGGAAAGGTATGCTAAGGCATAATGAATAATGATGAAAGAAAATTTAATAAAAGAACAAAGTATATATGTTCTAATAATAAAAGATAGCAAATGTAATCAACAAAGTAAAGAACTTTATGTAGTTCAAAATGTTATAAGATGGTAAATTTTGTAAATAGATGTATTATCAGGTAAGGTGAACAAAACCTTATTATGAATTGTGTAAAATAAGAGAATGACATAATATGAGTAAAAATAACTTAATGACTAATAAATAATGTAATCAAAGCTCAAAATAATGACTAGGGCCAATATGCCCAAGTAACAGTAATATTGTGCAATAACTAGCACATGAGTTATAAGAAAATCAAAACAAATAGTAAAATGTCTGTAATAAATACATACATAAAGACAAAACAATTAATGACTCACAACAACCTATGTAGAGTCCATACTGAAAGAAGTAGAGTAATTATAAAAAGAAACATGAAATAATAGACTAACAAATGATGACAAATCAGATTATGAAAAGAATAATAAAATATAATAAAGAGAATTAGAGATATAACAATTATGTAAAAGGTGTAATATCACCAAACAATGTCAAGTATAATAAGTGTAGGAAGTAAGAATAATTTTGAATAATGAATAATGAAAGAACGAAGCCATTAAATAATAATAATCAATTAAGTTATAAGAATTGTTAATGTTCATCTGGATACAGCACATTTAGATAATAATATGTTAATTTCAATAATCTAATTGTGTTCAAGGTAGTAAAAAATGATTGTTTAATAAATGTCAAAAAATACAAAAATAGAATCTGCAAATTGTAGCAGAAGACATTTGCAATAAAACAATATTTAAGATAGGCTATCATTAGGAGGTAGTTTATTAATGAAAAATGCATCAAAACTGGCTGCTATTCATCTCAAAATAACAGCAAGGAACGAGCAATACGATGCTACTAATAGATCCAAATTTGTAATTAGAATAAGTGAGAAACAAGCATAAATATGATAAATTTTGTGAATTTTGAAAGGGTACAGGTAATACCATCAACAAAGTTGACCCACGCTTAAAACAATTATGTAAGAGTTATTTTTAGAATGACCGCATCATGACATCATTTTTAGCCAATCAGGAAATTACTTGAGAAATTAATTGTCGCCGCCTAGTGGAGTTTTTAGAGGACTATATATACAGCAGTAAGAATGAACAGACACACATTTTTTTAATTCCATTCCGGCAGATAACTACAAGGACTCCATAACAAAATTTTAATAAAATATTATTAAACCACAGCAGCAAAGAAGTAACATACTTAGTAAAGTGCATCATGACAAGCAGTGTTCCTTTAACTAGTAGTGCAAAACAAAAAGAACGAGGTTAGAAGAATTACCTAACCAAATATTTAACCACAAGAAGTTTTAATCGTTCATTCGCGGAAAAGTGAAGTGTACGATCAGTGATTTCGATCTTAAAGTGAAAATAATAATCCAAAGAGATTATCAATCAGGGAGTACAGTGCCAAATATAATTACAGTGTTCAAATATTATGTCACTAGTATAAGATATAATATAGAAATAATACACTTATGTACTGAACACAAAACACTAATACTATAAGAATTAAACATTGTCCATACTTTTTTCAAGAGGAATTATACAATTCCAGTATAAGATTAATGATTTAGGCTAACCACAGTTAACCTCAAACTTGTTGAGGTCAGACGAACATTTCGTTAATAAGATTGAATTTTTAAAGGTGTCTAACCTACTGTACTAACTAAACTTTTGTAAAGCATCGTATCTCGAGACATATTATTTTATTCTGTAGTTCCAAAGGATTCACCCATGAGGTATAAATAATTTGTAAATAAACAAACTGATAATTAGAGTCATCATTGCCAACCTTCTGGGTTTGGAGAGAATTAAGCCAGGTATATTGTAATCAATAAACCATTGTTGAATTGAATGTATAGAGATAATATAAGCACTTAGAGAGCAATAAAACAGTAAAATATTAATTAACAAACATTGTAAGAAATTATTGAAACGATTTTTAGTTATTTGTCTTATTTAAAAGAGTTGCAATTTCAAGGCACTCAAACAGTTAAGTTGGCGGCTTGGACGTGTGAGCGCCAACACTTCAAATATATAAACAAAACAGAAGAAAATTAATTAATTAAATTCATTTAATCTTCCAATCAAAGAAATAATTTACCGACATTAATTAAATTTTTGTATTTATTCATCGAATAAATTATGGAATAAGAACCAGAGATTCCATATGGCGCCCAAATAACATAAATTTAGCTCACTAACAGTGCTGATATACTGTTTTGACAACTTAACAGTTTTATAACCTACTGAGACCATCTGAACAACCAGTACAAACAGACATAAGCTACCACAGTGCTACACCAAAGGTACGTGAGAGTTATAATTACTTTATAATACAGTCAAAACAACACTATTACTGTACAAAGACAATTTAGGTCTACGGAAGTGCGACGGAATGTCAAGAGGATTCCGAAGTGAACAATATTCAACTAAATGAGATTAGAATTAAATTAATTAAACAATAAAAATTAATTAAACCGAAGAACAAGATTAAATTAAATACAAAATAAAATTAAATAAAAAATAAAATTATTTAATAACAAAAATTAATAACTAAAATTAAGAAGGGGTACGATCCCAACTTCTTATAATATATTAGCCGCTCCTAGACCGACATCATTCTGTTTCGAACAACTATTTGCCCGGCCGGGTGTGTTCAACCAAAGTCCGCGGACAAAGTCAATTTTGACTTTGAACCAGTAAAAAATGTAATTAAAACACAGTTAATGAAATAACTACAAATGTCGACTGTGTAGAAAAAGTAAATTAACAGTTTAACCCAGTTCCGGAAAGTTTTAGTGAGTGTAGGAAGAACAAGTGTGAGTGAGAAAAGATGGAACACGTGGAATAGCAAAGACAGATAAGTACAGTGAAACAAATCGATCAGCCAATAATTAATTCATCAATTCTTCAAAAAATTACATTCAAAAATGAGATCTCAAATATAAATAGGGGGGAGATGAATGAGAGAGAGAGAGAGAGAGAGAGAATGTGGAGTACTGGTTAGCTTTCAAGTAGTAAGTAAGATTTAATAGGACTATAAGAATTATGTTTGTTCAGTAAGTTGAGTTTAAAATGAGTAAGAGAGAGGAGGAAGTTAATGATTATTGGTATGTTAACAACAATAATGAATCATTGGAGGAGATTGTTATGATTATCCATATATCTGTTGTATCGAATAACTTTGTATTTTTTATTAATCATGTTCTGTATTAGTTAACGGTAGCAGTAGTCATTTGCATTAACAATAGTAAATTGAGATGTTGAAATGAAAAAGTAAGATGATATAGTTGTTTACTTGAATTCAAACTTGAATTGGTAAATCATTTTAAAGTTGAAATTATAACGATCAAGAGTATGATGATATACGTGGTATAAATAAAATGTCTTATGTTAGATTAAGAATGTATCTTAAACAATGTATTTGTGTATTAGAACTTAGAGTAGAAGCTAAAGGCAAACCAGTACAACTAAGAGGAGACCAAATCAGTTCAGGATATGGATTAATGAAAGGCCAGTGATTGATGTTTTTATTAATTGTTACAGAGTCTGGTGGTACTGTGGGGACGTACCTGTGCTGGCCAGCGTGTCAGGGCAGGGGCGTCTCATGCCTGTCTGACTTTACGGTGTTGGGATCTTGACAGGAAATCCAGTAAAGTCATGTAGGTGCTGCCACAGTCACCGGATTAGGGGGGCGAGTAACCCATGAGTATGGTAAGGAATTAAGGGGGTCGTGGCGCCATATCCTCGCTGGTCCTCTTAGGTTTAGACAATGAGAGTTTTTATGCTTCAGCATAAAACCTCTCATTGGGGGGGTACTGTAACGGGGCAAAAATGAGGGAACCATATTTTTTGATCAACTTGTATGTAACTTTTGGGAACACACTATGACTGAGTCGGTACCATACGGTGACAGGTGCGACGGAAATTATAACAATGTGTAAAATTATTTACTCTTGTTCATTTTATTTACTTGGTTACAAAAATCATCTGTGGCTTCCGTCTACTTTCGGACGCCATCTTGATTGTTACCAACTGCATATTTACTTACCGTGGTCCAAGATTCTTTTGGGCGAGCTAGGGAGCAGAATGGTTATTCAAAATAAATAATTAGTCTAGCCCAGTTTTAGTTTAACATTCCAATGCTTTTATTAATTAACTTTTCAATATGTGATTTTCTGTTTCCAAATAATCTTTTATTTCATTTGATATAAAATCTTATCTGGTCCACCTCTTAGCTACATTTTCCATCTTATTAATACATATAAAGAAAAGCAATATCAAACAGAAGCAATTATAAACCTAATTTCCGCAAACCAGCGCTTCTTAAATTTATGACATAATTTTCACCCCCACGCACCCCAAGATCTCAATTTGTAATGAAATCAAAAGAATTATATTGAATTTTGTTTGACTCTTGTAAATTTTGTTTTCACTCCGCACATTTTCTTACTTTCACTGTTTTTTATTTATTCACCATGTAACCAGAAACTGTTAGTTCATTTTATACTAATAAAAAAAAACTGATTTCTTTCACACTTTACATTTTTGTTTATTTGGGTGCACCCAAAATTTTGTCCGCGGACTTTTTGTGACCGTACGGCACAAGAGTATAAATTCAACTGGGAAGACTGAAGCTGGTCAAAAATCTTAGCTGGAGGGGCAATCACGTGGTCTCATTACTTTGTTTGATTTCTGTTACGTAGATATTGTATCAGATGTTACGTGTATCAGATTTTAAGGCGTTGCTGACCCCGCCACACATTCCAGAGTTAGATCATCATGGGATGGGCTCTTGACATCATGTAGCATGACTCAAAATGCATATAGTTCAAAGTTCATGTTGCTAAAAATAGCTGCCTTCCGCTGCTAGATCGATGACCTTGACGCTAACTCGTATACTGCTTTTTCCCCAATACAATTTACAAATAAAATATTGCTGTTCCCAATATGTCTCTGGATGGTAGTATTTGTACCGTCACAAATGGAATGCGTAAGAGTGTGTGTGTGGGTGCCGCCTTTTGCGACGTAAAAATTCTACACGTAGTCAGGAAGCGAATTACTTTCCAGTTCGCACACCAATGAGAGGACGAGAAATAGAAACTGCATCCGATTGAGACCATGAGGCTAAGCCCCGGAGTGCGTGGCTCCAGCCATTTTGGACGCTCAGTTGACTCCCAGCATATAGACCGCGCGGTCGTATAAAATTTCAGCTCGAGCAAATCAGTGTCGACAGGCAGTTAAATCATGTAAATGAACACAAAACAACAAGAAAGAATATCAGAATGAATAATCAGTAAGTTTTTTTTTCAAAATTTCACAGTTTTAAACTAATTTCGCGAGTGTTTTCTGGAAACAGTGGAGTAACAGTGTTGGTGTAATGGCGCCGAGATGTATACAGACTGGATAAGTACCTAGATCATTAATCGGCCCTACTTCAAAACTTTCAGTTAAAAATCATAATTAATGAGATCTCTAACAAAAAAGAGGAAGGAATGAGAGAGAGGAGGGGAGAGAGAGAGAGAGAGAGAGAGAGAGAGAGAGAGAGAGAGAGAGAGAGAGAGAGAGAGAGAGAGAGAGAGAGAGAGAGAGAGAGAGAGAGAGAGACTGGGTACAAACGAAAATCAAAGTACTGGTTTGCCCATTAAATTGTTAATTTTAGTTAGTGAAGTTCTATGTTTTGCATTTTTATGTTAAAGAAGTAAAGACAAGATCAAAAATTTGATAGAATAAGATGAAATCTATTGCCAATAGAAACATGAGTTAACAAAATTTATATTTTGATGTTAAATACGTAAAGAAAAAACAAAGGTTAAATTCTGAGTAAAATAAAACTAGATGTATTATCAATAGAAACATGAGTTCAGTATAGTTATTTCACAATAAACCTAACCTGTTCCGTATGGAGACGCTCGCCTTAAAGAATCTGGATAATTAAAATCAAATAAAGTAATAGGAGTAATGATACGGTTTCGATGTGTAACCCAAAACATCGTGGCGACCTTGTGTAATTTGGGATCTTCTGTGTTGGAAGTAAGGTAAGTTTGTCAGGATCGGGGTAAGCAGAACACGGTAAGTGGTAGTAAAGTTTGGACGTAAAAAATATATAATTTTACAACACATCCCAAAAGATACAAAGATTATATGGGGATCAAGTAGTCTTACAATTTATTTTCTACTAAACTGTTTTTAAAAGGCCAATAACATACAATTATAATAAGAAAACTTTGTGGCCTTTATATACATTTAAGAGGGTGGATCAACCCCAATTCAGGATCAGACTTCTTGTCTCGTGGCTGAGTAAGTGAACGGAGGCAAGTCGTTGAGGGATATTGGTGAGAATGTCTGAAGTCGGCCCCTCTTCGAGTCTCTTGCCTCAACAGTAGCATGATGACTGATCAAGGGCTTTGCTCATGTGTTGCACAACACATCATAATCAAATTTCTTGACCCAGAAGGCGTTAAACTGACAAAATTTTGAGGAGGCTCCAAGCATATTGCAGTGAACAAACTCTTTCACTAACTCAAGTGTTTCATTGTCACAACAAACTTTTTACCAGACAGAGAACAGGAAAACCAACCCCACCAACAACAACCATGAACAAGTTGATGGAGAAGAAAACATCCATTATGTTCATACTCTTATTGAATCACATTGGTGCATAAAAATATAAAATTTAATAATTTGAGTGAATGTATTGATGCTATTGACAGAAAATCTGAGGGGTTAAATAGGAAGATTAAAGAGCGAACCGAGAAGTGGAAAAGCGATGTAGATGAATTAAATAAGAACAAAGAAGTTAAATCTGACCAGTTTATGGAGACTAGGGTAAGGTAGGTGATTTTGGTAGTGATAGTAATATGACGAATAATGATGAATATTGTATAGTACTGAATAGTAGTGATAATGAAATTTTAGTGGGAGTAGAAATTAGTGGTGAGGTAGCTGTTGATGAGTTTGATAGAGTCTAGAATGAGGTTAGGTCAGAGTGAGAGGCAAAGAGCAAATTTTCCCTGTGGTGTAAGTGGAGTAAGGGCTCCACATGTGATTTTTGAGGACAAAGGTTCCTCCAGTGGTTATGTGGGAGACATGGTGTCTCACAATGGTCCCCTATGTGTTTTTTGTGGTTTACCTGGTAAAGCCAGGAGGTGTAATAATGATTTTGTTGTGCTCTTTGTGAGGAGTGAGGTAGTTCAGGGGGGTTGTGATAGGTATTATGATGTGAGGTGGAGAAAGAGAGAAATAGAGATTTTTTATATCAATAGAGGTTATGAAGAGTGGGTGGATATTTTACATATTGAGACAGTGGAGAAAATTGATGACTTACCTTGTAACGAGACTGAGGTAACTGGTGCAGCAGCAGATGATGATGATGATGATGATCTTGTGACTTACCTGAGTTTGACAAATAATATCAAGAGTGACTGGAAAATTCATAATCTCAACAAGGTATACGATTACAGTTCTTATGATATATTACTGTGGAATAATCCTGTTTTTGATTATTATACATATTTGAAACTGTATGATAATGGTATTGCGGATTACACTCATCAAAGTAATGTGAAGTGTACTAAATTATATAGATACCATGTAAGACTAATTTATGATGATGGGGGTAGATATGTAACGATTATGGACATTTGATTATGTAATTACATGGTTTTGTTGGTTGGTTTTCTTTAAATAATGATTAAGGGCAACACTGATGAGCTGTATTTGATTGTAGATAAATTTGTAACGATTATTCTAATGTGGTGTATTTGTGATTAGTTATACGATATGTGTCATATTATATGGTTTCTAATGGGTCTTGTGAAGCAAGTGGGTGAGACAGCCCAGCCATAAAAATACAATAGTGTAATGGATAGGGGGTAGCTACGACACTCTAGCTACATATAAAATGATATATAATTACCTTAATATCCACTTTAGTGATACACAGTTTCATCACTGATGACGCGTTTCGGGACTAAGTCCCATCCTCAGATACATAATTAATAAACTAAAATATTAAAATCACGACCATGATACTGGTCAAGTCAAAAATATAAAATAAATTATAAATCGCATGTAATAAGTTTTGCTAACCACGGCTGGAGCTCCCGCATGCGTTCACCCGCAACCGCGATTGTCACGCGACTGGTCAAAGATTAAGACAAACTGATTGCAGTGTCGAACAGGTAATTTGACGCAAAATTTACCTGGTCATTTAATAAACTGTTTTTGGTGTTACTATCTTTTAAAGCTTTATAAATTTCAATACATATAAAATGTTTATCCTTGTTTAACAATATTTTGTTTGTTGTAATCTAATATGAATAAATGTTGACTGTAACTATTGGTACTGTAAAATTGTAATATTGTATATTCGGACACGTAAAGAATTATGTGGCAAAGACTTGTGAGGGGTTATAAAATACTGTGTTAAATTGTGTCAATGGAATATGAACTTGAATTTGTAATGAATTGTAGACAGTTAACTGCACAAGTTAGTGTGAATGTAATCATAAAATCTAATCAAGCAGAAAGTTGAGACACTGAATTATGGTATTTTTTTTTAACGTATACTAACTTTAATTACAAACAATTTAAATAACATGAACAAAAACAATTTATTTAAAACAATTTAGTTATACAAAAATGCAACTTTAAATAATGCAGTAACTTTAAACACAACTTTTGTGACGATTTAAATTGTAACAGTAATCGTAAAATAAAAAAAAATAAAAAATTAAGTTTGCGAGCGATTAAGCCATTTTAAATCTCACTATAATACCTAAAACCCCTGTATGTACTCAGTATGAGAATGAGAAGTAATTAAGAAGTCCAAAGAAACACAAATAAAAAAGGCAAATTGTAAAAAGTTATTATTGTCATAATTAACCCTTTGCTTGTCATCATGCGGTGACCTGTTAATTCCGGACTCGACGTGCCTACCGAGTCGTCTGTAATGTAGGAAGAAATAAAAATCATAATGTTTATAATTAGAAATCTGAAGACCCAAATAGTCGTTAAAATAACTCACTTAAATTATATATGTATAATTAAGGTATAGTTTTTGGTAATAAGAATGTTAACTTAAATAAAGATAGGGACTATATTGTCGCGGAGTAGTTGCCCCTCTCCTTTTGTTAAGTACCAGTCGAAGCGAGCAGAAAGTCTCTCTCACTATGTTGACTTCACGGAGTGCAGATGTACGAGCGATAGCTCTGACAAAATGTTGTTAATTTATTTGTTTTAATTTAAGTGTAGTATGTAGTATATTAACTACCACTGCTAAAAGCGTGTGTCATGGACCAATAACTATAAATATGTGGTAACAAGAAGACATAATATGTAACACAAAAAACAGAAATAGAGTTAAGCAAGATGACGACTCCCTTCAAAAAGTAACTCCATTTTCAACATCACTCCTGAAGATATGATCTGCAGGAACTTCATAAAGACATGTATACCAGGCATAAGATGCTGTTTAGGACATCTGAGAATCTACAAATACTTACACCAAAGGAGCTTCAATCTCCTCTGTGAACATCCGACCTATTCTTGACGAAGACGCCACCCGGATGATGACGCCGACTACAAGGACTCCCAAGACGGACGCCCCAGGACGAGGTTTCTACATTCCATTGTAAAGGTGACTCGATAGCCTGGCTATCGAGAGTTAATAATATTTGTTACACTACTCACTTCTAAAAGAGACTTTTCAAAGACGATTAATTTTATGTAAACATTAAAAGAGAAAATCTAAGAGTTTACTGTAAAAATTCAATTATCATACGTTGTAACGCTTTAAATGTTAATGTAACTTATTATGTTCCAAGTAATAGTACCATTCTTCAAATGGTTAAAGAAGTCTTGCAAGCTTATAAAATGAATTGAAAATAATTAGAAGTCTTTACGATAAATATACAGAAAGTAAACTAGGATCCGAGGTATAAAAATATAGAATCAATTTGATCCCACAGTTTTATGAGAAGCATTTAAATATTTTAGTTTAATTAATGATGTCATGGGATCTGTCAGTAACTGTTGTTAAATAAAGAGAAGTCGTCTTGTTACGCATGAAAATGAGTGCATAAATCAGTAAAATACCTTCCCTTGTTTCCTTACATAGTTAGTAAGTAATGTGTTCAGTGAATTTGATTTGAATACAGTTCGTTACAACGTAGGCAGCCCATGTAATTGGCAGAGTCCAGTTAAGATGGGTTCCCTGGATTTGTAACGCGGCGATACGTTACACTTTAAATGCAATAACTTTAAATAACATAATAGAAATTCTTCTTTTGATGTAACTGCACACATGGCAGTTGTTGGTTCCATCGCCTTCATTACCAACTTCCTAACGACAGCACAGGTTTTGCCGGGCATTAATTTTATCAGCCCATCTTTTTAGGAACAACATTATCTGTTGAAAGAGAATGATGGCAGCAGTCAAAAACAAAACGAAGCAAAAGCAGATACACACGTGGAACCAAAACATGGCCAAAGATATCTTAAAGAGTGTAAAGAGCTGTCTCAACACAGTTACACTTTTTTTACATAACTTTGTTAAATAGGTGAAAGAAAATGAAGAAGGTGGAGTTTCTAGTTTTTTTGCCACAGTCTCGTCCTTTTTAATGCGAGTACAGTAGTAGGTAGGTTATGAGAGTTCTAACGCGGAAGTGTCGTCATCCCCCCTCTTTTGGCACGAAATTTAAAAATAATGATGGTGGGGGTAGACTTCCGGTGTTGTGTCGTCCTCATCAGAGGTGGGGATGGATTGGGGGTAGTGGTGTGTCCCACGTGACCGTGGTGGGCATGCCGAAGTTGTGATTCGTAGGTCAGCTATGTCGGCGCGTGGCCATATTGTCGGCATCGGCCATTTTGTGGTGCGGCAGTGGGGGGTTATCTGTGCATTGATTGGTGGAGGCGTGGCCGCGGTTTGTTCGCTGTCCGGCGGCAGCTTGGCCGCGGCCTGGTCGTGGCTTTATCACCGCCTGGAGTGGTGGGGTCGTCGTCCATGTAGTCGGCATCGGCCATGTTGTCGGGGGTGGGAGATGATTGGTGTGGTCGGCCATGTTGGAAAAGTACGAGGTTGTCGGTTTGTGTAGGAGTGTGCTGGTTAAGGGTCGGCCACGTTGCCAACTCGTGGGTGTGTTATAATGTACGGGTTTGGATATATACGGTGTTTTCCGGAACAGTGGCCATGTTGGAAAAGCGTCAACGTTGCCAACTTGTGCATGTGTGCTGGTTTAGCGTCGGCTACGTTGTCAACTCGTGCATGTGTTATAGTGTATGGGTTTAGATATGTACACCGCCGCCGCCGTCCGGATATCGTCGATGTGAAGAGACTGAGTGAGGTGAATTGCATTGTTGCCAACTCGTGAACTGTAAATTTGAATGTGTGTGCCTTTGTGGTAAGTATATATTGTAAAAATAAAAAATGCGGACATCAGTGTGAAACTCTCGTTGACTCGGTCCTTCAGTGCAAAATTGAAAATCAATTCACTTGTAAAATTGAATATCGCGCATTTGTGCAATATATAATATTCTGATTGACACTTCACTTGTAAAACATGCATCATGCATGGGAAAAGGATAGTTGAAAATAAACAATTAAGCAAAGAAAAATTTACATATATATTGTAATCAAACAAAAAATATACAATAAACTACACACACACACACGCACACACACACACACACAATATATATATATATATATATATATAAAGAGGAAATTATATATTTATACAAAATTTTACAATTAAGCAAAGAAAAAAAATATACATTAAACTACAAAGACAAAATATATATATATATACATATATATATATATATATATGTATACAGAAAAAGTTTTACATCAATAAATATATGTATATTAAACTATTTACATTTATACATATTTTTTAAATTATATTGTGCACAGCCATCTGTAACAGAAAAAAAAACAGTATTAGTGACGTATAGTTGATACGTGTAGGGTGGATTAGAATAAAGTTTATGTGTACTGTAACATACCTCAAATATGCATGCGTGCATAAAATGGGTGAATTGGCCTGCTGAACTCATACACCCGACATTGTGGACATCCAGGCGGTGTCCCCTCCAACGCCACGGTTTGGAACCAGTTAATTATACATAGATAATGGTATGTATGGCCACACATTAATCCGAGGAGTCTCTGCCCCTCAGATTAATTGACACACACTACATGATGTGTGCCCTAACATAGTATGGGACAGAGCTCTCCACGGCTCCATCGCCACGTTGGGAATCTACTTCTTAGAAGTAGTCTCATCGTGGCGGGCTCACTGTGTAGCCTCGATTCCACCGTGTCGATAACATCATAGAAGACGCACGGTGCGTCTTCTGGAGGGGACCGCAAATGAGGATCATGTCGTAGGTACTGTGTGTTACGATGCAGTTGTGGAGGTTGCGGTTGAGGCTGCTGTATTTGCTGTTGAGGCTGTGGGAGTATCTGCTGCGGGGATTGTGGGAGTAGCTGCTGTGGTTGAGGCTGATGCTGATGCGTGCTTATCCACTGCGGACGAGGTTGTGGTAGCTGCTCCTGTGGTTGTGGTGGTGGCGATTGTGGTGGTGTAAGAGATATCTGCTGCAGTCGTGGGCAAATATGTCACTGGTGAAAAAGTAAAAATATAAAATCATGTAAAAAAAAGAAAGTATGTACACATAAGAAGAAGACTTACATATTTAATTCGATGAGCGGTAACGGTGTGTTATTGTCATCAACATCATCGCCATCATTTTCAATATCACTATTGTCCAGCTGCACTGTCGATCAATCACTGTCATCATCATCATCAGCATACATCATCATCTCATCATCGTTGCTGGAAAAAAAGTACACTGTTAATACCAGATGTAAACACAATAGTACAAGTGAACGGTAATGAAAAACAAATGTACTGACTCGTTCCGGCTTGTGGAGATGCAGCAGCAGCAGCAGCAACAACAGCAGCAGCAGAAACAGCAGCAGGCGGACCAGCAGCATCACTGAAAAAAAAAAAATAATAATAATTTGAATACCGAACATAATCGCATTAGTACAAGTGATTGTTAATAAAAATGAACTTACCGACTCGAGTTGGGTTGAGATGATGATGATGGATTTCCCATTAATGCGTGCCTTAACCGTTGTGAACTATAAAAATAAACAGTAAGTCAGTCGAATGTTATATTCTGTTTGTACTCATTAAATAAAGAAAATGTTGTATTTACCTTCGAACCCGTCGCTGCTCCTCGCATACCCTTTTAAAAATTCTTCCGCTCATTCTGTAAAACGTAACGAAAAAAGTTGTATAATAATATGCTAACTAACATAATGAATTGTGTGTGTGCGTGTGTGTGGCCGTGTAATGTCAAATATTAACGTAAAAATATAGTAAGTACTTACATGCAACTTGAAAAATTAAAATGAATGTGATAATCATCACGACAAAAGGCTTATATATATTGTTACAACACAAATAAGCCACCCCAGTACCAGGGATAAAAAAGGATACTAAATATAAAATAATACTTCATATTAAATAAAATGCTTAATGTAAATAAAATATAAAGACAATGACTCGACAAACGACGACATGACCCAACCCAAGTGATTGACCCAACAAAAGGAAACAAAAGAAGAAGGGAACCACGAAAAACAAACGAGAATAAAACCAAAGAAGAGAAGAAAGTGATTAACCAAGCCAAAAGAAGAAGGGAAGAGACCAAAACCAAACAAAAAGGAAACAAATTCATGGAATTGAATGACTCAATGTAACATGCTAAAATAAACTTAAAGGAGAAGGTGGAAAACCAAAGTATTAAACAAATACAATGAAAATGAAGAAGGAGGGAAATGAAAAAGGAACAAACCCAAAATGAAGGGAAATAAATAAAAATGAAAACCAATGATGATTCACAAACAAGTAATAAAGAATATGAGCAGGAGAAATGATGCACTCAAATGTAATATGGGAAACAAGACCAACAATTAACCTATGAGAAAAAAAAAGTAAATTTTGTTATCCACTAAGGGACAATAATAATCTATGGAAGAAACCCAATTAAACAATGTTATAGATAAATATAAAAGAGCAAACTAACCCACAATTTAGAGTTAGATATAATGATAGAAATGTAAGGACATAAAATTGTTAATATTATTAGTGAAATATTGTAATGAAAGAGATAGTACGGTAGTGAGATAGTAATTAGAGGGATTACCCATTCAGAAACACTTAAAAAACAAAAACATTTGTGAAGTGCAAAATGAAAGTGTAAAAACCCCAAAGTGTAGTGATAAAGAAAGTACACTAATTAAATTATAAGAAACTATAAATAATTTAAAAGTGAAGGTGTTGATTGAATAAGAATGGTGTAAAATAAAGAATGGTAATATAGTGAAAAATAGTGAATGATAAAATCATTAACAATTAATAAATCCAAATGAAACACTAAATAATTAAAGGTGAAAAATATTAGTAATTAAGAATAGCAGTATAAACTGATAAGACAGTAACTAGTTTAAGAAAGAATGTTATTATTAAATTTAAGTAAATACCATTATGATTAAAAGGAAGAATGCCTTGAAGGGAAAAACCAGATAGTGTTAACATGGAGGGAGAGTAAAGATTGTTTAAAAATTAAGTAATTACAACAAATCAAAAAACACCCATGTTATAAGGGATCGTTATAAGTTCATAAAAGTGATGTTGTTTATCACACTAAAAAATAATATAAAATAAGATGAATTGTAAACAAAGATTAGCAAATAATAGTTAAATAATTATTCAATCAAGTTTATGAATTGGATATGGCTGTAAGAATTATACAGACCATAGGCCTAATTATTATATGTAATTAGATCAAAAAGTAGTAAATAATAGCCACATTGTTATTATTGGCAAAGGAAATAAGTATAAAAGTTAAGAAATGTATGACCAGAAATGTATGATAGAAAACGTGGAAACCAAATAGTACACAATTATGTATAAAATAATAGTGACAAGATAATAACACATAAACAGACCCAAAACACAACACAACCAATTATAATATCAAAATAAAGCCCATTAGGCTGAAATGAAATGTAATTTAAATGAAATAAGTCAAATACCATAATGGCTACTTAGGCCTATGAAAATGCATAACTGTCAGAAACAAACCACTACAATTTATAACAAATTAACAAAGAAATTAGCAAATCCGAGGTGAAGGAATCACCCAGAATAAATTGTAAATCATTTGTGAAACAAAATATTATAATAAGCAATTGAATACAAACAGAAATGTAATTAACAAGTATTAACATAATTGTAAAAACATAAAATCTAAAATAACCCAAACTTGTGGGGTATCAAAATAATCTATGAAAGGAAATAAATACTATAGTGACAATATTTAATAATCAGGAAGGAAGATAGAGGAATAACAGCAGTCAGAAGATATACGAGGATTTTGAAAAGAATTCAAATTTTGATAACAATGGATTTATATCAATATCAGCCAATCAGAATTCTTTCGTTACCATAGAAACCACCGTTGAAGACGAAATTACCGTTGAATACCGTTACTCGTAAAGCGTCAGTCAAGCAGTACAGAAGCCAAAGTTTGGAAGACCAATTTTTTTAATAAAATAATGTAATACAGTAAACGAAGTTCCTAACCATGACTGTACAAGAAGTTAACGAACCATTAGAGCAATCCATGCAAGATCCAGGACCATACAACTGAGAATTAACAGAAAATTATTACCAGATATTATAAGAAAAGGACGCCAGACCTGTTTAAGTCCATAGATCAATGAAAAAAGAACTTATTGCAGCCCAATCCTATTCCGATCCAATGAACGAAAACACCAAGTCATGCTGATGTGTTAAGTACTATTGAATTACCTTATTTCCAAAAACCGAATATTTCTCTTTCAAAGATTATTTAAGTAAAATAAACACACTGAAAATTTGTTAACATAAAATCTAACCTATTGTGTAAACACGAACTTTCGAAATACATTTAACGACACTACAGAACAGATTGTAAACACACACCTTATTATTTATGTACACTTAGAGTAAGGTAAAATATTTTATTGTAATCATAGGAATTCTTTATCTCATAATCAAAAGAATCCAACGATTTTTTAATGAAAAACAGTAATATCTAAACGTTCAGCTGCCTTGCTAATGCGGATACTTCGTTACAGAATCGATTTCGTCAGCCTTGAGAGGAAGTGTTTCATGTAAAAAGTCGGTGCAAATTTACTATAATCTAATTGTCAAATTGAACATTTTAATTATCACCCATTAAAAATAACTATTACAGGGAGTAACCGTTGTTATTTCATAGGGAGTGCATTATATTACTTGTGTTTATTTACGAAGACTAGGTTTGATGAGCAGCGCTCGAGTTGTCATTCACACAGCTGTCTACACGATTCAGAAGGCGGCACGAGCGGGAATTATTTGAACGCCCGACCGTCACAGCTGAAAACACTTTATTAAGTAATTTTAATTTTTTTAATAAACAATTTGGCACCACCCGGGATTAACACACCCCTATATTTATAAACAGCTAAGGTTACTGCCGTGTTATAATGGTAATTACCACAACACTACGGCCATCGTTAGCGCAAAATTGATGTAACGACCCCAGTGCGAGACGAACGCACTAACACATACCATACAACATACACGTCTTTTACAGAGACGACTCAAACTGTTCGTTACAATATATACGGATATGCTCGGTGGGAGTCTGCTACAAACAAAGTCCCCCCACCCTCACAGTGTTCACACACGCTGTAAGGTCAGTCAACATCTTGTTTAAAATTAAACGCATATTCCCCCTCCCTCATGATGGTCTCATCGATTACATCACACACAGCTTGCATCCTGTTATTAAACAAATTTTATGTACATAACAAAGCCCCCCGCCCTCACAAAGTTCACACACTGCGATAACATATGGTCAGTCAGTGAATAAAATAACTGCACATGTGCATGGTGTGTGAAGGTCTCAGCGGGAGTCGATTACATCCTGTTAAACAAATTAACTGTTGACGTCTAGTCGTCTACCTCGCCCCCTACCCACTGAAAATCTAATGAAAGTGTAAGAAATAATTTTTATACTTGCAATACAAGTTTATTCTTACCATGAGTTACTGCTCTGTGTACCTTAGCCTCTTCATGTTAGGACCAGTATCGTCATTGGTTAACGCACGTTTACACGTTCTGTAGTGTCCGTACGTGAGTGTAGTTACACCGTCGTCCAGTACGTACCTCTTACTGTCATAAGGAGACAGGGAAAGTTTTGTTACACGTTGCGTGTACAGCTTATGACGATCGCTTCGTATACACTCGGCAGAGGTGAAAACCATACGACTATCAAAAAGACACTGACTGTATAACCGATGACATAACCTTTTTTTTTTATTGCTGTCCTTGGAACACCTTTCGCCACCTTTTTGTCGGTGCAGTTGGACAACAGGAGCGAGTAACATTTAGCTCTGAGTCCGACGGATTCCCTGATGGGTTTCCCATTGGTTTCATCCTTGAACTTCCCCACGACTTTTTTGTTGTCGTCGCAATGACAAGGATGATCTGCGGGATAGTCCGACGTGTCGAAAAGGTGGAAATCCTCTTTCATATCAGAGTACACATCATCAGTCTGTATGCTGTAAAGCAAACTGTTGGTGTCAGTCATTAATAATGTCAATCGTCGACCGTACTTGCCGACAGCGTACCGATAATGAAAATCGTACATTATCAATTTACTGACATCGAATACTGTGAAGCCAACGTACACCGGAGGGGAAAGGAATATCGTTCTGTTTCGTAAAGCCAGTCCGACCAAGTCGTCGGTGTAGCGGATCATACGCTTTAATCATGGATTGGAAACAAGTTTCTGCAGCCGTCGTTCGTTACAGACTAGTTGGAAGTCTATTCGTTTCCTCACATTCTCCAGCGATTTACCATAGACGGCGTTGACCATCAGTTTGAAAAAATCCTTTTCAAAACTGTTGGTGGCTGCTGCTCTCTTTTGTGGTTGAAATCGATAAATGGTTTCATCCATGCTCTCTGCTTAAAACTCAACACCCTATGGATCGCTTTCAATTCTAGATCAAGATTCAGATACAACTTTAAATTTCGAAAATGAACGTATTTTTGCTTGTCGTCCAAAGTCGTCAGCAACTTGGGAACGGACGACGAAGGCATTTCTGATCCGTTATACCCTTTTGTATAGTGTAGTCGTGTGTGGAGTCGTCGAGAGTACGGTGAAAGTATGTCAGGATTGACGCAGGAACGCACGGGTGCTAGTGGATAATCGGAGTGAAGGTCATGAAGTTCAGATGGATAGTGTAGGTCGACCTCAAGTATGTAGCCCATGTCACTGTCATCACTCAGACTACGTATGTCCAGTGAGTCGATCTCGTTACGATCGAGCCATCTAAAGTCACCGTAAGGGAGTGGTTGTGACATGGCTGCACCGTAAATGTTGTTGCAGTCGGTGTACAATATGAAAGAGGTCGGCTTTGAAGCATCATACCGATCAGCGATTAGCGGGTTGTTGGCCTTGGTATAGCGGTTGGGTACCATGCTAACGCCGCCGCGAACGGCCGATTCAATAAAAAGATGCTGATCTATATCCGTCAACAACTCCAGTCGCACACCGGTCATCTATAACATCGTGTGCCAAGCGACGCCGGGAAGCGAGTAAAGATGAGCCGGATCGGTCTGGTAGTACCGCATGGCCATCTCACGGAACGCCTCGAAGACGTCGGCCAGCAGCAGTATGTCTGTTTTAAGATAAAGATCGTGATAATCGCCCAGCATACGGATTCCGAATGTCTGCCACACGTTCTGCGCGTGAGCGTAATCATCGTCCGACACGGGCGATTCACTCAGCCTGTTGAAAAAATGTTCGCGTGCGGGCAGACGTGTTTCGTCGAACTTCTCGCTACCCGTCATGTAATCATAAGGGTACACACCCCCTTACGTAAGAGTAGCTCGAAGTGTTCTTCGAAACATTGCTTTGTTAAAGCGAAATCCGCACCGCTCGCGCGCAAGTTTCCAACAAGTGTGTCCAAGGACGTGTTCAAAAATTGCAACGTGTCTACGAAACGCAGGGCACCCAACGTGACCGATACGAAGCGTTCACTAGTGGTAGCGATACAAGTGAGATTTTCATCGTCGTATTTACCCAACCCTTGTATCAAGTGATGTGCGTCGTAACCTCGTAAGTTATGGAAAAAGGCGGGAATATGTTGGGGAGTCTTGCAGTTGAGGTTACATACGTTGTGAGCTGCGCCAAAGTATCGTCCAGTCAGATGAGAATGGTTGCGCACCTTGTCGTCATCGGTTAGTGGTTTTTCACAGAGATGGCATACGACAGCATTCGTGAAAGATAATACGTCACGATCACTCATAGTCATGGGGACAATGCTACGCATGATCCTGTACAGTTCACGCTCTTCAACGATTAGCCTATCAAGAAAGGTTTGTATCACGTTCTCACCGCGATAAACGACCTGAGGTTTGAAAATGTTACGCTCGTGGTCGACTATGAGGTAGGAGAAACCTGAAGGAAGATGTAACGACTCCGTTGTGGTGGACGATGTGTGCGGAGGAGCGTCGCAGCGATAACAAGGCACAATGAACGATTCAAAGTCTGCATATATCGCGAAAAGGACTTTATGACAGTAAGTGTAATTTTTGAAGCACATAACCTTCTCCTCCTCTTTCGTGGGTAAACGAATTCTTTGTTCACCGTACGGTGAACAATGAGGGACGTGTTCGCTAAGGAGTCGTTCTTCGCAGAATCTGTGCACAGTAGTTGCAATAGAAAGAACGTCCGTTGTGTTTGGTTAGTGAAGACAGTACGCGGCTAATATTTTTTATTAAACAGTAATTTTTCGGTCAGCGATGGTGAGAAATAACAGATTAAAGTGACGTTGTCTGCCACTGAAAGAAGTTATTCTTAACGGGTAAATTTCATTTTCTTCGTAATCGGAAACATTTATATAAATGTTAGAATTGTTTCGTTCGAACTTCACAATATCGCATAGACGGGTGGGATAAGTTATACCAGAAGTGGTGATACTGTGAATATGTGATTTGTATTTGGATACACGCTCGCTGTCTCTGTGTTGTGGAAACAGTGCGGCCAACACTGACCATACAAAACACATTTGATCGCCTGTATTGTTCACGTTGATGATGGACTTAGTACGAGACAATTCAGGAGGTGTACGGATGAAACTGGAGGCGGCCAGCGGTTGGTATCGCGAGAGAACGAGTTCTAAGGAGATTATGTGGTCCAACGCCCAACCGCTACCCTCACGCGTGAATTTATAAATCGATTCGATGATTTTTTCGTACGAAGCTTCTAAACGTTCAGGCAATACGTTCTGATCACCGATCAATGTCGTATGACATCGTCCGTGAAAATAGCCTTCACTCGTCACTTCTTCGTTCTCGTTCGTGTCAGCGTTTACGATGTACTTGACAAATCTCGCTTTTAGCGCTATATGCCACATTATAGTAAGCAAACGTGTCAGTTCGTTTAGAATGTCCATACGTAACATATCGTGAATTTCATCGAAAAAGGTAATGACATCGTTGACACATTCTTCGTCCTCCGCAACAGGCGTGTAAACGTACGATACCAACGAGCCACGCAACGAATGTTTACGATCAATAGCAAACATCTGCATTGTTAGAATGACAATAAAAGCAAAATCAATTACTTGCTCGCTTGAAGAACAATAGAAGACTGATACAAAGTTAGAAAATAAGCAACAGTTTATATGCAGCACGTGAAAGTTAGCCTGCACGACATCCGAAGGTGAACGCTGGCAGCGATCATCGCTCCACTTATACTACCTATGACGACTGCGTGCGCAGCTATCTGCTCCCACTACTGTGCTTTATTTCATACCGACCAATTGACGACAGCAATCCCCACTACGGTTGCGCGCGCAGCTATCTCTGAGGAGGCGGAATGCAGCACGACAAACTAACATTCTTGCTTCAGATATGGACGTGTACACATATTCTTTTGCAAGCCGACTAAAGAGCTTTTATAACATCCGTCGTCGAGGTAATATTAAATTTTACGTTCGTAAATTTCCGAATGCGAACGTGAAATTTTTTGACCTAGTCTAAACCGGGTTTATTTACGAAGGCGACGGTGATGTTGTGAGATGCTGCATGTGTAAAGCACGAATTATGGATTGGATAGTGGGTGATGATCCCGTCCAAGTCCATAAGTCGTCAATGCCTACATGTGATTTCGTTCGCGAGCACTTGTACAAGTCGACGCACGCAAAAACGGCTCTTTTCAGAGCCGACATAAACTCATATACATACATACCCGTTTGGGTAGTACTAGTAGTACTCTGTGTTAGTACTATACTAGTACTAGTAGCACTATATGTATTACTATTACTAGTACTACTACTAAATGAGTGTAAACAGTTCAATGTCTGACTGATTGTGTCCATGATAAAAAAATAAAATAAAAAAAATTCCATAAACATTATACCTATACACTTTAAATATCATGTCAATTTCGAAGCGGTATCACTTGCATCACGGATCGATGACACGATGGATGTCTATCGATATGACGATGGGAAACATTTCACGTTAACAAAACCGTTACGAAGCGCGATACGCTCCAACTTGTGTTCCATGTATTTTGTGAAGAAAACATGACTTTGTGGTAACTACTGTACACATTACAAGTTCGGTTTTGACAGATATCATGGACGTTGTTGGCGTCACATAAAGAAACGAAGCGGTGATCTGCCACCGATCGTGCTGTTGATGGTAGTCTCCGATCGTATACACAACAAATCACGATGGCTTCATTTTATCGAAGAGTGTGATCGAAACAACGTACCGATAGAACTCGTGGTTTTTCGAAAAGAATATGTTCAAGTGTACCGTACGTCACGCGTGGAATTTTATTTCACGTTTCCGTCCGATTCCTGAACTGTATCACGCTGTTCAACGTGTTATCACGGCTTACACGATTCACACGGACGGATGAACTATGCGACTGTGTACACCGACATGCTCGCCTACGGAAGTTCAATCCCTCACGCTTCGTGTTGCATTGTCATTACGGAGCGCACTATTCCGATACGTACACCGATTGAAATCTGTTACCGACAGAAGCGCGGTTATGATAGCGCCAAAATGCGCACTGGATCCTAGCTACAACGTAAGTTTTGATGTGCACTGCCCGCCGTCCTCGTTACCGACACTAGCGAGAGGGAAACAGTTCGCGTTGGTGAACAACAAGGCGCAGGGATTGTTTTCGGTAGCCTTTCTGAAGGAGGCATTGCCTACACTCCTCGAGTATTGCGAATACTTTGGTCTGCAGTATTCGCACGAAAAAGGGTACACAGTGAAAGACCTACGTTTATACGAACAGTGGCAGCAGTGCACTGGCGCTATGCCGGACGAGTTTTGGTTGTTGAACTCGATCTTATACACCTGCATACGGAGTCGAGAAGTCAACGTCCGATCGCTGAACTCAAAGCTAAACACATGTGCGAGCGTCTACCTGAGAACGATAACGTCATAGTCGCGGAAATGCATGAGTACCGCGCCAACGTTATACGTAGCGTCATGTTCAAAGACATGAATTCCGTCAAGACCGTAAGAGTGTTGGACACGAAACAACATACGCTCACGAGATATTACATCGGTATGAGCCTCGTGCATAATGGATGTATGAAAATCATTTAGCGCACGTTTTAACGTACTTGCGCAATCGCAAGAAGAACGCGTTGTTCTTCCGTTCGGTCGAGACGATATAACTGGATGTGGAGTGGAGACCTCACTACAGTCAGGCGATGGAAGGCGGACGTACCAGAACGGTACCGAGGAGTTACGTTCAGCACTGAGTAAACGGTTTACTACGTTCCAGCGTATTGTGAATCACGGTTCGCACGACATGAGAATGAAACGACAGGTGAAGAACATACAGCAGAGCGTTCGCAAGACTATCGCGAGGGAGTTGCACAGACCAGTAAGAAGGAATTTTCCGAGACGTGAGGTCGAGTTAAAGGGACTTCACGACTTGTACCAAGCGGACCTGGTAGAGATGATACCGCACGCGAAGGCGAACAAGGGATTCAAGTACCTTATGACGATCATTAACGCGTTTAGCAAGTACGCGTAGGCCGTTCCGTTGAAAACGAAGACGAGTGTAGAAGTCGCACGAGCTCTGGAACCGATTCTTCGTGCTAATAAAATGAAATATCTGCAGACAGACAACGGGAAAGATTACTATAACAGTAGCGTACAAAAATTGCTGAGCAGATATGGTATCACACTCTATTCCACGTATAGTGAAAAAAAGACCTCCATTGTGGAACGCTTCAACCGTACGTTGAAAACGCACATATATCGTGCGTTCAGTGAACAAGGTCATTACCGTTGGTTGGATATGTTACCGGAACTAGTCAGCACGTACAATAACAGCGTGCACAGAACGATTGGAATGAAACCGCGTCAGGTTAACGAATCCAATGAACGTACGGTGCTACGACGGATTCGTGAGAATACAGCGAGGAGTATCGATTATAAACGACCGAAGTTCAAAGTAGGCGATCGTGTGCGTATAAGCAAACACAAAATGACTTTCGCCAAAGGATACACACCAAATGGGCAAACGAGATATTCCTCGTTCATGCGGTGCGTATTGGCAGCGTACCCGTCACTTATTCGCTAAAGGATCATACAGGAGAAGTGTTGAAAGGCGGTTTTTATGAACACGAAATCAGTAAATCGAACGTTGGTGACGTGTACTTGGTAGAAAAGATCGTACAACGTAAAGGCGATTCTGTGAAAGTCAGGTGGTTAGGATTCGATGGTAAACACGATTCGTGGATACACAAGAAGAACTTGCTATAACAACGATTCGACTCGTGGAAATAGAACCAGTATGCATCGATGCGTTACGATGACAACATGCACACTGTGTACAGTGTAAAAGACATTGTGTCGCATCCCGGTTACGATGAGTACATCGTGAACACGACTGCAAACGACGTTGAACGCATGCGCAGATCTTGACAGTGCACGAGTACTGGCAACGGGTTATCAATCGTGTGAAGAGATTCCGTCTCAACGAAATAGTACCAAGTGGCACCGGATTCGATCACTACAAAGAATGTGTTTGGTCGGATCCGAACTGTGAAACGGGTCCGGACACTTGTGTATGCAGTTACATATCTACCGACTGCTGCGATATAGTGCGACTATTAAATAGACTGTGCACGGAACGAAAACATGAAAATATTGCAACAAGCGCACAGACTAAAAATAAAGGACGTGGACTATTCGAAATTGTGCGGCGATGGTGGTGGAGGTGGTTGTGGCAGAAAAAAACGTAAACACGGACGTCTTCTGCCCGATACCGTTCGTTCGATCATCTGCGGACCTTCTGCGTGTGGAAAGACTAACGTCATGTTCAACCTGTTGTTCGATGTAAACGGATTGAGATTCGCGAACTTATACGTGTTTTCTAAATCACTATTTCAACCCAAATATCAGATGCTGGAGACCCTGATGACACAACTTTCCAACGAAGGAATGGGTTATCACGCCTACAACGATAACGAAGAGGTACCGCCTCCCGACGAGGTCGATCCTGATTCTATTATGGTGTTCGACGACGTGTCTTGTGAAAGACAACACAATATACGCAAGTATTTCTCTATGGGACGACACAGCGGTGTGGACGCGTTTTACCTTTGTCAGACGTACAGTCAAGTGCCAAAACAGTTGGTTCGTGACAATGCCAATCTAATAGTATTGTTCAAACAGGACGATCGCAACTTGAAGCATGTGTACAACGATCACGTCAACACGGACATGAAATATGACACATTTAAGAACATGTGCGCTGAAGCGTGGAAAGATCGTTACGGCTTTCTCGTTGTGGACAAGGATTCTTCTATCGACACCGGCAGGTACAGAGTCGGTTTTGACCGTTTCATAGTAGTCGCACCTAACGATTAAACAAAAAAAGTCGTCAAACGTTCAGCTAAATACACATGCCCTGCTGTCAACGACTTTAGTTGTACTGCCGTTTATCGAGATGGACAAGAAAAAACGACTAGCACGTGATATCGACACGATCAGTGATGACATACGGAAGAAATACCGTGCATTAAAACATGGGATTCGTGAAGAAGAAGCAACGTTATCCAAAAGTTACAAACCGATTCTGGAACCGTTACAAAATATTTCGCAAGCTTTGCTTGAAAAAAAGTAAAACAACAAATGAAAAGCCGATAAGAGTGAAAAAGATAAAACGTGAAGAGGAAGAGGATCCGATGGACGCAATTAGTAAGATCGATGTAGGAACACCACTTCGTTCCCGAACGAAACCACGTTTCCTGAAAACGCCCGTGATAGCCGAAACATTGGGCGATGACGATGAGGACGATCCTAGTCTCAACATTGAAAAAATGTTAGACACACCGGAAGGAAGACGTGAAGCGCGTAGATATTTTCAGGACAAATACGACAGTGAATCGTTAGCGTAGCGAACAAGTACATGCGTATGATCGTTTCGTCCGAACGCGATCGTCTGATGGACTACGTACGGTGTAAGACACGAAAACGGAAAATGGATGATCGGTGGTTCACCGTTCGAAATCGAAACGGACGATACGATTCTTATCAACGGTAAACGATACAAAGGTACACCAGAACTCTACGAACTCGTGTTCATGAAGCATCCTAAAGAAAATGTTTTCAACGATTCAGATCTGAAAGCGTACAAAGATATACTGCGTGACACCAACGCGCACAAGCTGTATTATTTAGCGAACGCACAGGCGAACGCGAACAGAGGTGTAAAGTATAAACGAATAATACCACAACTGCTTCCACCGAAACGTACAGGACACGGGCATAATAATATCGATATATTGTATATGACGCTGACGAGAAAAAAAAGACAAAATCGATTACGTGCACTGGGACGATCCGAACGAACTGCTGGACAGATTGCGACTGTTAATGGCGTCACAGCGTGTCGGAAACAGCGGGGCACACGAACGAAATCGTCTCCATAGTGGAAGAATTACGTGAAGCCGACATAATCGTATAACAAGAGCGGTATATATCATCATCTGTCATTACCAGCAGCAGCATCGTCGTGATGGAATCGATCTTAAAGGACACGTTAATGCCGCGTAAGCACATTAATGTTAACTAAATGGTCACTGCCAAACTGTATCCCTTGCATTATTTTGTGATCAAAGCGTCCGTTAAAAATAAATACAGAACGGATGCGTTTGCCTTCATAGTCGACGTCGAATCAGAGACGATGTACGTGCTGACCTTGGCGCGGAAAGAATACAACAACGAAGAGCTGATCATAGAAAGACGTCAAGAGTTACACACAGAACGAGGTTCGGTGTACTACTACACTCCGCGCGACGGTCTGTATAAATAATACTGTCGTACACGCGCTGGGGACATTCCACGTTTGGTTGTGACAACATGGATATCGCGCTAGTGTTTATTATCGTGTGCACAAGTGTCGTCGTCGCATCGTCCGTTAACGCTAACGATGTAGATTTCGCTATAGATTACTTGGTGCGATACAGATACGTGCCCGACGATAGTTTACGACTCACGGACAACACCAACATCGATGTGGACGCCTATCTTCGTACGTTTCAAGTGAATTACAATTTAACCGTAAATGGAAAATTAAACAACGAAACGATGAATCTGATGCGTGCGCGGAGATGCGGTAACGAAGATTTCGTGTCGTACACCTTACGAACACCGTGGACCAAGAGACGTCTGTCGTGGCGGTTCTTTCACGGTACCGCCAGCGCTATAGAAGCCTCGCGACAAGCGTTCGCTGTATGGCGGAAACATTCGAATCTGGAATTCGAATATCGACCCAACGACATAAACGCAGACATGGTCATCGCTATGAAATATTTTAAACACAAGTGTCTGACTTCCAGGTGCACGCTCTGCGGGTACGATTTGGACGGACGAGGAGGTATACTCGTCGCTCACGCTTACTACCCGCCCGATTTACCGTATAACACTACTGAAATACACACGGACTACTACGAATCGTGGAATTATACGAACGCAACCGAAATACCGCACGATCAGACCAGTTTTCTTCAGGTGCTAACGCATGAAATCGGACACGCGTTAGGACTGTCTCATTCCCTCGAGAGGGATTCGATCATGTACCCATTCTACGTACCACGCACGGACGGTCCGTTCGACAGGAGACGACGATATAAGAGGCATTCAACGCTTGTACGGGAAGCCGCCGCCTCCATCCGCTACGACGACGACGACGACGACGACGTCAACGGCGACGACGCCGACAACGAACGAGACCGTCCGGACGACGACGACGACGGATTTATGTCGACTAAAGAACGTTAATCAATTTTTAATAATCAACAGACATCTGTATATTATGCACGATAATTTTTTGTGGACATTGGATCTCGAGTCGAAGCGATCGGGTGGGAGTCCGCTTCTGTTGACGGATTGGTTGACGTTCTTACCGCTGACGTTCACCAACATTTCGGCGACGTACCAGAGACCGCGGACCGAAGAAGTGGTGCTTTTCATAGACAACTACGTATACATGTTCGATATACACAGTCTGCAGCCGGTGAACGGGAATCCGCGTTCGATCACAACGCTCGGTGTTCGCACGATGACGAAAATAAATGCTGCGATATACACGTACACGGGTCGAACCCTTCTGTTGTACAACGATATGTATTACGGGGAGATAGACGAGTGCACGTTCACGATCAAGAAACATGGATACGTTAAAGACCGTTTTGTCGGCTTACCAGAAGCCGTCGATAGCGCGTTCCGATACATCGGCGGAAAGATTTATTTCTTCAAAGACGCACGCGTATACGTGTACGATGAATTTCTAAATACGATCGTAAAAGGAAAACATAGCGACGGACTCTCCGTTGTCGGAATAAAATGCATAGACAGTACGATCGTATCAAAACTAATCGATTTATTACGTGAATACGTATAAATGCCCTGCACAACGGTCGAGACGCATCATTCACGAGATGAGTGTTGACAAGTTCGGCAGACACCAGAGCGCTGTCAGAGCGCGAAGGGAGACGCGACGCAGTCTGCGAGAGGATATTGGTATCACGATGACAGAGGACGGGCACTTCGACGTAGCGGGGAAAAAATACATAACTTGGGCGAACCGCACGACGGTAACGATGCCGTTCCACTGCGCTTCGTGCGTGACCACTGTCTGTTAGCTGACGATCCGCCAACGACGCAAGGAATAGACGTGAAAGGTCGTAAGCTCGTCAACGTCGCCGCTCCCGTCGATCTCGGGGACGCCGTCAACAAGCAGTACGTAGACTACTCGTGCTTACGTTTCACACAGTTAGCACCGAACAAGAAGAACGGGGCTGTCGTCGACGCGCGGGACCATCGCATACAGTCTCTGACGGAACCTATTCGCGCGAGAGACGCTGCGACCAAAATATACGTGGACTCGAAGATCATACCGAAGGATACGAACTCTAAACCTAATGGTCGGCAACGTGCGGATAACGCAGTTAGCTCCGCCCATGAACAAGGGCGCGGTGAACTTGGAATTTTTGAACCGACACACGATCACCGCGGTAAACGACGCTTATTTCAACGCACAAGGAAAAACTATTCTAAACGTTGGCGACGGTGGCGCAGGGGCTACGGACGCAGTGAACGCACGTCAATTGGAGGACGCGAAGCGGTACGCGAAGAGCGAAACGTACAAACTCGCAAAAGTGTTCCAACACCGTTGGGAGAAAGTGGTATCGTATATCTATAAATTGCATACGCGCGCAGCGCGTACTTCACTTGGTGCCGAAGAGGCGGACTTACTACTTACGAACAAGGCGGAGACGAACGTGTTGATTAGTGATCTGGACAAATTCAACGACGAGCAAGATTGGAGATCTCTTTATCGAGAGGCAGCCGAAACAGTAGTCATGTATGAACTACATAACCGTGTTGATAAAAAAAGGGGGCGTGGCCTTATCGGAAAAATAGTTAAAAGCGCGGTACCATTCGTCGCGAAGTCAGTACCTACACTGATCAATCGAGCGGTGGTCGTATTACCGGTGGAACTACATGTGCCCGGCTACAGGTTCTGCGGACCCGGAACGAAACTAGAGGAGAGATTGGCTCGTGGTGATCGAGGAATCAACGAGTTGGACGAAGCCTGTCGCAAACACGATATCGCTTACAGCAAGTACAAGGACAACGAACGACGAGGTGTAGCGGATCGTGTGCTAGCCGGTAAAGCGTGGGAACGAGTGAAAACTTTGAATTCAGGCATCAGTGAAAGAGCGTACGCGGCAGCCGTAGCAGCAGCGATGAAGGCGAAATCTGCGTTAGGCAGCGGGCTATGCTGCGGTGGTAGTGGTGGTGTGCATAAAGGTCGACGTCGCACCAGACGACGCACGATAATCAGGAAGAGGAGGAGGACGACGACGACGACAACGGGGACAGGACGTCGACGAAGACGGACCGGTGGTAAAAAAGGCTTCAGGACTCTACCTTCGGCCGTACCGAAAAAACTAATCAAAATACCCGTGCGTCCGTTGTCCGATCGTGATCTTTATGAGTACACGAAACGATTGCGTATACCTTATTTCAGAGGTGTGTACATGCGCGACGCACTTCCTAGTACATCACCGTGGGAGAAAGAAAGCGCGATCGTGAATCTGGACGACGCTAGCGGACCGGGCACGCACTGGGTATGCTACAAGAAGCGAGGCGACAGAGTCTGGTACTTTGATGGATTCGGCAATCTGCGTCCTCCTGTCGAGCTAATACGGTACTTTGGATCGAACGTGACCGACGCTCATTACAATTACACGCGGAAACAGCCGTCGGACACAGTCATCTGCGGACATTTATGTTTAGAGTTTTTGACATCGAACGATCAGTAAACGACAAGATGTCTTCGCTTACGGTCACCGTCACGGGAACGGATCCGAGCGCACTGGTTTGTGACTTTTTTCCACCACTTGAACTGACGGACGGTGAATGGTACGCGGGACTGCTGGACTTTACCACATACAACTCTATACCGAACGTGGAAAGCGGAAGAAACAACGTCTTTCCCGTATTAAAGGGAGCACGTAAAACATTAGACCCTGTCAATATACCGACCGGTGTGTACGAAATCAGTGATATTGAAACGTACCTGAAGAAAGAACTAGCAGACCCGAAATTTTCTCTACGACCCAACAACAACACGTTGAAATGTGAAATTTATTGTTCATACGATATCGATTTCGGATGTACGGAACACACGATAAGTACCATGTTGGGTTTTTCCAAGAGCCGCAAGTTAGAAGCGTATAAATTACACACGTCGGACGCGCCTGTAAACATTAACAAAATGAACGTTTTTGGAGATAAGGTGTAACGCTGTACAAGGTTCGTACAAGGCGGGACGAAACGACCATATACTGCACTCGTTCTATCCAACGGTTGAGCCAGTATTCAAGATAGTCGAAACGCCTAGAAACTTCATTTATTTTCCGCTTAACATACTACACTTGCGTAACGTTACAGTGTCCGTACACGATCAGGACGGTGATATCGTGAATTTTCAAGGGGAAGTCATCACCGTGCGTATACATTTGAAACGTGTGTAGTAATCATGGGAATTTATTTCACCGATACCCCCGTGATGAAGAGCGGCGGCGACAGCTCGCACCACAAGATAAAAGAGGACAACACTTTTGGAAAAGGTATCAGTAGACGTTCGTCGTTGGCACGGTTAACAGCAACTAACCGACGCTACCTGATTTCACTACGATTCAAACTCAATAAAAACAAGTAACATGACGGACAGTGGTATCGTCTTATCAGTTGAACGACGACCATTCTTTGAAGACAACATCACACATTACGAATATCATCCTCATGCACCGTACGCGTCGCCGTCACGATACGGAAATAACGATGAGATACGCATACCTATCCTGCAACAGGAAGTCTTCACTTTACCGATGGAAAGTTTCCTGTACGTTGAAGGCAAGTTGAGCAAAAAGACCGCCAGCACCGGTACTGTGAACGTGAAAATGGTCAACAATGCGATCGCGTTTCTCTTCGAAGAAATCCGTTACGAACTGGCTGGCGTGGAAGTGGATCGTACCAAGAGCGTCGGCATCACGTCCACTATTAAAACCGTGCTATCGCCAGCAAGCAGGACATTGTTTCGATGCAAAACGCCGGTTGGGTTGCTCCTACAGCTAACGAGCTAACACCGTCCGGTAAAAACGATGAATTCAACTTTTGCATACCGTTGAGGATGCTGATGGGATTCGCTGAGGATTTCATGCACGTTAATTTAAACATGAAACAGGAACTGATACTGTTGCGCACTTCCACCGACGTTAACGCTATGTTCTCGCCCACGGATGCGCCCGCTAACGCTGATATAGAACTGACCAAAATCTCTTGGATGATTCCGTTCGTGTACGTGAACAACGAAGTAGGCCCTACGGATACGATTGTTGGATATCATACGCAAGGACCTACCACTATTCTTACCGTTTCGTAGTTGGGAACTGCACGAGTACCCGGTTTTACCAACGACTGACAGACAGACTTGGACGGTGAAAACAACTACACAACTGGAGAAACCGCGGTACGTGATACTCACCTTCCAGACCGCCAGAAAGAACAATCTGGAAAAACATGCAGACGAATTCGATCACTGCAATGTGACAAACGCGAGACTCTTTCTGAACGACAAATACTACCCGTACGATAACCTGAACCTGGATATCGATAACGGACGTTACGCATTGCTGTACGACATGTATACACGTCGATTTCAAAAATCGTACTACCACAGAAGTCAACCCAACGTACTTCTAACACCTACTGAGTTCATAGCAAAAGCACCGTTATTCGTCTTCGATTGTAGCAGACAGGACGAGTTGCTCAAGTCTTCACCAGTCGACATCAGATTGGAAATCGAGTCATCGACCAATTTCCCTGCTCAGACCGCGGCCTACTGCTTGATACTGCATGATTCGCTCAACGTGTACACTCCGTTATCCAACACGGTGCACAGACACAATTAAACGCTTACTATATATTATTGTTTTTTTTTTGCTGTAAATAGAATGTTGCTTTTTAGAATGTAATGTGTGCATTACATGTATGTGATTTTTTTTTTATTAAAAAAAATGTAATTAATTTTCATGTATTTTTATTTTGCTGTAAATAGAATGTAATGTGGAAATTACATGTATGTGATTTTTTTTATTAAAAAAAGTAATCATTTTTCATTTATTTTATTTTCGTGGAGGGGGAAACGATTATCCTCTCCTCCCTATTCTATGCTCAGTGTTTCATCGACACGACTCGCGAGAGGACGCACAAGATGCTTTCAAACGATCACAAGGATGACGATATCAATCCCAACAACAACCGCTATTTCAAACAATGCGGTGAAGCGACGAAAACGATCAAGTCCTTATCACCAGACGATAAAGAAGTGCAGGTCATCTTAATTCAAAAAATCACATCTCCGTACCCGCGTTACAGAAGCTTGGAAAACCGTTTAAAGAGTTTTAAAGAATAGCCTGTATCGTTAACGATAACGCCTAAAGAATTATCAGAAGCAGGTTTCTTTTACACTGGATGCAACGATAGAGATTTGTTTTTGCTGTGGAGGTGGATTAAACAAATGGGAACGTGGAGAATATGCTTGGATGGAACACTCACGTCATTTCCCCGCGTGCTCTTACGTAATGTTAATGAAAGATAAAAATTTTATCATCAAGGCACTGGGTATCGTTACCGAACCACAAGCACCAACAGCAGCAGCGACAGCAGAGAACGAACAACACACCAACACGATCAAGGAGAATATAAAAAACGTAGAAGGAGGCTCGAATCGTGATACAATGTGCAAAGTCTGTTACGCACAAAACGTGCAAGTTGTACTTATTCCCTGTCGACATTTTATCACATGTGTGAATTGCGCCATAACCCTACATACGTGTCCCTTATGTAGAACCGCATACACCGCTTACATGAGAGCGTATTTCTAGTTCGTTTTCATGCTTTAATTTTTTCGCCTAGTTGTAATGGGGCTTTTTAAGGGAAATATCCATTTTTTTAAATTTAATAATAATAATGGGCCCAAACTGCGAGGACTTGATTTGTGTAAAACCATATGTGCAACTCGGCACCAAGCAGAGACAGGTACGGACGTGATAAAAGCACTGGAATACGAACCTGTGCGCGCATGCCTGTATTTTCCATTGGGGAAAAGTAAAAAACTTTGTAGCGCGCCACCAACAACAAAAGAATGTGGCTGTAAGTTTGCGCCCAAGGGCCGTGACAATAATCTTGACCCCAAAGTCTATCAGCGGAAGTTAACACAATGTGGTTAATTAAACCAGCCACGTTGGCGCCTCGGCCAATCACCGCTTGTGCTGACGGAAATGAATTTGACCGACGCACCTCGTAGCGTCACTGAGTCGACGACAAACATAGGCCATGCGTGGACCATCTCAATTTTCTGCTTGGGCAATTTTAAGGTCGGCCGACCGAAGCAGTATGGATTAAAAAAGTGTGTAACGCAGTGTAAAGTAGCATAAACCAGTGACTAATTGTAGATTCCAAAACCAATGGAACAATAACAATTTCTTTTCAAAACAGGAATAGTGTGTGCAACACGCCATGCGGTCGATGAGGACGCCTCGGCAACATGTAATTGTATCCATTTAAATTCATTCTCATTTTATATAAAAAAGGGGGCAGTTTGTATGTGTGCGTGATTATGGCAAACTGGGTCGTTTTAAATAACAATTAGAATTAAGTTAGTTGAAGTTTTTTTGTTTTCAATATATATATCTTAGTACTTGAATAAGGTAATACACCATATAATGAGTTTGAAGCGTTCATGATTAAGAAAGAATAGAAAAAGCAATGTAACCAAAGTAGATTTCACAGAAAGTTTAAAATACAGCATTAAGTAAAGAATTTGATAAAAATTATAAAGGGAGAACAAAGAATGTCACAATATAAAATAATAAATCCATTACATTGTTTTATTTGATAAATGTGTAAATGATTATTTCAAATACCTCATTTCATTTGCTGCACTGATCAGTTTCGTCGTATGATTGGGGTTAGTCCAACACTAGAGATCACATATAATGGCCAACACAAAAGCAGTAAAGGTAGGTGAAAGTTTAAATTATTATAAATATAAATAATAAAAATATAGTTACAATGGTGCGGCGTGACCATGATGTAATATAAAAAAAAATTTGTATTACACCGGCCTATTTTGACAGTGCAGGAAGTGAAATACGGTTGTGAAAGAAAAAATTAATTTACGTAAGAGTCACGTAGTTATGATATGTTATTTTATGTATGCTATAGCATAATATTTCTAACTAATTGTATTTAGAACATAAGTTATAAACCAGTATAAAATGTCAGCTAACGAAAAAGAAAATGATTTGGTAGATTCAGTAATGAGTGAGAGTGGCCTTGGGTCAATGGACCCGTCACTAAGTGTGGGCGAATTAAGTCAGTCAATGCCAACAGCTGATTTGAGTGTTCAATCAGTAACTAACGCTGACCTAACCAAGAAAAAGAATGGTCAATGGACGATATCATGAATTTTATGAGTAAACGTTTTGATAGTAGTGACGATAAAATAAAAACGTTTTGATGCCAATGATGAAAAGTTCAATAGAATAAATTGTCGTTTCGATGTTAATGATACCAAATTTAACCAATTAAGTAATGACATTAAAGAACAGAAAATAAAATGTGAACAACAGAATATTAAAAATGATGTTAATTTTAAAGAACTTAAAGAACAAAATATTAAGTTTGAGCAGAGTATAAGTGTAAAGTTTGATGATCTGAGTAATGCATTATGTAAACGTATTGATGAATGTTTCCAGACAGCTATAAAACGAATACAAGAGGATGTAGATAACGTTACAAGAAATACCGGTAAGTGTAGTGGGAATGTAATTAGTGAAGAAATGATTGATAACAAGGTGAGTAATCATGATAATTATAGTAATGAGTTAACAAGTAATAGCAAAATAAAAAGTGATAACGAGATAATTAAAAATGTGTTAGAAAGTAAAGTGAATAATAATAGTGGAGAGGAAGTTTTAGTGGAATTAGAGAGTAGTAATAAGTTAGTGGTTAAAGAGAGGTTGTGTTTACAAAGGGAAAATTTTCCCCGTGATTTAAATGGAGTAAAGGCTCCAATAATGAGTTATGAGGACAAGGTTTCCTCCAGTAATTATGTGAGAGACAAGGTGTCTCTAAGTAGGTCCCCTTTTATGTATCATGAGTTCCCTGAAAGAATCAGGATGGGTTATGATAATGTTATGTTGCCTTTTGTGTGGATTGAGATAGAAAAAGTGAGATGGTGTCAGGATGAGTGGTTTTGTGAGAGAGTGGTAGAATTATTCACATTGAGAGAGAGAGAGAGAGAGAGAGATAATATTATATGAGGTTGTTAGAAGTTATGAAGAGCTACTAGAGAAAATAAGGAGAGAGAGAGAGAGAGAGTTAGTAATATTGTTGACTTACCTTGTTGTGAAGATAGTGCAGAAATAAATGATGATAACGTTGATAATTATATTGAATGCTTACCTGTGGATAGACGTGGAGTATTAATAATAGAGGATTCTGAAATTGAGAGGTTAAAATACTTAGGGGTGATAGATAATAATACAGACGGTGACAAGACCAAAATTAATGATTTAGACAGGATATATGATTTGATAATAATGTGGGATAATCCAGTAAATTATTATGTGGGTTTTACAGAACAATTGGAAATATTAGAGAATTATTATATTAATAATAATGAACTGAGTGTGAGTAAAGATGATAATTGTTATATAAAAATAAGACTATTATACGATGATGGAGGGTAATTAAAAACTCAGTGTATGGACATTTTAAATATTTTAATTTGTGGTTAGGACCTTGCTAACTTAGGAAATGAGGTGTGGTAAACTGAAAAATAATGACAAAAGATTGTAAATAAAGTTATAGTGAAATTAATTATGTTTGTATTGTAACAGGTGTTTTATGTAAAACAATGTGTGTTTGTAGTAGTAGAAATTGATGTAGTAATAATAATAATAATAATAATAAAATTTTGGTAGATTAAATAAATAACAAGAATAATTATGAAGGTAATAAAAATATATTGTAATTGTTTTGCAGTATAGTAATTAAAGTAATTGGGTTTAAATAACTGATTGATTTAAATAATTTGAGATGTTTAAATATTTTGATTGATTTAACATGTTGTATAAAGAAATTTTGATGATGAATTTAAATTATTTGTATGAGATTTAAACTTGATAATAAATAAGAAATAAGTAAATATAAAATGTACTTAGTTATGGAATCTTATGAATGTTAAAATGTTTCAGAAGGTACATATGGTTGTACGGGATATTGTGGTGATGAATTTGTATTAATAAATATATTTGGAATTAATGACAGTAATCATATGTTTATTAGATGGAGTGATTGACCATATGTAAGTATCAATTTGATAATGACCCTGAAGTAAAGTAAAAGAGTTATAATGACACTAAATGAGTTTGAAAGAAGCTAACTTAGGTAAAATATTATTGTGAAATGATGCAAAATGAATGTTACTAATAAAGTGGAATTTTTGGGAGAATCTAATGGTCCAATAAATGTTAAATAATTTAGAGTAAATAAAAAAAGAGTCAAGAGAAAGTTCAAGTTTTTTTTTATAAAAATTATTTAAATGTGAATTGTTTGGTTAAATGCAGCAATGATATTGTTCATGTATATTATGTTATTATGCAAGATATATGGGTAATTTTGGGGGGTTGTTTGGTGTATTTAGGAGAGAGAATCATTTGTAGAATGTAGTTAATAAATGCAGAAGGACTTAAGTTTAGCTATTAGTTATCCTATTGCAGTGGCGGCATGTGCTACTGCAGATAGCGATGAGTGTTGGTGGTAACATCAAGGCATGTTACCATCATTGGAGGCCAAACTGGCGTAATATACACTGCACAACTTGTTATATAATTTCATATTATATGTTGATTTGTTGCCATGCAGTGTATTATCAGATGAAAAGAACATGCATGAAATGAAAGTTGATTTCCCCGCCTTTTCGGGCGATTACTGCCTTACCAGCACTAATCGTGGTTTTGGACGACAGCCAGCTGTGGGCAGCAATTGTAAAACTGACCATAGTTGGTTGCCTTTAAAATTGGTGAACTTTGAAATTAACGGGGGGCCACTTACGGGAAATACCCGGAACTATGGAAAAGCAGCTATCACCTTGTTCGCGTGGGAACAGTAAAACAGGTGATAGACCCGCCACTAAGGTTATAAATATAGAAAAGCAGATATTATGATGTCTGACACTTTTAAAATATGTAACGCAGAAGCAAGGACAAGGAGATGACAAAATTCCTCCCAAACTTCAGTCCTTGTGGATGCAACTGGACGCCACAGTCCAGGGGGGTCATAGTGTGTGTGGCAGGGGGGTTACTCAGGGGAGTAACGAATCAAATAAAAAAAAAATTTTTTTTGTAACTTAATGATGGTGACTCGCTCCTGAGCTAATTAAGTAATTTTATTTTGAGTTGAGAAATGGATACAATAGATATTTATCATATTGTGTTTATTATGTCTTATTGTGTTATTATTTCATTATGTTAGAATATAAGGATTGTAAACAGGTAATGTATTTCACATGGTGTAATGGTTGGAAACGTAGTTAGAGTAAGGTCAGTCACCTGACCAGGAACATCAGCTGATTCCTGGTGTTATATATATAATACTTCACTGATTTGCAGATTTTTCAATGTAACTAAATATTTCAATAATAAATTGTCAATGTGTTTAAGAGAGTTTAAATTAAAACGTTCTATTATATTATGTTTGAAGGTAAAAAATTGTTAAAGTTGTTTCATGTATTTTATGGTAGCTTGATGTAGTGTATGTATGTCAAGGTCATTCACTTGACCCAGAGAGATCAGCTAATGACTGATGTTAGAGACAGAACCATTTTTTTAATAATTAATTCACACAAGGTGTTACTTAATTAACTTAAATGATTTTATTTTGAGATTGATGAAAGAGATATTTTGGGAAAGTAAAATTTTTTGAAAAAAACAAAAAAATTATTTTTTAGATCTGCCATATAAATGAGGTTTTGAGGTTCTGCGTATATTGTTGTTTATATGTATTACTAGTGTGTTCATTGAATTCTATTGTTTAGTATATATGTGTTATAAACAAATATTAGAATAAGCGAGTTTATAATGTAATAAGATGTTCAGTTTATGTGTTTTTTTATGATTGTTAGTAGTAGTGAAGAAAATTGATAGATTTGCTAGGTTCATGTAAAAGATTTTTTTATTTTTTTGTTTTCATGAAAGTAATGGTAATATAACAGGTTGGTTTTGAACTTAAATGAATTTTTGAACGAAATTTAAATGATTTGACTTTAATTATCTGCTGTGAAAATGAAATGTGAATTTGAAAACGTAACGTTAATTTGCAAAAGGAAATTGAAATTTAAAGATAAATATTTTATGAAATTTAAATAAGAAGTTTGTTTAGAATGGAATAATAAGTGTGTGTACGCGCCCAGTATTTGCCAAAGGCGACCCAGTATGCATGGAAGGGGGAACATATCGGTTGAGGATTTGGTATGGTATAAGGCCAGGGTTTTGATCTTGGGGTGGAATGCTAGAAGGTTAGGTGTACTATGGTGCGTATCTGTCCAATTTTATGGTGTTGGGATCTCGAATACGGTACAGTAATCTCGTTCCGGTGCAGCCATAGTCGTCGAGCTCGGGGGTAGTTTACCCATGATGTGTTAAGAAATTAATGGGGGGGTTGTTGGTACCACATCCTCACCGATCCTCTTAGGGATTGAGCAATGAGAGTTCTCCTGTTTCGGCAGAAGATCTCTCATTGGGGGGGTATTGTAACGGGGCTTTTTAAGGGAAATATCCATTTTTTAAATTTAATAATAATAATGGGCCCAAGCTGCGAGGACTTGATTTGTGTAAAACCATATGTGCAACTCGGCACCAAGCAGAGACAGGTACGGACATGATAAGAGCATTGGAATGCGAACCTGTGCGCGCATGCCTGTATTTTCCGTTGGGGAAAAGTAAAAAACTTTGTAGCGCGCCACCAACAACAAAAGAATGTGGCTGTAAGTATGCGCCTGTGGGCCGCGACAATAATCTTGACCCCAAAGTCTATCAGCGGAAGTTAACACAACGTGGTTAATTAAACCAGCCACGTTGGTGCCTCGGCCAATCACCGCTTGTGCTGATGGAAATGAATTTGACCGACGCACCTCGTAGCGTCACTGAGTCGACGACAAACATAGGCCATGCGTGGACCATCTCAATTTTCTGCTTGGGCAATTTTAAGGTCGGCCGACCGAAACAGTATGGATTAAAAAAGTGTGTAACGCAGTGTAAAGTAGCATAAACCAGTGACTAATTGTAGATTCCAAAACCAATGGAACAATAACAACTTCTTTTCAAAACAGGAATAGTGTGTGCAACACGCCATGCGGTCGATGAGGACGCCTCGGCAACATGTAATTGTATCCATTTAAATTCATTCTCATTTTATATAAAAAAGGGGGGGCAGTTTGTATGTGTGCGTGATTATGGCAAACTGGGTCGTCTTAAATTGTGTTATCACTTTTTATTACATTTAATTATTAATATTTTAATTCATTTTATGTCTTACCGCTTATCCCAAAGTCCGTTGCACGAAACTGCGGCATACAAGTATGACCTTCATGTTATCTGAATAACGTACTCAACTCGCTTCTCACTTGGAACAAATCTAGTTTAATTACATTTTTACTTTCTTTAAATACATACCTCTCTCCTCCTTCTCCTTTAATTCACATATTAAACTCTTTCTTTCTTTACAAAGGAAACAGATATAACATAAAATTTATTTCACCACGTTAACTTATTCTACCATATGTATAGATCTATTAAAGCGACCCAGATTGCCCATCCACTCATTCACACAAATTCAAAAATCCCTTAATTTATTTAGACCCCTATTTATGGAAAAAATCATTTATTTGGTTTAATACAGTTTACCGTAGCGTCTCAGTCGACCGCATGGCGCGTCACCCGCACTATTCCCTTTTTGATGAAAACTGTTACTGTTCCATGAATTTTGTACACTGCACCGATTCACCGGTTTACACTATTTTACCCTGTTTTATACTTTCTGATCACTTATACATACTGTTATAGTCGGCCGACTTTTAAAACTGTCCGGACAGAAAATTTAGTTTGACCACGCGTGGCCGATATTGTTAGTCGACTGGGGAGAGAACTTTATTTGATGATGTTACTCGCGGGGAAACCTCACTGCCTTGCCGGCGAACAGATTTCATCGCCGCACACAGCCTTAGTTGTCCAAGTTTTTTAGTGGCTGTACACCTGGCACACAGGATTTACGTGTGCTGTACGTCGACGATATTTCACTGCCTTTACTTTCGTTTAGCGTGGATTAGGCGCTCCGCAGATGCAGGTGCTTGTGCATTTGTGAGTGGACATCACACAACCGCAAAGTTCTAGGAAGTATGCTACAGTTGACAACACATTCTTTTCAAATATTTCAACACAGTTACAGTGTACCTTTGCATTGTTTAGACTGCGAGTTAGATTCACCTTGGGACTGGCCACATACATGAAATGAATTTGAAATATTAATAAAATCAAAACCAAAATTAATAAAATAAAGAAAACCTTTTAATTTGCCCTATTACAAAATAACAATTAGAATTAAGTTAGTTGAAATTTTTTTGTTTTCAATATATATATATCTGAGTAGTTGAATAAGGTAATACACCATATAATGAGTTTGAAGCATTCATGATTAAGAAAGAATAGAAAAAGCAATGTAACCAAAGTAGATTTCACAGAAAGTTTAAAATACAGCATTAAGTAAAGAATTTGATAAAAATTATAAAGGGAGAACAAAGAATTTCATAATATAAAATAATAAATCCATTACATTGTTTTATTTGATAAATGTGTAAATGATTATTTCAAATACCTCATTTCATTTGCTGCCTCATCTCATTTGATCAGTTTCGTCGTACGATCGGGGTTAGTCCAACACTAGAGATCACATATAACGGCCAACACAAAAGCAGTAAAGGTAGGTGAAAGTTTAAATTATTATAAATAAAAATAGTTACATAGTGAACACAAGGTTTGAAAATATATGCTGCTGAGACAAAAGTGTTTATTCCAACCTCTGCTAATCTCGCATACCTCAGTGTTTGAACAGCACGCGTTGAAGACGGACACATGGAGCTGTTATCTCCGTACGAGTACATACGTTGCAGTGACTTAAACCACACAGTACTGTACCCTATAGAAATTTTTGTATACAACATTTTGACATGTAAATTTGTTGCACTGATCCGTGATGAAAATATAAGGTACAAAATAATTCTTTACGAGCGTTTCACAACATACGTGTCTGTTCCGTAAGACGGACGGATCTGCAGCATTCCTAGTAACACCAAACACATTGTTTATAACGAAAAAAGGATGTGCGAGGATAAGCTAGCAGTCATACTTGACTTTCACAGTTTCATCGACAACGATGGAAACGAACTCGTTAAGGAACTAGCCGTTATGGATGTCACCGGATCTGCCAGCAGGCATTGGATATTTACACCTCCAGCAGACACGATTGTTTCGAATCACAAACACGTGAGGACAAACAGATGGTTAACGGACCATTATCATGGACTAGCGTGGACGGATGGGGACACATCGTACGAACATCTTGTACCAATATTAGAAAAGTATACATTTCCTTTTAACTTCGTGTTCGTAAAAGGATTGCGAAAAAAAAGATTTCTACAGAAGCGTATTGTGCATTTCAATATTATAAATTTAGAAGATTTTGGTTGTCCCAAACTCGATCAATTACAATCAATACATGGAACAGCCTGTCTCGTGCACCACTTATTTCCGGAAATATGTACAAATACTAGAGTACACGCTTTACGCGAGTGGGTTGTATCAGATTTTAGAGTAATCAATATGTTTCTGATAAATTACTAATTGAAAACATTATTGTTTAGCGCTTACATAAAAAATAACCGTTGCCTTTCTGTCGATTATATCACACTGTCAAGGCATATAACAAAAAATTAGTGTCGGCGACATGTTCGAACACGCACGAGTGCTGTTAATTATATCATCCTGTCTAGTCATATAAAAATAACCGACTCATCTCCTCCTCCCCACCTACCCATCAAACATAGCGTGAGAAATCAGTCCGTATCCTGTTCACACGGTTAAAAATAAGCGCTTACTGTGCATTGTGTGGTTCCCCCTCTCCGGTTTCCACCTCCACAACTACCTCCCTATTTATTCTGCTGTGCACGAGCGTTATTTGTTCAGTCCTTGAGAGACGCGCAAGAAAATATAAATTCTTTATTTTAAAATGGCATCATTCACTGCAAAGTTTGCAACCATTAGCACGATTGAGTATAAAAAAATTAAGGAATTGATAATCGGTGTTAAATATCCAATAGAAGAATTGCAGAACATAGATGCGAAGTACTGGAAAGCCGTACTCGTCACTCTCCAAGATTACAGAGACCCTAAACTAAAATATCGTGTATATCTACCCAAGAGATACGCAGGCGTTTTCGAAGATGAGGAATTAAAAAATGAGTACCATGTTCACTGCAACTGATTTATCGTGGAGAAAACGATAGAGCTTACATAGTAGACATTGTAGAGTAGGACTGAATGGACATCTTCATTTATCATGTATAATTTTCATTGTGCATAGACATAACTGTCATTAGCTGCGCATACGATTACACACACACACACACACATATATATATATATATTAACATGTACTTAGTTGTATTTAATTTAATTTCTTTTAATTATACATAATATATTTTAACTTATAATATGTGCTTACACATATTTCATTTGATTTAATTGTATTCAATTGTCAATGTACTTATGTCTAGATAATAAAACAAGGCTTACGTGGTGTACATTTTAGAGTAAGCCCGGATAGACATCTTCAAAATTAACAAATATATTTGTACATAATTGTCATTGCACACGTTTACAAATGGTATTTAAAATATAATGTGCTTACACTTATTTCAATTTGATTTAATTCTACACAATTGTGTATGCGTTTACATAATATATTTTTAAATTATAATCTAATTATAATTTAATAATTATAATTTATTTATTTATAATTTAATTATAAACTATAATCTTTTTTATACTATCTAAGTATTTTGTAATTATCACTACTGTGTGCGTTTACATATTTATCATAGTGCACTTGTTTATTTTAACTTGTAGTTAGTTTTATTTAGATGTATATCATACACAATTCTCATATTGCGCATGTTTACATATTATGTATTTTGTAATTGTCACTGCTGTGCGTGTTTACATAATGTATTTTATATTGTAATATATTTTGATTACATGTATTTTGGAGCGGTCGTGGCGTAGTGGCTAGCGTGTGGCGCTGCTACGCTGTCAGCGCGGGTTCAATTCCCGCCGGGGGCCATCTGATTTAGATACGACCGTTCCCCCTCGCAAGGCAATGGCAAACCAGCGAGAGGTATCCTGCTTAGTATAAACCTTCCCCAACTATGCCGTTCGGATCCGGCGTTAAACTGTAGGTCCCATATACCTGTGAGAGAATCAGTACCACACGCACCACGGGTATATGCGGGGAGGGTACAAACCAGTCGAAGACTGAAGGATTACGAAACATGTATTTTAATTATTTTTAATTAAACAGTATTGCTTTAACATTTTTATTGTATTTTAATTTCAAAAGTCCTTCAAAGATTAACACTAATCATCACTCAATATACAAGCTAGAATGAGGTTGCACAATGTGCATTCATGTGTTATTACATACAACTAATTTAAAAATCAATTTTATTAAACAATAATTGCTTGATTATATTATACTTTAGAAATTAAAAAATAATTAAAAATGAAACTCACCCTGTATGAGTTCTAGTTGAGTCTTGGTGAATGTGAGTCTCGACGAACGATGTGATGTTGAGAGCAATTCGTACAGCTTATATACAATATCTCAAGGATGAACGCGAAAGGAGACGGTAACAACTAATGCATACCCAACGACAAAAAAACCTTAAAGCTGCTACACACAAAGTCAAGGACGACCACTTAGCTTGGCTAGCGTTCTGTTTCACACACTAATTTATGTACGTCCACCACTTCGTTCACACACACACACACACACACACACACACACACACACACACACACACACACACACACACACACACACAAGGATAACATATGCTCAGAAAGTTGGAGCCAATTAATAATATTACATCATCAATGGCTCGCGTTCTTCAAATTTATGTATGACTAATAAAGCCTCCGCTCTCACTACGCTCACACGCTGCGATAACAGATGGTTAGACAGATGGATTGAATTAAATCAGCACCAGCATGTGTACATATGCTCAGACAGTCGGAGTCAATTATTATTACATAATCAATGGGTCGCGTTCTGTTATTAAATAAATTGATGTACAACTAATAAAGCCTCCGCTCTCACTACGTTCACACGCTGCGATAACAGATGGTCAGACAGAGGGATTGAATTACATCAGCAACTTGTGTTCTGTTAGTAAACAAATTTATGTACGACTAATAAAGCCCCCTCGCCCTCACCATGTTCACACGCAACGATAACAGATGGACAGACAACATCATGATGTAAGAAGTTATAAATAACTGCACGTGTAAAGGTCTCAGTGGGAGTCATTTACAACATCTGCCACTTATTGTCTGTAATTTATATTAACTCACAGAAATTACATACCCACCAGCGATAACAGATGGTCAGCCAGCATTCTGATGTAAGCAGATAAAAATAACACCACGTGTGAAGGTCTCAGTGGGAGTCGATTACATCATTTGTGACTATCAGTTATTCACAGATATTACATACTCAGAAAGATTAATATAAACAGTAATTATTTTCCATGAGTGTTGTTTAATTTAATTAAGATAATTGACGTTCAATTATGCAGTGCATATCATGTGTGTTTCTTACAACAATAAATGTACACAACACTATACTCTTTTTACGTTCGTGCGATATAACTTACTATAGTAATACTTATCTTCTATGCACAAATGCGCGATATTCAATTTTACAAGTGAATTGATTTTCAATTTTGCACCGAAGGACCGAGTCAACGAGAGGTGTATGTGTAGTTTATTATATATTTTTTGTTTGATTACAATATATATGTAAATTTTTCTTTGCTTAATTGTTTATTTTGAACTATCCTTTTTCCATGCATGATGCATGTTTTACAAGTGAAGTGTCAATCAGAATATTATATATTGCACAAATGCGCGATATTCAATTTTACAAGTGAATTGATTTTCAATTTTGCACCGAAGGACCGAGTCAACGAGAGTTTCACACTGATGATGTGCACATTTTTTATTTTTACAATATATACTTACCACAAAGGCACACACATTCAAATTTACAGTTCACGAGTTGGCAACAATGCAATTCACCTCACTCAGTCTCTTCACATTGACGATATCCGGACGGCGGCAGCGGTGTACATATCTAAACCCATACACTATAACACATGCACAAGTTGACAACGTAGCCGACCCTAAACCACCACACATGCACAAGTTGGCAACATCGATGCTTTTCCAACATGGCCACCGTTCCCGAAAACACCGTATATATCCAAACCCGTACACTATAACACACGCACGAGTTGGCAACGTGGACGACCCTTAACCAGCACACTCCAACACAAACCGACAACCTCGCACTTTTCCAACATGGCCGACCACAAAAAATCATCTCCCACCCCCGACAACATGGCCGACGCCGACAAAATGGATGACGACCCCATCACTCCAGGCGGCGATCAAGCCACGACCAGGCCCCGGCCAGGCCGCCGCCGGACGGCGAACAAACCACGGCCACGCCTCCACCAATCAATGCACAGATAACCCCCCGCCGCCACACCACAAAATGGCCGATGCCGACAACATGGCCGCACGCCGACAACATGGCCGACCTACGAATCACAACTTCGGCACGCCCACCACGGTCACGTGGGACACACCACTACCCCCCCAATCCATCCCCATCTCTGCCGAGGACGACACACAGCACCAGAAGTCTAACCCCACCACCACTATTTTTGAATTTCGTGCCAAAAGAGGGGGGATGATGTCACTTCCGTGTTAGAACTCTCATAACCTACCTACTTACAGTTTATTTAGTAGTTCTGCAGCACATTCAAACCAATTTCGGAGATCAATTAAGAAAGTGTTTCAATCTGACCTCCCTGTCATAAAGTCGACATTTTTTTACAATTTTGTTACAGTGCCCTCAAAGTTCTTCATCTTTCCCAAGTTTTGACATTTTCGAAACTACAGATGACTTTTACTAAAAGAAAAATAACTACATAACTGATGAAAATTGATGAGACGCAAAATATTATAGGCAAACTACTAGTTAACATAAGTCAGTTAAAAAATATAACGTTAGTTTTTAATAACAGTGATTGCAGCAAAATAATAAAAATTTGTAACACACAATATGGAATTTGTTTTGGGAAAGCAAATTAGTCACTGTATTTATAGAGTTGAGTTTATATATAGTTTAGTCTAAGGGCTGTCCTGTTGATAATAAACATAATGTACACGACTGCTGGTTGCTATGTGACACTGTACACCACTTAAACATTTTGTGCCACTATGATTTAAAAATTCATTTCTTTGATACCGGTATGTATACTTATCATGTAATTACATCTACTGAATTATACTGCAAAGATAAGGGGTGAAGAGTGGGATTCCTGAATCATATGACATCAGAGAGCTCCAGCGCTTATACAAGCTGTACAAAGTTCAGAAATGCCTTATTGTGGTTAATGGCACAAATAACAGTAATTTTGAATACAATCTGTCTGACGATCAAACTATATAAATCCTGGAATATGTAAAAATTCTTATCCTGACTGCGCCAGTACTGACCCAAACCACACTGTATTGCATTGTTTGTTGAAAAGCTGTTACATAGAAACAATCCCAACGGTTCTACAACTTCCACACTCTACAAGTCAGGATACTATATTGCATAAGATTGAATATTATCATCACTGTTTCAAACAACCTACAGAAGGAGTACCTCTAACAGATTATTTTAAAACCAGAGATGTCACAATACATAAATATGTTTAAACTAAATATTTCCATCAGCCTAACGATTCTTCAACAGACTACATACATTCACATCAAACGTAACATGACAAATAAAGACAAAGAAATAAAAAAAAACAATGATTTCTGCTACAAATTTAACTGGTTACATGAAGTACTTAACTGTATATAAAAATAATAATTAATATTGTGATATTATTCAATAGGCCTATAGTTTCTTCTTCAAGTAGTGTATTGTGGTTTTGTCATTTCAAAAGGTATTGAAACTACAAAAATGCAATATACTACTTGCAGAAGAAACTATATTGAATAATATCACAGTGTTATATAATTGCTGCAAAAGACTTTGAGTTAGTTATTATATAGAAAATAATAACTGTATACAGTACCATGCCTGAATGCTGTTCACACTCTAGTTCTTCAGAGATGTTCTCTTGCTTTACTTTAGTACTTATATTGAGTGAAGCATCTAACAGGTCTTCTTCTACATGAACTTGTTTTTTTACATTTGCATCTAAGGTGTCATACTGAAATGAAAATATAAGTAGGGCTATCAATGTTAAGATTAATAATATTTAGAATTAATAAAAAATCTTTCATTATACAACATGTATTGCTGGAACTGTTAAAAAAAAACTTGTTTGAATTTACATTTAAAAGCCACCGTCAATCACTAGTACAATGATTTCCAATTGGCAGCCCAGGGGCAGCATGTAGTCTGCGATACCTTTTGTGCAGGCTGCAACCTTATCTTGTAAAACCAATTTAATAATAACACTATTTACTTTACTAAGTAAATGAGTTACAAAATATTATTTTAACTAAGAATGGTCATGCAGGAGAAGCCTTTCAAAAAATGTTCACTGATTTGCCGATAAATGTACAGTAGATTTCACTTTCTTTAATGGAAAGTGTATTTGCAATAGTCCTCTTTTATTATCATCACACTATAAGACCTAGTCTATTTCCTTCCATCTCTTGGCTAGACAAAACAGATGCACTTGTCCAACGATTTGTCACTGACTCATAGTGTGGAGTTGCATGTTATTGACTGTTAAGATTTTTAACTAGAACTGTAACATTTACAAGCCAATCCTTTCCTGCAGTCTAGAAAAGGGGTCAACAATTTCCAAATATGTGAGATTTACGTAGAACATGATTACGCTGATTTTTGTAAGTACATGTATCTGTTACAGTGTGTTCTCAATAGTTAAGTTAATTAATAACTACAGCACAAGCTGTCTCACAGATTCTTCTCTGCTTCACCTACTAAGATTACCAACACAAATCCATATCTCCATATAGACATTCCAGCTTCAGTGGCTGCAGCAGATTGACCTCAGTTATTACGCTGCAGATTTTATGTAAATACATAGTGTTTAATATCTTTCTTGTGTTTTAATACCTTTCTTGTATCTTCATTGTTATAAAGATTGTGCCATTAAAGATATGTCGTATGATATGTTAAATGTATAAATTACCTTTTTTTATGTATTTACAATTAAATAGTTTTTCTCATCATCATCATCATTTTCAAGGATTAAACCAAGGATGGATTGTTCCGGTCTCAAATAGGCAAAGATTAGAGCTGGTCACTCCAGCGTTCCTCGGATGTCCCACACCTACCCGCCCCCTCGGCTTATAGTTCCATAGTTGTTTGGGGATGCGGCAGTCATACATTTGGCAAAGATGTTCCCACCAATTCAGCCGATCCTGTCGAGTATACTCATAATATTCAGTTCCTGCCGTATATCTGTGTTTCTTCCATGATCATGGAGAGTACACTCTGCCACGTGCCTGAGAAATCTCATTTCCGCTGCTTGGATGCGACTGGCCTGGCCTTTCGTTAAAATCCAATTCTCAGACCCATAAATAAGTGTGGGAAGAGCCATCACATTATACAATTTTAGGCGTGTTCCTTTACTTGCTGACTTAAGGGTTTGCCTAATGGTCCCACTCATAAGGTTGAACTTATGCAACTTATGAACGCCCGTTGCTTGAATACTTTTTGTTATTTTAAAATTACTTGCTGAAAATTTATGACTTATGACGCAGTCCACCGATAGATTCCTGAGTTTAATCATAGTTCTCAGGTGGCTCTTAGGTGTTTTAAGTGGAAACCACTGCACAAGCTTACTCATACTATGTGACTATCCTAACTACAGCATTTTGTTTATATAGTGATTACACATTTTTTTAATTTTTATATTCACAAAATTAGTTATTATCTCATTTAATATTTCTAACACAGTTGCAACCTCAGTATTAGAGGTTTGTGCTTCTCTAAAAATTGATATGTACACTATTTCAGAAAACCATCAATGTAGATGGTGTCTTCTTGGAACTAAAATATGTAAAAACTTTTTCCTCTTAAAAAATTCTCCATATATTTGTCTTTAAAAAATAAATATATTAATTAAAGAGACTTGTCTAAAAATATTATAAAATCAGGGACTTGCCTAATGAAGATTTATTAAAAGATCTTCGTAAGAAAATTCAGAACCCGAACAAAAATTTCAATAGTTCTACTTGGCAAAGACTCCTAAAAACTATATTTGAGAGGGCCTGCAAACTCTGGAAAATGGAGTCACAGGCATAGTTAAGTATTTTAACAAAAGCCCTACTAGAAAATCAAATGATATTATGTTAGTGACATCTGAAGGTATGTTAATTGGCACACAATTAAGCACTTTTTAAATCTAGTTACGGATTATAAAATGTTATCGGTTTTACATTTTAACATTTCTAATATTTCAGATGATTGTCTCCAAGATGTGAATTATCAACACATAAAAACAGTTTTTTAATCTGACACTTGTAGAATGAGAAATTTACAAATTGCGTAGACTTTCTGTTCAAACCTCAATTTTATATAAGTATATACATATATATAAAGGAGTATTTCTATAAATTAATTCACTTATGCAACACAGGCCTCAGTTTCGTAGTCACAAAAGTAGCTCATGGTGCACTGAACACCAGTGATTTATAGTGTTATATAAAACAATTCACAGTAATCTAACATCCTAATATAATTTCATATTTCATTTTATTACTGGGAAAAGAAAGCAAACAATTTGAGAATGCAAAATGTGTCTTCAAAGGGCAGAGTACCTCATCATCTGAAAGTGAGTCACTCAGCACATCATCTTCTTCAATAAATCCTTCATTTATGTCGGCAACAGGTATAAATATTCTATGTGGCTCTTCTACAACACATTCTTCCATTATGTTGATATCTGAAAATAACAGAACAATCTAAAGAAGCATACTCTACTTAGATGTACAGAAATTAAAAACAACCTATTTGTAAAACAATGTTAACAATCAACTTTCTCCCTCCGGTCATTGTAATTTTATTTATCTAACTGTATCCTGTTTACCTACAAATTAAATTAGAGGTATGGACACTGAAAGACAAAGAAGAAAGCCTGCTTCAGCAATAGAAGCCAAAAATGTGGAGCAGTCAATGAAGGTGGTGTGTGGAGAATAAGGAGATATAAAGAATTGGGACAACCATATAAGAGTCTGGAATACTGGGAGAGGACATGAGTAAGATGGTCAGGGCATTTATAGTTAGATGTCAGATCTGGTAGAGTTTCACACAAGGCTTTTCAAGGGTTATCAGGAGGGAAGCCCAAGAAGAGGTGGATGACCGATTCTGAGGAAAGAGTTATGATAATGGGAGTATGCAGATGGAGAAGACTGGTGAAGGATCATGAAGAGTGGAGGCACGTTGTTGATGTAGCTAGGCACCAATGATTACAAAGCACAAAATATTTTCCACTTTTTTTATCTGACTTTTTCGCAGATGGTCCACACGATTATCAAAAATTGTGGGTGGCTGTAGGGGAAAATTTTGTAAACATATTATTATATGATCTGTGTTATTTGTGTAATGCTATATCCCTACCTTTTTAACAAAAGCTTTACTTGATTGTACCAAGCTAAATAAAATGCTAGGCTAAATAAAATAATCAGAGCTACACACAAAACTTTTTTTACACTGTTTATGCAGTAAAATATTAACTTATACTTTTTGCACTCAAACTCATCATACTATATTGGCTAACATAACTAGAAGAATAGTACAGTACCGTACGCTATTTTACTGAATTAATAATTTCAGTAACTCCTTATATGTGATGTGTTTGGCTGGCTGGCTGTTCAGAGCATGTGCACAGTTTACTCTCCATACTCCGCAACAAATGTAAAGGTGGTTGACTTATAAAACAACTAATCAGATCTCTTTTTTATACCTTTTCCTCAATAGTTTACTGTGTTTAGTTCGTCTTTTGTCGTGTAAGGATAAAGACTACACAGACGAACTAAACACGATAAAATACCTAGCAGAATCCACAGATACAACAATAGTCAATAAACTCCTACACAAAACAAACAACAGACAAACAACAAATTCATAACACTAACATACATCAATAACCACACTAAAAAAATAGCCCACAAATTCAAAAAGTAGGATACAGAATCGCATACAAAACTATAAACAAACAGAACACATACTATCAAAACACACACACAAAGCACAAAACAAATTCGATCTACCTGGTGTTTACAAACTAAATTGCTCAGATTGCAACAAATTCTACATAGGCCAGACAGGGCGTTACTTCAAAGATACATTGAACACACAAAGGCACTACACTCCAGGGTCATTCCATATCAACTCAACACAGTGACTTTACCTCACCATCTCCGAATTTGATGAAATTTGGTACAGAGGTTACCTTCATATAGACTAAGAAAAATACCAAATTTTTTTGAAATATGTCCACCTGTTTGGAAATTACAGCTATGTAAAGTTTTCAAAAAACGCCCCAAAACGCTGGTACATGACATTTTTGAACTGCGATTGTAGCTCTCCTAGTTGAGATAGAAAGCTGGTAGAGGTGTCATTTTTTAGCATTTTTCATGCTCTTTCACATGCAATAATAAAAAAGGGGCCAAGAGGAAACATTTTTTTCCAAATTCAAAATCAAAATTTTTATTTTGAATTTTTCAAAATACACCCCTTCAAAAATTTTGAAAAAATTCATAAGTTATCTTTATATGGTTTTTAATTGTTTTTGTAAGTTTCATAATGGGAACATATAATAAAGTCTTTTTAAAAAAAGCTTTGCATTAGATTTTGATTTAAAAAAGCCTATTTCACACACAATGCAAATCTTACCATCTGTTCATTTTAGGTTTGTATACCTGTAAAAGTAACTAACTTTAGGTCTAAATAAATAGTTCTATATATATATATATTTTTTTTTTTTTTTTTTAATAGACCTAACAGTATTTTACAGGAAACAATAAAATCAAAATTTAAATACCACAGTAAAAATCAAAATCTGTATGAAAAATGATAGTTCAGAAGTTTTTAGATTAAATGATACCCAAACCTAGGCCTACCCTACAAAACCAAAGTGCAATAGAAACATGTTTTTTTAAATAAACAAATTGTTACATTGTGAAAACAAACTTACAGTGTAAAGAAAGTCTTTTGTAGTTCTCAGAACTCCTTGAAGTAGTCTGTGAAGGACTGAACAGTTTGTTGAACTTCACTATCTTTAAGCTTATATACTCTTCCAGTCGGCGTCACTGGGTTTACTTTGCACAGTACACGTGTTACAGAGAGCCAAAGGACGTCAGCTTTTCTGGGGTAAGCGAAAGATGTTGATGGACCAGCTGGATGCAGAAAAGAAACCTTAACTTCGTCTATGCTTTCTTCTTTTGCTAGTACATATGCTAACCACCAGTTATTTTCATAAATGATGGTTATGTATCTGCTAACTTCTGTCAGTTGCAGCCTATCTTGTATAGTGGTCACTTTCTCAGTAGTTGATATATCTGATTCAGAAAATACCTTCACTTTAACCTTTGAGGTACTAGAGGGGATAGGTATAAAGCCATGAAGTTTTTGGGCTCCTTGTATTGCAATGGACCTGTTAAGACGATCTTTCAAAAAGTTGTCAGTGTTAATGTATTCATCATGTGTTACATACACAAAGTTTACAGAAAAAATGTTTTGCAGTGCCCACTCATACAACTCAAATGGGATTTGTATTTGATTCTCGTATGGACACTGCAAACTTGCTCTGGCTGTTAGTCTTTTACACTGCCCCCAACACCGTCGCATGCTCCTTTCCCATGTGCTGTAGCTGAGAAATGCCATTCAGCATCAATACCAAAATCAGTTTTATGAAAACACAAGTTTGTAAAATTCTTTCTGCTTTTGTACTGAGCTGCTGATCCATCAGAGAAGTAAAAAATATTGTCACCAAATTTGGTTTTCATAAAATCAATGAGCTTTCTTTGAAAGCAATACACAGCAACTGTGTTATGCTCCAGAAATTCTGAGATGACAACAAAACTTGCATGTTCCATCTTTTCTTCTCTCCTGAAGTAGATGACAAATGGCTGAACAGTGGCAAGCCCACTACTCCAATGATGGCTCTGGGCTTCATCTTGAAGAATGAAACTATAGTTTTCAGAAAAGTCACAAACAACAAGAAATTCTGAGTTCTGCAGATTTTCTTTAGTGTGGTTCATGAAAGAACTCTGTTGTTTGGCAATGAAGTCATGTCTAACTAAATCAGAAAGGTTTTCACATAACATTTCAATGAAATCTGAAGGTGATTTTTGTAATGTTTCCAAATTACATCTGTCAACTGAAATCCATTGGCGAAAAGTAACTGTTTCCACCATGTTTTCTTCAAACCCTTCCTCCAAGATAAGTTTGATTTCCTGATTACCAGGACAAGATGGGCAGTTTCCCAAATAACATGCTATGGAAGCTGGATTACAGAGTACTTTAGCAAGGCAGTCTTTGTATGATGTTAGTTTTCCATCTGTTAGTGCCCCTATTTTTGCGTTTTCCATCATTAGTTTGATATTTTGGTGTATCGTGCAAACACATACAGTGTGTGTCCCACTGTGACCTGCCAATATACAATATGGTGGACGAAGCTCAGCAAATTTTGAAAAACCCACCTTCTTATCAGGAAATTTTTCTTGGAAAGATATTTTAGCTTCTGACAAGTTGCAGAGAATAAGTCTCTTTGACACTTTAATTTTTTCTCCATTTTCATCTTTGATGGAGACACAGTCTTTCATACCTGGTAAAACACGACTAATTTCATCACTTTCATAGAATGATCTTACAGCCTCGGCTGTTTCTAGACTAAGGCTCTTACCTGGTTTCCGATCTGGAGTTTCCAGGATCCCTTTTTTCTTGAGTACTACTTTTGATTTTCTAACCATGTAATTTGGAGCATTGAACTCTCTCATAATTTTTCTAATGCTCCATGATTCAGGCAGACAAGTTAAAATCATTAACTTCTTAACTCTAGAAGTAGTGCTTGAAAAGTTTGTTTTAAAGTTGTTCAATACTGAGTCACCAGGTGACTCTGTCTCGTCTTCAGAGGATTCCTCAACACTTGTAAAAAGTTTTCTTTTCATTGCAGAACTAATCTTTTTAATTTTATTTGAAGCATAGTGTTTGGAACTCACCTTTTTTGAATCTAAAGGTGATTCACCTAGTTCATGAAGAGAGGCATTAAGTTTATCAACTACTTCAGATTTTGAAGAAAAGTTAGTATCAGTTTCAGATTCAGAACTAGAACTTAAGTCTTGGTCAAAGCACTCATTAGTATTGGGCTGAGTTGAATTTTTATGGGCTTTTAGAGTTGTCAGTTGTTTTCTGCAAGAGTCACAGATTTTTGATTCCTTTGGGATTTGTGGGAACTCTTCACACATCCACTCTGTAACAATCCTAAGCTTTTTCTTGTCTCCTACTTTATGGTTTTGTTTTTCAAATGGGTTGAAACATTTATATATCACATACCTATTTTTATCCATGTCCAGAACTCAAAAAATATCAAAAATCCAGCACAAAATAAAACACTCCACAATTATAAAATACATGTAACCACCACCACATCAAGAGTACAACTGAGCTATTTTCTCTTACATTAAAGGAGGAAAAGTTGAGATAAAAATAATACACTGTGAGAAAGGAACAACAACAGGAAATAGAGTCTCAAAATAACTTTTCTGGGAACTACAGGCCTTAAATATTCCAAGAATTTTTCTCTCAACGAGAGGGAGACCTCTATACACTTTGATAGTTATTAAGATCCAAATTTATAATCTATAGTTTAGGTAGTTCTAAAAAATAACATAACTTTTAAACTTTAAATTTAAAAATAAAATAAACAAACTTTTGTAAATATAAAATAAAAAAATATATAGTAGACCTAAATATTAATTATACAGGCATAAAGACATGTACTGGCAAGCAATAAGAACGAAGAATAACTCATTTAGACCTATAAAACCATAATGAGTTTTATACATTGTGTCAAATAGGCTTTTTTTACCCAAAATCTAATGCAAACCTTTTTTTAAAAAAAATGTATTATATGTTCCCATTATGAAACTTACAAAAACAATTAAAAACCATATAAAGATAAATTATGAATTTTTTCAAAATTTTTAAAGGGGTGCATTTTGAAAAATTCAAAATCAAAATTTTGATTTTGAATTTGGAATAAAATGTTTCCTCTTGACCCCTAATTTTTATTATTGCATATTAAAGAGCATAAAAATGCTAAAAAATGACACCTCTCCCGGCTTTCTATCTCAACTAGGAGAGCTACAATCGCAGTTCAAAAATGTCTTGCACCGGCGTTTTTGGGCATTTTTTGAAAACTTTACATAGCTGTAATTTCCAAACCGGTTGATAATTTCAAAAAACTTTGGTATTTTTCTTAGTCTATATGAAGGTAACCTGTGTACCAAATTTAATCAAAATCTGAGATGGTACAGAAAAAAAGTATTTTTTTTTTTTTTTTGTTGATTTGACATGGAATGACCCTCCACTACCAAATCCACCTTTGCAAACCACCTCATTGAAGCAAACCACACATACAAAACCATGGATACCATGGATATTCTACACGTACACACAAAAGGCTGAAAATCAGACAGTCTTGAACAACTGTAAATACACAAACACACAAAAACATATAAAAACGACATCCTAAACGAAGACACACAATTCAAATCATACATATTATTCGAACTTATCAGACCCCACACACAGAACATTGATTCTTCAAAAGTCGACGCCGTCGCCAAGAACAAGACGGCCAGCGCTCCCTAGTGGTAGCCTCTGACGAAGCTTATAATAAGCGAAAACTGGTTCAGGCTATAAGGTAAAACTTTTACGTTTTTACCAATAAAAAAAAAATGTAAAGTACCGTTTACCAAATGGTAAAAGCTTAAGAGCATGATAATGTCTTTCAGCCGCCAGCTAAACGCAACATTATTATGGTTACTGACTGACTGATTGGTTACATACCTATCTACAGCTATGCAGTGTTGTTTGCTTGTTAGGTCTTTAATCTGCGACGGACGTTAGCACGTTAGCGGTCGCGGTTTTAGTTAACGATTCCCGGCTGGTAAATGATGACGTCATGCAGCGTGATGCGTTACAGAAATTTTCAAATGACCCCCAGCCATAAGACATTATCATGTCAAAACTTTGTGTTCCGAGCCGGTAGTGATATACTTATATTTAGTTAATCAACGGACACGTCATGGACAATGAAATCTAAGACAAATAATTTATAAAACTACATGGGAAGAATCCTTAATTTCTCATTTGTCCTGACAAAAATAGGGAGTCAGGCCTTCAAGGTAGTCTCATCTCCCTCCCAGAAGCAGCTCTAAGTTATGCCAGTGATTCAAACCATCTGCTATTGAATATTACAGATTACCTCAGCATTATTGTTACGTGAAATCTCAGTGGTCAGCTGGATACCTTCGAATAGTTAGGTGGGTTAAAGGAACAATTAGCCAAATCAAATGAAAAATTTTGAGTCTTCTAACACCAGTCAAGAATTTCTAGAGTGGTTTAAATTTTGAAGCTGTCCAAACCCAACTGCTTTTGTGTAGCAAAGCATCGCAGTTATTAAGTATAGACATAGCTTTTTTTTAGGTTACGTTCTAGACGTAATTTCAGTGAATTGAAGATAAACAAGCACACTCACTTTGACTACTGTAAACTTATGAGTCCACTGACTTACCTTAAATAATCATTTATGGGTTTTCTTATCACAAATGCACGTGTTTTTCTAATCTGACAAACCTTTATTTCTCTAATTGTTTGTCCAAATCAAATCTATAAGGTTAAAGTCTGTTTGAAATAAGTATACATAACCAACATTCAAACAGCATTAACAGATTATTGTTCCTTGTTAATGAACACGCTAAAATCCGATAACAAAATATTCAAAACAACAGCTTTCTTAAAAATAACATTTTATACTTCGCACAGGAAATAAACGATCTACAATACAAACATTCATACAAAATTTACATTTAATCAGTGCAGCCAATGCATGTCAGTGAAATTACCCTCGAAGATTCCGAAAAATACCCGATTCACACAAAAATACCTTCCAAATCCTTGCTTCCACATGTATATCGTTCATAAAAAGGTGTTAACTTTAAGAATTCGTGCAAAAACAACTGTATGACATGAATTCACTCGCTGTAGGTTGTAGGCCTACAACAAAGCTCTGCACACGCTGCAGCTATTTAATTCAACACGCTGCTCCTTATCCCTTTTGATTGCAACCCCTATTTACAATAATAAAAAAGGTACCACAGTTTCTGTTTTGAGTTTATTCCTTTTATCTCTTCATCATCTTTATACGTCATCATCAAACCATCAATAGATGGTTTTTGAGTAATTGAGTCATTAAAAATGAATTGTCTTAAAAAACGAAGGGTCTTGGATTTCGTTGTCCATGACGTGTCCGTTACTTAACTAAATATCACTATTACATTAACGACTCGGAACACTAGGTTTTTTATAAGTAAAAGCAATCTAACGGATATGACAGAACAATAGTCAGTAAACTCCTACACAAAACACACAACAGATAAAGACAGAAAACAATAAATTCTTGGATTTCGTTGTCCATGACGTGTCCGTTACTTAACTAAATATCACTATAGTATTGACGACTCGGAACACTAAGTTTTTTATAAGTAAAAACGTAAAGTTTTACCTTACAGCCTAAACCGGCTTTCACCTTTAGAAGGCTTCATCAGAGGCTGCCATAGGTAGCGTTGTCCGTCTTGTTGTTGGCGACGGGATAGTTATTCGCGGGTTATTCGAAAGATTGAAGCTGTGTGTGTGTGTGGTGAGATGTGCTCGAATAATGCGTGCGATTTGAATTGTGTCTGTTCGTTTAGGATGTCGTTTTTATTTGTTTTTGTGTGTTTGTATATTTCTAATTGTTCTAGAGTGTCTAGTTTTCGGCCTTTTGTGTGTACGTGTAGAATGTTCATGATATTGTCGATGTTTTTATATGTGTGGTTTGCAAAGGTAGATTCTGTAGTGGTGTGGAGTGCTCTTGTGTGTTCAATGTATCTCTGTTTGAAGCTACGTCCTGTCTGGCGTACGTCTACGTCCTATTCTACATAGGCCAGACAGGATGTAGCTTCAAACAGAGATACATTGAACACACAAAAGCACTCCACACCACTACAGAATCTACCTTTGCAAACCACCCCCATATCAGGAATACTAGCAGAAATATATATACACAACATAGAACAGAACCACATAATAAACAACAACAAATACACTAACAAAATTATATACTGGCACAGGTATGTAGATGATATATTACTTTTATTCAAAGGCAACACAAGACAAGTTGAAAACTTCCACAAATACATAAACACTATACACCACAAATTAAAATTTACACTGGAAATTGAACAAAACAATAGTATAAATTTTCTAGATCTAACAATTAACAAAACTAACAATACACACACGTACAAAATATACAGGAAACCAACCACAACTGACATGGTTATACACAACACATCAAACCACCCAACACAACATAAACATGCAGCCTTCAACCATATGCTCCATAGACTAATTAAAATACCCTTAAATAAACAAGATTACACCGACGAACTCAACACAATAAAATACATAGCAATCAAAAACAGTTACAACCCTAATTTAATAAACACACTACACAAACGCATCAAAAACAAAAACAACAAAACACAAAATACCATCAACACACAACACAATAAATACATCACACTCACATACCACAACTCCTACACACACAAAATCGCCAACACATTCAGAAAACACAAATACAAAATAGCATACAGAACAACCAATACCATCAAAAAACACATCAATAATACAAACGCAGACATAGACAAATATAACAAAACAGGTGTTTATAAATTAAATTGTAATGACTGCAATAGTTTCTACATAGGCCAGACGGGAAGATCTTTTTCATCCCGTTATTCTGAACACTTAAAAGCTTTAACCAACAACAATATACACTCCGCATTTGCCACACACATACACACAGAAAACCACAGTTACACCAACATAGACACTAATCTTGAAATTTTACATTACCTACCCAAAGGTCGAAAACTCAACACAACTGAACAATACGAAATATATAAACACCACACAACACAACCAAACAACATACTTAACGATCAATTACAATATAAATCATATACACTTTTTGACACAAATATACAAAAAACAAACATTAAGTTGAATCCCCGCACCAATCCCCTTCCTCCACACACCACCCCACTGTTGTAGACAAGAACAGATACATCTTGTCTCAAATAATTGATGCAATTAAATTTTGTGGGGAATTTGAATTAGCTTTACGTGGCCACGATGAAACGGAAGAAGCAGACAACAACCCAGGGATTTTTAAAGGACTAATCAATTATACTGCAGCACTTGACACTGTTTTGAAAGATCATTTAGAAAATTCAACAGTGTTTAAAGGAACCTCGAAAACAATTCAGAACGAACTTTTAGATGCCATTTCGTCAGTGTGTCGAAAAAATATTGTGGCTGAAATTTCTATGATAGACTTCATATCACTTCAGGCTGATGAAACAACTGACAGTTCGTGCAAAACACAGATGGCACTGATTTTGAGATATCTCATTGAAGGGAGAATAATTGAAAGGTTTTGGGTTTTTTTTGAAGTCCCTTTTGATAAAAGTGCTCGAAGTTTAGCCTCGACAATTTTAGGACAGTTGGAAGTAATAGGAATAGACAAGTCCCCGGAAAAACTAATTTGTCAGACTTACGATGGTGCATCTGTTATGAGTGGTCAGAAAGGAGGGGTCCAATGTTTGGTTAAAGAGAAGTATCCAAATGCAAATTTTATTCATTGTTATGCCCATCAAGGGAATCTGATTCTTCAAAACTCAACATCGTCTTCCTCCCAGAGTAGAATATTTTTTCAAGACCTGCAAGGAATAGGACCATATTTTTCAAGATCTCCAAAGAGGATGGATTATTTAGTAGAAATTGTAAAAAAAAAAATTGGGTTTGTGCCTCCTACAAGATGGTACTTTCAACACAGGGCTGTTAATACTGTGTTTGAACATAAAGATAATCTAATAAAATGTTTTGAACACATTAGGGACATAGAGATTTCTGACAAAAGTGCTTCTAGCCAGGCTGCAGGATTTGTACGAACTTTGAGGGATCCTCAGTTCATTTTCTGGTTGACTTTTTTCCACAAAATTATGCCTCATGGCGATTTTCATTGATTGCATTCAACAAAGAAACATTGATGCAATAAAAATGAGAACATTTTGTAACGTGTCAAAAATATGGGGTATTTCATTTTATTTCATTTCGGGATTTTTATAAAAAATATTGTGAAAGTTTTATTTTCCAGCAAACCAGAACACGTGGCAAGTAGAACAGTGTAACAAAGCAGCGACGCAATATTCCGTTGTGAAATTAGTACCGAGGTATGCATCACCCTCTATTTCTCAGAACTCTGCTTGTGTGTGGTCATGTGCTTGTACGCAACGACTCAAGTATGCGCTCTGTTGGGACGCCAAGAAAACCAACAGACGCTGTAAAAAATGGCGCAGAAACGATGTTGGGTGAGACCAACCAGCCGACCTGCAGGAAACGTAGCTAAGGACCGCCTCCTTTTTGTGACATCAAGCCAGCAGTGCCTAGAGATCGTCAACACACATTACTGATACAACCACCATGTATCATGAATAGAGTCGGTAAACTACAGCAACTTAACTGTGAACGACGACTGGAGTATTATTATAAAAAATGTTAAGGGTTGAATAAATTTTGTGTGTGTTTGTGTGCGTGCAAAATTACAGGCTGGGCAGTCTTTGTGTGTGTGTGTGAGTATATAAAATAAGGTAAGCGTTAGTATAAGTTAGAATAGTAGTGGTGATCCTGTAACTCAAGCAAAGAATCAATTCTTACGAAAACATTTCATATGCAATAAAGTTTGTAAAAAATTTCAAATAATGCTAAACTAAATTAAATTATCAATTCTCTTCATAAAGATGTGTAGAGTTAGTTATTTCGATAACCTTAACACAGGTTTGCATCTGACGTACATGTGATCGAATCCTGGACCCGAATAGAAGCTTTGCAGGTAGGTGGAAATTGTGTTTTTGTATTTTATACATGTTAAAAGTAATTTGGAGATACATTCGACTCCAAGTGCGAGTCAGAATGAAATAGAAATAAATGTAACAGATCAAAACAATGTAACTGAAGATTCGGGGATTCAAGTAACCCCGACTTCAACAAAATACAATAAGATGGATAATGATATGATGAGTATTATGTTGAATCAATTTAAAGAATTAAATAAACGTTTTGACAATAACGAAAAAATTTTTGAGAACAAATTCAATGTAATAAGTAGCGACATGAATAGTAGTTTTGACATAAATGATGCTAAGTTTGACGTATTAACTAATTCACTGTGTAGCATTGATGACCGAATGAATGAAATACGTAGTGAAACAAAAAGAGAAACAGATGAGTTGAGAGAGTATGTGTGTGTGGTAGACAGCAAAACAAATATGTTAGAATCCAATCAGAAAGAAATTGGGCAACAAATAATTACAGTAAATGACAAATTAGAAAATTTTGTAAGTAAAGTAGGTGATAAAGTTGAGAGTATTGAGAGTGAGATGCAGTGCTTAACTAACACAATACATGTTATAGATAACCGCAGCAGTGAATTAGAATCACAAATAGCAAAAGTAAAAAATGTTAGAAATGAGGTAGAAAGTACTTGTAAAACAGACATACAAGCAATACAAGAAACAGTAAATGTTATTGAAAGTGTAAATAACAATAAGTTCGAGTCAATTGAACAGAATATTAATAGTGTGAAAGACGAATTAAGTTTAGTAAGAAATCAAAATTTAAACAATGTTACTGAACGCATATTCATGACACGAGACACAAACAATGAAATAGAATTAGAAACTTTTAGTAGTGAGAATCGTAGAATACATCCGATGCAATTTCTGAACCGAACACGGGAATTTAATCGATTCAACAGTAGTAGTTGGGAGGTTAAGCTATTGAAAATTTTTAAATGTTTTAAGGGTAGTGCAGAAATATGGGCGGAAGTACACAATGTTGAGTGGGGTAGTTTCGAGGATTTTGAAGTAGCTTTTCGAAACAAATACTGGTCAGAAGAGGACCAGGAAATCCTAAGGAGTAAAATAATGGGTAGCGGGAATTTCGGCCGAATGAATAACCACCTAACCATATACGTGATGAATATATATAACGAGGCTAAATATCTAGAACCGCCGTTACCATTTCGATCATTCGTAAGACATGTTAGTAAGCACCTGCCCAGAGAGGTGCAAATTACGTTAATGACTAAAGAGATTACCAATATAAGCGAACTAGAGAACATGTTAGACGTGTTACAGAATATAGGGGAGCGCAACATAGGGCGACGTACAAACCCACCAGTAGTACCAAACTTTAATAATAATTACCATCAGAGTAGGGGTACACAGAATTTTCATAGAGGAGCGCGGGGAGGAAATTTTGATAACAGGGGCGAGAGTTGGAGGTGTAGAGAATGTGAAACAGAGAATTATGCTAATAGAACCAATTGTTTTAGATGTCATCGAAACAGGGAGTGCGCCAGGAACGAGAGAATGAACCCACCACCAAATCAACAGTCGAGAGGAGGAGAATTTTATAGAGGAGCGCCAAGAGGAGGAGGACATTATAATAGAGGAAGAGGAGGAAATCATCCAGCCGTAGCAGGTCCATCCACGGGAAACTAAGGAGGACAATGGAGAAGCGGGCCCAACCATTGTCAACGGAGAACCGGGTCCAAGTAACCGACGAATATGCGAGCAATATTATCAAGGTAGACATGGCAAAAGAATTGTTAGAAGAGGAGGACAACCAAGTGATGGAACGTAAAACAGGATTGACGGAGGTGACGATTAACATAGAAGGTAAGAATTACAAAACTTTAATTGATACAGGTAGCGAGATCTCAGTAATTTCTGAAAATGTCATGGGTGAAATAAAAGAGATAAATAAGAATGTGCCATCATTACCAGTTGCGGGGGTTACAGTAGTGGGGGTAACTGGGGTGAGAAGTAAGAGAATAACCAGACAAGTACAATTAAATATTCTAATAAATGAAGTTGAATTTGAAAACACTTTCCTAGTAGTTAAAGGGTTGAGTCTAGATGTAATATTGGGAAATGATTTTTTGGAAAGAAACGGAGCAGTAATAGATTTTAATAAACAAATAGTAAAACTTGAAAAGGGGAATAAACCAGTCCGAATAGAGTTTAAAAAAGTAGTAAATGATGCTAAAGTCACGGGAGTAAAAATGTTACATAAGCAGATAGACGATGGAGAAATAGAGAATAAAATAAATTTTTGTCGAGAGAGTGGGAGCATAGAAAATGAGGAGGGAGAAATGCATGAGAGTAATGAGAGTGTGTGGGCAGATAGAGCCAACAAATTTTTTAATGAAGATACAGTTGTAGGAAATACTCAGCGAGAGGAGCTGTGGGCAGTGGTGGAGCGTTTCAGCGAGGTATTTGATGAATCACCAGGGAAAGCGAAGGACTACATCTGTGAGCTGAAAGTTCGGGACCACGCACCATACATGCAGAGGAGTTACCCGGTGCCGTTTTCGAAGAGGAGGGCTGTACAGGAGGAACTAGACCGGATGATGCAGGGAGACATGATTGAACGCTCAGTATCACCTTACTCAAATCCTTTGCTAGTAGTGATTAAAAAGGATGGGAAGGTAAGGTTATGTTTAGATGCCAGAAAGATTAACCAAATTATTATACCTGACCGGGAATCTCCGGAACCCATTAATGAGATTTTACAGAAGTTCAGCGGAGTCAAATACATGACGTCATTAGACCTGACAGCGGGATACTGGCAGGTGCCATTAGCAGCGGAAAGCAGAAAATACACACTTTTCTTTTTAACGGTAAGAATTACCAATTCAAACGCTTACCTTTTGGATTAAACACCAGTGTTGCCAGCTTTATTAAATGTTTAGATAATATATTACAACCTAAGGATCTAGACTTTTTAACAGTATATGTTGATGATATCTTGATAGCTTCTAGAACATTCACTGAACATTTAGAACACATAGGGTTGTAGCGGGGCATTTTTGGGCATACCTGAGACAATGTAAAAAAGTTTATATTTTATTGATAGTAAATAACATAATTGGTATTTTTTTTTATAAATAAATAATAATAATTTTATCCCTTGTCGAGTGATAGGGACAGAAATTATAGATTTGGGTAAATTTGTTATTTTGAAACGATCGCAACGTGGCTGCACTGCTGTTGACCTTATGAATACAAACTTGTTTAATAATATTGTGTGGACAGTTTAATAACAGCCAACAAATGTACAAAGTCAGTTCAAGGACACAACAAAATCTGTCAACAAATTACATAACCGTGTCAGGCGAGCGTTACGTCAGAGCCTATCCTTGAGGAGTAAACAAGTTACATAACGAAAGTAGTGTACTGGCGCAAGGATACAAACTCTAAAACAATAGAATCAAGCACACAACAACCGTGGCTTGAAAAAATAGCGCTGTTTTCTCTGCCCAGTATAACGCCATCACCACTCGCGAGTGGTCTGTATAAAAAGTTTCGGCAGTAAGTGCGGGCCCGCAAAACCATAAAATGTGAATACTATATTTTAAAACATGAACTAAAATCAAAAGTTCGTATTAAAAGTGTAATTAACAGTTTCATTATAATCTAACAGTTCGATAATCATGAAGGGAAGTAAAGTGCGCACGTAAAACCATGTGACGGCTTCAGGAATAATAATCGGCTTCAAATTCAGCTAAGTAGCCATGTATCAATGAGAGTTTAATAAGGGTTTTTCAAAATTACTGGCGGAATGGGGAAATCAATTTTGATTTCATAACCATAAAGTATAAAATATTTAAAATGAGATCTCTAAAGTAGCTTTGTGCGTGTGTGTGTGAGAATATAGTTTTACTATAGTTTATAGTAATAAGAAGGCTGGTTTGCGTTCCCATTATAATTCTTAATAAATGTAGTTCAAGAATCTGTTATTGTAATGCGAGTAAGTAAATTAAAAGAGATTCAAGGTAATTAACAACTATTATTCACGTTTTTGTCAATTACTAATTCAAATTTTGTCTGTATGATTTTATTAATATGAAATATGAATAATAATAAAGTAATAATAACGTTTAATTATTGATGAACATAAATGATTGTTATTATTTCAGCAACCACATTCTGTTCTCCTAGTTCGCCGAAACGAACCTTGGTAAATTATTTTCTTACAGTTGGTAAGATGGCGCCCGAGAAGTATACAATGTTTGTTAGTTAATTTTATGTGATACAAAAAGTAAGTAGCTTCACATTTGGCTTCCGAACGTAGGGACGATTTATATAATATAATTATATAAATATAAGCCTACGAGGAGAACAGAATGGTTGTTTGGAATGTGTATTTACGTATGTACGTAAATTAGACGTAAGAGGTTATGTTTAATATGGGTGAGTAGAATATTTTTCAATAATTATATGTTACGGATAATAAGATTATATAAAGAAATATATATAAAAAATTTTTAAGAAAAATGGCAGACAATCATGAAACTGTCAGCGTCACTGACAGTGTAGATGAAAGCCAGATAAGCGTAACTGAATCCCAAATCATGCATGAAGGTGTTCACTCAACACCAGTCGTGAATAAAAAGGCTGAAGATAATGATATGATCAAGATGATGAAATTGCTTTTTAATGAACAGAAAAACGATATGCAAGAGTTCAAAAGTAGTATCAATGAGAAGTTCGATATTCAAAAGAGTAGTTTTGAGGAGTTATTAAAAAATCAGAATAAAGAGTTGAAACATGAAATACAAGAAATTAATAAACATTTAGAAAGCACTAACGAAACAATAAGAACTAGTTTAAATAAATTAGAACGGAATGTTGAGAAATTGGGTGACAAAGTTTTAAATATGACAAAATGTAAAAATGACGAAATAGTAGACCATTCTGAGAGTATAGTGGGGGTGAAGAATAATGTAGAAGCTAATGATGAAAATATAATAACGAATAGTACTAGTGAAGTTTTAGAATGCGATAATGAAATGTTTATGAGTGTTTATGAAATAGAGAGAGAGTGGAAGAATAATGTAGTAATTGAATGGGGACAGAGGGCAAATTTTCCCCTTATTGTTTATAATGATGATGATGATTTAATGTTGTTTTTTCAGGGCAAGAGACCCTTATTGTTAAATGAAGTAATGTTGTATAATGTTGTACCCTCTGTCCGTAATAATTATGAGAGTGTGATGTGGTGCTATGAAGAAAGAGAGTTATGTATTGAGAGTGAATTAGAACTATATAAGTTAGAAAGAAAGTATGATGAATTGAGAAAAATACTAGAAAGAGAGACAGAGAATAATTTTGATAATATCTTACCTAATTATAATGATTTACCTGACGTAGTAGTTGAGGAATACAGAAATGAGAAAACGATTTACCTGACATTAACAAATAACACTGACACAGACGGGACAATCCTAACTGATGTTGACATGATGTATAATGGTATAATGGACGAAATAGAATTGATGGATTATTATGATAGTAAGGATAACAAATTGTATGTTGATAAAAATGATGAATGTTACAAATACACTAGATATATATATGACGATGGTGGGTGAGCTAAAAGATCAGTGTTGGGACATTTTTAAATATTGTAAATTTTTGTTAATGACCTTGCTGATTTGGACATCTGAAGTGAGATACACTTGAACAGTTTTGACGCATATTTTGTAAATAATATTGAATTCATGTGTGTGTGTTGTGAAATATTAAGTAAGTAATGTGTATATGTTTTGGAAAATGTTGTGGTAATAATAATAATATTATTAATATTTTTGCATTCTAATTAAATAATAAAATAATTATGAAGACAATAATTAATGATTTGTAGAATTGAAATATGTTATTTTAATAGTCAATTAAATATTTAATTTTAATAATCAATTGAAGTAAATAATTTGAGATGTTTAGATATTGTGATTGAATGTTATGTGTTTGAATTTTATAAGGAATTTAAATTGTGTGATGAGATTTTAATTTAATAATCATGAATAAATAAATAAATGTGAAATGGTTTATTTTGTGGAATTTTGTGGAACATAATGGTTAAAAATATATGTTAATAATAAATTTTAAGGAAATTTTGAAAAGCTGATTGCAACACAGGATAAATAAATAATGATGATAAATAAAAAGAGTTAATGAAAAATTTTCAAATAATAATGTTTATAAATTTTTATATAAAGTACTTAAAAGGAAAAATTGTTTGTTTAAATGTATACTAATAAGCAAGGGTAATGTCTATTCGTTTTTTATGTTATGTAATGTATTATACAAGTGTGTGTGGCGGGGAGGTTATCCAAGGGGATAACGTATTAAAATTTTGCTATATTTTAATTAATAATGATGATTTGCTACTCAATAGTTTTGTTTGAATTTAAAAAATAGATGCACTAAATACTTCCTATATTGTGTTTATTATGTCTTATTGTGTTGATTGCATTTAGTATGTTAGGAATAAGAATTATAAAAATATGATGATATGTTTTCAATGTGTTTATAGATTTTAAAATAAAATGAAAAATAGTTGTGATAGGTGAAATTTTCAATAAGTTGCAAAAGATAGAAATGGGTGATAGTAATTATTTGAATAAAATGTTTGAATCAGTCCAAGTTGAATTTTGTGGGACATATAGATCTGTCCAAATCGAAGTAAGAGTTAAGGAAATAGTAGAGATGAAAATAATGCAATGTTGTTTTGAGTTAATGTAATGTTATAGAATGTAATATAAATAAAAATATTACAAATATAAAAATAAAAATTATAATTGTTAAATAATGGAATTGTGTAGAGAGATATTGTGTGTGTATCTTTGGTGATAACAAAGGTATTGTGCTCTTCTTTTAGCCCCACTAGTTGGGCAAGCCAAATTGTAATATAATAAAAATATTACAAATATAATAAAAATAAAACTTAGAATTGATTGGTATGATATATATAATTGATGAACGTTTGTTTTAATAAGCTCCTTCTTTGGAAACGCCAATTTGTAATATATTTTACAAATATAAAATAAAAAAAATAATTATAATTGAAATATGTTGATACGTATTGATATTTTGTCTTGTTTGTCACTGGATCAGTCTGACTCCTTAAAGTCCCACTGGTTAGGCTAGTCAAAGGGTAATATAAATTCAAGTGTAATAATAAACAAGATATAAAGATATTGATGATAAAAATATGTTATAACTAAGTGTGTTGGATTGATAAATAACAAATATATCAAGCTTTAAAAATTTTGCAAATATTTTTTCTTGTGCTTGTATCGAATTTGACTGAATAATTTAATTTAATTAATTGATAATTAATTAATTATTTGAGTTTGTAATTTCCTCCTATATCTATTCTCTCAATGTGAATTATGTTTTTGCTTAATAAAAAAATAATAACATTAATAGTAGAAATAAAAACAATGCTGGTAACTGAATACTGATTTGCGTTTATTCATTCAAAATTGTGCGCCAGTCAAACTGCGCATGTCCCAGGCACTGGCTAATATTCGCCACAGTCGGCAGTGAGAAAAATTAACAGATATATTTTTTTACAAGTTTAAATTTATGGTTCTTTTAACGAGTCGAAATGGTCAGAGGGCAAGGAACAAGATACATTTAACAGGTATTCTTAAACTAAATGTTAACATCTGAAATAGAATAGAATTATTATTACAATTGTCAATTAGAAAGAAATTATTTAAAATTCGAACCAAGTCGAAGAAATGACGTCACTCTGCTCCAGGTAGCACTGGTCCGTCTTCTTTATAGAAATTCAGCAATGGCCGCCGTCTGCTTGATTTTAATCTGCTACGACGCCGTTGGAATTGAAGATCTTCTCCCACAGAAATAAAACGCTGTTCCCTTTTCCTGCGAAGTGGTGTTGTTCCAAAATATAGTGTTGAATGTCCCCTCGTCGTCTGCGATGTCGAATTCTGGATGGATCTCTTGTGTAGTGTGGTGTTCAAATATGCGTGTTGGTTTTTTGTGAATTTGTTCCAAAAATTGTTCAAAATGGCTGTCGATTTCTGGTGTTGCGTTTTATCGTGTTATACTGTGTTTTTGGAAACTTGTGAAGTGTTAGACATAGATAGATAATATTATTTCACTTGTTAGTTCATCTCCGTTACACGCCACATAACCACACTTGGTTTTAATATAAATTATTTGGTTTTCAAAACTCCACTAATACATTTTTCAACTGTTCAGCTTTGCGATTAACAATAGACTAAACGACGCAACGTCGTCGTTTTAGGGCAATTTGTGGTATGTCTTTTTCCTCTTCATATTGTTTAATTATAAAATATCTGTCTAAGACTTGTTTCACTATCTAACTATACATAACAAGTTTTCTTATTTTTTACTGTATTTCCAATATTTCTTAATTTTACATGAATCTAACTATTCAGTAATATTGATTATTTAATTTTACATCTTTTGATATATAGCTGGGTTTGTTTCAAACTCATTTAAGCCCAAAAATTACAATTTTGCATAATAATTGCCTGTCTCATATTTTGTACAAATTCAGTGTTTTGGTGGGTCTGTTTGTACATTATTCTTGGTTTACTGATTTGAATAAAATTATTACATTTTTATGCCCTACTTGCCACTCTGACTTACACAATGGAAAATTAAATGACATGATTTTAATTACAATAGAATATCTTGTATCTACTAAACTTTCTTTATACTAATAACATCATTGAACCATAACATGAACATCTTATGCCTAATTTTAACAAAAACATCTTATTATCAACTATTTTCCATATATCACCTAATTTTAACAAAAACATCTTATTCCTATTATTTTTTCCTGTATCATCAAATGATAACAACATAGCTTATCCTAGACATAATTTAATTAGAAAACATAAAAAACTCCTATTACTAGTAACACTGTCAGTCACTAACTGTCTTGTGTATGTATTATTCTTATGAAAACACTTTAACTGTGATAATAAAAAAAAAAACCTCGTGTATCTATTTACACCTTACATCTAAAATATTATTTAATTAATAATAAATAATAAACATCTTAATATTAGGCATACCTTCAGTTATGAACTGTCCTTTGGTATTTTTGTCCTCACCATTTATTTAGTTATAATTAAAGAAAACATTTTATATGTACTAGTCCTTATATCTAATTTAAAACTCTTATTACTAGTAATGTTGTCAGTCACTAGACCGTCTTTCATTTCAATGGTTTTATTATTATTATTCTACACTCATGGTAGTCTTTTTATAATACTTAAACCTCATTGAAGATTTTTTCATAGATTTTTTAACTATGTTTCTCACTGTACACTCTGTAGTTCCTTAATTTTGTTATCTCACTTCACTTTATTGTATTCTACACTCTGGTAGTCTTTTTAGTGAGTTCTACTCTATGGTAGTCTCTTTTGACATATTTTTTGACATGTTACACTTACAACTAATATACAATTTGTTTTTATAGTATTGTATCTTGTAACTTGTTTGGGGTTTACCTATATCGGTTTCAATTTTGTCTCATGGTATTTAATATATGATTAGCATTTTGTTTTGGCATATCTCTTCCTGTTTCTGGTCTCTGTTGGAATCTTGATATGTTTCGTCCCTTCTTCAAATCTCACATTAGTAGTTTCCTTATTAAAATGGTTTCATGACAGATTATTTCCTTTTTTATGGTCCTTCCCTTTTTGTACTGCTTCCCCAATCTACTGGGTATACTGCTGGTTTAACTGGTTTTTTCATAGTAGGTTATTTTAATTAATGGTTTTCTTTATTATCTTCCATTTTTATTAACATTTTATAGATTTAATTATACAGTTTCTAGGGTAATCCTTAAACAATTTATTCTTCTCACTCACTATGGAACTTTCTCTTTTATTCATGTAACATTAATTCAAATGTTTAGTGTGATAATTTTGTTATGTTACATATGCTCTCCTGTAAAAGTGATTAGTTCAGATCATACTCTGTATGGATGAAATAATTACTACTAATTCTTTTGTATTTACATTTTCTCCGTGATTACATGTTTTCACTTTATATACCTTCTTTTTCCACCATTGCTTCCTCTCAGCTGATGTGTATCTCCTTCATTAGTTTCTTTTTTCATTGATAAGTGATCTTCAATCTTGTGTATAACATTATCATTTTATATTCCTTCTTATTTGGTGCTTCCTCACCAGTATGTTTACTCCCTAACATTCGCTAACAAATTAATTGGAACAGTTCAGAGTGGCACTTTTGGCTTCAATCCCTGCTGTCCAATACTTCAATTGAGTCCAGAGGTATTATCATCTCTGCTCAACACATAAGACTGATGGCATTTTCTACATCCAGTCATAAAAATAAATAAACAGTAAAAGTAGTCATTTTTGACTAAAATAAACATCTTTAGATTCTTCACTTCATAATACGTTATACACTTGACTCTTCTTATCTCTTAAAGCTTATTCCATATTAGGTGGTTTAGGTATGTGGTATAATATACATTTCATCATGTTTACATAGTAAGTAGTATTTATATTTACTCTTTCTACCATCTGGTATCCATTGAGTTACTTTTATTGCTCATGGTATAACATGAATTAATTCTTTATCACTTTCACTATAACAGTGGTTGTTGTAACAGCATTATCATTATTAGTATCAGGTTTTTTTTTTTTTTTTTTTTTTTTGGTCTCACTATTTGGTCTTTAGTGAGCTGGTCCTTCTTCATTGTTCCATTTTTATTAAATTATTTTCTTTGTGAGTTTGGTTAATTTGTTCGATTAAGTCATATGACATTCTGGTTTCCTTTCTCTCTTAGAATTTTGTATCTCTTTCTTACAAAATCTTTTTTCATATTTCAGAGTTATTTCTCACCATTTCTATGAGTAATGATATGAGTTTAATGTTTTTTAATTTTAGACATTTTTATTCAACTACATTCTTTCTTATTCATAGTTGTTTTTCAAATATTTTGGTATAAGTTGTACTTATTATTGTTTTGAATTTTGAAATTATTATTCCTCAAAATTCTTTTCTCATTCATAATAGTCTTTGAATGTTTGAGTAAGTGGTACTTACTAATCCTTTTGAATTTTGAAGCTTATTATGTTCAAGATTCTTTTTATTTATTCACAATAATCCTTCAAATGTTTTGGTGTAAGTTGTACTTACGGACTTTTTGAATTTTGTAATTATCTATTTAGCAAAATTCTTTTTTCATTCACAATATTCTTTCAGATACTTGGTGTAAGTTGTTCTTACTAATTTTTGAATTTTGTAATTATTTTTATCAAAATTCTTATTTTGTTCACAATATTCTTTCTGATATTTGGTGTAAGGTGTTCTTACTCATTTTCGAATTTTGTAATTATTTATTTATCAAAATTCTTATTTTGTCCTTCACAATTGTTCGAATATTTGGTGTAAGTTGTACTTACGATATTTTTGAATTTTGTAATTATATTCTTATCAAAATTCTTTTTGTATCACAATATTCGTTCTGATATTTAGTGTAAGTTGTACTTACTAGCTTTTGGAATTTTGTAATTATATTTTTATCAAAATTCTTATTTCGTTCACAATATTCTTTCTGATACTTGGTGTAAGATGTTCTTACTATATTTTTGAATTTTGTAATTATCTATTTATCAAAATTCTTATTTCGTTCACAATATTCTTTCTGATACTTGGTGTAAGTTGTTCTTACTATATTTTTGAATTTTGTAATTATATTCTTATCAAAATTCTTTTTTCGATTACAATATTCTTTCTGATACTTAGTGTAAGTTGTGCTTACTAATTTTTGAATTTTGTTATTATCTATTTATCAAAATTCTTATTTCGTTCACAATATTCTTTCTGATACTTGGTGTAAGATGTTCTTACTATATTTTTGAATTTTGTAATTATCTATTTATCAAAATTCTTATTTCGTTCACAATATTCTTTCTGATACTTGGTGTAAGTTGTTCTTACTATATTTTTGAATTTTGTAATTATTTTCTTATCAAAATTCTTTTTTCGTTTACAATATTCTTTCTGATACTTAGTGTAAGTTGTGCTTACTAATTTTTGAATTTTGTTATTATCTATTTATCAAAATTCTTATTTCGTTCACAATATTCTTTCTGATACTTGGTGTAAGATGTTCTTACTATATTTTTGAATTTTGTAATTTTATTCTTATCAAAATTCTTATTTTGTTCATAATAGTTTTAACTCACAACTATGAGTCCTCCAAATATTTTTTAATAGACAACTGATTATAAGTTCCTTTTACTTTATTCGAAATGATATCCTTTAGTACATATGTATTATTATTATTGTTTTTAACAATCAGGTATGGGCCGGTATACAGCAGTAATAACTTTTTGGTAATGCCGTCCAAAGTACTGGGTAATTCCCTGTTTTTTAGCAGTACCTTTTCTCCGACTTCATATCTTATTATTTTCTTAACAGCCTTTTGATATTTGTTCTTGCGCCTTTCCTGGTCTTCAGCCAATTTATTGTAGAATCTAATTCGATTGAACTTGTATTCTTGACTCCTGGGGAACTCTATTATGTCTTGTATTTCTCTCGGAGGTGGTCTTTCATACATTGCCGTGTATGGCGTGGTACCAATAGCGGTGTGATATGACAAATTAAGGAATTCTTCAGTCGCTAATAAATATTCTTGCCACTTCTTTTGTTGATTATAGCAATAAGTCCGTAATATTCTTCCGACCTCTCGCAGTACCCTCTCCGCTGGATTGCTGCTGGGGTGGTAGACAGACGTCTTGTATGTCTTAATGCCCAATGTATTCAGAGTGTTTCTCCACCGCCAACCCTTAAATTGCGTTCCATGGTCGGTGATTATGGATATCGGGCTTCCTACCTCTGGAATGTAATGATTTGTTATTATTTCTAGAGTCTTCAGAGTGGTGGCTCTGTTCACAGGGTATAGTTTTGTAAATTTTGTAAAATGATCCATCATAATAACAATATACTTGTATCGATGGCGTCCGCCACTGCGGGGAAATGGACCACATATGTCCAGAAAAACCTTTTCCAGTTTGGCTTGTGAGGTAATCGGTATCATCATACCTTCCTTTCTCTCATTGTTGGTTTTCACCAATTGACATATCATACAGGTTTTAAGGTAGTTTCTAGTTTTTCTATTGATACTTTTTATGTGACAATTCTCTTCTATTGCCTTGATCACCTTCATGGCTCCCATGTGACCGTATCGTAGGTGATAGTCCAGGATGATATCCTTTTCAATTGTAGTAGGGATCATGATCTTCCAAACGTCTTCGTCAAAGGATGTCTTGATGAATAAAATCCCATTATGTATACAATAAAATTTGTTTATTGTGTCATCTTGGTTGGAGAGACGAAGTTTAATAGAGTTTAACTTCGGATCGGACTGCTGGTGTTTGCTGATGTCCTGCACTATCTTCTCTAAATCAGATCTGTCCTTAATAATGTTATAGATTTTCAAAATGCTCTCCTTTTCGCCTTCGAATGTTTGTTCTTCCAGATTCACTCTTGACAATACGTCGGCTACTACATTTTTACTTCCAGGAACATACTCCCACTGTATATCGTATTCCTGTAGGGCGAGTACCCATCTGGTCAATCTACCATGGCTTAATTTGCATCTTCTTAGAAATGATATTGACTTGTGATCTGTTCGGACGGTCACTGGATATCCGAGGATATACGTCCGAAACTTCCCGCAGGCAAAGACTACACTTAGCAGCTCTTTTTCCGTCACATTATAGTTCTTCTCACACTGGTTAAGGGTTCTGCTAGCAAAGCTCACTACTAGATGGTTTCCACTTTCATCTTCTTGGTACAGTGTTGAACCCAAGCTAATGTTACTAGCGTCACAGTTTAGAAAGAAGGGTCGGTTAAAATCTGGATGGTTGAGCATTACTGCATCTAAGAATTTCTCTTTAATTGATTTGAAGGTCTCGTCTTGTTCTTGACCCCATCGCCATTTATTCTTGGACGATAACTGGTACTGAAACTGGGCTGTTAGTTCGGAATAATTATTCTGGAACTTCCTATAATAGTTACATAGGCCCAAAAATGATTGTAGTTGCCTTCTGTTTTTTGGTGTAGGGAATCGTTGTATGGCGTCTACCTTTTCTGTTGATGGTGTTATTCCTTGACTGTTTAGCTGGAAACCCAGGAATTGAACTTCTTTAGCTATAAGCTTGGACTTGTCCAGTTTAAGGGTGACATTATTTTCAGCAAGCTTCTTCAAAACATACTCCACACGATAACAGTGTTCCTCCCAGCTGGTTGATGTTATTAGGAGATCATCCACATAGACAGTTGTGAATTGGAGCGCTTCTGGTCCTAGTATATGATCCATACAGGCGACAAAAACAGCTACTGAATTAACCAACCCGAAGGGCAATCTCTTAAACTGATAATTGCGCCCTTCGAAGATGAACGCCATATATTGCCGGCTTGCTGGGTGCAACTCCACTTGCCAATAGCCGCATACCGTATCCCAAGTGGTAATGAATCGTGTTCCGTGGAACCTCTTCAACATTTCATCAATCTCGCCAGGTGAGGTACGATCGTTTATTATCATCTTATTTATCTCCCGAGCGTCAAGGCAAAGTCTTACCTTCCCATTTTTCTTTTGTATGGCCACAATTGGGCTAGTGTATGGCGATTGACTGCTCTCGATGATATCTCTACGGATCATATTCTGGATCTCTGATCGTACGGCTTCTTTCAAAGATTGTGCTATTGGGTATGACTTTCGGTTGAATTCTACCGGTTCTCTGAATCGTATTGAGCATTGGTAGTTCCGGATCTTTCCAGGTTCGTCGGAAAATACAGCTCGATATTTCTCATATATTTCTACCAATTGATTCAGCTGGTTTTCCGTTAGTTGCTCGTTAGTATTGTGGCACTGGAAGTTACGTATCTCTTGGATCTTTTGTTGCCATAGGTCTTCCTCCGAATCTTGATGTACTGGCTTATTGTTTGTTGAGTGGTTAGATAAGTAATTCACCTTATTTTGGTGGTCGAGAAGTCGTTTGGAGTCTAAAGTCTTGTTATCAGTTAAATTGGCTATCCAGGTTGAACCTTCAGCAAAGAGCGATACCTTTCCTCGGCACAAGTCGATAATTGCTGAGTTTCGGCGCAATATGTCGCATCCTATCATGATGTTGAAAGGTAATCCGGCTGCAACAAGAAATATCATATCCACACTAATGCCCTGACTTTTGACATTGAGGGATACCTGCTTTCTTATGGTCTTGTTCTGTCGGCCGGTAGCTCCTACAAGTACAATGTTATTAATAGGTAGTACCGGTAAGTTTTTATGGCATTCCTGCTGTATCCGGTCCAATTCATTTCGATTTATTATGGAGACATTGGCTCCAGTGTCTATCATTATAGGAACAGAAATACCTTCAATTTCTGCGATTATGTATATTATTTCATTATCATTATTTTTAATATTAAGCTCACTTTCTTCTAATAGGTCCTTACGGATATCCTTTAAATAATTGCTGTATATTATGGTAAAATTTTTTCTGTTTTTCTTCACATTCATACCTACTTGATTAAACCCAGCAGATTGGAGCAGTAAAGGGTCATTGGGTTTTATTACTGCCTCCGTTCGTTTAAATGTTCCGCTTCATTACGGATCAGGCCGTTGGAAGCGTCAGCTTGAATTCCTGAGGCTGTTTCGTTTGGTTCTGCTCGATCATCTGGTTGGGCTTCTGTTACAAGTAGTCTGCGCTGATTATCCAAGCTGGAACTACGTCTGGGCTCGTACTCTCTGTACCTATTACTTCCCTGGCTCCCTTGGAAAGTCTCGTACTCGTAGTATCGGCTCCTTCTTTGAGGCTGGTACCTCCTGTGTCCACTGCCTTCTGCTCGGATGTAATTAACATTAGGTCGATATGCCCTGTAATTGTGGTTACCTCCACTTGGGTAATTTCGGTTATAATTACCATGATAATTATTATTATTAGAAAGGTTGGGGTTCCTCTGACCATTTTGAACATAGTTACTATTATGATTATAATAACCGTTGTTATTTTGGGGACGGCTATTATTATTATTATTATTATTGTTGTGGTTGTTGTTATTATTATTTATGCGAGGAATACTACTATTATTATTATTATGGTTAAGCCTCGGCAAATTATTGTTATTTCTAGGGTTATAATTGTACTCGGCATTATTCCGATTTGCGGAGTTATAATTATTATTATTACCCACATTCTGCCGATTATTATTATTATTCAAATTATTGTTGTTATCCCTTGGTTCCGGCTTTTCATACCTCCTGCGACTTTGACGGTAATAGTCTTCGTGCTCGTACATCTCTAAAAGCTCGGTCATGGCTTGCACCGTTTTTATTTGACTATTTCGTCTGGCTCTGATAATATCCTCCTCGTAGTGGTATGAGAGTTTGCTGACCAGGCATTCTTCCGGTATTCGGGGCTCTAGATGTTTGGCCACGCACACCTTTCCTAAAAAGTACGCCGTTAAAGTTTGGTTTCCATATGGGTTGTACTTCCCATGGCATATCCCGTCTCTGGCGATATTTTGCGTTGATTCCGACCAATATTTGGCTTTGAATAGCCTTCTGAATTGTTGATAGTCGGTCACCTCGTCTCTTATTGCCATCCACCAATTGTCTGCTATTTCCTTGAATGATTCGTCCAGCACCTCTTTGTTCTCCCTCCAGCGATTACCTCTGTGTTTGGTAGAGTATTCCTCAATTCTTGCTAGGAATTCCATGGGTTTATTTTTATAAAACCTGAAGTTAATCCCTTCACGATTTTCACTGTTGGGACAACTGGTAATGGTTGTCGGTCGACTATGGAATAGGTCTATATCGGTCTGGTTCTGTCGTACCTGACTGTTGATACTGGTCACAGCAGCTTCTATGCCGTCACATTTTTCTGTGAATCGGTCCTGCACTCGCTCCCAGTCTTCTCGTGTTTCCTTTAGTTTTTCCTCCAACGTCTTCCTAGTCGTTTCTTCAATGGTGTTAACCTTCGTATTTATTTCTGTTCTGATACTCCGTACTTCTTGTTCGGTTTGACTCCATTTTTCGTCAGCTCTGGTAACCCTTTGTTCGATTACCGTTATTTCCTCTTCTACTTTCTTGCTGATTGTCTCATTGTTTTCAGCTATCTTCTGGCTCAATTCTTCCTTCAATATTTCCATTCTTCCGTCTAACCGGTTCATGTTCTCTTGGTTTGTCTCCTTCAATTCTTCCCTCAATTGCTGACTATTGCTTTCCATTTTCTGATTTGTTTCTTCCATCCTCTTGTTAGTTTCTTCCAATTTTTGGCTTATCTGGGTCAATTCCTCTTTCGACTGTTTATTGTCAGTCTTTATTTCCTCCATTTTCTCCTCAATTTTCTGAATATTTTCTTCCATCTTCTCTTCTATCTTCTTGCTAGTATCTCCAATTTTATTACCCAACTCTTCCTTCAATCGTTGGTTATCATTCTTCATTTCCTCCTCCATCTTCTTGCTGCTTTCTCTTAATTCCTCCTTCAATCGTAGGTTATCGTTCTTCATTTCCTTACTATTTTCTTCGATTTTCTTGTTGGTATCTCCGATTTTATTACTCAACTCTTCCTTTAATTCTTCCTTCGTTGTTTTGAATTCTCGGAGTAACATCTCCATCATTTGATCAAGTTTTGTATTTTCCTTTGCGGTGGATTCCTCCGGCTGTTCCTTCTGTGGTGCAGGCTTATTTGGTTCTGCTGGCGGTAACATTAACTCCACATCTTCCACTGGTGTCGCTTCTTTATCCTCCATGTTTATCTCCTGCTCGGCCTCCATAGCCCTTTTTCTTGATGTAGCTCTCCTGTGCATCTCGCTCCCTCTTCTGACCTGTTGATCGTTGCCAAGCTAAAAATAGGAAATTGGACAATCGTCCTTATTTTACAACACTATTACCTCCTATTTAAAGCCCCTTAAGTTGGACGCCAATTTGTAATATTATATAAAAATATTACAAATATAAATAAAAATTAAAATAATTGATATATATATAGAGATATATTGTGTGTGTCTTTTGTGCTAACAAGGGTATTGTGCTCTTCTTTTAGCCCCACTAGTTGGGCAAGCCAAATTGTAATATAATAAAAATATTACAAATATAATAAAAATAAAACTTAGAATTGATTGGTATGATATATATAATTGATGAACGTTTGTTTTAATAAGCTCCTTCTTTGGAAACGCCAATTTGTAATATATTTTACAAATATAAAATAAAAAAAATAATTATAATTGAAATATGTTGATACGTATTGATATTTTGTCTTGTTTGTCACTGGATCAGTCTGACTCCTTAAAGTCCCACTGGTTAGGCTAGTCAAAGGGTAATATAAATTCAAGTGTAATAATAAACAAGATATAAAGATATTGATGATAAAAATATGTTATAACTAAGTGTGTTGGATTGATAAATAACAAATATATCAAGCTTTAAAAATTTTGCAAATATTTTTTCTTGTGCTTGTATCGAATTTGACTGAATAATTTAATTTAATTAATTGATAATTAATTAATTATTTGAGTTTGTAATTTCCTCCTATATCTATTCTCTCAATGTGAATTATGTTTTTGCTTAATAAAAAAATAATAACATTAATAGTAGAAATAAAAACAATGCTGGTAACTGAATACTGATTTGCGTTTATTCATTCAAAATTGTGCGCCAGTCAAACTGCGCATGTCCCAGGCACTGGCTAATATTCGCCACAGTCGGCAGTGAGAAAAATTAACAGATATATTTTTTTACAAGTTTAAATTTATGGTTCTTTTAACGAGTCGAAATGGTCAGAGGGCAAGGAACAAGATACATTTAACAGGTATTCTTAAACTAAATGTTAACATCTGAAATAGAATAGAATTATTATTACAATTGTCAATTAGAAAGAAATTATTTAAAATTCGAACCAAGTCGAAGAAATGACGTCACTCTGCTCCAGGTAGCACTGGTCCGTCTTCTTTATAGAAATTCAGCAATGGCCGCCGTCTGCTTGATTTTAATCTGCTACGACGCCGTTGGAATTGAAGATCTTCTCCCACAGAAATAAAACGCTGTTCCCTTTTCCTGCGAAGTGGTGTTGTTCCAAAATATAGTGTTGAATGTCCCCTCGTCGTCTGCGATGTCGAATTCTGGATGGATCTCTTGTGTAGTGTGGTGTTCAAATATGCGTGTTGGTTTTTTGTGAATTTGTTCCAAAAATTGTTCAAAATGGCTGTCGATTTCTGGTGTTGCGTTTTATCGTGTTATACTGTGTTTTTGGAAACTTGTGAAGTGTTAGACATAGATAGATAATATTATTTCACTTGTTAGTTCATCTCCGTTACACGCCACATAACCACACTTGGTTTTAATATAAATTATTTGGTTTTCAAAACTCCACTAATACATTTTTCAACTGTTCAGCTTTGCGATTAACAATAGACTAAACGACGCAACGTCGTCGTTTTAGGGCAATTTGTGGTATGTCTTTTTCCTCTTCATATTGTTTAATTATAAAATATCTGTCTAAGACTTGTTTCACTATCTAACTATACATAACAAGTTTTCTTATTTTTTACTGTATTTCCAATATTTCTTAATTTTACATGAATCTAACTATTCAGTAATATTGATTATTTAATTTTACATCTTTTGATATATAGCTGGGTTTGTTTCAAACTCATTTAAGCCCAAAAATTACAATTTTGCATAATAATTGCCTGTCTCATATTTTGTACAAATTCAGTGTTTTGGTGGGTCTGTTTGTACATTATTCTTGGTTTACTGATTTGAATAAAATTATTACATTTTTATGCCCTACTTGCCACTCTGACTTACACAATGGAAAATTAAATGACATGATTTTAATTACAATAGAATATCTTGTATCTACTAAACTTTCTTTATACTAATAACATCATTGAACCATAACATGAACATCTTATGCCTAATTTTAACAAAAACATCTTATTATCAACTATTTTCCATATATCACCTAATTTTAACAAAAACATCTTATTCCTATTATTTTTTCCTGTATCATCAAATGATAACAACATAGCTTATCCTAGACATAATTTAATTAGAAAACATAAAAAACTCCTATTACTAGTAACACTGTCAGTCACTAACTGTCTTGTGTATGTATTATTCTTATGAAAACACTTTAACTGTGATAATAAAAAAAAAAACCTCGTGTATCTATTTACACCTTACATCTAAAATATTATTTAATTAATAATAAATAATAAACATCTTAATATTAGGCATACCTTCAGTTATGAACTGTCCTTTGGTATTTTTGTCCTCACCATTTATTTAGTTATAATTAAAGAAAACATTTTATATGTACTAGTCCTTATATCTAATTTAAAACTCTTATTACTAGTAATGTTGTCAGTCACTAGACCGTCTTTCATTTCAATGGTTTTATTATTATTATTCTACACTCATGGTAGTCTTTTTATAATACTTAAACCTCATTGAAGATTTTTTCATAGATTTTTTAACTATGTTTCTCACTGTACACTCTGTAGTTCCTTAATTTTGTTATCTCACTTCACTTTATTGTATTCTACACTCTGGTAGTCTTTTTAGTGAGTTCTACTCTATGGTAGTCTCTTTTGACATATTTTTTGACATGTTACACTTACAACTAATATACAATTTGTTTTTATAGTATTGTATCTTGTAACTTGTTTGGGGTTTACCTATATCGGTTTCAATTTTGTCTCATGGTATTTAATATATGATTAGCATTTTGTTTTGGCATATCTCTTCCTGTTTCTGGTCTCTGTTGGAATCTTGATATGTTTCGTCCCTTCTTCAAATCTCACATTAGTAGTTTCCTTATTAAAATGGTTTCATGACAGATTATTTCCTTTTTTATGGTCCTTCCCTTTTTGTACTGCTTCCCCAATCTACTGGGTATACTGCTGGTTTAACTGGTTTTTTCATAGTAGGTTATTTTAATTAATGGTTTTCTTTATTATCTTCCATTTTTATTAACATTTTATAGATTTAATTATACAGTTTCTAGGGTAATCCTTAAACAATTTATTCTTCTCACTCACTATGGAACTTTCTCTTTTATTCATGTAACATTAATTCAAATGTTTAGTGTGATAATTTTGTTATGTTACATATGCTCTCCTGTAAAAGTGATTAGTTCAGATCATACTCTGTATGGATGAAATAATTACTACTAATTCTTTTGTATTTACATTTTCTCCGTGATTACATGTTTTCACTTTATATACCTTCTTTTTCCACCATTGCTTCCTCTCAGCTGATGTGTATCTCCTTCATTAGTTTCTTTTTTCATTGATAAGTGATCTTCAATCTTGTGTATAACATTATCATTTTATATTCCTTCTTATTTGGTGCTTCCTCACCAGTATGTTTACTCCCTAACATTCGCTAACAAATTAATTGGAACAGTTCAGAGTGGCACTTTTGGCTTCAATCCCTGCTGTCCAATACTTCAATTGAGTCCAGAGGTATTATCATCTCTGCTCAACACATAAGACTGATGGCATTTTCTACATCCAGTCATAAAAATAAATAAACAGTAAAAGTAGTCATTTTTGACTAAAATAAACATCTTTAGATTCTTCACTTCATAATACGTTATACACTTGACTCTTCTTATCTCTTAAAGCTTATTCCATATTAGGTGGTTTAGGTATGTGGTATAATATACATTTCATCATGTTTACATAGTAAGTAGTATTTATATTTACTCTTTCTACCATCTGGTATCCATTGAGTTACTTTTATTGCTCATGGTATAACATGAATTAATTCTTTATCACTTTCACTATAACAGTGGTTGTTGTAACAGCATTATCATTATTAGTATCAGGTTTTTTTTTTTTTTTTTTTTTTTTGGTCTCACTATTTGGTCTTTAGTGAGCTGGTCCTTCTTCATTGTTCCATTTTTATTAAATTATTTTCTTTGTGAGTTTGGTTAATTTGTTCGATTAAGTCATATGACATTCTGGTTTCCTTTCTCTCTTAGAATTTTGTATCTCTTTCTTACAAAATCTTTTTTCATATTTCAGAGTTATTTCTCACCATTTCTATGAGTAATGATATGAGTTTAATGTTTTTTAATTTTAGACATTTTTATTCAACTACATTCTTTCTTATTCATAGTTGTTTTTCAAATATTTTGGTATAAGTTGTACTTATTATTGTTTTGAATTTTGAAATTATTATTCCTCAAAATTCTTTTCTCATTCATAATAGTCTTTGAATGTTTGAGTAAGTGGTACTTACTAATCCTTTTGAATTTTGAAGCTTATTATGTTCAAGATTCTTTTTATTTATTCACAATAATCCTTCAAATGTTTTGGTGTAAGTTGTACTTACGGACTTTTTGAATTTTGTAATTATCTATTTAGCAAAATTCTTTTTTCATTCACAATATTCTTTCAGATACTTGGTGTAAGTTGTTCTTACTAATTTTTGAATTTTGTAATTATTTTTATCAAAATTCTTATTTTGTTCACAATATTCTTTCTGATATTTGGTGTAAGGTGTTCTTACTCATTTTCGAATTTTGTAATTATTTATTTATCAAAATTCTTATTTTGTCCTTCACAATTGTTCGAATATTTGGTGTAAGTTGTACTTACGATATTTTTGAATTTTGTAATTATATTCTTATCAAAATTCTTTTTGTATCACAATATTCGTTCTGATATTTAGTGTAAGTTGTACTTACTAGCTTTTGGAATTTTGTAATTATATTTTTATCAAAATTCTTATTTCGTTCACAATATTCTTTCTGATACTTGGTGTAAGATGTTCTTACTATATTTTTGAATTTTGTAATTATCTATTTATCAAAATTCTTATTTCGTTCACAATATTCTTTCTGATACTTGGTGTAAGTTGTTCTTACTATATTTTTGAATTTTGTAATTATATTCTTATCAAAATTCTTTTTTCGATTACAATATTCTTTCTGATACTTAGTGTAAGTTGTGCTTACTAATTTTTGAATTTTGTTATTATCTATTTATCAAAATTCTTATTTCGTTCACAATATTCTTTCTGATACTTGGTGTAAGATGTTCTTACTATATTTTTGAATTTTGTAATTATCTATTTATCAAAATTCTTATTTCGTTCACAATATTCTTTCTGATACTTGGTGTAAGTTGTTCTTACTATATTTTTGAATTTTGTAATTATTTTCTTATCAAAATTCTTTTTTCGTTTACAATATTCTTTCTGATACTTAGTGTAAGTTGTGCTTACTAATTTTTGAATTTTGTTATTATCTATTTATCAAAATTCTTATTTCGTTCACAATATTCTTTCTGATACTTGGTGTAAGATGTTCTTACTATATTTTTGAATTTTGTAATTTTATTCTTATCAAAATTCTTATTTTGTTCATAATAGTTTTAACTCACAACTATGAGTCCTCCAAATATTTTTTAATAGACAACTGATTATAAGTTCCTTTTACTTTATTCGAAATGATATCCTTTAGTACATATGTATTATTATTATTGTTTTTAACAATCAGGTATGGGCCGGTATACAGCAGTAATAACTTTTTGGTAATGCCGTCCAAAGTACTGGGTAATTCCCTGTTTTTTAGCAGTACCTTTTCTCCGACTTCATATCTTATTATTTTCTTAACAGCCTTTTGATATTTGTTCTTGCGCCTTTCCTGGTCTTCAGCCAATTTATTGTAGAATCTAATTCGATTGAACTTGTATTCTTGACTCCTGGGGAACTCTATTATGTCTTGTATTTCTCTCGGAGGTGGTCTTTCATACATTGCCGTGTATGGCGTGGTACCAATAGCGGTGTGATATGACAAATTAAGGAATTCTTCAGTCGCTAATAAATATTCTTGCCACTTCTTTTGTTGATTATAGCAATAAGTCCGTAATATTCTTCCGACCTCTCGCAGTACCCTCTCCGCTGGATTGCTGCTGGGGTGGTAGACAGACGTCTTGTATGTCTTAATGCCCAATGTATTCAGAGTGTTTCTCCACCGCCAACCCTTAAATTGCGTTCCATGGTCGGTGATTATGGATATCGGGCTTCCTACCTCTGGAATGTAATGATTTGTTATTATTTCTAGAGTCTTCAGAGTGGTGGCTCTGTTCACAGGGTATAGTTTTGTAAATTTTGTAAAATGATCCATCATAATAACAATATACTTGTATCGATGGCGTCCGCCACTGCGGGGAAATGGACCACATATGTCCAGAAAAACCTTTTCCAGTTTGGCTTGTGAGGTAATCGGTATCATCATACCTTCCTTTCTCTCATTGTTGGTTTTCACCAATTGACATATCATACAGGTTTTAAGGTAGTTTCTAGTTTTTCTATTGATACTTTTTATGTGACAATTCTCTTCTATTGCCTTGATCACCTTCATGGCTCCCATGTGACCGTATCGTAGGTGATAGTCCAGGATGATATCCTTTTCAATTGTAGTAGGGATCATGATCTTCCAAACGTCTTCGTCAAAGGATGTCTTGATGAATAAAATCCCATTATGTATACAATAAAATTTGTTTATTGTGTCATCTTGGTTGGAGAGACGAAGTTTAATAGAGTTTAACTTCGGATCGGACTGCTGGTGTTTGCTGATGTCCTGCACTATCTTCTCTAAATCAGATCTGTCCTTAATAATGTTATAGATTTTCAAAATGCTCTCCTTTTCGCCTTCGAATGTTTGTTCTTCCAGATTCACTCTTGACAATACGTCGGCTACTACATTTTTACTTCCAGGAACATACTCCCACTGTATATCGTATTCCTGTAGGGCGAGTACCCATCTGGTCAATCTACCATGGCTTAATTTGCATCTTCTTAGAAATGATATTGACTTGTGATCTGTTCGGACGGTCACTGGATATCCGAGGATATACGTCCGAAACTTCCCGCAGGCAAAGACTACACTTAGCAGCTCTTTTTCCGTCACATTATAGTTCTTCTCACACTGGTTAAGGGTTCTGCTAGCAAAGCTCACTACTAGATGGTTTCCACTTTCATCTTCTTGGTACAGTGTTGAACCCAAGCTAATGTTACTAGCGTCACAGTTTAGAAAGAAGGGTCGGTTAAAATCTGGATGGTTGAGCATTACTGCATCTAAGAATTTCTCTTTAATTGATTTGAAGGTCTCGTCTTGTTCTTGACCCCATCGCCATTTATTCTTGGACGATAACTGGTACTGAAACTGGGCTGTTAGTTCGGAATAATTATTCTGGAACTTCCTATAATAGTTACATAGGCCCAAAAATGATTGTAGTTGCCTTCTGTTTTTTGGTGTAGGGAATCGTTGTATGGCGTCTACCTTTTCTGTTGATGGTGTTATTCCTTGACTGTTTAGCTGGAAACCCAGGAATTGAACTTCTTTAGCTATAAGCTTGGACTTGTCCAGTTTAAGGGTGACATTATTTTCAGCAAGCTTCTTCAAAACATACTCCACACGATAACAGTGTTCCTCCCAGCTGGTTGATGTTATTAGGAGATCATCCACATAGACAGTTGTGAATTGGAGCGCTTCTGGTCCTAGTATATGATCCATACAGGCGACAAAAACAGCTACTGAATTAACCAACCCGAAGGGCAATCTCTTAAACTGATAATTGCGCCCTTCGAAGATGAACGCCATATATTGCCGGCTTGCTGGGTGCAACTCCACTTGCCAATAGCCGCATACCGTATCCCAAGTGGTAATGAATCGTGTTCCGTGGAACCTCTTCAACATTTCATCAATCTCGCCAGGTGAGGTACGATCGTTTATTATCATCTTATTTATCTCCCGAGCGTCAAGGCAAAGTCTTACCTTCCCATTTTTCTTTTGTATGGCCACAATTGGGCTAGTGTATGGCGATTGACTGCTCTCGATGATATCTCTACGGATCATATTCTGGATCTCTGATCGTACGGCTTCTTTCAAAGATTGTGCTATTGGGTATGACTTTCGGTTGAATTCTACCGGTTCTCTGAATCGTATTGAGCATTGGTAGTTCCGGATCTTTCCAGGTTCGTCGGAAAATACAGCTCGATATTTCTCATATATTTCTACCAATTGATTCAGCTGGTTTTCCGTTAGTTGCTCGTTAGTATTGTGGCACTGGAAGTTACGTATCTCTTGGATCTTTTGTTGCCATAGGTCTTCCTCCGAATCTTGATGTACTGGCTTATTGTTTGTTGAGTGGTTAGATAAGTAATTCACCTTATTTTGGTGGTCGAGAAGTCGTTTGGAGTCTAAAGTCTTGTTATCAGTTAAATTGGCTATCCAGGTTGAACCTTCAGCAAAGAGCGATACCTTTCCTCGGCACAAGTCGATAATTGCTGAGTTTCGGCGCAATATGTCGCATCCTATCATGATGTTGAAAGGTAATCCGGCTGCAACAAGAAATATCATATCCACACTAATGCCCTGACTTTTGACATTGAGGGATACCTGCTTTCTTATGGTCTTGTTCTGTCGGCCGGTAGCTCCTACAAGTACAATGTTATTAATAGGTAGTACCGGTAAGTTTTTATGGCATTCCTGCTGTATCCGGTCCAATTCATTTCGATTTATTATGGAGACATTGGCTCCAGTGTCTATCATTATAGGAACAGAAATACCTTCAATTTCTGCGATTATGTATATTATTTCATTATCATTATTTTTAATATTAAGCTCACTTTCTTCTAATAGGTCCTTACGGATATCCTTTAAATAATTGCTGTATATTATGGTAAAATTTTTTCTGTTTTTCTTCACATTCATACCTACTTGATTAAACCCAGCAGATTGGAGCAGTAAAGGGTCATTGGGTTTTATTACTGCCTCCGTTCGTTTAAATGTTCCGCTTCATTACGGATCAGGCCGTTGGAAGCGTCAGCTTGAATTCCTGAGGCTGTTTCGTTTGGTTCTGCTCGATCATCTGGTTGGGCTTCTGTTACAAGTAGTCTGCGCTGATTATCCAAGCTGGAACTACGTCTGGGCTCGTACTCTCTGTACCTATTACTTCCCTGGCTCCCTTGGAAAGTCTCGTACTCGTAGTATCGGCTCCTTCTTTGAGGCTGGTACCTCCTGTGTCCACTGCCTTCTGCTCGGATGTAATTAACATTAGGTCGATATGCCCTGTAATTGTGGTTACCTCCACTTGGGTAATTTCGGTTATAATTACCATGATAATTATTATTATTAGAAAGGTTGGGGTTCCTCTGACCATTTTGAACATAGTTACTATTATGATTATAATAACCGTTGTTATTTTGGGGACGGCTATTATTATTATTATTATTATTGTTGTGGTTGTTGTTATTATTATTTATGCGAGGAATACTACTATTATTATTATTATGGTTAAGCCTCGGCAAATTATTGTTATTTCTAGGGTTATAATTGTACTCGGCATTATTCCGATTTGCGGAGTTATAATTATTATTATTACCCACATTCTGCCGATTATTATTATTATTCAAATTATTGTTGTTATCCCTTGGTTCCGGCTTTTCATACCTCCTGCGACTTTGACGGTAATAGTCTTCGTGCTCGTACATCTCTAAAAGCTCGGTCATGGCTTGCACCGTTTTTATTTGACTATTTCGTCTGGCTCTGATAATATCCTCCTCGTAGTGGTATGAGAGTTTGCTGACCAGGCATTCTTCCGGTATTCGGGGCTCTAGATGTTTGGCCACGCACACCTTTCCTAAAAAGTACGCCGTTAAAGTTTGGTTTCCATATGGGTTGTACTTCCCATGGCATATCCCGTCTCTGGCGATATTTTGCGTTGATTCCGACCAATATTTGGCTTTGAATAGCCTTCTGAATTGTTGATAGTCGGTCACCTCGTCTCTTATTGCCATCCACCAATTGTCTGCTATTTCCTTGAATGATTCGTCCAGCACCTCTTTGTTCTCCCTCCAGCGATTACCTCTGTGTTTGGTAGAGTATTCCTCAATTCTTGCTAGGAATTCCATGGGTTTATTTTTATAAAACCTGAAGTTAATCCCTTCACGATTTTCACTGTTGGGACAACTGGTAATGGTTGTCGGTCGACTATGGAATAGGTCTATATCGGTCTGGTTCTGTCGTACCTGACTGTTGATACTGGTCACAGCAGCTTCTATGCCGTCACATTTTTCTGTGAATCGGTCCTGCACTCGCTCCCAGTCTTCTCGTGTTTCCTTTAGTTTTTCCTCCAACGTCTTCCTAGTCGTTTCTTCAATGGTGTTAACCTTCGTATTTATTTCTGTTCTGATACTCCGTACTTCTTGTTCGGTTTGACTCCATTTTTCGTCAGCTCTGGTAACCCTTTGTTCGATTACCGTTATTTCCTCTTCTACTTTCTTGCTGATTGTCTCATTGTTTTCAGCTATCTTCTGGCTCAATTCTTCCTTCAATATTTCCATTCTTCCGTCTAACCGGTTCATGTTCTCTTGGTTTGTCTCCTTCAATTCTTCCCTCAATTGCTGACTATTGCTTTCCATTTTCTGATTTGTTTCTTCCATCCTCTTGTTAGTTTCTTCCAATTTTTGGCTTATCTGGGTCAATTCCTCTTTCGACTGTTTATTGTCAGTCTTTATTTCCTCCATTTTCTCCTCAATTTTCTGAATATTTTCTTCCATCTTCTCTTCTATCTTCTTGCTAGTATCTCCAATTTTATTACCCAACTCTTCCTTCAATCGTTGGTTATCATTCTTCATTTCCTCCTCCATCTTCTTGCTGCTTTCTCTTAATTCCTCCTTCAATCGTAGGTTATCGTTCTTCATTTCCTTACTATTTTCTTCGATTTTCTTGTTGGTATCTCCGATTTTATTACTCAACTCTTCCTTTAATTCTTCCTTCGTTGTTTTGAATTCTCGGAGTAACATCTCCATCATTTGATCAAGTTTTGTATTTTCCTTTGCGGTGGATTCCTCCGGCTGTTCCTTCTGTGGTGCAGGCTTATTTGGTTCTGCTGGCGGTAACATTAACTCCACATCTTCCACTGGTGTCGCTTCTTTATCCTCCATGTTTATCTCCTGCTCGGCCTCCATAGCCCTTTTTCTTGATGTAGCTCTCCTGTGCATCTCGCTCCCTCTTCTGACCTGTTGATCGTTGCCAAGCTAAAAATAGGAAATTGGACAATCGTCCTTATTTTACAACACTATTACCTCCTATTTAAAGCCCCTTAAGTTGGACGCCAATTTGTAATATTATATAAAAATATTACAAATATAAATAAAAATTAAAATAATTGATATATATATAGAGATATATTGTGTGTGTCTTTTGTGCTAACAAGGGTATTGTGCTCTTCTTTTAGCCCCACTAGTTGGGCAAGCCAAATTGTAATATAATAAAAATATTACAAATATAATAAAAATAAAACTTAGAATTGATTGGTATGATATATATAATTGATGAACGTTTGTTTTAATAAGCTCCTTCTTTGGAAACGCCAATTTGTAATATATTTTACAAATATAAAATAAAAAAAATAATTATAATTGAAATATGTTGATACGTATTGATATTTTGTCTTGTTTGTCACTGGATCAGTCTGACTCCTTAAAGTCCCACTGGTTAGGCTAGTCAAAGGGTAATATAAATTCAAGTGTAATAATAAACAAGATATAAAGATATTGATGATAAAAATATGTTATAACTAAGTGTGTTGGATTGATAAATAACAAATATATCAAGCTTTAAAAATTTTGCAAATATTTTTTCTTGTGCTTGTATCGAATTTGACTGAATAATTTAATTTAATTAATTGATAATTAATTAATTATTTGAGTTTGTAATTTCCTCCTATATCTATTCTCTCAATGTGAATTATGTTTTTGCTTAATAAAAAAATAATAACATTAATAGTAGAAATAAAAACAATGCTGGTAACTGAATACTGATTTGCGTTTATTCATTCAAAATTGTGCGCCAGTCAAACTGCGCATGTCCCAGGCACTGGCTAATATTCGCCACAGTCGGCAGTGAGAAAAATTAACAGATATATTTTTTTACAAGTTTAAATTTATGGTTCTTTTAACGAGTCGAAATGGTCAGAGGGCAAGGAACAAGATACATTTAACAGGTATTCTTAAACTAAATGTTAACATCTGAAATAGAATAGAATTATTATTACAATTGTCAATTAGAAAGAAATTATTTAAAATTCGAACCAAGTCGAAGAAATGACGTCACTCTGCTCCAGGTAGCACTGGTCCGTCTTCTTTATAGAAATTCAGCAATGGCCGCCGTCTGCTTGATTTTAATCTGCTACGACGCCGTTGGAATTGAAGATCTTCTCCCACAGAAATAAAACGCTGTTCCCTTTTCCTGCGAAGTGGTGTTGTTCCAAAATATAGTGTTGAATGTCCCCTCGTCGTCTGCGATGTCGAATTCTGGATGGATCTCTTGTGTAGTGTGGTGTTCAAATATGCGTGTTGGTTTTTTGTGAATTTGTTCCAAAAATTGTTCAAAATGGCTGTCGATTTCTGGTGTTGCGTTTTATCGTGTTATACTGTGTTTTTGGAAACTTGTGAAGTGTTAGACATAGATAGATAATATTATTTCACTTGTTAGTTCATCTCCGTTACACGCCACATAACCACACTTGGTTTTAATATAAATTATTTGGTTTTCAAAACTCCACTAATACATTTTTCAACTGTTCAGCTTTGCGATTAACAATAGACTAAACGACGCAACGTCGTCGTTTTAGGGCAATTTGTGGTATGTCTTTTTCCTCTTCATATTGTTTAATTATAAAATATCTGTCTAAGACTTGTTTCACTATCTAACTATACATAACAAGTTTTCTTATTTTTTACTGTATTTCCAATATTTCTTAATTTTACATGAATCTAACTATTCAGTAATATTGATTATTTAATTTTACATCTTTTGATATATAGCTGGGTTTGTTTCAAACTCATTTAAGCCCAAAAATTACAATTTTGCATAATAATTGCCTGTCTCATATTTTGTACAAATTCAGTGTTTTGGTGGGTCTGTTTGTACATTATTCTTGGTTTACTGATTTGAATAAAATTATTACATTTTTATGCCCTACTTGCCACTCTGACTTACACAATGGAAAATTAAATGACATGATTTTAATTACAATAGAATATCTTGTATCTACTAAACTTTCTTTATACTAATAACATCATTGAACCATAACATGAACATCTTATGCCTAATTTTAACAAAAACATCTTATTATCAACTATTTTCCATATATCACCTAATTTTAACAAAAACATCTTATTCCTATTATTTTTTCCTGTATCATCAAATGATAACAACATAGCTTATCCTAGACATAATTTAATTAGAAAACATAAAAAACTCCTATTACTAGTAACACTGTCAGTCACTAACTGTCTTGTGTATGTATTATTCTTATGAAAACACTTTAACTGTGATAATAAAAAAAAAAAACCTCGTGTATCTATTTACACCTTACATCTAAAATATTATTTAATTAATAATAAATAATAAACATCTTAATATTAGGCATACCTTCAGTTATGAACTGTCCTTTGGTATTTTTGTCCTCACCATTTATTTAGTTATAATTAAAGAAAACATTTTATATGTACTAGTCCTTATATCTAATTTAAAACTCTTATTACTAGTAATGTTGTCAGTCACTAGACCGTCTTTCATTTCAATGGTTTTATTATTATTATTCTACACTCATGGTAGTCTTTTTATAATACTTAAACCTCATTGAAGATTTTTTCATAGATTTTTTAACTATGTTTCTCACTGTACACTCTGTAGTTCCTTAATTTTGTTATCTCACTTCACTTTATTGTATTCTACACTCTGGTAGTCTTTTTAGTGAGTTCTACTCTATGGTAGTCTCTTTTGACATATTTTTTGACATGTTACACTTACAACTAATATACAATTTGTTTTTATAGTATTGTATCTTGTAACTTGTTTGGGGTTTACCTATATCGGTTTCAATTTTGTCTCATGGTATTTAATATATGATTAGCATTTTGTTTTGGCATATCTCTTCCTGTTTCTGGTCTCTGTTGGAATCTTGATATGTTTCGTCCCTTCTTCAAATCTCACATTAGTAGTTTCCTTATTAAAATGGTTTCATGACAGATTATTTCCTTTTTTATGGTCCTTCCCTTTTTGTACTGCTTCCCCAATCTACTGGGTATACTGCTGGTTTAACTGGTTTTTTCATAGTAGGTTATTTTAATTAATGGTTTTCTTTATTATCTTCCATTTTTATTAACATTTTATAGATTTAATTATACAGTTTCTAGGGTAATCCTTAAACAATTTATTCTTCTCACTCACTATGGAACTTTCTCTTTTATTCATGTAACATTAATTCAAATGTTTAGTGTGATAATTTTGTTATGTTACAAGAATTATGAGAAGTATAAGTGTAGACACAGTAGAATTGGAGAATTTATGTAGAGTTTTGAGTGATATATTGTTGTTTATTTTGTTGATGTTAATTTGTTGTAATTGTAGTGAGGTTATGAGATTGAGATTTTTTGGGGATGGCAATTTTGTAGTAGGGGTAGTGTAATGTGGGAGTCCGCAACATAAGGGTTGGGACGGGATTTGGTATAGTTTTAGTGGGAAGGGGCCGCCTTAGGTAAAAATTCAGGGGCCAGAGAACGGGAATTGAGCTTTTTTGGGGGGGGAAACACGTATCCTATGTACAAAGGGTTAGAGAGTATTTTTTTTTATATAAGAGTAGAAAGCGGCGATTGGAGCTAAAGTAGTAAGTAGTTAGAGGTAGAGAAGGGTTAGTAGATTTTTGATAGTGGGGTGTCATACTAGTTAGAGATTTTGTAAGGGAACGTTAGAGTAATAAAAGGGTAAGGTTATGAGTAAATGCCAAGTTGATAAAGTGACTTATAATGAGTAACGTAGAATCACCCAGATTAATGAAAGAAAATGATAAATGAAAATGATGGGTAAAACGAAGATTGAAAAGAAAAAAAAAAAAAAAAATTTTGTAATTTTGAGAAACGACTTAATAAAAGTTAAATGGAGATCTATGTATTCTGTTATTGATTTTCTGATTTTATATGCAAATTTAATAATGTAAAGTGTGTAACATTTTAAATACCAGTTGTTTATTTTAATGTGAATTAGAAGTGTACTATGTTTTATGTTATGTTGTGTTTGTTAGTGTAAGAGAATCTTATCATGTTGTAGTTAGGTATTCATATATATGTTAGCGATAAATATAGAACAAAACCAGTGCTTCTTAGCGCAAACCAGCACCGTTAGGGGGAAACAGATCAGTTGGGGATATGGTGTTGTATAAGGCCACTATTTGATATTTTGATTTGTTGTTTCAGTGTTTGGTGATGCTGTGGCGGCGGACCTGAGCTGGCCTGCGGGTCAGAGCAGGGGCGTTGAGTATCTGTCTGACTCTACGGTGTTGGGATCTCGAGAGAGAAGTCCAGTATTGTCATGCAGATGCGGTCACAGTCACCGGACCAAGGGTGAGTTGATTATATTTTTTTTTGTAAACCATACAGGGGGTTGTGGCGACATATCCTGGCTGATCCCTCTAGCAAGTATGAACGTGTCAATGAGATTTTTTATGCTTCGGCATAAAATATCTCATTGAGGGGGTATTGTAGCGGGGCATTTTTGGGCATACCTGAGACAATGTAAAAAAGTTTATATTTTATTGATAGTAAATAACATAATTGGTATTTTTTTTTTATAAATAAATAATAATAATTTTATCCCTTGTCGAGTGATAGGGACAGAAATTATAGATTTGGGTAAATTTGTTATTTTGAAACGATCGCAACGTGGCTGCACTGCTGTTGACCTTATGAATACAAACTTGTTTAATAATATTGTGTGGACAGTTTAATAACAGCCAACAAATGTACAAAGTCAGTTCAAGGACACAACAAAATCTGTCAACAAATTACATAACCGTGTCAGGCGAGCGTTACGTCAGAGCCTATCCTTGAGGAGTAAACAAGTTACATAACGAAAGTAGTGTACTGGCGCAAGGATACAAACTCTAAAACAATAGAATCAAGCACACAACAACCGTGGCTTGAAAAAATAGCGCTGTTTTCTCTGCCCAGTATAACGCCATCACCACTCGCGAGTGGTCTGTATAAAAAGTTTCGGCAGTAAGTGCGGGCCCGCAAAACCATAAAATGTGAATACTATATTTTAAAACATGAACTAAAATCAAAAGTTCGTATTAAAAGTGTAATTAACAGTTTCATTATAATCTAACAGTTCGATAATCATGAAGGGAAGTAAAGTGCGCACGTAAAACCATGTGACGGCTTCAGGAATAATAATCGGCTTCAAATTAAGCTAAGTAGCCATGTATCAATGAGAGTTTAATAAGGGTTTTTCAAAATTACTGGCGGAATGGGGAAATCAATTTTGATTTCATAACCATAAAGTATAAAATATTTAAAATGAGATCTCTAAAGTAGCTTTGTGTGTGTGTTGTGTGTGTGTGTGTGAGAATATAGTTTTACTATAGTTTATAGTAATAAGAAGGCTGGTTTGCGTTCCCATTATAATTCTTAATAAATGTAGTTCAAGAATCTGTTATTGTAATGCGAGTAAGTAAATTAAAAGAGATTCAAGGTAATTAACAACTATTATTCACGTTTTTGTCAATTACTAATTCAAATTTTGTCTGTATGATTTTATTAATATGAAATATGAATAATAATAAAGTAATAATAACGTTTAATTATTGATGAACATAAATGATTGTTATTATTTCAGCAACCACATTCTGTTCTCCTAGTTCGCCGAAACGAACCTTGGTAAATTATTTTCTTACAGTTGGTAAGATGGCGCCCGAGAAGTATACAATGTTTGTTAGTTAATTTTATGTGATACAAAAAGTAAGTAGCTTCACAGGGTATGTATTAGATAAGCTACAAAGAGGGGGTTTAACAGTTAATTGGGACAAATCCAAGTTTCTGCAGACAGAAATACATTTCTTAGGATTTATTATTACACAGGAGGGGATATTAGCTAACCCTGACAAAGTAGAAGCCATAATGCGATTCCCCGAACCAAAGAACATTAAGCAATTACAAAGTTTCTTAGGCCTATGCAATTTTTACAGGAAATTCCAGGAGAACTATGCACACACCACATCCAAACTAAGTGCTGTACTGCAGAAGAATAAACAGTGGAGATGGGGAGAAACGGAACGTGCGGCATTCGACGAAATTAAGAGAAAGTTTAGCCATATGATTATGATGAATCATCCTGATTTTAATAAAACCTTTTATTTACAGACCGACGCCAGCAATGTAGTGCTAGGGGCGGAGCTCTACCAGGAGGGCTGCAACAAGGAACATCTAACGATCGCCTTCGCCAGTAGATCGCTGCTGTCGGCCGAGAAAGATTATACGACGACAGAAAAAGAACTTTTGAGTATTGTGTTCGCCGTGGGTAAATTCCGGACATACATCCTCGGCAATACAACAATAATCCGAACGGACCACAAGGCATTATCGTTCCTCAATTCATGTAAGCTAACACACAGTCGTCTGACCAGGTGGGTATTAGCTTTACAAGAATATAATTTTTCATGGGAGTATATAAAGGGGTCAGATAATAAGGTACCTGACACACTTTCTAGAGTAGATTTTATAGAAAACAAAACTGGTAGGGATCTTAAAGAAATAGAAATTTTTAGATTAACTAGAGAAGATAGAATTTTTGGTGAAGAATTAAGTGATATTAAAAATATGCAAAGATCTGATAGTAAACTGGGTAAAGTAATTGTTAGTTTAGAAACGGAGGTAGAGGGATCTGAATATAATGAGCGATTTCAAGTATATCAAGGTATTTTGTTTAAAAAAGTAGATAGTGGGGAGCGTGATTGGAGGTTAGTTATACCCGAGGGGTTAATAGATAAAATTGTTTGGGATTGTTATAGAAGGTATGGTCATTTTGGGGCGAGAAAATGTGCAAATGTTTTGAAAGAATCATGTATATTTAAGAATATGGAGAAGAGAGTTAGAAGAGTGTTGAGAGTGTGTGATTTATGTCAGAAATCGAAAGTCGTGAATTATAAAGTAGAAGGGGAGATGAATTACATAAAAGTTGAGAGACCGTTTGATCTAGTTGCGGTTGATTTGTATGGACCATTACCCAGAGGTAGAGGGGGTGTATTGTATGTATTTGTAGTTCTAGACACTTTTTCCAAATTTGTGAAATTGTATAGCATTAAAAGAGCAACGAGTAAGGTACTCAGTGAAAAAATAGTAAGAGACTACATGATTAATGTTGGAAAACCGAAAATTATATTATCTGACCACGGACCACAGTTTATAAGCGGCAAATGGCGGCAGACGCTTGGATGGGAAGGCATCATACCCAAGCATACGGCAGTGTATCATCCTCAGTCGAACCAAGCAGAACGGGTGATGAGAGAAATTGGTAGGATATTTCGGGCGTACTGTCACGCCAAACACACAGAATGGCCATCCTACGTGAAGAAAGTAGAGGAGTGGCTGAATTGTACCACCCATGAATCCACAGGATTTACGCCGCATGAGTTGATCCGGGGAACAAGGCCGCCCAGGATATTGGAGCAACTTTTCGAATACCCACCAGAAGGTCAAGTTTTGGACAGAAACATTGTAATAATTTAATAAATAAGATTGATGTGTGAATCTGTAAGTTGTAAGGTGTTTAATTGGTGTGGCTCTCGACGTCTTACTGGCCTGAAACACTTCCTTAAGTTTCCCAGCTGGTCCAGTCCCAATGGTAGCAAGACTGGTCGAGTAGCGTAAAGTTGATGAAGGAATATATATGTTCGGCTTCGCCGAAAGTTTCAAAACAAAATTTATTGTTTTGAAGGAAATTAAAAAAAAAATTATGTTTATAAAAAAAAATAATTAAAAAAAATTATTTTAATTTTATTAATTAATTAATTAGGATAAATTAATTAATATAGGCTGTGAAGTTTTAAACAGTGTAATGCTCTTCTGAAAATTTTTATTAAAGTTTTAGTATATTTTAAATAAGCTATCACCACTCATAAGACTGTCTGTAAACCAATCGATACTTGTTTACCTTTTTATTTTTTAGGTTATCTTCACTTACGGGTGGTAAAGTTCTTGTAGATTATCAATTAGAATTATATTATTGGTAATTAGTATTATTGAAGAAATAAAGAACTATTAAGTATTGAAAAGTATTAATATTTTATTAAGTAATAGCAATATTGACTCTTATCGATTAGTATCGATTCTCAGGATATCGAAAAAAGTTACAAGTATATGATATTAAAAATTAAATAGGGTTCTTTAAACAGCCAGTTATTACCAAAGTCAGAGAAATCGGGCTAATATTTAAAAAGTATAACGTTACAATCAAATTAATAGTTATTAATAAACACAGACATTGAATAATAAATTGTAAATATAATAATTGTTTTCACCAAACAGCTGTGCTGAACAAAGAAGAAGGCACTGAGATCGTCAAAGCAAATGGCCGCCGTCAAGTTGATCAAAATATTGCTCGTTCCTGCTGCATTCCAAATAATGTATTTTGACGCAATATTCCTGTTCTTGTGTCTGCAAATCTCTTGTTATATGTTGTGTAGTGACTGGTGTAGTGATTCTGGGTTGTATTTAGTATGTCTGTGTAATTATAAGTCAAACACTTTCTCCGATTCCGTCACTAATTTGGTTTAATGTATTATACAGTTTTCTAGTGTTTTATGGTGTTTTTCGGAGTAGATTTATATTGTTCTGTGTTATGGAGTGTTACTTGATCGTTTCTGTTATAATATGATAGTTTCAGAAGTATTTTACAAGTCACTCGCGATTTCACAATAACTCACTATACACTCGCTTTGTATGACGATTATAGGTTAGGTTATCCACGTTATCAAAGGTATGTCATGTTAACCGTTCAACTACCAATAATTAACTAACTGTTTCCTTCAGTTTCAATTAAACTCTTAGCCCATATAATATTATCCTTAACATTGTTCAAAAATATTTTCACATCCTGTGTACATTTTACTATTTCACTATATGAATGCCTAAACTTTGGTTATTTGTCAATTTTATTCACTAGATTTGATTTAAATTAATCTTTCAGTTCATTCTGGTTATTTTCAGATTAAATAATGCCATTTTATAGTGTTTTCTGTCCAAAAAATAGTAATTTTACTTTCAGTTTGGTATACAAACTGTTTGGAAGTCAAAACATTAAAATTTACTTCCTGTCATTATATAAATTCAGCCATTTTATCAGTTATATTTAATATTAATAATTCTATATTGTATTAAAAGGTTCCTATTCCCTTATTTTCTGGTAATTAATTGAATTAGTTGTATTCTGAAACATTATTCTGAAATATATGACTCCCATGTCTAAATTTCTGAGTTTAGTCATTTTTATTTTTATTCATAATTCTGAATATAATTTATTAAAATCTCTCTAAATGGTATGTGTAATTATATGGCATGATCTCAAGTTTATTTTGTCTAAACCCCTTTTGTTTATTTGCATTTAATTGAGCAATTTCTCTGTTTTGATGAAGTTTGGTTTCCATTCTTTTGGCCTATGATTTTTTAAACAATTTTTCTTACAAAACAATTTACAAACAATATATGATGTGTGATACCCTCTCTGACTTTTACAAATAGTATTATAAATTAAACATGTTTTTAAATTACACAAAAACAATTAGTATTGGTTACAATACAAACAATAGTTAAAACAAATAAAGAATATTTTTTTTTTAAATAAATGGTTGTCTTCAAGTCAGACATTTTGCAACACAATCCTTATTTCTAAACATGGAAATATGGCTTACAAAAAAGGTTTTTTTACTAACTAACATCTTAATTACTCTCTACTATTTACAAGTGGTAACTATTTTTATAGTTCTGATGTTAGTTGTTTCGGACCCAAACAAATGGCCTTATATCTAATACATTTTTAAACATTCTTGTACTATATACATAAAAAACCTTATATTTATATTCTTATTTCTAACTATTATTATAAGTAGGATTCTACAGTTTTTATACCGTCTTTTACATTGTCTTTGGGGAATTGTACCCTGTCATTAACAAATAAATAGTATTAATTGTTCAAAAGGTATTATGAACTCTGTTTTTCTTTTTTCATGTAAAACAAAATGTTATTTTAAACAGATTCATGTCTTATGAACAACATATTGTCACAGTACATATTTTAAGTCATTGAAAAATGCATATTTCATTGCATCCAATGTTTGTGATTGCCAAGAATGAAACACAAGGTTCATTTTTTATAATACCCAAAACTATCACTGGTTCACTTTGCACTTATATATTATGTTAATGCTATACGAGGGCTATCCAGAAAGTAACAGACGTTTTGACCGACCACGGTGGTGGGCGGGGATAGAGCCGCCATCTTGGTGTCAGAACGTTCCTACACTCAGTACGCATCCAGCTGTGGTAGCGTGCGGTCTGTGCCCCTCTTACTTTGCTCTCTGTGACGTGTTAAAATGTGCGCTGCAATAGAAAATCCCGCCACTTGTGAGGTGCGTTCTGTGATTAGGTTTTTGTTGGCAAAAAATCACAAACCAATTGAAATTTATCGCCAACTTTGTAATGTGTATGGAAAAGGAATAATGAGTGAAAGCTGAGTGAGGCAATGGTGCATTGATTTTAAAAATGGCCGTACCAGTGTTCACGATGAGGACCACAGTGGTAGACCTAGCCTTGTGACTGATGAACTGGTGATGAAAATCAACGACAAAATTCGTGAACATCGTCGTTTCATGATTACGGAACTTTCGGAACATTTTCCCCAAATTTCATGGAGTTTGGTGCATGAAATTGTGGCGGAAAAGTTTGGTTACCACAAATTTTGTGCTAGGTGGATTCCGAAAATCCTAACGGAAGACCACAAAAAACAGAGACTGGCTGCAGCACTAACTTTCCTCGAAGATTATGACAAAAATGGTAACAAAGTTATCGATCGTATCGTAACTGGGGACGAGACTTGGGTGAAGCATGTCAATAGTGAAACAAAAAGGCAGTCGATGGAATGGGGACACGCAAATTCTCCCAAGAAACCAAGGAAGTGTTTGCAAACGCTGTCAGCAAGAAAGATCATGGCTACTGTGTTTTGGGACTCTGAAGGAGTGATTCTCGTTGATTTTCTTGAACGTGGCACAACAATTAACTCAGAGAGGTATTGTGAAACACTGAGAAAGTTAAGGCACGCAATACAAAACAAGCGTCGGGGAAAACTTAGTGCGAAGGTTTTGTTTTTTCACGACAACGCACGTCCACACACGGCCAATCGTACCCGAGAGCTCTTCGATGGTTTTGGATGGGAGGTGTTCGATCATCCACCATACAGCCCGGATTTGGCGCCGAGCGACTATCACCTCTTCCCAGCGATGAAGACATGGCTCGCTACACAATGCTTTGATACTGACGCCGAACTGCATGCCGGTGTAAACCAGTGGTTGAAATCGCAGGCGGCAGATTTCTACAGAGACGGTATTGAAAAACTTGTGCCACGGTATGATAAGTGCCTTAATTTGAATGGCGATTATGTAGAAAAATAGCTTAAGAGTGTACCTTTCAAATGTATATAATAAAATTTTGTTTTTTCATTTTGTAAATTTTTTATTTCAAAACGTCTGTTACTTTCTGGATAGCCCTCGTATTATGTTAATGCTAAATGGTCGTATAGTCTTATTAACATAATAAATTGGTTAGCGTTTTTTCAATGGAGATTTGTTCCATGGGTACTATATTATTGTTTCATCTTAGTTCACAGGAAACTTTTACTTTATACACTCCTCTCTCTTAAATTTATATACATGTGGTTTTTATTTCGTTATACTTTTGTTTTTAGATATTTATTTTGGGGATATAGGGATTTGGGTGTCTTTTATAAGAGCATGACATCTTCTTCAGGATGCTGCCCTCTTCTTCTTTCTTCAGTCTTCTTTTCTCCTGCCTTCTGGGACTGGTATCTTCTCCATCTTCTTCTTGATGCCATCAGGTTTCTTGGGATCTTCTCCATCTTCTTCTTTATTTCAGAAATACACAACCTGTATTGGTTGATCTTGGCTTATTTTAGGGTTTCTATTTTATTTATTCTCCCTCGTTGTGGGTTTGGTCATATTGTGTACTGCTTTGTTATTTACTATTTTACCTTCCTGGGTTATACCTTGAAAACCTTTGGTTATGAGACTGGTCTTGGATGACTCATCACTAGTAACTCCTTTTATTTTAACTTGTATTTTCTTTATAATAATGATTTCTTTCCACAGTTGCTATGAATTAATCTTTTTATATTAAACTTAATGCTTTCTTCCAAATTTAAACATTATAACTTCATTATTCTAATGATCAATTGCCATTCAATATTATGCTTATATCTGTCATGTTACAGATTGCTCCCCTCCAGAAGTAATTATTTCAGACATGTTTATGGATGAAATAATTTCTTATGATAATTTCATCATTTCTTATAATTCATTTTCTTCTCCATTTTTATATCGACTTTTTTATATTAGAGTTTTATTAATTTTATATATATGGTTACTTGTCTTACTACTGATCCTTTTCGGATAGTTAGTGTCTTCTGAGATATATTATAATTGTAATACATTTTCTTTCTATATCAACTTCGTGTTGTATCCTTGGGATATTAATTCCCTAACATTCCCTATCACGTGGGCTGGGGCAGATCAGAGGGGCACTGTACGCTACTTCTCTGCTGGCCATACACCACTTCTATAAATTGATTACAGAGGCATATCCATCCCTGCTCAAAAAAACATAATGCTGCTGGAATTATCTTCAGTCAGTCATCGAATAAATAAATAAAAAGTAGTCTCATTTTCGACTAATAAAAATATCTTTGGATTCTCCACTTCGTAGTCTCTCAGATTATCTCACATTTTCTATCTTAATAAATCTTCATAATCATTATTATACTCATTACATATATATTTTTTCAAAACTCTTAACTTGTCTGATATATTTAATTTAATTATGGTTGAAAATCTTTCTTTTAATAATTTTGGTTACTGTTTATAGTGTAACTCTCTTTCTTCTTCATCTGAATTCTCTTTATACTTTCTTCTGGTTATTCATAGTATTAGCATGGTCTTTATAAATAGTCTTTCGTATTCATTATTTGAATGGTCTTAATATATTATATTTAATTTTTTAACATTGTATCTTTACATTAGATATACAGGTTGTTATATTGATCATTTTATTTAAACATTTTGGTTCTTTCCTTTCTCTTAGAAAGTTATTAATCCGTCTTCGCATTCATTAGCATTAATTCATTTATATTATATTTCATGTGGTATTTCTTCTCTTTGCATTTCATATAGGTCTTATTATTATCATTGGTTCAAAATCATCTTCTCCATATGTTTGGTATGAGTTGTTCTTCTTTGCTCTTAATTAACTGTTTTCATTATCGTTTCATAGGTAATTAGTCTCTTTGCTTCCAAATTTTTTTTCTTCTCTGGCATATTACACTCTTTTTTGTTATTCTTCTCTACTCCTTCAAATGCTATTGTGAATATCTAGCATTTATTCTGGATTAACGTTAACTCTCTTTTCTGAATTAATCACTTTATTTTCTTCTCAATTCAATCATAATTGACACAGAATTATTTTTTGGAACTTGGTTAGTTTTAATGTAAAGTTCAAACTATTCTTTTTATTTAATTGAAAAATATTTCTCATACATCCTTGTAATATGTTGATCTTATCTTGTTTCAAAGTTCTGACGTTCTATCAACATTCAAATTCTGTTTAATTCATTTATTCCCAGAATTGTTTCATTCAGAATTGTTTATAGTACTGTGATCTTACTATTATTTCTGAATGTTTTGGTATTTCTCCAAATTCAAATTCTTCTTGATTATTTACCATAAAGTTTTCTCACAATTCAGTGGTAGTAAGCTGTGCTTACTTAATTTAAAATTTTTAAATTATGTTCAAAATTCTCTCTCTTTCTCTTTCTTCCATAAAGTTTTGTTCTAAATTATCAGGTTGTAGTAAGAAGTACTTACTCAATTTTAAATTTTTATAATTATATTTCAATTCAAAAGTCTTTCTTTTTCTTTCTTCCATAAAGTTTGTTCCAAAATTATTAGGTTGTAGTAAGATGTACTTGCATTATTTTCGAATTTTTTAAAATAAAAATTCTAAATTCCTTCTTTTTATAATTCTCCAGAATGTTCTTCTCAAAATATTAGGTTGTAAGATGTACTTACATTATTTCCGAATTTTTTAAAAATTATTAAATTAAAAAATTCTTCTTTTTTTAATTCTCCAGAATGTTCTTTTCAAAATATTAGGTTGTAAGATGTACTTACATTATTTTTGAATTTTTAAAAAATATTAAATTAAAAAATTCTTCTTCTTTTAATTCTCCAGAATGTTCTTCTCAAAATATTAGGTTGTAAGATGTACTTACATTATTTTTGAATTTAAAAAAATATAAATTCAAAATTCTAAAACTCACAACTCATTCTTCATAATATTTCTTCATAGAAGCTTGATTGTACACTCCTTTGATTTTTCCTGAAACGATTTCCTTCAACTCATATGTATTGTTATGCTTATCATTTACCACAACATATGGGCCAGTATATAGTAATAGTAGTTTTTTGGTTATGCCTTCTAAGGTGCTAGGCAGCTCTCTATTTTTTAGGAGGACTTTTTCACCCTCTTTATATGTTACGATTCGCCCTATTGCCTTCTGGTATTTGGCTTGCCGTTTTTCCTGATCTTCTGCTACCTTATTGTAAAACTTCAACTGGTTGAATTTCCTATTGTTGTTCGTTGGAAATTCAATGATTTGTTCAATGTCTCGGGGAGTCGGCTTCTCATACATGGCTGAGTACGGTGGAATTCCTATAGCTGGATGGTGAGCGTAATTTAGGAATGTTTCTGTCGCTGCTAGGTACTCTTGCCACTTTTTCTGTTGGTTGTGACAGTACGTGCGCAATATCCTACCCACTTCTCTTAGTACTCTCTCAGCCGGATTGCTACTTGGGTGGTAGACTGATGTCTTATATGTTTTGACCCCAAGTGCTAATAAAGTGTCTCGCCATCTCCTCCCCTTAAACTGTGTACCATGGTCGGTAATAATAGAAAATGGTCTACCGATCTCTGGGATATACAAATCAATAATCACCGCCAAAACCTTTGCTGTCGTTGCCCGATTAACCGGATATAGCTTTATATACTTGGTGTAGTGATCCATTATGATTACCAAGTATTTATATCTGTGCCGACCACCGCTACGGGGAAATGGCCCGCATATATCCAAAAACACTTTTTCCAGTTTTGCGTTGGAAGTTATCGGTATCATGATACCCTCTGTCTTTTCATTGTTTACTTTTGCACATTGGCAGATCTTACAGGACTTGATGTATGTTCTCACCTTGCGGTTGATATTCTTGATCTTACAATTTTCCTCTAGAGCTTGTATCACTTTTAACGCTCCCATGTGACCATACCTGACATGGTAATCGATGATGACCTCCTTTTCTATTTGGTGCGGGATTATCACCTTCCATGTCTCATCGTCCAATGCGGTTTTTATGAATAAAATTCCCTTGTTAAGGTGGTAATATTTAGAAATGGTTTCATCATTGGCTTCCAAACGACTCACAATGTTTTTCAGCTTAGGATCAGACTGCTGATGGATTCTGATGTTTATTAACAAAGCTTGTAAATCGGCTCTGGTCGTGAATATGTTATAAATTTTTACTAAGCTCTCCTTCTCTCCCTCGAAAGTCTGATCTTCCAGATTTATACGTGACAACACATCCGCTACCACGTTCTTCTTCCCTGGAATGTATTCCCATTTCAGGTCATATTCTTGTAGGGCGAGTACCCACCTAGCCAATCGGCCGTGACTCAATTTGCACCTACGAAGGAACGAGATGCATTTATGATCAGTTCGCACCGTGACTTGATATCCGAGAATGTACGTCCGGAACTTGCTGCATGCGAACACCACGCTCAACAATTCCTTTTCTGTCACACTGTAGTTCTTTTCGCACTGGTTCAGTGTGCGACTAGCGAAGCTTATTACCAGATGTTGTCCCTCCTCATCTTCCTGGTATAATGTTGTTCCTAAGCTTAGATCGCTAGCGTCACAGTTTAGAAAGAACGGTTTCTTAAAATCTGGGTGACGAAGTATCACACTCTCCAGAAATTTCTCTTTTATTAATCGGAAAGTAATATCTTGATCTTCACCCCAAGTCCATTTGTTTTTGGCAGATAACTGTGGTTGAAACTTGGCGGTCAACTCGGAATATCGGCTCTGAAACTTCCTGTAATAGTTACAGAGTCCGAGGAAAGATTGCAATTGTTTCCTGTTTCTTGGTTGCGGGAACCTCTGAATTGCCTCCACTTTTTCTGCTGATGGGGTAATACCTCGGTCGTCTAGGTTGAAACCTAAGAATTGTACCTCGCGCGCTATGAACTTGGATTTCTCCAACTTCAATGTTATGTTGTTCTGCGCTAGTTTGTTTAGTACAAACTCCACTCTGTAACAGTGCTCCTCCCAGGTTCCGGATGTAATTAGTAAATCGTCAACATAGACGGTGGTAAATTGGAGCGCTTCTGGTCCCAAAATCTGGTCCATGCATGCCACAAATATGGCGACAGAATTAACAAGTCCGAAGGGCAGTCTCTTGAACTGGTAATTGCGCCCTTCGAAAATGAACGCTACGTATTGGCGGCTTTGTGGATGCAGCTCTACCTGCCAATAACCACAGACCGTATCCCAGGTGCTAATAAATCTAGTACCATGAAAACGTTTTAAAATCTCTTCTATTTCACCGGGAGATGTTCTGTCATTCACAATTGTCTTGTTCAACTCACGCGCATCTAAACAGAGCCGGACTTGTCCATCTTTCTTCGGAACAGCAATAATTGGACTAGTGTAAGGTGATTGACTAATCTCAATTATGTCGTTTTCTATCATCTTGTTTATCTCTGTTCTCACGGCTTCTTTGAGCGACTGCGCTATTGGATATGACCTCCGGTTAAACTCTACGTTTTCTTTAAAACGAAGTTGGCACTGGTAGTTTTTTACCTTCCCTGGTTCATCAGAAAACACCGCCTTGTATTTCTCATATATAGCGATTAGACGATCAGCCAGATGTGTTGGTATTTTCTCGTCATCGCTTCCGCACTGGAAATTCCGTATTTCTTGGATCTTAACTGACCATAAATCCTCTCCTCCATGATTGTATATTATGGGTTTAGAAAGAGGGCTGTTTCTAATAACATTTATTTTACGAAGTTGTTGATGTATAGGGCTGGGAAGTATAGTTGTGCTTCCTACCAGATCTGCGGTCCATGTTACTCCGTCTGGGAAAAGTGATACTTTATTTAAATTGAGATCGATTACCGCCGAATATCTACGAAGAATATCGCAACCGACTAAGATGTCAAATGGTAATCCGGTGGCGATTAAAAATTCCATGTCTAAAGCTATATCACGGCTAACGACACTTAAGGAAACTTGTTTCCTAATGGTTTTATTCTGGCGGCCAGTTGCACCTACCAACACAATGTTGTTGACTGGTAACATTGGCAAAGTTTTACCACATGCACTCTGTATTCTCTCCAACTCATTGGAGTTTATTATTGAAATATTAGCTCCTGTGTCTATCATTATTTTAGCGGGAACTCCTTCCACCTCCGCTGTTATATAAATTATCTCATTATTACTGTTGCTGAGACTCTTCTCGTTCTCTTCCAAAAGTTCAGTTCGTATGTCTTTCAAATAATGGTTACTGATAATAGTGAAGTTTTTATCATTGTTTGCTGGTTGCAAATCATCCTTTTCTAACCCAGGAAGTATAAGCAGTAACGGGTCATCGTTGTTGATTACTGCCTCCTCTCGTTTAAAGTATTTTGTTCATTGTTTGAGTTATTATTGACCGAGGCATCGTTCGGAAAACTCTGGTTTGTCTCCTGACGTTCTGTACCCTGGTTGATGTTTAACGCCCTGTTCGGTTGTCTGCCAAGATCTTCCAGGCTGGTACTTCGTCTTTCCTGTTCGTATCTTGGGCCGTCTCGTTCCGCACTCCTCCATCTTCGGTCGGCGCCGTGGAAGCTGCTCCTCCTCGGTTGATAATATCTCCTGGGTCCGCGATCTTCTGCTCTTATAAAATTTACCCTAGGGCGCGACACTCGGTTATTACTATTGCTATTATTATTATTACTAATATTATTATTATAGTAATTTCGGTTAGGTGGGTTAGGTCTGTCACCATTATTGTTGGGATATGGATTTCTCTGACTGTATGGAACATTATTATTTTGTTGATAAAAGTGGTTTCGATTATTTGGGTAGGGGTTGTTATTTCTCACGCCGTTAAAATTTCCGTTAAACTGGTTATTACGTGGCTGGTTGTTAGGGCCGTCGTAATTACTGGGCTGGTTCCGGTTATTTGTATGGTTATTGCCGTTATTGGGGTAAGTAGTCGGCCTTGCTTCTGGTCTCTCATTTCTCTTCCTGCTCTGCCGATAATACTCTTCGTTCTCGTATCCCTCCAATAACTCGGTCATTCCCTGGATCGTCTTGATCTGACTACCTCTCCGGGCCCTGATAATGTCCTCATCATAGTGATAAGATATCTTATTCACTAAACATTCTTCTGGGATTGCTGGCTCAAGGTGTTTTGCCATACACACCTTCCCCAAGAAATATGCCGTCATACTGCTACCTAATTGTGACCTGTATCTTCCATTACAAATATTGTCACGGATCAAGTTCTGGGTGGTCTCAGACCAGTATTTTGTCTTAAACATTTTCCGGAACTGTTGGTAGTCGGATATTTCACTCCGGTTGGCCATCCACCAATTATCTGTAATGTCTCGGAAGGACTCGTCGAATATCTCCCTGCTATGGCTCCATTGGGTAATTTTATGCTTGGTCAAATATTCTTCTACCCTTGCCAGGAACTCCATCGGCTTGCGTTTGTACTGCCGGAAGTTGAGCCACTCTCGGCTTTCGTTGACGGGCAATCCGGTGAAATGAGTCGGTCTGTTTCTAATCGCTTCCATCTCCTCTCGGCTTTGTCGCACCTGACCGGTGATATTGGCCATGGTCTCTTGTATATCATTACATCGTTCTGTGACCTGGTTGCGTACTTTTCCGAATTCTTCTTGATTTTCCTTCCTCTGTTCTTCTACCTTCCTACGACTATGTTCTTCGATATTTGTGAACTTGATGTTCACCACTTCTTTAAACTCATTCACCTCCTTTTCGGTCTGGTTGCACTTTCCATCAATCTCTCGAATCTGTCGATTGACCATTATATTTTCTTCTTCCATCTTCTTATCCATCGCTTTTTTGTTAACCCTGATTTCCTTATTCATTTCTTCTCGCAACAATTCCATCCTTTCGTCCAGTTTGTCCAAATTCTCCTGATTTACCTCCCTTAACTCTTCTCTTAGAATTTGATTGTCTTCTCTCAATTCTTCCAATTTCTCCCCCATCTTCTCTTCCAACTTCCTGTTATCTTCTTTCAACTCCTCCTTCAATTGTCGGTTGTTTTTCTCTATCTTCTTCCTGGTTTCATCTATTTTCTGATTGGTATTTTCAATTTTATTAATCAACTCTTCTTTAGTCGCCTTGAATTCTTCCTTGAACGATTGGTTGTCTTCCTTCAATTCTTCCATGTTCTTGTTCATCCCAGTCAACTCTTCTTTTGTGGATTGATTATCCTTCTTCAATTCTTCTAATTTTTCTTCCATCTTCTTGCTGTTTTCTTCCATCTTCTTCGTCAGGGACTGATTGTCTTCCTTCAATTCTTCTAACTTCTTCCCCATCTCTTCTTCCAACTTCTTGCTGTTTTCTTCCATCTTCTTATTGGTTTCATCAATCTTCTTACCCAGGGACTGGTTGTCTTCCTTCAGCCCTTCCATGTTCTTGTTCACCCCACTTAATTCTTCTTTCAAGGACTGGTTATCACTCCCCATTTTCTTACTCATTTCCTTTATCATTCTCATCACATCTTGTATACTCCCCTCCTCCGTTCGTGTCGTCTTTTCCAATGGTTCCTTCTGGGCATTGACTTCCCCTGTTTGCGTGGGTATCTCCGGTTGTTCAGTTTGTTTGGATAACACCGGTGGCAATGAACTCTCCGCATCTACTGGCGTTGCCTCCTTATTGTCCATTTCCAACTCTATTTCTTTTTCGGCCTCCGCCGCCCGTTTCTTAGATGTCGCACGTCGTTGCATTTTCCCTTGTTGTTCTCTGGCTTTGTAGCTGTTGCCTAGCTCCAACTAGTGATTGGGCAGAATTTATTGGCCTTCCAATCGCTAATTAAAGCCCCTAAAGTTGTGCGCCAATTTGTAATAATTTAATAAATAAGATTGATGTGTGAATCTGTAAGTTGTAAGGTGTTTAATTGGTGTGGCTCTCGACGTCTTACTGGCCTGAAACACTTCCTTAAGTTTCCCAGCTGGTCCAGTCCCAATGGTAGCAAGACTGGTCGAGTAGCGTAAAGTTGATGAAGGAATATATATGTTCGGCTTCGCCGAAAGTTTCAAAACAAAATTTATTGTTTTGAAGGAAATTTAAAAAAAAATTATGTTTATAAAAAAAAATAATTAAAAAAAATTATTTTAATTTTATTAATTAATTAATTAGGATCAATTAATTAATATAGGGCTGTGAAGTTTTAAACAGTGTAATGCTCTTCTGAAAATTTTTATTAAAGTTTTAGTATATTTTAAATAAGCTATCACCACTCATAAGACTGTCTGTAAACCAATCGATACTTGTTTACCTTTTTATTTTTTAGGTTATCTTCACTTACGGGTGGTAAAGTTCTTGTAGATTATCAATTAGAATTATATTATTGGTAATTAGTATTATTGAAGAAATAAAGAACTATTAAGTATTGAAAAGTATTAATATTTTATTAAGTAATAGCAATATTGACTCTTATCGATTAGTATCGATTCTCAGGATATCGAAAAAAGTTACAAGTATATGATATTAAAAATTAAATAGGGTTCTTTAAACAGCCAGTTATTACCAAAGTCAGAGAAATCGGGCTAATATTTAAAAAGTATAACGTTACAATCAAATTAATAGTTATTAATAAACACAGACATTGAATAATAAATTGTAAATATAATAATTGTTTTCACCAAACAGCTGTGCTGAACAAAGAAGAAGGCACTGAGATCGTCAAAGCAAATGGCCGCCGTCAAGTTGATCAAAATATTGCTCGTTCCTGCTGCATTCCAAATAATGTATTTTGACGCAATATTCCTGTTCTTGTGTCTGCAAATCTCTTTTTATATGTTGTGTAGTGACTGGTGTAGTGATTCTGGGTTGTATTTAGTATGTCTGTGTAATTATAAGTCAAACACTTTCTCCGATTCCGTCACTAATTTGGTTTAATGTATTATACAGTTTTCTAGTGTTTTATGGTGTTTTTCGGAGTAGATTTATATTGTTCTGTGTTATGGAGTGTTACTTGATCGTTTCTGTTATAATATGATAGTTTCAGAAGTATTTTACAAGTCACTCGCGATTTCACAATAACTCACTATACACTCGCTTTGTATGACGATTATAGGTTAGGTTATCCACGTTATCAAAGGTATGTCATGTTAACCGTTCAACTACCAATAATTAACTAACTGTTTCCTTCAGTTTCAATTAAACTCTTAGCCCATATAATATTATCCTTAACATTGTTCAAAAATATTTTCACATCCTGTGTACATTTTACTATTTCACTATATGAATGCCTAAACTTTGGTTATTTGTCAATTTTATTCACTAGATTTGATTTAAATTAATCTTTCAGTTCATTCTGGTTATTTTCAGATTAAATAATGCCATTTTATAGTGTTTTCTGTCCAAAAAATAGTAATTTTACTTTCAGTTTGGTATACAAACTGTTTGGAAGTCAAAACATTAAAATTTACTTCCTGTCATTATATAAATTCAGCCATTTTATCAGTTATATTTAATATTAATAATTCTATATTGTATTAAAAGGTTCCTATTCCCTTATTTTCTGGTAATTAATTGAATTAGTTGTATTCTGAAACATTATTCTGAAATATATGACTCCCATGTCTAAATTTCTGAGTTTAGTCATTTTTATTTTTATTCATAATTCTGAATATAATTTATTAAAATCTCTCTAAATGGTATGTGTAATTATATGGCATGATCTCAAGTTTATTTTGTCTAAACCCCTTTTGTTTATTTGCATTTAATTGAGCAATTTCTCTGTTTTGATGAAGTTTGGTTTCCATTCTTTTGGCCTATGATTTTTTAAACAATTTTTCTTACAAAACAATTTACAAACAATATATGATGTGTGATACCCTCTCTGACTTTTACAAATAGTATTATAAATTAAACATGTTTTTAAATTACACAAAAACAATTAGTATTGGTTACAATACAAACAATAGTTAAAACAAATAAAGAATATTTTTTTTTTAAATAAATGGTTGTCTTCAAGTCAGACATTTTGCAACACAATCCTTATTTCTAAACATGGAAATATGGCTTACAAAAAAGGTTTTTTTACTAACTAACATCTTAATTACTCTCTACTATTTACAAGTGGTAACTATTTTTATAGTTCTGATGTTAGTTGTTTCGGACCCAAACAAATGGCCTTATATCTAATACATTTTTAAACATTCTTGTACTATATACATAAAAAACCTTATATTTATATTCTTATTTCTAACTATTATTATAAGTAGGATTCTACAGTTTTTATACCGTCTTTTACATTGTCTTTGGGGAATTGTACCCTGTCATTAACAAATAAATAGTATTAATTGTTCAAAAGGTATTATGAACTCTGTTTTTCTTTTTTCATGTAAAACAAAATGTTATTTTAAACAGATTCATGTCTTATGAACAACATATTGTCACAGTACATATTTTAAGTCATTGAAAAATGCATATTTCATTGCATCCAATGTTTGTGATTGCCAAGAATGAAACACAAGGTTCATTTTTTATAATACCCAAAACTATCACTGGTTCACTTTGCACTTATATATTATGTTAATGCTAAATGGTCGTATAGTCTTATTAACATAATAAATTGGTTAGCGTTTTTTCAATGGAGATTTGTTCCATGGGTACTATATTATTGTTTCATCTTAGTTCACAGGAAACTTTTACTTTATACACTCCTCTCTCTTAAATTTATATACATGTGGTTTTTATTTCGTTATACTTTTGTTTTTAGATATTTATTTTGGGGATATAGGGATTTGGGTGTCTTTTATAAGAGCATGACATCTTCTTCAGGATGCTGCCCTCTTCTTCTTTCTTCAGTCTTCTTTTCTCCTGCCTTCTGGGACTGGTATCTTCTCCATCTTCTTCTTGTTGCCATCAGGTTTCTTGGGATCTTCTCCATCTTCTTCTTTATTTCAGAAATACACAACCTGTATTGGTTGATCTTGGCTTATTTTAGGGTTTCTATTTTATTTATTCTCCCTCGTTGTGGGTTTGGTCATATTGTGTACTGCTTTGTTATTTACTATTTTACCTTCCTGGGTTATACCTTGAAAACCTTTGGTTATGAGACTGGTCTTGGATGACTCATCACTAGTAACTCCTTTTATTTTAACTTGTATTTTCTTTATAATAATGATTTCTTTCCACAGTTGCTATGAATTAATCTTTTTATATTAAACTTAATGCTTTCTTCCAAATTTAAACATTATAACTTCATTATTCTAATGATCAATTGCCATTCAATATTATGCTTATATCTATCATGTTACAACATGAACATTAGATGGGCAAACGAGAACTTACTTACGAGAGGAGAGCGAAGGAAACAGAAACATGATGCTAAGGGTAAGTGGACCAAATATGAGGTAGGTCAGTTAGTGTTAGTAAAAAGGCATAATTTGTCCAGTGCTCAAGATAGAGAAATAAAGAATTTTTTCTTGTTGTATGAAGGACCGTACGAAATCATAGAAATAAAAATGCAGAATGCGTATGTGTTGAGGAACCCAGCGACGCAGGAAATAGTAGGTACTCAAAATGCGACGAATTTAAAATTATATCGGTCACTTTAATTATGTTTATAAATAAGATTTCAAATATTGTTGTATGATTACAGAAGGGATCCTCCCCCATTTTCGGGCGGTCACGATCTTACCAGTCCTGGCCGTGGAATTCGGAACTCGGAGGCGGGCCATGGTTGGCGGATCTTCCTTCAGGCGGTGAAAACAACGATGGTCCGGCTCCACCAAAATTGGTTAAAAGTAGAAAAATAACTACACAATTGAACGGGGAGGGGGACCCCAAAGGGTACGTGACACAAATTATCATTAATACACTCCAGGTGCAGCAGTCTTGGTGTACCTGTCACGTGCCTGCACTGCCTTAGAGTGTTGTACATAATGGAGGCTGCACCTAAATAAAAGGCAGTACGTGCAAATTTAACAAATTTTTCAGGTCAATGGCAAAACTGAAAATTTGAGCCATTGACAATAGTTTCTGTTTAGTCCGAAAAGACGAATTTTTGAGCAAGGGGGTTAGGGACGGGTAGACGGCGGGGTGGAAGAAAAAGGGGAATGGTAAGTAATGGGTGTTTGTGGACGTAAATTCACGAAGTAGATCTGCGCGTCCCTATCCTCTTTGCATAAAAAAACCCGACTTTTCAGGGCGATTACTGCCTTACTACCACTTATCTTAAGAATGTTAGTCAGCCTCCAATGTAAATATAAAAAATTTTTGAAAAAAAAAATATATATATCCCAAAATATTTTGGATGTTTATAATTTTAAATTGAAATAAATTTTAGAATTAAGTGACCAAATATAATTGTCAAGTTTTAGTATCAGTGAGCATGGGAACGTTTTAAAAGATGTGTAATAAAGTAAGAACTTGTTATCAATACAAGAAGTGGGGATAATTTTGGGGGGGTAGATTGGTGCTCAAAGAAGTGACATAACAGTGTAGTGTGGAACTGCAATGGTAGGAGGTTGTAAATTTTGTATTTAATATTTTATGTTAATGAAGGTTAAGCTTACATATAAAGGAGGTTAAAACACCATCCAAACTAATAATGTCATTTAAGTATAAATTGTTAATTTTAGTTTACAAAAGATATTTTACTTGTGATTCCCCAACTTTTCAGGCGGTCACGGCCTCACCGAACCCTGACCGTGGAATTGGTTTAGCTTTAACAGCTATGGTTGGGGCACATTACGTTACGCGCTGCCTTAACTGGCCATAGCTGTTATCGTTGTCAAGGTGAACTTTGAAATTGACAGGGGGGAAATAAGGGGAATCACCAAACTAGGGAACAGCGGCTACCACTCTGCCCGCATGGGGGTAGCAAGGCCAGGTGGTAGACCCGTTTAAGGGCGTTTAATTATAAGCAAGAATATGTTGATATTCAAACGTTAAAATGTAACTGCCGAAGCAAAGACACGGAGAGGTCAAACTACTCCAAAATATGCAGTCTTTGTGGAAGCGAAAAGGCGCTACAGTCTTACATAACTTGCAATAGAGTGTGTGGATGGGGGGTGGCTCAGAGGAGCCACGAATTTAAATTTTATAACATAAAAAATTGCTAACTCAAACTTTGATCCAATAAAAATGCTTGTGTTCTGTTTAAATAACTAGATGCTCATACATTCACTATAAGGTGTTCATTCTAGGTTTTAAATGTAATATTTTATTGTAGAAGGTTAGATATAAGGGTTGATAGAAAGGATGTGTTTTATATAATTTGTGTATTTTTCCTTAAACTAAGAAAATAGAAAACCGACTGGCAGGCGGTTAACATAAAGTATCAGAATCAGAAAAAGGGGAAACAAGGAGGTTAGAAGTAAGTATTGATAAATATATATATTTCATGTAATTTGTTCAATTTTGAGATGTGTTTTCATTGTGTTAGGAATGTCAGCTGATCAGCAATAAAATGTCACTGATATTGGTTGTAAATTTTCCAGGTCATTAATGTTTAATGCAATGTTTCAATGTATTACAGATGCTATTTAAAGTGAGAAATAAAGTAATAATTTGTGAAAGTTAATAAAAGATAGTTTTTGGGGTGATGAATATTTTGTGGGACATATAGATCAGTCCAAGTTGAATTTAAAGTTGAAATAGTAGAGATGAAAATAATGTAATGTTGTTGTAAGATAATGTAATAGAGTTTTGAGAAGTATTGGTGTTGACACAGTAGTTGTGGAGAATATATGTAGAGTTTTGAGTGATATATTGTTATTTATAAATGATGTTATTTTGTTGTAGTTGAAGTAAGGAAATAAGATTGAGATTTTGGGGATGGCAATTTTGTAGTAGGGGGTAGTGTAATGTAGGAGTCCGCAACAACAGAAAGGTTGGAACGGGAAGGGACCGATTTAGTGGGAAGGGGTCGCCTTAGGTAGAATCCAGGGATCAAATAAGGGAATTGAGCTTTTTTGGGGGGGGGAACACGTATCCCAAGTACAAAGGGTTAGAGAGTATTTTTTTATATATATCGAGAGAAGGTGGCGAATTGAGTTTAATGATAAGTTGCGGTTAGAGAGTGTCTTGATTGGTAGATGTTTTTGATAGAGATGGGTGTCATGTTAGTTAAAGTTGATGAGTATTAGAGTCAGAGGGGTAGAGATTATAGATGTATACAGATCAAGTAGAAAATTAAATTGTTATAAGTATTTAAATCACCCACAGTAATGTAGAATGAGATTGTTAAATGAAGAAAGTTATAGTTGAAGGTATAAAATTTTTTAATTAAAACCAGTGACAATATTTTGATAGAATGTGTAAATGTAAAGTTGTCAAGTTTATTTTGAATAATTTAAAGGTCAATTTGATTATTGTTTATAATGATGTTTTGTTAGTTTTAAATGTTTTGTTTTATTATGTTTTGTGTTTCAAGTTAGATTGTTACAGATGTTAAATGTATTTTCAGATAGAACTGGTACATAACGTATGTGGGTCAAGGTTTTGAACTTGACCTAGTTTTAATCAGCTGACAGCAGGGTCATATACATACTAAGCTTGTTCAGTAAGGAAGTCAATTCAACTTTGGTTTTTGATCAATTTAAACAAATTGTAAATAATTTCTATATGTAAAGGAAACATTTTAATAAATTTAAATTTTTTTTCTTTGAATTTTAAAATTTTTTGGAAAATATTTTTTTGAAAAAAAAAAAAAAAATGATTTTTCGCCTGCCAGCTAATGGATATTTTAAACTTTATTTTATTTTTGGTGTACTGACCATGTTATTGTTATTGAATTATTTTGTTGAATTGTATTGTTAGACTCTAGGTAGTAACATGTTAGGTTAAGGATGTTCTTAATTATAAGAAATGTTTAAATCAATTTATTTTAAATAATAACAGAAACCAGTGAAGAGAATAATTTAAAATTTATACAAAATTTATGAATTGATTTTACATGAAAACAACCAATGGGTTGTAATTTAAATAAATTTTAAAGAATTTTTCAATTTTATAATATGTAATGTCAGTACGTAATGTGAGTGTGTGTGAGCCCAGTACCTGCTAAAGGCAGCCCAGCTTGCATACAAGGGGAAACATATCGGTGGAGGATCTGGCATAATCTAAGCCAGGGATTGAGGATTTTTGGGGGTAGCATGTTAGAAGGCGAGGTACGCTGTGTGGCGTGTCTGTTCGATTTTTCGGTGTTGGGATCTCTTACGGAGAAGTCCAGTGATCTCGTTCAGATGCGTCCATGGTCGCCGAGCCAGGGGGGTCGTGTACCCATGAAGTATAAGAACAAGGGGGTTGTTGGCACCAGTTCCTCACCGGTCCTCTTCGGGGTTTATCAATGAGATTTCTTCCGTTCTGGACAGAATAATTCTCATTGGGGGGGTATTGTAACGTGTCAAAAATATGGGGTATTTCATTTTATTTCATTTCAGGATTTTTATAAAAAATATTGTGAAAGCTTTATTTTCCAGCAAACCAGAACACGTGGCAAGTAGAACAGTGTAACAAAGCAGCGACGCAATATTCCGTTGTGAAATTAGTACCGAGGTATGCACCACCCTCTATTTCTCAGAACTCTGCTTGTGTGTGGTCATGTGCTTGTACGCAACGACTCAAGTATGCGCGCTGTTGGGACGCCAAGAAAACCAACAGACACTGTAAAAAATGGTGCAGAAACGAAGTTGGGTGAGACCAACCAGCCGACCTGCAGGAAACGTAGCTAAGGACCGCCTCCTTTTTGTGACATCAAGCCAGCAGTGCCTAGAGATCGTCAACACACATTACTGATACAACCACCATGTATCATGAATAGAGTCGATAAACTACAGCAACTTAACTGTGAACGACGACTGGAATATTATTATAAAAAATGTTAAGGGTTGAATAAATTTTGTGTGTGTTTGTGTGCGTGCAAAATTGCAGGCTGGGCAGTCTTTGTGTGTGTGTGTGTGTGTGTGTGTGTGTGTGTGTGTGTGTGAGTATATAAAATAAGGTAAGCGTTAGTATAAGTTAGAATAGTAGTGGTGATCCTGTAACTCAAGCAAAGAATCAATTCTTACGAAAACATTTCATATGCAGTAAAGTTTGTAAAAAATTTCAAATAATGCTAAACTAAATTAAATTATCAATTCTCTTCATAAAGATGTGTAGAGTTAGTTATTTCGATAACCTTAACACAGGTTTGCATCTGACGTACATGTGATCGAATCCTGGACCCGAATAGAAGCTTTGCAGGTAGGTGGAAATTGTGTTTTTGTATTTTATACATGTTAAAATGGATAAGCATATAACAATTTGTTAAACATTTTGTGAGTGCAGTGGTTAATATTCGTAAGACCTATGAAGACAGTGAAGTGTCTGTAAGTGAGCCTGTGATTAAGAGACAGTGTGTTGAACAATTAAGTAATAGGAGCAACCATGTGGCCGCTTTGGAAGTATGTGATATGATTGTGTACAATATTAATGAAAGATTTCAATTTTCAGATCATTTATGTGTTACCAAATTGTTTTTAGTTGAAAAGTTCCCACAGTACTGTGTTGAGTTTCCGGAAAATGATTTTCAGACTACAATTAAATTTTATCCCACAATAAATGGTCCGAAACTGAGAACCGAACTAGAAATGTTATACAGTCATGAAGATTTACATATTGCTTCTGGTGCAACACCCTTATTACAGTTTTTCCTTGATAATAACATGTTTCGTACCTTCTCAGGTGTGTGACTATTTTAAAGATAATTGTTACCATACCGATGACAACTGTTGAAAGTGAAAGGTGCTTTTCTACATTGAAAAGAATAAAAACATTTTTAAGAAATTCCATGGGCACTGATAGACTGAATGCATTGGCTATCCTATCCACAGAAAAAAAAAGATTAATGGAATTCAAGATTTCAACAAAAAAGTGATAGACGAATTCGCTACATCTAAAAACAGGAGAATGGAATTGTTATACAAAAAGTGAAATACCAGGTAAGACATTCTATATTTTTTTACCTAAGTACTAATTACTGCGAATGGTGGCCCACCTTAGATCCTCCCCACTGTGTGCCCCTCCCATTTCATTACTCACGAGCCGCCACTGATTGTAACGGGGCAAATAAAACAGAGGGTTTTAATTCATAATAATTGTAACAATCTGTAGTAACAAACGCTGAGCAACATTTTTGATCACAAAAGCTTGACTTTTAGGAACACCCAGTAGTCAGTTCTGTACCAGGCCGGGCAAGGTACAAAAACAATTATAACTTTGGAATGTGTAAGGGCGCGCGTGTGCCGCCCTTAGCGACGTAAAAGTAACGCACAGGATTTCCTTACCGCCTTATACGAGATGACGAGAAAGGCACAAGACGTTCACCAGCCAATCAGCGAACGCAAAACGGGCAAGGTGCGCTAGCAGACCACGAAATGGAAAAAAGCAGCACGTCCGATAGCCATGTTGGACACCCGGCAGTCGACAAAAGATCGCGCAACCGCGCAGTTGTTGTGTAAATAGGACTCGAGCAAAACTTAAAAAGTCGGCCGACAAATAAAAAAGTGAATTCAATGTAAAACAATCGAAAAGAATGTAAAAGTGCATCAGTAACAATAGTTCTACAAACGTAACCATTCAAAACTTATTTTCAGAGTGACAAATAAAAAGTGAATCAACAATAGTGATGAAACCACGTGGAGATAACTACAAACCAGTGCTTTCATTACACTTACGCTCTCATACCTCTAAAGATTGCATTCTAATAACCCCCTTTTTATTTTTATAGAGCTCTCTGAACAAATTTATCTTATTGATCACCCGTTTTCAATGGTAAATGCTGTGTAAGTTAGTTTATTATTTTAAGTACTCATCCCTGTTTGTAGTTATCTCCACGTGGTTTCATCACTATTGTTGATTCACTTTTTATTTGTCACTCTGAAAATAAGTTTTGAACGGTTACGTTTGTAGAACTATTGTTACTGATGCACTTTTACATTCTTTTCGATTGTTTTACATTGAATTCACTTTTTTATTTGTCGGCCGACTTTTTAAGTTTTGCTCGAGTCCTATTTACACAACAACTGCGCGGTTGCGCGATCTTTTGTCGACTGCCTGGTGTCCAACATGGCTATCGGACGTGCTGGTTTTTTCCACCTTGTGGTCTGCTAGCGCACCTTGCCCGTTTTGCGTTCGCTGATTGGCTGGTGAACGTCTTGTGCCTTTCTCGTCATCTCGTATAAGGCGGTAAGGAAATCCTGTGCGTTACTTTTACGTCGCTAAGGGCGGCACACACGCGCCCTTACACATTCCAAAGTTATAATTGTTTTTGTACCTTGCCCGGCCTGGTACAGAACTGACTACTGGGTGTTCCCAAAAGTCAAGCTTTTGTGATCAAAAATGTTGCTCAGCGTTTGTTACTACAGATTGTTACAATTATTATGAATTAAAACCCTCTGTTTTATTTGCCCCGTTACAATCAGTGGCGGCTCGTGAGTAATGAAATGGGAGGGGCACACAGTGGGGAGGATCTAAGGTGGGCCACCATTCGCGGTAATTAGTACTTAGGTAAAAAATTATAGAATGTCTTACCTGGTATTTCACTTTTTGTATAACAATTCCATTCTCCTGTTTTTAGATGTAGCGAATTCGTCTATCACTTTTTTGTTGAAATCTTGAATTCCATTAATCTTTTTTTTTCTGTGGATAGGATAGCCAATGCATTCAGTCTATCAGTGCCCATGGAATTTCTTAAAAATGTTTTTATTCTTTTCAATGTAGAAAAGCACCTTTCACTTTCAACAGTTGTCATCGGTATGGTAACAATTATCTTTAAAATAGTCACACACTCTGAGAAGGTACGAAACATGTTATTATCAAGGAAAAACTGTAATAAGGGTGTTGCACCAGAAGCAATATGTAAATCTTCATGACTGTATAACATTTCTAGTTCGGTCCTCAGTTTCGGACCATTTATTGTGGGATAAAATTTAATTGTAGTCTGAAAATCATTTTCCGGAAACTCAACACAGTACTGTGGGAACTTTTCAACTAAAAACAATTTGGTAACACATAAATGATCTGAAAATTGAAATCTTTCATTAATATTGTACACAATCATATCACATACTTCCAAAGCGGCCACATGGTTGCTCCTATTACTTAATTGTTCAACACACTGTCTCTTAATCACAGGCTCACTTACAGACACTTCACTGTCTTCATAGGTCTTACGAATATTAACCACTGCACTCACAAAATGTTTAACAAATTGTTATATGCTTATCCATTTTAACATGTATAAAATACAAAAACACAATTTCCACCTACCTGCAAAGCTTCTATTCGGGTCCAGGATTCGATCACATGTACGTCAGATGCAAACCTGTGTTAAGGTTATCGAAATAACTAACTCTACACATCTTTATGAAGAGAATTGATAATTTAATTTAGTTTAGCATTATTTGAAATTTTTTACAAACTTTACTGCATATGAAATGTTTTCGTAAGAATTGATTCTTTGCTTGAGTTACAGGATCACCACTACTATTCTAACTTATACTAACGCTTACCTTATTTTATATACTCACACACACACACACACACACACACACACACACACACACACAAAGACTGCCCAGCCTGCAATTTTGCACGCACACAAACACACACAAAATTTATTCAACCCTTAACATTTTTTATAATAATATTCCAGTCGTCGTTCACAGTTAAGTTGCTGTAGTTTATCGACTCTATTCATGATACATGGTGGTTGTATCAGTAATGTGTGTTGACGATCTCTAGGCACTGCTGGCTTGATGTCACAAAAAGGAGGCGGTCCTTAGCTACGTTTCCTGCAGGTCGGCTGGTTGGTCTCACCCAACTTCGTTTCTGCACCATTTTTTACAGTGTCTGTTGGTTTTCTTGGCGTCCCAACAGCGCGCATACTTGAGTCGTTGCGTACAAGCACATGACCACACACAAGCAGAGTTCTGAGAAATAGAGGGTGGTGCATACCTCGGTACTAATTTCACAACGGAATATTGCGTCGCTGCTTTGTTACACTGTTCTACTTGCCACGTGTTCTGGTTTGCTGGAAAATAAAGCTTTCACAATATTTTTTATAAAAATCCTGAAATGAAATAAAATGAAATACCCCATATTTTTGACACGTTACAATACCCCCCCAATGAGAATTATTCTGTCCAGAACGGAAGAAATCTCATTGATAAACCCCGAAGAGGACCGGTGAGGAACTGGTGCCAACAACCCCCTTGTTCTTATACTTCATGGGTACACGACCCCCCTGGCTCGGCGACCATGGACGCATCTGAACGAGATCACTGGACTTCTCCGTAAGAGATCCCAACACCGAAAAATCGAACAGACACGCCACACAGCGTACCTCGCCTTCTAACATGCTACCCCCAAAAATCCTCAATCCCTGGCTTAGATTATGCCAGATCCTCCACCGATATGTTTCCCCTTGTATGCAAGCTGGGCTGCCTTTAGCAGGTACTGGGCTCACACACACTCACATTACGTACTGACATTACATATTATAAAATTGAAAAATTCTTTAAAATTTATTTAAATTACAACCCATTGGTTGTTTTCATGTAAAATCAATTCATAAATTTTGTATAAATTTTAAATTATTCTCTTCACTGGTTTCTGTTATTATTTAAAATAAATTGATTTAAACATTTCTTATAATTAAGAACATCCTTAACCTAACATGTTACTACCTAGAGTCTAACAATACAATTCAACAAAATAATTCAATAACAATAACATGGTCAGTACACCAAAAATAAAATAAAGTTTAAAATATCCATTAGCTGGCAGGCGAAAAATCATTTTTTTTTTTTTTTTTTTTCAAAAAAATATTTTCCAAAAAATTTTAAAATTCAAAGAAAAAAATTTAAATTTATTAAAATGTTTCCTTTACATATAGAAATTATTTACAATTTGTTTAAATTGATCAAAAATCAAAGTTGAATTGACTTCCTTACTGAACAAGCTTAGTATGTATATGACCCTGCTGTCAGCTGATTAAAACTAGGTCAAGTTCAACACCTTGACCCACATACGTTATGTACCAGTTCTATCTGAAAATACATTTAACATCTGTAACAATCTAACTTGAAACACAAAACATAATAAAACAAAACATTTAAAACTAACAAAACATCATTATAAACAATAATCAAATTGACCTTTAAATTATTCAAAATAAACTTGACAACTTTACATTTACACATTCTATCAAAATATTGTCACTGGTTTTAATTAAAAAATTTTATACCTTCAACTACAACTTTCTTCATTTAACAATCTCATTCTACATTACTGTGGGTGATTTAAATACTTATAACAATTTAATTTACTACTTGATCTGTATACATCTATAATCTCTACCCCTCTGACTCTAATACTCATCAACTTTAACTAACATGACACCCATCTCTATCAAAAACATCTACCAATCAAGACACTCTCTAACCCCAACTTATCATTAAACTCAATTCGCCACCTTCTCTCGATATATATAAAAAAATACTCTCTAACCCTTTGTACTTGGGATACGTGTTCCCCCCCCCCCCAAAAAGCTCAATTCCCTTATTTGATCCCTGGATTCTACCTAAGGCGACCCCTTCCCACTAAATCGGTCCCTTCCCGTTCCAACCTTTCTGTTGTTGCGGACTCCTACATTACACTACCCCCTACTACAAAATTGCCATCCCCAAAATCTCAATCTTATTTCCTTACTTCAACTACAACAAAATAACATCATTTATAAATAACAATATATCACTCAAAACTCTACATATATTCTCCACAACTACTATGTCAACACCAATACTTCTCAAAACTCTATTACATTATCTTACAACAACATTACATTATTTTCATCTCTACTATTTCAACTTTAAATTCAACTTGGACTGATCTATATGTCCCACAAAATATTCATCACCCCAAAAACTATCTTTTATTAACTTTCACAAATTATTACTTTATTTCTCACTTTAAATAGCATCTGTAATACATTGAAACATTGCATTAAACATTAATGACCTGGAAAATTTACAACCAATATCAGTGACATTTTATTGCTGATCAGCTGACATTCCTAACACAATGAAAACACATCTCAAAATTGAACAAATTACATGAAATATATATATTTATCAATACTTACTTCTAACCTCCTTGTTTCCCCTTTTTCTGATTCTGATACTTTATGTTAACCGCCTGCCAGTCGGTTTTCTATTTTCTTAGTTTAAGGAAAAATACACAAATTATATAAAACACATCCTTTCTATCAACCCTTATATCTAACCTTCTACAATAAAATATTACATTTAAAACCTAGAATGAACACCTTATAGTGAATGTATGAGCATCTAGTTATTTAAACAGAACACAAGCATTTTTATTGGATCAAAGTTTGAGTTAGCAATTTTTTATGTTATAAAATTTAAATTCGTGGCTCCTCTGAGCCACCCCCCATCCACACACTCTATTGCAAGTTATGTAAGACTGTAGCGCCTTTTCGCTTCCACAAAGACTGCATATTTTGGAGTAGTTTGACCTCTCCGTGTCTTTGCTTCGGCAGTTACATTTTAACGTTTGAATATCAACATATTCTTGCTTATAATTAAACGCCCTTAAACGGGTCTACCACCTGGCCTTGCTGCCCCCATGCGGGCAGAGTGGTAGCCGCTGTTCCCTAGTTTGGTGATTCCCCTTATTTCCCCCCTGTCAATTTCAAAGTTCACCTTGACAACGATAACAGCTATGGCCAGTTAAGGCAGCGCGTAACGTAATGTGCCCCAACCATAGCTGTTAAAGCTAAACCAATTCCACGGTCAGGGTTCGGTGAGGCCGTGACCGCCCGAAAAGTTGGGGAATCACAAGTAAAATATCTTTTGTAAACTAAAATTAACAATTTATACTTAAATGACATTATTAGTTTGGATGGTGTTTTAACCTCCTTTATATGTAAGCTTAACCTTCATTAACATAAAATATTAAATACAAAATTTACAACCTCCTACCATTGCAGTTCCACACTACACTGTTATGTCACTTCTTTGAGCACCAATCTACCCCCCCAAAATTATCCCCACTTCTTGTATTGATAACAAGTTCTTACTTTATTACACATCTTTTAAAACGTTCCCATGCTCACTGATACTAAAACTTGACAATTATATTTGGTCACATAATTCTAAAATTTATTTCAATTTAAAATTATAAACATCCAAAATATTTTGGGATATATATATATTTTTTTTTTTCAAAAATTTTTTATATTTACATTGGAGGCTGACTAACATTCTTAAGATAAGTGGTAGTAAGGCAGTAATCGCCCTGAAAAGTCGGGTTTTTTGATGCAAAGAGGATAGGGACGCGCAGATCTACTTCGTGAATTTACGTCCACAAACACCCATTACTTACCATTCCCCTTTTTCTTCCACCCCACCGTCTACCCGTCCCTAACCCCCTTGCTCAAAAATTCGTCTTTTCGGACTAAACAGAAACTATTGTCAATGGCTCAAATTTTCAGTTTTGCCATTGACCTGAAAAATTTGTTAAATTTGCACGTACTGCCTTTTATTTAGGTGCAGCCTCCATTATGTACAACACTCTAAGGCAGTGCAGGCACGTGACAGGTACACCAAGACTGCTGCACCTGGAGTGTATTAATGATAATTTGTGTCACGTACCCTTTGGGGTCCCCCTCCCCGTTTAATTGTGTAGTTATTTTTCTACTTTTAACCAATTTTGGTGGAGCCGGACCATCGTTGTTTTCACTGCCCGAAGGAAGATCCGCCAACCATGGCCCGTCTCCGAGTTCCGAATTCCACGGCCAGGACTGGTAAGATCGTGACCACCCGAAAATGGGGGAGGATCCCTTCTGTAATCATACAACAATATTTGAAATCTTATTTATAAACATAATTAAAGTGACCGATATAATTTTAAATTCGTCGCATTTTGAGTACCTACTATTTCCTGCGTCGCTGGGTTCCTCAACACATACGCATTCTGCATTTTTATTTCTATGATTTCGTACGGTCCTTCATACAACAAGAAAAAATTCTTTATTTCTCTATCTTGAGCACTGGACAAATTATGCCTTTTTACTAACACTAACTGACCTACCTCATATTTGGTCCACTTACCCTTAGCATCATGTTTCTGTTTCCTTCGCTCTCCTCTCGTAAGTAAGTTCTCGTTTGCCCATCTAATTTTCATGTTTCTGTCCAAAACTTGACCTTCTGGTGGGTATTCGAAAAGTTGCTCCAATATCCTGGGCGGCCTTGTTCCCCGGATCAACTCATGCGGTGTAAATCCTGTGGATTCATGGGTGGTACAATTCAGCCACTCCTCTACTTTCTTCACGTAGGATGGCCATTCTGTGTGTTTGGCGTGACAGTACGCCCGAAATATCCTACCAATTTCTCTCATCACCCGTTCTGCTTGGTTCGACTGAGGATGATACACTGCCGTATGCTTGGGTATGATGCCTTCCCATCCAAGCGTCTGCCGCCATTTGCCGCTTATAAACTGTGGTCCGTGGTCAGATAATATAATTTTCAGTTTTCCAACATTAATCATGTAGTCTCTTACTATTTTTTCACTGAGTACCTTACTCGTTGCTCTTTTAATGCTATACAATTTCACAAATTTGGAAAAAGTGTCTAGAACTACAAATACATACAATACACCCCCTCTACCTCTGGGTAATGGTCCATACAAATCAACCGCAACTAGATCAAACGGTCTCTCAACTTTTATGTAATTCATCTCCCCTTCTACTTTATAATTCACTACTTTCGATTTCTGACATAAATCACACACTCTCAACACTCTTCTAACTCTCTTCTCCATATTCTTAAATATACATGATTCTTTCAAAACATTTGCACATTTTCTCGCCCCAAAATGACCATACCTTCTATGACAATCCCAAACAATTTTATCTATTAACCCCTCGGGTATAACTAACCTCCAATCACGCTCCCCACTATCTACTTTTTTAAACAAAATACCTTGATATACTTGAAATCGCTCATTATATTCAGATCCCTCTACCTCCGTTTCTAAACTAACAATTACTTTACCCAGTTTACTATCAGATCTTTGCATATTTTTAATATCACTTAATTCTTCACCAAAAATTCTATCTTCTCTAGTTAATCTAAAAATTTCTATTTCTTTAAGATCCCTACCAGTTTTGTTTTCTATGAAATCTACTCTAGAAAGTGTGTCAGGTACCTTATTATCTGACCCCTTTATATACTCCCATGAAAAATTATATTCTTGTAAAGCTAATACCCACCTGGTCAGACGACTGTGTGTTAGCTTACATGAATTGAGGAACGATAATGCCTTGTGGTCCGTTCGGATTATTGTTGTATTGCCGAGGATGTATGTCCGGAATTTACCCACGGCGAACACAATACTCAAAAGTTCTTTTTCTGTCGTCGTATAATTTTTCTCGGCCGACAGCAGCGATCTACTGGCGAAGGCGATCGTTAGATGTTCCTTGTTGCAGCCCTCCTGGTAGAGCTCTGCCCCTAGCGCTACATTGCTGGCGTCGGTCTGTAAATAAAAGGTTTTATTAAAATCGGGATGATTCATCATAATCATATGGCTAAACTTTCTCTTAATTTCGTCGAATGCCGCACGTTCCGTTTCTCCCCATCTCCACTGTTTATTCTTCTGCAGTACAGCACTTAGTTTGGATGTGGTGTGTGCATAGTTCTCCTGGAATTTCCTGTAAAAATTGCATAGGCCTAAGAAACTTTGTAATTGCTTAATGTTCTTTGGTTCGGGGAATCGCATTATGGCTTCTACTTTGTCAGGGTTAGCTAATATCCCCTCCTGTGTAATAATAAATCCTAAGAAATGTATTTCTGTCTGCAGAAACTTCGATTTGTCCCAATTAACTGTTAAACCCCCTCTTTGTAGCTTATCTAATACATACCCTATGTGTTCTAAATGTTCAGTGAATGTTCTAGAAGCTATCAAGATATCATCAACATATACTGTCAAAAAGTCTAGATCCTTAGGTTGTAATATATTATCTAAACATTTAATAAAGCTGGCAACACTGGTGTTTAATCCAAAAGGTAAGCGTTTGAATTGGTAATTCTTACCGCTAAAAAGAAAAGCTGTGTATTTTCTGCTTTCCGCTGCTAATGGCACCTGCCAGTATCCCGCTGTCAGGTCTAATGACGTCATGTATTTGACTCCACTGAACTTCTGTAAAATCTCATTAATGGGTTCCGGAGATTCCCGGTCAGGTATAATAATTTGGTTAATCTTTCTGGCATCTAAACATAACCTTACCTTCCCATCCTTTTTAATCACTACTACCAAAGGATTTGAGTAAGGTGATACTGAGCGTTCAATCATGTCTCCCTGCATCATCCGGTCTAGTTCCTCCTGTACAGCCCTCCTCTTCGAAAACGGCACCGGGTAACTCCTCTGCATGTATGGTGCGTGGTCCCGAACTTTCAGCTCACAGATGTAGTCCTTCGCTTTCCCTGGTGATTCATCAAATACCTCGCTGAAACGCTCCACCACTGCCCACAGCTCCTCTCGCTGAGTATTTCCTACAACTGTATCTTCATTAAAAAATTTGTTGGCTCTATCTGCCCACACACTCTCATTACTCTCATGCATTTCTCCCTCCTCATTTTCTATGCTCCCACTCTCTCGACAAAAATTTATTTTATTCTATATTTCTCCATCGTCTATCTGCTTATGTAACATTTTTACTCCCGTGACTTTAGCATCATTTACTACTTTTTTAAACTCTATTCGGACTGGTTTATTCCCCTTTTCAAGTTTTACTATTTGTTTATTAAAATCTATTACTGCTCCGTTTCTTTCCAAAAAATCATTTCCCAATATTACATCTAGACTCAACCCTTTAACTACTAGGAAAGTGTTTTCAAATTTAACTTCATTTATTAGAATATTTAATTGTACTTGTCTGGTTATTCTCTTACTTCTCACCCCAGTTACCCCCACTACTGTAACCCCCGCAACTGGTAATGATGGCACATTCTTATTTATCTCTTTTATTTCACCCATGACATTTTCAGAAATTACTGAGATCTCGCTACCTGTATCAATTAAAGTTTTGTAATTCTTACCTTCTATGTTAATCGTCACCTCCGTCAATCCTGTTTTACGTTCCATCACTTGGTTGTCCTCCTCTTCTAACAATTCTTTTGCCATGTCTACCTTGATAATATTGCTCGCATATTCGTCGGTTACTTGGACCCGGTTCTCCGTTGACAATGGTTGGGCCCGCTTCTCCATTGTCCTCCTTAGTTTCCCGTGGATGGACCTGCTACGGCTGGATGATTTCCTCCTCTTCCTCTATTATAATGTCCTCCTCCTCTTGGCGCTCCTCTATAAAATTCTCCTCCTCTCGACTGTTGATTTGGTGGTGGGTTCATTCTCTCGTTCCTGGCGCACTCCCTGTTTCGATGACATCTAAAACAATTGGTTCTATTAGCATAATTGTCTGTTTCACATTCTCTACACCTCCAACTCTCGCCCCTGTTATCAAAATTTCCTCCCCGCGCTCCTCTATGAAAATTCTGTGTACCCCTACTCTGATGGTAATTATTATTAAAGTTTGGTACTACTGGTGGATTTGTACGTCGCCCTATGTTGCGCTCCCCTATATTCTGTAACACGTCTAACATGTTCTCTAGTTCGCTTATATTGGTAATCTCTTTAGTCATTAACGTAATTTGCACCTCTCTGGGCAGGTGCTTACTAACATGTCTTATGAATGATCGAAATGGTAACGGCGGTTCTAGATATTTAGCCTCGTTATATATATTCATCACGTATATGGTTAGGTGGTTATTCATTCGGCCGAAATTCCCGCTACCCATTATTTTACTCCTTAGGATTTCCTGGTCCTCTTCTGACCAGTATTTGTTTCGAAAAGCTACTTCAAAATCCTTGAAACTACCCCACTCAACATTGTGTACTTCCGCCCATATTTCTGCACTACCCTTAAAACATTTAAAAATTTTCAATAGCTTAACCTCCCAACTACTACTGTTGAATCGATTAAATTCCTGTGTTCGGTTCAGAAATTGCATCGGATGTATTCTACGATTCTCACTACTAAAAGTTTCTAATTCTATTTCATTGTTTGTGTCTCGTGTCATGAATATGCGTTCAGTAACATTGTTTAAATTTTGATTTCTTACTAAACTTAATTCGTCTTTCACGCTATTAATATTCTGTTCAATTGACTCAAACTTATTGTTATTTACACTTTCAATAACATTTACTGTTTCTTGTATTGCTTGTATGTCTGTTTTACAAGTACTTTCTACCTCATTTCTAACATTTTTTACTTTTGCTATTTGTGATTCTAATTCACTGCTGCGGTTATCTATAACATGTATTGTGTTAGTTAAGCACTGCATCTCACTCTCAATACTCTCAACTTTATCACCTACTTTACTTACAAAAATTTCTAATTTGTCATTTACTGTAATTATTTGTTGCCCAATTTCTTTCTGATTGGATTCTAACATATTTGTTTTGCTGTCTACCACACACACATACTCTCTCAACTCATCTGTTTCTCTTTTTGTTTCACTACGTATTTCATTCATTCGGTCATCAATGCTACACAGTGAATTAGTTAATACGTCAAACTTAGCATCATTTATGTCAAAACGACTATTCATGTCGCTACTTATTACATTGAATTTGTTCTCAAAAATTTTTTCGTTATTGTCAAAACGTTTATTTAATTCTTTAAATTGATTCAACATAATACTCATCATATCATTATCCATCTTATTGTATTTTGTTGAAGTCGGGGTTACTTGAATCCCCGAATCTTCAGTTACATTGTTTTGATCTGTTACATTTATTTCTATTTCATTCTGACTCGCACTTGGAGTCGAATGTATCTCCAAATTACTCACGTTTGACTCGTCAAAAACTTCGACACTAGTCGTGTCATTTACGTTATTTTCGCTATCTGACATTCTTATTTCTTATACTTGATACTTGTGCTTACATATAATATAATCAATTTATAATATATTGTATAGCCAATTTTGTGTGAATAACGCACTTTTTATTTTATTCAGCTAACCCAACAACACGCGTTTGCATCTTTGTAGATGTGGAATTTAATTAATTAATTTAAATTCGTCCCTGTTCGGGCGCCAATGTTATATTTTTATCCATTTTAACATGTATAAAATACAAAAACACAATTTCCACCTACCTGCAAAGCTTCTATTCGGGTCCAGGATTCGATCACATGTACGTCAGATGCAAACCTGTGTTAAGGTTATCGAAATAACTAACTCTACATATCTTTATGAAGAGAATTGATAATTTAATTTAGTTTAGCATTATTTGAAATTTTTTACAAACTTTACTGCATATGAAATGTTTTCGTAAGAATTGATTCTTTGCTTGAGTTACAGGATCACCACTACTATTCTAACTTATACTAACGCTTACCTTATTTTATATACTCACACACACACACAAAGACTGCCCAGCCTGCAATTTTGCACGCACACAAACACACACAAAATTTATTCAACCCTTAACATTTTTTATAATAATACTCCAGTCGTCGTTCACAGTTAAGTTGCTGTAGTTTACCGACTCTATTCATGATACATGGTGGTTGTATCAGTAATGTGTGTTGACGATCTCTAGGCACTGCTGGCTTGATGTCACAAAAAGGAGGCGGTCCTTAGCTACGTTTCCTGCAGGTCGGCTGGTTGGTCTCACCCAACATCGTTTCTGCGCCATTTTTTACAGCGTCTGTTGGTTTTCTTGGCGTCCCAACAGCGCACATACTTGAGTCGTTGCGTACAAGCACATGACCACACACAAGCAGAGTTCTGAGAAATAGAGGGTGATGCATACCTCGGTACTAATTTCACAACGGAATATTGCGTCGCTGCTTTGTTACACTGTTCTACTTGCCACGTGTTCTGGTTTGCTGGAAAATAAAACTTTCACAATATTTTTTATAAAAATCCCGAAATGAAATAAAATAAAATGAAATACCCCATATTTTTGACACGTTACAAAATGTTCTCATTTTTATTGCATCAATGTTTTTTTGTTGAATGCAATCAATGAAAATCGCCATGAGGCATAATTTTGTGGAAAAAAGTCAACCAGAAAATGAACTGAGGATCCCTCAAAGTTCGTACAAATCCTGCAGCCTGGCTAGAAGCACTTTTGTCAGAAATCTCTATGTCCCTAATGTGTTCAAAACATTTTATTAGATTATCTTTATGTTCAAACACAGTATTAACAGCCCTGTGTTGAAAGTACCATCTTGTAGGAGGCACAAACCCAATTTTTTTTTTACAATTTCTACTAAATAATCCATCCTCTTTGGAGATCTTGAAAAATATGGTCCTATTCCTTGCAGGTCTTGAAAAAATATTCTACTCTGGGAGGAAGACGATGTTGAGTTTTGAAGAATCAGATTCCCTTGATGGGCATAACAATGAATAAAATTTGCATTTGGATACTTCTCTTTAACCAAACATTGGACCCCTCCTTTCTGACCACTCATAACAGATGCACCATCGTAAGTCTGACAAATTAGTTTTTCCGGGGACTTGTCTATTCCTATTACTTCCAACTGTCCTAAAATTGTCGAGGCTAAACTTCGAGCACTTTTATCAAAAGGGACTTCAAAAAAAACCCAAAACCTTTCAATTATTCTCCCTTCAATGAGATATCTCAAAATCAGTGCCATCTGTGTTTTGCACGAACTGTCAGTTGTTTCATCAGCCTGAAGTGATATGAAGTCTATCATAGAATTTCAGCCACAATATTTTTTCGACACACTGACGAAATGGCATCTAAAAGTTCGTTCTGAATTGTTTTCGAGGTTCCTTTAAACACTGTTGAATTTTCTAAATGATCTTTCAAAACAGTGTCAAGTGCTGCAGTATAATTGATTAGTCCTTTAAAAATCCCTGGGTTGTTGTCTGCTTCTTCCGTTTCATCGTGGCCACGTAAAGCTAATTCAAATTCCCCACAAAATTTAATTGCATCAATTATTTGAGACAAGATGTATCTGTTCTTGTCTACAAGTTCGTTATTTTACGAACAGAAATTCTGTAACCATCATCGAGTTGCAACCTAATATTTACAATACCTAGCACGGCTAAACTCACTTCATTGTCTAAATGACATTTAGACAGCGAATGCTTTTTACTCTTTTCTGGTAAATGTTTCAGACCTTTAACGCCCGACTTAGTCCATGTGTCTTCACCGCCAAACAGAAGACAAGCAAAGCAAAATAAAGCATTGATTGTGGGGTATCTGCACATCCATTCCCATTTTTCGTACACTGTGGTATTGAAAGTTCTATTATAGGTTCTGTTTTTGTCCTTAAACACTTGGTTGATAGACAACTGCGGTCTTGGTGGATCCAATTGTTTTGCTATTAACCTATCTTCATAGCACAAAGTTTTACTCTGTAAATACTTGACATCATTCATTTTGTCTCAGAGATTTACACAAGCACACAAAATACCGACACTTGAATATTTTCAACACCGTTATTTACACACGTGTGTAACACTGATTACTGAAAACCACTTGTAACACTACAATTTATACAATTACTATAAGCACTGCCACCACAATTATCGTGTAGTACATAACATAACCGCTCTAGGTACACATTCTATTTTAATATTTCCTTCAATGAGAATATAATTTAAAATTATATAAAATCATAAAAATTATTATAATCATATTCACGATAGAAACATTATAATAACATTATTTTGTAACAATATATACTAAGAAAGTAACAGTAATTATTAGTATTATAACACAGCTCAGATGGCAGTAAAATGTAATAGTCTACTAAATAGCTCAGATTCATATCCATTAGTTGCAGTAATGTGGCGCACCTACAGGATTCAGAGTGGTACTACTTGAAGACTGTTAATTTCTGGTCACATAGTCTAGTGTGACCGAACGCTATGGGAATTTAGCATTACGCTCTCCCACCACAAGAGAGTTAAGAAGTGGAAGGAAGTAGAGTTAAGAAGTGAAAGGAAGTAGTCCTATCTGGGTCACAACGTCTCTGTGACCGTCGCTATGTTGTCACATTTGTTTTCGCGTTGCCACATTTCTCCAGACTTCTCACTGTTCAACCTATTGCTATCATTTGAAACGAGGACGTTTCTACAATGTTTATTTATTTCATGATTTTCTGGTGGGGCACGTGACCATGTGCCCTTATGAGTGAGCCGCCTCTGGTTACAATACCCCCCCAATAAGAGGTTTTCTGCTAAAACAGAAAAACTCTCATTGCTAAAACCTAAGAGGACCAGCAAGGATATGGCGCCACGAACTCCCTGTAATTCCGTATTAAAATCATGGGTAACTTACCCCCCTAGTCCGGCGATTGTGGCTGCACCTGCCTGACCTTACTGGACTTTCCTTGTTGAGATCCCACCACCATAAAGTCTGACAGGTTTCTAACCAGACTCTATAACATTCAATAAAAATATCAATAACTGGCTTTTCACCAATGCCATATCCTCAACTGATTTGGTTCCCCTTAGTCGTACTGGTTTGTCTTTTGGAAAGTACTGGTTTTTTATCTCAATTATCTACTTAAACAAACAATATTGTTTAACACATCTATCCTTAACATGAACATATTACATTTTTCTGTATGGCATATTCCATATTATTTTTACTTCTGTAACCTATACAATACACATTGACCATTTATGTTAGACACTACAAACAAAAATAAAAAATTTAAACTCCAAAATAATTCAAATTCATCTATCAATTCCAATCACAAAATTCCATTTTGATTTCAGTTACCAATGTAGATTACTAATTACCATCTATACACAATACAAGGTCTGATTGTATAAAACAGCAAACTATTCAATACAATAAGTACACAGATAATCAAACAATCTACTCCACTACTTCATCAATTTTATCTTATTTCTTATTCAATAAGAACTTATTTATTAACAATTTAAAAACCTCCTTCTCCATCATTACTTAATATCCCCCCTAATGAATCCCTTAACCCCTGATACCCCGTGTTATAAAAGTGTCAGTGAACTCACGGACTTTCACCTATTTTAGTATGACACAAACTCGCATAAATGAAGTTTTTCCCTCGTAGCCTGTAATGTAGCCACCACCCTTCCACACACTCTATTGCCCCCCGCTGGACTGTAGCGCCCAGTTGGTTCCACAAGAACTGAAGTTTTTTTAGGGTGTAAACGCTGCTTACAACATTCTTGCTTCGGTGTTATAAAACATTCGGTATTACTGGTATCTGAGGATACCAGTAATCCTACTAAAAATTTATTACATGCCCTTATACGGTCTACCATCCCATTCGATGGATAGCCACTGTTCCAAAGTTATGTTGATTCCCCTGATTCACCCCCCCCCCCCCCGGTTAATTTCTAAAGTCACCAATTTTGAAAATAATAACAAGTTTGGTAAGGGTACAAGAAGCCTGCCCACACCTTGTTACCAATACTCCAAATCCACGGTCAGGGTTCAGTGAGGCCGTGACCGCCCGAAAGTGGGGAATCTATTTAAAATACACAATACATGTTACACATCTATACCTAATTACATCCTAATCAAATAAACATTTATATTTAACAAAAACCTAGACTCAAAATAAACATTACTAAACTCAGGTTAACAAAACATTCATCTCTGAATCTGAATAAAATCTACTAACATTACTCAACTTTTAATTTCAATTTCTATTGATTAACATTTTAATTGTTCATCTTGCATTTTCACTTCAACTTTGACTTTCTATTAAACATTTTACTCATTTAATTTTAATTGTCTACCATTTATTATCCATTTCAAATCAAAAATAAATTATTCAAATTTATTACACATATTTCCATCTTTTAAATTAATTACCATCTCTTTTAATTAATTACTTTAATTGCATTATTTAAAACATTTTTCATTAATTAAATCTTCTCACATAAATTTTAATTACATTATAAAATTCATTTAGCATTTTTATAACCTTCAAATCAAAACTTTCAAATTGACTAACAAGATTTCTATCTTTCAAACATTTTACGTTAATTTCATTTTCATTATAAAGATTCATGACTACACACTGTTAATTATTCACTTCAAACAAAATATTACTGTCATGAACTCAAACAAACCCGTAAATTGACTACATTAAATACAATGTACATAACCTTAACAAAATACATTTAACATCAATGTATCTGCAATTTTCGTCATCTCATTTCATTGTTTACCACACCTCATTACATAAGTAAACCAAGTAATTACCATTAACTCAAATAATTAAATGTTCATTCACTATCTCTCTAACCACCATCTTTGAAAAGTATTCTTATTTTACATGAGTATAATGCATTTTTTATTAAGTGCATTATCACTATTAATATAACAACCATTCTATTTCTCAAATTGTTCCACTACACCAGAATAATAACCCCCCGGATTACTCCATATTATTCTATCATAAAATCTGTCTACATCAGTATTTTTGGTTAAGTCTCCTTTGTTATTTTTTGACACAATTAAATAGGTAATCAATTCATCATGACTCTCACCTGCTGCTACAACTGTTTCATCGCCAGGTAAGTGCTTATTATCTTCGATATCAAATTCCTCTACTACTGCGGTACTCATTTCTACACAAGGTAAGTTTTTCATATAATCAACTCTCTCGCTATTTATTCTCTCTATTAACTCTTTATAACCTCTTTTTAACTTGAACAACTACTTACCTTTTCAACTACTACTTTATTTGCACTTAAATTATCGTCATTATCATTCATAATTGTCTCCCCATTATAATTATCACTCGTTTTAAAATCATCACTTACCTTATTATTTGTACCATTTTCTACCCCCACTACGCTCTCATCATTATAATTAACATCATTACAACCACGTACCTGTTTTAATTCACCTTCTGTATTCTCCATAATTATCTCGTTAGTTCGTTTTTTCGTATTATTAATAGTTTCATCTGCACGTCTATTAAAATTTTCCTCCATTTCATTTATTTTATCCCCTAGCTTCTTAAAATTACTTTCGATCATCTCATTGGTTTTCTCAAAACGTTTTTCTAATTTCATTGACATTGTTTTTTAATTCATTATTTTGTTCTTTCATTTCGCTAATATTACTCTTTACTTCATTGATATTATTACTCACTTCATTGAACTTTACATCGAACTTACTATTTTGTTCATTTAATTTAACTTTTACTTCACTTTGTTGGTCTAAAATTAACTGCAACATATTCATTACCTTATCCTCGAATTGATTATTTTTATTAATTGAAATTGGGGTTAATTGAATTCCAGAGTCATCTATTATATTTGACTCATTTAATTTACTGTCTTGAACTACAGTCGGAGTCAAATGAACCTCCAGCCCGCTCATAACAGCTGACTCGGTCATTGACTGAATTTCCGACTCATTCATGACAGTTACATTTACTTCAATTTCATTATTTTCTTCTATCTTTTAAATTATGAAATTTTCATATACACTAAAAAATTTCACACTTCAGATTATTTCATCAATCACTTAAATATAACATAACCTTTCCTCACTTACTTGCACGTAACTTACTCGTAATATGCACTAACCCCAAGTAACCTCTCTTTACATCCACAAGTAGGTATAGCCAGTACAAAATAAATTTATACAAACCGTCCATGTACGAGGCACCATTGTAACATTTTTATATTAATTTATTTTTAAAAAACATAAAAACACCCAAAAACTCAACTTCCAATATTTAGTTCTTAGCTCTTACCTTCACATGGGTCCAGGATTCTATATACGAACTCGTGACCTGTAAAAGTGGTTACTGGGTTTTACTGCATAATAATTACTAACATCTTTTTTCTGACAAACCAAGCTCATTTTTTATTTAATTCAAATTAATATTTCTTTATATTGTTTTAACTTTCCGTTTTGATTACTTTACAAATAATTGGGCAACGTGATGTTGCGTCACCCTAAACCTTTAAACTTACAATTTCTTCTCCTAGCAATAATTATAAACACAATCTTACTTAACTAGTTTTTTAGATATTTTATTTTTTATAGACAAACCAGTGCTTTCACTCACGCTCTCATACCTCTACTGATTGCATTCTAATAACCCCCTTTTTATTTTTATAGAGCTCTCTGGACAAATTTATCTTATTGATCACCCGTTTTCAATGGTAAATGCTGTATAAGTAAGTTAGTTTATTATTTTAAGTACTCATCCCTGTTTGTAGTTATCTACACGTGGTTTCATTACTATTGTTGATTCACTTTTTATTTGGCACTCCGAAAATAAGTTTTGAACGGTTACGTTTGTAGAACTATTGTTACTGATGCACTTTTACATTCTTTTTGATTGTTTTACATTGAATTCACTTTTTTATTTGTCGGCCGACTTTAAAATTTTGCTCGAGTCCTATTTACACAACAACTGCACGGTTGCACGATCTTTTGTCGACTGCCGGGTGTCCAACATGGCTATCGGACGCGCTGCTTTTCTCCACCTCGTGGTCTGCTAGCGTGCCTTGCCCGTTTTGCGTTCTCTGATTGGCTGGTGAACGTCTCGTGCCTTTCTCGTCATCTCGTATAAGGCAGTAAGGAAATCCTGTGTGTGACTTTTACGTTGCTAAGGGCGGCACACGCGCGCTCTTACACATTCCAAAGTTATAATTGTTTTTGTACCTTGCCCGGCCTGGTACGGAACTGACTACTGGGTGTTCCCAAAAGACAAGCTTTTGTGATCAAAAATGTTGCTCAGCGTTGGTTACTACAGATTGTTACAATTATTATGAATTAAAACCCTGTGTTTTATTTGCCCCGTTACAGTGATTTGTGGTTTAATTTAAAGCAATTATTGGGTATGCCTTAGTGCGACAGTGTTAATGTGAGGTGACAGTTACTGTTTGTTATATTACTGTGTGTTGGACAGTCTTTAGATTGAAGAATTGTATACGAGTATCTTTGTTCATTTTTAATTGTAATTAGAGAGACGACATCTGGGATCTGGTGTCAGTTATTCTATTTGCACTGTAGAACAGGATGATCCATCAGACCATCAGGAATATAATGATCCTACCATTGTCATGAATTGGCTAGAAACTATTCCAGTTATCATGTTCTACTATGTTAGTTCAAATTCTCTCAGCAGCAGTTTTATTGACAGATGGCAAAGATGACTCCATGTGTGAGCTGTGTATGTGATTACTGGCAACACACCACAGTGTTGTCCACAATCTTATGTAGCCAGAGAATGATTGCTGGATATGAAAGAATGGATATGGGAGTCTACGGATTTGTGCCAAAGTATATTGTCTAACAGACAGACTGCAGAAAACCAGTCACCTATAATGTTACTTTTTTATCATGAAGTAACCATTTTTAAAAAGTATATTCTAATTTGGTACAAAAAATTCATACAACAAACATGTAACAATTGCACACAAATGTTTGCTACACTTTTTGGAATATTTATGAGATATCAGTATACTTAAAAATGAAATCCTGGTGTCTTTTTGTTTAATGCGAAGTACAACAAATCACTGTGTTCATTTGATCAACGACTTACTACTTTTAAGAGATTAAAACTTCCCTACACTGTTTCAAGTCGATCATGTGGCAGTGATTTGATTAACCACATACTTTTAGGTTGCCATTGGAAAAGTTGTTTGCAATTTTTATAAGTTTATTGGATACATTTTTAGAATTTTTTCTTGACTAACTAACTGCATACTTAGTATGCAAACTGTAAGTGTATGCTAAGTTTACCATATGCAAATGTCATTTACGAGGGCTGCCTTTTAAGTCTTTACAAACGAACACTAGATGGCGCTAGTGAGATGTGACATTATCATTGTTGAAAAATTTGTCATATGTTATTTGTAAAACAATTGCAGCTCAGATATTGGCCGAGTAGTTTGTTTACAGTGAGCGTTTAAAACAAAAGTGTTTGTGAAAAAATGGAAATTTCATGTGAAGGTTTTCGTTGGATGATTTTTTACAGTTTTAATAAAGGCCTAACTCAACAACAATGCCTCGAATCGCTTCGTACAACTTTTGGTAATAAATCACCATCAGAAAAGACTGTTTACAATTGGTTTGCGGAATTTCGCCGTGGTCGTGCTTCAGTCAGCAATGAATTTCGTGAAGGTCGACCTAAATCGGTTGTTGTTCCCAAAAACATCGATGCTGTGCACAACATGATTAAAGAAGATCGGCATGTGACTTATCGTGAAATAGAGGAATCCTTAGGCATATCGAAGACTGCAGTACATTTGATTTTACATGAACATTTAGCTGTTAAAAAGATCTGTTCTCGATGGATTCTGCATAATTTGACCGAAACTCAAAAACAGGCTCGTGTCAATTGGTGTAAAGAAATGATCCAGAAATTCGACCGAGGAAATGCAAAATCCTTATACGACATCGTAACAGGAGATGAAACTTGGATATATTCGTATGAGCCAGAAACTAAGCAACAATCAACTGTTTGGGTGTTCCAAGATGAACCGAAGCCAACAAAAGTGGTTCGTTCACGAAGCACTTCCAAGAAAATGATCGCTTGTTTCTTTGCTTACACTGGACATGTCATGACCATTGCTTTAGAGGATCGAAGAACAGTTAATGCTGAATGGTATACAACAATTTGTTTGCCACAAGTTATCGATGAAATCAGGAAACACAACCGAAAACGTCGCATCATTCTTCATCACGACAATGCCAGCTCTCACACAGTACGTCAAACAATTGATTATTTGAAGGAGGAAAACATCTAATTAATGTCTCATTGCCCGTATTCACCTGATTTATCGTCAAACGACTTCTTTTTGTTCCCGAATGTCAAACAAAAAATGCGTGGACAGCGATTTTCATCACCTCAAGAAGCTGTTGAATCCTTCCAAAACCATATTTCTGAGGTACCAACATCAGAGTGAAAAAAATGTTTCGAGACTTGGTTCGAACACATGCAAAAGTTTGTAAATCTCAAAGGCGAATATTTTGAGAAACAATAAAACGATTTGTATCAAAAAATGTTTTTTCTTTCATTGTCTTTGTAAAAAATTAAAAGGTAGCCCTCGTATTAAATATTTGTCTTTATAAAGTACTAAAACTAAAATGTTTTCTTATAATCTCTAAAAAAGTCATTTTAAAATATAGGATTTAATACACAATTGCTATGAGTGCAAGTCTCTTCCCTATTTGAAATTTGTACTCCAAACTAGACTACATATTAAAAGTTTATTTCCTGGCTGAATTAGCAAGTTAAAATCCTATTCAATGGATGCACATATATTGTACAGTTTTTGATGATTTGGCTTTCCCTGATGACTTGCAAAGAATTTTTAAGGCAACTTGATCCCCCGTTACAGTTGCTTTGGTTCTAAGACAGTATAATGTCACACTCTGATGTGTACTTTAAACTTAGATATGTAATAAAGAAAATATCTGGATAGTTTCACACAAAATACCACACACAAAAAATATAAGGTTACAAAATGGTTAATGATATACTGCAATTTATAATAAAACTGGTTTAATTTAGAATAATACACTGTATGGGAATAATAAAATTACTTTTAGTTTAACAAAATTTTATATTTTCTTGATTCTTAAAATCAGAATTTTTCATAACAATAATTTTCAAAATATGTTTATTTAGTTAATCTCTATACAATACAGTTCATTTCATTACATTACACATTAGTGAAGTCAGGCCCTTAAGTTTTCATAAAGTCTGTCAAACACTTCATTCTCACTTGACAATGGCAAACACATTTTGTTTGTCAAATGAATGAAGTCTTATATAATACTAAATAGAAATAACATACTACCAAGAATTATGTTTAATAAAATTCTAATAAAATAACATATTTTAATAAAATGGGTATGTAAGCAAAATTAATATAGTAAAAAATTAATAAAAAAAATACTGTACAAAGCAGTCCATTTCGTTTACAAAGAAACAAATTATAAACATCTAAAAAGAATGTATATTTAGTTTGTAAGATTATAAAGCTGTTTTAACTGCTTTATTTTATTAGTCAAAAAGGAAAGGAACAATGCAGAATTAATATACCACTCAATTCTCTTGTCTGCGGTATTATGGAACTTTAATTTTACAATTTACTATTTAGCAGCTTGGTTATATATATTTACAACTTACATAAAAGTAGAAAAAACTGTTAACTTTCATTTACCTTTGCGTTTGTAAAGGCGCTGTTTTGTTTGAATGCAACCATTGTACAATGGCTTGTCAAATAGAATTCATTAGAAGTGGATTCATTTGTGCTTCGTACACTAGACAACATATAGATATGCTAATCTATGTGTGAAGCACGGCTGTGCATTAGTTTCATGTATACACTATATGCGACTGTTGCATGTGGCACTGATGCATTGCTGTTATACTTTGTTAAATCAGATTGTTCAGATGTGCATCAAATGCGAGAGGTTTTGTGCTGTTGCAACAACTGTATTGGATTGTCATAGTTGCCACAACAACCACAAAATATAGTTACTACAACTTAACATAGTAATTATTTACATTGGAATATATAATAGCACTATATAATCATTAATCTTTTAATGTAAACTAAACCTGGTTACCAGACAACCAATATAAATAAAGAATAACATATGTTCTTTATTACATTTGTTACAACTGAGTAAAAGATTAATACAGCAGTCGTTATTAATTTGGTGACTATTTTGTGAAAGAATGAGTTTTGGTAGTGGCTGTGGATTTTGGAGTTATCTGAAACAAGATATTTTGTAATTAATTTGGACTGCTACCCTTCTCTTGTCTCCTTTTGCATGTTCTGCTAATACACTCCTCCATTTCTTGTCACTTTAAAACGCACATACATACATACATTTGTTTTTTTCATGTGATCTTGGTAGATTGCAAGTATAGCTTACCATTGCAATATAAAATTTCCCCTGTCTCGTGTCACACACATGCAACAATCGCTCAAACAAAACCACACCTAAACATGGTATGTTGAATTCTGTTCTTTTACACATTCATATGTAGTCTGACTTGCTGGTATTTGAGTAGTACTTGCATACTGGTATCTGAGTACTTGCTGTTATTCAATATAGTTGGTGAAATGACTTTTTTCAGTTTATCACATTACTTTATGTGGGTGAATTAATTGGTGCAAGGTGTAATTACAAACGAGGTAATATAAAAAAAATTGGTCATACATCTGGTAAATCTCTTTCTGGATTACCCCATTTTTGTAATGTTTTTCTCTTTCTTAACATTTCGATTCCCCAGAATCTGGGGGTCATCCTCGGGTAATGAGGATGGTGGTTGAAGGACTTTGCTGAACTGCCACTATCAGCTTCCACGGATGCCCACAGATTCTGGGGAGCTGAAACTTAAGAAGAGTTCACGATGATGGAAGTAGTCCAAGAGAAGGTTTTTTACCAGATAACATCTTCATCCATTGGGTAGGAGTTTTAAAGGACAGTCATGGATGTGCTCCATTATCACTTTTACCAACAGCAGCATTTCACCTTTCGATGACAGTTCAGTTCAATCCTTCTGTCTTACACTGAACACTGAACACTGGGACTGCAAAACAGTGTTGCTCACCATTTACAAAGAAGCAATGTAATGCCAGTTTAGCCGCCTCTGTCAACACAAATCATTCCCATGACAAATAAACCAATGGCTCCACCCGACTATTTTTGATTTACATGAAATTTACAGTAATTATTCTCCTCACGAATGTAAATACAAAAACATTCTTTTTCAACTTTTTTTATACCATTTTTGAAATTTTGGAAAAGTCGGTTCTTTTGCCTTTCCCACATTTTAAAAATCCTTATTTATAGGTACACAGAGGTTCTATAGGTAATTTTATAGGGTTTTATGGGCTTTAATCTGATATACAACTTGCCATATTCTAAACAAAATATTCTATTAAAAATAGAAATCAGAGATACTGTTTCTAAAAATTTTGAATCTTAGCACATATGATTTGTCTTTATGTTCGAGTGCACAGATTTTTAACAATTCAAGTGTTATCATAATATGACAGTTATTAGATTTATAATTAAATCTTAGTTATTACTAGTATCACATTTTAATTAATGGAAACCACTGAATAAAAACTCCTCAAAACAGACAACATGCCATTTTTCAGTTATTGTTTTGTATAAAGTTTACAAGTCATGAAGTATAGCCTGTTGTCTATCTATGATATCTCCAATCTTCAAAAATAATAATTCCCATAACTAATTTTTTATTTTACTTGGAAAAATTTGTTAAAAAAAAGTTTAATATTAACTGAGCTTAGAACCTATAAATATGAAATGCTAAAATCGTGTGGTGCCCACTACTGCTAATTTTGCAATTGTTAAATTACAAAGTTCACTGAAGGATAAATTAAAGACGTTGAAAAGAGAACAAATATTTCAGCTATGTATCATCAGCTTATATTATATCTTTCAGCTGCCAATACGGAAGTTATGTTAAGCAAATTATAGAGACCAATCTACTGAACGCTTTGGAGCAATACTATTTCTGCTTTATAAATCAGTGGCTTTCTTTAAATTCGCAGACACTTATAACAACCCACTGTACACTTCTTGGTACACCTCTTTCACTGAATGAATTTACACAATTTCTTTACATAAAAAATTTATACAATGCAACAACATACAAACATAATATTACGATATAAATCACTTAACAAATTTATTTTCAGTAACAATTTCATATGAATTTCATTATAATTATTACTATTATTATTTATATTTTTAACAGGCAAATTCCAGTTTGAATTAAAATATTATTTACAAATGTATGTTTACATTAATTATCAGTTGCTTCTCATCCATAAACACATAATTTGCTTATACAAAATAATATAATCGAATCACTGTTAATTGGTATAATAATGCTAATATATATATATTTATACTCTTAATATTTTATGTATAACTTACAATAATAATAAATCTGTAAATTCTTATTCATTTTTTCTTTTCTTTTTGATTAAGGCAGTAACACAGGGTAAGTGTTAAAGGAATATGTTTTACACAAACGTAATCTGTATGCAATGCATATGTATGTATATTTCATGGTTAGATACTTTTTATATGTTTATGTGTAAAACAAATATGAACCACACTGTGGTATCAAGAACAAAAATACAACTATACAGTTGCAATCCGTTTAGATAACCACACCTGAATAAGCCCCCATCAACACTACTAGCAATATGCCGTTATTGATTTATTAGATCCAACCGATCCGTTAGCAACAAATGTTTACTGCAGATAAACACCCAACTGTAATGCGGATTGCATGAGTACTTTCAGACCAGGCATAAAACTAGATATCTGAGAAAAGTCCGGTCCAGAGACCAACTGTGTATGCAAACCCAATGCTCCTGTGTAATCACCATTCTGCACCAACTGAACCATTTGGTGTAGTGTTTCTAGTGTCACTGGTGACAACTGAAAAAAAGAACATAGACTATCTTACATCATTTATCTAATGTATTGAATCTTTCACTAATATTACTGTACTTCAATATTTTTTTTTAACACCAACAGAAAAAAAGGGATGTTATGCATATTATTCACGAGTGTATCTATCGCTTCATAACTCAAGAACAGGAGATTTATACATTATTTATTACCTGACTGTGCTCATGCATAGGAGGATGGTTTTCACTGAGTTGTGTATGTCTGTACACGAAATGGCTGAACCGATTTTTATGAATCAGGTATCAAACATTTCATTTTATTTTTTCTAAAATCACTGGGTACATATTTTAGATATTCATGTTTAATATGGTAACCAAATCACTTGTACGAATTAATAAATTATTTACCTTAAATTATCCGCCGTGTGATTTCTTGTGCTTCGTCTATGACGCGTTTCAGAGCTTATACTCCATCATCAGATATTAAAAAGGTAAAACTATCACTCTTGCGAGATTGTTAAGAAGTTAAAATATCAAAATTTTGGATGCGGGTGCGCACCCAAATCCGCGTACGGTTCACATGCAAATTTTGATATTTTAACTTCTTAATGATCTCGCAAGAGTGATAGTATTACCTTTTTAATATCTGATGATGGAGCATAAGCTCTGAAACGCGTCATAGAAAAAGCACAAGAAATCACACGGCAGATAATTTAAGGTAAATAATTTATTAACATATTTTAGAATATTTCCCCACTATGCATACGCAATGATTTTCCATCCTATCTGGAAATGTTTATTTCAATAAATGTCTAAAACTATATGATCAGTTTTAATGAAAGAAACATCAACAACAACATAGAAATTCTACATGTACATACGAGAGGCCAAAAACTAGACACACTTGAAAAACTGGAAATAAACAAATGTATGAAAACATCCTAAACAAACAGACTGTAACGGTACAAAAGACTTCAAACAGCGTGCCAGTTCATGTATTGATAGTGCAGTTGAGGTATCGAACCGCAGTGCATGACTGGAAGTACTCATATAGTTATTAAATGGTTAAAGTAAACATTTTACTATATGTAAGAAAAGGACTGCCAAAGAATATAGTAAGCTTCCTGAGGTGTTCACTGTACTATTTTGAACAAAGTATATTTATCTCTATATATATAAGCGACTTTGTCCTGACTGACAGAGAATCAACGTAGAGCAAAAACTACTGAAGATAATGATCTCAAAATTTGAAGGTATATTCTTATGGGGTCGTAGATGCTCACTAAGAAACGGTTTTAAAAACTTTCACTCCTAAGGGGCAAACCCCCCCCCATTTTATGTATGTTCCACATCTCCTCCTAAACCACTGGACCGATTTCAACCAACCTTGGCACAAATATTTTACGCGACGGGAGAACCAACATAGGATAGGTGTTTTTTTCGAAGAGGTCCTTTGGGGTCTTCCACATCTCCTCCTAAACCACTGGACCGATTTCAACCAAACTTGGCACAAATATTTTATGCGACGGAAGAACCAACATAGGATAGGCGTTTTTTTCGATGGGGTCCTTTGGGGTCTTCCACATCTCCTCCTAAACCACTGGACCTATTTCAACCAAACTTGGCACAAATATTTTACGCGACGGGAGAACCAACATAGGATAGGTGTTTTTTTCGATGGGGTCCTTTGGGGGGTTCTTAGGGGTCTTCCACATCTCCTCCTAAACCACTGGACCGATTTCAACCAAACTTGGCACAAATATTTTATGCAACGGGAGAACCAACACAGGATAGGTGTTTTCTTCGATGGGGTCCTTTAGGGTCTTCCACATCTCCTCCTAAACCACTGGACCGATTTCAACCAAACTTGCACAAATATTTTACGCAACGGGAGAACCAACACAGGATAGGTGTTTTTTCGATACGATCGTTCGGGGGAGTCCTTTGGGTCTTAAAAAACTATTAGATCTGGTTACTATGGCAACCCAATAGAATAGATTCTGGTTACCATGGCATCGGTGGAAGTCTCCCGCGTAGGAAATAGCGCGGGAGTCGTCCGACGGGCCTTCCCCGGAGTTCATCCACGGAACCTGGGGAGTCTTAGGTCGGATCCCGCGAAAGACGGCGGGGCCAGAGTCGACGATTTTTATAAATAAAGATATAGGTTATGCTATCAAAGGTGGTGTATGCATCTTAAGAAACTTCTTAATAGTGTGTGAATTCAGAGTTGTTTCAGTTTGAATTTAAAAGTGGATAAGTTAAGATCGAAGTAAGTTATAAGCGAGTATAAAAAACAAAGTTTTGATAGCGAATGTATTCAGATCATAGTGTTCAGACAATATAAATGCACTTGCTTCAGTTTGAATTTAAAAATTGATAAGCTGAAATCTATAGAGGTATTGTATTGTTAGAATAAGTTTAGGAGACACTAATTTAACAAATGCCTTATTTCAACATTAACACAATGAATTATAAAACGACAGTTAAATACGCAGTGCGTACAAGTACTGTAGACATTTTATTAAAAACTAATTTAGCTGTTCGCCCTCTCCCAGAGTTAGAAATCGAGCAGGAGCATCACGCGCAACAGAATTCTTCTCCAGATATAAGAATACAGTTTATGACATGGTCTTAAACAGGTGCGCTACAGAGTATTCCTCCAGTGAGAATGCGAATGTAACAATATAAGGAAGATTATACAATATACAAGTAGGCCTAATATAACGTTAGAACAAGAATAGGTGCCTATGAGCCTATGAATAAATTATGAACCCGAGGACCGCTGGGTAAATCGGCTAGATATAGATATATATATTATAACATTGCCAAACCCTGATCACATTTGATATAAAAAAGTATGTAAAAAATGCCAAGAAACAATATATTTTGATAGATAAATGATAACGAGAATGAAAGTAGTAAATATAATCAATAGTGAAGGAGGAAGAATACAACCAAAGGTGGTCACAAAACAAGAAAATACGAACTAGACTGACAGACAACTGACATTGACCCAACCCCAGAGATTGGCCAGATATCAACCAAAGTAAAGCGAGACAAGAAGACTGTGAAGAAAAAAGAAGAAAATAAAAAATTACATGGCCATAACAAGTAACTAACAAGATTGTTTTAAAAGAGCATAATTTTTTATTATTGTTAATAATTTATGTTTAAATTTTTATTAGTGGTAACTTGTAAATGACAGTATCTCAGCAATTGTTATACATAAAAAACCATGTGTAGATATGATTGTATGTATATCCTTATCTATAGGTGATGTGTCAGCTGTTATGTTTAAAATTACACTCATACAGACAGGGAATAGAAATGTGTGCATGGTTCAATCAGAGAACAAATTGTATAGTCTACTATATACTTTGGAACTTTTACTAAGATTATTTCAGCAGTATGTATATTATTTCAGCATTATGTGTTTGAAAGTATAAGGTTTTGGAGAGTTTATTTATTCGCTAATATTATGGCTGTTGCTACAGATGTAGTATGTTTCAATTAACACAATATATTTTAACATTATTAAATTGTTGTTATTATTACTAATTATGACATTTCAGACCAATTTTTATCACTTTAATGACAATATATACAAAGTTATGTTTTGTTTGAAAGATGTATTTACAATACCATGTTGTTTGCATATTATAAAATGATATGTGACAGTCTGAAGTTAACAAAAGAGACATGAACTCATTAGATACAAAAACTTTGTAATAATAGTGAGATCGTGAGAAATATAAGGGTGATTAGAGATAGGTAGGGAGTGACAAAGTTGAACAGTGAAGTGATAAGTGTAATAAAATAAACAGCATATAATCTTAAGAAAAAAGAGTGAAACAAGTGTGACAAACCCAAAATATAAGCACATGTTAAATGAGCAATTAAGTTAAGTATATTAGACTGAAAGACACAGAATAAGTGTGAATGTAAAAAACAGAAAAAATATTATCTCAGTATAAAAATCACCAGGGTGATTACTGTTATAAAAGAGATGATGTAGATATAACACTCACCAAATTTGTTCATTTGTTAATTTAAAGAAAGAAGTTATTGGCTTAATGTTTAAGGCAATAAATACCAAAAGAAATAGTTTTACAGTAATATGTTAGTATGTTTTAAGTATGTAAAAAACAGAAAAAATATTATCTCAGTATAAAAATCACCAGGGTGATTACTGTTATAAAAGAGATGATGTAGATATAACACTCACCAAATTTGTTCATTTGTTAATTTAAAGAAAGAAGTTATTGGCTTAATGTTTAAGGCAATAAATACCAAAAGAAATAGTTTTACAGTAATATGTTAGTATGTTTTAAGTAAGTAAGGAATTTATAAAGAAAATAATAGCAATACCTTTATAAGAAATAATAGGCAAAATATAGTAATTATGTGTAACGAAAGGGAACATGGCAGAATTATATTAAAACTTAGAAATAAGTAAATTATGTATTAGCATAGTATTATCCATTTTGGACTAAAACATTAATACATGGCTTAGACCAATCTTGTAAGATATCAAACTAATCTTTGAAAGAAAATAGGAACATCTATGTAAAGATTACGACCATTGAAATTATCCCCAAGTAAATATAGCCATTATAAAATATTTATTCAAATTAAACAAAAAATTCAAGGTTTGATAACAATGGGTTTATTTTGAGATCGACCAGGTAGAATAATTACGTTACCATGGAAACTGTGGAGTAACAAGCCAAAAATACCGTTAGATTTTTTACTGAATGTATGACGCTTTAAGGATATATACGCTAATTTTCGAGTGACCAAAATTGTCCTTTAAAACATAGAAAATATCAGAAAAAGTTATTACTAAGTGTATACCAAGACATAAGATAAAGACTGGAGCCATATTATTGAAGTTGAGGCCAAATTAACGAAAAAAGAAAATAAATTACTACCAGTTAAACTGAAAAAGATGCCTGATGTCCTGAACCCAGCAAATTAAAGAAGATTATAGTATAACCCATGAATAACAGATCGTATGAATTCGCCATAACTACGGAAGTGATAAGTACCTCTTAAGTTACCCGAAATATATAAATAAACTCACGTTAATTATCTCACTAAAGGTCGAAATCTCACTGAACTGAAATTCATTACTTTCAAAGATTAAAAAGAAATTTAAGTCACTGACAATTTATAAACTAACCAATATAAACTGTTGTTAATGATCCATAACTTGTAAACACTTTTACTACACTGCGCTAAACAAATTACACCTACACAATATGTTAGTTAAGTTTACTTGATGTAAAGGTGTGTATTTTTATTGTTTTTAAAACATTTGTAATCCTTTGAACGTAACCTCAAGAACCTATGACAAACGACATTAATAACTTGTATACAATTTTCAACAGACGCCATCATTAAACGTCTGGTATCAATTCAAATATCGATTGTCAAACCCTGTAATTGTCTCATATAAATAACCGGAGCATTTGTATTAGAATAATTTGTATTAAATGAATAATAATCACTAATAAAAAATGTGTAAGTATTGAGTGTAACCACGGTGTTATAATTTCATTAGGAGGTGCACAATATTTTATGTACATTTTAGCAGATGACTAACGATTTACACAGCCCACGCATCGAACTGCTGTGTGCTACAGTGGGCCTAGCTGGCGGAAATATTTGAATTATTCAAACCGCCTGAGCTGCGCTGGTCATACGCTTTTGAATTTTATTTTAATTGTTTTAAGAAAACAATTTGGCGCCACCGGGACTTTCTCACCCCTAGTGAACATCAAGACCTGGTTATTCGTACGTTCGCAACGAACGAAATATACAGAAGTTGCCCGCATTTGAACTACGGATCGAGAAGACACGTACACTCATTACACACAAATTATACATTATCCACATTTTGCAGAGTAAAACGGTAGACGTTCACACGGCGACTTTACAAATTGGCGCCCAACGTGGGGCTAGAATAATAAAGAATTTATACAATTAAACCCTATAAATTCTAGCGGCGATTACGAAAGATTACAAAATGCACACCAGAGGAGTATCGAAAAAATTGGCAAAGGAGAAGGAGATGGTAGGAAACAGAGGGGAAGAAGAGGAAGGAACACCGATTGAAGAAGTGGAGACAGTAATAACCACAACAGAACCAAGCCAAGACGAAGAAATGGAATTACAGGCGGGCGACAAGGGAGAATTTAGAGGAGACCCGAACATACTAAAATTAATGGAAATGATGAACAATAATTTGAAGGAGATGAACAATAAATTCGACAAGAATGAGGAGAGCTTGAAGGAGATGAACAATAAATTCGACAAGAATGAGGAGAGCTTGAAGGAGATGAAGAAAGAAACCAGTGATAATTTGAAACAGATCAATGAAAAAATAGTGAGTACTAAGGAAGAATTGAGGAAAACAGTCAACCAAAATAATGAAACACTACAACAACGATTGCTGGAGGAAATTCAACAAAGAAACGAAGAATTAAAGGAAGAATTGAAGGAACAGCTGAAGAAGGACCACGAGAAAAATAAAGAAGAAATGAAGCTGCAGATGGCACACCAATTAATGGAGTACCGAGAAGAAGCAAAACAGCAGATTACGGAAATCAATGACAAATTAGAGGAAACGTTGGAGAAGCTAGAGAAGACCAACGAAAATGTTTCTGGAGTCCGCAAGGAAGTACTCGATAAAATGAACCGTCTCGAAGGAGAAAATAAGAGAAGAATTGAGGAAGGTCATGAAGAAGCAGTCAGAAGATATACCCAGATAGACCAGGACATACACCAAGTCCGGGAAGAAAACCAGAAAGAGGTAGCAGCTGTACGAACAGACTTGGGAGAACGAATGGAAGGAGTTTACAGTAACTTAAATAAAGTAGATAGCAAAGTAGAGAAAAACCAACAGAGGATTGACGAAATGCGCAGAATAGAAGAGTCATTACGGGAAGAAGTGGATGCCTGGCGTGACCGACCATGTAATAATAATCATGTCATGAACACAGACAACAGAGATACCATCAATTTCCGTAATTACAAAAGAAACCCTATTGAATTCTTGAAGAGGGTAGAAGAGTTAATCCTCAAGAATCGAGAGACTCGATGGACTACAATAAGAGGGATGTTGGACGAAATGTTCAAGGAGACATACGACAACTGGTGGACTGCCACTCGACCAGACATCCAAAACCTTCAAGACTTTAAGACTCAGTTCAAGGCTAAATACTGGTCTGAGTCAACTCAGAATATGGTCCGCAATAACCTGAGCAATGGAAGGTATGAAAACCAGAATGGACAATCCCTTACCTCCTACTTCTTGGGAAAAATCTGCATGGCCAGGAATTTGGAGCCACGTATACCTGAAGAGTGTCTGGTAATACAGTTATCTTACCACTACGACGACGCCATCCAAAAGGCACGGATGTACAGCCAGGTAAAGACCATCCAAGATATGGCTAGCTTACTAGAAAGCCATGAACATGAGTGGCAGTACAGGAAAAATAGAGGGTACAGCTTCAGAAATAATAGAACCAATGAGGGACAATTGTCACAGAATCAACAGGGAGATACTAAACCACCGGTAAATAACCCTAACAATTACCAAGGGAACACACGGGGCAATAACGCGCCCAGAAATTTTAACAGAAGTGGAAACCATAATAATAACAACTTTAGGAACAACCACAGGGGTAATTTCCCGTCGAATGGTTACAACAACAATTATCGCCCCGGAAACAACAGTAATCAGAACAATAATCCAGGATACCGGCCACAGGTAAATTACATAAGGGGGCAAAGACAAAGGAGCCCAAGAAGAAACTATCCCTCATCTAACTATCGGCGAACGTACTATAACCAGGTACCCGATACGAGAAGTCACCCATTCGAAGAAGATCACAGGCACAGCGTGGATAACCGGAATAATCAACAGGAGCCGAACGCTAACCAACCATCAAACACTACTGATGTTGGGGGCAATGAGGTCAACCCTCATTTAAACGCTTAAGGCCAGTGAAAACTGCGGACAGCCCATCACTGGACCAATCTCTGGGTGAATATAAGACAACACATGACAAGAAGATCACAATAATATGTACTAATTATTTGAAAAATATAAGGGACGATTTGATCGAAGAAAATGATAACATGATGCCCATTAGAAACAATGAAATAGTGTATGTGAGTGCCCAAATAAATGGAATTCTATCAACCATAATGATCGATACAGGGTCTAATGTTTCCCTGATCGACCAAATAGAATTAAATAGACTACAGCAGGGAAGTAGTGTACCCATATCAACCCTGCCCATAAACAATGTAACTATCATTGGTGCTACCGGCCGACAAAACAAAACCGTCCGGAAACAAGTATCCTTGGAACTTAATAGCAAAGGTATAATAGTAACTATGCCATTTCTTGTTGCCAGCGGCCTACCTTTCTCATTACTTGTTGGATGTGATGTACTCAGACAACACTCTGCCATAATTAACCTGCGGCAGGGAGAAGTGTCACTAACCACAGAACAAGGAATATGGTCAGCCGATATAGTGAATGGTGGCAACTTACCATTGATAACAAACCACTATAACATGATCCAAAGCAATTATTGCCGACAATCACCTGAAAGAATATTGACAGATTGGAAGAATGAAGAATTATGGTCAAGCAAGCTGGATGAGATCAGAAACTTCCAACGAGAAGAACAAGATCCACAGATTAGTGTGCAACAGTCAGAGGAACTTATAAGTATATACAACAAATATAAACACATTTTTTCTGACGCTCCAGGCAAAGTAAAGAATTATCAATGCCGAATACGATTTAAAGAACCCGTTGACTTCAAGAAAAAATCTTACCCCATTGCTTACTCACAAAGAAATGCAGTGAGGGCAGAAATCAATCAAATGATGGAAGACGATATCATTGAATTAAGTCAATCACCGTATACAAGTCCAATAGTGGCGATACCAAAAAAGGACGGAAAGGTGAGAATCTGCCTCGACGCCAGAGAAATTAATAAAATGATAGTGAACGATAGAACATCACCGGGTGAAATAGAAGAAATCCTTAAGAAGTTCCACGGTATAAAATACATTAGCTCTTGGGATACGGTATGTGGCTACTGGCAGGTGGAGCTACATCCGAACAGTAGACAATACTTAGCATTCCTGTTCGATGGGAGGAACTATCAGTTCAAAAGACTGCCATTTGGACTGATAAATTCGGTCGCAGTATTTGTTAAATGTATGGACCAAATACTGGGACAAGATGTACTGAATTTTACCACCGTGTACGTAGATGATCTGTTAATAACATCATCAAATTGGCAAGAGCACTGTGCCAGAGTGGAAACCGTACTAAAAAGATTATCAGATAATCACGTAACCCTTAAGCTGGACAAGTCAAAGTTTATAGCCCGAAAAATACAATTTCTAGGATTCAATCTAGCAGAGGAAGGCATATCTCCTTCGTCAGAAAAAGTTGAGGCGATACAACGATTCCCCACGCCAAAAAACAAAAGACAACTTCAATCCTTCCTGGGAATTTGCAACTATTACCGCAAATTTCAAGATAATTATTCCAAACTAACAGCAAGATTCAAAAAACAATTATCAGTCAAGGACAAGAGGACTTGGGGGTCCGAACAAGATGAAGTATTTAACCAAATAAAAGAAAAGTTCTTGAACACCGTGATCTTACATCATCCAGACTTCAAAAAGCCATTCTTCATGAACTGTGATGCGAGTGATGTCAGTGTAGGTGCGGTATTATACCAAGAAGATGAGAAGGGACAGCATATGGTTATTAGTTTTGCAAGCAGAATTTTAAATGGATGCGAACGAAATTATCACGTCACGGAGAAAGAACTACTTAGTGTCGTGTTCACCTGCAACAAATTTAGGACATATCCTGGGATACGATATAACAGTGAGAAGTGACCATAGATCCATATCATTCCTTAAGCAGTGTAAACTCAGCCACGGAAGATTAACTCGATGGATATTGTTGCTACAGGAATATCACATAAATTGGGAGTACATCCCCGGGAAGCAAAACGTAGCTGCGGACATCTTATCCCGTATAAACGTCCAGCAACAAACTTTCGAGGGGGAGAAAGAACAATTAGTTAAGGTGTATAACATTATAAAAAACAGAGTAGATCTAGAAAAAATAACCCAAGAAATAAGAAGATGTCAAACTGTGGATCCAAAAATAATGAGTATCCGGGAGAGAATGTTAAAAGATGAAGAAACCATTCTACAATATTATAAAATACATGACAACTTGCTATTTATTAAAAACAATCCTGCAATCGGAGAATGGAAACTTGTAATACCATCTACAGTGGAGGAACAATTAATACTAGACTACCACATTAGATACGGCCATATGGGGGCTGTAAAAGTGATAAAAGCTTTACAGGAACAAGTTTACATTAAAAATATTTATCGAAAAGTAAACAAAATCATTCAAAAATGTGATATTTGCCAAAAGGTAAAATGCAATAATTCAAAAAAGGAAGGGATGATGATACCTATCACATCAAGTCAGAAATTAGAAAGGGTATTCCTTGATATATGTGGTCCGTTCCCTATCAGTGGAGGAAGACACAGATACAAATTTATTATCATTATGTTTGACCACTTCACCAAGTATACAAAGTTGTACTCCATTAACCGTGCAACAACAAAGAAAATAATTGAAATTATATTAACCAAATTTATACCAGAAGTGGGAAGACCGACGGCCGTTATAACAGATCATGGAACCCAATTTAAGGGAAATCTTTGGAAAAATAAGCTCTGTGAACATAATATTAAAACTTACAAAACATCCGTTTATCACCCAAGCAGCAACCCAGCTGAAAGGGTACTCAGAGAAGTGGGTCGTATACTGAGAACCTACTGCCACGATAAACAAAGAGAATGGCACAATTATGTGAAATCCACTGAAGAATTTATAAACTTAGCTTACCACGACTTTACGGAAGCTACCCCATACACAATGATGTTTGAGCGGCCACCGCCTAGAGAGATAACCGATATGATCCAATTCCCCACCAACACCGAATATCAATTCGAGAAAAAAAGATTCTATAACAGAATAGCCGAAAAGGTAGAGCAACAAAAGAATAAATACGCTAAGAACCAGAAAAAGACTATTAAGTACGAGGTAGGAGAAAGGGTACTGTTAAAAAACAGAGAATTACCCAGCTCCATAGAAGGCATCACTAGAAAGTTACTATTATTATACGTGGGACCATACACTATAACAAAAGACAAGGGCAATAACACTTACGAGATCACTCACCCCGTCACCAAGAAAATAAAGGGGGTATACAATCAAGCCTCAATTAAGAAATATTATGACAACCAACAATAACTGTAAAAAACAATTTAAAGTAAAAAACCAACAAAAATACTTTAAATAAAGAAAAAAAAATAACGTGACAAACAAACAAGTCTGCCAATGCCATAAAGAAAAGATCTCTAAAGAATGTCAAAATTCCAAAACATTCGTAAGTACAGCTTACACTAAGCATTAGAGAAACCATTATGATGAATAAAAATTGTAAAAAATCAAAAAAGATATGTAAGAAAAGCTTACCCAAATATCTTAATAATATTTTAGAACAAGTAAAAATGGAGAGATAAAAGTCACAAGGCATTCAGATAAAGTAAGAGCAACCAACTTACTACAATATTTAAATAAAAATTAACAATAGAGGAGTGTAGTTACAAAACATTCCTCCAAAATAAGGTTAAATTACCATAATATTTAGCCAAAAAATGAGGCATAAAAAGCATAACATACTGTAAAGGAATAAGCTACAAAAAATTCCTAACTAGTAAGAAGCCATAACTTACTATGATATTAAAAAAAAAAAAAAAAAAAAAAAAAAGATCAGCTTCCACAACTATTTAGAAAGAGGGGAAGTAAAATTACCCAAACCAATGATCACAAAACAATATAAATGAAATAAACGTTCTAAGAGTTATAATGTGAAAGGAGATGAAACAAAGAGTAATTAAAAATGAATAAAAATGTGAATTGTATCAATAAAAAACAATGCTTCAAATAGTATCTATAAAGAAAGATGAAACAATATATGACTCGAACTGAGCTATAATGAAGTATAAAAGTAAAAGATTCCCAACAAATATTATGATTATGATTATTATTATTGTTATTTTGAGTCACGAGTTGACTATATTTAAGAATTATTAATTGAGATTGTCTGTTGAATGAACCAGCAATCATTTTACTGAGCAGGGATGATGTTCCCCTGATATCAGTATAAGAGTAGTTTTGATGAAAAATAAGATTTATAGGGAATAAGTTATAATAAAAAGTCAATAAGCCAGTTCGCAATATAAGAAGATAATGAAGAAAAGACAAAGAAGAATGGAATTAAAGGATACAGAATTAATTATAAAAAATGAATGAGAAGCAGGAGAATTTGAAAAAAAAAAAAAAAAAATTTTTGATACGATACAATTGATAATTTCATCAAACTCAAATTCACGTTTTATAAAATGATCAATTTTGGTGGAAGGGCATTATATAACATTGCCAAACCCTGATCACATTTGATATAAAAAAGTATGTAAAAAATGCCAAGAAACAATATATTTTGATAGATAAATGATAACGAGAATGAAAGTAGTAAATATAATCAATAGTGAAGGAGGAAGAATACAACCAAAGGTGGTCACAAAACAAGAAAATACGAACTAGACTGACAGACAACTGACATTGACCCAACCCCAGAGATTGGCCAGATATCAACCAAAGTAAAGCGAGACAAGAAGACTGTGAAGAAAAAAGAAGAATGTTTATTTCAATAAATGTCTAAAACTATATGATCAGTTTTAATGAAAGAAACATCAACAACAACATAGAAATTCTACATGTACATACGAGAGGCCAAAAACTAGACACACTTGAAAAACTGGAAATAAACAAATGTATGAAAACATCCTAAACAAACAGACTGTAACGGTACAAAAGACTTCAAACAGCGTGCCAGTTCATGTATTGATAGTGCAGTTGAGGTATCGAACCGCAGTGCATGACTGGAAGTACTCATATAGTTATTAAATGGTTAAAGTAAACATTTTACTATATGTAAGAAAAGGACTGCCAAAGAATATAGTAAGCTTCCTGAGGTGTTCACTGTACTATTTTGAACAAAGTATATTTATCTCTATATATATAAGCGACTTTGTCCTGACTGACAGAGAATCAACGTAGAGCAAAAACTACTGAAGATAATGATCTCAAAATTTGAAGGTATATTCTTATGGGGTCGTAGATGCTCACTAAGAAACGGTTTTAAAAACTTTCACTCCTAAGGGGCAAACCCCCCCCCATTTTATGTATGTTCCACATCTCCTCCTAAACCACTGGACCGATTTCAACCAACCTTGGCACAAATATTTTACGCGACGGGAGAACCAACATAGGATAGGTGTTTTTTTCGAAGAGGTCCTTTGGGGTCTTCCACATCTCCTCCTAAACCACTGGACCGATTTCAACCAAACTTGGCACAAATATTTTATGCGACGGAAGAACCAACATAGGATAGGCGTTTTTTTCGATGGGGTCCTTTGGGGTCTTCCACATCTCCTCCTAAACCACTGGACCTATTTCAACCAAACTTGGCACAAATATTTTACGCGACGGGAGAACCAACATAGGATAGGTGTTTTTTTCGATGGGGTCCTTTGGGGGGTTCTTAGGGGTCTTCCACATCTCCTCCTAAACCACTGGACCGATTTCAACCAAACTTGGCACAAATATTTTATGCAACGGGAGAACCAACACAGGATAGGTGTTTTCTTCGATGGGGTCCTTTAGGGTCTTCCACATCTCCTCCTAAACCACTGGACCGATTTCAACCAAACTTGCACAAATATTTTACGCAACGGGAGAACCAACACAGGATAGGTGTTTTTTCGATACGATCGTTCGGGGGAGTCCTTTGGGTCTTAAAAAACTATTAGATCTGGTTACTATGGCAACCCAATAGAATAGATTCTGGTTACCATGGCATCGGTGGAAGTCTCCCGCGTAGGAAATAGCGCGGGAGTCGTCCGACGGGCCTTCCCCGGAGTTCATCCACGGAACCTGGGGAGTCTTAGGTCGGATCCCGCGAAAGACGGCGGGGCCAGAGTCGACGATTTTTATAAATAAAGATATAGGTTATGCTATCAAAGGTGGTGTATGCATCTTAAGAAACTTCTTAATAGTGTGTGAATTCAGAGTTGTTTCAGTTTGAATTTAAAAGTGGATAAGTTAAGATCGAAGTAAGTTATAAGCGAGTATAAAAAACAAAGTTTTGATAGCGAATGTATTCAGATCATAGTGTTCAGACAATATAAATGCACTTGCTTCAGTTTGAATTTAAAAATTGATAAGCTGAAATCTATAGAGGTATTGTATTGTTAGAATAAGTTTAGGAGACACTAATTTAACAAATGCCTTATTTCAACATTAACACAATGAATTATAAAACGACAGTTAAATACGCAGTGCGTACAAGTACTGTAGACATTTTATTAAAAACTAATTTAGCTGTTCGCCCTCTCCCAGAGTTAGAAATCGAGCAGGAGCATCACGCGCAACAGAATTCTTCTCCAGATATAAGAATACAGTTTATGACATGGTCTTAAACAGGTGCGCTACAGAGTATTCCTCCAGTGAGAATGCGAATGTAACAATATAAGGAAGATTATACAATATACAAGTAGGCCTAATATAACGTTAGAACAAGAATAGGTGCCTATGAGCCTATGAATAAATTATGAACCCGAGGACCGCTGGGTAAATCGGCTAGATATAGATATATATATTATAACATTGCCAAACCCTGATCACATTTGATATAAAAAAGTATGTAAAAAATGCCAAGAAACAATATATTTTGATAGATAAATGATAACGAGAATGAAAGTAGTAAATATAATCAATAGTGAAGGAGGAAGAATACAACCAAAGGTGGTCACAAAACAAGAAAATACGAACTAGACTGACAGACAACTGACATTGACCCAACCCCAGAGATTGGCCAGATATCAACCAAAGTAAAGCGAGACAAGAAGACTGTGAAGAAAAAAGAAGAAAATAAAAAATTACATGGCCATAACAAGTAACTAACAAGATTGTTTTAAAAGAGCATAATTTTTTATTATTGTTAATAATTTATGTTTAAATTTTTATTAGTGGTAACTTGTAAATGACAGTATCTCAGCAATTGTTATACATAAAAAACCATGTGTAGATATGATTGTATGTATATCCTTATCTATAGGTGATGTGTCAGCTGTTATGTTTAAAATTACACTCATACAGACAGGGAATAGAAATGTGTGCATGGTTCAATCAGAGAACAAATTGTATAGTCTACTATATACTTTGGAACTTTTACTAAGATTATTTCAGCAGTATGTATATTATTTCAGCATTATGTGTTTGAAAGTATAAGGTTTTGGAGAGTTTATTTATTCGCTAATATTATGGCTGTTGCTACAGATGTAGTATGTTTCAATTAACACAATATATTTTAACATTATTAAATTGTTGTTATTATTACTAATTATGACATTTCAGACCAATTTTTATCACTTTAATGACAATATATACAAAGTTATGTTTTGTTTGAAAGATGTATTTACAATACCATGTTGTTTGCATATTATAAAATGATATGTGACAGTCTGAAGTTAACAAAAGAGACATGAACTCATTAGATACAAAAACTTTGTAATAATAGTGAGATCGTGAGAAATATAAGGGTAATTAGAGATAGGTAGGGAGTGACAAAGTTGAACAGTGAAGTGATAAGTGTAATAAAATAAACAGCATATAATCTTAAGAAAAAAGAGTGAAACAAGTGTGACAAACCCAAAATATAAGCACATGTTAAATGAGCAATTAAGTTAAGTATATTAGACTGAAAGACACAGAATAAGTGTGAATGTAAAAAACAGAAAAAATATTATCTCAGTATAAAAATCACCAGGGTGATTACTGTTATAAAAGAGATGATGTAGATATAACACTCACCAAATTTGTTCATTTGTTAATTTAAAGAAAGAAGTTATTGGCTTAATGTTTAAGGCAATAAATACCAAAAGAAATAGTTTTACAGTAATATGTTAGTATGTTTTAAGTATGTAAAAAACAGAAAAAATATTATCTCAGTATAAAAATCACCAGGGTGATTACTGTTATAAAAGAGATGATGTAGATATAACACTCACCAAATTTGTTCATTTGTTAATTTAAAGAAAGAAGTTATTGGCTTAATGTTTAAGGCAATAAATACCAAAAGAAATAGTTTTACAGTAATATGTTAGTATGTTTTAAGTAAGTAAGGAATTTATAAAGAAAATAATAGCAATACCTTTATAAGAAATAATAGGCAAAATATAGTAATTATGTGTAACGAAAGGGAACATGGCAGAATTATATTAAAACTTAGAAATAAGTAAATTATGTATTAGCATAGTATTATCCATTTTGGACTAAAACATTAATACATGGCTTAGACCAATCTTGTAAGATATCAAACTAATCTTTGAAAGAAAATAGGAACATCTATGTAAAGATTACGACCATTGAAATTATCCCCAAGTAAATATAGCCATTATAAAATATTTATTCAAATTAAACAAAAAATTCAAGGTTTGATAACAATGGGTTTATTTTGAGATCGACCAGGTAGAATAATTACGTTACCATGGAAACTGTGGAGTAACAAGCCAAAAATACCGTTAGATTTTTTACTGAATGTATGACGCTTTAAGGATATATACGCTAATTTTCGAGTGACCAAAATTGTCCTTTAAAACATAGAAAATATCAGAAAAAGTTATTACTAAGTGTATACCAAGACATAAGATAAAGACTGGAGCCATATTATTGAAGTTGAGGCCAAATTAACGAAAAAAGAAAATAAATTACTACCAGTTAAACTGAAAAAGATGCCTGATGTCCTGAACCCAGCAAATTAAAGAAGATTATAGTATAACCCATGAATAACAGATCGTATGAATTCGCCATAACTACGGAAGTGATAAGTACCTCTTAAGTTACCCGAAATATATAAATAAACTCACGTTAATTATCTCACTAAAGGTCGAAATCTCACTGAACTGAAATTCATTACTTTCAAAGATTAAAAAGAAATTTAAGTCACTGACAATTTATAAACTAACCAATATAAACTGTTGTTAATGATCCATAACTTGTAAACACTTTTACTACACTGCGCTAAACAAATTACACCTACACAATATGTTAGTTAAGTTTACTTGATGTAAAGGTGTGTATTTTTATTGTTTTTAAAACATTTGTAATCCTTTGAACGTAACCTCAAGAACCTATGACAAACGACATTAATAACTTGTATACAATTTTCAACAGACGCCATCATTAAACGTCTGGTATCAATTCAAATATCGATTGTCAAACCCTGTAATTGTCTCATATAAATAACCGGAGCATTTGTATTAGAATAATTTGTATTAAATGAATAATAATCACTAATAAAAAATGTGTAAGTATTGAGTGTAACCACGGTGTTATAATTTCATTAGGAGGTGCACAATATTTTATGTACATTTTAGCAGATGACTAACGATTTACACAGCCCACGCATCGAACTGCTGTGTGCTACAGTGGGCCTAGCTGGCGGAAATATTTGAATTATTCAAACCGCCTGAGCTGCGCTGGTCATACGCTTTTGAATTTTATTTTAATTGTTTTAAGAAAACAATTTGGCGCCACCGGGACTTTCTCACCCCTAGTGAACATCAAGACCTGGTTATTCGTACGTTCGCAACGAACGAAATATACAGAAGTTGCCCGCATTTGAACTACGGATCGAGAAGACACGTACACTCATTACACACAAATTATACATTATCCACATTTTGCAGAGTAAAACGGTAGACGTTCACACGGCGACTTTACAAATTGGCGCCCAACGTGGGGCTAGAATAATAAAGAATTTATACAATTAAACCCTATAAATTCTAGCGGCGATTACGAAAGATTACAAAATGCACACCAGAGGAGTATCGAAAAAATTGGCAAAGGAGAAGGAGATGGTAGGAAACAGAGGGGAAGAAGAGGAAGGAACACCGATTGAAGAAGTGGAGACAGTAATAACCACAACAGAACCAAGCCAAGACGAAGAAATGGAATTACAGGCGGGCGACAAGGGAGAATTTAGAGGAGACCCGAACATACTAAAATTAATGGAAATGATGAACAATAATTTGAAGGAGATGAACAATAAATTCGACAAGAATGAGGAGAGCTTGAAGGAGATGAACAATAAATTCGACAAGAATGAGGAGAGCTTGAAGGAGATGAAGAAAGAAACCAGTGATAATTTGAAACAGATCAATGAAAAAATAGTGAGTACTAAGGAAGAATTGAGGAAAACAGTCAACCAAAATAATGAAACACTACAACAACGATTGCTGGAGGAAATTCAACAAAGAAACGAAGAATTAAAGGAAGAATTGAAGGAACAGCTGAAGAAGGACCACGAGAAAAATAAAGAAGAAATGAAGCTGCAGATGGCACACCAATTAATGGAGTACCGAGAAGAAGCAAAACAGCAGATTACGGAAATCAATGACAAATTAGAGGAAACGTTGGAGAAGCTAGAGAAGACCAACGAAAATGTTTCTGGAGTCCGCAAGGAAGTACTCGATAAAATGAACCGTCTCGAAGGAGAAAATAAGAGAAGAATTGAGGAAGGTCATGAAGAAGCAGTCAGAAGATATACCCAGATAGACCAGGACATACACCAAGTCCGGGAAGAAAACCAGAAAGAGGTAGCAGCTGTACGAACAGACTTGGGAGAACGAATGGAAGGAGTTTACAGTAACTTAAATAAAGTAGATAGCAAAGTAGAGAAAAACCAACAGAGGATTGACGAAATGCGCAGAATAGAAGAGTCATTACGGGAAGAAGTGGATGCCTGGCGTGACCGACCATGTAATAATAATCATGTCATGAACACAGACAACAGAGATACCATCAATTTCCGTAATTACAAAAGAAACCCTATTGAATTCTTGAAGAGGGTAGAAGAGTTAATCCTCAAGAATCGAGAGACTCGATGGACTACAATAAGAGGGATGTTGGACGAAATGTTCAAGGAGACATACGACAACTGGTGGACTGCCACTCGACCAGACATCCAAAACCTTCAAGACTTTAAGACTCAGTTCAAGGCTAAATACTGGTCTGAGTCAACTCAGAATATGGTCCGCAATAACCTGAGCAATGGAAGGTATGAAAACCAGAATGGACAATCCCTTACCTCCTACTTCTTGGGAAAAATCTGCATGGCCAGGAATTTGGAGCCACGTATACCTGAAGAGTGTCTGGTAATACAGTTATCTTACCACTACGACGACGCCATCCAAAAGGCACGGATGTACAGCCAGGTAAAGACCATCCAAGATATGGCTAGCTTACTAGAAAGCCATGAACATGAGTGGCAGTACAGGAAAAATAGAGGGTACAGCTTCAGAAATAATAGAACCAATGAGGGACAATTGTCACAGAATCAACAGGGAGATACTAAACCACCGGTAAATAACCCTAACAATTACCAAGGGAACACACGGGGCAATAACGCGCCCAGAAATTTTAACAGAAGTGGAAACCATAATAATAACAACTTTAGGAACAACCACAGGGGTAATTTCCCGTCGAATGGTTACAACAACAATTATCGCCCCGGAAACAACAGTAATCAGAACAATAATCCAGGATACCGGCCACAGGTAAATTACATAAGGGGGCAAAGACAAAGGAGCCCAAGAAGAAACTATCCCTCATCTAACTATCGGCGAACGTACTATAACCAGGTACCCGATACGAGAAGTCACCCATTCGAAGAAGATCACAGGCACAGCGTGGATAACCGGAATAATCAACAGGAGCCGAACGCTAACCAACCATCAAACACTACTGATGTTGGGGGCAATGAGGTCAACCCTCATTTAAACGCTTAAGGCCAGTGAAAACTGCGGACAGCCCATCACTGGACCAATCTCTGGGTGAATATAAGACAACACATGACAAGAAGATCACAATAATATGTACTAATTATTTGAAAAATATAAGGGACGATTTGATCGAAGAAAATGATAACATGATGCCCATTAGAAACAATGAAATAGTGTATGTGAGTGCCCAAATAAATGGAATTCTATCAACCATAATGATCGATACAGGGTCTAATGTTTCCCTGATCGACCAAATAGAATTAAATAGACTACAGCAGGGAAGTAGTGTACCCATATCAACCCTGCCCATAAACAATGTAACTATCATTGGTGCTACCGGCCGACAAAACAAAACCGTCCGGAAACAAGTATCCTTGGAACTTAATAGCAAAGGTATAATAGTAACTATGCCATTTCTTGTTGCCAGCGGCCTACCTTTCTCATTACTTGTTGGATGTGATGTACTCAGACAACACTCTGCCATAATTAACCTGCGGCAGGGAGAAGTGTCACTAACCACAGAACAAGGAATATGGTCAGCCGATATAGTGAATGGTGGCAACTTACCATTGATAACAAACCACTATAACATGATCCAAAGCAATTATTGCCGACAATCACCTGAAAGAATATTGACAGATTGGAAGAATGAAGAATTATGGTCAAGCAAGCTGGATGAGATCAGAAACTTCCAACGAGAAGAACAAGATCCACAGATTAGTGTGCAACAGTCAGAGGAACTTATAAGTATATACAACAAATATAAACACATTTTTTCTGACGCTCCAGGCAAAGTAAAGAATTATCAATGCCGAATACGATTTAAAGAACCCGTTGACTTCAAGAAAAAATCTTACCCCATTGCTTACTCACAAAGAAATGCAGTGAGGGCAGAAATCAATCAAATGATGGAAGACGATATCATTGAATTAAGTCAATCACCGTATACAAGTCCAATAGTGGCGATACCAAAAAAGGACGGAAAGGTGAGAATCTGCCTCGACGCCAGAGAAATTAATAAAATGATAGTGAACGATAGAACATCACCGGGTGAAATAGAAGAAATCCTTAAGAAGTTCCACGGTATAAAATACATTAGCTCTTGGGATACGGTATGTGGCTACTGGCAGGTGGAGCTACATCCGAACAGTAGACAATACTTAGCATTCCTGTTCGATGGGAGGAACTATCAGTTCAAAAGACTGCCATTTGGACTGATAAATTCGGTCGCAGTATTTGTTAAATGTATGGACCAAATACTGGGACAAGATGTACTGAATTTTACCACCGTGTACGTAGATGATCTGTTAATAACATCATCAAATTGGCAAGAGCACTGTGCCAGAGTGGAAACCGTACTAAAAAGATTATCAGATAATCACGTAACCCTTAAGCTGGACAAGTCAAAGTTTATAGCCCGAAAAATACAATTTCTAGGATTCAATCTAGCAGAGGAAGGCATATCTCCTTCGTCAGAAAAAGTTGAGGCGATACAACGATTCCCCACGCCAAAAAACAAAAGACAACTTCAATCCTTCCTGGGAATTTGCAACTATTACCGCAAATTTCAAGATAATTATTCCAAACTAACAGCAAGATTCAAAAAACAATTATCAGTCAAGGACAAGAGGACTTGGGGGTCCGAACAAGATGAAGTATTTAACCAAATAAAAGAAAAGTTCTTGAACACCGTGATCTTACATCATCCAGACTTCAAAAAGCCATTCTTCATGAACTGTGATGCGAGTGATGTCAGTGTAGGTGCGGTATTATACCAAGAAGATGAGAAGGGACAGCATATGGTTATTAGTTTTGCAAGCAGAATTTTAAATGGATGCGAACGAAATTATCACGTCACGGAGAAAGAACTACTTAGTGTCGTGTTCACCTGCAACAAATTTAGGACTTATATCCTGGGATACGATATAACAGTGAGAAGTGACCATAGATCCATATCATTCCTTAAGCAGTGTAAACTCAGCCACGGAAGATTAACTCGATGGATATTGTTGCTACAGGAATATCACATAAATTGGGAGTACATCCCCGGGAAGCAAAACGTAGCTGCGGACATCTTATCCCGTATAAACGTCCAGCAACAAACTTTCGAGGGGGAGAAAGAACAATTAGTTAAGGTGTATAACATTATAAAAAACAGAGTAGATCTAGAAAAAATAACCCAAGAAATAAGAAGATGTCAAACTGTGGATCCAAAAATAATGAGTATCCGGGAGAGAATGTTAAAAGATGAAGAAACCATTCTACAATATTATAAAATACATGACAACTTGCTATTTATTAAAAACAATCCTGCAATCGGAGAATGGAAACTTGTAATACCATCTACAGTGGAGGAACAATTAATACTAGACTACCACATTAGATACGGCCATATGGGGGCTGTAAAAGTGATAAAAGCTTTACAGGAACAAGTTTACATTAAAAATATTTATCGAAAAGTAAACAAAATCATTCAAAAATGTGATATTTGCCAAAAGGTAAAATGCAATAATTCAAAAAAGGAAGGGATGATGATACCTATCACATCAAGTCAGAAATTAGAAAGGGTATTCCTTGATATATGTGGTCCGTTCCCTATCAGTGGAGGAAGACACAGATACAAATTTATTATCATTATGTTTGACCACTTCACCAAGTATACAAAGTTGTACTCCATTAACCGTGCAACAACAAAGAAAATAATTGAAATTATATTAACCAAATTTATACCAGAAGTGGGAAGACCGACGGCCGTTATAACAGATCATGGAACCCAATTTAAGGGAAATCTTTGGAAAAATAAGCTCTGTGAACATAATATTAAAACTTACAAAACATCCGTTTATCACCCAAGCAGCAACCCAGCTGAAAGGGTACTCAGAGAAGTGGGTCGTATACTGAGAACCTACTGCCACGATAAACAAAGAGAATGGCACAATTATGTGAAATCCACTGAAGAATTTATAAACTTAGCTTACCACGACTTTACGGAAGCTACCCCATACACAATGATGTTTGAGCGGCCACCGCCTAGAGAGATAACCGATATGATCCAATTCCCCACCAACACCGAATATCAATTCGAGAAAAAAAGATTCTATAACAGAATAGCCGAAAAGGTAGAGCAACAAAAGAATAAATACGCTAAGAACCAGAAAAAGACTATTAAGTACGAGGTAGGAGAAAGGGTACTGTTAAAAAACAGAGAATTACCCAGCTCCATAGAAGGCATCACTAGAAAGTTACTATTATTATACGTGGGACCATACACTATAACAAAAGACAAGGGCAATAACACTTACGAGATCACTCACCCCGTCACCAAGAAAATAAAGGGGGTATACAATCAAGCCTCAATTAAGAAATATTATGACAACCAACAATAACTGTAAAAAACAATTTAAAGTAAAAAACCAACAAAAATACTTTAAATAAAGAAAAAAAAATAACGTGACAAACAAACAAGTCTGCCAATGCCATAAAGAAAAGATCTCTAAAGAATGTCAAAATTCCAAAACATTCGTAAGTACAGCTTACACTAAGCATTAGAGAAACCATTATGATGAATAAAAATTGTAAAAAATCAAAAAAGATATGTAAGAAAAGCTTACCCAAATATCTTAATAATATTTTAGAACAAGTAAAAATGGAGAGATAAAAGTCACAAGGCATTCAGATAAAGTAAGAGCAACCAACTTACTACAATATTTAAATAAAAATTAACAATAGAGGAGTGTAGTTACAAAACATTCCTCCAAAATAAGGTTAAATTACCATAATATTTAGCCAAAAAATGAGGCATAAAAAGCATAACATACTGTAAAGGAATAAGCTACAAAAAATTCCTAACTAGTAAGAAGCCATAACTTACTATGATATTTAAAAAAAAAAAAAAAAAAAAAAAAAAAAAAAAAAAAAAAAAAAAAAAAGATCAGCTTCCACAACTATTTAGAAAGAGGGGAAGTAAAATTACCCAAACCAATGATCACAAAACAATATAAATGAAATAAACGTTCTAAGAGTTATAATGTGAAAGGAGATGAAACAAAGAGTAATTAAAAATGAATAAAAATGTGAATTGTATCAATAAAAAACAATGCTTCAAATAGTATCTATAAAGAAAGATGAAACAATATATGACTCGAACTGAGCTATAATGAAGTATAAAAGTAAAAGATTCCCAACAAATATTATGATTATGATTATTATTATTGTTATTTTGAGTCACGAGTTGACTATATTTAAGAATTATTAATTGAGATTGTCTGTTGAATGAACCAGCAATCATTTTACTGAGCAGGGATGATGTTCCCCTGATATCAGTATAAGAGTAGTTTTGATGAAAAATAAGATTTATAGGGAATAAGTTATAATAAAAAGTCAATAAGCCAGTTTGCAATATAAGAAGATAATGAAGAAAAGACAAAGAAGAATGGAATTAAAGGATACAGAATTAATTATAAAAAATGAATGAGAAGCAGGAGAATTTGAAAAAAAAAAAAAAAAATTTTTGATACGATACAATTGATAATTTCATCAAACTCAAATTCACGTTTTATAAAATGATCAATTTTGGTGGAAGGGCATTATATAACATTGCCAAACCCTGATCACATTTGATATAAAAAAGTATGTAAAAAATGCCAAGAAACAATATATTTTGATAGATAAATGATAACGAGAATGAAAGTAGTAAATATAATCAATAGTGAAGGAGGAAGAATACAACCAAAGGTGGTCACAAAACAAGAAAATACGAACTAGACTGACAGACAACTGACATTGACCCAACCCCAGAGATTGGCCAGATATCAACCAAAGTAAAGCGAGACAAGAAGACTGTGAAGAAAAAAGAAGAATGTTTATTTCAATAAATGTCTAAAACTATATGATCAGTTTTAATGAAAGAAACATCAACAACAACATAGAAATTCTACATGTACATACGAGAGGCCAAAAACTAGACACACTTGAAAAACTGGAAATAAACAAATGTATGAAAACATCCTAAACAAACAGACTGTAACGGTACAAAAGACTTCAAACAGCGTGCCAGTTCATGTATTGATAGTGCAGTTGAGGTATCGAACCGCAGTGCATGACTGGAAGTACTCATATAGTTATTAAATGGTTAAAGTAAACATTTTACTATATGTAAGAAAAGGACTGCCAAAGAATATAGTAAGCTTCCTGAGGTGTTCACTGTACTATTTTGAACAAAGTATATTTATCTCTATATATATAAGCGACTTTGTCCTGACTGACAGAGAATCAACGTAGAGCAAAAACTACTGAAGATAATGATCTCAAAATTTGAAGGTATATTCTTATGGGGTCGTAGATGCTCACTAAGAAACGGTTTTAAAAACTTTCACTCCTAAGGGGCAAACCCCCCCCCCATTTTATGTATGTTCCACATCTCCTCCTAAACCACTGGACCGATTTCAACCAACCTTGGCACAAATATTTTACGCGACGGGAGAACCAACATAGGATAGGTGTTTTTTTCGAAGAGGTCCTTTGGGGTCTTCCACATCTCCTCCTAAACCACTGGACCGATTTCAACCAAACTTGGCACAAATATTTTATGCGACGGAAGAACCAACATAGGATAGGCGTTTTTTTCGATGGGGTCCTTTGGGGTCTTCCACATCTCCTCCTAAACCACTGGACCTATTTCAACCAAACTTGGCACAAATATTTTACGCGACGGGAGAACCAACATAGGATAGGTGTTTTTTTCGATGGGGTCCTTTGGGGGGTTCTTAGGGGTCTTCCACATCTCCTCCTAAACCACTGGACCGATTTCAACCAAACTTGGCACAAATATTTTATGCAACGGGAGAACCAACACAGGATAGGTGTTTTCTTCGATGGGGTCCTTTAGGGTCTTCCACATCTCCTCCTAAACCACTGGACCGATTTCAACCAAACTTGCACAAATATTTTACGCAACGGGAGAACCAACACAGGATAGGTGTTTTTTCGATACGATCGTTCGGGGGAGTCCTTTGGGTCTTAAAAAACTATTAGATCTGGTTACTATGGCAACCCAATAGAATAGATTCTGGTTACCATGGCATCGGTGGAAGTCTCCCGCGTAGGAAATAGCGCGGGAGTCGTCCGACGGGCCTTCCCCGGAGTTCATCCACGGAACCTGGGGAGTCTTAGGTCGGATCCCGCGAAAGACGGCGGGGCCAGAGTCGACGATTTTTATAAATAAAGATATAGGTTATGCTATCAAAGGTGGTGTATGCATCTTAAGAAACTTCTTAATAGTGTGTGAATTCAGAGTTGTTTCAGTTTGAATTTAAAAGTGGATAAGTTAAGATCGAAGTAAGTTATAAGCGAGTATAAAAAACAAAGTTTTGATAGCGAATGTATTCAGATCATAGTGTTCAGACAATATAAATGCACTTGCTTCAGTTTGAATTTAAAAATTGATAAGCTGAAATCTATAGAGGTATTGTATTGTTAGAATAAGTTTAGGAGACACTAATTTAACAAATGCCTTATTTCAACATTAACACAATGAATTATAAAACGACAGTTAAATACGCAGTGCGTACAAGTACTGTAGACATTTTATTAAAAACTAATTTAGCTGTTCGCCCTCTCCCAGAGTTAGAAATCGAGCAGGAGCATCACGCGCAACAGAATTCTTCTCCAGATATAAGAATACAGTTTATGACATGGTCTTAAACAGGTGCGCTACAGAGTATTCCTCCAGTGAGAATGCGAATGTAACAATATAAGGAAGATTATACAATATACAAGTAGGCCTAATATAACGTTAGAACAAGAATAGGTGCCTATGAGCCTATGAATAAATTATGAACCCGAGGACCGCTGGGTAAATCGGCTAGATATAGATATATATATTATAACATTGCCAAACCCTGATCACATTTGATATAAAAAAGTATGTAAAAAATGCCAAGAAACAATATATTTTGATAGATAAATGATAACGAGAATGAAAGTAGTAAATATAATCAATAGTGAAGGAGGAAGAATACAACCAAAGGTGGTCACAAAACAAGAAAATACGAACTAGACTGACAGACAACTGACATTGACCCAACCCCAGAGATTGGCCAGATATCAACCAAAGTAAAGCGAGACAAGAAGACTGTGAAGAAAAAAGAAGAAAATAAAAAATTACATGGCCATAACAAGTAACTAACAAGATTGTTTTAAAAGAGCATAATTTGTTATTATTGTTAATAATTTATGTTTAAATTTTTATTAGTGGTAACTTGTAAATGACAGTATCTCAGCAATTGTTATACATAAAAAACCATGTGTAGATATGATTGTATGTATATCCTTATCTATAGGTGATGTGTCAGCTGTTATGTTTAAAATTACACTCATACAGACAGGGAATAGAAATGTGTGCGTGGTTCAATCAGAGAACAAATTGTATAGTCTACTATATACTTTGGAACTTTTACTAAGATTATTTCAGCAGTATGTATATTATTTCAGCATTATGTGTTTGAAAGTATAAGGTTTTGGAGAGTTTATTTATTCGCTAATATTATGGCTGTTGCTACAGATGTAGTATGTTTCAATTAACACAATATATTTTAACATTATTAAATTGTTGTTATTATTACTAATTATGACATTTCAGACCAATTTTTATCACTTTAATGACAATATATACAAAGTTATGTTTTGTTTGAAAGATGTATTTACAATACCATGTTGTTTCCATATTATAAAATGATGTGACAGTCTGAAGTTAACAAAAGAGACATGAACTCATTAGATACAAAAACTTTGTAATAATAGTGAGATCGTGAGAAATATAAGGGTAATTAGAGATAGGTAGGGAGTGACAAAGTTGAACAGTGAAGTGATAAGTGTAATAAAATAAACAGCATATAATCTTAAGAAAAAAGAGTGAAACAAGTGTGACAAACCCAAAATATAAGCACATGTTAAATGAGCAATTAAGTTAAGTATATTAGACTGAAAGACACAGAATAAGTGTGAATGTAAAAAACAGAAAAAATATTATCTCAGTATAAAAATCACCAGGGTGATTACTGTTATAAAAGAGATGATGTAGATATAACACTCACCAAATTTGTTCATTTGTTAATTTAAAGAAAGAAGTTATTGGCTTAATGTTTAAGGCAATAAATACCAAAAGAAATAGTTTTACAGTAATATGTTAGTATGTTTTAAGTATGTAAAAAACAGAAAAAATATTATCTCAGTATAAAAATCACCAGGGTGATTACTGTTATAAAAGAGATGATGTAGATATAACACTCACCAAATTTGTTCATTTGTTAATTTAAAGAAAGAAGTTATTGGCTTAATGTTTAAGGCAATAAATACCAAAAGAAATAGTTTTACAGTAATATGTTAGTATGTTTTAAGTAAGTAAGGAATTTATAAAGAAAATAATAGCAATACCTTTATAAGAAATAATAGGCAAAATATAGTAATTATGTGTAACGAAAGGGAACATGGCAGAATTATATTAAAACTTAGAAATAAGTAAATTATGTATTAGCATAGTATTATCCATTTTGGACTAAAACATTAATACATGGCTTAGACCAATCTTGTAAGATATCAAACTAATCTTTGAAAGAAAATAGGAACATCTATGTAAAGATTACGACCATTGAAATTATCCCCAAGTAAATATAGCCATTATAAAATATTTATTCAAATTAAACAAAAAATTCAAGGTTTGATAACAATGGGTTTATTTTGAGATCGACCAGGTAGAATAATTACGTTACCATGGAAACTGTGGAGTAACAAGCCAAAAATACCGTTAGATTTTTTACTGAATGTATGACGCTTTAAGGATATATACGCTAATTTTCGAGTGACCAAAATTGTCCTTTAAAACATAGAAAATATCAGAAAAAGTTATTACTAAGTGTATACCAAGACATAAGATAAAGACTGGAGCCATATTATTGAAGTTGAGGCCAAATTAACGAAAAAAGAAAATAAATTACTACCAGTTAAACTGAAAAAGATGCCTGATGTCCTGAACCCAGCAAATTAAAGAAGATTATAGTATAACCCATGAATAACAGATCGTATGAATTCGCCATAACTACGGAAGTGATAAGTACCTCTTAAGTTACCCGAAATATATAAATAAACTCACGTTAATTATCTCACTAAAGGTCGAAATCTCACTGAACTGAAATTCATTACTTTCAAAGATTAAAAAGAAATTTAAGTCACTGACAATTTATAAACTAACCAATATAAACTGTTGTTAATGATCCATAACTTGTAAACACTTTTACTACACTGCGCTAAACAAATTACACCTACACAATATGTTAGTTAAGTTTACTTGATGTAAAGGTGTGTATTTTTATTGTTTTTAAAACATTTGTAATCCTTTGAACGTAACCTCAAGAACCTATGACAAACGACATTAATAACTTGTATACAATTTTCAACAGACGCCATCATTAAACGTCTGGTATCAATTCAAATATCGATTGTCAAACCCTGTAATTGTCTCATATAAATAACCGGAGCATTTGTATTAGAATAATTTGTATTAAATGAATAATAATCACTAATAAAAAATGTGTAAGTATTGAGTGTAACCACGGTGTTATAATTTCATTAGGAGGTGCACAATATTTTATGTACATTTTAGCAGATGACTAACGATTTACACAGCCCACGCATCGAACTGCTGTGTGCTACAGTGGGCCTAGCTGGCGGAAATATTTGAATTATTCAAACCGCCTGAGCTGCGCTGGTCATACGCTTTTGAATTTTATTTTAATTGTTTTAAGAAAACAATTTGGCGCCACCGGGACTTTCTCACCCCTAGTGAACATCAAGACCTGGTTATTCGTACGTTCGCAACGAACGAAATATACAGAAGTTGCCCGCATTTGAACTACGGATCGAGAAGACACGTACACTCATTACACACAAATTATACATTATCCACATTTTGCAGAGTAAAACGGTAGACGTTCACACGGCGACTTTACAAATTGGCGCCCAACGTGGGGCTAGAATAATAAAGAATTTATACAATTAAACCCTATAAATTCTAGCGGCGATTACGAAAGATTACAAAATGCACACCAGAGGAGTATCGAAAAAATTGGCAAAGGAGAAGGAGATGGTAGGAAACAGAGGGGAAGAAGAGGAAGGAACACCGATTGAAGAAGTGGAGACAGTAATAACCACAACAGAACCAAGCCAAGACGAAGAAATGGAATTACAGGCGGGCGACAAGGGAGAATTTAGAGGAGACCCGAACATACTAAAATTAATGGAAATGATGAACAATAATTTGAAGGAGATGAACAATAAATTCGACAAGAATGAGGAGAGCTTGAAGGAGATGAACAATAAATTCGACAAGAATGAGGAGAGCTTGAAGGAGATGAAGAAAGAAACCAGTGATAATTTGAAACAGATCAATGAAAAAATAGTGAGTACTAAGGAAGAATTGAGGAAAACAGACAACCAAAATAATGAAACACTACAACAACGATTGCTGGAGGAAATTCAACAAAGAAACGAAGAATTAAAGGAAGAATTGAAGGAACAGCTGAAGAAGGACCACGAGAAAAATAAAGAAGAAATGAAGCTGCAGATGGCACACCAATTAATGGAGTACCGAGAAGAAGCAAAACAGCAGATTACGGAAATCAATGACAAATTAGAGGAAACGTTGGAGAAGCTAGAGAAGACCAACGAAAATGTTTCTGGAGTCCGCAAGGAAGTACTCGATAAAATGAACCGTCTCGAAGGAGAAAATAAGAGAAGAATTGAGGAAGGTCATGAAGAAGCAGTCAGAAGATATACCCAGATAGACCAGGACATACACCAAGTCCGGGAAGAAAACCAGAAAGAGGTAGCAGCTGTACGAACAGACTTGGGAGAACGAATGGAAGGAGTTTACAGTAACTTAAATAAAGTAGATAGCAAAGTAGAGAAAAACCAACAGAGGATTGACGAAATGCGCAGAATAGAAGAGTCATTACGGGAAGAAGTGGATGCCTGGCGTGACCGACCATGTAATAATAATCATGTCATGAACACAGACAACAGAGATACCATCAATTTCCGTAATTACAAAAGAAACCCTATTGAATTCTTGAAGAGGGTAGAAGAGTTAATCCTCAAGAATCGAGAGACTCGATGGACTACAATAAGAGGGATGTTGGACGAAATGTTCAAGGAGACATACGACAACTGGTGGACTGCCACTCGACCAGACATCCAAAACCTTCAAGACTTTAAGACTCAGTTCAAGGCTAAATACTGGTCTGAGTCAACTCAGAATATGGTCCGCAATAACCTGAGCAATGGAAGGTATGAAAACCAGAATGGACAATCCCTTACCTCCTACTTCTTGGGAAAAATCTGCATGGCCAGGAATTTGGAGCCACGTATACCTGAAGAGTGTCTGGTAATACAGTTATCTTACCACTACGACGACGCCATCCAAAAGGCACGGATGTACAGCCAGGTAAAGACCATCCAAGATATGGCTAGCTTACTAGAAAGCCATGAACATGAGTGGCAGTACAGGAAAAATAGAGGGTACAGCTTCAGAAATAATAGAACCAATGAGGGACAATTGTCACAGAATCAACAGGGAGATACTAAACCACCGGTAAATAACCCTAACAATTACCAAGGGAACACACGGGGCAATAACGCGCCCAGAAATTTTAACAGAAGTGGAAACCATAATAATAACAACTTTAGGAACAACCACAGGGGTAATTTCCCGTCGAATGGTTACAACAACAATTATCGCCCCGGAAACAACAGTAATCAGAACAATAATCCAGGATACCGGCCACAGGTAAATTACATAAGGGGGCAAAGACAAAGGAGCCCAAGAAGAAACTATCCCTCATCTAACTATCGGCGAACGTACTATAACCAGGTACCCGATACGAGAAGTCACCCATTCGAAGAAGATCACAGGCACAGCGTGGATAACCGGAATAATCAACAGGAGCCGAACGCTAACCAACCATCAAACACTACTGATGTTGGGGGCAATGAGGTCAACCCTCATTTAAACGCTTAAGGCCAGTGAAAACTGCGGACAGCCCATCACTGGACCAATCTCTGGGTGAATATAAGACAACACATGACAAGAAGATCACAATAATATGTACTAATTATTTGAAAAATATAAGGGACGATTTGATCGAAGAAAATGATAACATGATGCCCATTAGAAACAATGAAATAGTGTATGTGAGTGCCCAAATAAATGGAATTCTATCAACCATAATGATCGATACAGGGTCTAATGTTTCCCTGATCGACCAAATAGAATTAAATAGACTACAGCAGGGAAGTAGTGTACCCATATCAACCCTGCCCATAAACAATGTAACTATCATTGGTGCTACCGGCCGACAAAACAAAACCGTCCGGAAACAAGTATCCTTGGAACTTAATAGCAAAGGTATAATAGTAACTATGCCATTTCTTGTTGCCAGCGGCCTACCTTTCTCATTACTTGTTGGATGTGATGTACTCAGACAACACTCTGCCATAATTAACCTGCGGCAGGGAGAAGTGTCACTAACCACAGAACAAGGAATATGGTCAGCCGATATAGTGAATGGTGGCAACTTACCATTGATAACAAACCACTATAACATGATCCAAAGCAATTATTGCCGACAATCACCTGAAAGAATATTGACAGATTGGAAGAATGAAGAATTATGGTCAAGCAAGCTGGATGAGATCAGAAACTTCCAACGAGAAGAACAAGATCCACAGATTAGTGTGCAACAGTCAGAGGAACTTATAAGTATATACAACAAATATAAACACATTTTTTCTGACGCTCCAGGCAAAGTAAAGAATTATCAATGCCGAATACGATTTAAAGAACCCGTTGACTTCAAGAAAAAATCTTACCCCATTGCTTACTCACAAAGAAATGCAGTGAGGGCAGAAATCAATCAAATGATGGAAGACGATATCATTGAATTAAGTCAATCACCGTATACAAGTCCAATAGTGGCGATACCAAAAAAGGACGGAAAGGTGAGAATCTGCCTCGACGCCAGAGAAATTAATAAAATGATAGTGAACGATAGAACATCACCGGGTGAAATAGAAGAAATCCTTAAGAAGTTCCACGGTATAAAATACATTAGCTCTTGGGATACGGTATGTGGCTACTGGCAGGTGGAGCTACATCCGAACAGTAGACAATACTTAGCATTCCTGTTCGATGGGAGGAACTATCAGTTCAAAAGACTGCCATTTGGACTGATAAATTCGGTCGCAGTATTTGTTAAATGTATGGACCAAATACTGGGACAAGATGTACTGAATTTTACCACCGTGTACGTAGATGATCTGTTAATAACATCATCAAATTGGCAAGAGCACTGTGCCAGAGTGGAAACCGTACTAAAAAGATTATCAGATAATCACGTAACCCTTAAGCTGGACAAGTCAAAGTTTATAGCCCGAAAAATACAATTTCTAGGATTCAATCTAGCAGAGGAAGGCATATCTCCTTCGTCAGAAAAAGTTGAGGCGATACAACGATTCCCCACGCCAAAAAACAAAAGACAACTTCAATCCTTCCTGGGAATTTGCAACTATTACCGCAAATTTCAAGATAATTATTCCAAACTAACAGCAAGATTCAAAAAAAATTATCAGTCAAGGACAAGAGGACTTGGGGGTCCGAACAAGATGAAGTATTTAACCAAATAAAAGAAAAGTTCTTGAACACCGTGATCTTACATCATCCAGACTTCAAAAAGCCATTCTTCATGAACTGTGATGCGAGTGATGTCAGTGTAGGTGCGGTATTATACCAAGAAGATGAGAAGGGACAGCATATGGTTATTAGTTTTGCAAGCAGAATTTTAAATGGATGCGAACGAAATTATCACGTCACGGAGAAAGAACTACTTAGTGTCGTGTTCACCTGCAACAAATTTAGGACTTATATCCTGGGATACGATATAACAGTGAGAAGTGACCATAGATCCATATCATTCCTTAAGCAGTGTAAACTCAGCCACGGAAGATTAACTCGATGGATATTGTTGCTACAGGAATATCACATAAATTGGGAGTACATCCCCGGGAAGCAAAACGTAGCTGCGGACATCTTATCCCGTATAAACGTCCAGCAACAAACTTTCGAGGGGGAGAAAGAACAATTAGTTAAGGTGTATAACATTATAAAAAACAGAGTAGATCTAGAAAAAATAACCCAAGAAATAAGAAGATGTCAAACTGTGGATCCAAAAATAATGAGTATCCGGGAGAGAATGTTAAAAGATGAAGAAACCATTCTACAATATTATAAAATACATGACAACTTGCTATTTATTAAAAACAATCCTGCAATCGGAGAATGGAAACTTGTAATACCATCTACAGTGGAGGAACAATTAATACTAGACTACCACATTAGATACGGCCATATGGGGGCTGTAAAAGTGATAAAAGCTTTACAGGAACAAGTTTACATTAAAAATATTTATCGAAAAGTAAACAAAATCATTCAAAAATGTGATATTTGCCAAAAGGTAAAATGCAATAATTCAAAAAAGGAAGGGATGATGATACCTATCACATCAAGTCAGAAATTAGAAAGGGTATTCCTTGATATATGTGGTCCGTTTCCTATCAGTGGAGGAAGACACAGATACAAATTTATTATCATTATGTTTGACCACTTCACCAAGTATACAAAGTTGTACTCCATTAACCGTGCAACAACAAAGAAAATAATTGAAATTATATTAACCAAATTTATACCAGAAGTGGGAAGACCGACGGCCGTTATAACAGATCATGGAACCCAATTTAAGGGAAATCTTTGGAAAAATAAGCTCTGTGAACATAATATTAAAACTTACAAAACATCCGTTTATCACCCAAGCAGCAACCCAGCTGAAAGGGTACTCAGAGAAGTGGGTCGTATACTGAGAACCTACTGCCACGATAAACAAAGAGAATGGCACAATTATGTGAAATCCACTGAAGAATTTATAAACTTAGCTTACCACGACTTTACGGAAGCTACCCCATACACAATGATGTTTGAGCGGCCACCGCCTAGAGAGATAACCGATATGATCCAATTCCCCACCAACACCGAATATCAATTCGAGAAAAAAAGATTCTATAACAGAATAGCCGAAAAGGTAGAGCAACAAAAGAATAAATACGCTAAGAACCAGAAAAAGACTATTAAGTACGAGGTAGGAGAAAGGGTACTGTTAAAAAACAGAGAATTACCCAGCTCCATAGAAGGCATCACTAGAAAGTTACTATTATTATACGTGGGACCATACACTATAACAAAAGACAAGGGCAATAACACTTACGAGATCACTCACCCCGTCACCAAGAAAATAAAGGGGGTATACAATCAAGCCTCAATTAAGAAATATTATGACAACCAACAATAACTGTAAAAAACAATTTAAAGTAAAAAACCAACAAAAATACTTTAAATAAAGAAAAAAAAATAACGTGACAAACAAACAAGTCTGCCAATGCCATAAAGAAAAGATCTCTAAAGAATGTCAAAATTCCAAAACATTCGTAAGTACAGCTTACACTAAGCATTAGAGAAACCATTATGATGAATAAAAATTGTAAAAAATCAAAAAAGATATGTAAGAAAAGCTTACCCAAATATCTTAATAATATTTTAGAACAAGTAAAAATGGAGAGATAAAAGTCACAAGGCATTCAGATAAAGTAAGAGCAACCAACTTACTACAATATTTAAATAAAAATTAACAATAGAGGAGTGTAGTTACAAAACATTCCTCCAAAATAAGGTTAAATTACCATAATATTTAGCCAAAAAATGAGGCATAAAAAGCATAACATACTGTAAAGGAATAAGCTACAAAAAATTCCTAACTAGTAAGAAGCCATAACTTACTATGATATTAAAAAAAAAAAAAAAAAAAAAAAAAAAAAAAAAAAAAAAAAAGAAGATCAGCTTCCACAACTATTTAGAAAGAGGGGAAGTAAAATTACCCAAACCAATGATCACAAAACAATATAAATGAAATAAACGTTCTAAGAGTTATAATGTGAAAGGAGATGAAACAAAGAGTAATTAAAAATGAATAAAAATGTGAATTGTATCAATAAAAAACAATGCTTCAAATAGTATCTATAAAGAAAGATGAAACAATATATGACTCGAACTGAGCTATAATGAAGTATAAAAGTAAAAGATTCCCAACAAATATTATGATTATGATTATTATTATTGTTATTTTGAGTCACGAGTTGACTATATTTAAGAATTATTAATTGAGATTGTCTGTTGAATGAACCAGCAATCATTTTACTGAGCAGGGATGATGTTCCCCTGATATCAGTATAAGAGTAGTTTTGATGAAAAATAAGATTTATAGGGAATAAGTTATAATAAAAAGTCAATAAGCCAGTTCGCAATATAAGAAGATAATGAAGAAAAGACAAAGAAGAATGGAATTAAAGGATACAGAATTAATTATAAAAAATGAATGAGAAGCAGGAGAATTTGAAAAAAAAAAAAAAATTTTTGATACGATACAATTGATAATTTCATCAAACTCAAATTCACGTTTTATAAAATGATCAATTTTGGTGGAAGGGCATTATATAACATTGCCAAACCCTGATCACATTTGATATAAAAAAGTATGTAAAAAATGCCAAGAAACAATATATTTTGATAGATAAATGATAACGAGAATGAAAGTAGTAAATATAATCAATAGTGAAGGAGGAAGAATACAACCAAAGGTGGTCACAAAACAAGAAAATACGAACTAGACTGACAGACAACTGACATTGACCCAACCCCAGAGATTGGCCAGATATCAACCAAAGTAAAGCGAGACAAGAAGACTGTGAAGAAAAAAGAAGAATGTTTATTTCAATAAATGTCTAAAACTATATGATCAGTTTTAATGAAAGAAACATCAACAACAACATAGAAATTCTACATGTACATACGAGAGGCCAAAAACTAGACACACTTGAAAAACTGGAAATAAACAAATGTATGAAAACATCCTAAACAAACAGACTGTAACGGTACAAAAGACTTCAAACAGCGTGCCAGTTCATGTATTGATAGTGCAGTTGAGGTATCGAACCGCAGTGCATGACTGGAAGTACTCATATAGTTATTAAATGGTTAAAGTAAACATTTTACTATATGTAAGAAAAGGACTGCCAAAGAATATAGTAAGCTTCCTGAGGTGTTCACTGTACTATTTTGAACAAAGTATATTTATCTCTATATATATAAGCGACTTTGTCCTGACTGACAGAGAATCAACGTAGAGCAAAAACTACTGAAGATAATGATCTCAAAATTTGAAGGTATATTCTTATGGGGTCGTAGATGCTCACTAAGAAACGGTTTTAAAAACTTTCACTCCTAAGGGGCAAACCCCCCCCATTTTATGTATGTTCCACATCTCCTCCTAAACCACTGGACCGATTTCAACCAACCTTGGCACAAATATTTTACACGACGGGAGAACCAACATAGGATAGGTGTTTTTTTCGAAGAGGTCCTTTGGGGTCTTCCACATCTCCTCCTAAACCACTGGACCGATTTCAACCAAACTTGGCACAAATATTTTATGCGACGGAAGAACCAACATAGGATAGGCGTTTTTTTCGATGGGGTCCTTTGGGTGTTCTTTGGGGTCTTCCACATCTCCTCCTAAACCACTGGACCTATTTCAACCAAACTTGGCACAAATATTTTACGCGACGGGAGAACCAACATAGGATAGGTGTTTTTTTCGATGGGGTCCTTTGGGGGGTTCTTAGGGGTCTTCCACATCTCCTCCTAAACCACTGGACCGATTTCAACCAAACTTGGCACAAATATTTTATGCAACGGGAGAACCAACACAGGATAGGTGTTTTCTTCGATGGGGTCCTTTAGGGTCTTCCACATCTCCTCCTAAACCACTGGACCGATTTCAACCAAACTTGCACAAATATTTTACGCAACGGGAGAACCAACACAGGATAGGTGTTTTTTCGATACGATCGTTCGGGGGGGTCCTTTGGGTCTTAAAAAACTATTAGATCTGGTTACTATGGCAACCCAATAGAATAGATTCTGGTTACCATGGCATCGGTGGAAGTCTCCCGCGTAGGAAATAGCGTGGGAGTCGTCCGACGGCCTTCCCCGGAGTTCATCCACGGAACCTGGGGAGTCTTAGGTCGGATCCCGCGAAAGACGGCGGGGCCAGAGTCGACGATTTTTATAAATAAAGATATAGGTTATGCTATCAAAGGTGGTGTATGCATCTTAAGAAACTTCTTAATAGTGTGTGAATTCAGAGTTGTTTCAGTTTGAATTTAAAAGTGGATAAGTTAAGATCGAAGTAAGTTATAAGCGAGTATAAAAAACAAAGTTTTGATAGCGAATGTATTCAGATCATAGTGTTCAGACAATATAAATGCACTTGCTTCAGTTTGAATTTAAAAATTGATAAGCTGAAATCTATAGAGGTATTGTATTGTTAGAATAAGTTTAGGAGACACTAATTTAACAAATGCCTTATTTCAACATTAACACAATGAATTATAAAACGACAGTTAAATACGCAGTGCGTACAAGTACTGTAGACATTTTATTAAAAACTAATTTAGCTGTTCGCCCTCTCCCAGAGTTAGAAATCGAGCAGGAGCATCACGCGCAACAGAATTCTTCTCCAGATATAAGAATACAGTTTATGACATGGTCTTAAACAGGTGCGCTACAGAGTATTCCTCCAGTGAGAATGCGAATGTAACAATATAAGGAAGATTATACAATATACAAGTAGGCCTAATATAACGTTAGAACAAGAATAGGTGCCTATGAGCCTATGAATAAATTATGAACCCGAGGACCGCTGGGTAAATCGGCTAGATATAGATATATATATTATAACATTGCCAAACCCTGATCACATTTGATATAAAAAAGTATGTAAAAAATGCCAAGAAACAATATATTTTGATAGATAAATGATAACGAGAATGAAAGTAGTAAATATAATCAATAGTGAAGGAGGAAGAATACAACCAAAGGTGGTCACAAAACAAGAAAATACGAACTAGACTGACAGACAACTGACATTGACCCAACCCCAGAGATTGGCCAGATATCAACCAAAGTAAAGCGAGACAAGAAGACTGTGAAGAAAAAAGAAGAAAATAAAAAATTACATGGCCATAACAAGTAACTAACAAGATTGTTTTAAAAGAGCATAATTTGTTATTATTGTTAATAATTTATGTTTAAATTTTTATTAGTGGTAACTTGTAAATGACAGTATCTCAGCAATTGTTATACATAAAAAACCATGTGTAGATATGATTGTATGTATATCCTTATCTATAGGTGATGTGTCAGCTGTTATGTTTAAAATTACACTCATACAGACAGGGAATAGAAATGTGTGCGTGGTTCAATCAGAGAACAAATTGTATAGTCTACTATATACTTTGGAACTTTTACTAAGATTATTTCAGCAGTATGTATATTATTTCAGCATTATGTGTTTGAAAGTATAAGGTTTTGGAGAGTTTATTTATTCGCTAATATTATGGCTGTTGCTACAGATGTAGTATGTTTCAATTAACACAATATATTTTAACATTATTAAATTGTTGTTATTATTACTAATTATGACATTTCAGACCAATTTTTATCACTTTAATGACAATATATACAAAGTTATGTTTTGTTTGAAAGATGTATTTACAATACCATGTTGTTTCCATATTATAAAATGATGTGACAGTCTGAAGTTAACAAAAGAGACATGAACTCATTAGATACAAAAACTTTGTAATAATAGTGAGATCGTGAGAAATATAAGGGTAATTAGAGATAGGTAGGGAGTGACAAAGTTGAACAGTGAAGTGATAAGTGTAATAAAATAAACAGCATATAATCTTAAGAAAAAAGAGTGAAACAAGTGTGACAAACCCAAAATATAAGCACATGTTAAATGAGCAATTAAGTTAAGTATATTAGACTGAAAGACACAGAATAAGTGTGAATGTAAAAAACAGAAAAAATATTATCTCAGTATAAAAATCACCAGGGTGATTACTGTTATAAAAGAGATGATGTAGATATAACACTCACCAAATTTGTTCATTTGTTAATTTAAAGAAAGAAGTTATTGGCTTAATGTTTAAGGCAATAAATACCAAAAGAAATAGTTTTACAGTAATATGTTAGTATGTTTTAAGTATGTAAAAAACAGAAAAAATATTATCTCAGTATAAAAATCACCAGGGTGATTACTGTTATAAAAGAGATGATGTAGATATAACACTCACCAAATTTGTTCATTTGTTAATTTAAAGAAAGAAGTTATTGGCTTAATGTTTAAGGCAATAAATACCAAAAGAAATAGTTTTACAGTAATATGTTAGTATGTTTTAAGTAAGTAAGGAATTTATAAAGAAAATAATAGCAATACCTTTATAAGAAATAATAGGCAAAATATAGTAATTATGTGTAACGAAAGGGAACATGGCAGAATTATATTAAAACTTAGAAATAAGTAAATTATGTATTAGCATAGTATTATCCATTTTGGACTAAAACATTAATACATGGCTTAGACCAATCTTGTAAGATATCAAACTAATCTTTGAAAGAAAATAGGAACATCTATGTAAAGATTACGACCATTGAAATTATCCCCAAGTAAATATAGCCATTATAAAATATTTATTCAAATTAAACAAAAAATTCAAGGTTTGATAACAATGGGTTTATTTTGAGATCGACCAGGTAGAATAATTACGTTACCATGGAAACTGTGGAGTAACAAGCCAAAAATACCGTTAGATTTTTTACTGAATGTATGACGCTTTAAGGATATATACGCTAATTTTCGAGTGACCAAAATTGTCCTTTAAAACATAGAAAATATCAGAAAAAGTTATTACTAAGTGTATACCAAGACATAAGATAAAGACTGGAGCCATATTATTGAAGTTGAGGCCAAATTAACGAAAAAAGAAAATAAATTACTACCAGTTAAACTGAAAAAGATGCCTGATGTCCTGAACCCAGCAAATTAAAGAAGATTATAGTATAACCCATGAATAACAGATCGTATGAATTCGCCATAACTACGGAAGTGATAAGTACCTCTTAAGTTACCCGAAATATATAAATAAACTCACGTTAATTATCTCACTAAAGGTCGAAATCTCACTGAACTGAAATTCATTACTTTCAAAGATTAAAAAGAAATTTAAGTCACTGACAATTTATAAACTAACCAATATAAACTGTTGTTAATGATCCATAACTTGTAAACACTTTTACTACACTGCGCTAAACAAATTACACCTACACAATATGTTAGTTAAGTTTACTTGATGTAAAGGTGTGTATTTTTATTGTTTTTAAAACATTTGTAATCCTTTGAACGTAACCTCAAGAACCTATGACAAACGACATTAATAACTTGTATACAATTTTCAACAGACGCCATCATTAAACGTCTGGTATCAATTCAAATATCGATTGTCAAACCCTGTAATTGTCTCATATAAATAACCGGAGCATTTGTATTAGAATAATTTGTATTAAATGAATAATAATCACTAATAAAAAATGTGTAAGTATTGAGTGTAACCACGGTGTTATAATTTCATTAGGAGGTGCACAATATTTTATGTACATTTTAGCAGATGACTAACGATTTACACAGCCCACGCATCGAACTGCTGTGTGCTACAGTGGGCCTAGCTGGCGGAAATATTTGAATTATTCAAACCGCCTGAGCTGCGCTGGTCATACGCTTTTGAATTTTATTTTAATTGTTTTAAGAAAACAATTTGGCGCCACCGGGACTTTCTCACCCCTAGTGAACATCAAGACCTGGTTATTCGTACGTTCGCAACGAACGAAATATACAGAAGTTGCCCGCATTTGAACTACAGATCGAGAAGACACGTACACTCATTACACACAAATTATACATTATCCACATTTTGCAGAGTAAAACGGTAGACGTTCACACGGCGACTTTACAATATAACCCAAATACCACTGACTGACTCACTGATCACGATATCTCTGAAACCACTGAATGGATATCAATGAAACTTTGAACATAACTTCATCATAGGTCTTAGGTGCTCACTAACAAACGGTTTTAAAAACTTTCACTCCTAAAGGGCAAAAAACCAAATACTGAAATTTATCGCGGGAACTGCATACTTTATAAATGAAGTGGTTGACATCTCAGTTTACTGGAAACCCCGAATACATTTAGTCCTGAGTTTTTAATCATTGTTTTAAATTGAAAAAAACTTCGTTGTTTGCAGGTTCTTATAGTCGAGAAAATTTCGAAGTTCAATTAATTTATAAATGTATGTCCTTTTTATCTCAGAAACGGCTCTAACGATTTTCTCGAAATAAATAATAAATAGCTGTTGCTATGAATGTAAATAAACAAACTAAGAGTTGAGAATTTGTACAATCTACCTAATCCTATACTATTAAGCGAGCAATAATTGTACAATTACGTACAAAGTGAAACTCTGTAGCGAAGCACGGGTATTTTGCTAGTAATATATAAATTGAGACATTAGATAATTTTACAATTATGGGAAAAATTACAAAAATACTGATTACTCTACTCTTTCTTTAGTAATATACCAGTTGTAGAGGACACAATGTATGCTATGCATTTTTATACAATAAACACTAAACATTTGCATTTCGGTTAAAATTCATTTTAATCTGACACTGTGCTTGATTTTTCACAATTTTTTCCAATTTGTTATCTCATTTTTGAAATTTCCTTTTTATCTGGGGTCAATAAATTTTGAAATTTTCAGACATTAACACTACGTTCAGATGTTGGTTAAAATTCTCTTTAATTTGATGCCTCACATAAATTTTTGTTTTGCAATTTTATCAAACTTTTCACTTATTTTATCGTCCTTGATATCCAAATATTTTTAAATTTTCAAACACTATATTCAGACTATGGTTAAAATGACCTTTAATTGATGCCCCACATAGGATTTTGTGAGATTTCCATAATTTTGACCACTCACATTTTTGGCTCCTGCCCATATTTTTGGGAGGGGGAGATCAATCTCAAAATATCGGTATGGAGATCCATACATGACTTCCATGTTCTAAGATTTATATTTAAAATCATATTCGAAATGAAATATTTCCATAGAAACTACTTCTTTCTATTGCTTCAGCCTTAATCACAGTACTGTGGTCACTAACGTATACCATCTCACGTTTTCACACTCGATTTTCACTGGTGATGGCAGTCGATGGCATTGCCGAAACGTCTGGTTTTGCTGACAACATTGGACTATGGCTAAGCAGGCTGGGTAGGAATTGTAACGTGACAAATTAGGGAATTTTATTTTATTAAAATTTTTTGGGGTTTATCAAAAATATTCATAAACTCATTTTCCAACTGTGACCAGAACACGTGGTGAATTGAAAAAGTGGTCTAACAAAGGAACGATTGTTAACGATAACGTCTCAACAGTTGTGCAATCGCTAACAAGGCATGCACCCAGCATCAGTTCCTAGAACTTTGCGAGTGTGTGGCAGTACGTCCGAGCGCGTCACATGAGCATGCGCGCGGACCCACGCCGACTTATGAAACACAAAAAAATGGCTAAGAGAAGAATTTCTGTTCACTCGTTTACCATGCTGGCGGATGTGAGTCCTAAGTACCACCCTTTTTATGACGTCAGCCAGTGCTGCACAAATATCTTATACGAACAGCACACAAACACTTACATGGGTTAAATAGGACGGAGCTGTGGCAACGAACCATGAGGCGTTGGTTTCCACCTAGAAAGACGAAATCGAGTTAGCGGTGAACATATAGCCGCTCTCCCAGTTCGCCTAGAGACTGTACCTGGCCAGGTATTGCCCCAAAGGGGCTCGTCAAAATTTTATAAGTTCAAATATCAAAAGTGAGTTTAAATTAACAATAATGTGCCCGTGGTGATAGTGTGCATGTGAGGACCACAAAAATCTATTTTGTTCGACTTCTAGGCAGTTAATTATGGAATAAATCGAGGTGCGCGGACACCTCGTGCCGGCAAGGGTATATGTTTAAACTTCAATAATAATGGGGAGGGGTATGTAAAGGGGTATTCAAAATTAATAAGAATGTGAGAGAGAGAGAGAGAGAGAGAGAGAGAGAGAGAGAGAGAGAGAGAGAGAGAGAGAGAGAGAGAGAGAGAGAGAGAGAGAGCAGACTGGGCTATCTTCATAGATGTAAGTAATATAATTCAATTATGATAATACAAAACGTATTACCAAAATGTACGAAAATTGTAAGTTAATTTAATAAATTTTATTGGCAAACTAATAGTACAACTTTGAAATAATTGATTATTAAAAAATGTTAAACCTCTTTAAATCATGAGTAGAGTACATTATTAAAAAACCCGTAAACCATGTTTGCATCTTACGTTCGTGTGACCGGATCTTGGACCCAGATAGAATCTTTGCAGGTAGGTGGAATTGAATTATATATTTATATCTTTTAATAGTGTAAATAACATCACAAATGGCGCAGCCGACAGGGACAGTTTTTATGAATCAAAATTTGATGTAAAAAACCGCACCTACAAATAAGATGCAAACGTGCTTTTAAGGTTAAAGTAGTGAAGGAGGAATAAATAGTTTACACATTATATATGCAAGATTGAGATTGTAATAAAGTAAAGTAATTAATTAATTAAGATTGAAGTAAAGTAATAAGTTTTTGAAAATAATAAACAATGGAGAATAATAAGAGTATCAATAATGAAGTCAGCTTCTCTGACAGTCAAACCGAGAGTCAAATAAATACCGACTCAGGTATTCAAGCAGAGTCACTATCAATAGATGAGGATAGTGTAGAAGAATCTGTAATTAGTACGCCGGGAGCGATTTCCACTCCCGTAACAATTAAAACAAAAGAAAAAGAGATGTCCATGAATGACTTATTTAACCTTCTAAGTAAACGTTTTGACAGTAACGAGATAACGTTGAATGAAATGAAAAGTGATTTTAACGGTAAATTAGATGAACAGAAAAATGAAATGCAAGAATTTAAAAGTAGTGTAAATGAGAAATTGGATATACAGAATGACAAATTTGATGAATTAAAAAATAATATTCGAGAAATTAATAGACGTTGTGAAAATACCAATGAAGAATTTACCAACAAAATTAACCAATTAGATACCAAGCTAGATAATTCAATTAAGAAGATAGATGTTAAATTTAATGAGATAGATAGTCAGATAGATAGAGTTGAGAAACAAATAAATGAGAATAATGAGATGTTAATAAATTCAATGAATGAGTATAACAATGAAATAGAATATAAAATAAATAAGTGTAATACCGAAAGTGAATGCAAGCTTAATAGCGTAGTAATGACAATTGAAAAAAGGAGTCAGAATATCGATGAACACCAAAATAAGGTAGACTTTAAGGTAAATGAAATTGAAAATAATTGTAAGACAGAAACACAAGCATTGAATGAATCTATTAATGTAATATCAAAAAATAGCATACAGTCTGAGTGTAGTAACGAAAAAAAATTATATTCACTTGAACAGAACATTAGTAGTGTGAAAGATGAGTTAAGTTTAGTAATAAACCAGAAATTAAGTAATGTTACTGAACGTATATTAATTACACGAGACGTAAATAATGAAATCGAACTAGAAACTTTTAGTAGTGAGAATTGTAGAGTACATCCGATGCAATTTTTGAACTGAACACGGGAGTTTAATCGATTTAATAGTAGTAGTTGGGAGGTTAAGTTGCTGAAAATTTTGAAGTGTTTTAAGGGTAGTGCCGAAATATGGGCAGAGGTACACAATACAGAATGGGGTAGTTACGAGGAATTTGAGGTAGCTTTTCGAAACAAATATTGGTCAGAAGAGGACCAAGAAATCTTAAGGAGCAAAATAATGGGTACTGGGAATTTTGGTAGAATTAATAACCACCTAACTATGTACGTGATGACTATATATAACGAGGCCAAGTATCTAGAACCGCCGTTGCTGTTCCGGTCATTCGTGAGACATATTAGCAAACACCTGCCCAGAGAGGTGCAAATCACTTTAATGACGAGAGAAATTACGAATATAAACGAGCTAGAGAACATGTTAGACGTGCTACAGAATATAGGGGAACGTGACATAGGGCGGCGTCCAAACCCACTAGTAGTACCAAACCATAATAATAATTACCATCAGAATAGGGGTACACAGAATTTTCATAGAGGAGCACGGGGAGGAAGTTTTGATAATAGGGGCGAGAGTTGGAGGTGTAGAGAATGTAACGTAGATAATTATGCTAACAGAACCAATTGTTTTAGATGTCATCAAAACAGGGAGTGTACAAGGAACGAGAGGGTGCATCCACAGCCAAATCGGCAGTCAAGAGGAGCAGATTTTCATAGAGGAGCGCCGAGAGGAGGAGGCCATTACAACAGAGGGAGAGGAGGAAACCATCTAGCCATAGCAGGTCCATCCACGGTAAACTAGGGAGGACAATGGAGAAGCGGGCCCAACCATTGTCAACGGAGAACCGGGTCCAAGTAACCGGCGAATATTTGAGCAACATTATCAAAGTAGACATGGCAAAGGAATTATTGGAAGAAGAGGACAACAAAGTGATGGAACACAAAACAGGATTGACGGAGGTGACAGTCAAAATCGAAGGTAAGAATTATAAAACCTTAATTGATACAGGTAGCGAGATCTCTGTAATTTCTGAAAATGTCATGGGAGAACTAAAAGAGATAAATAAAAATATACCATCATTACCAGTTGCGGGAGTTACAGTAGTGGGGGTAACTGGGGTAAGAAGTAAGAGAATAACCAGACAAGTACAATTAAATATTTTAATAAATAAAGTGGAGTTTGAAAACACTTTCCTAGTAGTTAAAGGGCTGAGTTTAGATGTAATATTGGGAAATGATTTTTTGGAAAGAAATGGAGCAGTAATAAATTTTAATAAACAAATAGTAAAATTTGAAAACGGGAACAAACCAGTCAGAGTAGAGTTTAAGAAAGTAGTAAATGAAGTTAAAGTCACGGGAATAAAAATGTTACATAAGCAGATAGGCGGTGGAGAAATAGAGACTAAAATAAATTTGTGTTGAGAGAGTGATAGCATAGAAAATGAGGAGGGAGAGATGCATGTGAGTAATGAGAGTGTGTGGGTAGATAGAGCCAACAAATTTTTTAATGAAGATGTAGTTGTAGGAAATACTCAACGAGAGGAATTGTGGGCCGTGGTGGAGCGTTTCAGAGAGGTGTTTGATGAATCACCAGGGAAAGCGAAGGACTACATCTGTGAGCTGAAGGTTCGGGACCACGCACCATACATGCAGAGGAGTTACCCGGTGCCATTTTCGAAGAGGAGGGCTGTGCAGGAGGAATTAGACCGGATGATACAGGGAGACATAATTGAACGCTCAATATCGCCTTACTCAAACCCGTTAGTCGTAGTGATCAAGAAGGATGGAAAGGTAAGGCTATGTTTAGATGCTAGAAAGATTAACCAAATTATTATACCTGTCCGGTGTAACGTGTCCAAAATTGGGTTATTTTATTTATTACAGTATGGGGTATTCGCATTTTTATTTATTTCATTTTGTGTGGGATTTTATAAATTTATTGTGAAAGTTTTATTTCCCGGCGAACGTTATTTCCTTTACAACAGAACACATGGCAAGTAGAACAGTTTGAGACAAAGGCGAGGCGCAATCTCTATTGTGTAACACGGCAAGGAATTCGCGCCACTCATAATTTTCTCAGAACTCTGTATATGTGTGGCGACGCCCGCACGTAACATCTCAGGACGGGGCGCTGTTAGTGACGCCGTGAAAACTCCAACGAAGCTGTAAAACATAGCGCTGGAGTGAACGATTTGGGACCGCAACCAGCCAGCTACAGGAAATGTATTTAAGCCACGCCCGCTGCTAGTGACATCAGTATAGCAGAGGCAAATATCGTCTACTCACTTTGGCTGATATAACGACTATGTGCCATGCATAGAAGGAATACACCACAGCAATTAAGCATGAACGGCGACGAAAATATGTTGGCCGTGAATACGAAGTTCCGCCCGCCCAGACAAGCACGCTTCCCAGTTATGCTATAGTTGCCGGCCGGCACGGAGCTAAGTAGGCTCTCTACAAAGTTTTTCTTATTTTTTCCAGTAAAAGGTGTAACCACAGTAAAATTTCATGTGACCGCGGTCAATCCATCAAGTGGAACCGAATTAAATGTTTTCGGACAATAAAAAACCAGTAATTAACAGAAAATGAGTGCGCGCGCGCGAACACGTGGCCGGCGGTTTAAGTGTAAGGGCTGGGGGGTTTATTATAAAATGTTAAGGGGTGTGTTTGAGTGAGTGTTCAAAATATGCAGGCTGGGCTCTGTCTGTATGTCTGTATGAGTATAAGGTAAGATGTTAGAATAAGTTCATGATTATATTGTTGTGATCAGGGAGTGGATCACCGAAAAGTATTAGGCATGTATTTCAAAGTTTTAATTTTGGAGAAGGAATCTTTTTAATGTTAACAAAGTTCAAAAATAAAAAAAGTAAATTTTAATTCTCTTCAAAAATGAGTTGTGTCAGTGCTTTGTTTAACCTGTAAACCACGTTTGTATCTAAAGTACTTGTGATTGGATCCTGGCCCGTAACCGAGTCTTGGCAGGTAGGTGGAAAAATTGTTATAATTTGGTAATTAATAAATTTAATTCATTATAGAATATAACACCGGGAATCGCCGGAACCAATTAATGAGATTTTACAGAAATTCAGCGGAGTCAAATACATGACATCATTAGACTTGACAGCTGGATATTGGCAGGTGCCATTAACAGTGGAGAGCAGAAGATATACAGCTTTTCTTTTTAACGGTAAGAATTACCAATTCAAACGCCTACCTTTTGGATTAAACACCAGTGTTGCTAGCTTTATTAAATGCTTGGATAATATATTACAACCTAAAGATCTAGATTTTTTAACAGTATATGTAGATGACATATTGATAGCATCCAGAACATTCACTGAACATTTAGAGCATATAGAGTATGTGTTAGATAAGTTACAGAAAGGAGGTCTGACAGTTAATTGGGACAAATCTAAGTTTTTGCAAACAGAAATATATTTCTTAGGATTTATTATTACACAAGAGGGAATATTAGCTAACCCGGACAAAGTAGAAGCTATAATGCAATTCCCCGAACCAAAGAACATTAAACAAGTACAAAGTTTCTTAGGTTTATGCAATTTCTACAGAAAGTTCCAGGAAAATTACGCACACACAACATCAAAACTAAGTGCTGTACTTCAGAAGAACAAGCAGTGGAAGTGGGGAGATACGGAACGAAATGCATTCAATGAGATTAAGAGAAAATTTAGCCACATGATTATGATGAATCATCCCGACTTTAATAAAACTTTTTATTTACAGACCGACGCCAGCAATGTAGCGTTAGGGGCGGAGCTCTACCAGGAGGGCTGCGATAAGGAGCATCTGACGATCGCTTTCGCCAGTAGGTCGCTGCTGTCTGCTGAGAAAAATTACACTACTACTGAAAAAGAACTTTTAAGCATTGTGTTCGCCGTGGGGAAATTCCGGACATACATCCTGGGCAATGAAACAATAATCCGGATGGACCACAAGGCATTATCATTTCTCAATTCATGTAAATTGACACACAGTCGTCTGACCAGGTGGGTATTAGCTTTACAAGAATATAACTTTTCCTGGGAGTACATAAAGGGGTCAGATAATAAAGTACCAGACACACTTTCTAGAGTAGATTTTATAGAAAATAAAATGGGTAGGGACCTTAAGGAGATAGAAATTTTTAGATTAACTAGAGAAGATAGAATTTTTGGTGAAGAGTTAAGTGATATTAAGAATATACAAAGATCTGATAGTAAACTGGGTAAAATAATTGTTGGTTTAGAAACGGAGGTAGAGGGATCTGAATATAGTGTACGTTTTCAAGTATATCAAGGTATTTTGTTTAAAAAAGTAGAGAGTGGGGAGCGTGATTGGAGGTTAGTTATACCCGAGGGGTTAATAGATAAAATTGTTTGGGATTGTCATATAAGGTATGGTCATTTTGGGGCGAGAAAGTGTGCTAATGTTTTGAAAGAGTCATGTATATTTAAGAATATGGAGAGGAGAGTTAGAAGAGTGTTAAGAGTGTGTGATTTATGTCAGAAATCGAAAGTAGTGAACTATAAATTAGAAGGGGAGATGAATTACGTAAAAGTTGAGAGACCATTTGATTTAGTTGCAATTGATTTGTATGGGCCATTACCCAGAGGTAGAGGGGGTGTATTGTATGTATTTGTAGTTTTAGACACTTTTTCAAAATTTGTGAAGTTGTATAGCATTAAGAGAGCGACGAGCAAAGTGCTCAGTGAAAAAATAGTAAGAGACTACATGATTAATGTAGGAAAACCGAAAATCATATTATCTGACCATGGACCACAGTTTATAAGCGGCAAGTGGCGACAGACGCTTGGATGGGAAGGCATCATACCCAAGCATACGGCAGTGTATCATCCTCAGTCGAACCAAGCAGAACGGGTGATGAGAGAGATTGGTAGGATATTTCGGGCGTATTGCCACGCCAAACACACAGAATGGCCATCCTACATGAAGAAAGTAGAGGAGTGGCTGAATTGTACCACCCATGAATCCACAGGATTTACGCCACATGAACTGATCAGGGGAACAAGGCCACCCAGGATATTGGAACAACTCTTTGAATACCCACCAGAAAATCAAATTATGGACGTAAACATGAAAATTAGATTGGCAAATGAGAATTTACTTACAAAAGGAGAGCGGAGGAAGCAGAGACATGATGCTAAGGGTAAGTGGACCAAATACGAGGTAGGTCAACTAGTGTTAGTAAAGAGGCATGATTTGTCCAGTGCTCAAGATAGAGAAATAAAGAAGTTTTTCTTGTTGTATGAAGGGCCCTATGAAATTATAGAAATAAAGATGCAAAATGCGTATGTGTTAAGGAATCCAGCGACGCAGGAAATAGTAGGTACTCAAAATGCGACGAACTTAAAATTATATAGGTCACTTTAATTATTTAATGTTTATGAATAGTATTTAAAATGTTTTGTGATTACAGAAGGGACTCTCCCCCATTTTCGGGCGGTCACGATCTTACCAGTCCTGGCCGTGGTATTCGGAACTTGGAGGCGGGCCATGGTTGGAGGATCTTCCTTCGGGCGGTGAACACAACGATGGTCCGGCTCCACCAAAATTGGTTGAAATTTGAAAACTTACTTCACATTTGAACGGGGAGGGGGACCCCAAAGGTACGTGACACACATTATATTATTAACACACTCATGGTGCAGCGGTCTGGTGTACCTGTCACGTGCTTGCACTGCCTTAGAGTGTATGTATATAATGGAGGCTGCACCTAAATAAAAGGCAGTGCGTACAAATATAAAAGTTTCAGTGTCAATGGCAAAATTAAAATTAGCCATTGACAATAGTTTCTGTGTAGTCTGAAAGGACGAATTTTGGGGCAAGGTGTTGGAGGTAGAATAGACGGCGGGTTGGAATAAATGGTAGGACAGGGGGAGTAGTGTGGTTCAGAGGGGGGACGTGAATTCACGTAGTGGCTCTATCCTGTCTCCAATTGTCCTTGCAGCAAAACCCGACATTTCGGGCGATTACTGTCTACCAGCACTATTCGTGATTAAGGAATGTTAGTCAGCCTCCAATGTAAATAAAAAATCAAAATATTTTGGATATTTATAATTTTAAATTTATATAAATTTTAGAATTAAGTGACCAAATGATTATAAGGTTCTTAGCATCAGTGAGAATGGGAACGTTTGAAGAGTGTGAAATAAAATAAAAACTTGTTGTCAATACAAGGTGTGGGGATAATTTTGGGGGGTAGATTGGTGTGCATAGAAGTGATATAACAGTGGAGTGCAGAAACTGCAAATTGTAGAAGGTTTTAAATTTTATTATTTAGTTATTAAGGTGCTATTGCTGGGGTGGCCTGTGCCCCAGTAGATAGTGAAATGGGTTGGGGGTAGCAGGGAGTGTTACCTCCATCGGAGGCCGAAATGGCAAAAATGTACGGCACACCTTTTTTGTACAATTATTTAATTGTTCCATGATAGACTTTCGTGCCGTACGAAATAATGACGAGTAGAACAGGCATTAAAGTAGAGTTTGATTTCCCCGACTTTTCGGGCGATTACTGCCTTACCAGCACTAATCGTGGTTTTGGCTAGCGGTCAGCTATGGCCATAATCAAGTCCCTTGACCATAGCTGACTTGAAATTGGTTGATACTAGAAATTAACAGGGGGGTGAAACTAGGGGAAATCCCCGGAACTATGGAACAGCGGCTGCCGCTCTATCCAAGTAGGGACAGCATAGCCAGGTGGTAGACCCGTTTTAAGGGCTTATAACTATAAAACAAAGGTATGTCGATACCTAAAATCTTAAAATGTAAAGCCGAAGCAAGGACAAGGAGATGTCCAATTCCTCCAACTATGCAGTCCTTGTGAACGCAAATGGGCGTCACAGTCCAACATAAAATACCATAGTGTGTGTGGATTGGGGGTTGCTCAGATGAGCAACGAATTTAAATTTCATAACATAAAAAATGATAATTCAATTTTGCCCTAATAAAATGCTTGTATTACGCTTTGATCAATAGGTGTTCATACGTTCAGTATAATGTGTTCATTCTGTATTTTATAAATGTATTATTTTATGGTGTTAGAGGTAAGAATTAATAAAAATATGTGTTTTATATAATCTGTGTGATTGTGAAATGAGTATAACAAAGTAAATAACTAGACCGACCAGCAGGCAGTTTACACAATAGTACCAGAGTCAGAAAGAGGGGAAACAATGATGTGTAGTATGGTAGATGTAAGGATTGATAACTATATGTATTTCATAGAATGTGTATAATTTTGAAATGTTTTCACTTTGCTAGGAAGGTCAGCTGATCAGTAGTAAAATGTCACTGTTAAATTGTTTATTAATGTTCAAGGTAATTAATGTTAAATATAATGTTTTAATGTGTTAAAAACACTGTTTCAAATAATGCGGAAAGTAATTTGATAAAGTTAAGATTTTAAATGATTAGTAAAAGATAAAAGGTAGATTCTGGGTGATTAATATTTTATGGGACATGTAGATCAGTCCAAGTTAAAGTTAAAGTGGTAGTAGAGAGAATAATATTGTTTTGAATTAATGTAATGTTATCGTGAATTAATGTAATAGAATGTGAGAAGTATTGATGTTGACACAGTAGTTATGGGGAATATATGGAGAGAAATGATTGATATTTTGATGTTTATAAATGATGATGTTATTTTGTTGTAGTTGAAGTGAGATAATGAGAATGAGATTTGGGGATGGTAATTTTGTAATAGGGGATAGTGTAATGGAGGAGTCCGCAACAAAAGGGTTGGGACGGGAAGGGACCGATTGGCGCCGGAAAGGGTTACCTTAGGTAGAATCCAGGAACCAACATAAGGGAATAAGCTTTTTGGGGGGGGGAACACTTATCCTAAGTACAAAGGGTTAGAGAATAATTTTTTTATATATCGAGAGAATGTGGCGAATTGAGTTTAATAGTAAGTTGGGTTTAGAGATTGTTTGATAGATGTTTTGATAGAGATGGGTGTCCCGATAGTTAAAGTTGAGGAGTATTAGAGTCAAAGAGAGAAAGATGATATATCTGTATAAATGCCAAATGGCAAAGCAAGTCATTATAAGTAATTAAATCACCCAAAGTAATGGAGAAGGAGATGATTAAATAGAGAGATTTATAGTAAAAATATAAAATTTTGATTGAAACCAGTGACAATTTTTGATAGAGTTTGAAATAATGTAAAGTTAGAAAGTGTTTATTTTGAATAATTTAAATATCAACTTGATTGTTAATTATAATATTTTGTTAATTTTAAATGTTTTATTTTATTATGTTTTTGTGTTTGAAGGTAGAATTTTACAGATGTTCAATGTATTTTCAGATGTAACTTGTGTATGATTTATGTAGGTCAAGGTTCTTGACTTGACCCAGTTTTGGATCAGCTGACAGGTGATGTTCTATACTAGACACGTTTAGCAAGGAAGTAAAGCCGATTTTGCTTTTAATTAATTTGAATAATTTAAATAAGTCCAATATGGAAAAAGAATATATTTTAATAAATTTAAATTTTTTTTGAAAAAAAAAAAAAATTTCTTGATTTTGTGCCTGCCAACTAATTGATGTCTTTGAAGTTTGATTATACTATGGTTTGTGTGTATTATTAGTGTTTTTAATGGATTGTATTGTTAGGGCATATGTATAATCACATGTTAGGTTAAGGATGTTCATGTTCTAAGAAATGTTCAACTTGTTTATTTTATAATGATAAAAAATAATGAAGAGAATTATTCAGTTTAGATGAAAGATTTGTGTTTTGATTTTAAAGAAGATAGCTGTTGATGTTTAACTTAAATAAATTTTGCAGAGTGTTTTAATTTTGATAGTATGTAGTATAAGTGTGTGTGAGCCCAGTAACTGCTAAAGGCAGCCCAGTTTGCAGGTAAGGGGGAACATATCGGTAGAGGATCTGGAGTGATATAAGCCAGGGATTTGGATTTTTTGGGGAAACATGTTAGAAGGGGAGGTGCGCTGTGGTGCGTATCTGTTCGATTTTTCGGTGTTGGGATCTCGTACAGAGAAGTCCAGTGATCTCGTCAGATGCGTCCATAGTCGCCGAGCCAGGGGGGTCATTTACCCATGAGGTGTAAGAGCAAAAGGGGGTTGTTGGCACCAGTTCCTCATCGGTCCTCTTAGGGGTTTTAGCAATGAGATTTCTTCTGTTTCGGCAGAAGATCTCTCATTGGGGGGGTATTGTAATGTGACAAATCAGGGAATTTTATTTTATTAAAATTTTTTGGGGTTTATCAAAAATATTCATAAACTCATTTTCCAACTGTGACCAGAACACGTGGTGAATTGAAAAAGTGGTCTAAAAAGGAATGATACGTCTCAACAGTTGTGCAATCGCTAACAAGGAATGCACCCAGCATCAGTTCCTAGAACTTTGCGAGTGTATGGCAGTACGTCCGAGCGCGTCACATGAGCATGCGCGCGGACCCACGCCGACTTATGAAACACAAAAAAATGGCTAAGAGAAGAATTTCTGTTCACTCGTTTACCATGCTGGCGGATGTGAGTCCTAAGTACCACCCTTTTTATGACGTCAGCCAGTGCTGCACAAATATCTTATACGAACAGCACACAACACTTACACGGGTTAAATAGGACGGAGCTGTGTCAACGAACCATGAGGCGTTGGTTTCCACCTAGAAAGACGAAATCGAGTTAGCGGTGAACATATAGCCGCTCTCCCAGTTCGCCTAGAGACTGTACCTGGCCAGGTATTGCCCCAAAGGGGCTCGTCAAAATTTTATAAGTTCAAATATCAAAAGTGAGTTTAAATTAACAATAATGTGCCCGTGGTGATAGTGTGCACGCGAGGACCACAAAAATCTATTTTGTTCGACTTCTAGGCAGTTAATTATGGAATAAATCGAGGTGCGCGGACACCTCGTGCCGGCAAGGGTATATGTTTAAACTTCAATAATAATGGGGAGGGGTATGTAAAGGGGTATTCAAAATTAATAAGAATGTGAGAGAGAGAGAGAGAGAGAGAGAGAGAGAGCAGACTGGGCTATCTTCATAGATGTAAGTAATATAATTCAATTATGATAATACAAAACGTATTACCAAAATGTATGAAAATTGAAAGTTAATTTAATAAATTTTATTGGCAAACTAATAGTACAACTTTGAAATAATTGATTATTAAAAAATGTTAATTCTCTTTAAATCATGAGTAGAGTACATTATTAAAAAACCCATAAACCATGTTTGCATCTTACGTTCGTGTGACCGGATCTTGGACCCAGATAGAATCTTTGCAGGTAGGTGGAATTGAATTATATATTTATATCTTTTAATAGTGTAAATAACATCACAGAATTTTAACAAAAAACTACTTCTTTGTTGCCGATAACGTAGTACACATATAAAAAATTCTCCCCTCTCTCTTCAACTATAATTTTCATTAATAGAAAATTACCCCCACCCAGTTCAACCAGCCTCTTCATTTATAGATATTTCATCTACGTTTCCACAGTGAATTATTATGAGCTTCTTATCAGGATACTTTGTTTATCAAAATTAAGTACTTTACTCTTGTTAAAACATAAAATGTTGCAGGTAAACTACCCCTTTCTCTTAACCGATCTTCACAAAAATCAATACACCTTCAGTCCCCTACAATGCAGGGATGCATGCAAAAAAATAATTGATTCTGTTTGAATGTGCGGCAGTTATCGTTCATCATAGAAACAATTACTCTTGTTAAAACATGAACAGTGGCCAGTAAACTACCCCTTTCCCTTAACCGATTTTCACCAAAATCAACAGGCCTTCACTTCTTTACAATTCAGGACATTATGCAAAAAATTATTTGATTCTATTTGAATTTACAGCAGTTATCGTTTGTCAAAAAAAAATTACCCTTGTTAAAACATAAAACGTTGCTGGTAAACTACCCCTTTCCCTTACCCGATCTTCAACAAAATCAACAGACCTCTTGAGTTCTCTATAATTCAAAAAGGTATGCAAAAAGTAGTTGATTCTGTTTGAATTTACAGCAGTTATCGTTCGTCATAAAAAAAATTACCCTTGTTAAAACATAAAATGTTGCAGGTAAACTACCCCTTTCCCTTAACCGATCTTCACCAACACCAAAAGGTCTTGAGAACTCTACAATTCAGGACTGTATGCAAAACATTATTTGATTCTGTTTGAATTTGCGGCTGTTATCGTTTGCCATAGAAGAAAATTACACTTGATAAAAAAAACGTTGCAGGTAAACTACCCCTTTCCCTTAACCGATCTTCACCAAACATAACAGGTCTTGAGTACTCTAAAATTCAGGGCTGTATGCACAAAATTGTTTGATTCTGTTTGAATTTGCGGCTCTTATCGTTTGCCATAGAAAATACACTTGTTAAAACATAAAACGTTGCTGGTAAACTACCCCTTTCCCTCAACCGATCTTCACCAAAAACGACAGGTCTTGAGAACTCTACAATTCAGGGCTGTATGCAAACTATTATTTGATTATCTTTGAATTTACGGCAGTTATCGTTCGTCATAGAAAAAATTACCCTTGTTAAAACATAAAACGTTGCAGGTACACTACCCCTTTCCCTTAACCGATCTTCAACAAAATCAACAAACCTTGAGTTCTGTATAATTCAAGAAGGTATGCAAAAACGTAGTTGATTCTGTTTTAATTTGCGGCAGTTATCATTCGTCATAGAAAAAATTACCCTTGTTAAAACATAAAATGTTGCAGGTAAACTATCCGTTTCCCTTAACCGATCTTCACCAAAACCAACAGGTCTTGACAACTTTACAATTCAGGGGTGTATCCAGAACATTATTTGATTCTGTTTGAATTTGCGGGTGTTATAGCTTGCCATACAAAAAATTACCATTGATAAAAAAACGTTGCAGGTAAACTACCCCTTCCCCTCAACAGATCTTCACTAAAAACAATACGCCTTGAGAACTCTTCAATTCAGATTTGTATGCAAAAAATTATTTGATTATGTTTGAATTTGCGGCTGTTATCATTTGCCATAGAAAGTACCCTAGTTAAAGCATAAAACGTTGCTAGTAAACTACCCCTTTCCCTTAACCGATCTTCACCAAAAACAATAGGTCTTGAGAACTCTACAATTCAGGGCTGTATGCAAAAGAGTAGTTGATTCTGTTTGAATTTGGGGCTGTTATCGTTTGCCATAGAAAATACCCTTGTTAAAACATAAAACGTTGCTAGTAAACTACGCCTTTCCCTTAACCGATCTTAACCAAAAACAATAGATCTTGAGAAATCTATAATTCAGGGCTATATGCAAAACATTATTTGATTCTGTTTGAATTTGCGGCTGTTATCGTTTTCCATATGAAAAAATTACCCTTGATTAAAAAAAAAAGTTGCTGGTAAACTACCCCTTTCCCTTAACCGATGTTCACCAAAAACAATAGGTCTTGAGTACTCTACAAATAAGGGCTGTATGCAAAAACGTATTTGATTCTGTTTGAATTTCCGGCTGTTATCGTTTGCCATAGAAAAAAAATCCACACACACACACACACACACACACACACACACACACACACACACACACACACACACACACACACACACACACACACACACACACTCTCTCTCTCTTTTCGAAAATTGACTTTTTTTCATGTTTTGTGTGTAGTACAATCAGAATCTGCAATAATCTCGAACACGATTTTTTTTGCCATCACCATACTTCCATTTCCATAAGGAACATGGAAGTAAAAATGACTTTTTTTCATGTTTTGAGTGTAGTACAATTAGAATCTGCAATAATCTCGAACACGATTTTTTTTGCCATCACCATCTTCCATTTCCTTAAGGAACATGGAAGTAAAACAGAGTTCTGTAGGGTAAAAGTACGGAGAGGGATGCCAAGTTTTACAAAAATCAGTTGATGTCTTCACAAGTTGTCATATCACGAGACATGTCCCAAACAGACAGACAAATTCCAAATGGTCGAGTTGAAACCGAGAACTTGCTTTGCTTGTTTAATTAAACAATTCTCTGTTACTCTAGAAAAGTTAAAAATTACTTACCTTAGACTCTCTGAGACAGTCATATAGAACATCTAATTTTCTTGCAACATCTTCCAGTTTCCTCTTCAGTTGCTAAATTGACAAAAAATATTAAAATTTTAATTTTATATATTTTTTCTTAAATATTTAAAATCAAAAGGGGAACAAACTTATGGGCCTGTTTTGTATTGCTCGTAATTCACTCATCAAAAGCCAGATACACTAGTCTAACAATACCCAACCAGGACATTGCAATGGAACTAATTCAAAGGTGGAGGATGGGGGAAAAAGAGTGGGAGGGAGGGAGGGAGGGAGGGAGGGAGGGAGGGAGGGAGAGGGAGGGAGAGAGAGAGAGAGAGAGAGAGAGAGAGAGAGAGAGAGAGAGAGAGAGAGAGAGAGAGAGAGAGAGAGAGAGAGAGAGAGTACACAAGGTGTTATTCTGCAGAGAGGAAACTGTGAACAATGTTAGCACACAATTAGGCTAAATAATACTCTCATTACACAGATAACTACACCACAATAATCATTTTTACAGTGTCTTCATCTGTAACTTGTTGTGGCTAACAATCTAGCCTTCTGTTCAAGAGGTGCAGGTCTGGGCCCTGTGTGAGATCCATAACATCTGCTCAGCACTGTGAGGTTAAACGAGTAGGTACAGTGCCTTCTGGCAGATAAGGTTAGAATTATGGCTGGGGACTTGACTACAAATCCTTCATAAAAAGGCTGAAGTCTTGCCCCATTGTTGTGTTGGTTTTAAACTAATATTGCAAAAGTGGCAAGTGATGTTTTTTTCAGCTATACAAACCTTACTCTTTTCAAACTCAAAAGTTCACTTCCATATATTCTATATGGTTACACCATTTCACTAATAAACATAATAAAATGGATTCGTTGTCTAATAACTTGAGACTTCAGAGGAGGGGGACTGCCAATGTTCCACTCCACAACCATGTACTCTTTTGGAACTTACTGTCTAATGAAACTAATTTAACAATAAACAGAGTACTTTTTTTTTATCACCCCCATCATACTATACAGAACTTGCGTAAAAAGGTGTGGTGCTATTAACATTATAACCTGTTATACAAAATTGCTTTTCTATTTTTTTCTAAATTTTTCAAAAGAAAACTTACTCTATTACTTCCAATTAATACAAAGTTTTGTGGAAAAAGTGAAGACAGTGTGACATACACTGTTTTAAGTGTTACAATATGCAAGTGACTATGTATCAGTGTAATGGCACAGATATCATCATTATCAAAACATAAGCTCACTAGTATTATCTGTCATTGTTAAAAAAAATCCCAACAACATCACAGTACAGTAGAGCGACGATTATCCGAACCTCTCGGGACGAGGGCCCGTTCGGGTAATCGATATTTTGGATAATAGATCTTAATTGGAAAATTTACAAAATTTAATTTCTCTTTACAAAAACAAAGGTTTTATTACAAGATCATTTCTAACATACTGTTATACAATTACAGCAACCTGTATACTGTACTGTAATGTATTACTAAGGTTAAAAATCATTGAATTAAAACTGAATGTAATTAACAAATCCAAAAGTTAATTTAAACAAAATTAGAGTTTAATGACACACATTGTAATATAAAATTAATTAAAAATTTTTATGTTCAATAAATATCCAATACGCCTACACGTGTCCAATACATTACTGAACAGTACAGTAGAGTACATAATTGTACTTTTTATTGAGTTCGGATAATAGATCGTTTGGTTAACGGATGTTCAGATAATCGATGATCTACTGTACTTAATTGATTTTCAATCTCTTAAGAGCTGTGACCTAGCAATTATTATTATCACACAATGTAACACTTAATCCATACAAAAATATTCTTACAGGATTTTTAGTTGAGAATGTGCACTTATCACGTAGTTCTTCAAACACTGTCTGTAGGTACATATGTTCTTCTGGTAGAGGAGGTTTTGGTTGTGGCGGGTCTGCAATTTTAGCCCGCTCAACTGGCGGCACCTGCGCAGGTTGCTGTTGCTGTACTGGTACGGCGGGTGGTGGCGGAGGCACAGTTTGTGGGTAACCGTATGGTGAATATGTACTGTCACCATAACCACCATTCACGCTACCCATCTGTAACAAAAGTTTATTACTTTACGGAATCAGAATTAAAATGTGAATCTAATTATTATCTATCTGTACAAAAAGCTTTGAGCGTTTGACATAATTTTTAATAATCACACATCCAATATTTTTATTCTCTAATGGATGTGTATATGTAAAGGAACGCATTATACCTTGAGCCACTTTAAAAGTTTTATAACTACTTCAGAAGAAATGTCATGTTATTACCTGTTTTAATCAATACTTCAATATCTTTAATTACAATATATAATCCTTCAACTGCTCTCAAAATTTTTGCAGAGAAAAATACTGTATGCTTTACAGTGGAACTTTGTATAGTACACTTGTGCATTCAGTGATGACAACTGAGTCCACTAAGCTATGTTCAATGAGATAAGGTTCATATCTGGAAAGCGATAGATTTCTTCCCATGTCAAAAAATGTACTATGGTTTACTTCTAAGGCTTACATGGCCAGAGTCAATGTTGCTAACTTGTGATCCCGGGATGTTTGGCTGTGGTCCAGTGCTAAAATCTTTAGCAAATGTTTCGGCCGTGCCATTGACACCCATCATCAGCACTGGACCACGTCCAAACAGCCCGGGATCACAATTTAACAACATGTACTACGGTTTATTTAATTATGTTAATAAGTGATGAAAATTATGCCATATTTGATCAAAATTCCTGCTTATAAAGGAAAACAGTGCTAAAAAAGGAAAAAAGTTTAACACTGTGTGGTATAATAATGAATAATAAAAGCACTAAAAAATGAGTGGTATAATATTGTGCCAACAGTGGGGCTGGTCTTTCGACAGGCAGTTTAATATTACACCACTCATTTTTCAGTACTTTCAAGTGCACTGTGTCTTATCATTATGCTGCAGAATTAATGCAGGTTTATTTTGGTTCTTGTTTTTGCCTTCACATTGCAGCAGTAACAGGAGAAAAGAGTTTATATGAAACAGTCGGCAAGTTTGCTTAAATTATGCATCTTCAACATGAGAGTAAGGTTTTTGATTACAAGAATTTTGAAGTTATTTTGTAATTCTTTTGCGTGTTATTTTATATTTGTGAGTATACTATTTAGCATATTATTTAGTATAACATTGATATATTATAATCTATAATCATCTCAACTCACTGATAACCTAGAAATAACAAGAAGGCCGTAATGTTATCTAGTAGACTATACATACTATTTCAGCTTTTCTTTAGTCATTTATGATATTTGTCCATAATATTTTACTTTCTTTTAAACTAAATATAGCCAATCATTAACACCGACATTCTGAAAAATAAATAATTATGTTTGGATATAAATTCTGGCCCAACAGTTCCTACTACTCAAGTAGTAGGCCCAAGAGTTTGTGTGTCAATCTATGCTTCAAATTTTATAACTTGAAAACATGTTATAATACTGTATGAAATTTTATAAGTTTCACATACTTTTTCTTTACTAAAGACAATGACTGAGTTATAAACAAAACAATGTCACTACATTCTAGTCTAATGTAGTTGTTTCAGTTTAAATAGTATGATTTCAAAGAATTTTTTCTCTAAAAATTACACAAAACATCTTATATTTATACTCGTTTACTTGAGGTATATAAAAAAGATAATAAAAATAAAAACAGTATATTAATAAGAGGAATGTTCGGTAAAACGTTTTGTGTAATTATTTTTTAGTAATAAATTGTAAATATTTATGAGTGTTTCAATAGTTTTTTTTTAACCACTGGTCACAGGGTATGGTCTATGTATAAACACTATGGTACTCAAAAATGTTTTTAACTTGTTAACTTACTTGAGGCTGCTGCATTTCCTGGGCCTGTGCACCAAACAGTGGATGTGTGATTGGTGCCTGAGGTGTAATGTCAGTCTTTGGCTGAAACAACCACCGCAATGTTTTAATTGTAATTACAGTGGAACCTCGATATAACACCCCTGTGATATAACGCGACCCTTGATATAAAGCTGATTTTTCATGGTCCCGGCAAATTAAATACTGTAGTTAAACTTGGGACCTTTATACAAAGCGACCCTCGATATAAAGCGCTTTTTGGCCAGTCTGCAGAAGAGCGTTATATCAAGGTTTCACTGTAAACACAGTTTACAATGTATATCAGTTACCATCTCACACACATACTTCTGAACACTTTTGTGAATTAAAAATATACATTACATAAGGCATACATCATACAAAATTTAACTAAGCTAATTGTTAACATCATAAAAGAATAATTTAAACTAACACTCCTTCTCTACAAAAATAAGATTAAATACTTAAATTATAAATTTTCCTTCAGTTATTAACGTTTCTTATTTTACGAGGGACGTCCATAAAGTAAGAATACAACACTTGTTAAAAATCGAAAAATGAATATATTTTAATGAAATTTACAGGGTATGTGCCAAAATATGTTATCATTTCTCCATGTAATCGCCGTTGAGGTCAATGCACTTTTGAAGCCTGGGCACCAGCTTTTGTATACCCTCGTCGTATACCTTCTGCTTCACCTCCTTCAGCCACTTTTTCACAGTCTCCATGACCTCCTCATTGTTCGAAAATCGCTGTCCACCCAAAAACTCCTTCAATTTGGTGAAAAGATGGTAATCCGAGGGTGCCAGGTCTGGGGAGTAGGGTGGGTGAGTCATAATGTCCCATCCAAACGACACGAGCAGGTCCTGAGTGAGCCGGGCGGTATGGGGTCTGGCGTTGTCATGAAGGAGTGACACACCACGAGTCAGCATTCCCCTCCTTTTGTCTTTGATTTTTTTTTCAACTTCTTTAGGGTCTCACAATATGCAGCAGCATTGATGGTGGTCCCTTTGGGCATGAAAGCGACCAACAAGATCCCGTTCCGGTCCCAAAAGATGGATGCCATGATTTTCCTCTGTGAAGACTGAACTTTGAAGTTTTTGGATGTTGGCGAATGGGTATGGCGCCACTGCAGAGACTGTCTTTTTGACTCAGGAGTATAGTGGCACACCCAGGTTTTGTCCCCAGTCACAATTGAGTCAAAAAAGGATTCACCCTCAGTTTGAAATCTCACACCTGCGGTACGTGGAGCAAACGGGGGATGAACTGGCTGACTTGTTAAGCTGCTGCGACGACATTTCATAACGGACTGAGGCGCTCGATATCTCATTTTGACCATTAAGAACCTGTATACACGTCACGGGTGCCAACTTTGAAAAAAAAATTTCCCTATGTCCTACACAGCCCTTGTATTCTTACTTTCTGGATGTCCCTCGTACATATTTTGTAGTTCAAATATATTCAGACATCACTATGTATTATTATTACAAATACAGTTATAATCAAAACTAATATAACTGGATATAAATTTGTATTAAACATTTATTTGACATTCACAGTGATTTCACAATGCTGATATTCTCGCATATAATATTTTATATTTAATATTTATAATGAATTTACCTCAATATATGTTTTCCTTAATAAGGTAAATTCATTATAAATATTAAATATATTATATACATCAAGAAACAGACTGTAGCAAAAAGTGTTTGAATTGATATAATATTTTATATACTTTATGAACAACAATATTTATATCGAATTAGAACAAGTCCAATTATCATCATAGTCGGAATCAAAATTTAATTGTCAATCAACTACATTCATAATCTATATTTTTTACACAGTCAAAAGTAAAATAACTGTGGCTAGGATTTTTATGTGCTCAAATTCTTTGAAAATTATACGATACAAAACTGAAAATATGTGCTAAAAACTTGAAAATATGCAGTAAAACATTTACACAGAATCTGGAAAATAGGATGACAAGGGAACACTTGATGGAAGGAATACTTCACATAAGTACGAGGTGCCTGTCAGCCCATCATGAAGCACACTGTCTGTTTGTGTTTCTGATTCTCTACATGTTCCAATACTCGAGACTTTTGGTTGCAACTTACAGGTTTCTCATAAAGCTTACAATACAGTGTTTTATCACTGAATAAAAACTAAATTGGACATGGTTAGGTTGTGAATCTAGGTGACAAGCCTTATCACCACTTGGGAACTAACTGTTGAGGAATCTATGCTTTGCAGAACTACCAGAGGGACAACTGTCTCCTGCAATCAATCACACGGATAATTTCCATCCATTGTTTTTGGAACACTGGCCAGAATTTAATAATGGAACATAACCTACTGTCTGAAGTAAACATCAGATGTGTAACAGGACAGAAAATCTGATATAATTAAGAATGATGCACAGTGTTTATGGTGCTCTAGGATGGCATCCAATACAGACGATACATTTAGAAATATTGACATCTGTTTAATACCAGTTTTCCACATTGGAAATATAGTAAAAATGACAAGTGCTAGTATTACATTACCTCAATTCTAAGCACAGTAAAAACTTTATAATCTGCACTATGAAAATATGATGGTCAAAGCACTTGAACACGTCTAAATAAATTATACTAAACTTACTACAGTTAAAAATAAAAATGAAACTCAAAAATGTACAAATCAGTAATGGAAGTTGAATATATTTTAAGAAAACTAACCAGTAAAATACAAAACAATTTATGTTGAGGAAAATGAATCAGAAAATATACAAGTACTTGCCTTATATAATACGATGTATGGAATAAAAGAAATACGATAAATACTACTAAAAACTTTCTGAGATACTTGAGATAAACTTTCACATAGTAGGTCCTGCATAACACTTGACAGAACATTACAATAGTTACTGTTGTAAACAGTGGCACAGGCCAATTTCATCAACCCGTGATCAACGTTAAAATTGCCATGGTAAATTCATTGAGTTCCAAAGTTTCTATGTGTTGTAATTCAGTAATTTATTAAAAAACATGTTTTATACCACTGAAAGAAGGACTACTCTTTTATATACATAACAATTTTATCTTCTTTGCACAAGAGGCATTAGTTTAGGGTTTATTTTTCAGAAAAAGAAATAGAACAGTTATTGAACTAGTGATGGCTGTTCTCAGCATCAACTCGCCAATTTTGGCATTTGTCTATCTATTTGGGGTATGTCTCACGATAACTGTTACACACCTACAATTTTTATAAAACTTGGCACGCATGTTAATACTTTTACCTTACACAACTCCACTGTTTTTAGATTAATCCCTCCAAAAAAGGGAAGACAAAAATGTGAGGGGGTCAAATTTTGGAAAAAATCGCAAAAGCCCATGTGGGGTATCAAATTAAAGGGAATTTTAACGAAAATATGCATTTAATGTTCATTTATGAAAATTCAAAAATTTTGGACCATGCGCGCAAATTTTTATAAAATCACAAAAATTCATTTGGTGTATAAGATTAAAAAAATTTTAACTAAAATCGGAATATAGTGTTCTGGAGTTCAGGGAGTACACTAGTTCATTTTGGTAACCGTAAAAGTGACCTAAGGATGAAAAATATCAAACCACAAAACAATAACCGTGATGTTTGTAAGCTAGAAATAGTAATAGCAATGTTTAAAAATGAATTTGTGACTAATAGTTAAACATTATTTATAGACTTGTTGAGAAAATAATAGGCTTTATGAATTTAGTGATTCATGCTATAAACATTGGTTCTGAAAAGATCTTTTATATAGAAATCCAAAATTATTGTTTTATGTGTTGCAAATTAATATTTTTTTAATTTAGAAAAACAAACAAGGAAGTAACTTCAGCATGATTGATGACAGGATACAAATAGGAAATAGGGCACATTATGCCAACAGAAGACTATTGAGAAGCAAACTCATGAGTCAACACAAAAAAATATATAAGGCACTTATGAGACCCGTTGTTACTTATGGAGGTGAGATATGGACATTAACAAAAATAAACAAGAAACACTAAAAAGGTTTGAAAGAAAGACCCGTTTATGGCTTGGTTAAAGACGATGATGAATGGATAATAAGAAATAAGCAGGAGATAGATGAGCTATGAGGACACTGTAAGATTCATAAAGACTCAATGGACACAATGGCTAGGTCACCTAGAGCGGATGGATGATCAGCATATGCCAAAGAAAATCCTGAGGGTGCAAGTCTATAAAAGCAAAAAGAGGGGCTGACCTAGTATAAGATGGTTGGATGATGTGCTGGAAGATATAAGAAGAATAGATATGAGAGGGTAAGATAGGGGTAGGATACTCTGAGATGGTAATGGATAGGAGCCAATTGAAGAAGATTCATATTGGAAGCCACGGCTCACGTTGGGCTGTAGTGCTAAAGAAGAAGAAGCATAAGAATATCTCATTCAGTCTTGGATTAATTATCTCTTCTTCTTCTTCCAGCGCATCAGTCAACCATCTTACCCTAGGTTGACCCCACTTTCTGCTTATATAGACTTGTGCCCTCAGGCTTTTCTTTGGCATACACTGATCATCCATCCACTCTAGATGACCTCAGCAGATTAATTACCTACTCAAATTAAACCTAAATTGTTAATAATACTTTTCTTACAGATGTTACCAATCAGCTGAAACTGTTTTATATTGTAACTGTCTGCTGGCATACTTATTGACGCTTTTCCTGACTCATCATCTTCACTTATCATCACAATTGCTCTTCTATAGTCAGTCATACATCACTTCACTAATTTGAATGGCTAGGTTTGCTTCTGCCTTTGCCCCCACATCTAGAACTTCAAGCAGCCATACAATTTCAATGTTCTCAAGTGGTAGTGAAGTTTATCATCATGTTTCCTGACAAAATTTCATTGGTCACTAGCTCCATTTTATAGTAATACATTTATAGTATTCTGCCAATTGCCAATCACTGCTTGTATGACTGGCCAATATTCATACTTGCAAGTACAGCTTTTTGATTTGTTGGTATAACATCTTGCATTTACATCTTGGAGAAAATCATGTAAGTCTCCCCTTGTTTGTGGTTCCCATTTCCTTAATAGGATTCCTCCCACCTTGATAGCTCCTACCAAGTAGTCCAATTTGATCTTGGTATCTCTGTATATTCTTATATTTTGTAGAAGCGGGTTCCATTTATTATTCATAATAAATCCATCCTCTGAATGCCAGTACAGACTCTAAATATATTTGTTTAGCAATGGAAGGTTTAGCGAGGATTGCTCAATAAATTTAACGACATTATTTGTGTCAATGTTTTGGCAATATTTATTGTCATCATCAGGACCTGTGTACAGACAATAGAGAAATAAACACATAACCAAATCTTAATACCACACACTACATTGTATATGTATTAAGTCGGAATGTGTTTTAAGCCTATATCCAGATAATAATGTACATATTCAAACATCCATACACTCTATTTTCAGCTTAACATATTTTAGATATTTATTTTTACCCGTATTAATTTGAGTACACATTCGATTATAATTATATTTATAATTATACTTAAAAGACCATATATTATCAGTATATTAAATTTCAATAATGTATTATTTACTGTAATAATGTTCTAAATGTGTCAAATACTGTAGCGGGTCAATTTTTGGGTGTTTTTGTTTTAACCGTTTGGGGCATTTATATATTTTTATTCAGTTCGTTTTCGGTCGGGAGCTTTATAAAACATTGCGAAATAATTGTATTGTGCAACGTATTTGTCCATACAACAGAACAGTGTTAAGAAACAGTTCGAAACAAAGCAGTAAGGCGCAGTTGTTGTTGAGGAATGCGGCGGAGCATCTGCACCTCTACAAAATTCTGAGAACTTTGTACCTGTGTGTGGCAGCGCACATACGCAACTGCTCAATCACGCTCAAAGGACGCTCTAACAAAAAACCAAGATGGCTAGAGAGAATAATATTTGTCGTTTTCTTCAAGATCCCCCGGAAGCCCTGTTTTAAGTCCCACCCACTTTTATGACATTAGCCAGTGCCTAGTTGAAATCGTCTGCTATCGTCACTCCAACAACTACATGACTAGTATGAGTCGAAACTGGGACGACTAACTGGAAGGCATTGATGTCCGTCGTCTTGACTAAAATGCTCCCGGAGTGGGGAACTGAGAGACGCCAGCAGTTCGTTGTCGACTCCCGCCTGCGCAGGCTGCCCGACAACCAGGGCTCAGAAACAAATTTTTGTAATTAATGTAACAACTAATATAACAGTGTAAAACAGTATAAATTTATATGACCGCGGTCGTGTTTAGAAAAAACATCATCCAGAATAATGTTGGAATAACTTAAAATCACCAATTCTCGGGAGAAGATGCGCGTGTGCGGTGACCGCGTGGCCGGCTATTGGGGTTTGGAATTTGTAATTTAAAATGTTCAGGGTTTAATAAATTACCGTATGATAGAGTGTGTGGCAAAGCTGGGCGGCTTTCTGTGTGTATTTGTGTTTGTCTTTGATGTTTGTGTACTAGAAAAAATAAGGTAAGCCGTAGATTGTAAGTCAGATTATAACAGAGTCACGTGTTGCACAACACCTGAATATGTATTTATTAAAAGTATGTGCTTAATTTCACTCAAGTAATAGTAAAACATTAAATGGAAATTCTCTTCTAAAATGAGTTGTGTCAGTACTTAGCATAACCCACAGACCATGTTTGTATCTAGGTACATGTGAACGAATCCTGGGACCCTGTAAGCTTTCGTAACGGTAAGTAACAAATTAATTGGAAATATAATAATAATAATATATGTGAGTGACGGTAAGTCACAATGGCGCCACGAAACAGGCACGAATATAATTAATTATAATTAATTAATTGGATTCCGCATCGACATGGATACAAGCATGTTCTAGGTTAGCTTAGTAACCTAACGGTAGATTACAAAATTTAAATAATTACTATATTTATTTTATTTAATTTAATTAATTATTCTATTTAAGCAATTTATATAATTTAATTTATATCAATAATATAAAATGTCAAATAACGAAAATGACGTAAATAAAATGAGTGTCGAAGTTTTCGACGACTCAAACGTTAGTAACTATGAAACACATGCGACTCCAAGTGCGAGTCAGAATGAAATAGAGATAAGTGAAACAGAATCAAGAATTATGGATGAAGGAATTCATTCAACCCCAATTCAAAATAAAAACTCAGATAACAATAATATGATGAAGTATTTATGTAGCATGGTATGTAGTATGAAAGAGAGTTCAGACAAACAGCAGGCGATGTTAGAGTTAAAATTCAGTGAACAGAAGAATGATTCTGACGCTAAATTCAATGTATTAAAAAATCAGAATAACGAGTTAAAAAATGAAATACAAGAAATGAGTAAATGTGTAGAAAGTACTAATGAAACGATAAGATCCAGTTTGAATAAATTAGAACAGAGTGTTGAGCGAATGGGAGTACATGTGATGAGGACAGAGAAAAATAAAACAAATGAAAATTGTAATGACAAATGTAAAAATATGATACCAGAGAAAGAGTTAATAGATGATAACAATAATGTTGAAAATAATGAGAATAATAGTAATGTATTTGAAGAATTAGTATCGGAGACTGATACGGTAAAAATAAAGAATGAGAGTACTGATGAGTTGGTGGAAGGTAGGGATTATGAGATGTTAATGAGTGTTTATGAAGTAGAGAGAGAGTGGAGAAATAATGTTGTGGTAGAGTGGGGACAGAGGGCAAATTTTCCCTTTATTATTTATGATGTTTATGATGATTTATTGAGTCCACAAGTGTTGTGGTTGAAGGGCAAGAGTCCCGTATTGGTAGATGAATTGAGGTGTTTATTTTTGTGGAGTAATTGTGTACCCTCTGTCCGGAATAATTGTGAGAGTGTGATGTGGTGTTATGAAGAGAGAGAGGTAAATAGAGAATGGTATGTAACAGAATTGTATAATTTGAATAGAAAGTATGATGAATGGAAAGAAGGCTTAGAAATATATTTGAATAATAATGATTACAATGATTTGAAAAAAATAATTAGACCGATAGTGAATGAATGTAATGACGGAGACTTAACAAAAATACTTAACGTAGACTGGTTTAATGAGTATTCTGGTAAAATGAGTGAATTTGGTTGTTCTGGTTATGACACACAAAGTAACCATTTGTTTGTAAATAAAAAGCAAAAGTGTTATTTAGAACCAAGATTAATTTTTGACGATGGTGGCTGAACTAGAATATCAGTGTATAGACCTTGTTTGAATTTTATAAATTTCTGGTAATGACCTTGCTGATTTGGACATCTGAAGTGAGATACACTTGAACAGTTTTGACGCATATTTTGTAAATAATATTGAATTCATTTGTGTGTATTGTGAAATGTAATGTGTATATGTTTTAGAAAATGTTGTATTAATAATAATAATATTATTAATATTTTTGCACTCTAATTAAATAACAAAATAATTACGAAGACAATAGTTAATGATTTGTAGAATGTTGATAATAATGGAAATATGTTATTTTAATAATCAAATGAATATTTAATTTTAATAATAAATTGAATTAAATAAGTGGAGATGTGTAGATAGTGTGATTGAATATTATGTGTTTGAATTTTATAAGGTAATTAAATTGTTTGGTGAGATTTTGATTTAATAATAATTAATAAGTAAATAAATGGTAAATGGTTTATTTTGTGGAACATAATGATTAAAAATATGTTAATAATAAATTTAGAATTTTTGAAAATCTGATTACAACACAGGATAAATTCATCATGATGATAAATAAAAAGAGTTAATGAAAAATTTTAAATAATAATGTTTATAAATTTTTATATAAATTATTTAAAAGAGAATTGTTTGTTTGATGTATGCTAATCATCCAGGTTTATTGCTATTCGTAAAATAAGGTTCATACTATAATTTTAAAGGTATCATTTTATTGTTGTGTGTTAGATATAGTTGTTGATAAAATGTATTTTCATTATGTGTGTAATTTTTTTTCTAAGCCAATCATTAGACGCCTGGCAGGCAATCAACATAATAGAAGTAAGTGTTGATAATGTATTACATGTAATTGTTCAATTTTGAAAGGTATTCATGGTGTTGTAATTATGTTAGGATATCAGCTGATCAGCAATACCATGTCACTGGTATAGTGGTTTGTAAAGGTTACAAATAATTGATGTTTAGTGTACTACAGACATTTTGAAGTAAAGACAAAAAGAATATGAGAAATAAAATAACAATTTATGCAAATTAATAAAAGATAATTCATGGGTGATAAATGTTTTATGGGACATGCAGACCTGTCCAAGTTGAATTAAAAAGTGAATGTGAAATAGTAGAGATGAGTATGCTATAATGTTGTTTTTGAGTTAATGTATGTTATAGAAGTTGGTGAAGTAGTAATACTGACACAGTGGTAATGGAGACTTTAGGTAGAGTTTTGAATGATCTATATTTATGTTTATAGTTAATGAGGTTATTTTGTGTATTTGTAGTGAGGTAATGAGATTGAGATTTTTGGGGATGGCAATTTTGTATTAGGGGGTAGTGTATTTGGGGGAGTCCGCAACAAGGGTTGGGACGGGATAGGGATAGATTTAGTGAGGAGGGGCCGCCTTAGGTAGAATCCGGGGGCCAAATAAGGGAAATGAGTTTTGGGAAGGAAACACGTATCCTATGTACAAAGGGTTGGAGAGTATTTTTTTTATATATGTAGAGAAGGCGGCGTTTTGAGTTAAATGGTAAGTTGTGGATTAGAGTGTCCTGATTAGTAGATATTTTTGATAGAGTTGGGTGTCTTGGGAGTTGCAGTTGATAAATATTAGAGTCAGAGGGAGAAAGTTTATATATGTTGTCACAGGACAAATGGCGCCAATCGTACACACTATAGTTTTTTAGGCCCTTAAAAGGACCGTTTGTCGGGTACGCTAAATCATTTGCGTACGCTGCCCGAGCCGCGCTGTGATGTTCGGCGGCTGCGTCCGCTGTTCCGGGCGTGCTGCGGTTCTCTTCTTTCGGCAGCGGTATGTAGAGCCCGCTGCTGTCCCAGTCGATGTCCATCACTGCTTCTCCTGCGTTCTCCATTCTTCCTTCTTCCTTTTCTTCCAGCTGGCTTGACGACGTCCAATGGAGTGCGCCAAAAATTGTTAGCGGCGCTGTTTTTATGCCCTGACAGGTCGTATGCCACGAACCTATCAGAGTGCCGCTGGTCCCTGGTTGGCTCGCCTCGAGCACGTTAGATGGTCACGTTGAGGCCAATCAAGCTGCTGCCGATCCTTGATTGGGTCGCCTCGCCTTCTCGTGTCACGTCTCGGCTGGCGCCGAGAGCAGATCTTCGCCTCGCTATGTCACAACTCCCCCGGGTCTTGAATGCTCTCCGGTGGCCAGCCCATTGTTCTTCTCCGGCGGGTTTGAGCCGTTGGCGGTGAACCTTGTATGGACGTCCGTCCTTCTCCACCGTGTAAATCTGCCCGCCGAGGGTTGCGGCAACGCTAAAGGGACCTTCCCAGGCTGGCTCCCATCCAGGGTACCTCCGTCCTTTGGCTGGTCCGGCGTGGCTCTTGACGTACACCAGCTGCCCTACGGCCAGTGTAGGGTCCTGTGTCCTCCGTTCCGGATACCGCCGCCGCTGATACTGCGTCTGGTGTGACCTGGCCGCCTCTTCTCGTTCCTCAATTGGCCGGACGTCCTGTTCTGCGTGTGGCCGACTCCAGTCGCCGGGTCGGCGTAGGTCTCTGCCCAGCAGAAGCTCGCTCGGTGTCACTCCAGTGGCGGCGTTTGCACGATTCCGCAGCGAGAACAGAATCGTCGGCAAACGCTTGTCCCAGTCGCCATGGTCCTTGCAGTCATGGAGCTGGATCCGCAGCGCCTTCTTGATCTCGCCGTTGCGCCGCTCGGTCGGGTTCGCCCTGGGATGGTAGTTGGCTGTAGTCCACGGTCGTATGTGCAGCTTGTCGCACATCTGCTTCCACTTGTGGCCCGTGAGCGGCTTTCCGTTGTCGGTGAGCAACGCCTCTGGGTATCCCCAACGAGGGAACACTTCTTCCTCCAGGTAGCGGATAATGGTGTCGGCGTCCGCCTTGCGCACGGCCTTTGCTTCCACCCATCTCGACATCATATCCGTGACCACTACGATGTACCGGTTGCCAGCTCGAGTCAGCGGATATGGTCCCATGACGTCCAGGGCGACAGTATTCCAACATCTCCTGGGTCGGTGAGGTCGCTGTTGGTCCTGTTCGGGATTTGCGCCGCGCTTGTGTAGGGCGCATATTCTGCAACTCCGGACGTATCTGCGGACATCAATGGTTAGGCCGGTCCAGACGAAGTCCTTGCCGATGGCCCGAAACGTTTCTTCGGCCCCCGGATGACCGGCTTCAGGGAAGTCGTGGAAGTGCCTGATGACCTCCATGCGGACACTCGGCGGCACGTACAATCCTGGTTCCTGGTTGCGTCTGTCCTTCCAAACCAGGCCGTTGTCCACCCGGTATCCTCTCGCTGTAGCCGCCGCAGGGTCGTTTCTCCACGCGTGGCACTCCTGGTCGCCTTCTTGCGCCTCCTGCACTGCCTGATGGATGCCGACAGCTGTGATTTCTTGTAGTCGGGGTGCAGCTGCCGCAACACTGCGAAGTGGCCTCTCTTCAGGCTGCATCCGTGGTTCTTCTTGGACGCCGGCAGTATCTTCAAGCCCAGGTTCCCTCGAGAGGAAGTCCGGCAACTCGTTCTCCTTGCCCGGGCAGTGGACGACGGTGAATTTGAAGCTCTGTATCAGTAGAGCCCAGCGAGCGTACTTCGTCTTCTGCCCCGTCGCCTGCTTCAGCCAAGTTAGCGCCTTGTTGTCGGTCCTTAGGGTGAAATGTCGATCCTCCAAGTATGGCCGGTATTTCTTGATGGCCCAGACGACTGCCAAACACTCCAGTTCGTTGGAGTGGTAGTTCTTCTCCGCCTCGTGGAGCTTGGCACTGGCGTACGAGATGATACGCCTCTCTCCGGCTTCGGTGCATTGATAAAGCACCGCTCCAAGCCCCTTTTGGCTGGCGTCGGTCTGCAGAAACATCGGCAAGTCTCGATCCGGTCGTGAGAGTTTTAACGGCTGCCGGAAAGCGGCCTTAACCTCTTCGAAGGCTCGCTGAGTTGTGTCGTCCCAATGCCATTTTCTTGTCCGCAGCAGGTCCGTTAACGGTTCCGAAATCATGGCGAAGCAGGGGATGTACTCTCGCAGCCAGTTGCAGGTTCCCAGGAAGCGTTGCAGCTCTTTCTTGTTGCTGGGGGCCAGCTGGTCTTCAATCGCTCTGAGATGTTGCTGCTGCGGGAGGTTGCCGTCCGGAGTAATCTCGTGGCCCAGAAAGGCGACTTCTTCCCGGCCGAAGTGACACTTGTTGAGCGAGCAGGTCAGCTGGTGCATCTGCAGCCTTTCCAAGACTTGATCCAGGTGTCGCAGGTGCGTTTCCCAGTCGGGGGAGTAGACAATGATGTCGTCCAGATAGACGAGGCAGCACTCCCGTAATAGTCCCGTGAGAACATCCTGCATCAGCCGTTGGAAGGTGCTGGGCGCGTTCTTCAGCCCAAAGCACATCACCCGGAACTGGTAGCGACCTCCGTCGGGCACCGAGAATGCTGTGTACTTCTTTGCTTCTTCCTCCAGCGGGATTTGCCAGTAGCCGCTCTTGAGATCTAGGGTCGAGAAGACTTGGGCCCCGCTGAGGTCCTTGATTGTTTCGTATATCAGCGGCAGTGGTGAGTCCACATCCTCGGTCTGATCGTTCAGCCTCCGGAAGTCTACGCAGAACCGGGGTGTGCTGTCCTTCTTCTTCACAATCACCACCGGAGAGCTGTATGGCGAGGTGGCCGGTTCAATGATACGCTGCCTCAGCATCTCTTCTACCTGTTCCCGGATGGTGCGTTTCTTCTCGTCGGAGTACCGGTACATTGGGAGCCGGAATGGCTGGCTACCTTCTATCAGCCGGATCTCGTGCTTGGCCGCAGATGTAGTGCGGAGCGGGCCACGGGAGAACAAACTGCGATGACGGTGTAACATTTCCAGAAGCCGTTTATGGTGTTGGCCACCTGCTGACGTTTGAAGGCTAGCTTCGTCAATGTCCTCTTCCTCGGGCTCCGCGCGGTCATTCCAGAAGACCGTCTGTCGGTTCTCGCTGCCAATGTGAAGGCAGCCCCGTCGGTAGTCCACAACTGCTTGGTTGGCCGTGAGCCAGTGGTGGCCCAATAAAACTTCTTCTTGCAGTCCGGGCACTTCTAGCAGACTGGTGGTGGTCGCGAGACTTCCAATTATAATGTCTGCGACGACGGTGGCCGTTGAGTGACATTGCTGACCGTGTAGCGCTAGCTGGACAACTCGGGGCTCCGTCTTCCTTCCTCCGGGCAGCAGACCGGCTCGTACGAAGTCGTAGTTTGCGGCGGAGTCCAAGGCTGCGGTCAGTTTTCGGCCGGCGATCTCTATTGGAATGCGCGGTATGTCCGCACCTAGTTGGTTCACGCGCCCCGGTGGGCTATTTACCGGGGCGCTTGGTCGTTTCCCTGCCGGTTCTTCACAGGGCAGTCCCGATGGAAGTGTCTTCCCGGGCAGTAGCGGCACTTGGGCGTTAGGCTGTTCAATCTTTGTTCCTCTTTCGTGCTTGAGGCCGATCGACACTGCTTCGACCCCCCTACTCGATCCAGGGAGTTTTCAGCAGAGTCATCCCGACCTCGCGCACGACTATCTTGATCCAAGTCCGCCTCGATGCTCATTGCCCGTTGTAAAAGTTCCTCTAAAGTCATAGGCGGCGGGAACCTCAGCGCAGGTCGAAGGCGTGGCTGCAGCTGTTGTGTAAGCATGGCTATGCTCGTCCTCTCGTCACCTCCGGGGTACAGACGGCGAAACAGCTTGATTTTTCTCAGGATGAAGATTTCCGCCGATTCCTGCCGCTGCGTTTGTCCGTACAGCTCGGCCAGCAGCTCTGCGTCTCGTTGCATCCCGCAGAAGTGATGCCGGAAGCGGTCGCAGAACTCGGGCCAATTTATCTGCAATCCCGTGTATCTCTCTGCCCACGTGGCAGCTTTTCCTCGGAGCTGCCGCACTGCGTAATCTGCCCACTGTTCAGGTGGGACTCTGTAGTCCCGCAGCTGTCGCTCTAGCTGTTGAAGATATCGTTCTGGATCCTCGTACTTGAGGCCATGGTATGTAGCGGTGATCACCGGTGGCAACGTGCACCTCAGAGCTGCGGCGAATTGCGCAAAGCCTTGCTCTATTTCGAACCCGGTGTCCCGCTGGGTGTAGCTGTTGGGCGCCATGTTGTTTTGTGTGCCGGCTGGTAGTTCTCTGGCGTGGCTGGATCCTGCATCCGCAAGATGATCGTCGCCCCACGTTGGGCGCCACTTGTCACAGGACAAATGGCGCCAATCGTACACACTATAGTTTTTTAGGCCCTTAAAAGGACCGTTTGTCGGGTACGCTAAATCATTTGCGTACGCTGCCCGAGCCGCGCTGTGATGTTCGGCGGCTGCGTCCGCTGTTCCGGGCGTGCTGCGGTTCTCTTCTTTCGGCAGCGGTATGTAGAGCCCGCTGCTGTCCCAGTCGATGTCCATCACTGCTTCTCCTGCGTTCTCCATTCTTCCTTCTTCCTTTTCTTCCAGCTGGCTTGACGACGTCCAATGGAGTGCGCCAAAAATTGTTAGTGGCGCTGTTTTTATGCCCTGACAGGTCGTATGCCACGAACCTATCAGAGTGCCGCTGGTCCCTGGTTGGCTCGCCTCGAGCACGTTAGATGGTCACGTTGAGGCCAATCAAGCTGCTGCCGATCCTTGATTGGGTCGCCTCGCCTTCTCGTGTCACGTCTCGGCTGGCGCCGAGAGCAGATCTTCGCCTCGCTATGTCACAATGTATAGAAATCTCATACAGAAAAACGAGAATAAACAATTTACATCACCCACAGTATATTAAAGTAAGATTGTTGAAAAGGCAGAGAGATTCATGATAAAGAATATGCAATTGTTTATTTTTTAAACCAGTGACAGAATTTTGATAGAAGTGAAAATAATGTAAAGTCAAGGAGTGTTTATTTTAAATAATTTAAATGTCAATCTGTTTATTATTTGTATTAATAATTTGTTTGTTTTAGATATTTTGTTTATTATGTTTTGTATTTCAAGGTAGGATATTGAAAATGTTCAAGGTGTTTTCAGAAATTCTACATAACATATGTAGGTCAAGGGTTTTGTACTTGACCTAGTTATGATCAGCTGATGAGTTCATACACCTACTAAGCTTGTAGAGTAGGAATTCAATTGTGATTTGTTTGTTTAATTAATTCAAACTAATATTTGAATAATTTTAATAAATGTTATTTAATAAATAAATTTAATAATATCTTTTACTGAATAAATTTAAATTTTTTTTTGAATTTTAAAATTTTGGAAATTTTAAATTTTTTTTTGAAAAAAAAAAAAAAAAATTTTTTTTTTTATTTTTCGCCTGCCAGCGAGTGAATATGTTGAGTAATGATTATTTTATTGTGTATGTATTAATGATGTTTCTTTTATTGTATTGCTTTATATTGGTAGGCTATAAATTGTTCTCATGCTAGAGTAAGGATGTATTTATATTATTAGAAATGTTTAGGTTAAGTCATTGAAACAAAAATTAGAAAAAAGAGGAAGAGAATTTTTTGATAAACGATTATTTTTTGAATTTTGAATTTTTGTAAATTTTTGAAAAATTTTAAAAGAAAGTTTTATTCTTATGTGTTATGGTAATATGTAATGTTAGAGTGTGTGAGCCCAGTATTTGCCAAAGGCAGCCCAGCTTGAAAAAAGGGGATCCATATCGGCGGAGGAGCTGGAACGATTTTAGCCAGGTATTGAGGATTTTTGGGGGTAGCATGTTAGAAGGCAAGGTGGGCTGTGGTGCGAGTCTGATCGATTTCTCGGTGTTGGGATCTCTTACGGAGAAGTCCAGTGATCTCGTTCAGATGAGTCCATGGTCGCTGAGCCAGGGGGGTCGTGTACCCATGCAGATTAAGAACCAGGGGGTTGTTGGCACCAGTTCCTCTCCGGTCCTCTTCGGGGTTATCGATGAGATTTCTTCTGTCATGAACAGCAGAATTCTCATCGAGGGGGTATTGTAGCGGGTCAATTTTTGGGTGTTTTTGTTTTAACCGTTTGGGGCATTTATATATTTTTATTCAGTTCGTTTTCGGTCGGGAGCTTTATAAAACATTGCGAAATAATTGTATTGTGCAACGTATTTGTCCATACAACAGAACAGTGTTAAGAAACAGTTCGAAACAAAGCAGTAAGGCGCAGTTGTTGTTGAGGAATGCGGCGGAGCATCTGCACCTCTACAAAATTCTGAGAACTTTGTACCTGTGTGTGGCAGCGCACATACGCAACTGCTCAATCACGCTCAAAGGACGCTCTAACAAAAAACCAAGATGGCTAGAGAGAATAATATTTGTCGTTTTCTTCAAGATCCCCCGGAAGCCCTGTTTTAAGTCCCACCCACTTTTATGACATTAGCCAGTGCCTAGTTGAAATCGTCTGCTATCGTCACTCCAACAACTACATGACTAGTATGAGTCGAAACTGGGACGACTAACTGGAAGGCATTGATGTCCGTCGTCTTGACTAAAATGCTCCCGGAGTGGGGAACTGAGAGACGCCAGCAGTTCGTTGTCGACTCCCGCCTGCGCAGGCTGCCCGACAACCAGGGCTCAGAAACAAATTTTTGTAATTAATGTAACAACTAATATAACAGTGTAAAACAGTATAAATTTATATGACCGCGGTCGTGTTTAGAAAAAACATCATCCAGAATAATGTTGGAATAACTTAAAATCACCAATTCTCGGGAGAAGATGCGCGTGTGCGGTGACCGCGTGGCCGGCTATTGGGGTTTGGAATTTGTAATTTAAAATGTTCAGGGTTTAATAAATTACCGTATGATAGAGTGTGTGGCAAAGCTGGGCGGCTTTCTGTGTGTATTTGTGTTTGTCTTTGATGTTTGTGTACTAGAAAAAATAAGGTAAGCCGTAGATTGTAAGTCAGATTATAACAGAGTCACGTGTTGCACAACACCTGAATATGTATTTATTAAAAGTATGTGCTTAATTTCACTCAAGTAATAGTAAAACATTAAATGGAAATTCTCTTCTAAAATGAGTTGTGTCAGTACTTAGCATAACCCACAGACCATGTTTGTATCTAGGTACATGTGAACGAATCCTGGGACCCTGTAAGCTTTCGTAACGGTAAGTAACAAATTAATTGGAAATATAATAATAATAATATATGTGATTGATCGGTAAGTCACAATACTAGGACAATGCCATACAACTGTAATGAGCATTATTAAGTCAGAAGGCTTTGTGTATCTGTTAATTCTGCTAGTGGGTGTAAAATAATAATAATAACTTTTAGTAATATACTTATTTGAACATCCCTACACTCGGGATACAGATACAACATATTTTTAGACACGTATTACTAACTGTACCAATTCTAATATACATTAAATGATTACTGCTTCTATAATTATTTATATAATTACTCCATTATTTCAAATATACAATACAGAGAAATATTAAAATTTATCAATATTAAATTGTAATATTGAATCAATTTATATCTATCTGTAAAATATGTAAGAGTAGTAATTATCTTGCTGTTTTAAAACACATTGTCTCATCTCCCTCCCCACACACACATACAATCAATTAACTGATCTGTTTATGTGTTTGATTATTTCTCGATTGTCCTTACACATGTCCTGATGATGACAATAAATACTGTCGAAATGCCGACACAAATAATGTAAAATTTGTGTTATATTTATTGACCTATCCTTACTAAATCTTCACTCACTAAACATTTACTAATCGACGGTCACTACCAATTTACGGGTTTTATTCTAAACATATTATGTGGACACACACTCCTCACCCTTCCCAAAGGAAAAATCATTTATGTAGCAGACATAATTTATTTATAAGGATGTGAAATAATATGTTTAAAATTAAAAATAACTAATGAACGTTATCAAGAGAAGTGTATTATTTTCTAAAACGTATTGTATTAATTCAATATATTGTTTTAGGCATGATTTCACCAAAGGTTTGCAACTTTTGTGAATGCCTTCTTCATTGCAGTAATACAATATCCTAAGGAATTTTCATTCATAACCGCAGGCATTGTCTGCCACCCCAACTGTACTAAATATGTGGAATATATAATCTTCCATTTTAGTTTATTCCTTTTGAGAACAGCATTAAACAAAAAATGCCTACTGAAACATATTTACCTCCAAAGTACTATCCACACCAAATAATGCAACTAACAGTTCAAAATATTTTTAAAATTGGCTTTATATTACAGTTCAATATTTTGTTCATTGTAAGTTCTTATTTACTTTACATAAAAGGCTTTTAGTACAAAAGTATAATATGTCTCATATGTGCATCAGTGTCTGTGGAAACCATTAGTCTCTCTGTACCAGTTTAAATGAATATGAAAAACAACAATCCTTGAAACTGTTCAGCAATCTGGAAGAGAGTTCACTGATTCCTTCACAACTCACATGGTAGTCTAAACTTTCAAAATAAAAATAAACCAAAACATAAGTTTCATTATGAGAGGCGTTGACGTGAAGTCAGGACATTACATTTAGACTCATGAGCACAATAAGAGATCCTGTTGGCTATGCTGCTAACATTCAAGAATACCTTATTAACACTGGTAGTGGTATAGTCACAGGCCATACTAGATTCAGTTTTAGGCAAAACTGAAACTGTGTTAGTGCAAACATGGAACAGAATATTGTGATAAAATGTCTTGTGAAGAAAGGCATAAAACCTGTTATAATTCACAGAATACTTAAAGCACAGTACAGTTAAGAAAACACTCTCAGTTGCAGCAAAACATTTGTACGGTGAAACCGTTTTGAAAACGGCTGTACATGAATTTTAAAGACAAATGTTTAATGGTGATTTGCTGTTGTGAACAACATTTCCAACCAAGGTAGCTTGGATCCCAATGCCTGTTAACCAAATCCCAATTCCTGCGAACAAAAAGGGTGTGAAACTTGATCCACATGGATGATACTGCTTACGTCCCCCAAAATACTGGACATGACTTTCATATGCAATTTTGTAGGAGTTGGCGATTAGTATGCTTCAACTGTATTGATGCAGTGGGCAGTGTGCTGTATCAGTCGCAATCGTAAATTACAGATGTTCAGCAATAAAACATTTGCACCATTCGACTGAATTCTTTTTTAAATGTTAATTGGTTTTGCGACTTCTTCCAGAAGAAATTTTATCACAGCATTCTGGTCCACATTTGAATGTCAATTTGAATTGTATGACTCATGCTATCAGTGGTACCATTTGCTAACAAGAGATCTTGTAACTCATAGCTAACAGGATGCACTTGGATCTCTTATTATGCTAATGAGACTAAAAGTCATGGGTTGATTTGAACAAACCTTGTTCACAGAATTACACAAACAATACTGAATAGTCTAGCTGCACAATGAGATTACCAAACTTGGCTCATTTAATAAGAGATACTGATATTATTATGCTACAAGTGACCACACTTCCCTCATACTCATGCACTTATGGACAAAAAAATGCAATACACACAGTAGTAATCAATATATGTACACTTCTGTCCTTTGGTGCACTTTCTTTTTTACATACGGTTATTTAACTGCAATACATGGATAAATTAAGTAAATACTATATATTAAAGATTAGAAAAAAGACACAGCATATGTTAATTTTTATTATGACACTCTTTTCCACTCTCTGTCAATATGAAAACGGTAACTATACAACAAGTTTCAGCAGCTGATGGCTGTTTTTAGTACATAGCTTGTAGTTTTTCAATGCATTTGACTACTTAGCTGTACTATATAAACTCTCAATACACTTTGTATAGTTTTTTCACTCTCTACTTCTATTAAAAAAAAATGGAAAAAAAAACACAAACACCAAAATATTTTATGGTTTGTCCAAATACTTATTTCTTTTCTGGCTCTACAAGTTGAACTTTTAATTTTCTTACCTATTAATTTAAAGTACGTAGCATTTGCAATAACTAATTCACAACATGCCAGTTAGTAGGAAAGTGGATGTAGTTGGATAAGGATGGAAACAGAAAGGTTTCGAGGTACCTGACAATGAGAATGAGACAGGACAGAGTCCCACCGACGGGTGCCTGCATGGACTGCTGACATTGTACAATCTGCTCGTCTTGGTGACTAACAAACAGAATTATTTTTTTTTGCAAAATATCCTCTTTACAAATCTACATTTTAAAACTATTTTATAAGACAAATACATAGCTTAATATTTTTTCTTTCAATAAGAAAATAGTTTTATGATACCATATGACTCAATGTTCAACTGTATATGACAAATAAATTATTAAAACTCTTTTTAAGAAAATGAAACAAGTTTCTAGAATTTACTTACAGCTAAGCTTGCTAAAGAATAACTGTCAGTGATATTTTCTAATATATTATATTCATAAGACATGATTTTGTAGCAATCCATTTTTGTCCACTCTGAACAACGGCAAGCCATGTGTTGTTTCTAAATGATGCAGTCAGTCTCTTGTCAAGCATGGATGGGGGGGAGGGCATTTCTTAAACAGTATGTTTATTGAATCCGTGGTTGGCAAAGTTAAATTAATTGGATAAATTAAGTTTAAGGGAGTTGGAAACAAAAGTATAAAAAAATCAACTTTTTACTGAAGCTTATGCCGTTCAAAAGTGTAACACTAGTACGTAAGTTTAACAAATTGAGTTATTTAAATTAAGAGTTTTTTAGTGCTAATTAATTGCATATTTATGACTTACAAATTCAATTTAAATAAAAATTAGGTTTACATGCTAAAATATAAAAACACCTTTAACCAAAACAATTTAAATTTGTATGGGCAGCTGTGGAAGGGTAAAGTAAATTGCAGTTCAAAAGGCAGAAGTTGGGTATGTGCGCTACTCATTTCATCCTGAAAGTCACTTCTGAAAACATTTCTATACCATACAGGTGTTTCAGCAGCTTTGATAAATGTGAAGGGTGGCATAAATGTAAAGAAACAATGTGGAAAAGAATTTTTATTTATAACTTAGGGTATCAGGTATGTTGGTAATATGTTTATAATTTATGATGCGAGGAATATGAGGCACGCAATGTCACCACACTAAACTAGTACCACTGACTTGCCAACAGAAAATTTATAGATGATTAAAAAGGCTCTAGTTCATTTCATTCTATAACTCCTCAAACCTAGTTTATTTTCATAATAAATCCACCAGAATCACATACAAATTTATACTCTGATCAATGATGGGTCTAGGTTGAAAAATTTCAGCACAATTATTAGCCGTTGTAATCTTCTGAATATGCTTGAAGACACCTTCTGCTCTGTTCATTGTTCTTCATTGCAGAACAGCAACACATAAACTGGATGACTTCAATCTAACAAGAAGGGATTCATGTACTCAAAGCACTGTAAATGCTACAACAAATTAAGTACGAGGGGTGTTTGATAAGTCTGTGCAAAAATAAAGAAGACACAATTTTTTGGGAAAAATCTTTTTTATTTCTCAACATAATCTCCTTTCGACACTACACACTTAGTCCAATGATGCTCAAGCATTTCAATCCCATCTTTATAGTATGATTTATTGAAGTCTTCAAAATACACAGATGTTTTGGCAATAACTTCATTTCGCATAAATCTCTTTCCAGCAAGCCACTTCTTCAAATTTGGAAACAGATAATAGTATGAAGGTGGTAAGTCTGGCGAGTAGGGGGGGATGTGGAAGAATTTGATAGTGTAATTCAAACAATTTTGCTTTCTCAATCGCAGAAGAATGAGCTGGTGCATTGTCTTGGTGGAAAAGAACCTTCTTTTTCGTCAAATGTGGTAATTTTTTCTTTAATTCCTCGTTTACACGATCCAGCAGAGATGGATAATATTACCCAGTCATCGTTTTACCCTTCTCCAGAAAGTCAATTAAGATTATGCCTTGAGCATCCCAAAAGACAGTGGCCATCACCTTACCTGCTGATGGAATAGTTTTTGCTTATTTGGAGCACGTTCTCTTACTGCAATCCACTGTTTTGACTGTTCCTTGGTTTCAGGTTGGTAGTGATGTATCCAAGTTTCATCAACTGTTATGCCATGTTTAGAAATGTTTATTTGTTCATCCTTTTGATCGATTGTGAGCAAAAACGGCACCCGTCTTGTGGAGAGTTTTCGCATATGCAAATGTTTGTGTAAAATGTGATGCACCCATTCAATTGAGATGCCTATTTTCTTAGCAATTTCACGCACTTTCAATCTTCTGTCCTCCATCACCATATGATGGATTTTTTCTATATTTTCTGTAGTTGTAACCTCAACAGGCCATCCGGAACATGTGACCACTACAAAAATAACCAAACCATTTGTAAACTGTTCTAGTCGACGGAGCTGACTCACCATAATATTTATCCAGCTTGGATTTAGTTTCCTGTGCAGTTTTGCCTTTCAAAAAGTAATGTTTCATCACCACATGAAATTCTCTTTCATCCATTTTTTGCAAATCACAATACTTCATCAATTCAAATGACTGGCAACAATAGAATTATGGATGCATGTTACTGAAACATGGTGTACGCTCCTAGCGGAGATGCGGGAAACTAAAAATGACGTCATATATACTGCGAGCGCCATCTCCTGACTTTGCACGGACTTATCAAACACCCCTTGTGTCAGTCTTACAGCCAAATACATAACATTCGCTGTAAAGCAATCGTTATCAGTTGTGAATGACTTTTAAGCTCAACATCACTGTTGCTACATTTCTCGTTGTACACCATTAAATATATGCTTACATGGATCACAGAATGATGGTAGCTAGACAATTTGGTGAAGGTGAAAAATTGCAGCTTGTTATGAATCCAGATTGATTGTGGCAACTGAAAGTGAATCAATTTACTAATGGGATAATACGATTATTGCAGACAGGGAGTGCCACAGTTCTAAGAACACATTATTATATCAAAGGCTTATACATTTTTTTACTACCAGACTTATAGAAGTGAATTCTGTGGTTGAAAATCAAATGGCTGAAAAGGGATTACTCTATACGAATAATTTGTTGACGTAATAGTTACTTTTAAAGAAACATTTGATATTTCTGATCAAAGTATCAATTTATTATGCACAATATTATACTCTTTATGGGTATTTGATAAGCCACTGTAGAACATCTTTCTTTGGAAATGTGAAATGTTAAATTTCAGGAAATTTTGTGATTTTGTAAGAAGCATTCATAGTAATTCTACAAAAATTCTATGTAAATCTTGAAAAATAAATAAAATAAAGCTGCCTACTGATAACATTTATATTAAAATTATTTAATAAATAGTTAAATAAAACTGCTAAAAAAGTTATAAAAGATACTCAAGCAAATACGGTACCAACTAACTGCTTGTAACAAAATATATCTGATTAACAGATTTCATTAAACTGTGCAAAAGTAAGCCCACAAATATGCACATTCAAACACACAAACAAAAACTACATTTGTTTAATTGTGATATGTTGTTGTACTACACCCAGTCAGAGACTTTTAAGAGACTTACTCGATACACACCACAGTATGGAAGCTGAAGAAATAAACAAGGAAACATTAAAAAAGCTGCAAATTTCTAATTAATTTTTTCCATAAATTTCAGTGTGATTAGAAATGAACTAGATCTTAATTTTAAATCACTGATGAATTAAGATTTTTTAATGTAAAGAAAAGACAAGTTCAAATTGTTATTTTAATAATACTGATGGGAATCTTTAATTAATTGAATTTTATACACGAAAACATACCGGATTCCATGATGAAGAGAGAACTGGTGGATCATTCCAACCAGAAGCTGCTTGTTGCAGGGGAGAAAATGTCTGTGGTTTTGGTGGTTCACCTTAAACACAAAACAATCAGCACTTATTAATGAATAAAAACGTATATTAAAATTTTACATGGTAGTAAACATTTCTGAGAAAATTGTACTTTGAAATCTGAAATTTATTATAAAAGTACATTATCAACAAATATATTATTTTATTAAAAAAAAATATAAACAAATAGATTAAAATGCTTTAGTTCTTAATTCACTAAAACTGTTATTAGGAGGGAATAATAACAGTTTAGAAACTTACGAACGATCTTTGTAAGTTTCTATATTTATTCTGAGTTTACAGTTGCTGATCATATTATCTGTCACATGTACTGTATGATGACATCTTGTATTATAATGTATATGACAGATGTATCTGACATATATGAAAATTGCATTAAAAGGCATCGACTGACATGGTAAGCAATGAAAAGCAATGTTAAGACCACTTTTATTGGGTATTTATGGAGAGTTTGGTGAATACAATGATTTAAAAACTACAGAAAGGCTGCAAAATTTGTACTAAACCAATTGTTGTAACAGTGTTATGGATTACTGTGCTGTATATTAGTGCTTTAATTCATATTACATGGAAAGACTTGTAATGAAACAAACATTTTTAATAAATCTACATTGCCAGAATCTTACCTGTCTTGCGATCTTTTCTCGCAAACTTACTTATTCCAAACACCATCAGAACTTCAGGGCCGCCACCAATATCTTCAAAAGGATATATATATACTCTTTCCCTTAAATAAAAACACTTGGACAATTTTGTTATCGGACCTCCCTTAATTCAGAAAATTTCCGATTCGTTAGACGAGTTTTTCAGCACAAAGTATAGGAAATGGTTCCAGGCGAAATGACTAAGCCTAACACATGTTTTTTTTTTCTTTTTAAAGCAACTCTGATTTATTATATACTAGCGAGTACCCGGCATGCGTTGCAATGCCACTCAAAGAAAGAAAGTGTTTGTATATATATAATATATAAAGACTTCGTTCGCGTGGTCTTCAATTTAATGCGATAATATATTTAGAACAGAATCTATTCCACTGGGTTGCCATAGTAACCAGATCTAATAAGTTAGTTTTTTAAGACTCCAAAGGACCCCCCAGAGGATCGTATCGAAACAAAACACCTGTCCTATGTTGGTTCTCCCGTTGCGTAAAATATTTGTGCCAAGTTTGGTTGAAATCGGTCCAGTGGTTTAGGAGGAGATGTGGAAGACCCCAAAGAACCCCCAAAAGAACCCCATCGAAAAAACACCTATCCTATGTTGGTTCTCCCTTTGCGTAAAATATTTGTGCCAAGTTTGGTTGAAATCGGTCCAGTGGTTTAGGAGGAGATGTGGAAGACCCCAAAGGACCCCCCGAAGTATCATATCGAAAAAACACATATCCTATGTTGGTTCTCCCGTTGCGTAAAATATTTGTGCCAAGTTTGGTTGAAATCGGTCCAGTGGTTTAGGAGGAGATGTGGAAGACCCCAAAGAACCCCCAAAAGAACCCCATTGAAAAAACACCTATCCTATGTTGGTTCTCCTTTTGCGTAAAATATTTGTGCCAAGTTTGGTTGAAATCGGTCCAGTGGTTTAGGAGGAGATGTGAAAGACCCCAAAGGACCCCCGAAGGATCATATCGAAAAAACACATATCCTATGTTGGTTCTCCCGATGCGTAAAATATTTGTGCCAAGTTTGGTTGAAATCGGTCCAGTGGTTTAGGAGGAGATGTGGAAGACCCCAAAGGACCCCCCAATGGACCCCGTCGAAAAAAACACTGATCCTATGTTGGTTCTCCCGTTGCGTAAAATATTTGTGCCAAGTTTGGTTGAAATCGGTCCAGTGGTTTAGGAGGAGATGTGAAAGACCCCAAAGGACCCCCCAAATGACCCCATCGAAAAAACACCTACCCTATGTTGGTTATCCCGTTGCATAAAATATTTGTGCCAAGTTTGGTTGAAATCGGTGCAGTGGTTTAGGAGGAGATGTGGAAGACCCCAAGAACCCCCCAAAGGACCCCATCAAAAAAAATTCATAAACCTTCGCGGGCGTGCGCACAACAACTCACCGAAGTTTCATCGCAATCGGATGAATGGTATAGGAACGCATACGGGACAAAGAAAGAAAGAAACAAACATTCATTTTTATAGATATAGATTTGAATTTAACTTCCTTCTGTTATTTTTCTTACTTTTACAAAATACTCTTTAGCCATTCTAAACATACAATTATGTGACGAAACCAGTACTATTCATACAAATTTTCTCACACTCACTCTCTCTTACTATTTATTTCTGATAACCCCCCCCCATTTAATTAATGAGCTCTTTAATTTAAACCTTCAACACCCTTTTGGCCAATATACTGTAACGTCACAAAACGTTCCATACTCTTAAAACGACCAGAAGAGTGAAGATAATACCAAAATAATTATGAATAAGAACCAAGTCTAGGTAACGATGAAGTATATCATAGAATTAAAATCATAAACCATCAAAGAATGGAAAGAAATAAGACATTCAAATGAACAGTAGTAAATCTACTATCAGCATAAAATGACAATACAACATAACCAGACGATTTGACCGAGACATTGACCAAGACAAGTTCCCAAATAGATTGTTTAAGTGAGCATAACAAACCATGAAATAAAGTAAAACACCATAAGTAGTATAAGATGAAAGAAATAATATTTATAACATGTATTAGAGTGTAAACAGCACACTAGCCGAGTAATTGCAAAGTATTAATTCGAATAACAAACAAAAGGAAATGTATTGTTGATAATCATGAACTATGAAAGAATTATAATAAATAAACCATTAAAAAAAGGTTAACAGTATAATCTCAATGTTAGATCAACCTTAAAAGAAAGGTATGCTAAGGCATAATGAATAATGATAATAGAATAATTAATGAGAGAACAAATTGTAGATGTTCTAATAATAATATATCAATGTAATCAACAATGTAAAAACTATATGTATTTAAAAATGTTATAAAAGTGTAAACTAAGAGACTGGCATAAGATGAGTTAAGATGACTCAATGAATAATAAATAATATGATAAAAACTCAGAATAATGACCCACAACTTATGTGGAGTCCATAATGAAGAGAAAATTGAAATGATAGACAAATCAATGATGACCAAACATATTATGAAAATCATAATCATGTATCATAAAAAAACCCTACAAAGCATAGGAAAATATAGCTATAATAATAATAATGAAAAAGGTGTAAGTCACCATACAATGTCTAGTATGATAAGTGTAGGAAGTAAGAATAATGTTGAATAAGTAATAATGAAGTAAGGAAGCCATTAAATAATAATAAACAAATATGTTGTAATGATTGTTAATGTTCAGCTGAATGCAGCAATTTTAAATAATAATATGTTAATTTCAATAAGATGATTGTGTTCAAAACAGAAATTAAGGAGAGTTGAATCGATGTTAAAAAATATTAAAATAGAATCTGCAAAATGTAGCAGAAGACATATGAAAACAATGCAATATTTAAGATAGGCTTTCATTAAGATAGATTTTATTAATGAAAGATGTATCCAAACTGGCCTCTATTCATATCAAAATAACCAGAAAGGAATGAGCAATACGATGCTAGTAATAGAACCAAATTTGTAATTAGTATAACTGAGATATAAAAGTAAATATGATAAATTTTGTGAATTTTGGATGGTTACAAGGGACACTAACAACAACGAAAAAACCCACGCTTAAAACAATTATGTAAGAGCTAAAAATAGAATGACCGCATCATGACGTCATTTTTAGCCAATCAGGAAATTACTTGAAAAATTAATTGTCGCTGCCTAGCGTCGTTTTCAGCGGACTATATATACGGTTGTACGAGTGAGGAGAAACACATTTTGTCAAATTCCATTCCAGCAGCTACTACAGGACTCCAGATCTAAATTTTCATCAAAGCTTATTAAACAGCAACAGTGAAGAAGTAAATACCTTTTAAAGTGCATCGCAACAAGTAGTGTTCATTTTAACTAGTTGTGCGAAATAAAAAACGAGGTTAGGTGAAGTACCTAACCCAGTATTTAATTTCAAGAAGTAATCATCGTTCATTCGTGTAAAAGTGAAGTGTACGATCAGTGTACTCGATCGTAAAGTGCAATTAAAAATAATCCAAAGCAATTATCAAACAGGGAGTACCGTGCAATATATGATTACAGTGTATGAATATTATGTGACTAGTATAAGAAATAATACACTCATGTACTAACGCAAAAACATTAATACTATAAGTAATAAGCACTGTCTATACTTTTTTCAAGAGGAATTATACGATTCCCAATATAATAATTCATGTACTAGGCTAACCATAGTTAACCTCAAACTTTGTAGAGGTTAGACGAACATTTTGTCAATCAATTTGAATATTTTAAAGGTGTCTAACATATTAAATTCAACTCTTGTAAAGCATCGTAACTCGAGGCAAAGGTATTTTATTCTGTAGTTTAAAAGAATTCACCCTTGAAATATAAATATTTTGTAAACAAACAAACCAATAAGTAGAGTGTTCGATATTTTGAATATCGAACCGGTCAATAATTAAGTTTCCGAGTTTGGCCTGTTGCAGTAATGCTCAGGTACAATTCACCAAACGTGTCGTGTTATCTCAGATGGCACAATTATTTGACCCATGTGGTTGGCTTTCGCCAGTGATTTTCAGGGCCAAGGCCTTTTTCCAAAAACTCTGGGCTGAAGGCTTGGACTGGGATGCTCCTCTCAATGATGACTAAATGATTATTGGAGTCAATTCCTGTCCTCTCTGAATCATCTTTCAGTAATCACTTTTTCTCGGCCATTCCTACCTAAAGGTGGGCGTACTGAAAAGGTCATATTACATGGTTTATGTGATGCTTCCCAGTTGGGTTATGCAGCAGTCCTTTACCTGTCCATTTATACTGACTCTGGTCCTCCGGTGGTTTCGTTGGTGTCTTCTAAAACTAAAGTGGCACCTCTTAAAACTTTATCAATCCCACGTTTGGAGTTGTTGGGAGCTCATCTTTTAGCCAAAGTAGTTTGTCATTATGTTGGCTTATTCTCTTCATGTTTTCAAGTGAGTCAAATTTTCTTATGGACAGAATCGACGATTGTTTTGGATTGGCTGAATATGCCTACTTTTAAATTGAAAACGTTTGTTGCTAATCGGGTGGCTGCCATTACCGAGTGGACCAATACTAAGTCTTGGCGTCATGTTCATGGTGTTTCTAACCCCGCTGATTTGGCCTCTAGAGGTACTTCAATCTCCAGCCTCCAGTCGTCGACATTGTGGTGGTCAGGGCCAGATTGGCTAAAGCTTGATTCTCTGCACTGGCCCCCTATTAATTATCGACCGAATCACGACGTGCAAGATGTTGCCTTGGAGACCAAGGTCTCTTCGCTTCTTACTCAGGAGCCCCGGGTGGAATTGTTCGATCACTTGTCCTCGTGGCCCTTAGTGGTGGGGGTTACCTCAGTTATCTTAAGGTGGGCTATGCCTTCGGGGGTTGAACCTTCCACAGCCGTGGGTTGGAAGAGGTTGGCTGTTAACTATATTTTATGCTACATTCAGCGCAGCGTGTTTGGACAGGAGCTCGCGGTTATTCATTTAGGTAAGCGACTCCCGGTCCGCATTCAGCGCCTGGTCCCGTTTATTGATGATTTTGGTCTCATTCGAGTACGCGGTCGCTTGACCAACTCTACGGTAACTAGAAATCGTTTTCCACTTTTACTGCCCAAGCATCACCATCTAGTAGGGTTGCTAATTCATCACACCCATGTGTGGTTAGGTCATGCTGGTCCTCTGCAAGTGCAATTTCAGCTGGATCAAAATTATTGGATTTTGTCCGCACGTCAGGTCATAAGAACCATAATTTGGAAATGTCTTCCTTGTTTCAGGGCACGTCCTCGCCCCACCAATCCGTTAATGGGGGACCTGCCAATTCCTAGGGTTAATCCGGCACCTCATTTTATTCTTCCGGCATGGATTATGCTGGCCCCTTTTTGGTACGGGCTTATGCTGTTCGGAAGGCACCTATAGTCAAAGCTATCTATGTATTTTCATCTGCTTAGCCACTAAAGCAGTTCATTTTGAAGTAGCGATGGATCTTTCTACTTCACAGTTTATTGATGTGTTGAGGCGATTTATTAGTCGTCGTGGTGCTCCTCAAACACTGTATTCGGATTGTGGCAGGAATTTTGTGGGGTCGTGCTCCGAACTTAAACGGGAGCTAAAAAATGTTCTTTCCAATCCTGACATGTCAGCTCAGATAACAGCTTTTGCTGTCAACAACCATATTGATTTTAAATTTATCCCTCCGTCTGCCCCTCATCAGGGTGGCTTGTGGGAACGGGCTGTCCAGTCGGCCAAGTTTCATATGAAACGCATGATTGGGACCAGGTCGTTGACTGTAGCAGAATTTTCGTCATTATGCATTCGTACTGAGGCAATCTTAAATTCCCGTCCTTTAACTGCCCTATCTTCAGATCCAAGTGATTACCAGGCTCTAACGCCTGGTCACTTTCTGGTTGGCCGCCCCATTACCGCGCCCCCGGAAGCTGAAGTCTCGTTTAATGAAGGGACAGACCATTACAAACAAATTGCCGCGTAGCTCCAGGCATTTGGGAAAAGGTGGCGTTTGGAATACTTGACGGCACTTCATGCCAGATCGAAGTGGTCGTCTAAGTCCAGAAACTTAATGGTTGGGGACCTGGTTGTTATGGAGGAACAGAATTCTCCTCCCCTGATGTGGCCTCTTGGCCGTGTTTCAGCTGTGTTTCCGGGGAGCGACGGGGTTGTTCGTCGCGCTGTAGTTAAAACTTCTGCAGGTTCTTTTGAACGACCTGCTATTAAATTATACAGGTTGCCTACAGCCTCTTGATTGGGTTTGTCTTGTTTTGGGGTGAGCAGAATTGGTCTTAATGATTGTGTTTGGGACTTACTTGACACTTTTCTGGGATTTCCCAGGTGGTTCTTTCCAGCTGTTGTCCGCATTGAAGTTTACATTGTGCAATGTTTCTGGCATGGCGTTGTGCCAGTCTATTGTGAGTTATGGATGCTCAACAAATCAACAACAAAAAATAAGTAAAAAAAAAAACAAAAATGATAAAAAAAATAAAGGGAACACAAAATTAAAAAAAAAAAATGTAAAAAACTAGGGAATGTTAATTAAGTTGATTTGCTGAGTTTTAAGTTGTGTTTGGCTGGGCAATTGTTTATTGCATGTTGTTGGGTTTTGTCTGCTCTACCTGGACCTTTCGGATTGCTCGCCTGGTCGGTGCACCTGCGGCGGAGTTGTTCGGCATGTTTTTCTAATTAATTCCATGTTTTGTTGTATGTGTGGAATTTTCTTGTGTTTGCGTGTGACCCCCCTCCTATGTTGGAGGGTAATTTTTCAGAGTGTTCATGTTCACTAAAAATTTGTTTTGTAATGTGTTTTGGCCATTTCTCTTGGTGTATTTGGTTGTTGACCCATTGTGGTCAACGGGGGCCGGTGTTCGATATTTCGGATATCGAACCAGTCAATAATTAAGTTTCCGAGGTTGGCACTATGGGTTGTGCAAAGCCGATTCATGCACCGGGCTTGAACCCGTTGTCATACGCCAACCACTGAGCTGATCACATCCACGAGCCGGATTCTTCGGCAGGTAGAAATCCTTTTCATGTAACTCATCCTCTTTCCAACCAGACCTTTCTGCCTGAGAGTCAGGATCAACCTTTCGTGAGATTTCGGTAAGTCATTTTATTATTAATTATTTGTCGCTAGCAATTCTGCATGCTGCTCTGCTAAAGAGCTCACCAGAGGTTAATTTTATACTGTAAGAGAAACCGTTGTACCTTCAGACTGTCAATTTTTCAAGTAATATCGTACATAGAGTAATCATTGCCAACCTTCTGGGTTAGGAGAAATTGAAGCCAGGTAGATTGTAATCCATTATTATTGTTAATTTGAATGTCAAAGTTGAAGTAAGCACGGTGTGAGCAATAAACAAGTACATTGTTAATTAACAAACGTTGTAAGCAATTATTGGAACAGTTATTAATTATTTTTCTCAATTAAAAGAGCTGCAATTTCAAGGCACTCAAACAATCAAGTTGGTGGCTTGGACGTGTGAAGCGCCAACAGTTTAAATACATAAACAAGCCAGAAGGAAAATAATTAATTAAATTATTTTAATTACTCAATCAAAGAAATAATTTAACATCAATTAAATTTATTTATTTTATTCTCTGAATAAATTCTTTTTATGGAATAAGAACTTGCGATTCCATATGGCGCCCAAGTAAAATCAATTTAGCTCACTTACTTACAAACAGTGCAGTTATACTGTTTTGACAAACCAACAGTATAATAACATACTGAGACCATCTGAACAACCAGTACAGACAGAACTAACCTACCAGTGCTACACCAAAGTTACATGAAGGTTTTAATTACTTAATAATTTTGTCAAACAACACTTTACTGTAAACAGACGATCTAGGTCTACGGAAGTGCTACTGAACTTCAAGTGAACTCCGAAGTGAACCACATTTGATTAACAGAGATTGCAATAATTAATTAATTAACTAACAAAAAATTAATTAAACAAAATATATTAATCAAATCAACCAATTAAATAAAAAATAAAAATTATACAACAACCAAGGTTATAAATAAAAGATAATCAATGTGTGACAAAATTTTAAACACGTACGTAAGCGGTTTGTAACAATATTCATGGTACTTAACTGTCCACGCTATCCAAAATGGTTCCGCCGTCTTTCAGTTCACTTTCACTCTAGCTTTCACTGACACTGTTATAATTCCAGTTTACATTTTCTTTTTATGTCACTTCCACTTACTCTTCCCTATTTTCTTACTTTATATAATTTTGGGGAGGCCTACCGTCACTTTTTTTTTTACTAAGACGGTGCTGAACTTTCGACTGCACTGTTTGACTAATGGTGACGAACTGGGTGAACCTTGTGAGCTTGTTTGCCCACATGCCTGGCGTTAGGCGTTGGCCGCGTGGCGTTAACTTGTTCTGTGACTGGTTCAAGTGTGGCTAGCGGAAATAATCCGCCTTACTTCCGTGATGAATTTTGGTTTGGAGATTACATACTTTCTTATGCCCTTTCGTGTCCTCTGAGCACATGTCGCAAAAAGGCAGCACACACGCGCGCTCTACCACACAAATACGCACTTTGCTGATAATGAACATTCCTGTACCAGTCCGTACCTCACACGGTGCTACAGTCAGTGACCAAAAGTACACACTGGGTAATTAAAAAGGGTTACCTCAAAGGTCGTCTACAGATTTTAAATACAAGGAATAAAACCTACCCCTGTTGTACCGTCACAATAACCCCCCCCCCCAATGAGAGGTTTTATGCCGAAGCATAAAAACTCTCATTGCTAAAACCTAAGAGGACCAGCTAGGATATGGCGCCACGACCCCCCCATAATTCCTTATTAAAATCGTGGGTAACTTACCCCCCTACTCCGGCGACTGCGGCTGCACCTGCATGACCTTACTGGACTTCCCTTGTCGAGATCCCAACACCATAAAGTCAGACAGGCACGCCACCACAGTACCACAAGACTCTATAACAATCAAACAAAAACATCAATAACTGTTCTTTCACAATGCCATATACCCAACTGATTTGGTTTCCTCTTATCCCATACTGGTTTGTCCTTTGCAAAGTACTGGTTTTTATCTACTTAATTTTTTAACATACATCTTACATGGTTAACATATACATATCCTTAATATAACATGGTATATTTTATTCCTTCTATTGCTATTCGTATAGGAGTTACAACTCCAATCACAAAAAAAAAACCATTCCCTAATTAATTCAATTAACAATATTCCCTTTCCATTAACATCTACATTTACTCTTCCAATGTCCTTATTACAAGACACACTACTTCAGTTAACTTTATACAATGCAAAACAGGATTAATACCGTACAGCAAATTATTTAAAACCACAGCTACCTAGATCATCAGAACAATCAACTCCAACTTCACTGTGATTATGACCACATCATAATCCATAACTGACTATTCAGTTATACTCCTCCTTCCACCTCATTTTATCACATCGCCCCTAACCCCGTTACAATTTGGTAAATAACCTCACGGGTACACCGTGCAAGGCCTCTACACATTTGCAAAAATGATACATTAATGCCCCTGGCTTGTAACGGCCAGCTCCTTTCCACACACTCTATTGACTTTTATGTTAGACTGTAGCGCCCATTTGCTTCCACAAGAACTGAAGTTTTTATGGTGTAAACGCTGCTTACACAGTTCTTGTTTCGGCGTTATAAAACATTCGGTATTACTGGTATCCCAGGATACCAGTAATCCTACTAAAATTTAGTTACATGCCCTTAAACGGTCTACCATCCCATTCGATGGTAGCCGCTGTTCCCTAGTTATGCTGATTGATTTCCCTGATTCACCTCCCCGGTTAATTTCTAAAGTCACCAATTTTGAAAATAATAACAAGTATGGTTAGGGTACAATAAACCTGCCCACATCTTGTTACCAATAATCCAAATCCACGGTCAGGGTTCGGTGAAGCCGTGACCGCCCGAAAGTGGGGAATCTATTTAAAATACACAATACATGTTACACATCTATACCTAATTACAGCCTTATCAAATAAACATTTATATTTCACCAAAACCTATACTCAAAATAAACATTACTACCTCAGGTTAACATAAAACATTTCATCTCTGAATTTGAATAAAATTTACTAACATTACACTACTTTTAATTTCAATTTCTATTGATTAAACATTTTAATTGTTTATCTTGCATTATCACTTCAACTTTGACTTTCTATTAAACATTTTAATCAGCAACCTTTAATTATTTATTATACAATTTGATTCAAAATAAATTATTCAAATTTATTACACAAATTTCCATCTTTTAAATTAATTAACCCATCTCAAATTAATTTAATTCCATCATTTTTCAAAACACTGTAAGTTACTTTAATTACATTATTCAAAACACTTTCAATTCATTTAATTTCTTCTTGCATTTATTTACTTTCATAACAAAATTCCTCTATCATTTTTTTTATAACCTTCAAATCAAAAACTTTTAAATTTATTACCAAGATTTCTATCTTTTAAACCTTTTACATTAATTTAATTTTCGTTATAAAGATTCATGATTACACACTGTTAATTATTCACTTCAAACAAAATATTATTACTGACATGACCTCAAACTAACCTGTAAATTGACTACATTAAATACAATGTCCACATAACATAACCTTACTGCATAATTACATCTAACACATGTAAATACAATACAACTTTATATACAACCTGTTTCATTAAATGTCATTGTTTACACAAAGAAATCATTACCTTATTCAATCCAGTATCTAAAACCACTACACTCTCATAATTAAATGTTCATTAACAATAACTGTCTAACCACCATCATCAAAAATTAATCTTGTGTTGAACATACACAATTCATTTTTATTTAACTTCATTATATTATTACAATTAATATAATAACCGTTTGAATTCATTCCATCCATTATCCCATAACAATAATTCACAGGATTATCCCCCATTATTATTCTATCATATGCCATGTCTACTTTAGGTAATGTCCAGCCTTCATTATTTTTATCTGTCATAATTTGATACGTAATCATCTCATCACAATAGCCATCTACTACTACACTAGTTACATTGCCAAGTAACTGCTTATTCTCAATAATACTATTTTCATTTATTATTTCTGTACTGATTACTCCCCAAGGTAAGTCTACACTGCTAATAATATAATCATCATTTCTCTTAATATTTATTCTCTTGACCAACCCTTCATAACCTATATTTAACTTGAACCACTCTATCTCTCTCTCTTTCTCAAAATACCTCTCATCATAACACCTGTCACAACCCCCCTAAACTACTTCACTCCATGCAAAGGGCACCACAAAATTACTATAACACTTCCTGGCTTTACCAGGTTTACCACAAAAAATTAAGGGACCATTTAGAGACACCTCGTCTCTCACACAACCTCTAGAGAAAACTCTGTCCTTGTAAACCACTTGTTTACTCCACGTAAACCACTCTGTCCAGTAAACCCTTTACTCCACTTAAACAACAGGGAAAGTTTGCCCTTTGCCAACCTAACCTCTCGTCACACTCTCTCTCAATCTCATCAACCACTATCTCATTAATAATTTCTATTTCCACTAAAACTTCATCACCACTATCGTTATTCACAACTTTACTCTCAAACACCACATTTTTAATTATATCACCAATATTCTCACCCCTACTTACATTTTCAACTACTACTTTATTTGTACTTAAACTATTATCATTATTATTCGTAATTCTCTCCCCATTAGAATCATCATTTATTTTAACCACATTACTCACCTTGTTCTCCGTTACTTCATTATTTATATTCTCACTACCCTTACCTGTGTCTGTACCGTTTTCTGTCACCACTACACTCTCATCATTATAATCATTATTTGCTATTTTATTCTCTAACACTACCTCACCAACTATGTTACCATTATTAGTATTCGTCATATCGCTAACACTGTCATTTACCTTCTTATTCATTATCTGATTTTATTTACTTTCTTTATTCTCATTTACTTTATTTCTATCTCTTTTCCACTTTTCATTTTGTTCTTTCATATCATTAATCATTTCCTCAACACTTCTATTAAAATTTTCACCCATTTCATTTATTTTATCCCCTAGCTTTTCCATCAGTTCCTCCCTTTTATCAAAACGTTTATTAATATTGTTAAACATTACATCAATATCCTTGAACATTGTTTTCATAATACTCATAAACTCGTGTATGAATTCCGTAGTATTCTCTGCCTCCCCTGATCCCCTTACTTTATTTTCATGTGTCTCGGCCACGTTAACCAAAATTATTTATATAACACCCTTTCTGATATAACAATTATATAATTATATAACAATAATTACACATACCCAGTCTATATACCCCACACATAAACACATTATCCAAATGTAAAAGTAAACACAAGAATCAATCACAAGCACGTTACGCTACCCAAACATAACCATAAAATATACGTTTAACATATACAATAATTTCACAAATACGCCGTTACCCAAATCCTACTTTCTGTGCTTCAAAACACGTCTAATTCATATAATATTTATATGAATATCCTGGCAGGGGCTCGCCAATTGCAACGAAACAAACATTTTTAATAAATATACACTGCCAGAATCGTACCTGTCTTGCCATCTTTTCTCGCAAACTTACCTTATTCCAAACACCATCAGAACTTCAGGGCCGCCACCAATACCTTCAAAAGGATAGATATGGAAACCTTTATACTCTTTCCCTTAAATAAAAACACTTGGACAATTTTGCTATCGGACCTCCCTTAATTCAGAAAATTCCCAATTCGTTAGACGAGTTTTTCAGCACAAAGTATAGGAAATGGTTCCAGGTGAAATGACTGAGCCTAACATGTTTCTTTTTTTTCTTTTTAAAGCAACTCTGATTTATTATATATCTGAATTTAACTTCCTTCTGTTATTTTTCTTACTTTTACAAAATACTCTTAGCCATTCTAAACATACAATTATGTGACGAAACCAGTACTTTTCATACAAATTTTCTCACACTCACTCTCTCTTACTATTTATTTCTGATAACCCCCCATTTAATTAATGAGCTCTTTAATTTAAATCTTCAACACCCTTTTGGCCAATATATTCACGGTACTTAACTGTCCACGCTATCCAAAATTGTTCCGCCGTCTTTCAGTTCACTTCCACTCTAGCTTTCACTGACACTGTTATAATTCCAGTTTACATTTTCTTTTTATGTCACTTCCACTTACTCTTCCCTATTTTCTTACTCACGCGCGGGCCTCCCGTCACTTTTTTTTACTGAGACGGTGCTGAACTTTCGACTGAGCACATGTCGCAAAAGGCGGCACACAAGCGTGCTCTCCACACAAATACGCACTTTGCTGATAATGAACATTCCTGTACCAGTCCGTACCTCACACGGCGCTACAGTCAGTGACCAAAAGTACACACTGGGTAAATAAAAAGGGTTACCTCAAAGGTCGTCTACAGAGTTTAAATATAAGGAATAAAACCTACCCCTGTTGTACCATCACAGACTGCTTGGCTATTGTAGGATTTTAAAATACAATTCAAATTTAAACAATTTCCCTGTTTGATCTGTGCACTTTAATAAGTTCAAGACTCAATTAAAAGCCAGTCCACCTAAGTGCATGTAAGCTACGTTCTGAGTTTACATAAAACCGTTTTGCACAGCTCTCTGCTATGCAAATGAAATTCTCATCAGTTTACTAAATTTTAAAATGCTGTACCTGAAGTTGTGATAATAGATGAACACTTAATAAGGTTTAATAGAGACAGTTATAAACTTTTTCATCTACATCTTTAGAATTCAACAGCAGCAAACAATATACAGCACATAATAACACTTTTTTTGTTGAATACATGTTTTTATTTTATTTTTTTTTACACTAACGTTTCGCCCATACTATGTTAAGGCATCCTCAACCGAGAACCAGTGCAGATGCCTCAACATAGTACGGGCGAAATGTTCAATATGAAAATTACTAAACATGTTATGGATTGAGGTAACATACAATGAAATGGTATTACTATTATTATTATTAATGAAAACTGTTGACAATATATATGCAAGAATACACAGTACAATTTCGTGACTCTTAAGGATCAGTGCATGTCTCATATAGGTTATGTTCTGCCTGTACTCAATAGAGTGTACTTCTGCTTAACACAAGTTTTAATATTACCTGGATTATTATAAGGCTGTGCACTAAAGGCTGACTGAGGAGGCTGTTGCTGTAACTGGGAGAGTGGCTGATTTGTAACCGGAGGAGGTGCAGTCGGAGGAGTGAACATCTGCGGTGCTCCGCCTGTTGTATATGGTTGTTGCATGCCGCCAACATTAAATGGCTGCCCTAAAGGCGCCTGGGGAGTCTGCGGAATAGTTCCAAAACTCTGGGTAGGCTGTGTCATATACGGCTGAGCAAGTGGTGCACCATACGGCTGTGACTGTCCTGAACCAAAACTAGGATTGAATTGCTGACTGGATCTGCCGTATGGCGTGGATCCTCCAGACACTGATGGATCTAGGACATATTTTCGTCCACTTGCTATGGCTGAAAGAAAACTGGTTGGTTACTTCATAGCAAAATATGCCTTCAAATTATAAGTGTTAAAACCATGTATTAAAAAATGATACAATACATATGTACATAAACACTAAAGATTTCTTCAACCTTGTGACATTTTTATTCCTTGTAACAACCATCAACTTTGTAACACGTCTTGAAAAATTTTGATTTACTTTTAAAGTTTGCTGTCATACGTTTAGCACTTATAGCAATTTTTTTTCATTCTAACTGAAATTAGTATTCATTTTATAACTTTTAATTTTTTTATTTATTATTTTATTTTAATTTTTTTAATTTGTATGTTATTTAATTTATTTAAATTCTGTATTGATTATTGTGAATGTATATTATTTATTATGGTACTCTTGAATTAATCTGGGTTGGTCTTAACTTCGGGGTGTCAACGTTGAAATAATTTAGTTAGTATAATTTGACCTGAATAACTAAAAACAAGAATTTTGAGTGATTTTTTTTTGAAGTTTTAAATTTGACTAATAATAAATAAAACCACTCTCTTCCAAATAGAAAAATTGGAATATTTTATTTTCTTAGTAGTTACCTTAGTTTGTAACTATAACATTACACTTACAAATACAATTGGCTATACTAGTTGAATTATGTGAAAGTTGGGAAGACTCGTCTCAAGGATTAAAAAAAATATATTACTTTTATTTTAATTTGATTAATATTAGTGGATTCTTTTGACTACAAATATTAATGTTACGAAAATACCAAAAGAAAGTACAGAATAATTACAATATTTTTTGGATCTTATTTAATATATATGTGGTTAGTGTAATAGTACATATCTTCACAATGAAGTTAACAACAAAAGATAAAGAATGAAGCACTCATAAACTAACACCAGAACACCTAAGAAAGGAATGATAACTGAGTAACTGTGTACAAAGTATTATATAAGGTTCAAGAACTCAATAAAACAATTAATGTAATTAACTCAGTAAACCAAAGAACAATAAGTAGCGATAAAGAAGAAAGTACAGAAGACAACTTAGTAACGTGATAAACCCAATAGATATGGTAAGTGAGAGGTATAAACAAGTCTAATAACGAAACCACGAATTAAAATAAAGACATGCTAAGCAACAAGACAGTGAAGACCACATTAATTACCAAATAACTTAAATGCATGAAGAACTGAAAAGAAACAAAATTAACAAAAATAGTCATTTTTTAATAGAGGTCAGAATATTTCACCTCACAGAGTCCACCAAGTAAATAAAAAGCGTTTTTCTATGTCAGACAATATATTACTTAAAGATAATTAATATTTTCAAGGAATAAAAAGAAATCGAAACAAAAAGGGAAATATTATCATAAATAAATCATTGGGAAATAGGGAAATAGAGAATGCAAATTTAGGAATTAAATAATGCAAATAACCTGACAAAACAATAACTGATGATGACAAATACCCAGAAGAGACGATCAAATGACAAAAGATGTAAATAGTTGTTAGTAGACATAAATATAATGTACAAATGTTCAACTTAGTATGTAAGAAATAAGACATTGAGTATATCCTTAGATTAAAACTATGAGGAGGTCTGCGAACCTCAAACAGTTATTTTGTATAAGTGAACTACAGACTGTAAGTCATATAGAATTACAAATATAATAATATTGAACAATAATTGTAAAAATCAGGTAGTGTAACAGTGTAAAAAGGTGAGAACAACAGTGATAGGTTTTAAAAAGTAAAAACAGCGTATAGTGTAAGTGAATAAACATATTTCCAATATGAACATTGTATGAAACATGTAAGTTATATGAAACAACAAGGTAACTAATATAGTGAAAGAAAACCAAGGGGAAATAATTAAAAAATAAAGAATCTTCCGTTACAAACTTATAATATAATAGTGATGAAGATACAATAAGATGCTATGGAATCATATTAATTATAAATTGTGAAATCGAACCTGTGACCCATAAACGTATCACTGCCAAGACCTGAAATGAATGAATTAGTGTTTTAATAAAAAGGAAGGTATTGTTGGAAAAATATTGAAACCAGACAGAACATGTCAGTTTTACTGCTGGATTTTATACAAATTAAAGACAGATACGAGACGAAATAATACAGAAAAACGATGGAAATAACTAAAAGAAGGATGTTTTAATCGATGGCACAAAAAACTCGAAGTCCAGATCAAGAAATAAGCTTGTAAAAAAAACTCCAAGATTGGTGAGATTACTCCAATGATCAACCACGATATTTGAAAACATTTTAACATTTAAAGATCGAGTTACAGTGACATACTATCACAAAAACAATAAAAGCTTTATAATAGTGAATACTAATTGTACACAAATAATTATTAGTATTAAGAGTTTCTTTTTCAATTGTTCATTTGTTCTTTTGTATGATCCAAAGAACCCACAGATACACAACATACATCAACAACCACTAATTACCAAACATTATTTATAAATATTATGTTTTATGATATGTTTACGATTTGTACATACTTTGACATGACTAATCAATGAACCCTGAGATTGAGATTTTTCATGCTCTACAACAGAAATGAGTTTAGAAAAGAGTAAATAAAAATAATTGAAAGTAAGACTAGAACGAATAAGGAGTTGATTATTTATTTTAGAACATAAGATTTGCTCTTTTTACATTAGTCAGCTTAACAGTTGGCAACACAAATTTCTTAACGATGGCAAGATGGGGGACCTATGTTTACTACAATTTGTGTTTTCGATTCGAAGTGAACGAGTTGAAAATATAATAAATTGCTTACTTCTCTCCAATAAATGATTACCAGTGTCAAAATTTACATAAAATAGTGTGATTATACGTTCTAGTGTGTACAGTGATCAATAAAGTTCATCAGAAATAAGTGTCATGATGGTTAGATAAGTTCGGGTTATATTAATATAAAATTGTTTTTATCTCACCAATTAAAAATATTTGTGACTGATATTCTGTTTTTTACTATTTTCACTTTAACTAATTCTTCACCAAGATAATTCCACGGAATATACTGGTTCTTCTATACACTGCGTGGTTCAACCTAACCTGTCTTGGGTTTGATTATCAACTTTCTTGCTATGAATTACTGTAACGGTACAGAATTGTGCGCTACCCCAGTTTAATTTTATTTTAGCAATTCAGTTTTAATCAGTATTTAATTCAGTAATTAATAAATTGTTAACTTTCACCTGTGAGGAGCCCCAGTACAACATACACTGTTAGTCTAAACAACAGTCTAGACGCATTGCGTAACTGCCCCAGCACCAGGCTTTTTGTGAATTACAGTATGCAGGCTATCACCAGAGTTATCATCAGACAGCAGTGGAGAGCAGTGCATGTATAAGTAAAACTTTATACAGTGGCCTCGGAAATTTCGGTAGGCCAAAGCGAATACAGTAGCCTAGGCCTACCGAATCTTATAAAAAGTGTGCAAAAGAGTAAAATGAAGAAAGAGATCGAGACAATTAACGAATACGTTAATTTGTGCAGTTAGAACAGTTCTGTGTGATGTGGCTAATGTGACAGTGAAATACTAGTGATCGGGTAACAACTGGAACACATGTCAGTTAAGTAACAACTACATACAAAAGTGACTCCATAACAATCTGATATCAGTAAAAGCTATACAAATTTAGATTTATAAAAGAATTAATGAGAATACTATAAAGGGGGTAAAAGGGGTAAAAGTTATATATTTAAGGGGAGAAATCATGAATCAAAGTACTGGTTACTAGAAAATAATTAGTTGATAAAACTTGTGTTTGAACAAATTCATGTTTTTTTTTAGCTGTACTTAATAAAATAAAATCAAGTTTGTTTAGGGATATAAATATGTGTTAAATTAAGTTATTACGCCATAACCACTTCCTATTCAGTGCTGAAAACCTCGCCTAACGTTCTTTGGGATTTTTCTGATATTTAAGGGTAGTTAGATAGCGGGATTTTTATAAGGGCAAGAGTGCAAAGGTTACGACATTGAACCATAAAATATCGTGGTGACCTGGGTAATTTAATAAGGTAAGTTTAACGGGGACGATGACGGTAAGTAAAATTCTGGCAGCGGTGAGTATTATGATGAGTGTAGTATTTTAAAAAAGTAAGAAGTCAGTATCTTTACAATGGCGACCCTGCCAGGATGTTCGTATAAATATTATATGAACTAGACCTGTTTTGAGGCACAGAAAATAGGTTGTGGTAACGGCGTATTTGTAAATTTTGAATTATTGTATAGATTTATGTTTTGGCAGCTTTATTGTATGTTTACATAATATATATTAGTGACGGTTTTATGTGTGGAGTATTTTGATTGGGTATGTATAATTATTGTATTATATAAAGGGGATTATAATAAAAAATTAGGTTAAAATGGCTGAGGCACAAGAAACCTTTGCAGAGAAATGGGAGAAGTTCCGTGACAGTTTCGAGAGGTATTTGGAAGAAAGGACTGATGATGATCGGCGTAAATTTAATGAGAGAGTTACACAAATTCCGGAATTATACAAATTGTTAAGAGAGAGTAGTGGTGGTACTATTAGTGATGACACTAGTAAACGAAATAACGAGGTAAGTGATGGGGTTAGTGAAAGTAAAATAGTGGAAGTGGTAGCGTTAGATAATAAAATATTGAATAATGATAATTGTGAGATTAAAATGGGGGTAAATGGTAAAGAGACAGACCAATTAAACGAAAAAGACGATCAAGTAACAGAGAATGAGGTAAGTAAAAATAGTATGAATGGAAATAACAAAATAGAAGAAAATGGTGCCAATACAGATGAGAGTGTAGGGGTGACAGAAAACTGTAATTATGGTGGTAAGTTATACGCCGATGAGAATATAAATAATGAAGGAATAGTAGACAAGGTAAGTGGTGGTAGTAATATAAGTAATTATAATGGTGAAATAACATTAAATAATAATAATGATTATATAGCTGAAAATGGGGTATCTAAGAATGATACGGTAAGTAACAGTGGTGAAATTAAAAACGTGGTGTTAGAGTGTAAGGTTGTGAGCAAAGAAAGTGTTGATGAGGTTATAAGTGGGTGTGTAGAGAGGTTAAATGGGCAAAGGGCAGATGTTCCCCAAGTTTATGGCGAAACAGAGTTTTCACAGGTGTTTAATGAGGACAGAGTTTCCTCCTGTATTTGTATGGCAGACAAGGTGTCTTCAGATGGTCCCTGTATTTTTCGTGATTTAACTGGTAAAGCCAGTAGAGGTAATAAATATTTAATGGTGCCCTTTGCATGGAGTGAGAGAGAAAAGGTGATATGGTGTTGTGATGAGAGAAAGAGAGAAATAGCGATTTTTGAGGTTAATAGAGGTTATGAAAGGTTAGTGCAGGTTTTAGATATAGAGAAAGGTGAAAAAAGTGACTTGCATGGTGAAATAGAGAGAGAGGAATATTTTGATAATACTGTTATAAATAATAAAATAACTTACCTGATGTTAACTAATACTACTGATGGAGACTGGACAAAAATAATTAATATTGACAAGGTTTATGAAATAATAATAGGGAATAATCCTATAAGTTATCAGGGTATAATGAAAGAAATAGAGTTGATGGGTTATCATAATAATGATAATAGTAAATTGAGGGTAAGTAAGAATGAGAAATGTTATAAAAAGGCAAGATTATTATACGATGATGGAGGTTGAATTAAAAAAGCAGTGTATGGACGTTTTAAATACTTTAGTATATGGTAATGACCTGGCTGTTTTCGATTTTGAAGTACGGTAAATGATAAAAAATGTGACGAACCTTTTGTAAATAAATGTATTGTGTTGATACTATTTTGCTGTAATGTACAGTATAGCTTATAGGTAACGTATTTTTGTAATAAGAACAAATGGCATAATACTATTTCAGTCTATTTTGTATGGTGTGTGTATATTAAAAATGTTTTAAATAATATAACTAAAGTTAAAATGTTTTGGTTGGAGGTTATTAAAGTAATTTAAAAAGGTGAATTAAAATTATATTTGGTTTGAATTGTAATAAATAGAAATTGATAAATATGGTAACTACAAGACTCAGAGAAATTAAAAGTTGAAGTAAGTACATATGCCAGTATATGATGTAACCATGAATGTGGAAACTGAGAGTGTTTATAACACCAGTCTGGCAGACAACTGTTGATGTAAACAGGTGTGTTGTATGTTTTGACAAATGTTTGCAGCCAGGTGTTGAAGTTGACAACTGTTTTATTCTGCTGAATCATTGCCATGAGTAAATCCTATTATGAAATAAAAAGAAATACCAGATGTGAAGAAATGAAGGTAAATTTTTTGAATAATGTTGGTAATATTTTTATGTCGGATCATTTTGAAAAATGTAATTAATTTTGAAATTGTTAATTAAAACAATATGAATTAAATTTAATGAAAGGTAATTAAATAAATTGAAAAGATAATTTTTAATAATGATTTTAAATCTATTCTGATCTGAATTTTGATTGTAATGGTAAAATAAATAATTGATGAAAAAATAATGAATACAATAGGCACTTTGTTAAACTGATGAAAACTAAGGGAAATCTTGGGTAAAAATAATAAAGAAATGTTTAGGCTGAGATAGTGTTTGTAAAGTAAGATGTGCATACAAAGTGTTTGTAAAGTAAGATGTGCATACAACTGGTAATGTAACCCTTATAATGATATGAATGTCATATCCATTTATGTTTATGTTTTAGCTGTAGATTCCCCACCTAAGTGCGGTCATGACCTCACCGGATCATGACCGTGAAAGTAGTTAATTGTGACAAATCATAAATTTTACTTGATATAACCGGCTTGTGGTTTGTTTTATTTTGCTAACCAGGTGGTTTGTTAGACTTAGTAGGGGGTTTATTTTTTGGGGAATCTACCAAATTTTGGAACAGGGCTATTTTCACCCAGATAGGGGTGGTAGTCCATTAGGGGCTATCAATCAAGAATAGGTGTAACACTGAATTTTATTGTAACGCCGAAGCAAGGATGGGGGTGGAATAAAAGAAAAAATGTCCACCCCTTCCGCATCAGTCCTTGTGAAAGCAGCTGGGCGCCACAGTCCAGGGGGGGAAATAGTGAGTGTGGATGGGGGGTGACCCAGTTACAGGTCACGAGGGAGATGTGGTTTACGGCTAGGATGAGGTCTGCATGGCCAAGAAGCCTAGCGCAGAACACAGTAATATGTAACAGGTATCAGGGGTTAAGGGATTAAAAGGGGGGTAGTATGGAAAAAAAAATTTTTTTTATATGATTGAACTGTAGGTAGACTGTAAGTTTATATTATTATTTTTAAACCAAACCAGTACTTTGTATAAGCAGAACCAGTACTTTGCAAAGAATGAGCCAGTATGGCTAAGAGGAAACAAATCAGTTGTGGGATATGGAGTGATGGAAGGCCGTTTATTAAATTTTAATTGAATGTTATAAAGTCAGGCGATACTGTGGCGGGTATCTGTCCGAGCTTATGGTGTTGGGATCTCGAGCAGAGAAGTCCAGTAAGATCGGATGGGTGCTGCCGCAGTCGCCAGACTAGGGGGGTAAGTACCCATGATTTTAGTAGAGTGTTCAGGGGGGTTGCGGCGCCATATCCTCACTGATCCTCTTAGGTTTTAGGCAATAAGAGTTTGAACGCTTCGGCCTTCAACCTCTTATTGGGGGGGTATTGTAACGGTACAGAATTGTGCGCTACCCCAGTTTAATTTAATTTAGCAATTCAGTTTTAATCAGTATTTAATTCAGTAATTCAGTAATTAATAAATTGTTAACTTTCACCTGTGAGGAGCCCCAGTACAACATACACTGTTAGTCTAAACAACAGTCTAGACGCATTGCGTAACTGCCCCAGCACCAGGCTTTTTGTGAATTACAGTATGCAGGCTATCACCAGAGTTATCATCAGACAGCAGTGGAGAGCAGTGCATGTATAAGTAAAACTTTATACAGTGGCCTCGGAAATTTCGGTAGGCCAAAGAGAATACAGTAGCCTAGGCCTACCGAATCTTATAAAAAGTGTGCAAAAGAGTAAAATGAAGAAAGAGATCGAGACAATTAACGAATACGTTAATTTGTGCAGTTAGAACAGTTCTGTGTGATGTGGCTAATGTGACAGTGAAATACTAGTGATCGGGTAACAACTGGAACACATGTCAGTTAAGTAACAACTACATACAAAAGTGACTCCATAACAATCTGATATCAGTAAAAGCTATACAAATTTAGATTTATAAAAGAATTAATGAGAATACTATAAAGGGGGTAAAAGTTATATATTTAAGGGGAGAAATCATGAATCAAAGTACTGGTTACTAGAAAATAATTAGTTGATAAAACTTGTGTTTGAACAAATTCATGTTTTTTTTTTAGCTGTACTTAATAAAATAAAATCAAGTTTGTTTAGGGATATAAATATGTGTTAAATTAAGTTATTACGCCATAACCATTTCCTATTCTGTGCTGAAAACCTCGCCTAACGTTCTTTGGGATTTTTCTGATATTTAAGGGTAGTTAGATAGCGGGATTTTTATAAGGGCAAGAGTGCAAAGGTTTCGATATTGAACCATAAAATATCGTGGCGACCTGGGTAATTTAATAAGGTAAGTTTAACGGGGACGATGACGGTAAGTAAAATTCTGGCAGCGGTGAGTATTATGATGAGTGTAGTATTTTAAAAAGGTAAGAAGTCAGTATCTTTACATTACTATGGAGAGTATATCTGTACACAACCACATTCAACAAACGAATGACGCTTTTTCTTCTCAATTTCGCTGGGGCCTCTGTCAAAATGTAAAAATTTCTGATTGGCTGAATTAGACTGGCATTGTTAACTGACCAGCATGGCTTCTGGCTAAAATAACGAGTTGATTTTTCTTTCACAAACCCTGAACTTATGCAAAATTTAATTTAAAATACATTGGTAGATCTAAAATCTATGTTTGATGCTGACAATTTTGATATCTTACAAGCCATAGTTTGGTTGCCATATTAACTTACTAAAATAGACTGTCCAAATCCACATATTAAATTTTATCTGAATTTACAAACATTTAACATAAAAAATAAAATATAATATGAGTTGCTTGTCAATTTCACTCCTAATCCCATTTTACAAATGGTGAACATTAATTTGCTTAAGATACTACACAAAATACATATTACATCTTTTAGTTATCAACATAAATCTCATTAATTGTAACATTAAGACTAACATTATGAAAACTGAAAACACAAACAATAATATAGAATTAACATTTAACAGTGCTGGGTTACTGCTAAAATTTTTAAACAAACTTATATAGTGAAAAGTCAGTACCCACTACAATTTTTCAACAAATTGCAATCCTTATGTTTTTATAGACACAAACATTATATATTATATAGGATAGTGTACATTACTAAATGCTTTAATTCTGAGGGCAATTAATGGTGTCTAACACATATTTAAAATTTGTGTGTACTGGTTCACATTTCAATACAAAAAACAAAAAATCATCTACATCATAATTCATTACAAAAATATTCACTGGTTACTGGTCACATAATAGTTAAACATTCTAACAAAATTTCTTACTAATTGAAACAATTATATTGATGGTTCAGAACAAAAGTAAAAATTCTATGTTTTAATAGCAATAATTAACCATGTTCCTTGGTCTTACCTTTATGTCAGTTTTGTAACTTATTATATCTAGTTTAGAGTTTATTGATTCTCTTTAGACTAATATACAGCACTTTATTGATACTTAGTGTCACTTCTCACTTACTATATCTAGTATGTCACTTTTACACACAGAATTCTTGTTTAACATTACAGCGTCAATTTCATTTTCTTTTGCTTTCTTAGTCCTTCATTAGTTATTTGGGCAGATTACTTATTATTACACATCTCTGATATGTTACTAATATAAACATACTTAATACTTTAATACAAAACCTCTAACTCTATAATAATTAATGAACCTAACTTATTTTATTGACACTGTACCTAACCTATCTGGTCTAGGCTCTGTTTATTTTGTATTTTCTGATTGATTTGGTACTTTCTTGTTGTAGTCATGGTGCAAAATAGTTACATATTAATAATCAAGCTTTATCATTTGATTTTATTATATTCGGTCTAGCTAAAGTGGTTTGTTAATAGTTAGGTTTAATAGAAAAGGTTTTTTGGTGATCAATGGGTGTTAAATCATACTTTTTTTATGGAAGTTGCAAACTGCCACGTTACAATATTAATAATACATCTTATTTTTTGAATAACAGTGACTTAATAAATAATGATGTGTCTCTGAGGTATGGTTATTAACAAACATAATTTTAAAACACTTGTATTCATGTTCAAACACGACAAATTGTAAAAAAATTGTTGTAAACCCAAAATGCATTCACAGTACAATCCTGTTTTGCATGTCATAACTACTCGTGTACAATTGTCCTGATTGTTGCAAATTGTGTTGAAATATTAATACACATGTTTAAAATTGTGTGTCATTAATGATTAAACCTCATGACACCTTTTATCATATAAATAGTACGAAACAAATTTATGCTGAACAATGAACTATAAAAGTGAATACTATAAGTCACGCATAAAACATATCTATTGTTTACAAATCTATGACATGTTTAAAACTCCATTTAAGAGTTAAAAAAAAATCATAGACAACTGAGCATTAGAATTATGTATACTCTATACAGGCCAGAAAAAACAACATAATTTATCAAGCATATACCTTACAACAGGTACTGTTTTCAGAATGCGAAGCTTTGAAATATTTCACTACAATTCACAAGTTCATCATGGAGTTATATCTTGTACAACAAACCAAAGAAGGAACCGTTTGACCAAAGGAAGGCAGTAGTAACATCAAAGTGTACTACAAGTTGGTCTTTTAAAACCTTATTCTGCTCACATGATTGTTTACTGTGGTAGGATGTTTGAACAATCTTATGAGAGATGAGGTAAGCATATTCTTACACCAAAGATATCTGTATGGGATTACCTGTGTAGTATAGTTGTGTAGACTTTGGTAAAAATATAAAACTTTTGGGAAAATTTGTTAAAGAAACATAACATAAACAATATAATAACTAGGAATGAGTTCAAAATTCTAAACTTAATTTCATATAATCTTAAACATTATTATATTAATTATGTACTTAACATACACACTAACCGTATTTATGCGCACGCACTAGCATCTGACTACCTATTATGTATAATCAAAAAGGCACTATAAGAAAATGTGGTTTGTTCAATTGTCTTTGTGGACGTTGCACAGCATTTGATGAAGTATGGCATAAGGCAGGCAGCCATACTGCCGTACTTTGAGGTATGGTATAATTCATGCAAGAGCTAATCAAATTGTCTCACAGATAAAAGGGGAACCAACTGGTGCTGTATATTTAAAATAGACTATTCAGAATGAAGCTAGAAAATGAGTATCCTCAGAAAAAAAAAGAAGCAGGAGTCCCGCAGGGCAGTATTCTGGAGACTATGCTGTATCTCTAGCATGTGTGACCCAATGATGTAATTACGGGAAAGGGGGATCAATTTTTCCCTAGCTCTGTTAAAATTTTCAGTGAAAAAATTCCTTACACATTTCAATACATGACTATTTCATTTGTCCTAAGGAAAATGGTGAGCCCAACCTTGCAGCTAGTCTCATCCCCCCATCCCAGAAGCAGCTCCTAGTTATGCGACTGGTATGACCTACCTCATCCACAAAACAGTATGTTTGCAAATAAGTTTCATAAATACACTTTAGATGATACACTTTTATTCACAGATTATAATGCCTGGAACTGGGAAGGATGTAGAAGAGCAACACACAATGATAAATATCATCAGCTAGACAAGATTTCACAAACAAAATCAAACAAGCAGACATGAACATGAATTTCAACAACAAAATATCAAGAAATGAACTAAGGAATCAGTAATTATCAACAGTATTATAATTTGTTACATAAATATTGCCAAGAATATTGGGTTGATAGAAAAGGCAAAGTGTTAAGATGAAAATATATAAAAAAATAAAGGAGAGAAGAGGAAATGGGCGTAAAACACAGTAAACTTTTATATTTTCTTATGATTCTCAATTGTTATTATATTAAAAATAAAGAAGTAATATAGAACCAGATATTGAAATCTGTCTGGACTTATTTTTTCCTCCTACTAATGGTGTGCCAACAATTATATGTATTCCTGGATTTTGTTGTTACTAATTAACTATATATAACACTACCACCTCCGATCACAAACACCTACTGCTCAGGATGTAACAAATTCTACATAGGCCAGACAGGACACAGCTTCAAACAGAGATACATTGAACACATACAACCATTACACTCCATCATCGAATCCACCTTTGCAAACCACCTCACTGAGGCAGACCACACATACACATACATAAACAGCAACACTGAAATCTTACACATACACATAAATGGCCGAAAACTAGACAGTCTTGAACAACTAGAAATATACAATCATTGTAACGTCTCGTGAATAGAGTAGTATTTATATCGCCCCGCTTTGGAATCGTCACTCATACTATTTAATGAAAATCTATGTTTTATTAGCCCCACGTTATTAGTGTCATTTGTAACGTCTCGCGAGCTTAAGTCCGTCTTGTTATTACCCTATGAAAATCTCGCTTAATTAAGAGTTACTGAATTTGTTATCTTTTTGTGTTATATGCCTTTTAAAATCGAGTGTGTGTGATTATGAAAGGATTTTGAATGATTTTCTTAAATTTGTCTGTATTAAATCAATACCGTTGTTTGAAAGTAGGTAGGAGAGAAAGTAAAGAGAATCAAAGAAAATTCCTCTCTTTGTATACTATAGGGTAATTCAAATATTTTCCGCTCGTGACATCAGCTGGTTTCTGCTTTTACGAACCCATTTGAGGTTAAATGACTTCAAATAGTACGTGATAATTTCTTGACGACCGGACTGATTCCCTGTCTCTTCTCGATCTTCTTATTACCTGTAACCAACTACCATCTACTGGAAATAATACACATTTTATTATTTAAACACAAGGCATTCCTTGAATTTATTTAATATTTATGGTCTCCCAAAACATGAATTGACAATCGATTACTTCATACATCACAGAGTTACTTCGATCTTAATTTTACGAACATATATCACATAACAAATATTTTTTATTTCAGTTTTAATAAAAAGAAAGAAATAAGTAATTAATTTCCCAAGGTTATTTAAGGTTCTTTGAACTTTGAGGAAGTCAGAAATGTATATGGGTCAGTATCAAACTTTACATAAAATTATTTTAAAATTTGTATAATCGGTATTATTCAGTTGATATTTGGACCACCAGAGCGCAGGCTACGTTTCTTCACTGACAACACGAACGTTAATAGTAATGGCTGCCGGAATGTTATTAACAAGACCACGTTTTGCTGTTTTTTGGTTAATTAAAATAAAGTTTATGTTCACCTTGTTTCCAGATGAATTTAAGGAGATGGTGCTGTTTCTAGTGCTCTAGATTTATATTTGAGGTGTAATTTAGTTAAATTTTAAAAGGAGACGATCTCACCCAACGATGTTGAATTTCTGTAGACTAGGCTCGAAAATGGATAGTTGACTTTACAATTTCCATCAATTTGCGGGCGTGAATTATTCTGTTCCAAGGATGTCTAGGATGTAGTGGATATCACTCATTAAATTTATTAATTTTGCACTGATTAGTTCCGAATAGTATTTATAATTTTCTTAATTTTTAGAAAACATTACACTTTTCATCAACTTCTCACATTGAATTCCATTTAACAATTAATCAAAATCTTGTTAGCTAGTTACTCCTAGTAACCAAAAAGTTGATGGTTTTTTATTGGCTAATCTAGTTACCGTTTTAGGTAAATAGGCTAGTATATAATATTATTATTTCTTTTCTTGCTTTTAAAAATACTCCTTTACAAATCTTAGTTATTATTAATTTTAATTTATATAAGATTTTCCTTCATGGATCTATTTAAGCTTGACTGCAGGAATTTTATAATTTAATGATTTTTTTTAATTGAGTTTATTTATTACTTATAATTCATTGAAGGTATCCTTACTCTATACTACTTGATTTTACCTTCCATTTTTTGCATAGTTTTAATTGGCCTTTATTTTTATTTGATATATAACCCTGGATTACTTTACATCTAAACAAAATACTTATGGTAAACAAAAATATTAATTCTAATTCTAATGCCTTTGTGGCCTACACAATACAAAATTACAACAACTTGTTAACAGTAATACAGTTTGTTGCTATCATACTGCTTCTTTCATTTCCAACACAACTTTGTGAAAAGCTCTTTTTTAAATGTTAGACACTTTCAACTGATCATTCTATGTTCCACTTTGTACACTGCACTTTTATGGTTACACTTAGGATTGTTTACAATGTTTACAGTGTTTTTAGAGTACAAAAGTTCTCATAGCTTGATACCTAATCCCCATTTCTGACTTTTAAAAATGGGTGATTACTGGTTTTTCTCTGGTGATTATGTTATCACATTTGGGCAGGGGTTATGTAACGTTACAACATACAAAAATGCATAGAAACAACATGCTAAAGGAACACACACAATTTAAATCACACACACTATTACACATATTTGAACACACACACACACACACATCTTCAGACTGATGGCACCGTTACCAAAAGCAGGACGGACAGTGGTCCTAGCGGCAGTGCCCGACGGGCAGCGACAGAACTCAAGTTCTAATGGAGCAAAAACTGGTTTAGGCCATCAGGTAAAAATTTATCATTTTTATCCATAATATCATTTTGTAATCCAAGTTGGTAGTGTTATATATAGTTAATTAATGATATAAAAATTTTCTGAACAAAGTGCTAACTAATGTAATACAAGTGACACTTCATAAATAATGCACACTATTATTTAACTATATTATATTTATTTTAGGCTATGTCTCTTTACAGTCCTCCTGCATAGTCTCCCTGCTTTACAAAGATTATGTCCCAACATTTTGGGAGATTTGCTATTCCACTGAGGGTATCACTTTTGTTCATTCCCTGGGTGGCTTAAGTAACCGCTGCAGAAAGCTCTTCCAGGGAGGATAAATGGTGTCCCTGCACAAGCTCTTTCAGCTTGGGGAATAAATCAAGTCTTGGTGGACTCATGTCTGGACTGTACAGCACATGAGGCAACATTTTCCACCCACACTTACTAAGCAAGTTGATCACAACTATAATGTCTCACCTACGTTATAACATCGGGAACCAGTGCATACTTACCTCCGATCAATTGCATGGGCTGCCATACTCGTAATTAACTTTTAATTATTAATTAAACCAGCTGTAGTTATAACTAAAGGAACTTTTACATGGGGGTCTGATGATTTATTCACTCAATATTTTGGTGTAAAGTAACGACATCTCTTTATTAAACCATTACTACAACAGCTCTACATAAATATTCCCACATAAGGTTTTCTTAATAAAAGATTACAATTTATAAAAGATTTTGTGAAAAAACGGGGGACAAAACATATGGATTTATAAGTGCTAGCATTATCCACGGATCCGGGACCTTAAACTTGTTTGTGAGTTAAGCTCACTTATTCATATTCTATCTTTCTATTTGGGTGGCCATTTGAAGAATGGACTTAATCTAAAAATTCTTGTATCAGTGAAGCTTTATATATATACATCAGCATTACTTGGTACTACAAATATTTTGAATCCTAAGACATACTACATCTTATAAAGTGATTATGATTAGAGTCTTTATATATTTATTTAAACTGTCTTTAACAATTCATTTGTTAGAATTTTAATTAATCATGGAGGACAAGTCTCCGTGTCACCTGTGATATCCAGTAGTTTACTCAATGTCCGGGTCCTTGGTCCTTGTGGTGTTCGTCAGCGGTTGGTCTTTAGTGGAGTTAACATTCCTGTTGAAGTTCCTGAAGTGATTAGTTCATAAAGAAATAGCGTTGAGGTCCTCAGAAGTCTAGTAGTTAAACATCGTTAGTAGCATACGTGCCGTAAATGCTCTTGTTTGTCGCAGAATCGCACGTCACATTATTGTTTATAAAAGTTCTCACTTTAGGTAGCTCGTATCATATCATTTTAAAACAACATAGAGATCTTACAAATTATACAAATGAGATGTCATCCCTCACACTTGTAACGTATTGCCACGTTACAAATCCAGGGAACCCATCTTAACTGACACTTGCCAATTACATGGGCTGCCTACGTTGTAACGAACTGTTATTAAACTCAAATTAATAGAACAAATTACATAAGATAATTATAAGGAAACAAGGGAAGGTATTTCACTGATTTATGCACTCATTTTCATGTGTAACAAGATGACTTCTCTTTATTAACAACTGTTACTCAAAGATCCCATGACATCATTAATAAGATTAAAATATTTAAATGCTTTTCATAAAAACTTAGGGATCAAACTGATTATGTATTCTTTTACCTCAGATCCGAGTTTACTTTAAGTATATTTATAGCAAAGACTTCTAAGTATTTTGAGTTCATCTAGACGCTTGCAAGACTTCTTTTACCATTTGAAGAATGGTATTATTACTTAAAGTGATTATAAATTACATTTACATTTAAGGCGTTACAACGTACGATATTGAATCTTACAGTAAACTCTTAGCTTGTCTCATTTTAATTTTAAACAAAATTTATAGTCTTTGAAAAGTCTCTTTTTAATGTGAGTTGTGTATCAAATATGATTAACTCTCGATAGGCAAGCTATCGAGTCACCTTTACAATTGGTCGTAATAACCTCGTCCTGGGGTGTCTCTCTTTGGAATTCTTGAAGTCGGCATCATCATCTGGGTCGTGTCTTCGGCAAGTACTAGATAGGATGTTCACTGCGGAGATTGAAGTTTGTTTTTGTGAAAGTAGGTGTAGATCCACGGAGGTCCTCGTCAGCGTCTTATGTATCATATACGTGTATTTATGAAGTTTATGCAGATCACATCTTCATGTATAAGGTTGTACTTGTATTTACCTCTTGAGGGGAGACGTCATCTTGTTTACTACTAGTTAAGTTTTTGTTTTACTTATTACATTTTTCTTCTTAACACATCTTTATATCATTCACACTTTACACAACGCTCGCCACGTTTAGCAGTGGTAGCTAACATTTTAAAATTAAATTAAAAAAACAAATGCATTTTCGTGGAGCTCTCGCTCATATGTCTGTACGGTCTGACGGCAGCATAGTGACTCTCTCTACTAGATTCGACTGGCACATAACAACGGAGAGGGGCAAGTACTCCGCGACAATATAGTTCCTATTTTTATTTAAATTGACATTCTTATTACCAAAAACAATACATTAATTATACATATATAATTTAAGTGAATTATTTTAACTACTACTCGTGCCTTCAAATTTCTAATTACAAACATTATGATTTTTATATCTTCCTAAATTACAGACGACTCGATAAACACGCTGAGTCCGGAACTAACCGGTCACCGCATGATGACTAGCAAAGGGTTAATTGTGATATTAATGAGTTTTTTACAATTCGACTTTTTATTAGTGCTTCTGTTGATTTTCATTCACTTCTCATTTTCATTCTGATTTAGTACAGGGGCTTTAGGTTTAATAGTGCGATTTAAAAATACTTAATCGCTCGCAAATTTAATTTTTATTTATTTAAGATTACAGTTTCAATTAAATCGTCACATACTCCACCGCTTAAATTTCACGTTACGGGTGTTTTGTGAGTCTAACGCACAATTCGGGGCTTGGAGTATGTTTGGTGTCAGTGTGTGAAGTTTAAGTTTACTACACGGTTTGTTTTCTCTATCTCTCTTAAATGATCTTGTTCATTTAAATGTTCTCCTTCGTGAAATTCCCTTTTTCTCGTTACTTACAATGCTAACTTATATTTTAATTCTTAATACTAATTTCCCTACTTTTCCGTAACTCACAATATCGTGGCCCGACTGACATCGGCTTACTCTAACTACACAAGTTAGCTTTCAGCACTCTTTAATGATCTTTTGGCACCTTTCTGCCCCATCATTACCCTTTTCAGTCGGCGCCGTTGTGACCTGTTACGTTACACATATATAATTCTTAATTATATATCATCAACTTAACTCTAATATAATCTAAAGAGGATCCCATACTCCACTTTAGATTATTGTTAATCCTAATATCTTATGTTACTTGAGAGAAGCGGAATCTCACGAAGATAATTCTTATTATCTCTTTAAGAATTCTTAAACAAACTATGCAGAAGGGGAGACACTTTACACAATGCATTGCAATACACTGGGGAGGTTTTCAATTGTTTACATAAGCACCAGTTCATCACAATAGAGGGAGGGTGGCTTACTACAATTCTCAACACGCTTTATTGTTCTCGTACAGGCCACGACCGGGTGTTTACAATATGCAACTATACTTTTATTATTATTTTCTTTTCCCTTATTTACTGCTACACTTCACACAATTTAGTTTAAATTAAAATTTATTCAGCCTTATTATTTAAAGCAATTATTATTATTATTCTTTTGGTCTCTTTCTAAGAAACTTACCTTTTTCTTTATTTATTTATTATTTACTTAGGGGAGATTTAAGAAACTTACCTAGAACTATTTCCCATTTAATTACCATATTTATTTATTTGAGTCACTATATTTATTATTTAATTGTCATCACGGTGAAAATACTTGCTCTACTATACTATACACAATTACATAGATAAGATGAATTCTTGGGTAAATCATTTGCATAATTCAGAAAAGAACAATTTCTCTTCTAAGGGAGAGACAGAAATTCCACACACACATATTTCAAAGTTAAATCGCCGATCAGCTGTTTGCTGGAATGTAGGCCACCCTCTTTTATTTAGTAAACAGAGGCAGGGTAAGTGTGTGCGTGAGAATGCGGGGTTTATGCTCACGTATTGTTCTCTACACAATGCCACAGACTAACTTCCTTGACAGGTCTTAACTGGAGAAGCCAGCTCGGACGCATGGGGTGAATCTCATTCAACAAAGCAAGCCTTCAACTTACACGTGTATTACGGTTATAACAGTCTGACTTTATTAATTCTCGTACTTTCCCCAATTAAATTAATTATTTATATTGGTAACAAATTTAAGTTACGAAATTCTTTCCACGTACTTAACCGGGTCTACTTTACACACGAGCATTATTATTATTATTTCTTTTTTTTTTTACTTTTACCGTGACGACAGACATACACTAACATATACTATGCAGGCATATTCAAGAAACAACAGGTCTTGGATTGTCATAATATAAACCTGTTAAAGACTGAGCAGATCACCAAGCACTACAATTCATGTACATACTTGCATTTGGCTTCATACAATGATATTTCAAGTTATACTGACTATCATTTGCGTATCTTAAAACAAATTCATTTTATGAAAATTAAAGTTACATCAAATACATTGCCTGAGTGCATAGATCAGACAACTGAGTGCCAAAAGTTATCTATTTTACTACATAACAATTACTTTAATTAGCAGGGTGACGTATCTCTGTTAATGTCACGATGCTTACAACCTTTTTACTAATTTAGCAGAGTGGCGCAATTTTGTAACGTACTGCCACGTTACAAATCCAGGGAACCCATCTTAACTGACACTTGCCAATTACATGGGCTGCCTACATTGTAACGAACTGTTATTAAACTCAAATTAATAGAACAAATTACATAAGATAATTATAAGGAAACAAGGGAAGGTATTTCACTGATTTATGCACTCATTTTCATGTGTAACAAGATGACTTCTCTTTATTAACAACTGTTGCTCAAAGATCCCATGACATCATTAATAAGATTAAAATATTTAAATGCTTTTCATAAAAACTTAGGGATCAAACTGATTATGTATTCTTTTACCTCGGATCCGAGTTTACTTTAAGTATATTTATAGCAAAGACTTCTAAGTATTTTGAGTTCATCTAGACGCTTGCAAAACTTCTTTTACCATTTGAAGAATGGTATTATTACTTAAAGTGATTATAAATTACATTTACATTTAAGGCGTTACAACGTACGATATTGAATCTTACAGTAAACTCTTAGCTTGTCTCATTTTAATTTTAAACAAAATTTATAGTCTTTGAAAAGTCTCTTTTTAATGTGAGTTGTGTATCAAATATGATTAACTCTCGATAGGCAAGCTATCGAGTCACCTTTACAATTGGTCGTAGTAACCTCGTCCTGGGGTGTCTCTCTTTGGAATTCTTGAAGTCGGCATCATCATCTGGGTCGTGTCTTCGGCAAGTACTAGATAGGATGTTCACTGCAGAGATTGAAGTTTGTTTTTGTGAAAGTAGGTGTAGATCCATGGAGGTCCTCGTCAGCGTCTTATGCATCGTATACGTGTATTTATGAAGTTTATGCAGATCACATCTTCATGTATAAGGTTGTACTTGTATTTACCTCTTGAGGGGAGACGTCATCTTGTTTACTACTAGTTAAGTTTTTGTTTTACTTATTACATTTTTCTTCTTAACACATCTTTATATCATTCACACTTTACACAACGCTCGCCACGTTTAGCAGTGGTAGCTAACATTTTAAAATTAAATTAAAAAAACAAATGCATTTTCGTGGAGCTCTCGCTCATACGTCTGTACGGTCTGACGGCAGCATAGTGACTCTCTCTACTAGATTCGACTGGCACATAACAACGGAGAGGGGCAAGTACTCCGCGACAATATAGTTCCTATTTTTATTTAAATTGACATTCTTATTACCAAAAACAATACATTAATTATACATATATAATTTAAGTGAATTATTTTTACTACTCGTGCCTTCAAATTTCTAATTACAAACATTATGATTTTTATATCTTCCTAAATTACAGACGACTCGATAAACACGTTGAGTCCGGAACTAACCGGTCACCGCATGATGACTAGCAAAGGGTTAATTGTGATATTAATGAGTTTTTTACAATTCGACTTTTTATTAGTGCTTCTGTTGATTTTCATTCACTTCTCATTTTCATTCTGATTTAGTACAGGGGCTTTAGGTTTAATAGTGCGATTTAAAAATACTTAATCGCTCGCAAATTTAATTTTCATTTATTTAAGATTACAGTTTCAATTAAATCGTCACACACTGTTATTTATTCCTTTTGGTTTTTACATTTAAACTTATTAGCACACTAATTTGCCACTACTTTTCTACTTTTCGCTACACATTGTTATATCTGTCCTCTAAATAAAAACATTTTGTCGTTCTCTTGGACATGGTTCAAGCGCGTGTTTTCTACGCGAGCGCTTCATCTCGATTGAATTACTATGTTAGGACGGGTCAGTTAATCGCACGGAGTTTTATGCGTCGCAACAAAATAGTTCCACCTTTCTTCTCTATTTAAGGGGTTAAAGTTTGACCTTTTACTTATCCAAATATATTCTTTATTACAGACTTTATTATGGTACACTGCTGTGGTCTTGTTTATTTATTTATTTAATATCAATTTACAAGTATTATTAGTTTGTTTATGGGTCGGTATTCAAGTTAATTCCGGTTAGCAGGGTTAATTAATAAGGGTTTCCCTATCTGTACACTCGCATTCCCTTTTTTTTTTTTATTTTTATTTTTTTTATTTTTTTTTTTTTTTAGTAAAACACTATTAAATATTATTATGATTTATGATAGTGATAACAATTAGTTTAAATGTGCGATTTATTAAAATTTAAATTTCTCAGCTTTTAACATTTCCTATTTTATTATTTATTTTATTTTTTAATTAATGAAATCGTCACATACTCCGCCGCTTAAATCAGACTCCGGGTGGGGTGGGGGGGAAATATATGTTATTTGGTCAGCAATGTACTGGGAGTATGCTCGGGGGTTACCATGTGAAATTTCTCTCACTCGTTTCTCTGTACAAAATTATGTGCTGCATAAGTCACTCTCGACTTGCTTATTCTTATTATCAATATATATACAATACCTTACAAACTAATTCTTATACTACATAAAATTCACACATTATAAAATATATCGTAAACATACTAAATTCTTCTTAAATCTACTACTTACGACTACTACTGGATTTTTTTTTAGTTTGTGAATTACTCTTGTTATAGAATTACTCTTTAAGTAATTTATTACTTTATTATTGCTTATATTCGATGTCAGCTAACTTCTCACTTGTCTCTACTTTCGATGAATAGGATTCAAGGTTGATCAGGCCTCGTACCTATTTATACGATTAGGTAGCCAATGGTTACTCAATACTCTTTAGCAGTTGAGTACAAAACATATACCTTTTTACTACATTTATTTTGCTTGCACTCTACCATTTCCTTTTTCGTGACAACGCTTTATCTGCGAAATATGTGTTCTTCGTACATATTTTTGAGTAGAGGGTTTGTACAGGGCTACAGTTACTGGAGTTAAGTATTTGTGAATTTGATAAGGACCGCACCATCGGTATGATAGCTTGGAGGTGGTCTTATCGATTGCACTACTCGTAGGGTGTGTTTTATACATTACTAAGTCACCGATCTGGTACTTTACTACATTGTTATTATTATTTCGCTCGTGATATTTCCGCGCTTTCGTTAAGTTTGCTCGTAAATTAGCGCGAGCTTCATTCCAGATTTTCTTTATATTTTTATCCCTAATTTCAAGGGGTAGTAACTCATGTATTTTCCACTTAGTGGATAATGGGTGGTTAGGTTTGTATTTAAACAATAATTCGAATGGTGTAGACTTATGTCCTTCATGATAGGCTGAATTAAAGGTGAATTGTATCCAGGATAGATTCTGGTCCCAAGACGTATGATCGTTTGCATGGTAGGCTATTAAAGCAGATTTTAGGTTTCGCAAATACCTTTCAGCTATATTACCTTGCGGACGATACTCTGTAGTGGTAATGTGGTCTATCCCTAATTTGAAACACATGTTCCTGAATTCCTCTGACTTAAACTGGGGTCCGTTATCCGACACTAGATGTACGGGTGTACCGAACTCTTTAAATAATCTATTCTGTAATATACTTACTGTGGTCGAAGCTAACGCTCGCCGCATGGGATACATCCAGACAAATTTGGTGAAAGAATCTACGCAAATGAGTAGCATGGTATTTCCTGATTTAGAACGCGGGTAGGGTCCTGAAAAGTCTAAATAAATTTTGGAGAACGGGGTAGCAGGAATTTCTGAGATTAATTGACTTATTTGGCTGTTTCTCGCTGGTTTGCTGAGTGCACACAACTTACACCTTTTCATGAAATTAGCTATCTCACTGTTCATATTTTCCCAGTGATATTCTTTACGAATTCGATGTATTGTTTTATTTATTCCCATATGTGCTCCAATGGTGGAAGAGTGGTAGTATTCCATCAGCATAGGTTTAATAATATCAGGGGCGATTATTCGTAAATATTTTCCGTTCACTATTCTATAACATAATACTCTCTTACTCAATATGTATTTTTCTGACTTATTTCCTTTGTCGAGTTGTTCTATAATTGGTCTTAAACGGGGGTCTTGTTGTTGATACTGGGCTAAGTCCGTAAATGCAAGAGGAAATTCGGTAATTAAAGTATTGATAATCGGCGTTTCTCTACTCTCCTTGTTTTCGTATGTTTTACTAGTCGGCTGGAACATACGTGATAGTGTATCGGCAACTACGTTTTGGGTGCCTCTAATATGTTGTACTTTAAATTTATAACAATTTAAATCTTAATACCCATCTTCCGATACGACCTAACTGTTTTGGGTGATTTAGTAGCCAAGATAATGCTTGATTATCCGTTTCTAACAGAAACTCTTTATGTTCTAAAAAGGGTTTGTACTTCTCAAAAGCGAAAACGATAGCTTAACATTCTAATTCGTAGGCGGAGTATTTCTTTTCTTGGTCTGTCAGGGTGCGTGAAGCGTAACTAATAGGTAGTCTAGAGTTATCTACTTCCTGATATATTACTGCACCAAGGGCTACACTTGAACTGTCTGTCTGCACTACAAACGGTTTTGTAAAATCGGCTAATTGTAGTACTGGGGGTGATATGATGCTTTCTTTTAGTTTCTCGAATGCAGTTTGGTGTTGCACATTCCACTCAAATTTAGCTCCCTTCTTTCTTAAAGCATTCAGAGGTGCTGCAATTTCGGCTAGATGAGGGATATACTTGTGGAAACAATTTATCATTCCCAAAAATCGAGCTATTCCTTTCGCATCCCGCGGTGGTAAAAATTCTCTGATCGCACGGGTTCGCTCAGGGTCTATGCTTACCGTTCCGTTGGCTTTTACGATGTGACCTAAAAATGAAAATTGTGTGACAGCAAAATTTACTTTACTGGGGTTTACGGTTAATACAGCTTTCTCTAACTGGGATAGTACTTCACGTACATGTTTAAGATGTTGGTCCATTGATTCGCTGTAGATAACGATGTCATCTAGGTAGTGATACACATATTTAAATTTTATATCATGAAATAATTTTTCTAATAATCGGCTACATACAGAACTACCTTGGGATATTCCAAAGGGTACTCTCGTAAATTGGTACAGGTTGAAAGGGACAGCAAATGCGGTTAGACGTTTTGATTCTTCCGAGAGGGGTATCTGGTGAAATGCCTGGTTTAGATCCATGATGGTAAAAACTTTCGCTTTCGTAAAATAAAGAAAAGCACTGTGGATGTCGGGAAGTGGTATAGACTCGAATTCTATCCGTTTATTTAGTTGCCTGTAGTCCACTACTAGTCTATGTTTGTCGTTACATTTCGGTACTAAACACGCGGGTGATGAATAAGATGAAGTAGAGGGTTCGATGACTCCTTGTTCTAATAATTTGTTAATTTGGTTCCTCATTACTTCTATTTTTGGAGGTGATAACTTGTATGGGGCTAAACGTATTACTTTATTGTCGCTCAAATTGATTTTGTACTCTATCAGGTCCGTCAGTCCTAACTTTGGAGTGAGGACGTTGGAGAACTGTTCTATTAATGTCTGCATTTTCCGTCTATCTTTACTTTCCAGATGACCTAATTCAGACTCGTGATATTCTAGATGTGTAGAAGTTGTTCCAGTACTTTCTCTGTATTCGCATTATCATCCAAACTATATTTTTGTGAACGATCGAATCCAAAATAAAATTTTTTATCGTGAATATCTAGAATTATTCCTGTTTTACTGATAAAATCAGCTCCCAATATTAACTCGGGTCCTAACTCGTCGCATACCAACATTGGAAAATACCACGTTAGATTTTTAATTTTTACTTTGAACGTGATGATAAGTTTCATCATTAAATTTTGTTTATTAGCTGTAGCACATCTAATATTCACTGATTGACTGCGTTTAACTAAGTTGTGTTTAAATAATTTATCGGCTAGCTGTTGACTAATTAAACTTCGCGTTGATCCGGAATCAATTAATCCGAGGGTGGATGTAACACCGAGGTCAACTTGTATATACGGTAATTGACACTTACTGAAATCACATTTATTAATAGCGTTACATTTATCAATAAATTTTCTAACATAGGGGTCTAATTTTCTTTTGTCATTATTATTTTGTTTTAATTTGTTGTCTCTCAGGGGTTTACCTGTTTTCACGATGCTGCGGAAGACACAGGATTTCGGATCTCCCTGCCTTACATGTTTTTTGGATAAGGGTTTTTCTGATAGTACTGTTTCCGTTTACAGTTTCTACTGATGTGTCCAGGTTTCCCGCAGTTATAGCATACATTTTCTTTACGTGGTGTCTCACTGGTTTCCTGTCGAGGTTGAGGCTCCTTGGACTTACCATGGTCATGAAGATTGGTTGGTCGACGAAATGGTCGTCTTTCGCGCTGAGTTCTTGCATCCGTGTCTAGGGCTTGCGTTTCCTTTCTATGTGGTGTAGTGGATAGCGATGCATGTCTGTTTTGATCCGCGTACCATACATTTGAAGAGTGAATACTACATTGTTCTAGATCTGCGAAAGTGTGGGGCCTATTTATCAGTGCTAATCGAGAGTGTTTTTCTGGAGATAAGCCTACTAGAATAGTATCGACCAATTGTTTCTCACTCCAGTTGACTTGCAGTAGTCGTGAAGATTCTCTGATGTCTGCAATATAGTGGGCCAGTCTTTCATGGGTTCCTTGTACTCGAAGTACGGTATTTCTTTTGATCTCCTCGTAAATTCCCGTGGGAATAAAATGTTTTATTATGGTAGTATGAAGTTCTTCTACTGGAAGAGTCTAGCTTAATGATTCCAGTACACGATCTCGTAATGGTGGTTTACCAAATGGGTAGGATTACTTGCAGGATTTGCCAATCGTTCAGTTGCTGTAAATGTTTTATTTGCAGGAGGTATCTGATGAAATTTAACAGTTTCATAATACTTAAGCCATCAGTGTAGGGAATTTCTGTAATAATTTTTTCTACTGGGTGTGTGATCTTTCCGTAGAGGTCTACATTAAAATTTACCTTTGGTATACATTTCGAAGGATTTGTTGCTGCGTTAGGCGTCATAATAGCATATTTACTGGTGCGAGTATGGTGACCACTAGGCTGTGGGGGTTCTGATATCGTTAGGGTATTTAATTCTCTACTAGGTAGCTGTTCATGAGTCGGTTGTATCTTCGATACGATGGGTGATTCGTGATTCGCGGTGGAGGGAGGGTGTTCTAAAGTAGGAGATTGAACTGGGGAAATATATAATTTTTTTAGATATAGCTCTATTTCTTCCATTCTAGATGAGTCGGACTTTCTTCGCAACTCGTTGATAATTGTGGGTAATTGATGTAATGCCTCATCCGCAAATTTTTGCACATCGGGAGGGATTACGGTGTCGTCGGGCCAGTTCAATAAATTGTTCAACCGGCGGGTTAAATGTTCTATTCGTTGCGTGACGCGCAATATTACTGTAGGTGATTTTTCGTCGTGAATGTTTTGAGATAATAACGTCAGTTCCCTATACTTTGCATAACACGTTTCTCGTTCGCTGTCATAATCGAGTTCACATAATCTATCTAACTGCGAGGGTATATCTGATCTACTTTCGCGTAACGTTTCGCGCAATTCAGAGACTGTTACGTTCGCGTGAGGTAAACCGCGTAAAATAGCTTCGTAGCACAGTTCATCTTTTAATAATAGATCGGGGTTAAATAAAGCCATTTTTGAAATGTGAGTCACTATAAATACTTATTCTACTATTAGTATTAAATTCTATACTACTCTTTCTTGTTTACACAAATAAACGATTTTAGTTCACATTTAAAATTTACATTGGTAGTGCGAGAAGTAAATCTCAGAGAAAGAGAAATCTCACACAGGCGACAATATACTTTCAACTAAGGGGGAAATTCTTGGTTACTAGGCACAGGATGATACACGCTTCTTATAACAATAGAACAATGGAAGAGGGTTGGGTATTGTCTAACTCAACTTTGCGGAATGTGACTAGGACAGTTTTAAACAGGCGTGGACAAGAAATTAACCGGTCAGATTTTGTTGACAAACCGACACGTTGATGAATGAAATTTTTGACAAGTATGTACCTGATTTTGTTTCGTATACATGTGGCGTTATGTTAACATTGTGTAAACTCCTATATCTAATTCACAATTAAAGTTACCTATTTACTATACTATTATAATAATAATTATCATTTTTATTTTATTTAAAATTTTAGACATATTTTAAAGTACATGAGTGAATAGATCAACAGGGTGTCACATGGTATACGTGTCATTATATTACACAATTATTTATTATACAAAACAGAGTGGCACATTTTATATGCGTCACGATGCACACAATTATTATTATTTTTTTTTAATTTAGCAGAGTGGCGCATTTTATAACGTCTCACCTATGTTATAACATCGGGAACCAATGCATACTTACCTCCGATCAATTGCACGGGCTGCCATACTCGTAATTAACTTTTAATTATTAATTAAACCAGCTGTAGTTATAACTGAAGGAACTTTTACATGGGGGTCTGATGATTTATTCACTCAATATTTTTGTGTAAAGTAACGACATCTCTTTATTAAACTATTACTACAACAGCTCTACATAAATATTCCCACATAAGGTTTTCTTAATAAAAGATTACAATTTATAAAAGATTTTGTGAAAAAACGGGGGACAAAACATATAGATTTATAAGTGCTAGCATTATCCACGGATCCGGGACCTTAAACTTGTTTGTGAGTTAAGCTCACTTATTCATATTCTATCTTTCTATTTGGGTGGCCATTTGAAGAATGGACTTAATCTAAAAATTTTTGTATCAGTGAAGCTTTATATATATACATCAGCATTACTTGGTACTACAAATATTTTGAATCCTAAGACATACTACATCTTATAAAGTGATTATGATTAGAGTCTTTATATATTTATTTAAACTGTCTTTAACAATTCATTTGTTAGAATTTTAATTAATCATGGAGGACAAGTCTCCATGTCACCTGTGATATCCAGTAGTTTACTCGATGTCCGGGTCCTTGGTCCTTGTGGTGTTCGTCAGCGGTTGGTCTTTAGTTGAGTTAACATTCCTGTTGAAGTTCCTGACGTGATTAGTTCATAAAGAAGTAGCGTTGAGGTCCTCAGAAGTTAGTAGTTAAACATCGTTAGTAGCATAAGTGCCGTAAATGTTCTTGTTTGTCGCAGAATCGCACGTCACATTATTGTTTATAAAAGTTCTCACTTTAGGTAGCTCGTATCATATCATTTTAAAACAACATAGAGATCTTACAAATTATACAAATGAGATGTGGTTTTTACATTTAAACTTATTAGCACACTAATTTGCCACTACTTTTCTACTTTTCGCTACACATTGTTATATCTGTCCTCTAAATAAAAACATTTTGTCGTTCTCTTGGACATGGTTCAAGCGTGTGTTTTCTATGCGAGCGCTTCATCTCGATTGAATTACTATGTTAGGACGGGTCAGTTAATCGCGCGGAGTTTACGCGTCGCAACAAAATAGTTCCACCTTTCTTCTCTATTTAAGGGGTTAAAGTTTGACCTTTTACTTATCCAAATATATTCTTTATTACAGACTTTATTATGGTACACTACTGTGGTCTTGTTTATTTATTTATTTAATATCAATTTACAAGGATTATTAGTTTGTTTATGGGTTGGTATTCAAGTTAATTCCGGTTAGCGCATGTCTATGCAGGGTTAATTAATAAGGGTTTCCCTATCTGTACACTCGCATTCCCTTTTTTTTTTATTAAAACACTTTATTAAATATTATTATGATTTATGATAGTGATCAAAATTAGTTTAAATGTGCGATTTATTAAAATTTAAATTTCTCAGCTTTTAACATTTCCTATTTTATTATTTATTTTATTTTTTAATTAGTGAAATCGTCACACAACCTTCCCCAGGTGCAGGTGTGAACTGTTATGCACACCCATCCCTTAGCAAATCATATCAGTTTTTGCACACTTTTCTGCGTATTTTTGCACAAAGTCATGGTAATATACTGCTGTCACATTTATTCCACATGAACGCTATCATGATCCTTGGTGATCATAAGCAAAGTTCATCATTTGCTAGGCTTTTGATTATGCTCATCAACATTTTTGGGTCATGGGGCAATGGACTTCTCCATTCAGCTGACTGCAATTTCACCTCTGGTTCAAAGTCTTTAACCCAGGTTTCATCAATGCCAACAATTCAAAACAGGAATGCTTGACCTTCTATGTAAAATATTTAATTCAGCCATGTTGCAATGTCCAGGCATTTTTGCTTCTGTTCAGCTATCAAGTACTCAGCCGCCAGGCATAAATTTTTTTTGCATATCATTTGTAAAAATCTGAAATACTGATGTTGATGAAATCCTTGTAGCTTGTGATATTTCCTTGCACATCACTCGACAATCTTCTTGCAGAAAGTCTGCTAAAACATTTCACACTTCTGCTAATGATTTCAGTGTTATGTGCAATGCATTAGAAACCAATCAGTTTCACACTTTGATCATTTGTTATGTTTTACACCTTCCTGGAGTTGGTTTATTGTTTATGCTGACACATCCTTCATGAAAATGAATAGCCCAACATGAAACTGTATGAACTTCATACAAACTTGTATGTATGATCATTGATCTTCAACTGTCAACAGTACCTAAGGTGCCTGCACACAACATTTCCAACACTCATAAATTCTAAATGGTGTACACTAGGGAAGTAATGAACACATGTGCTGCCTCCTCACTGATGTATGTTCACTGTGGCTGGATCATAGGAAGGGGGATCCACAGTGTTGCACATCTTGTGCATTATTTATGAAATGTCTCTTGTAAGTGCACTCCACTTCTTGCTTATAAACAGTGACATTCAATATGGTATTTGAACGGATACCATTATACGGGTTATCAAAGGTTTTGCAGCTAAACATGAAGCAAAACTCCATCAAAACATCAATGCAGAGGCAACTCACCTTCTCGACAATGATAATCTCTACAGAAGACGGGGGAAAACTAAATCTTCAAGGTGGTTTACTGACAGAGAAAAATAGTGTGCGATTAAGATAACTGAAACTTGCCATGCCAGTGTGTTTTAAGTATTTGGATTTGTGACTAGAAAGAAATTATTGGTTAATTTTTTACTCAAGCTTTAATGGCACAGAAAAAATGTCAATTGTCTGTATTTTGATGTTTGTTTTTAAAAACTGCAATATAATTTCTTTTAAAAATAAAACATATCCTTACTGGAATAAAATTTAAGAAAATGTGGTGACTACTTTGAAGACACTCTGAACTGTCACTGTATAAAAAACTGTTACACAAACAAGTGTTGAAACCGGTGTGGGTTTATGGTGTAAACAAAGAATTCCAACATCAAAATAAATTGCTTCTCAGTATTGTTGATGCACTGTGGTATGTAAGGAACGCTGACATGCACCAAGACCTTAAAATACCTTTGGTTACTGATGAGAACAAACAGTTTGCAGCCTAATATGAAACAAAGTCTTCATTAAGATCAAAATAAAGGAAGTGCTACAACTTCTTGATAATGCTGGACTTGTCTGGCAATTCCAGAGACAGAAACCATTTGAATTGGTGTAGGAAAGTGAAAAGTGTTTAAAGAAATATCTGCACATGACGAAAACTACAGTGAGGAGTGCACCAATGGGAACATATACCCACTGCTAACACGGTTGTTAGAATTTAATTGCTTAATAGTTTGTAACTAGTTGAAACAGAAATAACTTGAAAACAATCATTAATGCATACTACACATACGTTTAACTTATTGAACACTACATTAATCAGATGTAGCGTAGTTTTGAGGGATATCATATACATACACAAATAAATACTTACCTTGTCCGGGACTAGGACTAGGGCTACTCCTATGTAAAGGAGTAGGTGGTACTGTATTGGTTGGAGGTGGAGGAGGAGGAGCAGCGTTAAAATGTACAGGGGTCTGACTTTGTCTAGGCGGAAGGCTTGCAGGCGTGTAAGCTTTAGATACCGCTGGCGGTGTGACAAACGCTGATGAAACACCAGTCGGAGGTTTAAACAAAGCAGGCTGGGTAGGAGGAGGAACTGTGGCAGATGTGGATGACGGTGGAAATGACTGACTGCCTACAGGAGGGACAGGAGGAGGAGGATAAGATTGACTACCTGGTGGAGGAGGGAATGTCTGTGCAAGCGGTTGTTGTTGAACAGGTGGTGGGAATGCTGCAGGCGTAAACTGTTTGGTAGTGGCAGGAGTAAATGTTGGTTGTTGAGGTGGCTGTGTAAATGATGATGGAGGCTGTGTTCCTCTGTAACTTGTAGTCTGTGCGGGAGGTGTCTTGCTGTACCCCGGAGCAAACTGCTGCTGCATTGTATTCTGTACATAAGAAGAAAACCTTGTATTCAATAACTCTTTAATGATTCTTCCCTTTTCCTCATATTTACTGTACTACATACTACATACAGTATGTATTTAGTGTGTACATAAAATCACTAAAATACTGTATAATACAAATTAATAAATGCTGTAACAGCATAAAAATTCTTATATTACGTTTGAATAATTTTTTTTGAATTTCCTGCAATATAAATGTCTTTTTTGTGATATTAGTAAATGAGTCTGTAACACTAACTATATAACAATATAGTGTATTGGATGCAGAGTTTAGATTTTACAGCTAATTGAGTAAGTAGTGTTTTGATGTGTTCAGTTATTTTTAACATACTACAATACAAGACTGAAGGACTTGCATTATGTTTTGTGTAAATAATGAGATAAGCCACTCAGTCTATATGGCAAAAATTGTGCAGCAGGTTTTTGGGGAGTCTGGAATGCATGAATGAGTTCTTTATAAGATCTACAAAAACCTTGACAGAATGAAAGCTGTGAAAGAATTGAAGGTTATGCTAGTGAGGTGAAGATCATGTACTGTGTTACATGCATTTTTATCACTTGGTGCTACAGAATAAATAGTAGGAAACTATTCATACAAAATAGGCTGATGTATGGAAGAATGATTTATAGAATTTGCACCTCCAATAATGTACTTTTAGGCAATGAGAACTTTACACACTGTATTCACAAGATGTGTCCCCCTTCCCTGTTCCCGACAATGAAAAACAACATGAAAAATAGAAAAAAATAATATCCTTGTGAAGATCTTCCATCCAGTGAAGATTACTTTGAAATGAACACTATAAATATTAGTTGAATAAAGACTTCATTTTAAGTAAACACAAACTGCACAAATGTTTCAACAACCCTTGTACATTATGACTATCAGTTGTGTACATTCCAAAATCAACATAAACAATAACTGTTTACGTTAAATCTTGGTACGTACAGAATGTAAAACCATAGTACGCTGAGTAATGTTCATTGACATGTGGCATGTAGAATGTTGCTCCTATTGAAAGTGGACACAAACAACAAGCTTTACAACAAGCAAGTCTGCTTCATAATATATACAAGAAACATAATTATATGCAGTTTCAGTTTTTAATTTTGACTTTAGTTACACTTTATTTAACATGCTCATATTAATAAAACCTCAATAATATTGACTAAAATCAAATACACATTAGCATTACTCTGGAGAATATAAAATAGTTATTAAAAAACTCATCTGTGAAAATGTAGAAATATATAAACAGAGGGTAAAAAATTCACTTGTTAACAAAAAGTTTAAATTAAAACTAGAAATTACAACATATTGAAAGTTCTGCATTTAACTTCGTTAAACATTAAAAAATGTATAATACTTTCCAGTTGTGTTTCAGGAGCTCAGATATACATTAAATGTGTATTATGATGTTTCTATTAGTCTGGTGTTTGTATTTCATTAATTTATTCTATCAACATCCTATTTTAGAACAGTCCACATAACCAAAAAACTGTAAAGAAACAAAACTGAGTTAACTTTACAATGGATTCTCAGCCATGTAAATATTACTGGTAATGAAAAAGTAGACGAGATAGCTAAGAATGCAACTGTGCTGTCACCAACAGAGGGAACATAACATCACTACTGGCTGTTACTTCGGATTTTGACAGAAGACTCACAGACATGGAAGGACGCATTTTTAAATTCCACCAAAGGTTTAACATACAATCAACACACCAGTACACATGATGTCTCCATTTACAGAAAAATCTGTGGGAGAATTCAAACTTTCGTTTCTAGAGGAAAACTTGGCCACGTCATAACTCAGTCATACTTGTGCAAATTCAACATGACCCAAACACTACTTGTCTGCTGTGTCATCAGCATGATGAGACATTACACCACATATTAGTGGATTGTCAGGCAGACATCCCAAGAGTGCCAAGATTGAAAACAAATATGGATGCAATATTGAACGACAACTCATACTAGACAGTAGTGGACAATATCTACAAGAGACATCATGTCATCGGAGAACAATCCAGAAACACATATAAAATAATAAAAATAATAATAATAATAAGTAGAAGAGGAAAAAGAATTATTATATTTCAACTCTACTCATTCTGATACTTGTCTGTACAGGTTTCATGAGCACTGGAAAACAGTACACCAGATAGAAATGAACAAAATATAACAGCAGGAAATTACAAGAAGTAGTCAAGGCATAAGGTGAATGAGATAATAACATGAAACAAAAAAATATGATACTGGCAGGTGAAAAAAAACTGAGAATTGACACATAATTTCGCTTGTAAACCTCAGTGTTTTTTTGCTAATAACATTGGTTTTCAGCTTAACATGTCATTTTATTTCTCTTAAAACCAAATGTTTCACCCAAACTACAATGAGGCATCCTCAGTGCTTGACTGACTGAACACATGGGAGTGGTTTCAGTTCAGCAACTGAGGGTGCCTCATTGGTGAAACATCTGGTTTTAAGAGAAATAAAATGACACAGGTGAAATAAAAAAATGTGTTGTTCTTAGTTTACACATAACACTACATTATGAAGTTGAATACACAGCTAATGCTATGTAAAACCATACGGCCTATAATTACCTATGGCTGTAAAACTAGAATGCTCACTAAAAAGACTGTGAAAATACTTGAAGTTTTCAATAAAGGATGGTCCTACAAAAACATATATGGCCCAGTTAAAGAAAATGAAATTTGCAGAATACGCTTGCACTATGAGTTGAAGCAGATACAGCAAAAGGATTACAGCCTGCAAACTTTGTCAAGGTTCATGGTGTTTAGATGGACTTGCCCACAGACAAGATAGAAGAGAAGTCAAAGGGACAATTTCTGGGAAGGAGGAGAGTCAAGCAAGACCATGGACACGATTGGAGCAATGTCAGACTGATGCAAGAGAGTTGCTGAAGTCAAGAGTCAAGGGTTTTTTTTTTGAGATGGCCATAAAATATCCAGTAAAGGACTGTCATACAGGAAAAGAAGGGTTGGAAAACACCCTCCCCCTATTCTGTTAAAATATTAAAAAACACTTTTTTCAATTTGAAATACTTCATATTCGTATCCGAACCACAAATAGATTAAGTAATTAAATATTACCTGAATAGTCCGTCTTGTGGTTCACTTGTTTATATTAAAACACAACGCGTTTCGGAACTAAAGTTCCATCCTCAGGTTATTTTCCTCGTTAGAGGTCGTCACAACATTAAAACACAAAACACAAAGAACAACATTTAAAACACATATATAAAATGATTGTTTTAAAACACATTCGCTAATGATTGTTTTATATATGTGTTTTTAATATTGTTGTTCTTTGTGTTTTGTGTTTTAATGTTGTGACGACCTCTAACGAGGAAAATAACCTGAGGATGGAAATTTAGTTCCGAAACGCATTGTGTTTTAATATAAACAAGTGAACCACAAGACGGACTATTCAGGTAATATTTAATTACTTACACTTTTTCAAAATCCTTATGTTCAAGTATATGTCATACAATACTCGTTGAAGTCATATTTTATTGAACGAATTCTCAGTTTTAACTTGGATGTTTGGCATTTGTCTGTCTGTTTATTTGAGGTATGTCTTATGATAACTTTTGAACGCATCAGCCAATTATTGTAAAACTTGGCAAGCATGTCTGTACTTTCACTATACAGAACCCTACTATTTTTGAGACTGATCTGCCAAAAAACAGAGTAGGGAGCAAAAATGTGAGGGGGTTAATATTTTGAAAAAATGGTAAAAAGGGTATCAAATTGAACCAAAATTTTAACTAAAATATGAATTTAGTGTTCATTTTTGGACATTTCAAAATTTCGGGGCACACGGGGTCAAAAAGTAATAGAAAATTTGGATAAAATTGCAAAAATACTTGTGGCATATCAAATTAAAAGGTATTTTAATTACAATCTGAGTGTAAATTAATTTTTGAAAATTTACAAATTCTGGGATGCCAGACTCAAAAAGTAGAGGAAAAGTTTTATAAAATTGCAAATTCTATGTGGAATATCAAATTAAATAGAATTTAAAACAAAATCCACACACAATGTACATTTCTAGAAATTTCAAAATTGAAAAATTGTAAAAATCCGGTCAGGTGTAAGACTAAAGGGAATTTTAAGACAGCTAACTGTTTGGAATTTTTAGTGTTAAAGTAACAATAATTGACTCCTCTACAATTGTTAATTTACTAAACAACAAATAGGGTAATAATATTTTTTGTAATTTTGTTAATTGAAAAATCATATAAAAAATTTAATATCAAAATTTATTCAATAATAAATGTTCTTGTAAATGTAAGTATGTACGGTACTGCTTTAGACTGAACTCCATGCCTCTGAGAGGTATGCGGATTAGAACGAGAGCGTAGACATGCGCACACTGATGGCAGCGGTATGCGAACATCTGCTCTCCGGTACCAGCGGCGGACACAGCGAGCCAATCAGGGATCAACAGCCGAGACGTGACCAACTAACGTGCTCAGAGCGAGCCAATCGGCGATCCTGGTTAGTGCATAAAACCAGCGCTGGTAGAAAATTTTGTGCGGACACTCTTCATTGCCACACCATCGGATCATCGCCACATCGTTAATTAATTTAATTAACACTTTTCTTTTACTTCTACATTTCTTCCACTTGAATCCCACACTTTTAAACACTTGTGTTAATGATACTGCGCCTCATGAAAAATCGATTCTTTCTTTCATGATAGGTAGGCGTTTTTTTAACAGTGAGCACAACATTTTGGTTTTTATAAAAATCCTGAATGCAAAAAGTTTCCTTGCCTCACGTTTTACGTTTTTCACGGAAGAGATTTCCGGCAAAAGTTTTCCTTCTGGACTCCATTTCTTTTGCTTGTGAACAACAAAACTTCACTTTCTTTTATTTGATGACCCTTAAAGAGACATTGTGAATAGACAGCTACAAATAAACAAATAACAGGATAATTCGCTCACTAACTGAAAGTATACAAATCCTAAACGACAGTTCACGAATTGGCATTGTTAATGTTATTATAACACAACTACTTGAAAAGTACTAAGTTGTAAACACAGAACCAATAATACATAGTCTTGGAACACACTCACTCATAATTTGTCCCCTCCATCAGAGACACAGAGTTCAGTCTCATGCAGTACTTGTACAATGTAAATGTATCCAATACTAGTTCCAATGTAAATGTAATTAAACCAATAGTGAGTGAGTTCTGCAACTCAGGGAGCGTACTAGCGTGTAGTTGAATAAGAGTTTGATGTTTTTAAAATGAATTAATTTTAACCACTTTAATGACTACACACACAAATATTATGTTAACTGATATACTACACTAATGTAAGTTAATTGTAAAGGGGACAAATATTAATACAATAATGTCTCGTACGTATCTCTTTTAAATTATTTTAATCTCACACGTTGCTCGTCTTTAATTTAACACTCTGTCGTTAAATAATTTTTATTTTTATTTAATTGGTTTAATTAGGATATTTTATTTAATTATTTTTTTAATTTTATTTGATTAATTAATTGTTGTAATCCCAGTTGGTTGAATGTAATTAGCTTTGGAGACCTCTCGAAGTTCATTAGCACTTCCGTTGAACTAGATCGTCTGTGTACTGTGATGTGTAGTTTTGACAAAGTTATTAAATAATTCAAACCTTCACGTACCTTTTGTGTAGTACTGGAAGATCAGATGGTCTCAGTTTGTTATTAAACTGTTAAGTTTTCAAAAACAGTATGACTGCACTGAACAGTATGACTGCACTGTTTGTTATTAAGTGAGCTAATTTGATTTTTACCTGGGCGCCATATGGAATTTCTGGTTAATATTCCATAAAAAGAATTTATTCGAATAATAAAATAAATAATTTTGATTGATAACTTATTTGTTGATTGAGTAATTAAAATAATATCATTTATTAATTTCCTTCTTGTCTATTTATTTAATTTCAACTGACGGCGCTTTAAGTCCAAATAGCCAACTTGACTGGTTGATTGCTTTGAATTCGCAACTCGTTTAATTGATAAAAATAATTAATCACTGTTTCAATAATTACTGACGTTTTTTAATTAACAATTCACTTGATTATTGCTCACTATTTGCTTGTTTCAACTTAATACATTCAAATTAATAAGGATAACGGATTACAATTCATCCGGCTTTAAACTATCCTAACCCAGTGGGTTGGCAATGATAACTCTGATAATAATTGGTTGTTTGTTTACAAATATTTCATACCTCAAGGGTGATTTATTTTAAATTACAGGATAAAACACCTATGCCTTGCATTATGATGCTATTACAAGAATTGAAGTTAATATATTAGACACCTTTAATAATTTAAATCGATTGACGAAAAGTTCGTTTAACCTTGACAAGTTTGAGGTTAACTATGGTAATCCTAATACATGAATTATTATACTCGGAATAGCATAATTCCTCTACATAAATAAAGACAGTGCTTAGTACTTATGGTATTATTGTTTTTGCGTTAGTATACAGGTGTATTATTTTCTATACTGTGACGATTTAAATTGTGACAATTAAAAAAAAAAATAAAGAAATAAAAAATTTTAAGTTGCGAACAATTAACCATTTAAATCTCACAATGATAATAAAAAACATGTAGGTACTAAGTGTGAATGGAAGTAGTAATTAGTAAGGGCAAAGAAACGGTAAAGAAAAGACATATTGTAAATAATTATTATTGTCGCATTTAACCCTTTGCTTGTTATCAGGCGCCTACCTGTTGATACCGGACTCGACATGTTTACCGAGTCTTCTGTAATTAAAATAATATAGAAAAATAATGTTAATAATTAAAGAATCTGAAGACACAGATAGTCACGAAAACAACTAATTTAAATGATGTATTTTTATCTAGCGATAGTTTGTATAAATAAAAAGGTTTTATTTAGAGAGAGACCGGGACTATATTCTCGCGGAATAAACACCCCACTATCTATTGTCCTGTACCAGTGGTAGCGTACGAAAAATCTCTCTCGCTATGACGACTCCAAGCAGTGCACACGCACGAGCGAAATGCTCTGTTAAACTGTTATGTGATTGGTTATTAGTTTGGATTAATTCTTATGTATTTTACTAACTGCTACAAAAGAGTGTAATATGTAACGTTAAGAGAAAGAAAAATTAAAAAAAACGTTGTAACAAGAAGAAATATGTGACAACCAATAGTACGAGTGTTAATAACTATAACAGCTATCTTCTCCGATTGACGACTCTTCACAACATCCTGCCTGGAGACATGAATCATCAGAATTACAACTCTAGTAGATCCGACCGATAATGCAGTTCGAGACTTCTGAGAATCAACGAGTACCTGTGTAGAAGGCCCACTCTATCCTGCAGACGTTTAAGCCGTGAACAACTGAGACCAGACCTAGACGAGGACGACGCTCTTAGGATTCCCAAGATGTAACCATATGGAGGAGACTTCTACATCCCAAATTAAAGGTGACTCGATAGCACGTCTATCGAGGAATAATAATAATAGTAATTGTAACACAATACTCTCTTAAAGAGACTTTCAGAGACGATTGACTTTATAAGAATATAAAAATTTAAATCTAAGAATTTAATTGTAACTATTCAGGCTTCTTGCAATTGTAACAGTTTAGATTTTAACGTATCGTAGTATAATTAATACCATTCTTCAAATGGAATAATAATGAAACTTAAAAGTAAAAGTAACAGTCTTGCAAGCTAATATCTTGAATTGAATATAATTAATTTTTAAAGTTTAAAGACTAAATACCAAATGGTTATCCGGATCCGGGGAAAAGCTAAATATAATTTGTTGTGATCCCACAGTCTATATAAAGCAATTTAAACAAGTTAATAATTTAATTAATAATGTAATGGGATCTGTTTTTGAGTAAATGTCATTTGTTTTATTTTAAATGTTTAATAAAGGGAAATCTTCTTGTTGCACACATATACTGAGTACATAAATCAACAGTTTTCCCTTCCATGATTCCTTTTATATTTACTGTGTGTTGTTCTGTTTAAAATTTCAGCTCGTCCCGAATAAGGCAGCCTGAAGTAATTGGCCGAACCAATTACTTTGGGTTCCCTCTGTTATAACTCAAGAGAAGAGGTTATAAATTGCGCCACTCTGCTAATTAGTTAAAATTTTGCTGCTAATTAAAAATCACAAAAAAAAGAAATTTTGTGACTTGTGTTATTAAGCAGTAATTGTGCATATTAACCCAGACCATAATCTGTTGATTTATTTACTCATGTACTTTAAATGTGTCTAAAATCTTAAATAAAATTAAACGATAATAGTTATTATAATAGTTTTGTAAATAGGTAATTTTAATTATTATTTAGATATAGCAATGAACATAATATTGACTAAAGACGCCCCGTGTATTCGAAATAACATCAGGTATGTGCTTGTCAAAAGCTCATTCAACAACACGTATGTTTGTAAACAATATCAGACCGGTTGATTTCTTGTCCAAGCCTGTGTGAGAGTGTCCTTGTCACCCTAGCGCAAAGTTGCGTTAGACAATACATCACCTCCCTCTATTGTATAAAAGGTGTGTGACCCCTTGCCCAGTAACAAAAGATTTCAGACCTATGTTGAAAATTAAAACAAAAAAAAAACAAGTAAATAATTTTATTATTAAAATGCGCCACTGTTTTTGGTTTCATGTTGTGTAAATGCTTAGTGTACTTAGTGTCAATTATAAAATACTCCAGTCTGTATATCGATGCACTCAGTTAGGAAATTGTATGTAAAAAGAAAGAGGCTAAGTAGCATGTATGAATAATATTGACGATATTTATAAGTGTATAAATATAAGTGTATATTTTGTGTGAGATTACGCACATACTCGTATATAATTATACGTGAAAAGATTAGATTGTGTTATACCAATTCATGTATGTACGTGTCAAAGTATTCAGTCTCTAACACGTCAATTTTGCGACGATTTAAGACCTGTAGTTTTCCTGTACAAGCCTGCATAAATGTGTAATTCGTGTTTCTATTGACACGATGAGTTATGTGAACTACTGACTAAACAAAACAAGTGTACTAATTAATTTTATGGAATGATGCTTCCCGAAGTAAACAACCGAGTCCTAAATAAATGAAAAACGAAGTTTCTTAAATCTGAGTAAAGTAAATAATAAGTAATAAATGATTAGTCATTTAAAATAAAAAGTTTAATAATATCGTAAATTATTATAACACGTTAGTATAATTATAATTATAAAAGTGTAACTAAACTCAGCTTGGTAACGGGCCGTAACATTGCGTACGCATCGCACACGCCACCCCTTTTGAACAAGCCAGTGCAAGTTAATAAGGTGTCCGTTAGCTATTGTTAAATGAAACAATAGAGATATTCTCCCTCGAGTTGACTTTTCCCCTTTGTAAGCAAAACTATGCCATTGTTTAAAACTAGTCTAACCTACTTTCCAGTGAAACAGCTGATCGCTTAAAAAAAAAATAATGCTATGTTTAATTACCTCTGTTAATAAACGTTTACCATGTACTAAAGTGTGTAGGAAATAATTGTGTAGTATAGTAAAGCGAATAATATTGTGACTTAAATTTCAAATGAATAAATGACTTAGTTAACCCTCCCTTGTTAGATAAAGTATTATACCCCAAATCCCAAAACAAAGTAAATAAAGAGTATTCTAAATAATATGGTAGTAGATAGTAAATAATTCTAGGTGCGTTTCGTAAATGCTCCAAAGTAATTAATAAATTATAAAGAAAGCAAATCAGAATAAAGAGAATAATAATTGTTTAAATAATAAGGCTAAATAATTCTTGATTTAAACTAAATGTGTGAAGTGTAGCGTAGAAGTAAGAGAAAAGAATAATAATAATACAAGTAACGTAGATTAGTAAGCACCCCAGTTGTGGTGGCCAGTTAGAAGAAATAATGCGTGTTCAGGATTGTACTAAGCAGCCACCCTGTCTATTGTATAAACGGTAGCACTCCCTAAACAATGAATGCCACCGCGTGTGAAATAAATGCAGCGTGTAAAGTGTCCCCTTCCGCATAGTTTGTCTAGTTATTGTTAAAGAGTTAAAAGAGAAGTATCCTCGTGAAATTCCGCTTCTCTCCAAATAACTATAATCAAGAGTGTAGTATGAGACCCTCTTTGGATTATTTAAAAGTAAGTCTATGGTATATAATCAAGATAGAATTATATACCGGTGTATAATCAAGATAGAATTATATACTTGTTAAGTAACGAGTCACAACGGCGCCGGCTGAAAAGGATAATGATGAGCCAAGAGATCATTTATGAATGCTGAAAGCTAACCTGTAGTGTTAGAGTAAGCTGATGTCAGTCGGGCCACGATATTGTGAGTTGCTGAAATTAGGGAAATTAGTATTATAAGTTAGTACTGTAAGAAGTGAGAAAAAGGGAATTTCACGGAGGAGGAACATTTAAATGAGAACTAGATCATTTAAAGGGAATTTAAAACAACAAACTGTGCAATAATAATAATAAAAGAGAATAATAATAAATAATGATAATAATAAGAAATTTCACACTGTACTCCCCAAGCATACTCTCGGTACGTATCTAACCAAATTTTCCGGAGTCGGTGTTGGTTAAGAGGCGGAGTATGTGACGATTTAAATTGTGACAATTAAAAAAAAAAATAAAGAAATAAAAAATTTTAAGTTGCGAACAATTAACCATTTAAATCTCACAATGATAATAAAAAACATGTAGGTACTAAGTGTAAATGGAAGTAGTAATTAGTAAGGGCAAAGAAAAGACATATTGTAAATAATTATTATTGTCGCATTTAACCCTTTGCTTGTTATCAGGCGCCTACCTGTTGATACCGGACTCGACATGTTTACCGAGTCTTCTGTAATTAAAATAATATAGAAAAATAATGTTAATAATTAAAGAATCTGAAGACACAGATAGTCACGAAAACAACTAATTTAAATGATGTATTTTTATCTAGCGATAGTTTGTATAAATAAAAAGGTTTTATTTAGAGAGAGACCGGGACTATATTCTCGTGGAATAAACACCCCACTATCTATTGTCCTGTACCAGTGGTAGCGTACGAAAAATCTCTCTCGCTATGACGACTCCAAGCAGTGCACACGCACGAGCGAAATGCTCTGTTAAACTGTTATGTGATTGGTTATTAGTTTGGATTAATTCTTATGTATTTTACTAACTGCTACAAAAGAGTGTAATATGTAACGTTAAGAGAAAGAAAAATTAAAAAAAACGTTGTAACAAGAAGAAATATGTGACAACCAATAGTACGAGTGTTAATAACTATAACAGCTATCTTCTCCGATTGACGACTCTTCACAACATCCTGCCTGGAGACATGAATCATCAGAATTACAACTCTAGTAGATCCGACCGATAATGCAGTTCGAGACTTCTGAGAATCAACGAGTACCTGTGTAGAAGGCCCACTCTATCCTGCAGACGTTTAAGCCGTGAACAACTGAGACCAGACCTAGACGAGGACGACGCTCTTAGGATTCCCAAGATGTAACCATATGGAGGAGACTTCTACATCCCAAATTAAAGGTGACTCGATAGCACGTCTATCGAGGAATAATAATAATAGTAATTGTAACACAATACTCTCTTAAAGAGACTTTCAGAGACGATTGACTTTATAAGAATATAAAAATTTAAATCTAAGAATTTAATTGTAACTATTCAGGCTTCTTGCAATTGTAACAGTTTAGATTTTAACGTATCGTAGTATAATTAATACCATTCTTCAAATGGAATAATAATGAAACTTAAAAGTAAAAGTAACAGTCTTGCAAGCTAATATCTTGAATTGAATATAATTAATTTTTAAAGTTTAAAGACTAAATACCAAATGGTTACCCGGATCCGGGGAAAAGCTAAATATAATTTGTTGTGATCCCACAGTCTATATAAAGCAATTTAAACAAGTTAATAATTTAATTAATAATGTAATGGGATCTGTTTTTGAGTAAATGTCATTTGTTTTATTTTAAATGTTTAATAAAGGGAAATCTTCTTGTTGCACACATATACTGAGTACATAAATCAACAGTTTTCCCTTCCATGATTCCTTTTATATTTACTGTGTGTTGTTCTTGTGAAATTACGTATTTATTACCATTTAAATAGCTTAGTAAACCATACCATAATAAAAAAACTTACACTTACCGTTTGCGAGCTCTTGGGTCCAGGGTCTCATACGTACTTTGGGATACACGCGCAATTTTCAAGGTTACGTGAATAATTTATACAATACATTTTGGAAGAGAAATTAATTTTGTTTAATAATCAAATAGTGCGATTTTATAACTTTGTTTTCCAAATAAATTGTCTTACATGTTTTTAAAGGTTGGTTAACTCTTGTTTATACATCTTATTTAATAGCCTTACATAATATTACTTACGTCTAAGAAGATAGCCCAGCTGCTCACACACTCTCACATTCTTAAAAACAACCCCCGTTACCCTAATTGATTAATATAATGCATTATATAAAATCCCCGCCTGCAACATGTTCATCCGTGACCTCGTGGCCGCCCCGTGTTACGTTTTTAATCGTCCCGAAAAATAAACAAAAAAATAACAAATATGGATGTTGTTGTTCTGTAGTTATTCCCGCATCACTGCCACTGGTTTAAAAAGATTGATTCACTTTTACTGCCACATTTTTTAAATTTTGAGAAGAGCTAACCCCTTCGAGATGCACCGGCCGGTACTCCTTGGGACGAACTGCTGCATGTGCTTGGTTGAACTGGCGGAAGCGGCAATTCAATGCCACCGGGTTTTAGTCGCCGTATACAGTTCACTTGCTGCGGCATATCCAGTTTATGCATAGATTATAGCTGGTATATGTGTGTGTCCAGAGGCCGATATTGGCTCTGCTCTGCTGATGTCGCTCACAGTAGGCGGAGTTTAACGCTGTTTTCCGGTAGCCGGTCGATTGGAACTACTAACTTTTCGTCTCAACTGTGGTGTCTCTCACGGCGTCATTGCCGATCCCCGCCCGGCTGAGTTGCATACGGGCGTCAAAACACATGCACAGAGTTCTTAGAATTTTGGTGGAGGTAAATTCTTCTGCCGTGTTACACCACTGAAATTGCGCATTGCCTTTGTTCCAAACGCTGTTTCTCAACCTCGTGCTGTTGCTTGGAAAATAACATTGCACAATAATACAGCTTTACAATACTTTATCCAAACCCGCCCGAAATTGAAATGAATAAAATATAATTACCCCATACTGTTAAAAATAAAACACCCAAAACTGACCCGCTACATTCTGTTTAAAATTTCAGCTCGTCCCGAATAAGGCAGCCTGAAGTAATTGGCCGAACCAATTACTTTGGGTTCCCTCTGTTATAACTCAAGAGAAGAGGTTATAATACTACTAACATCTTATTCATACACAATGTAAATATATGGCACTGTACTCCCTGCATTATAATCACATGGATTATTTCTTAATACACTTCACGATCGGGTACACTGATCGTATTTCACTGCACTGTTTATGCGTATGAATGAATATGACTTCTTGAATAATTATTTACTTGGTTAGGTATTTCACCTAACCTCGTGCTTGTAATTCGCACCTCTAGTAAAGATAACACTACTGGTTTCGATGCACTTTAATATATTTATACTTCTTCACTGTTGATTAATCATTTCTGATGATAATTTTGGTCTGGAGTCGTAGTTGCTGATCGAATGGAAATTGACGAAATGTGTGTTGTGTACTCTCGCTTTTATATATAGTCTGTTGAGATCGATGCTAGGCTTCGCTAACTAATTTCTAAGGTAATTCCTGATTAGTTGAAAATGATGTCATGATGAGGTCATTCTATTTTTAGCGCTTACATAATTGTCTTTAGCGTGGTCTGATGTTGTTATTATTATTACTTGTATTCATTCAAAATTCACAAAATTTATTACATTTATGTTTCTATCTCAGTTACTTTAATTATAAATTAGGTTCTATAAATAGCATCGTATTGCTCGTTTCTTTCTTGTCATTTTGATATGACTTGAGGCCAGTTTGGTTACATCTTTCATTAATAAATTCTTGATTAATAATAGCCTATTCTAAATAATCCATTGTTTTCAAGTGTCTTCTGCTAAACATGGCAGATTCGATTTTAATATTTTTTAACATTTATTCAACTCTCCTTAATTTCTATTCTGAACATAATTATTTTATTGAAATGGACATATTGTTATTTATAATTGCTGCATCCAGCTGAACATTATTAATCATTATTACACATTTGTAGATTATTATTTATAGACTTCCTTACTTCACTATTCTTTTTTCAACATTATTCTTATTTCCTATACTTATAATATTACACATTGTATGGTGATTTACACCCTTTTTCATTATTCTTATTACTATATCTTCCTATGCTTTGTAGGGTCTCTACATGATTATGATTTTCATAATATGTTAGGGTCATCATTGGTTTGTTATTATTTCAATTTTCTTTTAATTACAGACTTCACATGTGTTGTTGTAGCGGGTCAATTTTTGGGTGTCTTTATTTTAACCGTTTGGGGCATTTATATATTTGTAGTTATTTCATTTTCGGTCGGGAGCCTTATAAAATATGGCGAAATAACTGTATTATTGTGCAACGTATAACAGTCAGTGTAACAGAACAGTGAAACAAAGCAATAAGACGCAGGTTGTTGTTGAGTAATGTGGCGAAGAATTTACCACCCCAATTTTTCGCAGAACTTTGCGTATGTATGATCACGCCCGTATGCAACATTGATGGGCGGCGTGCCTGAGGGACGCTTGGAAAACACCAAAGTTGAGGCAAACATGGCGATTGAATGAAAAGTTAGTAGCTCCAAGTGACCGGCTACCGGAAAACAGCATTAAACTCCGCCTACTGTTGGTGACATCAGCATAGCCAAGTCCAATATCGGCCGCTGGTCACACACATATATCAGCTCCATTCCATATATAAAATGGTTACCCAACAGCAAATGAGCAATGAACGACGACGCAAAGCGGGCGGCAGTGACCAACAGCTTCCCTCCAAAGAAAGCAAGCTGTACCTGTTACGTTCTCGGTGACGGCGCAGTCGACTAACCACCCACGCCATGCGTGGCTGCTATCAGTTTTGTGCCCGGGCAAAATTTCCGTATTTCTTCTTAAGTCGGCCGACTAAATAACTATGTGAGTTCAAAAAAAAAAAAAAACATATACAACAGTGCCTATGGTGACGATGAATACCTATTGATCGTGATTAAATGTTACACGCTTGAAAAAATCCGGAGAATGAAAGACTTTGTTAAACGCAAAACGTGGTCGGGCAATACGACGCAACACACGTAATGTTACATACTAACGACTTATAGCGCTAATTTTACATAACAAGGGGGTGTTTTTATGAGTTTTTATATGAGGGGTTTTTAGAATGTGAGTAGCGCGTGTGCAGGCTGGGCTATTTTAAAGTAAGTAAATAATAGAAGTTAAGCATAGTACGTAAGTTATAGGAGTTACACAATTTTTAAAAACCATGTAAACCTATAAAAATGAAATTGGAAATTTTATAAATGGAAAACTAATAGATTCAATATTTCTGGTTAATAAACAAAAACATAATTTCTCTTCCAAAAAATTGAGAGTTAGTTTCTTTCAAAACCTTAGTTCGTTTTATGTGCTGTCATAGTTCGTCGAACGAAATGGGTGTACCTCCACTACTCGATCCGGCCAGATCATTGATAAAAAGTAAGTATGAAACTGAATTTGAAAAAAATAAAAATACCGAAAAAGTACAAAAGTTACAATTGGTGCCGCGTGACCAGGATGTAATATAACAAAAGTTATTGCACCGGCCTATATTTTGACAGTACATTGAACGGAGTACGGTTGCGAAAGTAAAAGTGTAGTGATGTAAACGTACGTAATTATAATAAAAGGGTGATTTTATGTATGTTGTAATATCAGTCTTGAAAAAAGACTAATCATTTGTAGTTGTAGTTGTTACGTAAGACAAAATAGATTAAATAAAAATGTCTGAAAACAGAGAAGAGCAGTATAATAAATTCAATTATGAGCGAAAGTGACCTTGAGTCGCAATCGATGGATGAAAGTGGTATGCTGACGGGAGGGGGGTCGAGCGTTGGGACAGAAACAGCTGTCGGCAGTAATGTAATAGTTCATTCCACTCCGTTTGCGACTCGAGCACAACCAAGCGAAACAGATGTTGATTCGGGGATTCAATTGACCCCCGTTTCAACCAATAAAAATAAACAACCCGATGAAATGGATATAATGAGTTTTTTGCAGCAACAGTTTAATATAATAAATGTTAACTTGAATGAACAGAAAAGCGAAATGCAAGAAATTAAAAGTAATTTGAACGAACAAATTAAATTAAGCAATGTCTTTGACAACAAATTAGATCAATTAACTAATGATTTTAATGAACAGAAAATAAAATGCGAACAGCAGAATATTCAAAACGAGATTAATTTTAAAGCAATTAAAGACCAGAATGTTCAATTGCAGCAAAATATAAATGTAAAATTTAATGAGTTGATAAATAATATACAAGACAAGAATGTATGTCTTGAAAATGCCGATGAAATGACAAGAAATAGTTCGAATAAAGTAGAACAGAGTAAGAATAATATAAACGAAAGTTGTAATGACAATGTTGTATTAGGTAATGAATTAATAAATAATAATGATGTTGATAATAATGTAGTCGAAAAGCTGATATCTGAGAGTACTAATGAAGTTGTAGAATGTGATTATGAGATGTTAATGTGTGTTAATGAGTTGGAGAGAGAGTGGAAAGAGAGCTATGTTACAGGTATGAAACAGGGGGTAAATTGTTTACGAGGTAGAATGGGGGGTGAAGGAAGACCTTCACGTATATATTGTGTAGACAAATGTGCTACAAATAATTGTTTTTTGAAGTTTTTTGTTTTTCCTGGAGAAGTCAGGAAAGATTTAATTGAATTTATACCCTCTGTCTGTAATACTTTTGAGAGTGTGATTTGGGGTCATGAGGAGAGAGATGTAAACAGAGAATTGTATGTTAGTAAAGAAACAGAATTATATAACTTAAATAGAAAGTATGATGAATGGAAGGAAAGTTTAGAAGTATATGTGAATGATAATGATTACAATGATGTAATAAAAATAATTAACCCAATGGGTAATGAATTTACTGATGGAGACTTGACAAAAATACCTAACGTAGACTGGTTTAACGAATATTTGAATAAGTTGATTGAAGTTAGTTTTTCTGGTTACAACACACAAAACAGTCATTTGTGTGCTGATAAAATTGAACGATGTTATGTAGAACCAAGGTTGATTTGGAACGATGGAGGTTAAACTATTAAAACAATAAAAGACAGTATAAATATTTTGTTTTATGGTTTTGTGACATGGCAGAATGGGACAAATGAAGTGCGGAAAAACTGAACAATAAATAACAAGAGTTTGTAAATAAAATATAGTGTATTTATATGTGTGCATGGTGGAATGTTAAATAAATAATGTGTGTACGTAAGATGATTGTTGTGATAATAATATTGAAATATTTCCAAGTAAATAAATATCAGAATTAATTTTGAAAACAGTAATTGATTAATGGTGATTGTTTCGATAACTATATAATTTATATTTTTTGGCAATTAATTTAATTAAAACAATTTGAGATGCTTAAATATTTTGATTGATTATTTGAATGTTAATTAATTAATTTTTTATGAATTTACTTTATGTCATGAGAGTGGGAAATTTGGTAATGAATGACGAATTGTTTAATTTAAATTAATTTTGTGTAAAATGTTTCAGAGATGGTAGTGATTACGTTTTGTGTGTATATCGTGTTAAATGGAGTGTAAGTATGAAAATTTTATAATCATGTATAATAAAAAATGTTTATAGGTGTGATTGAGGTGTTAATGCAATAGTGAGATTTTGTGCAATCATTGTGTTTAATAAAAATAACAATTAAAAATTTTAATAATAAATGAAAAATGATATATAATGATTATTAATAATAAATTTTGAAAATTTCAAGAAAGTCAAACGGTAAAAGGTTATGAATGGGTTAGACGATTATTGATGCAAATATTATATGATAATGTATACAAAAATTTAATTAATTTTCAATTGTAAGTAGCTATTAAGTGGCTATTAAGGGGGTGGCCTGTGCTCTCTTAGATAGCGAAATGGGTTGGGGGTAACAGTGAGTGTTACCTCCATCGGAGGCCAAACTGGCAATAAATGTGCGGCACACCTTATCCGTGTAAAATAAAAAAAAAATTTTTACACAATACTAAATAACGTGTCGCACATAATAATAATATTGATGTATAACAGGCAGTGAAATGAAAGTTTAGATTTCCTCGACTTTTCGGGCGGTTACTGTCTTACCAGCACTAACCGTGGTTTTGGCTAGCGGCCAGCTATGGTCATATCAAGTCCCTTGACCATAGCTGACTTGAAATTGGTATATATTTGAAATTCAATGGGGGGACATTAGAGGAAATCTCCGGTACTATGGAACAGCGGCTACCACTCTGTTCGAGTAGGAACAGCATAGCCAGGTGGTAGATCCGTTTTAAGGGTGTATGATTATAGAACAAGAACATGATGATGTTCACTAACTTTAAAACTTAACAGCGGAAGCAGAGACACGGAGAGGTAAAACCCTGCTCCAAAATATACAGTCTCTGTGGAAGCGAATGGGCGCCACAGTCCACCATAATCTGTAATAGTGTGTGTGGCTGGGAGGTGACGCAAAGGAGTCACGAATTTAAAGTTTATGACAAAAGTTTTTGCTTATTCAAAGTTTGATCAAATAAAACTGCTTGTGCTCTGTTCAGGTAACTAGCTGCTTAGATATTTAAAAATAAGGTGTTCATGCTACAATTTTAAGTGTATTATTTTATTGTTGTCTATTAGATAAGCATCGATAAGAATATGTAATTTTATTATGTGTGTATTTTGCTTTTAAGCCAATAAGTAAATCGTCTGGCAGGCTAACATAAATAACCAGAATCAGAGAAATGGGAAACAATGAGGTGAGAAGGGAGAATAAATAAAAATAAATATGTATCTTCCATGTAATTTGTTCAATTTTAAGATGTATTTTCATTGTGTTAGGAGGATCAGCTGATCAGCAATAACGTCACTGGTATATTGGTTTGTAAATGTTACAAGTAATTAATGTTTAATGTACTACAGATATTTTGAAGTAAAGATAAAAAAGAATATGAGAAATAAAATAACAATAATTTATGCAAATTAATAAAAGATAATTCATGGGTGATAAATGTTTGGTTTGGACGTAGACCTGTCCAAATTGAATTAAAAGTTGAATGTGAAATGATAGAGATGAATATGATGTAATGTTGTTTTGAATTGATGTGATGTAACCGAGTTGGTGAAGTATTAATGTTGACACAGTGGTAATGGAGAATTTATGTAGAGTTTTGAATGATATATATTTATGTTTATAGTTAATGAGGTTATTTTGTGTATTTGTAGTAATGTAATGAGAGTGAGAATTTTGGGGATGGCAATTTTGTATTAGGGGGTAGTGTATTTGGGGAGTCCGCAACAAGGGTTGGGACGGGATAGGGATAGATTTTAGTGGGGAAGGGGCCGCCTTAGGTAAAATCCGGGCCGCCAAATAAGGGAATTGAGTTTTGGGTAGGGGAAACACGTATCCTATATACAAAGGGTTAGAGAGTATTTTATAATGGGAGAAGGTGGCGAATTGTGTTAAATGATAAGTTGGGGTTTAGAGTGTCTTGATTAGTAGAGATTTTGGTAGAGATGGGTGTCATGAGAATGGAAGTTGATTAATATTAGAATCAGAGGGAGAAAGTTTATATATGCATACAGATCTAATACAGAAAAACAAGAATGAATAATTTATATCACCCACAGTAAAGTATAGTGAGATTGTTAAATGAAGAGTGGTATTGTTAAGCAAAAAGAGAGATTCATGATAAAGAATATACAATTGTTTATTTTTTCAACCAGTGACAGAATTTTGATAGAATTGAAGTTAATGTAAAATTAAGGTGGTAATTTTAAATAATTTAAATATCAAGCTGATGATCATTTATATTAATATTTTGTAATTTTAAATATTTTATGCTACTATGTTTGTATTTCAAGGTAGGATATTACAGATGTTCAATGTGTTTTCAGAAATCATACATAACATATGTAGGTCAAGGGTTTTGGACTTGACCTAGTTATGATCAGCTGATGAGGTCATACACCTACTAAGCTTGTATAGTAGGAAGCCAATTTTAATTTGTTTGTTTAATTAATTCAAACCAATATTTGAATAATTTTAATAAATATGTTATTGAATAAATATATTTAATAAAATTTTTTAATGAATAAATTTAAATTTTTTTGAATTTTAAAATTTTGAAAATTTTAAATTTTTTGGGGGAAAAAAAAAGAGATTTTTCGCCTGCCAGCGAGTGAATATTTTTGAGTAATGATTATTTTATTATGTGTGCATTAACCATGTTTATTTTATTGTATTGCATTATATTGGTAGACTATAAGTGGTTCTCCTGTTAGAGTAAGGATGTGTTTAGCTTAGTAGAAATGTCTAGGTTAAGTCATGTGAAACAAAAATTTAGAAAAACCAGGAAGAGAATTTTTTGATAAAAGATTATTTTTTTTGAATTTTGAATTTTTTAAATTCATAATAAATTTTAAAAGAAATTTTTTTTTATTGTACTATGTGTATGTCAACATGAAATGTGAGTGTGTGTGAGCCCAGTATCTGCTAAAAACAGCCCAGCTTGCAAAAAAGGGGAAACATATCGGCGGAGGAGCTGGAATAATTTTAGCCAGGGATGGAGGATTTTTGGGGGTGGCATGGTAAAAAGTGAGGTGCGCTGTGGTGCGAGTCTGCTCGATTTCTCGGTGTTGGGATCTCTTACGGAGAAGTCCAGTGATCTCGTTGAGATGAGTCCATAGTCGCTGAGCCAGGGTGGTCGTGTACCCATGAGATTAAGAACCAGGGGGTTGTTGGCACCAGTTCCTCACCGGTCCTCTTCGGGGTTATCGATGAGATTTCTTCTGTTATGAACAGCAGAATTCTCATCGAGGGGGTATTGTAGCGGGTCAATTTTTGGGTGTCTTTATTTTAACCGTTTGGGGCATTTATATATTTGTAGTCATTTCATTTTCGGTCGGGAGCCTTATAAAATATGGCGAAATAACTGTATTATTGTGCAACGTATAACAGTCAGTGTAACAGAACAGTGAAACAAAGCAATAAGACGCAGGTTGTTGTTGAGTAATGTGGCGAAGAATTTACCACCCCAATTTTTCGCAGAACTTTGCGTATGTATGATCACGCCCGTATGCAACATTGATGGGCGGCGCGCCTGAGGGACGCTTGGAAAACACCAAAGTTGAGGCAAACATGGCGATTGAATGAAAAGTTAGTAGCTCCAAGTGACCGGCTACCGGAAAACAGCATTAAACTCCGCCTACTGTTGGTGACATCAGCATAGCCAAGTCCAATATCGGCCGCTGGTCACACACATATATCAGCTCCATTCCATATATAAAATGGTTACCCAACAGCAAATGAGCAATGAACGACGACGCAAAGCGGGCGGCAGTGACCAACAGCTTCCCTCCAAAGAAAGCAAGCTGTACCTGTTACGTTCTCGGTGACGGCGCAGTCGACTAACCACCCACGCCATGCGTGGCTGCTATCAGTTTTGTGCCCGGGCAAAATTTCCGTATTTCTTCTTAAGTCGGCCGACTAAATAACTATGTGAGTTCAAAAAAAAAAAAACATATACAACAGTGCCTATGGTGACGATGAATACCTATTGATCGTGATTAAATGTTACACGCTTGAAAAAATCTGGAGAATGAAAGACTTTGTTAAACGCAAAACGTGGTCGGGCAATACGACGCAACACACGTAATGTTACATACTAACGACTTATAGCGCTAATTTTACATAACAAGGGGGTGTTTTTATGAGTTTTTATATGAGGGGTTTTTAGAATGTGAGTAGCGCGTGTGCAGGCTGGGCTATTTTAAAGTAAGTAAATAATAGAAGTTAAGCATAGTACGTAAGTTATAGGAGTTACACAATTTTTAAAAACCATGTAAACCTATAAAAATGAAATTGGAAATTTTATAAATGGAAAACTAATAGATTCAATATTTCTGGTTAATAAACAAAAACATAATTTCTCTTCCAAAAAATTGAGAGTTAGTTTCTTTCAAAACCTTAGTTCGTTTTATGTGCTGTCATAGTTCGTCGAACGAAATGGGTGTACCTCCACTACTCGATCCGGCCAGATCATTGATAAAAAGTAAGTATGAAATTGAATTTGAATAAAATAAAATATACTCAAAAAGTACAAGTTACATTGTGTGTCATTACTTTGAGTTTTTATTATATTAGTTATTACTCATTGAGTAATCTCAACTCATCTTAAGCCATTCTTTTGGTCTACATATTTCATTATAAGGTTTTCTTCCTTGACTGATAATATATCTTTTTACATATTTTATATTCCTATAACATTATTTACATACATTTAGTTGTTACATTGATGGTGACATTGAGATCATATCATTATTATAACATATTGTTCTCTCATTACCTTTCATAGTTCATGATTAACAATAATATATTTCCTTATGTTTGTCATTCTAATTAATACTCTGCCATTATTCAGCTAATGTGCTGTTTCTAATAATACATGTTATAAATATCGTTTCTGTTATCTTTTATTCTACTTATGCTATATGACTTGGTTTATTAATGGTTGGTTAGGCTCACTTAAACAGTCTATTTGGGAACTAGTTTTGTCAATTCGTCTCTGTCAACTTGTCTGTTTATGTTGTAGTGTCATTTTATGCTGATAGTAGTTTTACTACTGTTCACTTGAAGGTCTTATCTCCTTTCATTCTTTGATGGTTTATGATTTTAATTCTATTATATTCTTCCTTGTTACCTATACTTGGTTCTTACTCATAATTATTTTGGTATTATTCACTCTTCTGGTTGTTTTAAGAGTATGGAACGTTTTGTGACGTTACAATACATAGATTTGTAAACAATGCAAATACCAACTGTATTGAAAGTTTATCAGTAAGAACATTAGTAATAACATAATGTTAAAAACAGAATTATATACCTGATAATATGATGATCCAGGTTGTCTTGCTGGTGTCGCAGGTGCTGGTGAATACAATGGCTTGTGACCTAATGCTACATATAACCTTTCACGTAATTCTGATATTTCTTCCTGCCAACACAATGCATAATTTTTTTTTAAAGTTAGTAAAGACAACAGAGCAAATGGACAATACAGTTAATGCACATGTGCGTTCATGAAGCCATTTTCTCTCTAAATACAGTGTAGACAAGAAGTTTTTCCTGACAAAAATGTATTTTTTGATAACATCTGGCAACAGACCTGAAATTTTGTCGGGTTCTGTTAATGATTGGACACAATTTTGAAACGCATGTGTTGACATCTTGATACAATCTGTTGTCATCATCAGGACCTGTATATATATGCAATAAGTAGGCTTACCATACATCCCGGTTTGACGACCTGATCCCGGGGTCCCAGCCAGTTTCTCAATTGTCCCGGTTTGAAAAGTTATTCCATATAAAAAAAATTGAATTATCGCATAATAAATGGAACGGTCCGCTGGCTCAGTGTTGCCAATTTGACTTTTTTGTGGCAACATGTAGATGTAGCCTAATAATTTGTCATCATCATGGCCGTGACTTAACAGTTAAAGACTCTTCCACAAATTCGGTTGGCAACCATGAGTGGCATCGTTTGAATTCTAACGAACATTTTGTTGGTTGTATTTAGCGTTAGCTTGATGCCGTGATTACCATAACGTGATAGTGCTCACTGCTAGATTGTGTCTAAAGTCTGATATAAATAGTTCCAAGAGTGTCATTTCATCAAGAACATCAAGATGCCGAAAAGGAACAGCACATTTACTGATGCTTTAAAGCAAGATTATCCATTTTTGAAAAAAGTGTGTTGTTATGAGGACAGAGTAAAGTGTGAACATTGTTTGTCTGAATTTTCAGTTTCTCACGGCGGGCGTTCAGACATAAAAGAACATTTGAAAAGTACAAAGCATAAAGCTAGTTTAACTGCAATTGCTGGTTCCTCAACAATTTCGTCATTTTTTAAAAGTGCCGATCCCGTCGACAAAGATCTTTTAATTGCTGCTAAGGAAGCTACTTTTGCTTTCCACACTGCTGCTCACGATTTAAGTTTCAAAACTGCAAATTGTTCTTCAAAATTAATATCTAAGTTCTTTGAACCTAAGTTTGGTCTCGCCTGAACGAAATGTGAGGCTATCATTAAAAACATGATTGCACCAATGGCAGTTAAAGAACTCAACGACGATTTGAGTACATCAAATTTTGTGACACTAACAATCGATGCTTCTAACAGAAAAGCAATTAAGATTGTCCCCTGTATTGTGCGGTACTTTGTGCCAGAACAAGGAGTGAAAGTTAAGCTTCTAGAATTTCAGTCAGTTCCTGGTGAAACTTCCAAGATATTGGCAAACTGTTTAGTGTCAGTTATAAAGAAAAATGACTTAGTACAGAAAGTCGTTGGATTTTGTGGTGATAATTGCAACACAAATTTTGGAGGTGTAAAATGCAAAGGAGTAAATAATGTTTATGTTCGACTGAAGAAAGAATTGGCAAGAAATATTGTGGTTATTGGTTGTGGTGCTCATACAGTCCACAACTGCCTGCAAACAGCAGGAGATGTGCTACCTATTGAAGTAGAAGCTCTTGTAGTAAAAATATACAAATATTTCTACATTTATACTGTGCGAGTGACAATTAAAAGAGTTCTGGGACTTTGTACACATTGAGTACAAAAACGTTCTACAACATGGTACCACCCGGTTCCTTTCCCTGCTTCCAGCTATTGAGAGATTACTTCTCATGTATGAAGGACTTAAGTCTTACTTTTTATCCCAAGAACAGTGCCCGAAAATGATAAAAGAGTTCTTTGAGAGTGATAGTGGAGAAATGTATTTGTGGTTTGTTCGTGGACAGCTTACCTTGTTTAATACAACAATCTTGGCTATGGAGAAAACTGCAGCTAGTGCAACCGATATTGTGATTGAACTGGAAAATCTGAAACATAATCTTCAAGAAAGGCGCGACAATAAATTTGTACCACAAGGAAAGCGGTTTGGTGATTCGGAAGTACCACGGTGGCGTTATTTAAACACCACAGGTTGTGGTCGGATTCAGCCCAGTCGATGTAAATTTCAAATAAATCGCAACACGATGGCTGGAAACACGAAAAAAATGCAAAAAACCGAAGCCAAGATTCGTAGGTTAGAGCGTCGCCAACGGAGCACGAGGTGCGTGTCTGACACGGACAGGCAGTTATACAGTGTTTGTATAATGTATGCGTGTGAAAGCAAAGTCAGGTAGACAAAAGCGTTGCCACAAATAGCACTGCCACAACACAATGCTTTTATCCTAAGGTTTGCATGGATTACAGTAATAAATCTAATCCCTTATTCTGCGAATCGGAAAGCCACATGCTACAATAGCCTCGTGTCTAGACTTCGTGGTAGGAGCAGCAGTTCAGTTGCTTATCTGCTTTGTGAGAAGTACACATTATTAGTTTGTCTTGTGCGAAAAATATTTTACCAGGGACTTTTCAACTCTGTCTAACTTTAAGTTATATATCCATCTTAATTACTGTATTCTGTTAAGTATCTGTAAGGCTATATTCCGCTGTACTACAACATTGTTTATCGCATAATACAAATAAGGAATTTACACGGAAAAAACTACTTAAATTAACCAACAACATACATAGTTAAAACTGTAGACTAAATATCGGCGAAAACAATATAAATATAAGCTTATTTTAACCGAAAATATCTGTAAATTTTAAAAATGATTTTCTTTTCTTTTGACCTTTTGACATGTAATGGTTATGTTTGTATTGTATACAAATGGTAGATTTAGGAATATCGAATTAGTAAATTCTAGTCACCGTTTGCAGATTTTAGTTCCTACTCCTAGATTTAAGGAACGTCTATAGTAAACTTTGGTTTTGCTAGTATCTACAGAATTAAGGAGTCAAAATTCACTAATTTAAGCAGAAATTTTGTAGAATTAAGTAGTTTTATTTTTCCGTGTAGGTTATGAAGAAAACTCGTGACGTGTCCTAAATTGGGGAGGTCTCGGGTTCTCAAATTGGGGAGGTCTCGAGTTCTCAAATTGGGGAGCAAACTTTGCCCTATTAGTGGTTTCAGTTTAGATAAGTTTAATATTTATAATTATTTCGAATTTTATTTTTAAGAGATGTCATCCCAGGTTTGGAAGTATTTTAAAATTAACGCTGCCGATAATCGGTTTGCCAAATGCAATATTTGCAGTAAATTAATTTCGAGAGGAGGTGGAAGTAAGAGTACTTCAAATTTAATGAAACATTTTAAAACGCATTCTAAAAGTAGGCCGAATGCTCCTACTAATAGAGAGCCAGCCAAAACTCTGAGTATACCCAGTGGATCCATTTTAAGCAATTATTTTAGTAAAAATACAAATTCAGGCTGTAAAACTTCCAGCCCAGATATGGGCTTAAATGTAGAAGAAATAAGTGATGATAATTTACGCCTAAGTGTTGATGTTTCGGATACAGATGATCCAAACCCTCTGATGACTTCTCCAAATTTATCTGCTGTGTCACCAGCATCAACAACAGACATAGGTGATAGTTCTGAGATTCACACTTCACCTAGATTCAGCCCTTACCCCAAAGCCATTCACTTAAGGAATCAAATGACCTTACAACAACAAACCTTACTAAGTATGTATGACAAAATTAAAAAATTTAAGTCAGATGACATTAGGTCAAAAAATATTGACAAATTGATTGCTGAAATGGTTTGTTTGGATTTTCAGCCTTTCTCTGTAGTAGAGAATAAAGGTTTTCGTAGGCTGATAAATAATCTAGAGCCTAGATATACAATACCATCAAGAAAAACCTTGACCAACAAAATTATCTCTGACATGTATCAAAATCTGATCAGGGAAGTCAAAGAAGAGTTATCTCAAGCAACAAACATTGCTTTGACTACTGATATGTGGACATCTGTAAGCAACACTGACTACATGGCTGTAACAGCTCACTTTTACAGTAATGATGGCAACGCTTTCACTTTGACTCACAAGTGTCTAGAAGTGATACCCTTCGAGGAAGTGAGCCACTCAGCGGAAAATCTGAAGAATTTTCTGGTTAATGTCTTGCAGGAGTGGGGGATTTTAGAAAAAGTTGTACGGATTTTAAGAGATAATGGGCCAGATATCACTGCAGCATTAGCCCGTACATCTTTTGAGGCAATTCCCTGCATTGCACATACTCTGCAGCTAGTCATAAAAGACAGTTTATTCCAAAATCAAAAGATCATGAATGTAGTATCAAAGTCAAAAAAGATAGTTGGTAGTTTCAAGCACTCCGCTAAAAATACAAAGATGCTTCTGAGCTGCCAAAAGCAACTGAAACTACCCGAACACCGGATGATCCAGGATGAGCCCACCCGATGGAACAGCACGTTACATATGATGAAGAGACTACTGGAGCAGAAAGATGCTATTATTTTGGTGTCAAACAAGCCTGATGTTAAACTGGCAACAGAACTAACCTGTGATGATTGGAAGACAATGGAATTTGCCATTAACATTCTAGATATTTTTGAAAAGGCAACATTGCAAGTAAGCAAGTCATCATCTTGCATTTCTGAGGTAAGTTTCTAAGACCAAAACTTAAGCATTTGTTTTATTTAATGTACTTGGCCATACTGTCTTGCCAATATTATCCTACTATACGTATTTTTTACTAAATGATCAATATTAGCTTACTATATGTATTTTTTTTAAGTTTGTTTATGTTATTTTATTTTACTGATGGCCATAATCTTAATGCAATGATTTCTTTCCAGATGATACCTTTAATACATACAATAAAACATGTGTTGGAAAACCAAAATGTATCAGGATCTGGACTGACAGGCCTACAAAATGATTTGGTGGCATCATTGAAACGACGATACCCTAATGTTGAGAGTGAGACAGTGGCTGCCTGCGCTACTCTACTTGATCCACGCTTTAAGAGCACTCCATTTAAAAATAAAACTGGGTTGGAAATTGCAAAAAGAAAATTGATTTCAGAAATGAAATCCAACTCATACGACTTTTCTCAGCCTACTGAGTCTTTTACTGAAGGTATGTCTGACAAATTGAAAATACTAATACAGTAACACGTTTAATAATTTTCTGAATTATTGAATTTTTTGTACTGGATTTAAAGTAGATAAAGTTCCACTTTAAAACAAAGGATAAATAAATATTGTATTAGTATCCACAAAATATATGTGTTATTCAATTGAAAATGACAGCTTAATATAGATTTATTTTATTTTTATATGTAGATTGGTCAGCTACCAATATATCTTCAAGCAGTGCAAAGGGTGGATTTTGGATGCACTATGAAGAAGCATTCGGTCAAAATGTTTTGACCTGTACAAAATCGACACCTATCAGTTGTGAAGAAGAACTGAATAACTACCTAAAGGAAAGCAATATTGATCCTGAAAATGCAGACAAGGTAGGCCTAGTTAAAAATTTTGTACAGTTATCATTCTAAAGTTAAACTGCTTAAAGTTTTATTGAGAGCTGTAGACACGGACACAGATATCATTTATTAGCACAAAATGTACAAGACAATACAAAATAGCCTACAGAGGTATAAGTACTTTGTCAATAGGCCTACACTTAAACTTAAGTATCTATGTTACATTCTTGATTCTTGTATTAATACTACGAATCCCAGTTCTCATAAAAATTTTCTATAGACTTTTCATAATCAGATTTTTCAGTCAATATTATATTAACAGTCTGTAATTATTGGGCTTTATTTGATGTGAAATATTCCTGGGTAATTTATTAAAAACTTGCAAGGCTATATAAACTATACTGTCCTCAAATAATTGGATATGATGTGGTGGATACTGAAAAGAATTAAAATTACATGTATTATGGTTATGACTGAATTGAAAATTACAAAAAATTAAACTCTAAAATTCTTAAACGAAGGCTTGCGGCTATATCTTCTGTAGTTACAAGCTATTGTCCTCATGACACTTGTAATACATGATAAGTAATGTTTGTTTCAGATTGGGCAGTACTGGTTCGAGTCCAGTTGCAAGCGACTGCAACCACTGGCACTAAAATATTTGTGCATTCCCCCATCCACTGTGTTCAGCGAGAGACTTTTCAGCATTTCAGGGAATATTTGTGACACCAAACGCAACAGATTAGACCCTCTAAGAGTTAAAATGTTGGTGTTTTTGAACAAAAATTTGAAATGTAAATAAGTTTTTTTACTTTAACGTCATTTTATAGGTCTACTCCACAATTAAACGCATTTTAGAATTAATTTTGTTGATGTTTTTCTTTTCCCTCTAGCCCTAAAATACATTTTTTATTTTTGTTTTTAGGTACCGGTACCGAGAATCGGGAATCGATTCTTATGGAATCGGTACTGGTACCGGGATCAGAAAAATTTGGTACCGACACATCCCTATGATGAGGATTGTGGTATCAATTCTGTTAATATAATAAGAGAGTTTACAGATTTTTATGACCGATGTCTCTCCTATATTGAGCTGTGGGAAAATAGTTTTTGGTGGAGGAGAATCATTTACGTGGATAAACAACAATGCCATTACGTGGCCCGAAATTGAGATAGCTGATGAAAAAATCAACGAAACACTTGGAAAACCAGCCATAATAATGGATGAACTGTTTGATGAAGTGGTGGTTGCCAAAGCATTTTGGTCTTCAAACTGTGACAACTGGAAAACCAATAACTTGAACTGTCAAGATAAATGGGTTCAACTGTTCCGGCATTTCAAGAATCGAAATATTTCTGTGGATAATCTCAGCCACGTTGTCGAGTATATTTTCTGCCTGCCAGGCTCTTCTGCTCCTGTTGAAAGGGCATTTTCAATTATGAATATATGGTCTGAAGAAAGAGGTAAAATGGCGGAATCCACAGTGAAAGGTCTAATGATTTGTAAATTAAACATTGAACTCAGCTGTAGTGAATTTTATGACAAAATTAAGAATGACAAACCGTTTCTAATAAAGGCCCACACCAGTAACAACAAATATGAATGGTTTCAACCAGCTGATAACTAGGTTTTTGCAGTAAGAACGTAAGGTAGTTTTGTTCCTCATATAGTAAAATATGTATCTATTTTGTAATTGTAATTCTATGTGATTGTGAACGCGTGAACGCACTTTTAGTATTCTGTAATATTACCCAAGTTGGCCTAATTGTGTAATTGAGGCGTAGAAAGCTTAAAGTTACATAATAATTAAGACTCGTGCCACGAGGTTGAAAAAAAATAGCCCTCGTATTATCATAAATATATTTCTGTGTGTGTGCATGCGTGTGTGTATGCACATGCCAAACAATATTAATGAACTCTACGAGTTTACATATACAATTCACAACAAATTTACCTCCTGCGAATCTCCTAGGTAGAGAACGGCCGTACTTAAATCACCCTGTGAAGCCAGTAGCTGAGCATAATGTACTAACAAATGAGATATTTCTTTTCCATCTCCAATATTACCTTTCTTTGCAATCAGCACTAGTTCAACCAAGTCCTGTTTGAACAATTGACATAATTAGCAACAGGAACTGACAGTCATTTAGTATCAACTGATTCTATGTTTTTAATATTTTAAATACTAAATAACTTATAATTTGCATAACTCCTGTTATTGCAAATTATGACTCCTGGTATATTGCACCTTACGGATTTTGCAGTCTATGATGCTATAAAAACCAAAACTACACTCAAAAGTTATGATAAAAATTTGAACATTCTCCTCAGTTTTAATATTTAATTTATAAAATGTTCAATACTGAGAAAACAATTTGTACAATGTAACTAAATGTATGCAATGTTTCAGTTGTTAAAAAACAAAAAAGTAGGTGAATGTAATACAGTTAATCCTTGCTGTGAATATATTCTCTATTACATTCTGCAAACTTGTCATGAATGGGAAAAGTGCAAACATAAAAAACAAATCTACATGGAGAAACAAGGCTTAAGTCCATAAAGTATATATATATATATATATATATATATATATATATATATATATATATATATAACAAAAAACAAATAAGAATGTTAAAATACATTAACCACTTCTGTGCAGTATACTTATGAGATAATGCAAGTAGATGTCTTTACAGTAATTTGTATATCAAATTTTATCCTATACAAACATTAAAAATCAGATGTCACAAAAAACAAACTATTCAATATGACATAAGAATTAAACATTTTGACTAACTACCAACTGTTAACTTTAACAACAAAATATTAACCTAAAATAAAAAACAGTTTTATTTTATACAAAAAATAAGTTTCTTACTTTTTACAAAAAAACTTTCGGTCTGTTTATTGTTTCTTCTTAATTCTTTATGCACTCACCATGTGATGCTAATAGTGTTTCAAGTAGTCATTATAACTTATTGACCACGTTATGAAAAGGGTCGCAAACTGTCTGGGTAAGCATAAAATTTTATTCACCAATTTTAAATTTAAATTAGGTGTAACATCAGATTCACTGTCTTCATTCTTTTCTTCTGGGCAAACACCAGCTAGAAGGGGTAAAAGACTGGTAGCAAAGCCACAAAATTTATTCTATTGGTCAGCAAGAAGGAAGCAGGATGAGTCTCTACAGTGAAGGGAACTGCAGAGGAGAAACATTAGCGAGGGCAGCCACCAAATGTCACACAGCAGCCTGAGCTGAACACTCACCACAGCTCCAACTAGCGTCCTCAACCAACGGCCCTTTTCAGGGCCACAAAACCAACACGATGCATGGTTGTCTTGACACAATGCACAGTGACAATAACACTCATTATTTATGTTATGTATGTTAAGTTAAAGGCTCCAATACATGCTCTTTTAGTTATTTTTGAGAATTTATTTGTTTTGACACATTACAAAAGCTGTTGATTGACTGAAGTTCGATTTTGTTGGAACATTCATTTTCAATTTCCTGAATTATTGACATGATATCCGTCACAATTTCATCAGCAGCAGAAGTGACCTCTTCCAAACAAAACAATTCTGCCAGCAACCATTGTGCAACAGTTTAATTTCATCATATCTATGATTTTTTTATGTTATCAATACACTTGGTGACATCATAAATTAAGGCAAATGATTTGCAGTGCTACACATTTACAGTGCTACATGACATAAGCCTACCAGACATTTGTTTTGTTTACATGGAACTTTATTATTTATTTCTCTAAATACAACGTATTCAACAAGTTTTGTGTGACATTTCACACAACAAATTTTATTTTTAATTCACAACGCAGTTCTTCTATAATACTTCAGGTCTCTGATAATACACATACTGACTGTATGTAACATGCAGCAGATGGTATAAAATTTGCCATTTTTTTGAAGAAAATAACTGAAATTGAAAATCTTGCAGTTCTTATATAAATGCTAAGCAAACTTAAGAGTTACAATTTCACCACATGCTGTATGTACATCACATGTATTCATTAACACTTTGGAGTCAGCACTTGTAAGCTATACGGCCGGGATGGTTTAGCACGCGTGATGACACCCATATGGTATACGAGTGCCAACTTCCTATCAAAATCAACACATCTGCTCATATGCTATTCGATTGCCGTCACTTTGGTTATATATTTAGTTAATTATGAATTCACTAGTAGCACCAGATTATGGCTTCATTTCGTTTTAATGATTATATCGATCTTTTGAAACATCACTGCACTGGTAGGAATCGACCTTGTATTGACCTCCATGTTAGCATTGTGTAGTGTTGTTTAGATTCTGTTTTGATTAGAAAGTGTGTTTTTATACTTTCATTATGGATGTTTCACATGACGTAGTGGATAGTTTTATTGAAGATTTGGGCTCTGAGATACATGACAGATTTTGCTTCATATACATATATGCGTATGTATTAGTATTTTATGTTATAATATTTTTGCATGTTTTATTGTAAAAAAAGATCATTTCTACAAGCAGCATGCAGCAAAATATGATTTTGCTTCTTATATCCTCATGCACATGCATATGTATTATATTTTATATTATAATATTTTTGTTTTATTGTAAAAAAAATTATTTCTATGTTCTTCCTTCTTTTTTTTTTGTATCGGCTACCTAAGGACCACATGCCAATTTTAATTCTTCATTCTTTGTTCTTTTCCTTTTCTCCAATATTCTTTCATCTTTTCACTGTCTCTTCTTACTTCTTTATTATGTATACAAATTTTTTAAAATGTAAAAACCATACATATTCAATTAATATTTTTGTAAACCTTTACTAAGCAATGTGCATTTTAAATACATCACTAAAAACAAGAAGACTTTAAGTTTTCATCACACACACACACACACACACACACACACACACACACACACACACACACACACACACACACACACACACACACACACACACACACACACACACACACACACACACACACACACACACACACACACACACACACACACATCAAAATTATTATCCTATGGTTTTTAACAGTACACAAAAAACGGCAGTCGTGTGTAATAAAACATACATGACAGTGCAGACTCCAAGTTAAAGACAGCTTTGTGCTTGGTCCAAATTTTTCCTGAAATGTACCCTGTAATCCTGAAACTTGTCACATATACATGTGCAAACCCATCCTATCCTGCCTGGTGATGCAAGCTCTGCCACAAACTTTAGACTCATTCTATGCCGAAACTCCAAATTTTATCCCGTTCCAATTTTTCTGTTATGTCCACCAGGACTACAGAATATATGCTACTGTATATAATAATGTAATGTATACTGTATTTAAAATACAAACAAATGAAAAACATAATACCAAAAATAATGTGTTAACTATTGAAAGTACTTTTTTTCTTCTAGAAATTTTTTAGCTGTATTTGCAACTATGAGTAAGCGAAACCACAAATGGCGATGAATTAGTGTATACTTATTGCATCTGAAAGTACACAGCTGAAAATTTTAGTTATACATAAAGATGCATATAAAAGTATGAATTCTGTATACACAAAGATTTCATTGCTTACACCATTTGGATTTAGTGATATCTCTTGCTTACCTGTAATTCACTAGTTGAAATGTCAGTTGTCATGGTACGATTCTGAACGATACGCCCCAGATTGCCAGCAGCGATGTAGCAGATTTCTGCTTGATGTTTACCTTCATCAGTCTGCACTTCTGTTTCCAGCCTTTGTCCAAGTAATTCTATCAGTGGTAATACATTTTATGTTATGTCTACATCAGCCAGCAAGTTTTTAAATCTAAATTTAGGATTATGGACATCATACTTCTATCTTATATAATTTACGGATTTATTAGTAATGCTTCACATATGACACAACGGTGCACACAAGCTTATGTTCTTGGGCCCAAAAACTGTTTTGTAAATCCACTGTTTATTCTTGACTACTTTATTGGCTATTGTCACCTCACAAATACACACACAATGATACTGCCCTATAGAATGTTTTCCTCTTAGAGTGTTTTTAAAATGCAGTGCCCACATATTCCTGTATAAAGCAATGTTTAAATTTTCTGCAAACCGTTTCCTATAGTAAATAACTGGTCTGATGTAATGTTGGACAGAGGAACGTCATGTCTCTTGGAGGTGGTATTTACAGACTAACTCTACTAACAATGACATCCCGAAAAATTGTCGTGAACAGAAGCCCCCAAACTTTAGGCAAGGATTTATAAAATTGTGTGTGATTCATGTGATGGTATTAATATCAGACAAACTGCTATAGCAGTATTTAATACACAATTTAAAGAGCATTTACAATGAAAAAGGAATCTGCAAAAGTTCAATCTAACTATGAAATTACCTAATAGCTCGTAACCATTACTTTACTGATTCTGACATGGATTTCAAAGCTTCTGCAATTTTGAATATGGCTGAAGAATTTGAGATCAACAGTTTTTTAAAAAATAGGGAGCTTTAGTACAGTAAATCCTATAATGCAGCATACATTTGACCTTGTCGGGTTGTCAAATATGCTGGATCATCAAGTTGCATCTGCTTGCCATATATAGTAATGAAACAACTGTATATAAAAAACAAATGAAAAATGTACTTTACTCAGCTGAACTGTCTAATAGTAAAATCTAGGAAACAGCTTAAACTTCTTGTTACGTTCTATTCTTTTAACTTACCAATTTCCACTGCGTTTCTTCTACTTACCTCAAGCAATACCTTCACTTACCCATCACACTTACACGCCACCCTGACTTACCCAACACAGAAGATTCCAAATTATTTATAGGTCGCCACGATATTTTGTGGTTTAATATCGAAACCTTGAAACACTTTTACTTAATTGCCAGGTTCGTTAGGTGAAATTTTCTATACGGGATAGGTGATGTTAATGTGGCGTAATAATTAACTTAACACATGGTTACGCTACTAATTCATTTTATTAAAATTCATATTGTAAACTTACTTTCTTCTCCGTTTATAACTTTCATCAAATTCTTTATTTAATGTTGTACTTTAAAACATTCTGTGAAATCTACATTGATTACATTTCTTTTTCTATTCTTTCTTAATCATGAAAACTGCAAAATCATTATATGGCGTATTACCTTTTTCTAGTACCAAAACATAAATTGAAAAAAAAAAAAAACAAAAAAAACTTGAACTAACTTAATTCTATTTTTTAAGACGACCCAGCTTGCTCACACTCCATTCATACAGTTTTAAAACCCCATTTTATTTAGTTAGGGCCCTAAAAAAAAATGAAATTATTTATACGATATAATTGGCAGTCGACTACTTAGCCCCTGGCGTCTCTGATGGTCCCGCGCCGTATTGCGTATATGTATGAATGTTTGGTCCGTTAATCACATTTCTTAATTTTCTTGCTTCACTACACTAACTTCGATCTGAGATGTTGTTTCGCTGTCGAATTTAACTGGTTAATTCAAAATTTAACACTTCATGAATATTTTGATTAAACGGGATTATCCCTGAAAATGCTCCACGGTTGTGAGCGCCAATTTGTGATTAAACGCTCGGCTCTTACGGTCGCGGGGTTCTCGTTCTTTCCGCCCCAACGTTGCCGGCGTCAATTTGTGATTAAACGAGTACTATCGACTCGTTATTTTCACACAATGTAAGCCTATTCGTTGCTATGAACGGGTATGTTCCCCTGTCTTTACTCTCTTAGGTCGTTTTAATTTACTTAATTATTTAAATATCTGAGATATTTGGAGTTGTGGGATATATTGATTTAATTAATTAACATTAACTTATCTCTCTAAAAAATATCAGTGTTAGTGTACTTGAAACTTAAATAATTAATGTGTTATTCTGTAAATTCGTTCAACCCTATTATACCTTTAAGAGAATTATGTATAATTTTGTATTTTTACGCTCTCTCTTTGGTGTCGGAGAATTCCGCTATAAGCGCTGTAGTACCAGAGCAACGAAACTTAGAGGTTATTTTACTGTTTATGTTAACCAATTATTCTATACTTAGTCAGTTACTTTTTATTCCCAACTCATTAAATCATACTCCAAATGACAAGATTTTGCAACTATACAAAGGTTCTTTATTTGTTTACTTCTTCAACATTGAATAAGATATGTTCTAACTGACATACACATGGGCTATAGATTGCGTGAATCGATTATTTATCAGTCCGATACTTTATTTAGATTCGGTTATATAATGTGTTTTAATTTGTAATTAACTTAATTCAGGGTGTGAAGGTTCTTGTAACTGTGGGGAAGATTAAAAATACATAGATAAGAATGCAAGATTTACAAATTTGAAGTGTTGTGTAGTTAATATGATTTATACAAATGATAATTTACCAGACTAGAACGAAGCAAATCGTGTAGGCGGTTGATTGATAAATTTACTGTTCTGGACGATTATGCCGTACAATATTCTTTCTTCGGTTTAATAAAATGGAATTCTTGTCCTGTCCACCTCAGAAATACAGCTCTCCAGATTGATTTACAGCCCGATTGATGCTCCTTCTGCAATTCCTGGATCCAAATACGTTCTTCTCTCGGTTGAAGCAATTAGTGATGTTCCGTGTATTTGAAAGGTTATAAGTTCTAGTGTAGTGTATATTATTAGTTGTGATACAGTTAACTCTTTCTATTTGGTTTAATATATCGTCAATTCTTTTCGGATATGGGACAATTCAAGTCCTTCCTTGTAGAACCCAGTTATTTATTTTCTATTGTGATTTCATACTATAGTCTTGTTTGGTTAAACTGTACTGGCAAGAGTCATACATTTTGTATTTTATAAGAGTATCAACTAATTTAGAATATTCCGATTAAATAGACATTTCTTAGGTTTTTTAATCTCATCACATTCAGATCATCAAAAGCAATAATTGAAAATCAACAACTTCTTCATTTCCTGTAGTCCATAGCAACCCATGATTTTTCTTCTTTCTACATGTTTTGTATATAGTGTTTATTTCATATATTTTTTGTCTATTCCTTATTAATTTGCTATCATATCGGAATGTAACTTTACCGATAGTTGGTTTATTATTTTCTACACATATTCTGCTGGCTTTTTGATATGAGCCTGTTTCTTTTATATTTACTACTTTTTCGATATCAAACGTTATCAATCGATATCATGGCATTGTGGCATTATCATAATTTGTATAATTTGATATGGTTTATTATATATCATTACTAATTTAATGTTTCTTTTCTAGCTCTTCGAACCGTATTCATTAATTATTATTAATTTATGTACCTAATCTTTATGTTATAAGTGGTTATATAGTGTTTTTTGCTGTTAGGCCTTTTATTGTATACGGACCTACCTGTGTTTATAACTGGTAAACATCTATAGCCCTTTTACATAAATACATACATATAATCAAATCTTAACTATTAACATTTACATAAACAATTATTTTTTCCATATCTAATAACAATTTTATCTTGACCTATGGATCACATATAAGAACATTCAAATCTATTAACACTAACTAGCTGCTTCACACATCATTCTACAACAGTAATTGAATAATACATCTTGTTTCATTACCTTTCATTAACTCAACAAGTAATTGGTATAACATAACATAAACTTTATCATAACATTCGTTGTCACAAAATAATATCATTTAACTCAAAATCCTTACTTGCTATTGCTATAATGTAAATTATTGTTTCATTTTTGTTTACCTTCATGGTCATTTACTTTGACAATTTCTGTACTATTCTACTTCTTACACTTCTCATCAGTATCACATTGATTTACTTTTCACTGAACATAGATCATTAACTATTATCTAACTTACAGGTTTGTTTATTCTCGTTATTTCTACCTTGCATCCTTATTTATCTTTATCTATAATTATAAATGTAATTATTAGACTTTTGTTTTATCATGGGGTTAGATATTGACTTCCTTATTATTTTGTTAATATAACATTTATGTAACATGGATGCCAGCCTTTCTGTTGCGTTACAATATGTTAGAATAGATTTTTAGTTCGCGAACTTTTGTATTGACCCCGGCCGGGGAAGAGGTATTTCGTCGACTGTGTAGAGCGTTAACCAAGTGCCCCACTCCACTGCTACCCAAACCGGAAAATGCATAGCCTGCTTGCCACAAAATGTTCGATTTTCACAAAGTACGGTGTTGTCCATGTGTGTTCGGGGGTGACGATATCCCAATGCCACTAGTCACGTGACGCAGGTGGGTGTAGTTTACCTGTATTTCCGCCATCATCCGAACACGTGGCAATAGAAATTTCTACAGCTTCAACATCTTGTTAGCGTCCCTTCTGCGCGCATGCTGTTGTTCGCACGTTTAGTGCGTAACACAACACTGAAATTCTTGGAATAATATTGCGTTCTATTGTCACACCTCGCTCACACAGCTATTTTACTGCGTTCGTTGTTTGACTAAAACCGTTTTATGTAGGGGACTTGCCGCGTTGATAATATATATATTTGAATACATTTAATAAAATTTAAAATCCCCTTTTTCGCCCCATTACATTCTTCTTTAGTTAGCAATCTGGAGATTACAATCAGAATGATCACTGTTGCACACCACTATATAAAAATTATGCCGATTAGCGCTTTCAAGCTTCACAGCTCATCATCCGATCGGACGATGAGCTGTGAAGCTTGAAAGCGCTAATCGGGATAATTTTTATATAGCGGTGTGCAACAGTGTCATTCTGATTGTGATTTCAACCACTAACACAACTTTCTTCATTAATCTGGAGATTGGTTTGTAGCAGTTCTCTGCACCGATCTTCTATGTGCTTTCTGTTTCAGCTCTTCAGAGGAATTACAACTTACATCACCAACAATCTGTTTCATATATTGGAGACTCGGTAGTCCTCTTTCTCTTTTCCCTTCAATGTAACCTTCTATTAATAATTATTTTTATCAAATTCTTGTGATGCATAATACGACCAATAAGGTCAACCCTTCACTTCACAATATTTTACCAAAAACTTATTTTTTCTCCAACTCTAGTCAGAATCTCATCATTACTAACCTTGTCAATCCATCTTACTTTCAGTAACTTCCTATAACACCACACTTCCAGTTCTTAAAGTCTTCTCCTTTTCTCTGTTCCCATTGTCCTCATCTCATATCCATATAGAAGTATGCTCCATACGTTCACTCTTCAGGAACCTCTTTCTTGTTTCATTGGATATTTCTTCAGAAGTCAATAATTTCCATTTACTGTGAAATGCAACTTTAGCCTGTCCTATCTACTCAAAATTTCTCTCTTAATTTTTCAGACTTTTGTGATTTTACTTCCTAGGTAGATGAACTCTCTAACTTTCTCTATCGTTTCTCCATTCAGAAATATATTCATACTGGACTGCCTGTGTTTACTACAGACTGTCACTTTAGTTTTATTAACATTTATTCTTAAATTGTACTCTTTGCTCAAAACCTCATCCATTGTATGTAACTGTTAAGCTTAAACCTAACGATTAACACAATTGATAAAAGAGGCACATAAATTATTTGTTCAGCTTACAATAAGAAAATCTGTTCAGAACACACATGAAGACAGCGTGCACTATATTAATAACTGATAATTAAACCACTGTCTATAGTCTGATTGTCACTGCCAAGTGACAGCAGATGTGTGGCTGTTTGATTACTCAGTCAGATAGCTACTGCCAGACTGTAACTAGATACCGTGATAACTGTAATCTGTTACTAAATAAGCAATGTGTGTGTGTGCACTCATGCACCCCATAAAATTGTGTGCATCAACTATTGTACGTTTTATCATAACATTTATATATGTGTTACGAGGGCTATTTGGAAAGTAACCTCCATTTGACTATAAATAAAACACAGATGTAGATACATAAATTTTATTATATACATTTAAAAAAAAAAACAGCTTTCCACTATTTTCTATATAATTGCCATTTAAAAGTAAGCATTTATCATAGGGTTTGACCAGTTTGGAAATCCCCTTGTCATACAATTCTGCCGCTGGGGATTGCAGCCAGGCTGTCACAGCATTGTGAAGTTTTTCGTCATCATCAAAGCGCTGGGACCCAAGCCACTTCTTCATGTTCATAAACAGATCAAAATCACTGGGAGCCAAATCCGGGCTTCTTGTGTTTGCCAAGCAGTGTAGGGCAAGTGTTGTCGTGCAAAAACACGACACCAGAAGTCAGCAGACCTCGGCGATTGTTCTGAATGGGTCTTCTTAGCTTTTTTAAAGTTTCACAATACGTAAGTCATAAAAAACAGTCCAAGAAATCTGCACGAATTGTCCAGAAAGATCAGAGATTGTAAACTGCCAGCTTTCACAGACTCTTTCATCAATTTTCTGAATGAGTTCATCACTGACTACAGATGGCCTGCCACTCCTTTCCTCATTGTGAATGTCTGTTCTTCCATTTTTAAACAAATGAACCCACTGACGCACAACACCTTCACTCATAACGTTTTGGCCATATACAGCACATAGTGCACGATAAATGTTTGCCGCTGAAAGGTTTTCTGACATCAGAAATCTTATCACAACACACACTTTGCATTTGGCAGGGTTTTCTATTGCAGCATTCATTTTGAAAGGCTATAACGAATAAAAGAACGACAACGCGACCTTCCTAACATACAGCTGAGCCATAGGACTGAGCCACTATACAAGTCGACACAGGAATAACCCCACTTCCCCCATTACTTTTCTCGCTACACGGCAATGGAGGTTACTTTCCGAATAGCCCTCGTAAATTTAATGTTTCACCACCTCACGCAGTGTGATGTGGGGCCTGAAGATGGAACACACTTTTTGTAACATGTAAAAAAGGGTAACAAATGACATCACAGAACACAGAATGCCCAGTAAATTTATTTATCTAATGAAAATATATATTTACCACAAAGAGTTGGTAGTTCCTCTTGTTTTGCGTACGTTAGCACAGCGGCCAGAGCTTCAGACCAACTGGACAGGTCACAGTTTAACACAACCTGTTCCCAGTCATCAGTAACTACAGCACTGATCAACTCTGATAAGTATCCTTTACTTTGCTGGAAAACATTAAGACTCCAATTAATTGTCAAATTACTGTAACAAGAAAAAGAATTGTTTCAAGAGTATTAAGCACACAACGTTTGGAAGAACTCACAATAAAATTTTATTCTTCTACTACAATCAGTTCTATATAACTTAACAATCATCTATAGAAAGTATGTGATAAACCAATTTACTAATACTGACCTGGAAGTATTTGTACTGTGTCTTGGTAAGCAGGCTTGGCCCACCTGTCATTGCTAGAATAATGGCATCCGATGTTCGGCCTTCTTGCAAACACAGATCAACTGCTATTTCAATGTTCCCACTGAGCAGGGCTTTACAAATGATACCATCAGCATCTGTAACGCCGCCAAACATTTTGAATTAAAGTTAAAAAACCTTTTGTCAAAAAACAAAATGTATTTATAAGTTAAAAATTTATATAATGCCTTAACGCCAAAATGGTGTCAGGCAATAATTCTCATGTTGTACATTAATATCGTTATGACATTACAGAACAGTCTACGTGTTTATCGAACATTCCAGAGAAATCCAATTGTAATGCGTGTGGTGTACGTGATTCTCAACGCATTTGCTAGACTGTGCCAGAATTCACATGGCAGCACGCACTGTGTCAAGGCCACAACCAATTACGTCATAGTGTAGAGCATCTTACGTAGTATGTGGAATAATCTAGATTTTCGGCGGGTATAAATATGGGTACGCAGGGACGATCAGTTCAGTTTATTGTCGGGCGATTACAAGTGATTACTATGTGCGTTCAAGTGGTTATAGTGAAGTGTTGTGTTTTATAATCGGGCGGTATACTGTAATACAATTGTGTTTTAATATTAGTTGACATTTTATTGTGTGTAAACAATTTCTATTTGATTTGTTGTAAGAGACTGTGTTGTTAATTATGAACTGTTTAACTGTAAAAATTAAAGCTGGTGATTAGTGACTTAATTGGTGTCTTGTATTTTGTTTTCCACTGTACCTACGATGATCAAGTAGACCGTCATAACAGTGGTGTCAGAACTGGGATTGAACCGTTAACAGTGGAAACAGTGAATACTTTGTACAAGACGAGCGTAATTTATAATTAATCGTAAACAATGGATGCCAGTCAGATGATGGAAGCTTTCCAGTCGCTGCTGTGGCAGACACATGAACAACAAAAAGAAGAACGAAGACAAGTCATAAAGTGCGTGCGCTAAAGATCGCGGCGGCACAGACGATGAGGAAGAAGAAAAAGGAACAGATACGCGACGGTCGGCGCCATATAATAAAATAAGAAAGGATGGAAGACCGAAGTGTTATAAATGGGAAACCTGGACATCTACAACGAGATTGTCGGGTTAGAATTCAGCAGCAGGGAAACGAGCAGTAGTCGGTATAATGGGGCGTGTGCTGACTAACTGGAGGAACATTGTTTTATTGTTGCGAAGCCCCTAGACAATACACAATTTCTACACTATAGAAAAACAGTGGGAGCTTGGTGGTTCCCGGATTCGTTCAAGAAAGACCAACCTCGATTACAGTTGACACAGGTGCAACAGTTTCCATAGTGCGGCCCGATGTGGTGAAAGATCTCAAGCCAATCTGGTGCTCTTGTAGCTTGCGAACATTTACTGGATGGCCTGTAAAAGTGTTTGGAAAAGTGGAGATACACCTACGCCTCGGTCGACTTGAGTTTAATCATCAAGTACTTGTTGCAGACATTGTGGATGAAGCAGCTCTTGGTGTGTACGTTATGAACGTATACGGCTTTATAGTCGACTTAAAAAACAATGTCTTGAGAATCGGAGGAGAAGAGGTAATGCTCTCCACAATGACTACATCTGAAAAATCGATGGACGTCATAAACCAAATGGCCGCAACTGTTCCGCCATACTCCGAAAAGATCATCATGGTTAGAACCGAGGTAGATACTAGGGACAACCAGTGTTCTATATTCGAACTCCAGGTAGACAGCACATCGGGCATACTAATTGCCAGAAGTTTAGTAAAACCTGACGAAACCGGAAATGTACCTATTAGAGTGGTGAATATTTTGGATCAAGCTGTCACTTTACAAAGCAATACGCTCCTAGGCAAATTGACTCCTGTGGCCTGGGTAGCCAGAATGACACAACGAAGATCCTGTGCTTCGGATAATTCCAAATTACCAGAGGAACTGCAGGAATTATAGAACAGATCTTCTAACGACCTCTCAAGTGGTGAGGTAAACAAACTCAGACAGTTTTTACATGAATTCAAAGATTCTTTTGCAGTTCGGGGACAGTCATGGGGAAGAACCTCTCTTGTACAACATCGCATCAATACCGGGGACACAACACCGATACGCCAACCTCCTCGAAGGTCTCCATTATCTAAGCAAGAGGAAATGTCTCGGTTGGTACAGGACATGTTGACAGAGGGAGTAATCGAGCCTTCATCAAGTGCTTGGTCTTCTCCGGTAGTGCTGGTAGTGAAGGATGGTGGATTGCGTTTCTGCGTAGACTACCGGAGGTTGAATGATGTCACAAAGAAAGACTGCTATCCATTACCTCGCGTTGACAATACACTCGACATGCTGTCTGGAGCACAGTGGTTTTCCACATTAGACCTGAAGAGTGGATATTGGCAAGTGGCAAGTGGGTCTTCATCAAGAAGACAAGGAAAAGACCGTTTTCTCGACCCCAAGTGGCTTATTCCAATTTAACGTCATGCCATTTGGACTCTGTAATGCACCGGCAACATTTGAAAGATTGATGGACGTGGTACTCCGAGGCCTGACATGGAAAACTTGCCTTGTTTATTTAGACGATGTCATAGTCATTGGGAAGACTTTCAAAGACCATTTGGAAAACCTTAAGGAGGTTCTAACTAGAATTCACGGTGCCCAACTGAAGCTGAGCCTGAAGAAGTGTTCTCTATTCCAGAAGGAAGAACAGCATCTGGGCCATCTGGTTTCGGCAGCAGGTGTTAGCATGGATCCTAATAAAGTAGACACCGTAAGAGACTGGCCAGTGGTGAAGAGTGAACACGAAGTTTAGATTTTCCTGGGGTTATGCTCATATTACAGACGTTTTGTGAAAGGCTTTGGTACTATTGCTAAACCACTACACGAGCTAACGGAAAATAAATGAAACTTCCAGTAGTCGAGAGTGTGACCAAGCATTTAGGACTTTGAAGATTGCATTATGTTTGCAGCCAATTCTCACTTTTCCAGCTTTCGAAGGGAAGTACATCGTAGACACAGACGCAAGCAATACTGGTCTAGGAGCAATTTTGTCTCAAGTGCAGAACGGTGAAGAACGAGTAATAGCGTATTACAGCAAGACGCTTTCTACACCAGAGAAAAATTATTGTGTTACAAGGAGAGAGTTGTTGGCAATTGTCACAGCTTTGGAGCACTTCCATAAATACCTCTATGGGAGAGTTTTCACTACGTACTGACCATGCTGCTCTTGTATGACTCTTGAGATTTAAAAATCCAGAAGGACAGTTGGCAAGGTGGCTTGAATGTCTGCAAGAGTACAACTTCAAGGTACAACATCGGCGGGGGCGTCTCCATGGTAATGCAGATGGCTTATCACGAACACCGTGCCCGGAAGACTGCCGACATTGCCACATAAAGGAAGAACAAAACTCTAGAACTCAAGCGAACATGTTCAAGCCATCACTGTAGATTTCCTGGCATACGGGTGGACGACACAAGATTGTCGACAAGACCAGATGACTGATGAAGACATTAGACCGATCTTGACAGCAAAAGAAGAAGGTCGCCGCCCGGATTGGCAAGATATCTGCCATGGTTCAGAAGTGCTGAAGGGCTACTGGGCACAATGGGAATCCCTTACCTTAGAGAACGGATTGCTGAAAAGGGCTTGGGAAAGTGCAGATGGACAAGACGTGGTCATGCAGTTGATAGTTCCCTGAAGTAAAGTGCATCTTCGCCACGATGTAGAGGAATGGGTACAGACATGTGAAATATGTACTGCAAGCAAGGGCACACAAACCAGAAGCAGGGGAAAAATGAGACAGTATAACGTTGGCCTGCCTTTCGAGAGAATTGCCATAGACATTGCTGGACCATTCCCAGTTACTGATGATGGAAACTGGTACATCATGGTTGTAGGTGACTACTTTACTAAGTGGGTGGAAGCCTACGCAATTCCAAATCAGGAGGTTACCACTGTGGCAAAGGAGTTAGTTCACAACTTCTGTAGCCATTATGGAGCCCCTATGGAAATCCATACGGATCAAGGGAGAAATTTCGAATCAGGAGTGTTTAAAGAATTATGCTGTCTACTCAGAATTCAAAAGACCAGGACAACGCCTCTACATCCTCAGTCGGACGGGATGGTTGAGAGATTCAACAGGGCACTTGAGCAGCATCTTTTGAAGGTTCTTCTTCTTCTTCTTCTTCAGCAATACAGCCTAATATGAGCCCTGGTTTCCAACACAAAACCTCTCCAATGTCTACTATCCACTGGCATTTCAGCATAACTCCTCACATCCATTCTTATGAGATCTTCCAGCACATCATCCAACCATTTCTGCTTTTATACACCTGTGCTGTCAGGATTTTCTTTGGGACATGATGATCATCCATCTGTCCTAGGTGATCTAGCTATTGTATTCACTGAGCCTTTACAAATCTTATGATGTCCTCATGTTTCAATAGATCATCTATATCCTCGTTATTTCTTATTTTCCATTCATAATCTTCCTTAACAGGGCCTTAAACACGTCGTCATACTATCTTTCAAACTTTGTCAGTTTTCTTGTTCCTTTTTTTCTAATGTCCATGTCTCACCTACATAAGCAACAGCCTGTCTAATAAGTTCTTATACATTTTCATTTCTGTGTCATTACTAATGAGCTTGCTCCTCAATAGTCTACTATTAGACAGTATGTCCTATTTCCTATTTGTATCCTGTCATGTATTCTTGTTTGTATGCACCCTTCATTATCTATCAGGACCAACTCCATATTCAAACTGACATGAATTTATTTTGTAGAAAAAAAGCTTGTATGTCCAACAACCAGAGAATAAAAAATGTTATCATAACATTAACACTTTCATGGCTGGCGTAAACTTCAGATAAAATTATTACTTTCCCAGTTGTTCGGCTGTGATCCACTTGTTATAAGCCTAGATGTTTTGACTACAGCTGCAGTAGTTATCTTCAAAGTGTCTTGCGTCCTACACCTCGGCAACTACTCCTCAGTTTGTTATGGAAAAGAAGTTTTTATATTTACAATTATTAACTGAAATCAAATGAGCCAAACAAACAATACTCTATTTCATAATATTATAGTCTCCAAGTCACATATATAAGTATTTAATTGTAATACTTGGTTACTCACCGTCTTGTGACTTCTTTAAAATTTTCAGTAACTATGCGTTTCAAGTCTTACGTTTTCATCTAAGAGATTACAGCACTTATTTATTGCTTTGTTTAACTCTTTGACAAATGTGTTAGCGGGGTCCTTGTATAGTTTTTTAATACTGTTATTTTCTCTGAACTCGTATACTTTTCTATTGTACATGTCCTTGTTGATAATAACAACCGTATTATCAGTTATAACCAATCAAATTATAAATTATGTTTAAATTATTAAAGATCTTGTTTAAACAAAGTTCAATGATGTGTGAAAGATTCTTGTGGAATAAATCAAAGTTTGAAATAGTTGTTTCTAATTGAAGGTTACTAACGTGATAAAGTAATTTACAATGTAACATTCGAGGTTACACTCAGTGTGTTTACAATGATTTAATTATACTTGTTCGAAACGAATTCCCTTGTATTAAATAAATAAAATAGTTAAGTTGATAATAATTAAGTGCTAATTTGCTTAATTTGAAATGTGAAATGCAATAGTTGGTTGCTTGATATTGATGAACGTCTGGTTGATTTTGGCTGTAAAACTTCTTCTCCAGGTTGCTGATAGTCTTAGTATGTTCCGTCTCGTAATGTCTGGACAATATCATGAACAAAAATATACTTTTACGTACCTGGTTGTGTTTACTGGAAGTTCACTAAGCTGTCAACTCAGTTTACAAACATCAATTCACTTTAGTAGCAAGGTTAGATTACCTTGTTTCTTAATTAGTGGGCTCCACACGGATTTATTCAGGGAAAATCCCGTGTAAAACCCACACATAGAATTACTGAATGATTAGAAATTTAAAATAATTGAGTATCACCTTTTGGCAATGTTATTCCAAAATATTAAACACAACGGAAGGTTGTTTAAGTTTTTTAAAATAAAATATTTAATTATCCTATAGAAATAAATCAAATCAAGTGATGCTGTTAATAATGGGTTTATTTACACCCTCATAGAGAATTCAAAAACAAATATAATGCAAACATACAAAGTTGTACAATTATAAATCAGTTATTATATGCCTCATACGGCTTGCTCAGAACATGAATCATAAATCTGGCTAAGTCCAGATGTTATTTATTTTTAACATTGAAATTATGAAAATCTCAGATGTGAATTCTTTGAAACACGAAAAAAAACAATTATGCCTACACAATATCCAATAATCTTTTTGGTATAAAATGGATCAATAACGTTTTTTGAGGTTACTTTCATAAAGTAAACAAAATAAAAATGACCTGTTGAAAGGTCGCGCGTTCATCAACGCTTGCTTTTTGATTGACAAAGTTTATCAAGTGAGAACCCTTACAACTAACATATAGCTTAATTAATAATAACAAATTTGTATAATAAATTGAGACGTGGTGTAATCTTGAAATGTTTCTGTGTTTTGCGTCAGTACAGACCAGTGTTGAAAAAAGTACAGGTTATGGCGCTCAGATAAAAATTAATAATAATTGCACTGTTACCTTCTGGTTTTAATTATTCAATTAATACTCATTAATCACTTCAGTAATCGGATTATAATGATTACTGGGTTTTTCACAACACCCGCACAAGAACAGAATAATGCGATCCTCTTCTGCCTAAATGGATCGTGTATGATAACAATTAAATATTTCTGTTCATTATTTCCCGCACAAAATTGAAATGATACTGCACATAATCACTGTTGTTTTCTGTAGATTGACTTGAAGTAGTTGTTTCTTGGTGTTGAACTATTTGTTTCGATGTATTATGTAGATGACGCTAATAGGTATTAAGAATGTAGAGATGGCGAGCGCACGTCTGTGCTATATGAAGTTTGGTAAGAGTCTGTTGAGAAAGTCGTTGCTTCCTCTTATATACCCACCTTGTCGATCGGTCTTAGGTAAAAATGTTAATTACTAACTAATTTTCTGATTGGTCCTGGCAGGTGTGACTGGTATGATGTATCATTATTTTGGCAGTTGATAACGGCTTTTTAACCGTCAAACGTTGATGTGACAGATAGTTGTCCTTGTTGTTGTTATTCATAAACAAAATTCTGATGCCCATTTTGAAAATGATGCTAACATCTTTCCCGCACTAAATACAGTTGCGATTGGGTTGATATCATTATCAAATTAAAGATCGTTTTTTCTTCTTTAATTTGATATCACTCAATATCGAATTACTTTCACTTTGACCGACATTGTTATAAAATCAATGTTTGGGTACAGCATTTTCACTGTCGTCTGCTTTTTCTGAATCGCCGATTTTACACTTTGGTTAATATTGTTTGTGTTCACATATCATTTTATTATTCAAACGTTTATGTGGGAACACCATTAATTCTGTACTGACATTTTTACTGATCATTTTGAGTACACCTAAACTCTATACATTGTAATGAATGATCCTACTTACTATGACATTTCGTTTTATGCTAACTCGTTTTAATCTACTATTTAACAATTAAAATTATGATTAACTATATTGTTTTAATAATGTTTTTCGTTATGTCAGGGCATAACCATTGTTCGGTGTATTTTAATTTACAATTATGTTAATTCTCAATAGTCAATTTACTGACTAACGCTTGGTCTAGGCGTTGTTAAGACATATCGCTTATATTGGAATTTTGCCTTAACAACGTTTATTGGTTCTCAATTCGGTAATTAGTGGAGGTATCTTATTTGTATAAGATTCCCTCTTATAAATAGTTTTTCTTTCTCACAAGTATATTTGATGTTGAAATACATCATTGTTCTCACTATGTAGCCATTGCAAATTTTAGTTTTGGCATTCCTAATTTACTAGTCATTGTCAAATTTATTATCAGCAGAATACTAATTCTGATCACACAGTATTTAACTGCTTATTAATTCCTTTTTTTATTTACATATAACATTCGGTTTATATCAACTACTGACTTGATTGACAGCTGAATGTAAATTTACTCTGTCCATCAGTTTGTCTTAGTCTTAGTCTAGTTGTAGTGTCAAACAGTCTTTGGGTTACTGTTTCATGTGGCACTTCGGCTTCATTCTTCCTTCTTGATTTCTCCTTTCTTGGTTATTTTTACCATTATATTCCTATTTACATTCTTGGTTTGTCCTTATAAAATCTGATAACATACATTTAGGTTAGGTAACATTTTGTTATGTTACATATACACCCTCTTTAAAATTGATCATTTGAAAAAAATTTATTTTTTGTAAAATTATCAATTCATGTCAGTTTCTTAGTATACTCTTAGTTTTTTTTTTCTTGTACTCTTTGATTTTTTAAACATACTATTGGTGTATTACTCTAGCTTGATTTGTTATCTAGTGATACAATTCTTAATTTACTAGTATTTTCAAGTTGCTTACTTTCTAAGTCATTTAACTACAATAGATCTCATTCCTTAAGTTAACAATTTCCTGTCTTATTCACATTCTACTTTCTTATCACATATCTTTGCATTCGTGATTATCTTAATGGTTATTATAATTCATACCTCACAGATTCTTTCACAATAGTCCTTGATACAATAATACAATATAATTCCCTAACTGTTGTAGAGGTTTCGGAATCAGGGTGGCTCACTATGGCTAACATCCTCTGCCGTTCCTCACTACACATTCTCAGATTCAGAGGCATTACTCTTCTCTGTCTGAGAAAAAAATAAACATTGCACCTGGCAATAGTTGCACTATCACAACTCAAAAAAAATATCACATAACATTCATTTTCAATAATATAATATATTCACTGTAATATTCAAGGTATCAGAGGTTTTCATTTAGATCACATTTCCATCTTTATACTAGCTAACATACTTTCTTTCTTACAGGTAATTATTTCTTTTTTGACTTGATATTCTTAGCTGTGCTTTTACTAGCTATATTGTTACTTTTGGTACCAGTTAAGTTTGTTTTGTTCACTTGAGTATTCTTAAGATTATACACTTGTTTTGATGCTTATAGTACTTATGCATTTGGTTTGTTCTACCTAGAGTCTACAATATTTTTGTTTTCACAATAGTTCATTAAATCTTTCTTAACAAGTTATATTCTCATCCTGAATTATCAGGGCTTACATTGATTGTATACTAATGTTCTCTGACATATTCTGGTGATGTACAATATTTAATAATTGACAAACATTTTTCTTTTCTTTCATTCCATTATAACAATAGTTATCTTTACAATTAACACTCTTTGTTATTTTTCTTCTCTACTCCTTCAAGTGATGGTGGTTTTCACTTATTCTGGATGATTTTATACAATATACAATATTCTATAACTACAATTTCATTTGACAATACAATAACATACTAATATCTAATTTTATAGATATTCTTGGGGTTTACATGGTTTGTTTTATAAACATCACACTTTGTTAGACTGCCTCTCTACTCCTTCAAAGGTTAGTTGGGTGAACCTTTATTCTGGACGAATTAATTTAACATTTGAGTTTTATGAGAGGTATACAATAATCATTTTATAAACATTAGGTTACATAGAATATTCATTTGGATACACATTTTTTCTCTAGGTATAGTATAGTAATTGTAGTTATATGCCACTACTGGGTCTTTGTGACATAATAGATGTCCCTTTTCTTATTAAATCATTTGATTGACATTACATAATTTTCTATCCTTTGGTGTGATAGATCTGGTTTTTTTTTCTCACCAGTAACAAATAGTTTGGCTTATATCTTAATTTTACACACTTTTGTAACTCGATAGGACAAATTGATTAGTTATAGTCAATTAGTTACCTTCAACAATTTGTAGCTTAACATGTGATTCTGTTTATAGTAATGGTTTTTAAACATATATATTTTTTCTTTTATACCCTAAACATTCGGGTGAAAAATGTTGCTTACCACTACATATTATCCGTTCTTAATATTAATTATCTTTTAATAGTTGATATTCATGGGGTTATTTGTGCTCTTCCACTCTATTGCTAATATTCGGGATATCTGACATATGTTCCGTACTAGTGGTTTTGGAGATACCTTCCTATCAGGCGGTTCTTCCACTTGGCGGCTACCAGATAGTCATTGGCTCCCCGTTTCCTTGCCTTTTTCCTCTCATCATCTTGAGTCTCCAAGTGCCCAGTGTACTCCTGGTCTTGGTTATTATTGACGTCTGGCCCTTTTTCTAATCCGGGTTGACCTTTGTTCATTTCCTGGTTGGATTCTTCCATCGCTTGGTCCCTCTTCTTCCGCATTTCCCTTATTCTTTGGGCGTACCCTTCAATAAGTTGGTCCAGTTGTTCTTGATCGTTTTCCTTCTTCCTGTGAAGCTCCTTCCTTCTAGGAGTATTCACTTTAAATACCTCATTGTTTATAACCTTCTCCGTCATAACATAGTCACTGGCATGTAACGTTGTCTTAATCGTTCCGTCATCTGGGTCATTAATTAAATGGTTTAATGGTTGGTTATTTATTAAGGAATCAATTGACCTTGTTTGGTGTATTTCATTTTTGGTATATTTAATTTAATTGGATTCTTATTTAAGTTTTTACCCGTGGTTTTACGGTGGTTTACTTTTAACATTTTTATGCAGTCCCGTTCATACTTCTTACCGTTGATTCTTGCTCTATGACGAATAATTGGGCTGTCCACGAAGTTAATTAATCCACTCCTAGTCATCTCTAATATTTCCTTTGTAATCTTTGTCTTCTTAGAGCGTATTATTCCTTTTATCTTTGTCTCCTTCTCTCCCGTTTTCTTAATTATATTGTTCTTTACATTTTTAATGATGGCTTCTTTATGCTGAATATTCTCTTCATTCCTGTGGTGTGTATCCTCAGGCACCAATGCTTTCGAGTCTTCTTTATTCTCAGTTTGTTTACCAGTGTCTTCAGATTGTAGAGTTGATTCTTCCATGGTTTCATCATTTGGTACTTCTTCTATCGCTGGTTTGTCGTCGTCCTTTCTTTCTTCATTATTCTCGGGCTCTGGACTCATTTGTTCCCTGTTTTTGTCTTCGGATACCTTCCGTTCTTCTCTCCACTTCCGGTTATTCATTTCATCCATTTTTTGGCTAATTTTCATTAAGGTGGTGTTCAATTCTTCTCTTATGGCTTGACTATTATCGTCGATTTTACTGTTCAGCGCGTCCATGGACTTATGAGTATTGTCAATCCTTTTATTTAGGTCCTCCTTCAGCGATTCCATATTTTTACTAAGTGATTCCATATTTCTATTTAACACCTCGACATTCCTTTGATTTTCTTCCCGGGATTTCCTACCATCTTCCTGTAATGCTTCCATATTTTTATTTATTGATTCTATGTCCCTTTTGGAATTTTCATTAATTTTTGTAAAATTGTTATTAACCTGTCCGAATTGTTCCATCGTCATTCTCATCATGTGATCCCACCTTGCTTCTTCGGACGGTCTGTCTGGTCGGTCGCTGACTATTATTTCCATCTCTGGTTCCACATGAGGTATCTCGTCGGTACTAGTTTCGATATTATTGATCGTAATAACTTCCATCTCGTCTGTGGGTTGCGCTTCGTATGTATCTACATCCCGTTGCATTTCTCCTACCCTACTGTCCTTATATCTCGTATCATATTGGTGGGTGTGCGGCATGTTAATTTTTTCGTGTCTACCGGGCTGATATAAAATATAAAACATATTTTTATTTGATATTTTTTAAGCCACACTAGTTGGTGCGCCAATTTATAACCGAACGAATATTGGGTATGTTTAAATTATTAAAGATCTTGTTTAAACAAAGTTCAATGATGTGTGAAAGATTCTTGTGGAATAAATCAAAGTTTGAAATAGTTGTTTCTAATTGAAGGTTACTAACGTGATAAAGTAATTTACAATGTAACATTCGAGGTTACACTCAGTGTGTTTACAATGATTTAATTATACTTGTTCGAAACGAATTCCCTTGTATTAAATAAATAAAATAGTTAAGTTGATAATAAATTAAGTGTTAATTTGCTTAATTTGAAATGTGAAATGCAATAGTTGGTTGCTTGATATTGATGAACGTCTGGTTGATTTTGGCTGTAAAACTTCTTCTCCAGGTTGCTGATAGTCTTAGTATGTTCCGTCTCGTAATGTCTGGACAATATCATGAACAAAAATATACTTTTACGTACCTGGTTGTGTTTACTGGAAGTTCACTAAGCTGTCAACTCAGTTTACAAACATCAATTCACTTTAGTAGCAAGGTTAGATTACCTTGTTTCTTAATTAGTGGGCGCCACACGGATTTATTCAGGGAAAATCCCGTGTAAAACCCACACATAGAATTACTGAATGATTAGAAAATTTAAAATAATTGAGTATCACCTTTTGGCAATGTTATTCCAAAATATTAAACACAACGGAAGGTTGTTTAAGTTTTTTTAAATAAAATATTTAATTATCCTATAGAAATAAATCAAATCAAGTGATGCTGTTAATAATGGGTTTATTTACACCCTCATAGAGAATTCAAAAACAAATATAATGCAAACATACAAAGTTGTACAATTATAAATCAGTTATTATATGCCTCATACGGCTTGCTCAGAACATGAATCATAAATCTGGCTAAGTCCAGATGTTATTTATTTTTAACATTAAAATTATGAAAATCTCAGATGTGAATTCTTTGAAACACGAAAAAAAAACAATTATGCCTACACAATATCCAATAATCTTTTTGGTATAAAATGGATCAATAACGTTTTTTGAGGTTACTTTCATAAAGTAAACAAAATAAAAATGACCTGTTGAAAGGTCGCGCGTTCATCAACGCTTGCTTTTTGATTGACAAAGTTTATCAAGTGAGAACCCTTACAACTAACATATAGCTTAATTAATAATAACAAATTTGTATAATAAATTGAGACGTGGTGTAATCTTGAAATGTTTGTGTTTTGCGTCAGTACAGACCAGTGTTGAAAAAAATACAGGTTATGGCGCTCAGATAAAAATTAATAATAATTGCACTGTTACCTTCTGGTTTTAATTATTCAATTAATACTCATTAATCACTTCAGTAATCGGATTATAATGATTACTGGGTTTTTCACAACACTCGCACAAGAACAGAATAATGCGATCCTCTTCTGCCTAAATGGATCGTGTATGATAACAATTAAATATTTCTGTTCATTATTTCCCGCACAAAATTGAAATGATACTGCACATAATCACTGTTGTTTTCTGTAGATTGACTTGAAGTAGTTGTTTCTTGGTGTTGAACTATTTGTTTCGATGTATTATGTAGATGACGCTAATAGGTATTAAGAATGTAGAGATGGCGAGCGCACGTCTGTGCTATATGAAGTTTGGTAAGAGTCTGTTGAGAAAGTCGTTGCTTCCTCTTATATACCCACCTTGTCGATCGGTCTTAGGTAAAAATGTTAATTACTAACTAATTTTCTGATTGGTCCTGGCAGGTGTGACTGGTATGATGTATCATTATTTTGGCAGTTGATAACGGCTTTTTAACCGTCAAACGTTGATGTGACAGATAGTTGTCCTTGTTGTTGTTATTCATAAACAAAATTCTGATGCCCATTTTGAAAATGATGCTAACATCTTTCCCGCACTAAATACAGTTGCGATTGGGTTGATATCATTATCAAATTAAAGATCGTTTTTTCTTCTTTAATTTGATATCACTCAATATCGAATTACTTTCACTTTGACCGACATTGTTATAAAATCAATGTTTGGGTACAGCATTTTCACTGTCGTCTGCTTTTTCTGAATCGCCGATTTTACACTTTGGTTAATATTGTTTGTGTTCACATATCATTTTATTATTCAAACGTTTATGTGGGAACACCATTAATTCTGTACTGACATTTTTACTGATCATTTTGAGTACACCTAAACTCTATACATTGTAATGAATGATCCTACTTACTATGACATTTCGTTTTATGCTAACTCGTTTTAATCTACTATTTAACAATTAAAATTATGATTAACTATATTGTTTTAATAATGTTTTTCGTTATGTCAGGGCATAACCATTGTTCGGTGTATTTTAATTTACAATTATGTTAATTCTCAATAGTCAATTTACTGACTAACGCTTGGTCTAGGCGTTGTTAAGACATATCGCTTATATTGGAATTTTGCCTTAACAACGTTTATTGGTTCTCAATTCGGTAATTAGTGGAGGTATCTTATTTGTATAAGATTCCCTCTTATAAATAGTTTTTCTTTCTCACAAGTATATTTGATGTTGAAATACATCATTGTTCTCACTATGTAGCCATTGCAAATTTTAGTTTTGGCATTCCTAATTTACTAGTCATTGTCAAATTTATTATCAGCAGAATACTAATTCTGATCACACAGTATTTAACTGCTTATTAATTCCTTTTTTTATTTACATATAACATTCGGTTTATATCAACTACTGACTTGATTGACAGCTGAATGTAAATTTACTCTGTCCATCAGTTTGTCTTAGTCTTAGTCTAGTTGTAGTGTCAAACAGTCTTTGGGTTACTGTTTCATGTGGCACTTCGGCTTCATTCTTCCTTCTTGATTTCTCCTTTCTTGGTTATTTTTACCATTATATTCCTATTTACATTCTTGGTTTGTCCTTATAAAATCTGATAACATACATTTAGGTTAGGTAACATTTTGTTATATTACACAGTACTATATAATACTGCCATTGATATCGAACTACGTATGGGAAATCGCGGTGCAGCAATAATCTCGGGCGATAACGATGCAGTCGATCATGTGTAGTGGTGCGCACCAGGTCGTGCCGTGGCGTGGAGTGCTACAATAATGTGTTTTTAGATGACATACATACTGTAATGTTTGGTAAAAGTTTTTGATTTTTGACGACTTCTCCAGAAGGATTGGTGTTTTATATAACCTGATGATGAGGATTTATCCTTGAAATGCGTAGTTATTGAAAGTTTTAAAGAAGTCACAAGACTATGAGTAACCAAGTATTACAATTAAATACTTATATATGTGACTTGGAGACTATAATATTATGAAATAGAGTATTGTTTGTTTAGCTCATTTGATTTCAGTTAATAATTGTAAATATAAAAACTTCTTTTCCATAACAAACAGAGGAGTAGTTGCCGAGGTGTATGACGCAAGACACTCTGAAGATAACTACTGCAGCTGTAGTCAAAACATCTAGGCTTATAACAAGAGGATCACAGCCGAACAACTGGGAAAGTAATAATTTTTTCTGAAGTTTACTCCAGCCATGAAAGTGTTAATGTTATGATAACATTTTTTATTCCCTGGTTGTTGGACATACAAGCTTTTTTCTACAAAATAAATTCATGTCAGTTTGAATATGGAGTTGGTCCTGATAGATAATGAAGGGTGCATACAAACAAGAATACAAATAGGAAATAGGACATACTGTATAACAGTAGACTATTGAGGAGCAAGCTCATTAGTCATGACACAGAAATCTATATATATATATATATATATATATATATATTACGTTATTAATTATAATTGAGGATGTTTAAAAGCCCCACTGTTGGGTTTGTCAATTTGTAATAAATGTATTCTCTCTATTTGGTTGTTTTTCTTATTTAATTACAGTTTGTAGTTAATTAAAAAAAAAAATTTAAATTAACTAATTTGATCTGTGTACGGAAAACGGTTATTATGTTATTGTAGAGATGACCGCCTGCAACTCAATATTAATAAAAAATTTTATTTATTATATCATTGCTGCAACTCTTATGTTGAACATAGCCCTGTGTTGATCAATTAATAAGTGTTTTACCATAGAATAACTCTATATTATAGGTATCTTAGTTAATAATTCGGTAATTCTCTCCAACCCTATTTGGTCCGTATGATTTAAATTAATTCAAATGTGGCGAAAGGAATACGTTAGTTCGGCACTCTCTCGTTCCACCAGCTGTCTACAGCAAGCGCTGCTATTCGTAATTGACTTATTTTTATAGGTTAGTTAGTATCACTTGATAGTTTAACCAACTTCTTTATCTGTAAATTACTTCCCCATCAAAATATAATACCTATTCTACAATAACACAGAACATCATTACATACAAGAAGGATTCTTTATTTATATTACTTTTTAACTTCCAACAGTATTCTTCACAGTTTATTTGATCGTAATATCGATCGTACAATGCTGAATCGATTTGTTAATGGACTAGTTCTGTATAATACAATTTAAATATAATTTTTGTTTATCTCTTATCCCAGGGTACGTGTGATTCTTTTAACGATTAGTAAGGCCAGGTAATGCAAAATTAAGGTTACTATGTATTAGAAATTGTTATTAATTCTTAATGTATAAAATTAAATATAAGTTGATGTTACCGTACAATGCGATTCTCAAGATAGCCGTGTCTGTTTACAACCGCATGCAGACGTCCTGATGAGGTTATTTTTTGACCAGAAAATGTGTCCAGATTATCAATAAAGGTTGAAAGTTGATGTCCCGGCGTATAACAGGAATTCTTCCATTCTTCGTTCTTCTTCGCGATCCTTGTGGTTGCCGGTCCCAGTGGAATTGGTGTAGTATTATAATTTCTTCAATGTCTTCGAAGTGAGGTTCGTGTCTCCAATACCAAAGGTTCTTGTTACTTCCATATTCCTTAAGGAATGGAAGTATGGTGATGGCAAAAAAAATCGTGTTCTAGATTACTGCAGATTCTGATTCTACTACACTCAAAACATGAAAAAAAGTCGTTTTCCGAAAAGTGTCTGTGTGTGTCTGTCTGTCTGTGTGTCTGTAGATTTTTTTTCTATGGAAAATGATAACTGCCGCAAATTCAAACAGAATCAAATAATTTTTTGCATACAGCCCTGATTTGTAGAGTACTCACGACCTATTGTTTTTGGTGAAGATCGGTTGAGGGAAAGGGGTAGTTTACCTGCATCGGTTTTTTTTTATCAAGGGAAATTTTTTTTTTTTGGCAAACGATAACAGCCGCAAATTCAAACAGAATCAAATAATGTTTCGCATACAGCCCTGAATTGTAGAGTTCTCAAGACCTATTGTTTTTGATGAAGATCGGTTAAGGGAAAGGGGTAGTTTACCTGTAACGTTTTATGTTTTAACAAGGGTATTTCCTATGGCAAACGATAACAGCCGCAAATTCAAACAGAATCAAAAGATTATTTGCATACAGCCCTAAATTGTAGAGTTCTCAAGACCTATTGTTTTTGAGGAAGATCGTTTAAGGGAAAGGGGTAGTTTACCTACAACGTTTTTTTAACAAGGGTATTTTCTATGGCAAACGATAACAGCCGCAAATTCAAACAGAATCAAATAATTTTCTGCATGCAGCCCTGATTTGTAGAGTACTCAAGACCTATTGTTTTTGGTGAAGATCGGTTGAGGGGAAGGGGTAGTTTACCTGCAACGTTTTTTTTCAAGCGTATTTTCTATGGCAAACGATAACAGCCGCAAATTCAAACAGAATCAAATAATTTTTTGCATACGTCAGTGAATTGTAGAGGACTCAAGGCCTTTAGACTTTGGTGAAGATCGGTTAAGGGGAAGGGGTAGTTTATCTGCAACCTTTTACGTTTTAACAAGAGTAAAGTACTTGAAAATTTATTTAAACTTTTTGAAACATCGGTAATTGTTGAAAATAAAATAATTTTGTTGCCAGGTAACAAAAAATATCGGTATGGAGAACCATACATGACTTCCATATTCTAAGATTTATATTTAAAATCATTTTCAGCCAAACAGCCAGGCTGTGCCTTACCTGCCTTTTTATTGCTGTATTAAATGAAAAATATTATATTACATTAAAATGAAAAAATTATAATTTTATTGCCTGGCAACAAAATTATTTTATTTTTAACAATTACCATTGTTTCAAAAAGTTTAAATAAATTTTCAAGTACTTTACTCTTGTTAAAACGTAAAAGGTTGCAGGTAAACTACCCCTTCCCCTTAACCGATCTTCACCAAAATCGAAAGTCATTGAGACCTCTACAATTCAGGGACGTATGCAAAAAATTATTTGATTCTGTTTGAATTTGCGGCTGTTATCGTTTGCCATAGAAAATACGCTTGATAAAAAAAACGTTGCAGGTAAACTACCCCTTCCCCTTAACCGATCTTCACCAAAAACAATAGGTCTTGAGTACTCTACAAATCAGGGCTGTATGCAAAACATTATTTGATTCTGTTTGAATTTGCGGCTGTTATCGTTTGCCATAGAAAATACCCTTGTTAAAAAAACGTTGCAGGTAAACTACCCCTTTCCCTCAACCGATCTTCACCAAAAACAATAGGTCTTGAGAACTCTACAATTTAGGGCTGTATGCAAATAATCTTTTGATTCTGTTTGAATTTTCGGCTGTTATCGTTTGCCATAGGAAATACCCTTGTTAAAACATAAAACGTTACAGGTAAACTACCCCTTTCCCTTAACCGATCTTCACCAAAAACAATAGGTCTTGAGTACTCTACAAATCAGGGCTGTATGCAAAACATTATTTGATTCTGTTTGAATTTGCGGCTGTTATCGTTTGACATAAAAATACCCTTGTTAAAAAAACGTTGCAGGTAAACTACCCCTTTCCCTCAACCGAACTTCACCAAAAACAATAGGTCTTGAGAACTCTACAATTTAGGGCTGTATGCAAATAATCTTTTGATTCTGTTTGAATTTGCGGCTGTTATCGTTTGCCATAGGAAATACCCTTGTTACAACATAAAACGTTACAGGTAAACTACCCCTTTCCCTTAACCGATCTTCACCAAAATCAACAGATCTTGAGAACTCTACAATTCAGGGCTGTATGCGAAACATTATTTGATTCTGTTTGAATTTGCGGCTGTTATCGTTTGCCAAACAAACAAAATTACCCTTGCTAAAAAAAAAACCGTTGCAGGTAAACTACCCCTTTCCCTCAACCGATCTTCACCAAAAACAATAGGTCGCGAGTACTCTGCAAATCAGGCTGCATGTAAAAAATTATTTGATTCTGTTTGAATTTGCGGCAGTTATCGTTTGCCATAGAAAAAAATCTACAGACAGACACACAGACAGACAGACACAGATAGACAGACAGACAGACAGACAGACAGACACACACACAGACACTTTTCGGAAAACGACTTTTTTTCATGTTTTGAGTGTAGTAGACTCAGAATCTGCAATAATCTCGAACACGATTTTTTTTGCCATCACCATACTTCCATTCCTTAAGGAATATGGAAGTAATAAAGTAATTTTGATTATAAAATATAAATATTTACAACAAGAAAAGAATTTTCAGTTTTCAAAATTTAAATATATTTTTATAAAACAATGGGTTCTTCATTGAGGTGGGGACCATGTCACTCACTCCATCTCAAGCCTCTCCCATTTTGCAGAAAAAGAGGACCCTGTCAAGGCTGATACTTTGACGACAGTGACAGGGCTTTCCACCAAATTCAGCAGAGTGACAGGTAGGCCCAACTCTGATTGGCTCCTCAGATTTCCCCAGCGTTAGTAGGTTCTATGAAAATATTTTATTTCAAAAATGATTTTAAATATAAATCTTAGATATGTTTTATAAATCTCATGTTTTATGTTTTAACATGGGTAATTTTTACTTCCATATTCATTAAGGAATGGAAGTATGGTGATGGCAAAAAAAATCGTGTTCGAGATTATTGCAGATTCTGATTCTACTACACTCAAAACATGAAAAAAAGTCGTTTTCCGAAAAGTGTCTGTGTGTGTGTCTGTCTGTCTGTCTGTCTGTGTGTCTGTCTGTCTGTCTGTCTGTGTGTCTGTCTGTCTGTCTGTAGATTTTTTTTCTATGGCAAACGATAACTGCCGCAAATTCAAACAGAATCAAATAATTTTTTGCATGCTGCCCGGATTTGCAGAGTACTCGCGACCTATTGTTTTTGGTGAAGATCGGTTGAGGGAAAGGGGTAGTTTACCTGCAACAGTTTTTTTTAGCAAGGGTAATTTTGTTTGTTTGGCAAACGATAACAGCCGCAAATTCAAACAGAATCAAATAATGTTTCGCATACAGCCCTGAATTGTAGAGTTCTCAAGATCTGTTGATTTTGGTGAAGATCGGTTAAGGGAAAGGGGTAGTTTACCTGTAACGTTTTATGTTTTAACAAGGGTATTTCCTATGGCAAACGATAACAGCCGCAAATTCAAACAGAATCAAAAGATTATTTGCATACAGCCCTAAATTGTAGAGTTCGCAAGACCTATTGTTTTTGGTGAAGTTCGGTTGAGGGAAAGGGGTAGTTTACCTGCAACGTTTTTTTAACAAGGGTATTTTCTATGGCAAACGATAACAGCCGCAAATTCAAACAGAATCAAATAATGTTTTGCATACAGCCCTGATTTGTAGAGTACTCAAGACCTATTGTTTTTGGTGAAGATCGGTTAAGGGAAAGGGGTAGTTTACCTGTAACGTTTTATGTTTTAACAAGGGTATTTCCTATGGCAAACGATAACAGCCGCAAATTCAAACAGAATCAAAAGATTATTTCCATACAGCCCTAAATTACAGAGTTCTCAAGACCTATTGTTTTTGGTGAAGATCGGGTAAGGGAAAGGGGTAGTTTACCTGTAACGTTTTATGTTTTAACAAGGGTATTTCCTATGGCAAACGATAACAGCCGCAAATTCAAACAGAATCAAAAGATGATTTGCATACAGCCCTAAATTTCAGAGTTCTCAAGACCTATTGTTTTTTTACTTCCATGTTCCTTAAGGAAATGGAAGTATGGTGATGGCAAAAAAAATCGTGTTCGATATTATTGCAGATTCTGATTGCACTACACTCAAAACATGAAAAAAAGTCATTTTTCGAAAAGTGTCTGTGTGTGTGTCTGTGTGTCTATCTGTCTAGTGTCTGTAGATTTTTTTTCTATGGCAAACGATAAGAGCCGCACATTCAAACAGAATCAAATAATGTTTTGCATACAGTCCTGATTTGTAGAGTACTCACGACCTATTGTTTTTGGTGAAGATCGGTTGAGGGAAAGGGGTAGTTTACCTGCAAGGATTTTTTATTATAAATTTTTTTTCTATGGCAAACGATAACAGTCGCAAATTCAAACAGAATCAAATAATGTTTCGCATACAGCCATGAATTATAGAGTTCTCAAGACCTATTGTTTTTTGTGAAGATCGGTTAAGGGAAATGGGTAGTTTACTGGCAACGTTTTATGTTTTAATAAGGGTATTTTCTATGGCAAACGATAAAAGCCGCAAATTCAAACAGAATCAAATAATTGTTTGCATACAGCCCTGAATTGTAGAGTGCTCAGGACCTATTGTTTTTGGTTAAGATCGGTTAAGGGAAAGGGGTAGTTTACCTGCAACGTTTTATGTTTTAAAAGGGTATTTTCTATGGCAAACGATAAGAGCCGCAAATTCAAACAGAATCAAATAATTTTTTGCATACAGCCCTGACTTGTAGAGTACTCAAGATCCATTGTTTTTGGTGAAGATCGGTTAAGGGAAAGGGGTAGTTTACCAGGAACGTTTTATGTTTTAAAAGGGTATTTTCTATGGCAAATGATAAGAGCCGCAAATTCAAACAGAATCAAATAATTTTTTGCATACAGCCCTGATTTGTAGAGTACTCAAGACCTATTGTTTTTGGTGAAGATCGATTAAGAGAAAGGGGTAGTTTACCTGCAACGTTTTATGTTTTAAAAGGGTACTTTCTATGGCAAACGATACGGGCCGCAAATTCCAAGAAAATCAAATAATTTTTTGTATTCAGCCCTGGTTTGTAGACTACTCAAGACCTACTGTTTTAGTGAAGATCGGTTAAGGGAAAGGGGTAGTTTACCTGCAACGTTTTATGTTTTAAAAGGGTATTTTCTATGGCAAACGATAAGAGCCGTAAATTCAAAGAGAATCAAATACCTTTTTGCATGCGGTCCTGAATTGTAAAGAAGTAAAGGCCTGTTGATTTTGGTGAAGATCGGTTAAGGAAAAGGGGTAGTTTACCAGCCACTTTTCATGTTTTAACCAGAGTAATTGTTTATATGACGAACGATAACTGCCGCACATTCAAACAGAATCAAATGATGTTTTGCATGCTTGCCTCAATTGTAGAGAACTCAAGGACTGTTGATTTTGTTGAAGACCGGTTAATGAAAGGGGTAGTTTACCTCCAACATTTTATGTTGTAACAAGAGAAATGTATACATGACGAACGATAATTGCCGCACATTCAAACAGAATCAAATAATGTTTTGCATGCGTCCCTGAATTGTAAAGAACTGAAGGTCTGTTGATTTTGGTGAAGATCAGTTAAGAGAAAGGGGTAGTTTACCTGCAACGTTTTATGTGATAACAAGGGTAATTTTGTCTATGACGAACGATAACTGCCGTAAATCAAACATAATCTAATAATTTTTAGCATACATCCCTAAATTGCAGAGAACTCAAGGCCTGTTGATTTTGGTGAAGATCGGTTAAGGGAAAGGTGTAGTTTACCTGCAACATTTTATGTTTTAACAAGAGAAATTTTGTCACGACGAACGATAACTGCCGTAAATTCAAACAGAATCAAATAAATTTTACATATGTGCCTGAGTTGTAGAGGACTCAGGGGCTATTGATTTTGGTGAAGATCGGTTACGGGGAAAGGGTAGTTTACCAGAAACATTTTTTGTTGTAACAAGAGTAAAGTACTTAATTTTGATAAATAAAGTAATGTCATGTGTACTACGTTATCGGCAACAAAGAAGTAGTTTGTTGGTAAAATTCCTTCCTGGGCTGTTTGGGCTTGATCCCATGTTTTCTACAAAACCAGACGTTTCAGCAGTGCTATCGACTGCCATCGTCAGTGAAAATTGATCGCACTATCGTGAGGTGGTATATGTTAGTGATCACAGTACTGTGGTTAAGGCTGACGAAAGAAGTAGTTTCTATGGAAATAGTTCATTGCGAAAAGTATTTTAAATATAAATCTTAGAACATGGAAGTCATGTATGGTTCTCCATACCGATATTTATATGACGAACCATAACTGCCGTAAATTCAAACAGAATCAAATAATTTTTACTTCCATATTCCTTAAGGAATGGAAGTATGGTGATGCCAAAAAAAATCGTGTTCGAGATTATTGCAGATTCTGATTGTACTACAATCAAAACATGAAAAAAAGAAAACATGAAAAAAAGTCATTTTTCGAAAAGTGTCTGTGTGTGTGTCTGTCTGTCTATGTGTCTGTCTGTAGATTTTTTTTCTATGGCAAACGATAACTGCCGCAAATTCAAACAGAATGAAATACTTTTTTCCATACAGTCCTGATTTGTAGAGTACTCACGACCTATTGTTTTTGGTGAAGATCGGTTGAGGGAAAGGGGTAGTTTACCTGCAACGGTTTTTTTTTAAACAAGTGTAATTTTTTTCTATGGCAAACGATAACAGCCGCAAATTCAAACAGAATCAAATAATGTTTCGCATACAGCCCTGAATTATAGAGTTCTCAAAACCTATTGTTTTTTGTGAAGATCGGTTAAGGGAAAGGGGTAGTTTACCTGTAACGTTTTATGTTTTAACAAGGGTATTTCCTATGGCAAACGATAACAGCCGCAAATTCAAACAGAATCGAAAGATTATCTGCATACAGCCCTAAATTGTAGAGTTCTCAAGACCTATTGTTTTTGGTGAAGATCGGTTAAGGGAAAGGGGTAGTTTACCTACAACGTTTTTTTAACAAGGGTATTTTCTATGGCAAACGATAACAGCCGCAAGTTCAAACAGAATCAAATAATTTTTTGCATACAGCCCTGACTTGTAGAGTACTCAAGACCTATTGTTTTTGGTGAAGATCGGTTAAGGGGAAGGGGTAGTTTACCTGCAACGTTTTTTTATCAAGCGTATTTTCTATGGCAAACGATAACAGCCGCAAATTCAAACAGAATCAAATAATTTTTTGCATAAAGCCCTGATTTGTAGAGTACTCGCGACCTATTGTTTTTGGTGAAGATCGGTTGAGGGAAAGGGGTAGTTTACCTGCAACGGTTTTTTTTTATCAAGGGTAATTTTGTTTGTTTGGCAAACGATAACAGCCGCAAATTCAAACAGAATCAAATAGTGTTTCGCATACAGCCCTGAATTGTAGAGTTCTCACGATCTGTTGATTTTGGTAAAGATCGGTTAAGGGAAAGGGGTAGTTTACCGGTACCGTTTTATGTTTTAACAATGGTATTTACTTTGGCAAACGATAACAGTCGCAAATTCAAACATAATCAAATAATGTTTTGCATACTGCCCTAAATTGTAGAGTTCTCAAGACCTTTTGTTTTTGGTGAAGATCGGTTAAGGAAAAGGGGTAGTTTACCTGCAACGTTTTATGTTTTTAAGGGTATTTTTTATGGCAAACGATAAGAGCCGCAAATTCAAACAGAATCAAATACGTGTTTGCATACAGCCCTGATTTCTTGAGTACTAAAGACCTATTGTTTTTGGTGAAGATCGTTTGAGGGAAAGGGGTAGTTTACCTGCCACGTTTTTTGTTTTATCAAGGGTATTTTTTATGGCAAACGATAACAGCCGCAAATTCACACAAAATCATATAATATTTTGCATACAACCCTAAATTGTAGAGTTCTCAAGACCTGTCGTTTTTTGTGAAGATCGGTTAAGGGAAAGGGGTAGTTTACCTGCAACGGTTTTTTATCAAGGGTATTTTTTTTTTTTGCAAACGATAACAGCCGCAAATTCAAACAGAATTAAATAATGTTTCGTATACAGCCCTGAATTGTAGAGCTCTCAAGACCTATTGTTTTTGGTGAAGATCGGTTAAGGGAAAGGGGTAGTTTATTTCTAGGGGTTTTACTTCCATATTCCTTAAGGAATGGAAGTATGGTGATGGCAAAAAAAATCGTGTTAGAGATTATTGCAGATTCTGATTCTACTACGCTCAAAACATGAAAAAAAGTCGTTTTACGAAAAGTGTGTGTGTGTGTGTGTGTGTGTGTGTGTGTGTGTGTGTCTGTAGATTTTTTTTCTATGGCAAACGATAACTGCCGCAAATTCAAACAGAATCAAATAATTTTTTGCATACAGCCCTGATTTGTAGAGTACTCACGACCTATTGTTTTTGGTGAAGATCGGTTGAGGGAAAGGGGTAGTTTACCTGCAACGGTTTTTTTTATCAAGGGAAGTTTTTTTTTTGGCAAACGATAACAGCCGCAAATTCAAACAGAATCAAATAATGTTTCGCATACAGCACTGAATTATAGAGTTCTCAAAACCTATTGTTTTTGGTGAAGATCGGGTAAGGGAAAAATGGGTAGTTTACCTGTAACGTTTTATGTTTTAACAAGGGTATTTCCTATGGCAAACGATAACAGCCGCAAATTCAAACAGAATCAAAAGATTATTTGCATACAGCCCTAAATTGTAGAGTTCTCAAGACCTATTGTTTTTGGTGAAGATCGGTTAAGGGAAAGGGGTAGTTTACCTGTAACGTTTTATGTTTTAACAAGGGTATTTCCTATGGCAAACGATAACAGCTGCAAATTCAAACAGAATCAAACGATTATTTGCATACAGCCCTGATTTGTAGAGTACTCAAGACCTGTTGTTTTTTGTGATGATCGGTTAAGGGGAAGGGGTAGTTTACCGGCAACATTTTTTTGTCAAGCGTATTTTCTATGGCAAACGATAACAGCCGGAAAGTCAAACAGAATCAAATAATTTTTTGCATATGTCCCTGAATTGTAGAGGTCTCAAGGACTTTCGATTTTGGTGAAGATCGGTTAAGGGGAAGGGGTTGTTTACCTGCAACCTTTTACGTTTTAACACGAGTAAAGTACTTGAAAATTTATTTAAACTTTTTGAAACAATGGTAATTGTTGAAAATAAAATAATTTTGTTGCCAGGCAATAAAATTATATTTTTTTCATTTTAATGTAAATCATGTATAAGAGAAAATATATCGCGCTTGGCAGGCGATATTAAGATTTAAATATAAATCTTAGAATATGGAAGTCATGTATGGTTCTCCATACCGATATTTTATATGGTAAACGATAACAGCCGGAAATTCAAGCAGAATCAAATAATGTTTTGCATAGAGCCCTGTAGAGTTCTCAAGACATGTTGGTTTTGGTGAAGATCGGTTAAGGGAATAGGGTAGTTTACCTGCAACATTTTATGTTTTAACAAGGGTAATTTTTACTTCCATATTCCTTAAGGAATGGAAGTATGGTGATGGCAAAAAAAATCGTGTTCGAGATTATTGCAGATTCTGATTCTACTACACTCAAAACTTGAAAAAAAGTCGTTTTCCGAAAAGTGGCTGTGTGTGTGTCTGTCTGTCTGTCTGTGTGTCTGTCTGTCTATCTGTAGATTTTTTTTCTATGGCAAACGATAACTGCCGCAAATTCAAACAGAATCAAATAATTTTTTGCATGCAGCCCTGATTTGCAGAGTACTCGCGACCTATTGTTTTTGGTGAAGATCGGTTGAGGGAAAGGGGTAGTTTACCTGCAACGGTTTTTTTTTAGCAAGGGTAATTTTGTTTGTTTGGCAAACGATAACAGCCGCAAATTCAAACAGAATCAAATAATGTTTCGCATACTGCCCTGAATTGTAGAGTTCTCAAGATCTGTTGATTTTGGTGAAGATCGGTTAAGGGAAAGGGGTAGTTTACCTGTAACGTTTTATGTTTTAACAAGGGTATTTCCTATGGCAAACGATAACAGCCGCAAATTCAAACAGAATCAAAAGATTATTTGCATACAGCCCTAAATTGTAGAGTTCTCAAGACCTATTGTTTTTGGTGAAGTTCGGTTGAGGGAAAGGGGTAGTTTACCTGCAACATTTTTTTAACAAGGGTATTTTCTATGGCAAACGATAACAGCCGCAAATTCAAACAGAATCAAATAATGTTTTGCATACAGCCCTGATTTGTAGAGTACTCAAGACCTATTGTTTTTGGTGAAGATCGGTTGAGGGAAAGGGGTAGTTTACCTGTAACGTTTTATGTTTTAACAAGGGTATTTCCTATGGCAAACGATAACAGCCGCAAATTCAAACAGAATCGAAAGATTATCTGCATACAGCCATAAATTGTAGAGTTCTCAAGACCTATTGTTTTTGGTGAAGATCGGTTAAGGGAAAGGGGTAGTTTACCTACAACGTTTTTTTAACAAGGGTATTTTCTATGGCAAACGATAACAGCCGCAAGTTCAAACAGAATCAAATAATTTTTTGCATACAGCCCTGACTTGTAGAGTACTCAAGACCTATTGTTTTTGGTGAAGATCGGTTAAGGGGAAGGGGTAGTTTACCTGCAACGTTTTTTTATCAAGCGTATTTTCTATGGCAAACGATAACAGCCGCAAATTCAAACAGAATCAAATAATTTTTTGCATAAAGCCCTGATGTGTAGAGTACTCGCGACCTATTGTTTTTGGTGAAGATCGGTTGAGGGAAAGGGGTAGTTTACCTGCAACGGTTTTTTTTTATCAAGGGTAATTTTGTTTGTTTGGCAAACGATAACAGCCGCAAATTCAAACAGAATCAAATAGTGTTTCGCATACAGCCCTGAATTGTAGAGTTCTCACGATCTGTTGATTTTGGTAAAGATCGGTTAAGGGAAAGGGGTAGTTTACCGGTACCGTTTTATGTTTTAACAATGGTATTTACTTTGGCAAACGATAACAGTCGCAAATTCAAACATAATCAAATAATGTTTTGCATACTGCCCTAAATTGTAGAGTTCTCAAGACCTTTTGTTTTTGGTGAAGATCGGTTAAGGAAAAGGGGTAGTTTACCTGCAACGTTTTATGTTTTTAAGGGTATTTTTTATGGCAAACGATAAGAGCCGCAAATTCAAACAGAATCAAATACGTGTTTGCATACAGCCCTGATTTCTTGAGTACTAAAGACCTATTGTTTTTGGTGAAGATCGTTTGAGGGAAAGGGGTAGTTTACCTGCCACGTTTTTTGTTTTATCAAGGGTATTTTTTATGGCAAACGATAACAGCCGCAAATTCACACAAAATCATATAATATTTTGCATACAACCCTAAATTGTAGAGTTCTCAAGACCTGTCGTTTTTTGTGAAGATCGGTTAAGGGAAAGGGGTAGTTTACCTGCAACGGTTTTTTATCAAGGGTAATTTTTTTTTTTGCAAACGATAACAGCCGCAAATTCAAACAGAATTAAATAATGTTTCGTATACAGCCCTGAATTGTAGAGCTCTCAAGACCTATTGTTTTTGGTGAAGATCGGTTAAGGGAAAGGGGTAGTTTATTTCTAGGGGTTTTACTTCCATATTCCTTAAGGAATGGAAGTATGGTGATGGCAAAAAAAATCGTGTTCGAGATTATTGCAGATTCTGATTCTACTACGCTCAAAACATGAAAAAAAGTCGTTTTACGAAAAGTGTGTGTGTGTGTGTGTGTGTGTGTCTGTAGATTTTTTTTCTATGGCAAACGATAACTGCCGCAAATTCAAACAGAATCAAATAATTTTTTGCATACAGCCCTGATTTGTAGAGTACTCACGACCTATTGTTTTTGGTGAAGATCGGTTGAGGGAAAGGGGTAGTTTACCTGCAACGGTTTTTTTTATCAAGGGAAGTTTTTTTTTTGGCAAACGATAACAGCCGCAAATTCAAACAGAATCAAATAATGTTTCGCATACAGCCCTGAATTATAGAGTTCTCAAAACCTATTGTTTTTGGTGAAGATCGGGTAAGGGAAAAATGGGTAGTTTACCTGTAACGTTTTATGTTTTAACAAGGGTATTTCCTATGGCAAACGATAACAGCCGCAAATTCAAACAGAATGAAAAGATTATTTGCATACAGCCCTAAATTGTAGAGTTCTCAATACCTTTTGTTTTTGGTGAAGATCGGTTAAGGGAAAGGGGTAGTTTACCTACAACGTTTTTTTAACAAGGGTATTTTCTATGGCAAACGATAACAGCCGCAAATTCAAACAGAATCAAATAATTTTCTGCATACAGCCCTGATTTGTAGAGTACTCAAGACCTATTGTTTTTGGTGAAGATCGGTTGAGGGGAAGGGGTAGTTTACCAGCAACGTTTTTTATCATGCGTATTTTCTATGGCAAACGACAACTGCCGCAAATTCAAACAGAATCAAATAATTTTTTGCATACAGCCCTGATTTGTAGAGTACTCGTGACCTATTGTTTTTGGTGAAGATCGGTTGAGGGGAAGGGGTAGTTTACCTGCAACGGTTTTTTTTATCAAGGGAAATTTTTTTTTTTTTGGCAAACGATAACAGCCGCAAATTCAAACAGAATCAAATAATGTTTCGCATACAGCCCTGAATTGTAGATTTCTCAAGACCTATTGTTTTTGGTGAAGATCGGTTGAGGGAAAGGGGTAGTTTACCTGCAACGTTTTTTTAACAAGGGTATTTTCTATGGCAAACGATAACAGCCGCAAATTCAAACAGAATCAAATAATGTTTTGCATACAGTCCTGATTTGTAGAGTACTCAAGACCTATTGTTTTTGGTGAAGATCGGTTAAGGGGAAGGGGTAGTTTACCTGCAACGTTTTTTTATCAAGCGTATTTTCTATGGCAAACGATAGCAGCCGCAAATTCAAACAGAATCAAATAATTTTTAGCATACGTCCCTGAATTGTAGAGGTCTCAATGACTTTCGATTTTGGTGAAGATCGGTTAAGGGGAAGGGGTAGTTTACCAGCAACCTTTTACGTTTTAACAAGAGTAAAGTACTTGAAAATTTATTTAAACTTTTTGAAACAATGGTAATTGTTAAAAATAAAATAATTTTGTTGCCAGGCAATAAAATTATAATTTTTTCATTTTAATGTAATATAATATTTTTCATTTAATACAGCAATAAAAAGGCAGGTAAGACACAGCCTGGCTGTTTGGCTGAAAATGATTTTAAATATAAATCTTAGAATATGGAAGTCATGTATGGTTCTCCATACCGATATTTGCATACGTCCCTGAATTGTAGAGGTCTCAATGACTTTCGATTTTGGTGAAGATCGGTTAAGGGGAAGGGGTAGTTTACCTGCAACCTTTTACGTTTTAACAAGAGTAAAGTACTTGAAAATTTATTTAAACTTTTTGAAACAATGGTAATTGTTAAAAATAAAATAATTTTGTTGCCAGGCAATAAAATTATAATTTTTTCATTTTAATGTAATATAATATTTTTCATTTAATACAGCAATAAAAAGGCAGGTAAGACACAGCCTGGCTGTTTGGCTGAAAATGATTTTAAATATAAATCTTAGAATATGGAAGTCATGTATGGTTCTCCGTACCGATATTTTGTATGACGAACGATAACTGCCGTACATTAAAACAGAACCAACTACTCTTCTGCATACCTTATTGAATTATACAGAACTCAAGGTCTGTTGATTTTGTTGAAGATCGGTTAAGGGAAAAGGGTAGTTTACCTGCAACGTTTTATGTTTTAACAAGGGTAGTTTCTATGGCAAACGATAACAGCCGCAAATTCAAACAGAATCAAATGATTATTTGCATACAGCCCTAAATTGTAGATTTCTCAAGACCTATTGTTTTTGGTGAAGATCGGTTAAGGGAAAGGGGTAGTTTACCTGCAACGATTTTTGTTTTAATCAAGGCTAATTTTTTTCTATGCCAAACGATAACAGCCGCAAAATCAAACAGAATCAACTACTCTTTTGCATGCAGCCCTCAGTTGTAGAGTTCTCAAGACCTACGGTTTTTGGTGAAGATCAGTTAAGGGAAAGGGGTAGTTTACCTGCAACGTTTTATGTTTTAACAAGGGTATTTTCTATGGCAAACGATAACAGCCGCAAATTCAAACAGAATCAAATAATTTTTTGCATGCAGTCCTTATTTGTAGAGTACTAAAGACCTAATGTTTTTGGTGAATATCGGTTAAGAGAAAGGGGTAGTTTACCTGTGAACGGTTTTTTATCAAGGGTAATTTTTTATATGGTAAACGATAATAGCCGCAAATTCAAACAGAATCAAATAATGTTTTGCATAGAGCCCTGAATTGTAGAGTGCTCAAGACATGTTGGTTTTGGTAAAGATCGGGTAAGGGAAAAGGGTAGTTTACCTGCAACGTTTTATGTTCTAACAAGGGTATTTTCTATGGCAAACGATATCAGCCGCAAACTCAAACATAATCAAATAAATTTTTGCATTGAGCCCTGATTTGTAGAGTACTCAAGACCTATTGTTTTTGGTGAAGATCGGTTAAGGGAAAGGGGTAGTTTACCGACAACGGTTTTTTATCAAGGGTAATTTTTTTCTATGGCAAACGATAATAGCCGCAAATTAAAACAGAATCAAATGATGTTTTGCATACAGGCCTGTATTGTAAAGTTCTCAATACTTATTGGTGTTGGTGAAGATCGGTTAAGGGAATGGGGTATTTTACCTGCAACATTTTATGTTTTAACAAGGGTAATTTTTTATATGACGAACGATAACTGCCGTAAATTCAAACAGAATCAACTACGTTTTTGCATAACTTTTTGAACTAAAGAGAACTCAAGGTCTGTTGATTTTGTTGAAGATCGGTGAAGGGAAAGGGGTAGTTTATCAGCAACGTTTTATGTTTTAAAAAGGTTAATTTTTTTGATAAATGATAACTGCCGAAAATTCAAAGAGAATCAAATAATGTTTGCACACTTTCCTGAGTTTTAGAGGACTGAAGGTCTATTGATTTTGGAGAATATCGGTTAAGAGAAAGGGGAAGTTTACCTGAAACATTTTATGATTTAACGAGAGTAAAGTACTTAATTTTTATAAATAAAGTATCCTGGTAAGAAGCTCATAATAATCCACTGTAGAAACGTAGATGAAATATCTATAAATGAAGAGGTTAGGTGAACGGGGTGGGGGTAATTTTCTATTATTAAAAATTATAGTTGAAGGTGGAGGGGAGAATTTTTTATGTGTACTACGTTATCGGCAACAAAGAAGTAGTTTTTTTTTGTTAAAATTGCTTCCCGGGCTGTTTAGCCGTAGTCCAATGTTTTCTGTAAAACCAGACTTTTCTGCAGTGGCATCGACTGCCATCATCAGTGAAAATCGAGTGCGAAAACGTGAGGTGGTATACGTTAGTGACCACAGTACTGTGGTTAATGCTGAAGCAATAAGTAGAAAGAAGTAGTTTCTATGGAAATATTTCATTTCGAAATATGATTTTAAATATAAATCTTAGAACATGGAAGTCATGTATGGTTCTCCATACCGATATTTTTTTTTTGGCAAACGATAACAGCCGCAAATTCAAACAGAATCAAATAATGTTTCGCATACGGCCCTGAATTGTAGAGTTCTCAAGATCTGTTGATTTTGGTAAAGATCGGTTAAGGGGAAGGGGTAGTTTACCTGCAACGTTTTATGTTTTAACAAGGGTATTTTCTATGGCAAACGATAACAGCCGCAAATTCAAACAGAATCAAATAATGTTTTGCATACTGCCCTGAATTGTAGAGTTCTCAAGACCTATTGTTTTTGGTGAAGATCGGTTAAGGGAAAGGGGTAGTTTACCTACGTTTTTTTAACAAGGGTATTTTCTATGGCAAACGATAACAGCCGCAAATTCAAACAGAATCAAATAATTTTCTGCATACAGCCCTGATTTGTAGAGTACTCAAGACCTATTGTTTTTGGTGAAGATCGGTTGAGGGGAAGGGGTAGTTTACCTGCAACTTTTTTTTTCTATGGCAAACGATAACTGCCACAAATTCAAACAGAATCAAATAATTTTTTGCATACATCCCTGAATTGTAGAGGTCTCAAGGACTTTCGATTTTGGTGAAGATCGGTTAAGGGGAAGGGGCAGTTTACCTGCAACCTTTTACGTTTTAACAAGAGTAAAGTACTTGAAAATTTATTTAAACTTTTTGAAACAATGGTAATTGTTAAAAATAAAATAATTTTGTTGCCAGGCAATAAAATTATAATTTTTTCATTTTAATGTAAATTATTTTTGAGTTAATATCTTTATATATACAGTGGAACTTGGTTATTACGGCCTCGGCTGTTACGTCAACTCGGGTGTAGCGTTATTTTGTCATAAGTCCAGTCAAACTGATATCTTTAACATTATAAAAATTCCCGGTTTTAACGTCACTAAATATTGTACTACTCTGTTATAGCGTCAAATATTTCTCAGATATTTTACTCTAAATTTCATATAAACGTATATATGTGCGTGCGCACGCTAGCCCATGGCTACAGACATACATTGTATGCAAGCGATAAGCACTGTAACAGGACTGCCGGCACCAGCCATTTTACGTGCTCCAACGGTTGGCTAGATCGATTTAAGGCCCGACACTCGATTTCCTTTGCAAAAATTTGTGGTGAGGCAAAATGCGTAGATCTGAACGTTACAGGCGATTGGGTGCGTAACACTTGGCCAGAAATTAGACGATCATATAAAGATGAAGACATCTTTAATGGACATGAAGCCGGAATTTTTATAAATTAACTCCAGATAAGACTTTCAAATTTAAAAATGAAAAGTGCGTTGGTGGGAAGCTCTCTAAACAAAGAGTTACAGTTTTTGTTTGTGCGAACGTGACGGGAACCGAAAAAAGGAAACTTTTAGTTATCGGGAAAAGTTTGCATCCTAGATGTTTTAAAAACATCAAAAAACTTCCTGTAAGTTACACTGCCAACATAAAAGCGTGGACGACTTCTAGTATTTTTGAAGATGACTTCTGTACGTGTGTATGTCACTGAACTCCTCCATGTATAAAATAATATATCGTTCGTGGCAGGTAAGCATATCTCAGTTATGTAATGTTTACGTTTCCATTTTATTATTATGCCTACAGCAATAAAAAGGCAGGTAAGACACACACACACACACACACACACACACACACACACACAATTCACGTTATTTCTGGCCTCACTCATGTTTATTTTCTTACATTTGCACGCTTTTTAAATGGAAAGTGCCGAAACCCACACCAACATAACGCGTGCAAGCCGAAAAAATGGACATCAATTTGATTCCTGTGGATCGCTGGGCAATGTAACTGCACGTGTTTACAGAGGAGTGATTCATAGACAGACTTTTCGTCTTTAGGGAATGAACCCTCTGCAAGATGCTGAGGGTCCATGAGTGACTTCGGAGCGCTCCTTCTTTTTCGCGTGTTTGTTCTGTGAAACGTACACTGTAGATTCGCAGGTTTACTCTAAGCAACGCTCAATAGGAAATGTTGAAAATTTTTGTCCACACTGTACCCTCATTCACACTAAACCTGCTCTGATGTTTTAATTACGGACATCCTGATATTAAAACTTTGGAAACTTGAGCACTACTTAATGGAGATCAATCATTAACTTACATAAGCCATTAATTTTATGCATATATTTTATATATATGTGTACAACGTTATCGGCAACAAAGAAGTAGTTTTTGTTAAAATTCCTTCCCGGGATATTTGGCCGTAGTCCAATGTTTTCTACAAAACCAGATGTTTCGGCAATGCCATCGACTTCCATCATCAGTGAAAATCGAGTGCGATAACGTGAGGTGGTATACGTTAGTGACCACAGTACTGTGGTTAAGGCTGAAGCAGTAAGTAGAAAGAAGTAGTTTCTATGGTAATATTTCATTTCGAAAATGATTTTAAATATAAATCTTAGAATATGGAAGTCATGTATGGTTCTCCATACCGATATTTTACATATGTGCCTGAGCTATAGAGAACTCAATGTCCGTTGATTTTGGTGAAGATCGGTTACGGGGAAAGGGCAGTTTACCTGAAACATTTTTTGTTGTAACATGAGTAAAGTACTTAATTTTGATAAAGTATCCTGATAAGATCTTAATAATCCACTGTAGAAACGTAGATGAAATATCTATAAATGAAGAGGTTAGGTGAACGGGGTGGGGGTAATTTTCTATTATTAAAAATTATAGTTGAAGGTGGAGGGGAGAATTTTTTATGTGTACTACGTTATCGACAACAAAGAAGTAGTTTTTTTTTGTTAAAATTACTTCCCGGGCTGTTTAGCCGTAGTCCAATGTTTTCTGTAAAACCAGACTTTTCTGCAGTGCCATCGACTGCCATCATCAGTGAAAATCGAGTGCGAAAACGTGAGGTGGTATACGTTAGTGACCACAGTACTGTGGTTAATGCTGAAGCAATAAGTAGAAAGAAGTAGTTTCTATGGAAATATTTCATTTCGAAATATGATTTTAAATATAAATCTTAGAACATGGAAGTCATGTACGGTTCTCCATACCGATATTGTATATTTGGTTTATAATTGTATTAATTTTGATTGCTTGTTCATTCAATAAGTATCTTGGTTCAATTGTAAATCGGGTTCATCATTATTTCAAATGGAATTAGTTTGAAGAAGAAATTAGTAATTCCGCTATCTTTGGGATGTGTATAATTATATTTCCCGAACTCTAGTAATTATTCATCAGTTTTGTTTGAATGGATTGGCTTTAAGATATTAGATTTATTAAGGTTTATTCCTTTTTATTTTATTTTATGTTTAAATTCGTCTACTGAACTGTTCCCAATAGCATATAACAATCGAATGTTAGGTTTTTTTTTTTAAATTGTAACAGTACAGAATGACCCAGTACCAGAATTATGGGAATTAAGGGTGATTTTCAATGTTTGTATTATGTAATTATTAAAACATGCAGAATGGTTAGGTACACTGTCCCTCTGGAAAAAGGAACAACGCAAATTCGGCCAGAGTAAAACACCAAGGTCGCCGGTGGACGTGAAAACATCAAAATATACCATGGCGGTGTTTATGACGAAGTACGACAATATGAATTATGATTGGGCTATAGCACAGCTCCATCATCGCTAAGAACAATGACGCACTGAGTACAATGTGTGCAACGAGGTGTTGTCCAGCAAAAACAAAGCTGGATGACGTAAGAATTACACACACAAGCGCAATTTTACATTTGCCTCGGTCTCATTTCAACACCATTCTTCATAGCAGCCACAGCGATGTAGCGTCTAAAATTGAATGTGCAAATGAGAGAGTGAATGTATGGCCATAAACACATATGCCGAGGGCATTGGTTTGTGTAAGAAATTAAAAACTATTAATTAATAATTTTGAAGCTGCAGCAGTAACGTTAAATTGATATCAACCCAGCAAATAAAGAAATTAAAAGAATACCAAGAGATATAAAAAGTAACCGCCATTTTGTTTTGAGTCAGATCACCTGACGTCATTATTGTGAACACATGGTTATGTATGTACTAACTGAGAGTGAATTAAAATTAATGGTTAACCTCCAGAATATTTTGTTATCAATTGTGTCTTATATTACAATTGACGCCCTCACTGGGACATGATAAATTATAATTATGGGTAAGATAACATTATTTATATATTTACAGTTTATTGACGAATTGCGTCCAGAACAGGTAGGTAATAAGTTTATTGACAAATATGTGTTTTGTGTGTATTTGTTATTTGTGTGTATTGATACATACAAATATAAATACATTTATATTTATAATTGTAGAGTTTTATTATATTACAATTGGACGCCCTCACAGTGGACTTTATTAAAATACAAAATGGCAGAAAATAATAATAGCATGGAAATGGAAAATACAGAGACAGAATCCATTTTATTGGGAAGACACGCTAGCTCAACGCCTAAAGTAGCTGAAAATAAAATCTCATTAGAAAATTTATTCACATTAATCAGTGATAAATTCGAACAACAAAATAGCAAGTTTGAAGACAAATTCAATCAAATGAACAGTATGCTTAATGCAAAATTAGATAGTTTTGAGAGTGAGTTAAAAAAGCAGAATACTTTACAGAATGTCAAATTGAATCAAGTAGATGAAAATTACGAGAGTAAAATGGGGGTAGAGAATAGGAGAGAATCAAATAAATTGAATGAAAATAAAGACAAGGTAAGTAGTGGTGAGAATTATAATAATAGAATTACAAATATGGTGTTAGAAAATAATTGTGTGAGTATTGAGAGTGGTGATAAAAGTATAATGGGAGTAGAATTTGATAATGAAGTGATAAAAAGTGTTGATGAATTAGAGAGAAAGTATAGAGAGAATTTACAGACAAAGGGGTTGCAGGGGGTAAATTTTTCCTGTAATGTTGTAGTAGGGGGTGAAGTAAAGACTTCACGTGTGTTTAGGAAGGACGAGAGTGCCTTCAATGCGTATTTGGAAGACAAAAAGTCTACAAATAAAGTGGTCCCTGGTTTTTTTTGTGCACTTCACAGGTGGTGCAGTGATAAAGTAGTAGAGTCCCCTGCATATATGGAGAGAGAGTGTGTAGCTTGGTATGATGGTGAGAAATGTTTTGAGAGAGAGAGAAAGAGAGAAATTGAGATATATAAAGTAAAGAAAAATTATGAAGAGTTTATGAAAAGGTTACGTGTAGAGATGATATATAATAAAAATAATAAGTACCTACCTTGTAAGGAAGCTGATATAGCAGTAGGAGAAGATGATAATGGAAATAATGACTTTATAACATACCTAGTGGTGACGAATTATACTGGAGGTGACAGGACAATAACCAATCGTGACAGGTTGTATGATGAATTGATAGGTAATAACCCTATTAATGATGACGGTTTGGTGAAATATAAGAATTTAAATAAGTATTGTATTAATGATGTTAATATAATGTATTTAATAAAAAATAAATTGTACAGACCAAAAATAAGACTATTGTTTAACGATGGAGGGTAGACCTTCTATTGTGTTATGAACATTTAATTGTGTGGACAGTGTTTTTAAAAATGGACTGATTAGGACTGATTATGGTAAATGATTTAGTGATTGTGAATTGTATATTTTTGTGTAGTGATGTCTATGTATTTGTGTATTTTTGCTGTTGTGTACTTTATGTATTTTTTTATGTAAGCATGTATTGTACGATTTTAAATAACTGAAGAAAGTTTAAATGATATTATGAGCTTTAGATTCTAAAGGGTTAGTAAATGATTAAGCAGGTAATAGATTTGGGTATTGAGAGGTATTGTTGTTAGTTGGTAAGTGATGAATTTTCTAATGGTGTATTAAGTTGAAATGTTGTAAAAGAGTTTGGGGAATAAGGATAAAATAAGGGCTTTGGAGTTAGTCAAATAGAGTTAATGGGAGTTAGTGAAAATAAAGTGTTGAGATGTTGATAAAATATAAAGAGGTGTTAGATATTTTAGGGACACAGTGGTTAGTAATTATATGTAGAGTTGAGTGATGTGCATGGTAATTTTATAGTTGTTGATGGTGATATTTTGTAATAAGGGTATTGGTGTAGGAGTCCAACGACAGATGTTGAGACGGGAGTGGACCGTTGTGTGCCGGAAAGGGTTATCTGAAAGGGTCAGGAACCGATAAGGGAATGAGCATAGTGAGGGAATACACACATACTAGTAAAAAAAACGCGCGGTGCCAGAGGTTTTAAATGGGATTTGTGAAGGGGGTTATTATAGAGATATTGGTGTCAAACTATATTAATGGTTAGAAGCAGCTAGTGTGAAAAAGGGGAGTAAGGTTAGGTTGACAGATGCCAAAATAAGACAGAAAAAATAATGAATAATAGAGAGTCACCCAAACGAGTAAGGATAGAAGGGTTAGAAAAGGAGAATTCGTGGTAGGAAGGTGAGGTAACAAAGGAAGGTAATTGTAACAGAAGGGTAAGGATAAAATTGAAATTGTTGTATAGAATCTAATGAATGTTAAATAATTAAAAGTTAATTGAGTATTGATGTTATAAAGTTTGGTACAAATCATGTAAATTTAAATTGTTTAATGTAAGGTAAATGTAACAATGTTAATATGTAACGTACAATGTTTTATTATGTTGATGGCAATAGAGTGTGTGGTTAGGAGGTCGTTACAGGGGTAATGACGATAACAAGTGTTAAGAGATAGTATATTTTAAAGTTGAAAATCTAAAGTTACAAATGAAGATTGATAAAAATATTATAGTAAGCTGCCATGTACAATATAGAAGAAGTGAGTCTAAGTTGAGTAACAAAATTTAAATAATAAAAGTGTCTGCCATGATAGTTGTAAGCTGAATTTGTAGAAATAATTAGGTGAAGGTATTTTGGGGGTATATTAAAGAAGTGTTGATATATTGTGTTATATGTAGTTATAGATATGTTGTTATTTTCTTACAAGTAAGAAATTGAGTTTGGTGGTGGTAAAAAAAAAAAAAAAAATCAAGGTATTCTAAGTCTTGTAGTTGTGAGGTTGAACCTGTTGAATTAAAAACCAAACCAATGCCCCAAACACAAACCAATGCGTCTAAAAGGGAACATATCAGTTGTAGATATGTAAGTGTATTATACCACTATTTTGAATTTTGTATTGGATGTTTCAGAGTTTTTTGGTGTTGTGACCGCAGTCCTGGGCTGGCTGGAGCGTCAGAACAGGAGTGTAGAGTGCCTCATGGCCTTATGGTGTAGGGATCTCTCAGGAGAAGTCCAGTAAGGTCAGAGGGTGCGACCAACATCATGGGACCAAGGGTAAGTAATGATAAAATATTTTTTTTTGTAACGTTACAGGGGGTTGCGGTAACATATCTAGACCGATCCTTTTAGGAAAGTGTGAATGAGTCAAGGAAATTTTTTGTGTTCCGACACAAAAATTTTCCTTGAGGGGGTTTGTAACAGTACAGAATGACCCAGTACCAGAATTATGGGAATTAAGGGTGATTTTCAATGTTTGTATTATGTAATTATTAAAACATGCAGAATGGTTAGGTACACTGTCCCTCTGGAAAAAGGAACAATGCAAATTCGGACAGAGTAAAACACCAAGGTCGCCGGTGGACGTGAAAATATCAAAATATACCATGGCGGTGTTTATGACGAAGTACGACAATATGAATTATGATTGGGCTATAGCACAGCTCCGTCATCGCTAAGAACAATGACGCACTGAGTACAATGTGTGTAACGAGGTGTTGTCCAGCAAAAACAAAGCTGGATGACGTAAGAATTACACACACAAGCGCAATTTTACATTTGCCTCGGTCTCATTTCAACGCCATTCTTCATAGCAGCCACAGCGATGTAGCGTTGTGTGCATAAAATTTTACAATAGTTTAAATATAATTGGCAAAATGTTGGCCACAGTAGTGGAGCAAGAAAGGCTCACATAACTTGATAATATAAAAAATACAAAATATGTAAATTCAGTGTGAACATCAACCTAATTGAACGGCAGACTAAAAGGCGAACACTGGCCATCACCATGGGCAGCAAGCACAACCAATGGATGGACATCAACACCGATTAACCAGAGAAGTTCCTTTTATTATTTTCTATCTCATGAGCTCATTAATATCAAATTGTTAATTAAAAGAATGTACGGGTCTAAAATTGAATGTGCAAATGAGAGAGTGAATGTATGGCCATAAACACATATGCCGAGGGCATTGGTTTGTGTAAGAAATTAAAAACTATTAATTAATAATTTTGAAGCTGCAGCAGTAACGTTAAATTGATATCAATCCAGCAAATAAAGAAATTAAAAGAATACCAAGAGATATAAAAAGTAACCGCCATTTTGTTTTGAGTCAGATCACCTGACGTCATTATTGTGAACACATGGTTATGTATGTACTAACTGAGAGTGAATTAAAATTAATGGTTAACCTCCAGAATATTTTGTTATCAATTGTGTCGTCAATTGTGTTTCGAAATCTTCCTGTACCCGAAACCCTGGAACCCCTTAGGTATAAAACAGTTTACAAAAGAAGAAATGAGCCCGGCGAATAAGGAATTTGGTAAGTACCCAGAAATACCAAATTATGGTATTTGTCATACATATCTTGTTAGATATATGTAATAATATTATTAAAGAGGTCGGTAAAGGAGTTTTATATTACAATTGACGCCCAGAACAGTGACTATAATTATAATAATATTACAATTGACGCCCTCACTGGGACTAAAAAAATGTTATATTACAAAATTCTCTTCTGGATTCGTATTAATTTAACTTCACCCATTAGCATATAACAATCGAATGTTGAAATCAACAAGATTTCTTGCATTTTAGTTACCCTAACAACCATTACTTTCTGTCATTGGATAATATTTGATATCCTAGAGCCAGAATTAGAAAATATTACTACTCTTTTTAAATAAAATACTCCATGCTTGGAATTACACCAAATTACATAAAACTCTCACTTAATCTGCCTTATTAAACCATATATATTTTACTATAATTTCATCTGACTGGACTTATTAAAAAGGTATTAATTTCCTTTTACAAATATTAAATTTAGGCCTATTGGTTTTATTACACCTGTTATAATTTTGTTTTGTTTTTAACTTAATTTTTCTTTACCTGACCTACTGTACAAATAGTCACTGGCTTATGGCCATTTACATCAATTTTAATTTCCTGGTTTCAATTCATTATATTATTTAGTTCATCATTGAACCCTTCATTATTTTTTAACATAACTATAAGAACTACTTGCCACCTTATTAACACTTATTGCCTTCCTGGCCAAGTTTACAAACATTATTTTAAACATCTTCATTAATCAATTAAAGTAAATACATTTAACATAATATCATAACTAATAAATGTACTTATACCTAATTATTTAAATACAATTTTAACATAAATAAACTGAGTACCTAGGACTTAGTACTTCCTTAAAGCAACAGCTCCACACTTACTATCCACAAACATAAAATAAATATCCTGTAAACACTATATCATGCTACAGTACAACACCAAGTACATTTTATAACACATTAAATATTAATTGAACAGTATATTATACTCAACTCCTACACATTAAACTACTCCCATTAGACACAATTTTTATGTTTACATCTCATATTATTCATTACATATTTTAGATTTAGGTACACTTTTGATGTTTTAATTACTTAGTAACCTTACTATGTACCTCTAATGCATTCTTCAGGTGATATGGGCCCTCTTGTATTTAATTATAACAGGCTTTGGGCATTGTTTTAAATCATATTTACATAGTTTTTTATGCAACGTCGGGGACCTCAACTCTGTTACGTTACATAATACTCCCCCTTTGAAAGAAGTTTATTTTGGCTCAATGAAGTTTAGTAAAAATAAACTTATAGTTCGTCCCTGATCAGGTTATCTTCTTAATCGTAGTTTTTTTTTCGGACTGGTTATATACCTGTTATTCGGTTAATGGTAATTGCTGTTTTCCTACTCAACTCTCTCTCTCTTGGGAGGCAAATTCATCAATGATTTATTTCTCTGGGTAGTGGTACTTCCACATTTTACTTGATAAGGACTGGTCACACTAATCATAAAAAACTTGTTGTTAACACTTATTTTCTTATTTACTTCTATAAATTCGCTTTCTCAATTCAGCTTCTGTCTGCTATCTTCCTTCTATTTTCTTCATCTATACTTCTGGATTCTAATATCACTCTTTTCAGCTATTTTATAATTATTATCCCTTAAATATTCAATTTCCCTAACATTTTTCCCTATCCTGTGCGGTGGTACCAGTCGGGTGGCCACCTTTGGGTCCATAACTCCGCTGTCCATCCTTACACCTTCTGAGACCAGGGGAACATCATCCCTGCTCAGGAAAATTATTGCCGGAATATTTCTACGGTCAATTCGTTATAATAAAAATTACAAGTAGTCGATTAGCGACTAATACTAAACACTTTTGGGATTCTTCATACTGTTGCTGTTTGCATTTAATTATATATTTCCTCTTCTTGATTCCTTCTTCTTTTTCGTTAACTAATAGCATATAACATTGATAGGCATTATTTTAAAATCCTTTTGACTTTCCTTCTTGTGACATATTTCTCCGTATCATTTCTTCTTATATCATTTTCAATTCCGAGAAATTCTAAATTATAGGTGTATTAATTATTATCCTCCTTCAGCTTCATTGTAGTCATTAAATTATTCTTCTTCTTATTTGAGCACATTACCATCAATTGTTTTTATTTATTTATTTTTTCTTCTGTTCGTTACCATCAAAATATTATTTTTTTCTATCATTCCATTTTAAATCAATTCTTTATAAATATTATTTAATAATCTGTTCTTACATACTCTTGGTGTTTTACTGTTTATTAAATCAAATTGTTGTGAAATATCTTAAATAAGTTGTACTTACATACTTTTTACTAAATCATATTGTTCCTGAATAAATATTTAGTAAGTTGTTCTTAGTTTTTTGGAATTTTGGGGTTTTAGTCTTTTTATTTTAAATTATATTGTTTCGAAATAACTTGAGTAAGTTGTCCTTACGTGTTTTTTGAATTTTGGGGTTTTAGTCTCTTTATTTTAAATTATATTGTTTCGAAATAACTTGAGTAAGTTGTCCTTACGTGCTTTTTGAATTTTGGGGTTTTAGTCTTTTTATTTTAAATTGATTCCACCTAATTCCTCTGAAGTATCGTATAATTAGTTTATTTCATTTAATAGTTAGTTTAAAATATTTTACTTAGTTTCTCATTATTTTCATTTGATTTGCTTGATTCTGTATCCATAAAATCCGTCCCTTTTCTCTATATTCTGTTCAGAATCTGTTTAACCGTGGTCCATTATTTCCTCTATACTGGTTGTTCGGATCTCTCTAGTGTATAGAGTTACTAGCAAAATACCCGTGCTTCGCTACGGAGTTTCACTTGTACGTAATTGTACAATTATTGCTCGCTTAATAGTATAGGATTAGATAGATTGTACAAATTCTCAACTCTTAGTTTCTCTATTTACATTCATAGCAACATCTATTTATTATTTATTTCGAGAAAATCGTTAAAGCCGTTTCCGAGAAAAAAAAGGACATACATTTATTAATTAATTGAACTGCGTAATTTTCTCGACTGTAAGAACCTGCAAACAACGAAGTTTTTCAATTTAAAACAATGATTAAAAACTCAGAACTAAATGTATTCGGGGTTTCCAATAAACTGAGATGTCAACCACTTCATTTACAAAGTATGCAATTCCCGCGATAAATTTCATTATTTGGTTTTTTGCCCCTTAGGAGTGAAAGTTTTTAAAACAGTTTCTTAGTGAGCACCTAAGACCTATGATGAAGCTACGTTCAAAGTTTCATTGATATCCATTCAGTGGTTTCAGAGATATCGTGATCAGTGAGTCAGTCAGTGGTATTTGGCTTATATAGATATCTATATCTAGCCGATTTACCCAGCGTTGTTCGGGTTCATAATTTATTCATAGGCTCATAGGCACCTATTCTTGTTCTAACGTTATATTACTTGTATATTGTATAATCTTCCTTATATTGTTACGTTCGCATTCTCACTGGAGTAATACTCTGTAGCGCACCTGTTTAAGAACATGTCATAAACTGTATTCTTATATCTGGAGAAGAATTCTGTTGCGCGTGATGCTCCTGCTCGATTTCTAACTCTGGGAGAGGGCGAACAGCTAAATTAGTTTTCAATAAAATGTCTACAGTACTTGCACGCGCTGCGTATTTACTGTCTTTTATAATTCATTGTGTTAATGTTGAAATAAGGCATTTGTTAAATTAGTGTCTCCTAAACTTATTATAACAATACAATACCTCTATAGATTTCAGCTTATCAATTTTTAAATTCAAACTGAAGCAAGTGCATTTATATTGTCTGAACACTATGATCTGAATACATTTGCTATCAAAACTTTGTTTTTTATACTCGCTTATAACTTACTTCGATCTTAACTTATCCACTTTTAAATCAAACCGAAACAACTCTGAATTCACACACTATTAAGAAGTTTCTTAAGATGCATACACCACCTTTGATATCATAACCTATATCTTTATTTATAAGAACCGTGGACTATGGCCCCGCCGTCTTTCGCGGGATCCGACCTAAGACTCCCCGGGTTCCGTGGATGAACTCCGGGGAAGGCCCGTCGGACGACTCCCGCGCTATTTCCTACGCGGGAGACTTCCACCGATGCTATGGTAACCAGAATCTATTCTATTGGGTTGCCATAGTAACCAGATCTAATAGTTTTGAAGACCCAAAAGACCCCCCAGAGGATCGTATCGAAAAAACACTTGTCCTATGTTGGTTCTCCCGTTGCGTAAAATATTTGTGCCAAGTTTGGTTGAAATTGGTCCAGTGGTTTAGGAGGAGATGTGGAAGACCCCAAAGAACCCCCCAAAGGACCCCATCGAAAAAAACACCTATCCTATGTTGGTTCTCCCGTCGCGTAAAATATTTGTGCCAAGTTTGGTTGAAATCGGTCCAGTGGTTTAGGAGGAGATGTGGAAGACCCCAAAGAACCCCCAAAGGACCCCATCGAAAAAACACCTATCCTATGTTGGTTCTCCCGTTGCGTAAAATATTTGTGCCAAGTTTGGTTGAAATCGGTCCAGTGGTTTAGGAGGAGATGTGGAAGACCCCAAAAGAACCCCCCAAAGGACCCCATAGAAAAAAACACCTATCCTATGTTGGTTCTCCCGTCGCGTAAAATATTTGTGCCAAGTTTGGTTGAAATCGGTCCAGTGGTTTAGGAGGAAATGTGGAACATACATACAATGGGGGGGGGGTTGCCCCTTAGGAGTGAAAGTTTTTAAAACCGTTTCTTAGTGAGCACCTAAGACCTATGATGAAGCTATGTTCAAAGTTTCATTGATATCCATTCAGTAGTTTTTCCTCTACGTTGATTCTATGTCAGTCAGTCAGGCAAACTTTCCCCCCCCTTTTTCCCCCTTTAAAGGTCGAATTTCCAAAAATCCCTTCTTAGCGGATACCTACATCACATAAGGAACCTACATGCCAAATTGCAAGTTTCTAGGTGTTATAGTTTCGGAGATTTCGTGATGAGTCAGTGAGTGAGTCAGTGGTATTTCTCTTTTATATTGCTACGACAGCACAGAACAATCTACGCGTTTATCGAATGCGCCAGAAAGATCTCAACGTAAGCGTGTGGTGTACGTGCTACTAAACGCATTTTGCGAGAATTTTCTCGACTGTGCCAGGCTCCGCTCGGGCGCTCGGACTGTGTCAAGGCCGTAGCAATTTACGTAGTTCGCGAGAGATAAGACGCAGTTTGGAAGCTTCTGGTGTGTGAGCGTAACTATAAATACATCGCGTCGCGGCCTTAGTTTTCAGTTCAATGCGAGATTTTTGACTGTGCGGTTCGAGAGTATTAGTGCGATATATTTACAGAGCGGTTCGAGTTATTACGGTGTACGTTCAAGTAGTTATTAGTGAAGTGTTGCGTTTTATATTCGGACGGTATAATTGTAATACAGTTGAGTTTTAATATTAGTGGACATTTTATTGCGTATGAACAATTTCATTTGATTTGTTGTAGACACTGTGTTGTTAATTATGAACTGTTCTACTATAACAATTAAAGGTGTGATTAGTGACTTAATTGGTGTCTTGTACTTATTTTGTTTCCACTGTACCTACGACGATCGAGTAGACCGTCGTAACAATATATATAGATTTCTGTCCTTGTGACATATCTCACTATCATTTAGTTCCGCCATTTTGTAGTTATAAAATTTTCATTCATGCTGAAGTTTACCATCGTTTTTCGAGCTGATTCTTCCATATGGTTACTTAATCGTTCAAATGATTCATACATAATCTCCAGAAGTCCTCCATGCTCCTCGGTTAGTTTTGGCCTTTTCGGTCCTTCTAATCTATCTGGGAATTCAACTGTGGTTCGTTTAAAGTTTCTAAATTGCCTTACTTCTCCTGGTTCCATAATTGGTATATTATGTAGCTTAATTAATCCCCTTTTAATCATCTCCAATCCTTCCCGTGTATTTATTAATTTCCTTTGACATGTTTGTCTCATTTTCTTTGTTTTTATTTAATTATTTCTGTTAGGTTTCTTTTCAGATAACAGTACACTTTTGTCTTTTTTATTCTCATTAGTTTCCTCTTTATTTTTGTCAAACTTCTCGTTCATTTGTTTTATTAAGTTCTCACTCAAAATTTCGTTTTGTTTCTTTGAGTTTTCGTTTATACTGTCCATTTTATTTTCTAGCTTTTCTGACATTCGTTTGTTATTTTCTAAAATACTGTCTAATTTCTCATTGATTTGTCTAAAATCGGCCTTCAATTGTTCATTATTTTCATTTATGGTTTGCCTTAAAAGTTCACTAGTACTTTCCTTAATACTGTCTATTTTTTCAGAGTTTTCTTCAAATTTTTTATTTAATTCTTCCTTCTGTTTCTTGGAATCTTCTTTAATTAATTCCCATAATTTTTGTAAATCTAGGCCTCCTCTGGCTTCCTCTTTATCGCCCGCCTGTTGTTCCATTCCGGTGTCTGTAACTACCTCTGTTTCTTCTTCCCGTCTATCTTCTTCTGTTTCTTGCTCCTTCTCCATCCTTTTAGAAACACCTCTAGTATGCATTCCTGTGCCTCTAATAGTTGCCTGCTCCAGTTAAGTAATAGCCTAATTTTTTACTTAACTAAAGCCCACTCGTTGAGCGCCAATTTGTAATCTAAAAGATTACGTTATTAATTATAATTGAGGATGTTTAAAAGCCCCACTGTTGGGTTTGTCAATTTGTAATAAATGTATTCTCTCTATTTGGTTGTTTTTCTTATTTAATTACAGTTTGTAGTTAATTAAAAACAAAAATTTAAATTAACTAATTCGATCTGTGTAAGGAAAATGGTTATTATGTTATTGTATAGATGACCGCCTGCAACTCAATATTAATAAAAAATTTTATTTATTATATCACTGCTGCAACTCTTATGTTGAACATAGCCCTGTGTTGATCAATTAATAAGTGTTTTACCATAGAATAACTCTATATTATAGGTATCTTAGTTAATAATTCGGTAATTCTCTCCAACCCTATTTGGTCCGTATGATTTAAATTAATTCAAATGTGGCGAAAGGAATACGTTAGTTCGGCACTCTCTCGTTCCACCAGCTGTCTACAGCAAGCGCTGCTATTCGTAATTGACTTATTTTTATAGGTTAGTTAGTTTCACTTGATAGTTTAACCAACTTCTTTATCTGTAAATTACTTCCCCATCAAAATATAATACCTATTCTACAATAACACAGAACATCATTACATACAAGAAGGATTCTTTATTTATATTACTTTTTAACTTCCAACAGTATTCTTCACAGTTTATTTGATCGTAATATCGATCGTACAATGCTGAATCGATTTGTTAATGGACTAGTTCTGTATAATACAATTTAAATATAATTTTTGTTTATCTCTTATCCCAGGGTATGTGTGATTCTTTTAATGATTAGTAAGGCCAGGTAATGCAAAATTAAGGTTACTAAGTATTACAAATTGTTATTAATTCTTAATGTATAAAATTAAATATAAGTTGATGTTACTGTACAATGCGATTCTCAAGATAGCCGTGTCTGTTTACAACCGCATGCAGACGTCCTGATGAGGTTATTTTTTGACTAGAAAATGTGTCCAGATTATCAATAAAGGTTGAAAGTTGATGTCCCGGCGTGTAACAGGAATTCTTCCATTCTTCATTCTTCTTCGCGATCCTTGTGGTTGCCGGTCCCAGTGGAATTGGTGTAGTATTATAATTTCTTCAATGTCTTGGAAGTGAGGTTCGTGTCTCCAATACCAAAGGTTCTTGTGTATATTTGGTTTATAATTGTATTAATTTTGATTGCTTGTTCATTCAATAAGTATCTTGGTTCAATTGTAAATCGGGTTCATCATTATTTCTAATGGAATTAGTTTGAAGAAGAAATTAGTAATTCCGCTATCTTTGGGATGTGTATAATTATATTTCCCGAACTCTAGTAATTATTCATCAGTTTTGTTTGAACAGATTGGCTTTAAGATATTAGATTTATTAAGGTTTATTCCTTTTTATTTTATTTTATGTTTAAATTCGTCTACTGAACTGTTCCCAATAGCATATAACAATCGAATGTTAGGTTTTTTTTTTTAAATTCTCTTCTGGATTCGTATTAATTTAACTTCACCCATTAGCATATAACAAACGAATGTTGAAATCAACAAGATTTCCTGCATTTTAGTTACCCTAACAACCATTACTTTCTGTCATTGGATAATATTTGATATCCTAGAGCCAGAATTAGAAAATATTACTACTCTTTTTAAATAAAATACTCCATGCTTGGAATTACACCAAATTACATAAAACTCTCACTTAATCTGCCTTATTAAACCATATATATTTCACTATAATTTCATCTGACTGGACTTATTAAAAAGGTATTAATTTCCTTTTACAAATATTAAATTTAGGCCTATTGGTTTTATTACACCTGTTATAATTTTGTTTTGTTTTTAACTTAATTTTTCTTTACCTGACCTACTGTACAAATAGTCACTGGCTTATGGCCATTTACATCAATTTTAATTTCCTGGTTTCAATTCATTATATTATTTAGTTCATCATTGAACCCTTCATTATTTTTTAACATAACTATAAGAACTACTTGCCAACTTATTAACACTTATTGCCTTCCTGGCCAAGTTTACAAACATTATTTTAAACATCTTCATTTGATGTTTTAATTACTTAGTAACCTTACTATGTACCTCTAATGCATTCTTCAGGTGATATGGGCCCTCTTGTATTTAATTATAACAGGTTTTGGGCATTATAGTATTATATACATCAAGAAACGGACTGTAGCAGAAAGTGATTGAAATATATATATATATATATATATAAGCGGCTTTGTCCTGACTGAGAGAGAATCAACGTAGAGCAAAAACTACTGAAGATAATGATCTCAAAATTTGAAGGTACATTCTTATGGGGTCGTAGATGGTCACTAAGAAACGGTTTTAAAAACTTTCACTCCTAAGGGGCAACCCCCCCCTATTGTATCTATGTTCCACATCTCCTCCTAAACCACTGGACCGATTTCAACCAAACTTGGCACAAATATTTTACGCGACGGGAGAACCAACATAGGATAGGTGTTTTTTTCGATGGGGTCCTTTGGGGGGTTCTTTGGGGTCTTCCACATCTCCTCCTAAACCACTGGACCGATTCAACCAAACTTGGCACAAATATTTTACGCAACGGGAGAACCAACATAGGATAGGTGTTTTTTTCGATGGGGACCTTTGGGGGTTCTTTGGGGTCTTCCACACCTCCTCCTAAACCACTGGACCGATTTCAACCAAACTTGGCACAAATATTTTACGCAACGGGAGAACCAACATAGGATTGATGTTTTTTTCGATGGGGGTCCTTTGGGGTCTTCCACATCTCCTCCTAAACCACTGGACCGATTTCAACCAAACTTGGCACAAATATTTTATGCAACGGGAGAACCAACATAGGATAGGTGTTTTCTTCTATGGGGTCCTTTGGGGTCTTCCACATCTCCTCCTAAACCACTGGACCGATTTCAACCAAACTTGCACACATATTTTATGCAACGGGAGAACCAACATAGGATAGGTGTTTTTTCGATACGATCCTTCGGGGGGGTCCTTTGGGTCTTAAAAAACTATTAGATCTGGTTACTATGGCAACACAATAGAATAGATTCTGGTTATCATGGCATCGGTGGAAGTCTCCCTCGTAGGAAATAGCGCGGGAGTCGTCTGATGGGCCTTCCCCGGAGTTCATCCACGAAACCCGGGGAGTCTTAGGTCGGATCCCGCGAAAGACGGCGGGGTCAGAGTCCACGGTTTTTATAAATAAAGATATAGGTTATGCTATCAAAGGTGGTGTATGCATCTTAAGAAACTTCTTAATAGTGTGTGAATTCAGAGTTGTTTCAGTTTGAATTTAAAAGTGGATAAGTTAAGATCGAAGTAAGTTATAAGCGAGTATAAAAAACAAAGTTCTGATAGCGAATGTATTCAGATCATAGTGTTCAGACAATATAAATGCACTTGCTTCAGTTTGAATTTAAAAATTGATAAGCTGAAATCTATAGAGGTACTGTATTGTTAGAATAAGTTTAGGAGACACTAATTTAACAAATGCCTTATTTCAACATTAACACAATGAATTATAAAACGACAGTTAAATACGCAGCGCGTGCAAGTACTGTAGACATTTAATTGAAAACAAATTTAGCTGTTCGCCCTCTCCCAGAGTTAGAAATCGAGCAGGAGCATCACGCGCAACAGAATTCTTCTCCAGATATAAGAATACAGTTTATGACATGGTCTTAAACAGGTGCGCTACAGAATATTACTCCAGTGAGAATGCGAACGTAACAATATAAGGAAGATTATACAATATACAAGTAGGCCTAATATAATGTTAGAACAAGAATAGGTGCCTATGAGCCTATGAATAAATTATGAACCCGAGGAACGCTGGGTAAATCGGTTAGATATAGATATCTATATAACCCAAATACCACTGACTGACTCACTGATCACGATATCTCTGAAACCACTTAATGGATATCAATAAAACTTTGAACATAGCTTCATCATAGGTCTTAGGTGCTCACTAAGAAATGGTTTTAAAAACTTTCACTCCTAAGGGGCAAAAAACCAAATACTGAAATTTATCGCGGGAATTGCATACTTTGTAAATGAAGTGGTTGACATCTCAGTTTACTGGAAACCCCGAATACATTTAGTCCTGAGTTTTTAATCATTGTTTTAAATTGAAAAAAACTTCGTTGTTTGCAGGTTCTTATAGTCGAGAAAATTTCGAAGTTCAATTAATTTATAAATGTATGTCCTTTTTATCTCGGAAACGGCTCTAACGATTTTCTCAAAATAAATTATAAATAGCTGTTGCTATGAATGTAAATAAACAAACTAAGAGTTGAGAATTTGTACAATCTATCTAATCCTATACTATTAAGCGAGCAATAATTGTACAATTACGTACAAAGTGAAACTCCGTAGCGAAGCATGGGTATTTTGCTAGTCTATATATATAAAAGAGAAATACCACTGACTCACTGATTCATCACGAAATCTCCAAAACTATAACACCTAGAAACTTGAAATTTGGCATGTAGGTTCCTTATGTGATGTAGGTATCCGCTAAGAAGGGATTTTTGGAAATTCGACCTTTAAAGGGGGAAAAATGGGGGGACGTTTGCCTGACTGACTGACATAGAATCAACATAGAGCAAAAACTACTGAATGGATATCAATGAAACTTTGAACATAGCTTCATCATAGGTCTTAGGTGCTCACTAAGAAACTGTTTTAAAAACTTTCACTGCTAAGGGGCAAACCCCCCCCCCCATTGGATGTATGTATCTATGTATGTATGTTCCACATCTCCTCCTAAACCACTGGACCGATTTCAACCAAACTTGGCACAAATATTTTACGCAACGGGAGAACCAACATAGGACAGGTGTTTTTTCGATACAATCCTCTGGGGGGTCCTTTGGGTCTTAAAAAACTATTAGATCTGGTTACTATGGCAACCCAATAGAATAGATTCTGGTTACCATAGCATCGGTGGAAGTCTCCCGCGTAGGAAATAGCGCGGGAGTCGTCCGACGGGCCTTCCCCGGAACGATACCTCTGAAACCTTCTGGTTTCACGATATCTCTGAAACCACTGAATGGATATCAATGAAACTTTGAACATAGCTTCATCATAGGCCTTAGGTGCTCACTAAGAAACAGTTTTACAAACTTTCACTTCTAAGGGGCAAAAAACCAAATACTGAAATTTATCCACTGTAAGTGGTTGATATCTCAGTTTACTGGAAACCCCGAATACATTTAGTCCTGAGTTTTTAATCATTGTTTTAAATTGAAAAAAACTTCGTTGTTTGCAGGTTCTTATAGTCGAGAAAATTTCGAAGTTCAATTAATTAATAAATGTATGTCCTTTTTTCTTGGAAACGGCTCTAACGATTTTCTCGAAATAAATAATAAATAGCTGTTGCTATGAATGTAAATAAACAAACTAAGAGTTGAGAATTTGTACAATCTATCTAATCCTATACTATTAAGCGAGCAATAATTGTACAATTACGTACAACGTGAAACTCCGTAGCGAAGCACGGGTATTTTGCTAGTGAAAATATATAAGAACTTATTAGACAGGTTGTTGCTTATGTAGGTGAGACATGGACATTAGAAAAAAAGGAACAAGAAACACTGACAAAGTTTGAAAGATTGTACGACGACATGTTTAAGGCCCTGTTAAGGAAGACGATGAATGGAAAATACGAAATAACGAGGATATAGATGATCAAATTAGTAATGTATATCTTACCGTATGTGACTTACAGCAAAATGTATTTTCACGTTAAAATTTACATGTTTCGGGACCTTGTCCCATCATCAGAATTTAAAATCGTCTTCTTATCCCATCGTGCGATGGCATAGTTGTCGAATATTTCCAAAAATATTTAAATCCACAATATAAATAAAACAAAATAAGAATACACTATAGAAATAGCGCGCACAACGGTTTCGAGGTGTACACCGTACGGCGACAGACCACGCACTGGTTCATATCTAACTCGTATCATAGCAGATACCTACCGCAAAGCAGTATCATACAGGATGTTTGATTTAAAATGCAGCTGATCATTCAAAACATGTGGCTTGGTATCGGCATTATTGTATGCTTTATATATTTCGAATTCTTCGAGGGCGTTCATATAACGCCCTTTATTGCAAATGTGAAGGGGTTTTAGGTTAGTATTACAGCCAGTATAGTTGTGATTCTCCGTGATAAGATGCTTAGCAAATTTAGATCTGATGTTTTCTAAGTTGTGAAAGTATGTAGGTGGCTTATGTTCAGCGAATCTTTTAGAAAATTTCGGCCCGTTTGGCCCACATAGAAGGCATCACAATCATCACATACCAATTTATAAATCCCTGTTTTAGTTTCAAGGGCTGTTGGTTCACGAACACGAAGATTATTTAAAATGTTGTTTGTAGTTTTATAAGTGATAATAATATTATTAGTCTTATTTAAAACTGAAGTTAGAATTCTAGGCATAAAGGCCGTGTATGGCGTTGAGATGTATTTATATGTATTGTCCACAGGTGCCCTATGTATGTCCGTGTTTTTTCGTTTCTTATGTCTTTTGAGGATACTATTTATTATTGTTTCTTTGTAACCATTTATGATTGCAATGTGTTTAATGGTATTCAGTTCATCATAGTAGTTCTCATTAATAAATATTGTAACGATACAATTAAGCCAAATCTCGTACCAGTGATAAAAAAGATAATTCTTGATATAAAATTACTTCATATGAAATAAAATGTGTAAAAAATGATTAAAATGTAAATACTTTGACATGACGTACCACGATATTACCCAACCCACATGATTGAGCCGACAACCCAAACATACTTAAGAAAATGTGATTGACAAAACAATGATGGACATAGAACTAAAGGAGGACCAAACCAAGATGAAGAAAGAAGATGAAGATTATTGAAGAAGAAGAAGAGGAAGAATGAAGAGGAGACAGATAAAACCCAAGGGGAAACTAACACACATATATAAAAGGGAAAGATTGTATGTTAAAGATAGAATACGGTCAATAAACCTTAAATAATTATATATTAATGAAACCAATGTTATTATTATTATTATTGATTTAACATATGTAACCATTTTTAAGACAATACAATTATAAAGCAAAGTAGTATAGGAAGAGTACATTACCCCTGTCAGAAAGGTTAGATTCAACCAAAACACAACTAGCCTAATATTGTTTATAGTAAACATAATACTAGAACAAAATAGTGAGAAATGGTAGGAAAAAGTATAGGGGTTACCCATTAAATAACACTAATTACAAAACAGTGAACCAAAGTGAAGTGTTTTAGTGAAGTGTTAATGCCCTATAAAATAGTGAAGGTGAAACATTCAAATTAGAATGCTAAGGAAATAGACACTCTTTAAAACATTGATAAACCACCAATGATTAGAGTGGAATTATAATTAATTGTATACCTAGAAGTAATTAAAAATAGTATTTAAAATTAATATAAGGAAAGCATGTGACATATCAGGGAGAAAGCCCAGTACCATAACTTGTGTTAACATGGCATGATAGGATAGAAGTAAAGTTTGTTATTAAAGATTACATTTATAAAGAATACAACACCCCATGTTGAAAGGGGAATCAACCTTAATAATATTAGAGAAAGTGACAATGTTTATCACCATACTTTATAAGACAAGATAGAAATCAATGTTAGTACTAAGAATAATTTATGATTTATAAAGAATAGTTGATTCAATGTTAAAGAAGGAATATGACTGAAAAGGGACTTACAGTCCATAAACCTAACTATTATATTTTAAATGAAAAGTAATGAAAATTTATGTTGAATAATAATTAAAACACAAACAAACAAGTGAAGCCCATCAGGCTGAATTCAGAATGTAATTTAAAAGGGAAATACACTAGAAAAAAATCATGGCTGTTTGTAACTAGAAAAACAGTTAACTGCCAAGAACATTTTAAATGCAAATTGTATCAATTTCACAAAAAATCTTACTAATCTAAGAACAGTGAATGGACAATGATTGTATATCAGTTATTTCTACACAGAAATATTATTGTAATAATTTAATTCAAGAAAGATATGTTATTTTTTAAATGTCGACTAATTAGACTATAGTTAAAGTGTAACAAAATATGACCTTATGAGGTATCATTGTGAACTTTGAAAGGAAAGAAAAATAATAGTGATGTCATTTATTATCCCAAAGGAAGTATAAGGGAATAAAATCATTGGGAAAATACTTAATAAATTTGAATAAAAATTCAAATATCTCTAACAATGTAAGTAAAGAGTAATGAAACAAGCATGGAATTATTAGTTACTATGACAACGAGTCATTTGAGGCTTATTTTTCCGTTAAATTATACAGACGCTGAAGAAACGAAGCGTGGGTACGCCACACAAGAAACTGGACAAACTAAAACTTTAATTTAAACAGTTATAACAAGTCAACTAGTGAATTCAAATGATCCCATGTGAAGAGACGTCGATCTGTACAGAATTAATGATGACCAGGAACGAAATTGAACAAACTAATTAAAGAAAAAACCCAGACCAGTTTGAAGAAGACGCTGGAAGCCTACAACCAGCCCAAATTCGAAAAATACACGCCTACCCATGATGACCCTCCAACGTGAGACGAACTGATAAGTACCGAATAATTTCTTACTCCTAAAACCCCAAATCACTTAAATTATTTTCAAATGATAAAATTTCTCACTATTTAAAAGTAGTATTTTCTTTCAAAGGTAAAGGCATAATTTACTTATATTAAAAAACATTTATAAAGATAACCTTATTTGTAAACATAATTACTGTAACAGTTGATATACTACGACACTACGGAACAAATTGTACAAACACATTATAAATCCTAAGTACCTATAAGGTATAATAGTGTACTTTCTTTTCATGTAATCAACGTTTGTCTATTTTCATGATCAAAAGAACTCCAGATTTTAAAAACATAGTAATTTGTTGACATAACGGAACGATAGTGTTTTAAAATCGAAATTTGCCAACCTTGAGATGTTTATGTTTCACGCTCTAAGCCGGGGCATAATTTATAATCTGTTTATGATTCAATTGTCATATTTATTAATAATTAAATTTGTATTAAAAGATACAGTACAACACAATATTCTCTTGTTATTTCATAGGATTTATTTTTGTAAAATATATGTGTGTTAGCGAAGTAGTAAGTATCAGCCAACTAGCGCTTGTTACGAGTGGCCGAGTCGACAACCTGTGTAGCAGCGGGAATAATTCGAACGCCACAGCTGTCCATGCTAATACCACATATTACTTTAAAAATTAAATGTTTTGTTTTAATAAAAACAATTTGGCGCCACCCGGGAATCGTAATCCCTATGAATTGACAGGTAGGTTGTACTGGTGACATTGACAACGCTACGGACTCCAGTAGTGACGTCGATTTATGTAACAACCAGTGTGAGGCAAACACACTACAATCACACTAATACACCATATAAACAAGTGTGAGACATTTTGACAGGTACGACCTCGTTTTCTACGTTACAATATTAAACTGCAATTTTAATCATATTTACAGGAAACCTATAGCAACTGATACAGTTACACATGCCACATCTTATCATCCACTGTCCCAAAAAATGGCCGCTTTCCACAGCATGATTAACCGCCTTCTGTCATTGCCCCTCAGTAATGAGGACTACTATGATGAACTGAATACCATTAAACACATTGCAATCACAAATGGTTACAAAGAAACAATAATAAATAGTATCCTCAAAAGACATATGAAACGAAAAAACATGGACATACATAGGGCACCTGTGGACAATACATATAAATACATCTCAACGCCATACACGGCCTTTATGCCTAGAATTCTAACTTCAATTTTAAATAAGACTAATAATATTATTATCACTTATAAAACTACAAACAACATTTTAAATAATCTTCGTGTTTGTGAACCAACAGCCCTTGAAACTAAAACAGGGATTTATAAATTGGTATGTGATGATTGTGATGCCTTCTATGTGGGCCAAACGGGCCGAAATTTTCTAAAAAGATTCGCTGAACATAAGCCACCTACATACTTTCACAACTTAGAAAACATCAGATCTAAATTTGCTAAGCATCTTTTCACGGAGAATCACAACTATACTGGCTTTAATACTAACCTAAAACCCCTTCACATTTGCAATAAAGGGCGTTATATGAATGCCCTCGAAGAATTCGAAATATATAAAGCATACAATAATGCCGATAATAAGCCACATGTTTTGAATGATCAGCTGCATTTTAAATCAAACATCCTGTATGATACTGCTTTGCAGTATCTGCTATGATACGAGTTAGATATGAACCAGCATGCGGTCTGTCGCCGTACAGTGTACACCTCGAAACCATTGTGCGTGCTATTTCTATAGTGTATTCTTATTTTGTTTTATTTATATTGTGGAGTTAATATTTTTGGAAATATTCGACAACTATGCCATCACACAATGGGATAAGAAGACGATTTTAAATTCTGATGATGGGACAAGGTCCCGAAACATGTAAATTTTAACGTGAAAATACATTTTGCTGTAAGTCACAGATGGTAAGATATACATTACTAATTTGATTATCAAATACATGGCTTGGTACTATAATCGGAAATATTCCATAAATATGATATAGATGAGCTACTGAAACATGAGCTATACAAACAAATACAAACAATATTCTACATAACACAAACCACTTGGCCTGTACATTCTTCCTACTGTCATTTTTTACATGCCCGTTCTGCATCTTTTTATCTACGACCACAGATATAATAAAATCATATTCTGCTGATAACTTGATGAAACAACTCGAAAGTATGTTGACTATGTTAATTGGTGACATTAAATAGAAAACAAAAATATAAATTTACATAATATGCAGAAGTGATCAGTCATACCAGTCCATCTACTTCGAAAGAAAATCTAGTTTACGATTCTTACTAACAAGTCACAGAGTGTAAATATTGCGTAAAGGAACGACGAGACAGATATGTAACATTTATAGACTTTTTGATGAACTTACCGTCTTCAGTACTGATCTTGAACGGAACAGGCTTTTTCACAGGTTTTTTATCTACCAGAGGAAACATGGCATTGTTCTGGATTGTATCAAAAGCACTTTCTGACTTCTGGAACATATCAATTCACACATTTGGAAACACAGGGTTGATATGAAAGTTCAAGTATTTAAAACCACATCAAATACTGAAGTGTAGAAAAAAATAGTATTTTTGCTGAAAGTTATAACTTGAAATAAAACTATGTAAGTTTTAACCCTAATACTATAACAAATACTGTCTCACAATATAGTACACAACATGCTCTAAATTAATCTAAATACTTTAAAATAATAGTACACTTACCAAAGAATTACTGAAATTTCCCATTATGTCTGATGATCCATTCTAAAAAAAAAAAACTCATTCTCAAAATGAAAAATACATATTTAATTACAATGAAATTATGAAGGGCAATTCTAAAATTAACCTCTGCTTGGCTCGTATACACAAGCTAGTTGTCGCAACATGGTGCCTGCATAGCAGCAACTAGGGGACTTTTAAACTGTTACATACAAATTCATGATACATTTCACTTATTTTGTTTGTACAGTCACCTATAAAACAGAACGTTTCGATGCTTCTCTAGAGATGCCAACCATAAAAGTATGTGGTGTCATTTGTTGTAATGGTCTGTCATCTACTGGGTACATTCGGGTGTGTGCATCAACCTACTGGAAATGTATGATGATGAGCTCTCGATCAATGGAAAGGCAAGAGTGAAACTGTCAGGTGCTGCTAGGGGTGTGTAGGATCGTGTCTCAAACGACTCCGTGTGGATAGCATCGCCCTGGTCAGTTGCTGTCGGATGAAAGGTTGTAATATGACACTAAATCACTGATACAACTATAAGGCAGTCAACTCTGTCCGCCTGTACAGGCTACAGAGCAGACTGATGCACTTGAAAAGCTCTGGCCCCAGGTAAGTTCACAGATGAGTATAACAGGCAATTATGTGCATGCCCTACTGGGCAAACTGAGAACAGTACACCGCCGACTAAATCTGGTGAAAGGTGTCATGTGCCACCTAGATTAAAATCTGGCCAGCTACCCATCACTTTGACACCAATGTTCATTAGTGGCTTTGACCTGTGGCCAGGTACCTTGACAGCAGCACTCTTCAAAGAGGGGCTGCAAATGCTAGGGTAACTATATAATAGGTGTCTTCTGTGTAGCACTGATGATTATGTGCAAATGTCATAAAGAAGCGTATTAACATTTGCAGACGAATGTTAATATGCTTCTTTATGACATTTGCACATAGGCTAACAAAATATTTTTTGATATTTTAGTTTTTCTTTGCCTACCAAACAGAAGTAAATTTTTGAATAGCCTACATAATTACATAGGTAGCGTGAAAATACTGCACATTATTGAAAACGTGTGCGCATGCACGCACGCACGCGCGCGCGCGCACACACACACACACAATCACTAGTCAAACAGATCCAATGTTATTAAATACATATTTTCATAGATCAAATTAAAAATTGTCAATTTGGGTTCACAAGAATAAAACATATTTAAAACTTGCAACTAAGAATGTTTGTAAATATATTTTTCCTTTATTATTTAGTAATTAAAAATTATTATATCTATAGTAATTTTACTTTTTATCTAATGTTTGAAGTTTTATAATTATATAATATTGTTCACTACCTGCCCTGAGAAAGTTGTTGTATAAAAAAAGGTACAAATTTAAAATAATATGTACTCCATAAAATAGTAGTGACAATCTACATGTGCAGTTGACAGTTTATTTTTAAATGAAGATAATTAAAGTACAAAAATTATAATAAAACAACAGTAATATACCTTTATCCTTTATTTATCCTTTATACCTTTATTTATGCCTTTATCAAAATGTAGTATTACAAACCTGGTTTAAATTTCCAAAATCATTTGTCAGTCCACTTACATCGTCGTCCGGCTGCTTCTTTACAAACTTGCTTACCTGAATCACACATAAATTTACAAACACACAAATAGGTGACACAGATACATAAGCATCACAGATGTTACAACAATTGACAGTTTTGACTACAGGCAACGGCATACCTACAATTGGTTGAAATGATTACAGCATTGAATCTGTTCTCTCAATTACATTATTTTAATACAAATTTCTACTGTACACCCTTCCTAATGGGTTTAGAATATAACAGAAATAGTGACTGTTCAGAGTTACTTAATTCCATAAACACTTAAGATTGGTAAATTTTATGTGAATTAAGGTACACAATGATTAGTATGTTCACTTAAGTGTCATATATTAATTGATGACTCGTTGGGCACTTGGTGAAACATATTAATACAAAGGTTTTTTAAAAATATATAAACACTTGGTACGTTTCACAGAGTTTATTTAACTCTGATAGCTGTTTCGACTTCTTAAGCCATTGTCAAAGAGATGAATAAATTAAAAACCTAAACACAGGATGTAAATAAAGGTGGTGGTGGCCATCTGTTTAGGGCATGTATTGGAACATCTGTGAGGGTGTTAAGATGGAGAAGGGGGTGAAAGAGCTAAGGGAAGGTCAGGTGTCTGTAAAAACTAAATACAATCTGAATGCAAAATATGAAATTAACTAAACTAAATATAATCTGAATGCAAAATATAAAATTAACTAAACTAAATACACTGAATGCAAGATATAAAATGCAATCCACAAAACATATCACTACTTCACAACATACAAATAGGTAAAAAAATGGATTTGTTAGAAATTGTAGAAATTAAAGCAATAAAAAATAACAAAAATTTAACAAATGAATAAACTGAATTCTGTGTATCCCCTTTATTAAAAGCTGTTATTTAGTTTTGTTTATTTTATATTTTGGATTCAGATTATATTTAGTTCAGTTAATTTTATATTTTGCATTCAGAGTATATTTACAATAATTTAATTACCTTTTTCCGTCAGTGACTTCGTTCTAGCGTTTTCTATATAGATGCGTTTCGTGACATGTGTCACATCTTCAGTAGTCCTCGTCAAAAGTTAAAATTCACATAAAACACATAAAAACACATTTGCACATATTTACAAAATTACAAAGATGACACACACATAACACGATGTAACTTCGGCTTCGTTGGACCGGTCCGACCGCGCGTGTAGTTGCCGAGCCACTAATTGAACTAAGTCAATCCTTATCACCAGTCATTACCATCATGCGCGATTATATTTAGGGCTGTATCATATAGTGAGTGAGATTGAAACCTTAATTGTTCGTTTAGTATACTGTTATTGTTGATATTCTTGTCTTTAAATGATTTATAAATCTCAAACTCCTCGAGCGCGTCCATTAACCTACCCTTACCGCATACATGGATTGCTTTGAAATTGGTATTGAAATCTGTGTAATTATGGTTATGCATCATTAGATGGCGCGCATAATTAGATTTGGTCTTGTCTAAATCATTCCTTGGTAGATGTTCTTTGTATCTTTTCAAGAAAGACCTGCCAGTTTGACCCAGATAGAAACAATCACAATCATCACATGACATCCTGTAAACACCTGTTTTCTCTTCTAACGGGAATGGTTGTTTTATGCGTAACAAATTAGATATATTATTACTTGTTTTAAACGCGACTTTTATATTGAATTTAGAGAACACATTGGATATAATGTTAGGTAAAAGGCTACCGTACACTGTCGTTATATACTTTTTATTATTATTTTTATTATTGTTAACTTTATTACCATCGATGGTATTATGGTGGGATCTAGTTTTATATAGGTGTCGCTTAAGAAGTCTATCTATCATCGAACTCTTGTACCCATTCGCTATTGCTATGTGCCTTATTATATCCAATTCGTCCTGAAAGTCCTTTTGGTTAAGTGGAATCGTTACCAACCTATGAACAAAACTGTTGTAAGCCGCCATTTTCTGACTATATGGGTGATGAGAATCGGCGTGTATTGTAATATCTGTGGCGGTGGGTTTCCTATATATTTTATATTGAAATTTATTAAGATACTTTGTAACAGTCAGGTCCAAAAAATTGAGTTTATTGTCAACCTCTGTTTCGAGGGTAAATTGTATGTTCTTGCTAAGGCTGTTCAAATAATGTTTCAATTTCTCTATCTGCCGTAGTGTGCCGTTAAAAATTATAAAGGTGTCGTCTACATATCGTGCATAGAATTTAATATTATTACAAAATTTGTTATACACTGAGAACATGTAAGTATTTTCAAATTGATGCAAGTATAAATCCACCAGCAGTCCTGAATGTGGCGAACCCATTGTGAGACCAAACTCTTGTAGGTAAAAATTATTATTAAAAGTGAAGTAATTCTGCTTCAACAGGACATTCAACAATAAAATTAACTCATCTATTTGTTTGTGATTCAGCTTCTCACATTCAATGAGATCTTTTACAATTGAAATTTTGTCATGAACCGGCACGTTTGTATATAAATTAACTATGTCAAATGAAGCGATTTTGTACGTAGGTAAGAGTTCGATATCCTGGACCCTTTTAATAAAGTCAATATTATTTTTTATGCTGTGATTATTTTTTAAAACGATACTATTTTTAATAATCGTATACTGTTATTGTTGATATTCTTGTCTTTAAATGATTTATAAATCTCAAACTCCTCGAGAGCGTCCATTAACCTACCCTTACCGCATACATGGATTGCTTTGAAATTGGTATTGAAATCTGTGTAATTATGGTTATGCATCATTAGATGGCGCGCATAATTAGATTTGGTCTTGTCTAAATCATTCCTTGGTAGATGTTCTATAAAAGTAGTATCGTTTTAAAAAAAAATCACAGCATAAAAATAATATTGACTTTATTAAAAGGGTCCAGGATATCGAACTCTTACCTACGTACAAAATCACTTCATTTGACATAGTTAATTTATATACAAACGTGCCGGTTCATGACACAATTTCAATTGTAAAAGATCTTCTCATTGAATGTGAGAAGCTGAATCACAAACAAATAGATGAGTTAATTTTATTGTTGAATGTCCTGTTGAAGCAGAATTACTTCTTTTAATAATAATTTTTACCTACAAGAGTTTGGTCTCGCAATGGGTTCGCCACTTTCAGGACTGCTGGCGGATTTATACTTGCATCATTTTGAAAATACTTACATGTTCTCAGAGAATAACAAATTTTGTAATAATATTAAATTCTATGCACGATATGTAGACGACACCTTTATAATTTTTAACGGCACGCTACGGCAGATAGAGAAATTGAAACATTATTTGAACAGCCTTAGCAAGAACATACAATTTACCCTCGAAACAGAGGTTGACAATAAACTCAATTTTTTGGACCTGACTGTTACAAAGTATCTTAATAAATTTCAATATAAAATATATAGGAAACCCACCGCCACAGATATTACAATACACGCCGATTCTCATCACCCATACAGTCAGAAAATGGCGGTTTACAACAGTTTTGTTCATAGGTTGGTAACGATTCCACTTAACCAAAAGGACTTTCAGGACGAATTGGATATAATAAGGCACATAGCAATAGCGAATGGATACAAGAGTTCGATGATAGATAGACTTCTTAAGCGACACCTATATAAAACTAGATCCCACCATAATACCATCGACGGTAATAAAGTTAACAATAATAAAAATAATAATAAAAAGTATGTAACGACAGTGTACGGTAGCCTTTTACCTAACATTATATCCAATGTGTTCTCTAAATTCAATATAAAAGTCGCGTTTAAAACAAATAATAATATATCTAATTTGTTACGCATAAAACAACCATTCCCGTTAGAAGAGAAAACAGGTGTTTACAGGATGTCATGTGATGACTGTGATTGTTTCTATCTGGGTCAAACTGGCAGGTCTTTCTTGAAAAGATACAAAGAACATCTACCAAGGAATGATTTAGACAAGACCAAATCTAATTATGCGCGCCATCTAATGATGCATAACCATAATTACACAGATTTCAATACCAATTTCAAAGCAATCCATGTATGCGGTAAGGGTAGGTTAATGGACGCGCTCGAGGAGTTTGAGATTTATAAATCATTTAAAGACAAGAATATCAACAATAACAGTATACTAAACGAACAATTAAGGTTTCAATCTCACTCACTATATGATACAGCCCTAAATATAATCGCGCATGACGGTAATGACTGGTGATAAGGATTGACTTAGTTCAATTAGTGGCTCGGCAACTACACGCGCGGTCGGACCGGTCCAACGAAGCCGAAGTTACATCGTGTTATGTGTGTGTCGTCTTTGTAATTTTGTAAATATGTGCAAATGTGTTTTTATGTGTTTTATGTGAATTTTAACTTTTGACGAGGACTACTGAAGATGCGACACATGTCACGAAACGCGTCTATATAGAAAACGCTACAACGAAGTCACTGACGGATAAAAGGTAATTAAATTATTGTGAAAAAGTGACTTGGATACTATATAAAAACAAAATAAAAAGAGTATATTTAGTTTAGTTAATTTTATATTTTGGTTTCAGATTATATTTAGTTTAGTTAATTGTATATTTTGCATTCAGACTGTATTTAGTTTTTACAGACACCTGACCTTCCCTTAGCTCCTGCACCCCCCTTCGCCATCTTAACACCCTCACAGATGTTCCAATACACGCCCTAAACAGATGACCACCACCACCTTTACTTACATCCTGTGTTTAGGTTTTTAATTCATTCATCTCTTTGACAATGGCTTAGGAAGTCGAAACAGCTGTCAGAGTTAAATAAAATCTGTGAAACGTACCAAGTGTTTATATATTTTTAAAAAACCTTTGTAAGTGTCATATACTTTTATTTATTCGTAATACATAGTTCTTATTTGTGGTTTACTAAGAGGCACTTCAGTAAAAACTCAACAACCATTTACCTATTATAACTACAAGAGTTCAATAAAGCTAACAGGAATGTAATGTGGTTTGTAGTTAACTCAAATCTGACAATGAGCCTATACAAATTTCTATAATTCATAAGATGATTTGATGACACTTCCTGGAAGACATTATCATATCAGAATATGACTGTTATATCCGATCCATTCAGTAGTGACTCACATTTTGCAGTGACATTGCCAACCATTGCCAACCATGCCTGTGCTCAGCGCTGGGAAGCTTATCGAGCACTGGCCAATGCAAAACTGACCACGTGTTTATCTGTGTAAGAACGTGGAAACACAATACCCGTTAAAAGGCATTACTACGCTGGTGTGAACGAACTCCTGTAACGTGATTGGCGGAGATTCTTACACATGCTTTTACTCCCACCACATATATCAAACATCGAGTCACTTACACAATGGCTTGAGTACAGTTACAGTTACTTGGATGTCAAAAATGGAAACACATCTTCCTTATCTACAGATTACAATACGTGAGGACACGACCAAAAGTAAACTGCTGTAAGCACAGGATATGGAGAGACATGCGTGTGCACATGTAATCAATATAGTTTTAGCCATGGGTTTAATACAGATTCCAACTTTGCCGTTTGCTGAAACTGGTGAGGTTTCACACTACAGCTTGTGTATATGAATTCTAGATTTTAGGCTTTTTGTTGACCTGTTTAAAGGACTTCAACAACTTACAGACAAGATGGATCAAACTAGTCAAAAATAACTGAAAGCATCTCTAAAACATAAGCAATGTGTTCTTTTTTAACAGCAATTCCATGCAATGAATTGGAATATAGTACACTGCATCGGTTACTATTTTTTAAAATTTATTTTCTAAGAAAGAGATACAGAGATATCATGAATTTGAGCATGTACAGTTTGATACAGAGAAAATTAAGAGGAACACAATAGTAAAAAAAAATGTCTGTTTCAACACACCAAATTTCATTTAATGCCAGCCATGTTCTACGATACCTGTCAACATCATGTACCATGTATTATGTTTTATTATTCTTATTTTCTACTGATGACTGTATATCACTATAAAATGCATATGTGTAGTTCATGTTATTTATGTAATTAGGCATTGTGGTGATGGATTACATGTTTCTTAGGAGAACAATGTAAAGTTGATTTTAATCAATAAAATACAACAGTACCTTACTCACTACAGAGTACTAAAATCTACCATAGTATAATCACATATATTATAGAGCAGGGGTCTCCAAACTACGGCCCGCAGGCTGGATCCGGCCCCCGAAGGGTCATTATTCGGTCCGCGGCAACCCGGCCGATGCTGCGTGCAGTTTTTTAAATGGATCGTCTAAATACTTCAAATATTATAACATTTTACTAAATAACTAAACAAGAAATAAGTTCAGTAAAATGTTATAATATTTTATGAAAGTTTAAAACATTTACATGCTTGTTCCTTGTGCTTGTTCCTGTGGCTGCCTTGAATGAATCACGCTTTTAGCTCGCCATCTCATTCTCATTGAGTGATGATTTCAAGGAAATAAAAAACTTTGCAAGAGCAATGCTTTCGATGTTTGGATCGACCTATATCTGCGAACAAACGTTTTCAAAAATGAACTTTGTAAAATCAAAGTACAGGGCTAACTTGTCAGACGAACAGTTGAAATCCATTCTAGTGATAGGAGCATCACAATTTGATCCAAAATGGACAGGCATTATATGTCAGAAGCAACTCCACACATCCCATACGTATATAAGAAAGCCAAAAAATAATACATAAGAAATATCTGTGAACATTATTATTTCCTTACTTTTAATTATATTATTTGAATAAACCAATTATTTTTCTTTCAAAAGTCTGGTAAATTTTTATTTGAATACCTATTTTATTGACTTGATTATTTCATAAACTTAAAAAAAGATAAGACTACAATATGTGTGTGTTGTTGTTGGCCCACCTGACTTCCAAGATTTTTAATTCGGCCTTCAAGTGAAAAAGTTTGGAGACCCCTGCTATAGTGTATACATACTGAAATCCAGAGGCATTTCTTCCTCAGGAATTATATCATTGTGATTACAACTAGCCATTTTTCACCACACAAAATGTTCACAACTACCCATAAAAATAACAGACTTTTTAGGTTACTAGAGGAAGACGTAATATTTGAGTAAATTGTTTGCATGTACTTTTGAGTAAATTGTTTGTTTCTTTTGTAGCACTTTAAGTAAATAACAAATAACAGTACTTGTACCTAAATGGGCGGTTGTTAAACAAGCAAAGCGAGTTCTCAGTTTTAACTCAAGCATTTGGCATTTTGTCTGTTTGTTTGTCTATTTGGGGTATGTCTGATGATAACTTTTGAACGCATAAAACAATTTTCATAATACACAGCATTAGCAGCACATACCATCCTTTTACCCCACAGAACCCTACTGTGTTTGAAATTGATCCTCCCAAAAATAGACGGGGGGAGTCAAAAATATGACAGGATAAAAATTGTGAAAAAATCGCAAAAGCCCATGTAGGTTATCAAATTAAAGAGAATTTTAACCGCAATCTGAATAGTGATCATTTTTAAAAATTTCAAAATTTATGTATATCACTGCCCAAAAGGTGGGCAAAGATTTAGATAAAATTGTAAACATTCATGCGGTATATCAAATTAAAAAGAATTTTAACTAACATCTGAATGTAGTGTTAGGTTTTGGAAATTTCAAAATTTATGGACCCAGGGCCTAAAAATAGATAAAAAATTTGACAAAAATTGTGAAAATCCAACAGGGTGTCCAACTAAAAGGAATTGTAACCCATATCCAAAATAATGTTTTGAATCTTTAGTGTTTATTGCATGTTTGTGTGGTCTACAATTGTTTTATTAATAAAAAAAAAACAGTAATCAAGATTTCTGATATTTTTCCCATAATTGAAAATGATCTAATATCAACATTTCTGTTATAACAAATGTACTTCATTGAACATAGTGAGTGAGTTCTGCAGCTCAGCGAGCATACTAATAACAATTTGAACAGAAAGTTATAAATATATGTTGGTAGTTACATATGCTTGTTCTACAGTGAACATACCACTACATCTATAGTACTAAATGAGTTAAAAATATAAATGGACATAAGAAAACAAACCTTGACAGTTACAATGTTGCAGTCATATCAAAGAATTTCTATATAAATTTGGAATAATGCTTATTAAAAAACACACCCTTTATGCACTATATCACTAAGTGCTTAGTAGCTGATACTATACTTCAAAGGCTACATCAATGTCATATTACATAAATTACAATTTTTCCTTTACAGTTCTTAACTATGGCTTATTTGCAAGTACTTATTAAGCAAATACAACATATATGACAGAAAAACATAATAAAGAGTAGTACAAAGGAAAAGGGATAATAACAGTGACTGTTTAAATAGAAAAGATCTAGTGTTAAATATTAAGATTTGCAGATGCAATCTCAAAAAGTAGTTTAAGCTTTGTTTTGCACAAGCACAAGGTAGTTTTACGTAAATTATTTGTATCTATTGAATTTACAATAACAGGAAGCTGTTAACATTGAGAAATAACGTGATAATCACCTCAAGTTGTTCTTGACTGAATCCTAGTAATGTTCTCATCGCTGTTCTAGAATCATACTGTAAAGAAGCACCGACAAACCGCCAGATTATATCACTTTTTGCTACACACAGATCACCAAACTGACCAGAGCTTAATGCTTCTTGTAAGTTTTGAGATCTTTCTAACAGCACTGGCTCCGTGACCACTTGTGATATGACAACGCTCCTACTTTCACTGTTGAAAGCGACAAGTTTACCTCCAAACTGTAAGAATTTGAAATATTTCATCAGCTACGTATTTATATACAGAAATGGATACAAAGCCATACGCAGTATTAAAAGTATGTACCGGGCTGTTTGGCCGTGGTCCAAGGTTTTCAAACAAACCAAACGTTTCGACAGCACCACTGGCTGCCATCATCAGTGGAATTTGAGGAACTCGCATTCAGGTAGACTTGAATTCCACTGATGATGGCAGCCAGTGGTGCTGTCGAAACGTTTGGTTTGTTTGAAAACCCTAGACTATGGCCAAACAACCTGGTACATACTTTTAATACTACTGACATTGTGGCCGTGAAAGCCTCACAACTATATTAAATGCCATATGCATTTATAATATGCAATAAAAATACATAAAAAATTTACAGGCATTGCACAAATGCAATGCACAGAGAAGGGCATTGAAAATGCTTCAATAAATCTAAAAAATATATATATTTATGTTCATTCACCAATCAATGAATTCATTCTTCATTCACCAATCAATGAATTCATTCTTCATTTACCAATGTACAGATTATAAGTTAAATGTAGTCGCATTCATAAGCGAAGTTTTATATGTGTACTACGTTATTGACAACAAAGAAGTAGTTTCTATGGAAACTCACTGGTTCCCATTTTCAATCACGCACCAGCGATCGGCCACAAATGTGCGACACGTCCTTATAAACATTTTCAATGTTAAAAAAGATTACATTAACTTTACTATAGGTAGGATGGGGGCAATGCAGATTCACAATATGTATCTACATAATTTTCACATTACCACATGTTAGTAAGTAGTGGGTTTGTTGATATTACTAACAAACTAGACAGTGTCAACGTTGTATAGAACACGTAACAAAAATGGTTTTGCCAGATTTTTGTTCAAGCGGGTTCACCACTACTCGTTCATTGCACACTTGCTTCCTAGCACATTGGTACATAACAATGCCAACCATGTGAAGTTATTTATATAGCCAACAACACATTTATTTATTATCAACGTTATCATGGCCGGTGTCAACTTTACTTACACTATTATGTACTGGGTTGTTCGACCTTGATCGACTGCTTAAATTTTCATCTCTAAACGTTCAGCCACACTTCCGGGGACCATCTTCAGTAGAAAAAAAAGAAATAAAACATTTGCAAAGATGACAGTCTGAATGCACCTTACTTTCGACTGCTATGCTAATGCTCTCTCTACATGTTTCACTATCCATGTGCAGGCGGCTTAAGTCTCGCCTGAACCTTTGAAAGAGTAGCGTTTGGTCAGGACTCTCTCAACATGTGGCCAACACATGAGTAGTATAAAAAACCAGGAGCGCACATTTGCCCCTAGACTGTCTTCAAGTAGCCTATTTTTGATTCTTCAATACAGCCAATGTTTTCCCTTTAATCCTCCTTTCCTTAAAGGTACCTGCTTGCCCCCTTCAGACTATTTTTGAAGCTCGGGGAATTTTTAAAAAGGTGAGCCTGAATTGGTATATTTTATATCTTTTAACAGCTTACCATACACTCAACCCTCACCAGAGGATTAGACATACGTAACATAAAATTTTACATTCACGGGGTTAATGGTACATTATGTAAAATTCACATAATTTTTCATGTAACCTAAAACCCAAACACTGGTAGTTACAGTTAATAGGTGGGAGCGTGATAAATTTATGGGAACCTAATAGCAATTATGATTTTTAAAAAATCATAATATAGTGACAATGCGCATCCAAGCAAAACACTAAATTTGTTTTCCTTGGAATGTACTCAATGTGCAGGCAAAACAGATTTTTGGAAAATAGGAAAGTTTATTCTGGTCATAGGGATGTATTCAAAAATCTCTTAATTATGTGGATTTATTAAAAAATTACATTCTTCTTATTAACAAATCTCTTTTTTCCACTTCAGGGATTAGACGATTTTCCTGTTCTACTTCCCCAACACTATTCTTTCATGGTCTCTAGATCCCTTTGTTTCAAATTCTAACAATTTTATATGATCTTTTTCCTCCATTGTTGCATATGCTGTTCCCAGTTAATGCAAATGAAAGTAAACAATTAAAAAGAAATTTTTCTTTCTCTTATAACCAGGTACAGTGCAGCACCGACTGCTTTGTTGAAAATCATAACCTCATAGAGTCCATTCGTTACAAGTACAGATTCTTTATTTGCAGTTTGCGATTATACTTAAACGTTAACGTAAAATGAGTGCTACATTGATCAATTGTATCAAGGAAGAAATGTGAGACACAACAGAAAGGTTTTATAAACTCAGAAGGGTTAAGTCTCGCCTGAACCTTTGAAAGAGTAGCATTTGGTCAGGACTCTCAACACATGGCCAGCACACAAGTAGTATGAGAAACCAAAAGCACACATTTGCCCCTAGACTGTCTTCAAGTATTTTTGATTCTTCAATGCAGCCAATCCCTGTTTTCTCTTTAATCTTTCTTTCCTTAATGGTACCTGCTTGGCCCCTTCAGACTATCTTTGAAGCTCAGTGAATTTTTAAATTAACCTGTGGAGACACACATGGAATATGGAGAGCGTTTGAATGGTAACATAATCTATGAGTGGTTTGACTGATTTCAAATAGCCAGATTTCCCTCTGTACTAAACAAGAAAAAGATAGGCTGTAACGGGACATTTAGGCCTACCTGGGATAATATCAAAAATATTGTGTTTTAATAAAAACTAATGTTTTATTATGTAATATTAATTTCGGGGAAACATGAAAAATAATATAAAATAATAATTATGGGAAAGTAAACAAATTTAGAGTTCATGAATTATACAACGCAATAAACAAACAAATGTGGATTTGTGTCAAGGTCAGCTACAGACGCTAGTAGAACAGTTATTTTGAGATACGGTACTAACAAGTTATGTAACACCAAAACATACGATATTACGTCAGTTCATACGTCACGATGGAATGTGAGGTGTGTCAGCCCGCCTCACATATTGGCGTAGTAATACAAACAAGAACAATAAGATTTGGTCACGTAACCCGCGACCACTTCAGAAAATAGTGCCGTTCGTCTCGCCCCAGTTCAAATCTACTTGTGATGCCGGCCGGCTGCAAACAAAAGTTCTAGAACGTAAATCGCGGGCGCCCGCACTAAAATGTGAATACCACAAGTGTAAAACATTTTAAAACTTTCGCCCCAGTTAAAATCACTTAAAATGTAACATTTTAAGGAAATAAGCAGTTTCATTTTATTAATAAAACAAAGTGACAGTGAAAATGGTAAAAAAGGAAATGTGCATAGTGAACGAGAATACGGGTGGAGCCTGGACTGTTTCAGACTAAAATGACAAGATAAGTAACACAGGATGTATAAACCAGAAAAATTTCAAAAGGGTTAAACAAAACTAATAAAATCATGTATTCCAATTAAAATTTGAGATCTCAAAAAGGTGTAAATGTGTGTGTGACTGAAGCGCTGGTTTGTTGTAAGCATAAAGTTAACTTGTATAATGAATATCTTGTTCTGTTTTTGTTGGAAGGAAGTAAGCTTATAAATGGATACATATAAGAAAATAAGTTTTGAATTGTTTCCAGTTAATTACTAATACGTAAAAGGGGGAGAAAAATCTTTTGTGATGGAAGGTAAATGATTTTAAAAATTTTACATTTGAAGAAAGTAATTAATAAAACATAATTCATGGGAAACATGAGACAACTGAATTTATTTCAATTAATAAAATATATTAAATTTATGCAAACTTCGTTTTCATCTTACCTTCGGGCTCTCTTCCAGGGTCCTACAGACAAAACCAGCTGCAGAAAGGATTATATGGGTTTGAGTTACAAAATAATTACGCTAACACAAATTTTGTCGATTCTAACAAATTAGCTTTCTTTTATTAAACTGAATTATTTCCTTTCACTTTACCTTCACACTACAATTTCGGATTCTAACAAATTAGCTTTCTTTTATTAAATTGAATTATTTCCTTTCACTTTACCTTCACACTACAATTTCAATAATAAAACAAGAATACATGGATATTTAATCACTCAATCTAAACTACTAATAACAATGACTAAACACTAGCATTATTTTGTTAACCAGCACTTTGCGTCACTCTCTCTCTCTCATACTCTTTTAATTCCCTTACTGAGATCTCATTAATAAAATATTTTAACTTGGAACTATTAAATTGCATTTAAACGTTGATTAAAATTTTCTATTTTTTATCAATAAATTGTGTTCAGTACAGTTACCTATCCGCTGCGTGTTCATGTGGTTTGTCGTACAACCTCGTGTTCGCCACTTTCTTTGTTCTAACGCACTCCCGCAACTGTTTATATTGAGTTTATTATGTCTTTGATTAACTTTCACTCATTACTTTGATTGAAAATCTATGCACATCGTAACATATATCTATAGATTTATATAGTCAGCCGACTTTAGTTTGCTCGAGCACTTAGGTGTTGACCGCAATATTGTTTATGCACTTTTATAGATGTTTTATTGGATAGGCCGATTATAGTATTTTCGGCCTATCTTGCACCCGAGGCCACTGTTTAACTTGTAAAACTTGCAGATGACTGTAATCTGCTACTGTCTGATGCAAACTGGCTGACAAAGTGTTCTTACTGTGATTTACACAGAGACTGAGCTGGCAAGCTGTTGCGTAATACGTCTGTGCTGGGCAGACTCCAGACATCAAGCATAAACAGTCTGCAATAACAATGTATGTGTTGCTGGTTACAATGAGGTTCCCCTTAGGTGAATACTGACTACTTTAAAATTAATTGATTTAAATTGAAACCCTTGTAGCACACAATTATGTACCGTTACAAACAAGTAAAGTTTTCTTTATTTCGAATAACCATAATCTGTTCTCCTGTTCGCCTAAATCGAATCTGGCCCACTGGTAAGTATCATTTTTTTTTATATATGGTTGGCAAGTTTAAAGATGGCGTCTGAAAGAAATAGACGTTAACCAGTGATTATGTGCAAACAAATAGTAAATAAATAACCGTAAAAATATTTATAGTTACAAGGCCTTCCACTTTAAAGAAATATGATAAGTTGTAGTTAAACAAACGATTCATTGTAATCAAAGAATTATAACCGATGAACTTGGAAACGAGTTGAATATAACACATGATTCAACATTGTCAATCATGGTAAATTTTCAAAAAGTATAAGTTTTCATGATAATGCTTCAATGCCAACAAGATCTCTTAGTTCTGAGCTATCCATCACAAAGTCCTGACCTCACTCCAAATGACTTTTATTTATTTTTTTTCCATTGAAAGAACAGCTGTGCGGAAAACATTTTGTTCACATAAAGAGGTCACAGAAGTGGTATATAACTGAATGGACATGAGATAGTAAGTTTCCTATAACAAGGAATGCAAAAACTCATAACAAAATGGACTACGTGTGTAAAAGTAGTAAGAGATTATGTGGAAGAAGTAACATAAGCTTCATTTATGTAAGTGCAAACAAAAATAGTGATTTAAAAAAATCCCTTTACTTTTTGACTCATCCTCATATAAGATTTTGAAAACGATTTGTTGTTGTTATAAAATGAAATTTAGAACTACCTAAATAACCCTTATGTAGGTACAGCATTCAATTACTCACAGCATAGCTACATCGTGACAGCTGAATTTTTGTGTGCATGCCGATGCTGGCTATAATTGTCACTGGTGTCACTGTGTTTGGGACAAACTATGCTATGTTGTTTGATTCACTCCATATTATGGTTAGCCCACACATTTAAGAGAAGTTTTATAGACAATTAAATAAAAAACTAACAAGAGTGCAATTTGATATTTTTCTTATGTTCAAAAAATGGTTGTACAATATAAATCATGTCACTATAATTAATTTTAAGATAACTTACTGCAAAAGAAGCTCCGACAGGACGCCGCAACCATTTTGGCGCTTTCCGTAGTTCGACTATGACTTGTGAATGTGGTGCTTTCACTACTGGTGGGGCTTGAGCAAACTGATCCATCCCAGGAAATGAATCAGCTATCTGTAAAATTGCACATGGTATAAATTCATATCACAAATACACAATATTAACCTAAAGTTCTGACAGCTGTAGGCATACTAGAGTTGTGTCATCTGTTAAAATGAACTTGTACAAAAATTAGGTTGAAACACTAATGCAATACTGAACATGAAACCTGTAAGTACAAACCAAACAAAAAATTCTGACCACATGATATATTATTACTATGTCATTCATAACAAAATTACTATGTTGTTCAATAAATAAAAATGATTTTAAAAGTGATATTTTTATTTGAAGAAACCCGATGTTTAAACAAAATATACAAAATAAGTTAAACAAGTTAAACAAAATATACTCAACATTTACTACTACAAATAAAAAATGTATATATGCACAATAGGTGTCGTTATTTCTTGTACGACGGTACTTTTTTCTCAACAGTAAAGATATTTTAAGAAAAGAATTTAACATTCATTAGAATAAATAAATGGACAATATGAAATACAGAATTGTTTCCCCTTTTTTGTACATGTGGCAGTCAATACTATTCTTGTGTGCACACTTGAAAGATCTTTTGCAACTTTTACTGGTCCCAATCAAGTTTTCCTTTTTTGAACGACAATATGTTTTTTCTAATGCATTAATAAACAAGCAGTTAAAATTTAAACATAAAAGATATGGATATTAAGTTTAAAACACAAAATCACAACATAATATTCCCAATAAACACTTGTTAACTAACTAACAATTTCTAATCGATTCCTAATTGAGCTGTTATGCTTCGTAAAGTTAGTATTACTGTTTTTTAAGAATTAATACAATTCCAGACTTCGACAAAAATTCGGATGTTGCCTTCTCACATAAAAAGAGGTCATGTCAGGAAAATCTGGAAGAACAGCAACCATTGGTATACAAGGAAGGTTGTGTGGCCAGCATTATGCTTGTTTAATTTTAGCCCTATACGGTTCCCATCACTATGATCCATATATCTCACTCGTGATCATTCATAGTTTTCATTTATAATAACAACAACATTGTTTTTCAGTTTCACATACGTTGTTTTATTTTAAAACAAATGTTTCACTCATACTATGATGAGGCATCTTCACTGGCTCAACTAAAATGTTCAAACCTGCGGATAAATAAATGTATTTTTCCTGAGCAAAGGTCTGATACTTTCTGAACACACCTCGTATATTGTAATATATGCAATATATCATGAATACAGTTACGTATTTTGTATACTTGATTACATTTATTTGTATGTTTGTAATATCAGAAATTACAATCCACTTTTCTTTAAAGAAATTACAAATGAAATTAAATTCGCCATTCTGCAATTTCTGTAGCTCATACAGTAACATAGTTATTAGTCTACATATCCAAATTTATATATTTCAGAGGGACAATTTTTTTTTGGCTAAGGCCTTAAAACAACTGAATAACTCTTCAAATTCATAATATTTTACCTTGTTCGTAGTCTGAATCTGTTGGGGACTTCCAGTTAATGAGTATATACTCGCGTGGCCGTCAAAACTGGAACTGGCGACTAGTGATGGATTGCGTGGACACCACGTTACTTCAAAATTCCACTGATTGCTTGTTGCTAATTCACACACTATTTCATCACTCTACAGAAAAAATAAATAAAAAAAATTAACATACACATAGGCTACTTGAACATGTCTTTCAATTTATTTTTCACCTTAAAAGTTTTAAGCAAGTGAATTCTTTCTAAAAAATTTGTATATACAATTTAAAGATGCACTCACAAAGGGTTTAAATCTCTAGATGACCTGAAAATGAGTTATCATGGTTTTCACTAATGGACCAAAAAATGGCCCATTATTAAATGAGATGATGTCAGTCAATGTAAATTTTACAAATCTAAAGATTGGTCATCGGATGCCAGTTATAATTAATTCATTACCAATTCCTTATGCTGATACAGCTAAATATTTAGGAATGACATTAGACGCAAAACTTAAATGGAAGGAGCATGTCAAAAAGAAAAAGCAAGAGTTGAATCTAAAGTTCAGGAAAATGTATTGGCTCTTGGGAAGATAATCCCAGCTGTCAATCCGTAATAAATTGCTGCTGTATAAGCAAGTGCTAAAGCCTATCTGGACCTATGGGATACAGCTTTGGGGCTGTGCAAAGAAATCAAACAAATATAATTCAAACATTTCAAAACAAGGTGCTTCGGTGCATTGTTGATGCACCATGGTATGTAAGAAACGACAACTTACACAGGGATTTAAAAATTGAACTTTCATTGAGGAAATAAAAAAGCTGGCAGTGAAGCATGGGCAACGCATCTCGCAGCATGTACACGCTGGGATACGGCGGCTGCTGGATACAACTACTGCAGCTAGAAGGCTGAGACGAACTAAACCACTTGATCTGATGGATATTAGTTAAATGGGGAGATTATAGCCAATGGGTTATATCTCTTGATTAGTGTCTTTAATTATGAAATGTAAATTGCTAGATGGGTAGTACTCAGTTGCAAAAAAAAGGTTTTCACTGATTTTCAGTGAAACAGAAACATGCTTATGATGAATTCATTATTCTCAGTTCTTCATAATACTATCACAAATATGTTACAAACTCTTTTGTACGTATGTTTATTATATGTACTGTTTTAATTTGTGATTATTTATATAGCTTTTCTCCAACAGATTATAAGCTGCAGTTTAATTCATAGTCTATACTATAATTATACTAAACAGGATTATCACTCATTTTACTTAAATATATTTGTTCCATATTAAACAGCACCATCTGTCTCACAATTCATTGGACAAGTAAAGCACAACACTGCTTTAGTGGACAAGTCCATACTATACATTGACCAGAAGGCTGAAGCAAGACTGCACACCTCATTCCATGTTATTTCCCCTATACTATGACAGTTGAGTGTAGGCTACTCACTGGCTTGCCAATATAAAAGTTCCATAATTGATGTCAAAAGCAAGGTTTGTTTAGGTACTGCAAACCTTACCACGAGCTCTGTGATTAACTGAACAATAGAACAGACTACAGTTTACTGTGCAATCGATGAAAAAGTCCATAGACCTAAAACTTTTTCTCGAAATACAGTATCTTGAAAACTTACAAAAATTATGATTTTATACAAGCATATAATCTACGCTATAAGTAGCCAGTTTTTTTTCCTGGAGGTTGTGCACCCTTGCAACCACATCATGAGGCGCCACTATGAACTATAGAAAATAAAGTTGTTATAATTAAAGAATTGTCTATCCTTGGATTTCGTTGTCCATGACGTGTCCGTTACTTAACTAAATATAATTATTTCACTACGACTCGGAACACAAAAAAACTTTTTATGAGTAAAACTTTTTAAAAGTGAAAACCGGTTCAGGTTATAAGGTAAAACTTCTACGTTTTTATCCATAAAAAGTTTTGTGTTCCTAGTCGTAGTGAAATAATTATATTTAATTATATATAAAAAACTTTCACAAATGAACTTACTTTGGTTATCACTTTCACAAACGTTTCAAGGTGATGTGCCTCTTCCTCAGTGTGAGTAAATACTGAATGTCATTGTTACAGAATTTACAGTATTTACAGAACTGTCAATGACATTCATTATTTACTCACACTGAGGAAGAGGCACATCACCTTGAAACGTTTGTGAAAGTGATAACCAAAGTAAGTTCAGTTGTGAAAGTTTTTTATATATAATAATATTTAAAAAAAAAGTGAACGAAGAGGATGAATCAACAAGATATTTATATTTAATTGTCAAGCATTATGCATACCAAAAACTTTAATAAAATACTAGAAACCCTCCCCCCTCCCAAAGGTATATTACCTTAGTTAAACAAATTTTATTCCAAATGGACAATAATATTTATGTTTCTGGGTGTGTTACAAGCAAATATATTTTTTTTAAATTTAAATCAACACCTGCCCATTTGAAATGAGTGGGTACTACTTTGTTTGCTATTTACAAACGTGGGAAATATTAATGTAGATGTACTCACTGCATCATTAGCATTAGGATTCCAACAGAGTATGCGATTGTCTTTTCCACAGCTAATAAGAAGGTCTGGATCCTGCCCACACCAGGCTATTGATAAAACACCCCTAGGCATTCAATAACATAAACATTTAATACTAATGAGTAAATAAAAGTGTACAAAAATTATGTAATGTTTAAATATTAGTGAAGATAGTTAAAGACTGAATGAAGTTTTTGCTATACATAAACTTACACAAACTTAAACTACTAGACATTTTGGAAAATATCCCATCACAATGATATTACACCTTACACTTATTTGATTTATTTTCTTCTGAATATCTAAATCAGCTATAGTGCAAAATTCTCTGTACTTCTTCTATTCATTTACACATGAGGATTAGGCATTTTAAGCTTCTCTTCACGTACTGACAAGTCTTCAACATGATACTTTACTTTTTGAAGAATGTACATACCATGCTGCTTATCTTTTACTGTACAAAATATAGTTATTCACATGCCTTGAAAGCAGATACATGCCTATGCTGTGAGGGATGTATTTCCAATAATGGTAACACTGTCATTAGTCGATGATGATTCTGTAAGAGAATAGATTTTGCTTGAATATTTTTGTTACACATTTTCAAAAGGGCAGCACCGATCCAAAATCCTGCCAAACTGAAGTTAATTCTGTGCGCCCTTTCTCTCCAAATGCAAAAGGTAAGTGGTCCATGGAAATCTGTTAACAAATCATAGACACTTGGCCCCACAAATGTCTCAAAGTGATATTGTGATTCCTTAAAAAGAAGGACTGGTGTTCATAATGAACAAAGAAATGAAATGGTAGAGTGGCTTTTATTTTTGATAACCTTCTTCACAAATCTGAAGAAAGCATCTGAACAGATCAGAATATGACAATATGAGAATTGCATGAAATGGTTGTAAGACGTCATGAAATTGTAAAGACAGAAATGAGATGTAAAATTTTGTGCACACATTTTAACAGACAAGTACAAGAAAAAAAAATTAATGAATGAATTCAATGCTGATATTTCTAACATGTTATGCAAAAGAAAGAAATGAATTTGTGATCTCTATTGAAATTGGGAAAAAATCTTAGTTTATAACCATTTATACCCATGAATTGAAACAACAGTCAACTGTAATAACTGTAATGTGTTATACACATTCACCCAAAATAAAAAAATTAAAAAGTACTGAATTTCAAAAAAAAAAATAGGCTTCTATATTTCAGAACAATATACGCCGATGCATATAAGAGACACTGACATGTCAGTGTGACAGACTATTCATAACAAAAGTAGGAAAATGATGACATTCGGTGATGTTGCCTACTCCACAAGAATAATTGTTTTCATACCATTTGTGTCTCCTCTAAACGGCTTGATAGTTGGCAGGAAATTATGTTTTGGTTCATCTGCCATCATCTTTTATATAACATCATTTAAATATTTGTATTTGTATCTTTACTTTCTAGACACACCTCATATTCCACAGTCTTTGAAAGGAGTATCTGTTATAAACACGAATGGGAGATTAGTTTATTCCCACTTATACTTGTGTCTAATCAATGAGTAGATACAAAACTCTTCTTTGTTTTACAGCATGTTGCAATATTATTTTAAAATTATTATTTTTTTATGCTTATATTATAGTAATATAATATTTGTATAGTAAGTAGGCCTACTATAATATTATAGTATAGTAATATTTATATTATATTATATTTAGTAATATTCACTAAATGTCATTTGACTAATTACTCAAATTTTGTGTGTTAATAAAATAGGTTTACATTTCATTATGAGATAACACTAACATTTATAGAGAAAGACATTGCGTGATTAAATGGTGAAAGATTTCAGACCATTGGCACATCATGAACAGGACACTAACAGCTGTGACAAATGGCATCAGTAATGTAACTAAGGGGGGGAACAATTCCCCCCAGAGTGATTAAAAATGCCACTGAAATTCCATAGTCACTTAGTGTAGGTCTATTTATAAGTCAGTTGTGTGCATTAAATAAGACTTATAAATAATTGTGAAAAAAGGAATTTCAATAATTGTAAATTAAAAAATAAAGTTAGTTTTCTTAATAAAGACAATCACTCAACATTTGATAAATAACATTGTAATGTGACATAATATAGCACAAGACGTACCAGTATAATTAATGGAAGAAAAACTGAAAACTGAAGGAAAATAAAAGGTTATAACATGAAGAATGATAGCACAACACTATAACTAATTTTTGACTTAGACAATGACAAGGACTAAACCCAATAGATTGGATAAGGTGAGACAAAGAAAAAAAAAACCAAATCACGATACGACTACAATTATGAGAGCCCAAATATTAACTAAAATAATGTATATAAAATAAAGGTACAAAATTAGATAGGGCAATAAATAATATGTAATCTATAGAAAATACACTTGTAATTTATAGGTAATCTGTAATCTATAAAAAAGATAAAAGAGGGAAATGTAAAATCAAAGATATGAATAAAATATACCATGTTAAATAATAAGCTATCAAAAGCCACTAAAACAAAATGAACCTGATTAACAATAGTTATTAGTAAAGAGGTGATAAGTGAATAAAAAGTGATAGTCAATAAAAACCCAGTACAGGACTCAGTGATAGTAGAATAAACACATAAACACTAGTTAAAGAAAGTGCAGTGTAATTAACAATAAAAAATAAACTGGTAATAACGAACTATAAGTAATATAGCAATCCAGTTATAATAATTTGTTAGTATAGTATAAGTAGGATAAAAGATATATTGTGTTGTTGTTAAGGAATGTTATAAAAAAACACTTAGAAAATAAATATAAAAAGTAATATGTTAGATTGAAAACAGAGGGGAGTTAGACACTATATTCTCTTAAATGAGATTATAAAGGAATAATAGTGCATAGTTAATGTTCAAGTTTGTTATAGAGTTCTTTGATGGTAAATAACCAAAGTATTGTTAGATGGCAAATTATGTTAAAACAAAACCATTAAAACATGTAAAAAGTTCAGATACAGGTATGGACCTATAAAGAGGTATTAAATAATTATATAATGTTATGTGATGATTTAAAAACAATCAAATGTTATGAGTTAAGTTAGTTTGTTTCATTAATAATGTTTAGTAACCTAATAAATTAACATAAATAACTATAAACAATTGTTAAAAGTACAGGGTAGGTGAATTATGAAATCTAAGCATTAGGCTTAGAAATGATGAACAGAATTTTGTGAATTTTAAGATAAAACAATAGCCAATAATAAAATAAAGTGTATAATTTGTTTAGGTATCAAAGTAAAAGTGTAGGGTACAAAACTGGATAGATAATAATTACTTTAAATGTAATTAACTAAAGAAATACCAAACTGAAAAATTAGTAATCTGTTATAAATTGACCAAAGGTAACTTTGAGGGGTATCAAATTAATCTGTAAACAAAAAGCAAAATAATGGTGTTATTGTATTTAATCTTACAAGTAGTATAAGGAAGTTATAATACTTTAAAAGATATTAATAATTTTGAATAGAAAAACGTTAGTTTGATATAACAATGTTATAAATTAACAGCCAATGGGAATTAGTTTTTTACAGAGAGTTGCCATGACAACAAAACCTTGTTACATAGGTAACTGTTAATAAATCATCATTCCATTATTGAAGTTTGAGTAGGGTGGATGTATGAAGCCCACTAAGATATAAAAAGAAGCAAATCAGCCTATTTTATCTAAAACATTGATTAAGAAGATACAATAAATAACCATAATAAAACTAATCGTGAGAATTAAGTCAATTCAACCCAGGAAATAAGAAATAATCTGTAAAAAATTGCTGAAGAAGACCCAGTAAAGAATTAACAACCTACAGAAGGAAGAATAGAAGAACACCTAACTGAACCTTGAAACTAACATCCTCCAGCAGGACAGAGGGAATTTAAACACCATAACTGGACCATTAATGAAAATTGAACCTGGAATTCATGGAACTACACCAGAAGGGACAAGCAGCAGTATTCCAGAGAATTGTTACCCATGATAAGCAGAGACGAAGGAGCGTTAAGTATATTTTAAATACTTCACCGAAAAAACATCAGACAATCCACAATAACTGAATAAAACTTTTCACTTCACTAATCACTTTAATAAACTTTTGGAACTTAATTTTATTTCACAAACACCTCTATTAGAATAAATATATCACTCCAATTTGAATTTTTCTGAATCTGTTTTAAAAGCGGAAGGTTTTCTAAGCAACAATAACCTATAAGAAACTAAATTCCCACAGCAGTAATTTACTATTATTATTTAAGTATATCACCTGTTCAATAATAGTTATAAGGTATATTGTAAGATTTTGTACTTTTATTAGTCTGTAAAATCACATTTTCTGTAGTCAAAAGAACTTTCCCCTGAGATTTAAATTAAACGAAATTGTCAACTGTATCTCCACCATAAGAGCAGCAAGCGGACAGAATTGCCAACCGCAAAAAAGTAAACATGCCAGCACAAGATTAAGTATTATATTTTGCAGAAATTGTAATTATCAACCATATCCCGAACTGTTAATAAAACCTTGTACACATTTTAAACTGTATGTTTGATTTTATTCAAAGTAATATAAAAGTTTGAGCAATAAAAATATAGAATAAATAATACTTGACGAAGTCGATTCACTAAGCAGTGTTAGTCAACCAGACGGCGAGGCAGTAAATTCGAATTGAACGGCGAACTGGTGAGTAGACGTTCAACATCGTAAGTATTTGTACAAACGTAATAAACGGCTTATTACAACATACATACTTACAACATACTTCACATCAATTTACTCAAAAACTTTGAGACACAAAGAATTTTAAAAAAATTATATGGGATGAATCCTGAATTTCTCTTTCAAGCTGAGAAAAACAGGGAGTCTAACCTTCAAGCTTATGTCATTCCCCCCTTAAAAGCTAGTCGTCTCCCCCCCCCAAGGGCAGCTCCTAGCTACACCACTGAATTGCATTATGCCAATATGTGTAATAAAACTGACTAGACGCAGGCTACAAATGGAGAAAACACAACACAACACACACACACAGACTTATATCTATAATCTATTCATGTTTTACGTACCGAGTCACTTTATGGTTAATATAATTATGGTTATTTTCAATGGTAACAATAGACAGATCGAGTCATTTAATAACTATTTAAATAAAATACATATGAAAATAAAATTCACTATGGAAATTGAAGATAACAAAAATATTAATTTCCTGGATCTAACCATAACAAATAACGGTAATGACCTGAAATACAAAATATACAGAAAGCACACATGCACAGATACAGTTATACATGCTAAGTCATTTCATCCTCCAGCCCAAAAAATGGCTGCATTTAACAGCTTTATTGACAGATTACTTTGTGTTCCCCTTAATAACGAAGACTATGATCAAGAAGTAAATATTATAAAACAAATAGCTCTAAATAATGGTTACAGGCCAGTAATAATTGATAGAATGATAATGAAACATAAAAAACGTTTAGAAAATAAAAATACCAACATTATTAACCAACATAATAAAAAACATAAAAAATTCATTTCAGCTAATTATACTGGTTTGATGCCAAATTTTAAAATCTGTTTTTAAAAGTAAAGGATATACTATTTCATTCAAAACCTGTAATAATTTAAAATTTTTTTTCAAAACTAAAATAAATATTCCTTTAAAAAATAAATCAGGAGTCTATAAAATAAAATGTGATAATTGTGCAGCATTCTACATCGGCCAATCCGGCAGAGATTTTTATACAAGATTTTTGGAGCATATTCCTAAAACAAATAATAATAATTCCAGTTTTGCACAACATTTAATAACAAAAGGTCATAATTATACTAGTTTCAAAAACAATTTCGTAGCGTTACATACTTGCAAGAAGGGTAAATTAATGGATAGCCTAGAGGAGTTCGAAATATATAAAGCTACAAAAAACGCAACAAGCAAAAATAATATATTAAATGATCAAATGTACTTCGGATCTAATAACCTGTTTGACACTGGTTGTATGATAATTATAGCCAGTCGTAAGGAAATCGCGGTACAGCGTGCATGCATGCGAGCGCTCCGAGCGATTCAGTAGTTACGTTTTGTATATTTTATTTAAAAGATTTTAAACATTTTAAATTATGACATAACCACAAAATGTGGTATACATTTATGTTTGAATTGATATTGTATATCTGAAGATGGGATTTCATCCCGAAACGCGTAATTGAACGAAAGAAGCTAGTGTCACTAAGGTGGTCCGAATAAGGTAATTTAATTATATTATATCTATAACAATAACTAGTAATCAGACACTTGGAACTGCTAGGTACATGCCATTTTACCTATGGTGTCCTTCAAGAGTTTTCAATGGTGTTGTAGCAAACCTCAGGTCCCACAATTGTATAACAGGATTTGAGTCCTCTTCTGATGCCAAACACAACTGTGTCGCAACGTCTGGATGCCATGCTACAACTTTCCATCTTACCTACCACATACATAGTATTATTGTTCATGCTCGCAAACAAATAATTTTTTAAAACCACAAAAGCAATTTACTCTATTACAAGCATAAAGCTGATGTAGTTATTTACTCTATGTAACTTTCAGTAAAATTCCTTACACAGAAAATACAATTTACTTTTTTAAAAGATGTGAAGGGGACATACACATTCGAATTTGAATCTAACCGACAGGCTATTGCCATCATGTTATAGTGTTTTAAGAGTGTTTTCTCATAGTAAGCATTTTTTATATTATTCAGTCTTTTGATCAGTTATATGAACGTTTGTTATTATTATTATTTTGTTGACTCTGTCACAAACATAGTTGTGACAAAACCATTCACGAGTTTGTAATGGTACATGTCAATGAAATTTTCATGGGTGCGAGACAGCATAGAACTGTGTATGTAACAATGGCCTGGGAAGAGATTTGTATGTAATTATTTATATGCGTTCAAGAATCAGTTTTGCAAGGTTGAGAAGTATTTCATCAGACAAACAATGTCACGCCTGGCAAGAGCTGGAAAAAAAAGTTTTGTGCACAGCAGTGGAGTGAGTAATGCCTAGCATGTGAGTTGGTCGCCAGTTGAATGCCACACAGTATGGAGAGCAATGGCAGCAGCAGCAGCAGTGACTCAAAAGGCTGTGCCTCGGTACTCTGATGTAAACAGCTGAGTAAAATACTGTCAGTACAGTAGTGTCGCCGTTAGAAAATGTAATTGAAAGTTTTATTAACATTTGTAAAAGTATTATCGCAAGTATTTTAAACAGGTTACATATCAAAAGGTGTAACTTAGTGCGTAGTAATGACCTCATGTTGACCTCAGCTAATAGATGCTTCTTTGGTCTCAGACCACTGTTCCAGAGCAGAACAATTGCCAGGAGCATCAAGCTGCTTCTGTATAAAACACTGATCCACCCAATTCTCACCTATGGTTCTGAGACCTGGACCATTTCTAGAAAGTCTGAGTCAAGCCTGCTGGTTCATGAACGCAAAATCCTCCACAGCATTTTTGGTCCAATATGTGTGAGAGGTGAATGGAGGAAACAGACCAACCAAGAACTGAACACCATTACAAAGTCAAGAATGGTTTTGTCACAACTATGTTTGTGACAGAGTCAACAAAATAATAATAATAATAACAAAAGTTCACATAACATATGATCAAAAGACTAAATAATATAAAAAATGCTTACTATCAGAAAACACTCTTAAAACACTGAATGAACCAGATATTGTGAAAATTATAAAACTTGGTAGACTCAGGTGGGCTGGACATGTGATAAGAATGGGGGAGAATGAAATACCCAGAAAGGCACTCACAGAACAGATCTATGGCACCAGGAGAGTTGGCAGACCCTAACTAAGTTGGGAAGATGGTGTGAACTATGATGCGTGCTCCTTAGGACCCGGAACTGAAGAGCAGCTGCACTTGACCTGGTGGGGGATATTAAAGGAGGCCTTGACTCGGTAATGGATTGTCGTGCTGCTGAAGAAGAAGAATGACCTCGTCTTGTGCACGAGAGAACAAAGGATACAACAATACTACAAAATTCTTGGATAAGTAACAAAAGTGGGGAAATTTTGGCTAAATAAAATAAAATATATGAAATAAACAATAATCGGGAGTGTCAGATAGTGTATGCGATGCGAAAGCGCGATTGAAAGTGCAAAGAAAAAGGGGGTACCGGGGAGGAACGGTGGGAGGGGGGAAAAGAGAGAGAGAGAGAGAGAGAGAGAGAGAGAGAGAGAGAGAGAGAGAGAGAGAGAGAGAGAGAGAGAGAGAGAGAGAGAGAGAGAGAGAGAGAGAGAGAGAGAGAGAATAAAAAGTACTGATTTGAACTGATTTTTTTTTTTTTATATTATATTAAATGTTTTAATTATATTACAGCAAAGTTTTTTCAAAATTCTTGCATGTAGAAGATGATATCTTTTACAAAACATATTATTATTATTTTTAGAATATTTTATATTAATAATATCAATGAATAAATTTGTGTGAATAATAATGAATATGAGTAAAGTTATTTTTACCATCAGCTCCCCTTAACCTATCATGTGCTCAATGAGTTCGTCTAGCCAAATTCTGGAAATTCTGATAAGGTAAGTTTGATATTTTTAAATTGTTTTCTTGGGGACAGTATTGCGGTTTCCATATTCTGCCTGTCAAAATGTGGTAGTGCCCCAAGGGCTATTGGGTTTTTCAGAATCTTCTGAAAAGGTAAGTAAAGTAGTATCAGGGGCCTTCTTATTAGTATTGTTACAACTTTAGTCCGTTTCCTGGGTGTTAGGTATGTGGGCAGCTATTTGGCTACTACTGGATAGTCTACTTTCTGTGCCTACTGTTGATTCTGTAGTGGCAATGGTGAAATCACTAACCTACACCAGGTATTTATATTGACTGATTCAGCTGGTAGTGCTTCCGATTGGTGGAGAAGCAAAATAAAACGAACATTAAACTCTGGCTGCAAACACTGCAGTAATAATCATGTAAATGAAAGACACTATTAAAGGAGGAAAAGCAAAAGTTAGAAACAGTCTCCATGGAGAAAGAAGTACAGTTTGGAGTGACAAATGGCCAGTATGTAGAAACACCCGAGTGTGGCAAATCAAGTAGTCTAAATCTTTGACAAGATTAAAAACCAAAGAAGACTTAAAAATGCTTAGGGATGTGGATACCTGAGTGTGTGCGCAAGCACACATTAATTAATTATTGAAATACAGTAGAACCTTGTTAACCCGGACCTCTTTAACCCGGACCAGTTTTGGAAAAAAAAATTATGTTGTTTAGCATAGTAAATGAAGACGTGTTTTACAGACGATAAATCGCTATTCTCAGTAGGTACATTACTCGAATTCACTTGCCAGCGGGCGAGTTCATTGCGCTCACCCCACCTGCCAACCCTCTCCTTCCCCTCCCCACGCCTCCAGCGGGCGAGTTCATTGCACTCACCCCACCTGCTGTTGCTACGCAGCAAACTGGTGACTCAACCCTCTCCTTCCCCTCTCCACGCCTCGCACTTGACATTGACATAGAAACAACATTCCTCAGTTGCGCTGCAATCTCGGTAGTGTTCGCGTGTTTGTTGTCCTAGTGTCACTGTCGAGGTACAGTATCATTGTGCTGTTTCATTAGCGCATTGTTCGTGATAGCGACGAAACGTAAAAACATTGTTGTGACATGAAAAAAAGGATGGAAGCATTGACAAGAATTGATAAGGGAGAATCGTTAAAGAACATTGCTGCTGAGTTTGGAGTAGGAACATCGGCCGTATCTGATTGGAAAAAGAACAGAAAACGCATTGAAGACTTTTGTTTCAAAATGATTTCTAAGGACAGTTTGGGTAATCGGTGTAAAGCAAAAACTGCTAAACTAGAAACTCTGGATGAAGCATTGTTTGTCTGGTTTTGTGCTGAAAGAGAACGTGGTTTGCCGATTTCTGGACCCATCATCCAACAGAAAGCATTGAGTTTGAACAAACAGTTGCCCCATGGAGACCCGAGTTTTACAGCTAGCCAGGGGTGGTTGGACAGATGGAAAAAAACGGCATGGAGTGCGTCAACTTACAATCACTGGAGAAAGCTTGTCAGGTGATGTTGAAGCGGCAGAAAAATTTAAAAAAGAGTTTGAAGACTTTATTAAAAAGGAAGAACTGACTGCAGATCAAGTTTACAATGCCGATGAATCCGGTTTATTTTACCGGATGTTGCCGAGTAAAACGCTAGCCTCAAAATTAGGAGATTCAGCGAAAGGGTATAAAAAAAGGAAAGACCGCCTCACCATAATGGCTTGCAGTAATGCGTCAGGAAAGCACAAAATTCCTCTCCTTATAATAGGGAAGTCTAAAAACCCCCGTGCATTGAAAAATGTGAAGCGAGGCTCATTGCCTGTCGTTTACAGCTCACAAAAAAGTGCTTGGATGGTTAGTGACATTTTCAAACAATGTTTTTTCGAGAATTTTGTGTATACAGTAAAACAATATTTGAAGAACTGTGGCCTTCCCAATAAGGCAGTTTTGCTGATTGACAATGCACCTTCGCATCCGTCTGTCAATGAACTAGTCAAAGATGACATTTCAGTGAAGTTTTTACCACCTAATGTAACTTCTCTCGTTCAACCGATGGACCAAGGAGTTCTAGAAAAAATAAAAAAAGTGTAGAAAAGGCAAATGCTAAGTCAACTGGTAGAGGACGAAGGAGAGCATGGTGTGGTAGAGGTGCTGAAATCTTTTAACGTAAAGACTGTTATTTATATGATTGCGGAAGCTTGGGACCAGGTTGGAAGAGAAACTTTGATAAAGTATGGAAATAGTTGTGGCCTGGTGTGTGTGACTTGCCAGAAAACAATACAATTGAAGAAGAAGAAGAAGAAGAAGAAGAAGAAGAAGAAGAAAAAACAAGTGTGGAAGAAGATTTTATAGACATTTTTAAAAATATCGATGGCTGTTCCGATGTTGATGATGAAGACATTGACAATTGGTTGCAAATTAACAATGACGGAGGTTATAAAGCGATCACAGAGGAAGAAATTATTGCATCATGCAGTGTTACAGAAAATGAAAATGAAGAGGATTCAGACAGTGTTGATGAACCAGCTGTGGTTATGACCCACGCAGAAGCAGTAGCAAACAGATAAATTGATGGTTTATTTCGAGAATCAAGCCGAAACATCGCCAAATGAGCTTCTAATGCTAAAGCGGATGCGAGATCGCGCTGCTCGTAAGCGATACACAAAACTGAGGCAGCAAAAGCTCACTGCCTTTTTTACTACCGACTAGTTTGTACCTATATTGTGTACAGTATAAATACATATTATGTGTTTTTAGGTGAAAGCGTGCCGATAATAATTTTTAAACTCCATTAAAAATATTTTTGGTAAGTACATGTTCTTTTTTATCGTTTTTCCCTCATTCTCTGGATAACCCGGATTTTCGTTAACTCGGATCGGCCCTGGCCCCAGTTGATCCGGGTTAACGAGGTTCGACTGTATGACTGTATACACTATAATTTCTTTTTTTTACTGAATATTCTCAACAATATTCATATTTCTAGTTTTGGAAAAGGCGTTTGACAATGTTAACTGGCACACCTTATTTAGTATTCTGCGCCAAATAGGAATCAAGTATAGATACTGAGGACTGATTTATAATCTGTACAAACACAAAAGAGGCACTGTTTGATTTAGTAATAGGTACTACAAGCCTACATTAGAAAAGGTGTGAGACACGTCTGTTTGTTGTCCCTGAAGTCCATGGACAGAGAACAGACATGCTTAGGTTTGTAGGCGTTGATGACAAGATCTACAGGAAATTCTTACTGTACAGGAGAGGATAATGGAAGATGATTTTAATATTCAAATTGAAACGGTACAATAGGTCCGTATAGGGATTTTGGGGTAAATAACAGGTATAATTTTATTGTAAATTAAATATTAAAATGTGTGAGGGTAAAGTTTTCCAAACGTGTGAAACAACGCAGTAAGCAATGAAGGGTTTGCATCAAGGTCAGTGGCGTACGTGAGAAGCGGCAGCGATTTGGACAAAACAAACGGCCGATCCTATGTAAACGTCATCTAAAGAATGTCAGACGTAACTGCTGCACCTTAAAAAAAAAACCAAGACGTCATCACAAAGAACAATAGAACAAAGACGCGACAACCCTTTCCACTTCGGAAATAAGCGCCATATTGTCGTTCTCAGTTGACAAAGATCTTTCGTGCGAACTGCACGCTACAAAAATTGCTGGCCAGCAAGTCTTTAAAGTAACCACAACGATGTAACAAAATGTGAAATTAAACCTATCTAAAATCAACAAGTATAAAATGTAGAGACAGTGAGTGCAGTTACAAAAAGAACAGTGTAATAGTTCGGCAGAATACCAACAGGAACATGAGTGATGCCTGACTCGATCTTCATCCAGCGAAGCAGGGAAGTAAACCTTTCACACAATTTAAAAAATCGGTATGGAGAACCATACATGACTTCCATATTCTAAGATTTATATTTAAAATCATTTTCAGCCAAACAGCCAGGGAAGAAATTTGAACAAAAAAATACTTCTTTGTTGCCAATAACGTAGTACACATATAAAAAAAAATTATCCCCTCCCCCTTCAACTATAATTTTGATTTACAGAAAATTACCCCCAGCCCGTTCAACTAGCCTCTTCATTTATAGATATTTCATCTACGTTTCTACAGTGGATTATTAAGATCTTATCAGGATACTTTATCAAAATTAAGTACTTTACTCATGTTACAACAAAAAATTTTTCAGGTAAACTGCCCTTTCCCCATAACCAATCTTCACCAAAATCAACAGACATTGAGTTCTCTATAGCTCAGGCACATATGTAAAAAATTATTTGATTCTGTTTGAATTTACGGCAGTTATGGTTCGTCATATAAAAAATTACCCATGTTAAAACATAAAACATGAGATTTATAAAACATATCTAAGATTTATATTTAAAATCATTTTTGAAATAAAATATTTTCATAGAACCTACTAACGCTGGGGAAATCTGAGGAGCCAATCAGAGTTGGGCCTACCTGTCACTCTGCTGAATTTGGTGGAAAGCCCTGTCACTGTCGTCAAAGTATCAGCCTTGACAGGGTCCTCTTTTTCTGCAAAATGGGAGAGGCTTGAGATGGAGTGAGTGACATGGTCCCCACCTCAATGAAGAACCCATTGTTTTATAAAAATATATTTAAATTTTGAAAACTGAAAATTCTTTTCTTGTTGTAAATATTTATATTTTATAATCAAAATGACTTTATTTTTGTTACCTGGCAACAAAATTATTTTATTTTCAACAATTACCATTGTTTCAAAAAGTTTAAATAAATTTTCAAGTACTTTACTCTTGTTAAAACGTAAAAGGTTGCAGGTAAACTACCCCTTCCCCTTAACCGATCTTCACCAAAATCTAAAGGCCTTGAGTCCCCTACAATTCACTGACGTATGCAAAAAATTATTTGATTCTGTTTGAATTTGCGGCTGTTATCGTTTGCCATAGAAAATACGCTTGATAAAAAACGTTGCAGGTAAACTACCCCTTCCCCTCAACCGATCTTCACCAAAAACAATAGGTCTTGAGTACTCTACAAATCAGGGCTGTATGCAGAAAATTATTTGATTCTGTTTGAATTTGCGGCTGTTATCGTTTGCCATAGAAAATACCCTTGTTAAAAAAACGTTGTGGGTAAACTACCCCTTTCCCTTAACCGATCTCCACCAAAAACAATAGGTCTTGAGAACTCTACAATTTAGGGCTGTATGCAAATAATCTTTTGATTCTGTTTGAATTTGCGGCTGTTATCGTTTGCCAAAAAAAAAAAATTTCCCTTGATAAAAAAAAACCGTTGCAGGTAAACTACCCCTTTCCCTCAACCGATCTTCACCAAAAACAATAGGTCGTGAGTACTCTACAAATCAGGGCTGTATGCAAAAAATTATTTGATTCTGTTTGAATTTGCGGCAGTTATCGTTTGCCATAGAAAAAAAATCTACAGACACACACACAGACACTTTTCGGAAAACGACTTTTTTTCATGTTTTGAGTGTAGTAGAATCAGAATCTGCAATAATCTCGAACACGATTTTTTTTGCCATCACCATACTTCCATTCCTTAAGGAATATGGAAGTAAAAACTATAGAACCATATTAATTGAGCTCAAGCAAAAGATTTAAAATGTACCGTTAAATTAGTATGTGTGGGAGCATGTGTGCGTGTGTACTGGTTCCTATAAATCACAAACCATTGGTTCACATTATGTGATTCATATAACTTAATAACTTAAATTATTAAAACTGCAGTAATGGTCTAGATTCACTTAAATATGTAACCAGAGTATTTGAAGTCAAAATATATAGATTGCGTAAATGTATCATGTATAAAGGCTGAGGAGAGGAAATGTAGCACAGCCATTTTGTATTTGGATTTTGTAAAAGGAGAAAGACTCCATTTTGTTTTGTTATTGAAATATAAAATTTCCGATGATCAATAAACACAAGTTTTAACTAATGCAATCTGAGTATATTATTTCTCAACAAACATTGTGTTTTCTGCGCTCGCCTATAGAACCCTGGAACCCATAAGTATAAATTTTACATATTGGTAACAAGCAACATGGCGGCTGAACTGCCCAGAGTAAACACAGAAAACAGAGTGTAAAATGTTAACAATTTAAATGAAAAGTTAGTTTGTTAACAAATGGCGCCCTTACAGTTGGACATTATATAAATAAATTTTATATAAAATAGACCTGCATGAGGAAACAGAATGGTTGTTGAGAATGGGTATGTAATTAAGATACATAAATAATAAGGTTAGTTTATAACCATATGTGGTAGTGGTAAAACATAATGTAATAGAATATCTTTCTGATAGTAAGTCTGTGTAATAAGTATATGTTATATATAGTAAGATTTGAAAAAGAAATATATACAAAATTTCGAGATGGCAGATAAAAAAGTAGATGTCAGCGTAACTGACAAAACATTTACGGGTGAGATGGGTATTCATTCAACACCAGTTAGTCAAATCGGCGAGTCTAGTGCCACTGAATCTGTTGAGTTAAATACAATACAGGTAACACCCATCTCAACTCGTCATGAAAACAAAAAAGACGATAATAGTGACATAATAAATATGATGAAATTCCTTATGAAAGAGCAAAATAATAACTTAAATGCCAAATTTGACGAAGTGAAAGATGAAATTAAACAACAAAATTTTAATTTTAATAAACAAATGAACGAAATGAATGCACGTTATGAGAATATGCAAGAACAGATAGTAGAAGTAGTCAGTCAGAAGTTTGATAAACAGAACGTAAGAGTAGATAACATAATTAATAACTTTACAAAGAAGAAAGTAGATGACAATTATGAGATTAAAAGGGGGGTAGAAAGTAGTAAAGAGACCGATCAATTAAATGAAAATAAAGACAGTCAGTTAACATATAAAGACGATAAGGCAAGTGGTGTTGAGAATTACGATGATATAATTAAAAATAGTGGTGATGAAATTTTAGAGGAAGTAGAATGTAATAATGGAATGTTAGTGTATGTTGATGAGTCAGAGAGAAAGTGGAGAGAGAGTATAGAGGTAGAGGGGTTAATTTTTTCCCGTGGTATTGTTGGGGGTGAAGAAGGGTCTTCACGAGTATATTTGGTAGATGAAAGATCTACAAATAATTGTCCTTTGAGTTTTAGTGATGTTCCTGGAAGGACCAGGAGGTGTTTTTATGATTTAGAGCCCCCTGCATATATTGAGAGAGAGAGTGTGACTTGGTGTTATGATGAGGGATATTTTGAGAGAGAGAGGTATGGTGATAGGAAGATAGTTGTTTGAGGTTGGGAGGAGTTATACAGAATTAAGAGAGAGAGTGAATAAAGAGAGTTGATAATTATAGTGAGTACTTACCTTATGTTGAAACGGATGTAGCAACAGTTGTTAATGACGAATTATTAACGTACCTGGTGGTAACAGAAAATACTAAAGGAGAAATTATTATACACAATGTCGACAGGAATTTTGAAATAATGGTATGCGATAATATTTGTATTATCAATAGTAGTGATACAATGGAAAAAAGCAATGATGATGATTGTTATAATTATGATAATAAAAATGTGTCTGTAATTGTAAATGAATGGTGTAGCCGTAAGATCAGGTTATTATTTGATGATGGAGGGTAGATATTGTGTTGTTCATGAACATTTAATTATTTTAGTTTATGGTGATGACCTTGCTAACTTATGAAATGAGGTGTGGTAAACAGAAAAATGACAAAAAATTGTAAATAAATTTATAGTGAAATTAATTGTGTTTGTGTTGTGAAATGTATTTTATGTAAACATGTGTGCATGTAGTAGAAATTGATTTTAATGATAATAATATTTTAGCAGACTACATGAATAATGAGAGTCTGTAATAAATGAATTGTAATTGTTTTGGAGTAAGGTAATTAAAATAACTTGTGTTTTAAATCATTGATTGAATTAAAGGATTTGAGATTAATTAATTATTGTTGTACAGAAGAAATTCTCTAATGAATAGTATATGATTAAACAGATATATGTTTGGATATGGAGTTACATTGTTATTAAGAGGTAAGTGATGAATTTTCTAGTGTAATTTCAATGATCATATTAAGGTAAAATGTTTGGGTAATAATGAGTATTTTAATAAGGCATTTAAATAAGTCAAAGCTACCTTAAATGGGTGTTAGAGAAAATAAGATTTGTGGAATAAAAATATTACAGAAACAGGTTAGGGGACGTCCATTAATTACGTGAGCTCAAAATGGGGGGGAGGGGTCCGGCAAAATCTCACCAAATCTCATTTAAAGGGAGGGGGGCCAATGAAAATCTCACGTCAACTTTTTAATTCAGAGAATATACATTATTATAACGGATAACATTTTGTTTTATAAAATTAATCCCGAGCATAGACAATATTAAAGTGGTATGAAGCAAAAACATGAACATATCAAATAAATTTAATTATTTTAAAAATTATAGGGTAAACCTCACGTGAGGGGGAGGGGGGGTCCCACCACATCTCATCAAATCTCACCAAGGGGGGAGGGGGTCCAAATTTAAAAAAAAAACCTCACGTAATTAATGGACGTCCCCTTAGTAGTAGGGACACAGTAGTGGGAGTGCATATATGTAGAGAAAGTGAGTGATGTAAATAGAGAGTAAATAGTTGATGGTGATATTTTGTAGTGAGGGTGAGGTGGTAAGGAGTGATCAACGTGCGTCGTTGGGCAGGTAATTGTGAAGGGTCGAAGAGTGTTTGCCGAGATTATGGGAAGGGCAAAAGGATATGAATGGAATTGCCAGGTTAGGGAACACACATCCTAGGTACAAAGAGGGTATTAGGTATTTTATTCTAAGAGGAGAATGGTATAAGTGAAATTAGTGTTGAAGGGTGTTATTATTGAGAGATTGGTGTCACCCTATGTAAATCTGTTAGTGGTTGTAGGAAGAAAAAGGGAGGAAGGTTATATATTATAATACCCATATAAATCGAATCATAGTGAATGACTGAAAATTACCCAAACTAATTAATGATCAAAGCATGAAATAAAAGAGAAAATTCATAGTAGAACTGGAATAATAAATGAAATGTGATGTAAATTGAAGGTTAATAAATTTTGGATTTTTGGAGAATCTAATGGTAGTAAATGATAAATAACTGAAGGTTGATGTAAAAGAGTTAATAGAATGTTCAAGTTGTAATATTTATAATTTTATATACGAATTATATTAATGAATTGTTTTAAATATTATTGCATTAGGGTAAAAATTTATATTTCTTCTGTTGAAAGTGGAAAAGAGTTAAATGTTATCGATTGGAATTGAAATTTTAATAAATATTTTGGAGTGAAATAAGAGAAGGATATATCTATAATAAATCTTGTTTTCATCTATGTATTAGAGATATTAGGAGTTAAGGAAAAAAACCAATGCTTATTAACGTAAACCAATACGCAGCTAAGGGGAAACAGATCAGTTAGGGATATGGTATTATATAAGGCCACTATTTGATTTTTTATTCGATGTTTCAGAGTTTGGTGATGCTGTGGCGGCGGTCCTGAGCTGGCCAGCGTGTCAGAACAGGAGCGTTAAGTGCCTGACTGGCCTTGCGGTGTTGGGATCTCGAAAGAGAAGTCCAGTAAGGTCATGCAGGTGCTGTCACAATCACTGGACCAAGGGGTAAGTTATAAATATTCTTTTATATAAACAGTAAGGGGGTTGTGGCGACATATCCTAGGATCCCTTTAGGACGTATGAATGTGTCAATGAGAGTTTTTATGCTTCGTCACAAAACCTCTCATTGAGGGGGTCTTGTAACGGTACAATAGGTCCGTATAGGGATTTTGGGGTAAATAACAGGTATAATTTTATTGTAAATTAAATATTAAAATGTGTGAGGGTAAAGTTTTCCAAACGTGGGAAACAACGCAGTAAGCAATGAAGGGTTTGCGTCAAGGTCAGTGGCGTACGTGAGAAGCGGCAGCGATTTGGACAAAACAAATGGCCGATCCTATGTAAACGTCATCTAAAGAATGTCAGACGTAATTGCTGCACCTTAAAAAAAACCAAGACGTCATCACAAAGAACAATAGAATTGATGACGCGACAACCCTTTCCACTTCGGAAATAAGCGCCATATTGTCATTCTCAGTCGACAAAGATCTTTCGTGCGAACTGCACGCTACAAAAATTGCTGGCCAGCAAGTCTTTAAAGTAACCACAACGATGTAACAAAATGTGAAATTAAACCTATCTAAAATCAACAAGTATAAAATGTAGAGACAGTGAGTGCAGTTACAAAAAGAACAGTGTAATAGTTCGGCAGAATACCAACGGGAACATGAGTGACGCCTGACTCGATTTTCATCCAGCGAAGCAGGGAAGTAAACCTTTCACACAATTTAAAAAACTACAGAACCATATTAATTGAAGTCAAGCAAAAGATTTAAAATGTACCGTTAAATTAGTATGTGTGGGAGCATGTGTGCGTGTGTACCGGTACCTATAAATCACAAAGCACTGGTTCACGTTATGTGATTCATATAACTTAATAACTTAAATTATTAAAACTGCAGTAATGGTCTAGATTCACTTAAATATGTAACCAGAGTATTTGAAGACAAAATATATAGATTGCGTAAATGTATCGTGCATAAAGGCTGAGGAGAGGAAATGTAGCACAGCCATTTTGTATTTGGATTTTGTAAAAGGAGAAAGACTCCATTTTGTTTTGTTATTGAAATATAAAATTTCCGATGATCAATAAACACAAGTTTTAACTAATGCAATCCGAGTATATTATTTCTCAACAAACATTGTGTTTTCTGTGCTCGCCTATAGAACCCTGGAACCCGTAAGTATAAATTTTACATATTGGTAACAAGCAACATGGCGGCTGAACTGCCCTCAGTAAACACAGAAAACAGAGTGTAAAATGTTAACAATTTAAATGAAAAGTTAGTTTGTTCACAAATTAAGCAAACACAAGAGAAAAATCATGGGTGTGGTAGAGATAGAGATGGTAGAACAGGACTAACATGGAATAATGAGATCGTACAAGAAGTGACAGAATTCAATTATCAGGGGAGCAATATCACATGAGATAGAAAAAAGCTGTAAAGTAATTGTGAGTAGGACAAATCAGCGAAAAAGGTGCTTTCAATAAAAAGAAAAACCTACTCACATCAAAGATCAGCTTGATGGTGAGGAAAAATCTTCTGCAAACCTATATTTGGTGTGTCACATTTTATGGGAGTGAATCCTGGACAACTAGAAAATTTCTAAGTTTTGAGGTGTGGTGTTACAGAAGGATGCCTAGGATAAGTTGGGTGGAGGAGCTGAAAAATGAAGATGTGTTTGGCAGAGCTCGAGAAGACAGAAGTTTTCTAAACCAATTAAAAAAAAGAAGAGCTCAATTGATTGGACATATATTAAGGCATGACAGCCTAACCTGAAGAATCATGGAAGGAACGGTAGAGGGGAAAAATTGTAAAAGAAGACCACATTTGGAATTTATGACTCAGGTTATGCAGGACATGAACTGTTATTCATACCAGGAATTAAAATGAAGGGAAACAACAGGGAGGAGTGGAGAGCTGCTGCTACCAACCAGCCTGTGGACTGCTAACCAGGAGATTCTTGACAAGTTGGAGAGATAACAGTAAATGTATACATACACTGCAAAAAAGTGAAATTTATTGAACTGTAAAAACTTACTCTTGAATTGTTATCCGATAGCTTGATAATAGGTTCATTTTTTCGAAGATCCCAGACAACACAACGTGTAGCAAACGTCGAAGCCAATATATGCTGCACTAAAAACAAAAGTAAAATAAAAAATAAATTCATTTTTATAAAAAATGATACTTTTACAATACTGTCACAATTACTATATTTTCTACATATGTTAGTGTTTACAGGCTATAATACTAATAGTGGTGGGTCGAACACAATTTTGTTCTTATTCCAGTTCTGGGTGAGGTGTGGAAATTGTATTTTTCAGTTCTTGAACCTTGGTCTCAAATTACAAGGAGGCTACATTTTTGTTTCTTAAAAAAGTAGATTTTTATTTTAAATATTTCAATAATTAAAATGTCTTTTTAATGGTGACCACTGCAATAAATTACCATTTATAAACAATTGTAACAGTACATATTGGGGTGATAAAAAATAATTTTAATAAATAATAATTCCAATCAGATTCAATTCAAATAATGTACAACCTTTGGGGAACCTCTGCTTTAACAAAGATGCATACAGAGTTATGAGAGACCAGTCTGTTTATGTCTAGACAGTTCATCTAGACGTATTACGTAATCACTTGCAACTCAGGCTGTCTGTGAATTACGGAAAAATACGTAATTGCCACAAGCCAGTTGCAACAGCTGCAGGAGGCAACAGCTGCAGTTATCATTGAAGCAGTCGACAAAGAGATACAGAGCCGCACGGGTCAGTAAATGAGCGCGCGGTTCCAGTAACCAGTGTGCAAGTAATTAAGCGGTCAACAACAACAAGTACTCGCGAGTAAGTTACGTCAGCCGACACAATTGTTAAAAGTGAAATGTGACAAAACGCAGTTCTAGTAACCAGTGAACAATCAACACCAGTCAAAAGAAATAATAACTTTAACCACCTACAATTGACTTTCAGAGTGCGGGGTGAAATAAGTGCCTCAACAGTTAAACCAGGTCTACAACCAGGCTGAGTACCCATATAATCAATTTTTACTTCCAAATCTTTAACAACATTCAAATTTATACCTGGGGATGTTTCAAATAATAATGAGATCTCAATAAATAGGGTTTATTCGAATATTAATGTAAAAGAAAGAGAGAGAGAGAGAGTGTGTGTGTGTGTGTGTGTGTGTGTGTGTGTGGTAGTGTAGAGGTTATGTACTGGTTCATCTCAATATTATAACATCACCAAATTCAGATAAATTTTGATAACAATAAGTATGTATAAAAGATGCTAAATGATGTTATGTTTGAATAAATAAATTATGTGGAGAGTAAAAATTAAATAAAAGGTAATTAACATGGAAGGAGAAGGAGTAATAAACCGAAAGTGATTAATAAAGAAACTAAAATAATAGACTGACAGATAAACGACATTGACCCAACCCCAGAGATTGGCCAGTTAAGAAACCAAAATAAAGAAAACAAGACGGAGGAAGGAGAAGAATAATGAAAACCAAGAGAGAACAAACCCATGAGGAAGAAAACAAAATGAAATGCATCAAGAAAACTAGACAGGTGATAAAAAATAGAGAAGGGAGAAATAATGTAACCCAAAATAATAAAGACAATGAAATTCGGTTAAGAACTAAAACTATTAATGAATGTTAGTATTGATAAAATGACAATTATAAACCGTCAGTAATATGAAACAATGTATAAAAGTACACTAACCAAAAGAGTTAGGGATATATGTAATTTGTTAACTAAGAAAGACACAATATTAATAATGTTATATAGATAGTGGGTAGAGAAAGAGAATAAAATGATGAGAAATAAATGGAAGTTGAATTAGTGAAAGTGATTTAGACTAGAGTGATATAATACTAAACAAACACTAAATAAATTATAATGAACACTAAATAATTTAAGAAAGTGCTAGTGAAAAATAAATACAAATAATGTCTATCATAAAAATAGTAAAAAACTACACCATACTCAATGATGTTTGAACGCCCACCACCTAGAGAGATAAACGATTTAATTAAATTTCCCACCAATGCCGAATACCAATTTGAAAAGAGAAGAATTTATAACAAAGTTGCTGAGAAGGTAGAGCAGCAGAAAAATAAATACTCTAAGAATCACCCACATACGATTAAGTACCAGATAGGAGAGAGGGTATTAATAAAGAACAGGGAATTGCCCAGCTCCATAGAAGGCATTACGAAAAAATTACTATTGCTACATGTCGGGCCGTACACTATCACACAAGATAAGGGCAACAACACATATGAAATAACCAACCCCACCACCCAGAAAATAAAGAGGGTATATAACCAAGCATCGATTAAAAAATACTATGACAGTCAAACTTAACTGAAAAGAATTCAAGTTGAAAAAGCCAACCAAGTTAGTTGGAATATAAAGAAAATAATAATACAAGCAGATGAAGTTTGATGATAAATAATAATGAAAAAATATATATAAAAAATGAATTTCAAAATTCAAAAAAGTTATGTAAGGACAGCTTACACAGATATTTCGAGAATATTTTAGACCAATCATAAACATGGAGAAATAAAATTACCAAGAATCCACATAAAGTAAGAAACACTAACTTACTATAATCTTTGAATAAAAATTAATAATAATGGAGTGAAGTTACAAAACATTCCTAACAAAATAAGATTAAGTTACAATAATCTTTAGCCAAAATAAGAGGCATAAAAAGCAAAACATACTATAAAGGAATAAGCTACAAAAATTCCTAACTAGTAAGAAACACTAACTTACTACGATATTTAAAAAGTTATGAAAAAAAAAACAATATCAATCAAAATGACCAACTTCCAATACTATTTAGAAAGAAATGGGAAGTAAGATTAAGAAAACCAATGATCAAAAAACGAAATAAATAAAATAAACATTCTAAGAGTTGTAATATGAATTGAGATGAAACAAAAAGTAATTAAAAATGAATAAAAATGTGAATTGTATCAACAAAAAACAATGCTTCAAGTAATATCAAGTAGTATCTATGAAGAAAGATGAAAAAATATATGACCCGAACTGAGCAATAATGAAATATAAAGGTAAAAGATTCCCAACAAATGTTATGATTATTATTATTATGTTGAGTCATGAGATGACTATATTTAAGATTCATTAATTAAGATTGACTGTTGAATAAGTCCAGCAATCATTTTACTCAGCAGGGATGATGTTCCCCTGATCTCAGAATAAGAGTAGTTTTGAACGACGGAGTTAGGTAAGCCAATAGAGCCCATCCGAATCGATTGCAACTACAAAGTAAAGTTAGTTAGGGAAAATAAGATTTATAGGGAATAATTTATAATAAAAAATCAATAAGCCAGTTCGTAATAAGAAAGAAATGACGAAGAAAAGAATCAGGAGAAAGGAAATAAAAGATACAGAATTAAGCATAAAAATCGAGTGAGACGCAGGAGAGTTTTTAGAAGAAAATGATACAATACCATTGATAATTTCATCAAACTTAGAATCACGTTTTATAAAATGATCAATTTTGGTGGGAGAGCATTATATAATATCACCAAATTCAGATAAATTTTGATAACAATAAGTATGTATAAAAGATGCTAAATGATGTTATGTTTGAATAAATAAATTATGTGGAGAGTAAAAATTAAATAAAAGGTAATTAACATGGAAGGAGAAGGAGTAATAAACCGAAAGTGATTAATAAAGAAACTAAAATAATAGACTGACAGATAAACGACATTGACCCAACCCCAAAGATTGGCCAGTTAAGAAACCAGTTAAGAAACCAAAATAAAGAAAACAAGACGGAGGAAGGAGAAGAAGAATGAAAACCAAGAGAGAACAAACCCATGAGGAAGAAAACAAAATGAAACGCATCAAGAAAACTAGACAAGTGATAAAAAATAGAGAAGGGAGAAATAATGTAACCCAAAATAATAAAGACAATGAAATTCGGTTAAGAACTAAAACTATTAATGAATGTTAGTATTGATAAAATGACAATTATAAACCGTCAGTAATATGAAACAATGTATAAAAGTACACTAACCAAAAGAGTTAGGGATATATGTAATTTGTTAACTAAGAAAGACACAATATTAATAATGTTATATAGATAGTGGGTAGAGAAAGAGAATAAAATGATGAGAAATAAATGGAAGTTGAATTAGTGAAAGTGATTTAGACTAGAGTGAAATAATACTAAAGAAACACTAAATAAATTATAATGAACACTAAATAATTTAAGAAAGTGCTAGTGAAAAATAAATACAAATAATGTCTATCATAAAAATAGTAAGAGGAGAGTAAAGGTAAAGACTTAGTAAAATAACTCACGTTTTAGTTTTAAGAGTGAACAATAACATTTAACAAAGTTACAATGAATAGTATTTAGGATAGAACATTGATTCAGTAAATAATGAACACTAAGTAGTGATATTCACTGTGATGACTAGGAAATAGTATTGTTATAACTTAAAAATGTATTGTAAAAGTTTAAAGGTGTGATTCACAAGGAAAAGTAATCAGATGGTGTTAACATGGAAGGGAGAGCAAAAAGCATTAGAAAATAAGTCTGTATTAACATTAAGTAAATACTCATGTTATAAGGGGAGTTTAATGATGAGAAAAAGTTCAATAGAGGTGAGATTGTTTAGCACCAGAACAACAAATAAGAAACAATGAATTGTATAAACTGTTATTTATGAATTGGATATGGCTGTAAGAGTCATACAGACCATAGACCTAGATGTTATATGTTATATTGGAAATGAATAGCAAATAATTAGCAAGTAAGATTGAATAACACAGTTGTTACTAACAAAGACTAAATTAAAACACATCCAGAGACATTAAACCCAATTATAAATGCAAAATAACAATTTAGGACTAAAGGAAATATATTGTGTATGAAGCCATAAAAATCCAGTAATGGCTACTTAAATGTGAAACAGGCCAAACGGTCAAACATAAACAATTACTGATTGCATAAAAATCACCATGTAATGGACAAATCCAAGGTGACTAATTCATCAAGGATGAATAGTAGTTATTATTAAAAACCAAATATTAAATTAAGGAATTATATAAACAAAGAAATGTAATTAGTAAGTATGAAATTAATTGTAAACTTAGAAAACTTGATAAAACCCAATATTGTGGGGTACCAAAATAATCTTTGTGAGAAAATATAAATGACAGTGCATTTAGATAATAACGCAGAAGGAAGATAAGAGGAGGAAGAAAGTCCGAAGATATGGGAAGATTTGAAAGGAATTCGAAATTGATAACAATGTGTTTATGTTCAGCTCACCCAATGAGAGCAACGAAGTAACCATGGAAACGACCGTTTAACGAGGTAATTACCGTTAAATACAATTACTTGGAAAGTGACGCTATCGCAAGCCAGATGCGAATTTTCTGTACAACACATTTTAATATTTAAAACATCTTAAAAGTAAAACCAAGTATAGAAATTGATCGTAAAGAAGTCTGATGGATGCGGAATGTCATTTCCAGAGGGAGAAGACGTTTAATTCAAGATGAAATTTTTAAATGAGTCCAAACAACTTTGAAAAAGATGCCGAAGCTTGAATAAAGAACACAGGAATAATATTGATGCCATAATCCTTCCTTCTTGACATCTCGAGTAATTCCGTACTGCAATGCTGTTAAGTATCAGTTAAATTATGTCAACTTCCAAAAAATAAACGCACTATAATATTTCTCAATGTATGTTGAATACCACTGAATCATTTTTATTCTCTTGCAAGGATTGAATCGAAATATTAAATCACTGTAAATTTGTTAACTATAGAACTAACCTCATATTTATGTATGACTTTTAAACATCTTGTATGACACTCAAACAAAACAATTACCACTACACATTATCCTACTTAAGGAAAAAACATTGTAAGGTTGTGTATTTTTAACGTGATCTGAACCTTTTAACGTGATCCAAACAACCCACAAACATCGACCGAAATATTTGCTGATCGGCGAAATAAAACGCCATACTGTTTATTTGTATTCAAAAGTCGATAGTTTAACCTTGGAGAGAGTCTTATAAAGAATTATCCGGTGCAGAATTGTATATGAAAAATTAATTACAACTTGTGTCTATAAAATATTAACTTCAAATTAATAATACATTTATACTGGGTGTGTTAAATCGTGTCTTATTTCCATTAGCAAAGTGTATGTTTAAAAATATAATGTATAGAGAAGGTTTCCAATGCGACGTCTAGCGCTCAAGTAGCGAATCCTGCAACTGCTATCTCGATTGATACAAAATTGAGAAAAGGCGGGACGGATTGAATTCGTCGCCTCGTTCAAATAGAAAAGTGATAAGGAAATAATTTTAATTGCTTTATATAAACAATTTGGCACCACCCGGAGATTATCCACTACGTTTGAACCTCAGATCGGGAACCACGATACCTGGTCCCCAGTACGTTCGCTACGGCCCCAAACATCGTGAATTACATCGCCGTGCGAGGACGCAGTGGTAAGAAACACAGACACATTTTTACACTCAGACACACTGTTATATTTTACAGAGGTATACTATACGAACGAAGACACAAGACATGAGTTTGGTTATAAATTGGCGACCAACTGGTGGAGCTTGAAAAAAGGAAGATACGAAGTTCTAGCGGCGGTCACGAAAGGAGATCAGAATGCACACAAGAGGTTTATCGAAAAAGTTGGCGAAAGAGAAAGAGATGGAAAAAAATAGAGGGGAAGAAGAGGAAGGAACCTCGATTGAAGAAGTGGAGAAAACAATAACCATGACAGAACCAACCCAAGACAAAGAAATGGAACTACAGGCGGGTGACAAAGGAGAAGTTAGAGGAGACCCCAACATAATTAAATTATTAGAATTAATGAATAGTATGAAGGAAGATAATAAACTGACGAATGAAAAAATAGACAGTATGAACCATAAATTCGACAAGAGTGAGGAGAGTCTGAAACAGATGAAGAAAGAAACCAATGAAAATTTCAAGAAACAAGAGAAGTTCGACAGCATGAAAGAAGAAACGAATGACAATTTTCAGAAGCAGAAGGAAGAATTGAGACAAACCATTAACAAAAATAATGAAACCCTCCAACAACAGCTGAAGGAAATCAACGAAATAACCAAGGAAGAGATGAAACAGCAGGTGATCCAACAATTAAGGGAGTATCGAGAAGAAACCATGCAACAGATCACAGAAACCAATGAAAAACTAGAGGAAACGTTGGAGAAACTAGAGAGAACCAACGAAAAGTTTCTGAAATCCGTGAGGAAGTGCTCAGTAAAATGAACCATCTCGAAGGAGAAAATAAAAGGAGAATTGAGGAGGGTCAGGAAGAAACAGTCAGAAGATGTGCCCAGATGGACCAGGACATACATCAAGTCCGGGAAGAAAACCAGAAAGAGATAGCAGCTGTACGAACAGACTTGGGAGAACGAATGGAAGGCGTTTACAGCAACTTAAATAAAATAGACAGCAAAGTAGACAAAAATCAACAAAGGATTGACGAAATGCGCAGAATAGAAGAGTCATTACGGGAAGAAGTGGACGCCTGGCGTGACCGACCATGTAACAATAATCATGTCATGAACACGAACAACAGAGATACTATTAACTTCCGTAATTATAAAAGGAACCCTATTGAATTCTTGAAGAGGGTGGAAGAGTTAATCATCAAAAATCGAGAGATCCGGTGGACAACAATACGAGGAATGCTGGACGAAATGTTCAAGGAGACTTACGACAACTGGTGGACTGCCACCAGACCAGACATCCAAAGCGTTCAAGAATTTAAGACCCAGTTCAAGGCTAAATACTGGTCTGAATCAACTCAGAACATGGTCCGCAATAACCTGAGCAATGGAAGGTATGAAAATCAAAATGGACAATCTCTTACCTCCTACTTCTTGGGAAAAATCTGCATGGCCCGGAATTTGGAACCACGTATACCAGAAGAGTGTCTGGTAATACAGTTATCTTACCACTACAACGACGCTATCCAAAAAGCATGGAGGTACAGCCAGGTAAAGACCATCCAAGATATGGCTAGCTTATTGGAAAGCCATGAACACGAGTGGCAGTACAGAAAAAATAGAGTGTCCAGTTTCAGGAATAATAGAATAAACGATGGACACGTACCACCAAATCAACAGGGAGATAATAAGCCACCGGTAAACAACCCTAACAATTATCAAGGGAACCCACGGGGCAATAACGCGCCCAGAAATTTTAACAGAAATGGACACAATAATAATAACAACTTCAGGAACAACTACAGGGGTAACTACCCATCGAATGGTTACAACAATTATCGCCCTGGAAACAATAACAATAACCATAAAAATAATCCAGGATACCGGCCACAGGTAAATTACATGAGGGGACAAAGACAATGGAGTCCAGGAAGAAACTATCCCCCATCTAACTATCGGCGAACGTACTCTAACCAGGTACCCGATACAAGAAGCCACCCATTCGAGGAAGATCCCAGGAACAGCGTGGATGACCGGAACAATCGACAGGAGCCGAACACTAACCAACCATCAAACACTAATGAAGTTAGGGACAATGAGGTCAACCCTCATTTAAACGCTTAAGGCCAGTGAAAACTGTGGAGAGCCCATCACTGGACCAATCTCTAGGGGAATGTACGACGACGAAAGATATAATCACTATAATAACAACACATTATCTAAAAAATATAAGAGATGAATTGGTCGAAGAAAGTAATCAACCAATGCCCAGCCGAAACAGTGAGATTGTGTACGTAAATGCCCAGATCAATGGAGTAATGTCAACATTAATGATCGACACTGGATCCAACATATCTTTAATTGACCAAATAGAGTTAAACAAAATACAACAAAAAAGTAGTACACCTATACCCACTCTACCAATAAATAACATAACAATTATCGGTGCTACCGGCAGACAAAACAAAACTGTCCGGAAACAAGTATCCCTGGAACTTGAAAGTGAAGGACTAACATTCAATATGTCTTTTCTTGTTGCCAGTGGCCTACCATTCTCAATACTTGTGGGATGTGACATACTCCGACAATATTCTGCTATAATTAATCTAAAGCAGGGAGAAGTGTCATTAAACACGGAAAATGGAATATGGACAACCAGTATAGTGAAGGGTGTCAATTTACCTTCAATAAACCACTGTTATACAATATTACAGAATAATTACTGTCAACAAGCACAGGTAAAAATAATGAATGAATGGGAAGACGAAGAAATATGGTCAAACAAGTTGGAGGAGATCAGACAATTCCAAAGAGAAGTACGAGATCAAAACATTAGTGCCAACCAGGCAGAGGATCTCATAAAAATTTACAATCAATACCGACACATTTTTTCTGATGCCCCGGGAAAGGTAAAAGATTATCAATATCAAATTATATTTAAGGAGCCCGTGGATTACAAATCATATCCTATCGCATACTCTCAAAGAAATGCAGTGAAGGCCGAGATCAACCGGATGATGGAAGAGGATATAATACAATTAAGCCAATCCCCGTATACAAGTCCGATAGTGGCGATACCAAAGAAGGACGGCAAGGTAAGAATATGCCTTGTTGCTAGAGAAATCAACAAGATGATAGTAAATGACAGAACGTCCCCAAGCGAAATTGAAGAGATCCTTAAGAAATTTCATGGCACGAAATACATCAGCGCATGGGATACAGTCTGCGGATACTGGCAGGTAGAGCTACACCCGAACAGTAGAAAATACTTAGCTTTTCTGTTCGATGGGAGAAACTACCAATTCAAGAGACTGCCGTTCGGATTAATTAATTCGGTTGCTGTATTCGTCCAGTGTATGGATCAGATACTGGGACAAGAGGTACTTAACTTTACTACCATCTATGTGGATGACTTATTGATCACATCATCAAACTGGCAAGACCACTGTAATAGAGTAGAAACAGTTTTGAAAAAATTATCAGATAACCATATTACCCTTAAGCTGGACAAATCCAAATTTATAGCCAGCAAGGTACAATTTTTAGGTTTTAATCTGACCGAAGAAGGTATCACCCCTTCAGCAGAGAAGGTTGAAGCAATACAAAGATTCCCAACACCTAGAAACAAAAAACAGCTGCAATCTTTCCTGGGAATATGCAATTATTATCGGAAATTCCAGGACCATTATTCCAAGCTGACAGCACAATTTCAAAAACAGTTATCCGCAAAAAATAAATGGACATGGGGAGCTGACCAAGACAAGGTATTTGAACAAATAAAAGAAAAATTTTTAGACACCGTCATGCTACACCATCCGGATTTCCAAAAACCATTTTTCATGAATTGTGATGCGAGCGACGTGTGTGTCGGCGCTGTCTTGTATCAAGAAGATGATAAAGGGCAACATATGGTCATAAGCTTTGCCAGTAGGACCCTAAATGCATGTGAAAGGAACTACCACGTCACGGAAAAGGAGTTACTTAGTGTTGTATTCGCCTGCGACAAATTCAGGACATACATTTTAGGGTACAACGTAACCGTGAGGAGTGACCATCGATCAATATCTTTCCTTAAACAATGCAAGCTTAGCCATGGAAGACTGACCCGATGGATATTACTATTGCAGGAATACCATATTACCTGGGAATACATACCAGGAAAGAAAAATATTGCTGCTGACATATTATCACGTATCAACATCCAGCAACAAACACTCGACGGAGAAAAAGAACTGCTAGTCAAAGTATATAACATCATTAAAGATAGAACAGATTTTGAAAAGATAATGCTGGAGATAAGCAAGCAGCAGAATGTGGACCCAAATATAGTGAGTATCAGAGAAAGAATACTGAAGGAAGAAGAACCCCTTGTACAGTATTATAAAGTACATGACAATTTATTATTTATCAGAAATAACCCTAGCGTCGGAGAATGGAAACTAGTAATCCCATCTACAACCGAAGAACAGATAATCATGGACTACCACATCCGGTACGGCCATATGGGTGCAATGAAAGTAGTGAAGGCACTAGAGGAGCAAGTATATGTCAAGAGTATCTATCGAAAAGTAAGCCAAACCATACAAAAATGTCACATCTGTCAAATGGTGAAATGCAACAATGCTAAGAAGGAGGGTATGATGATACCCATAATATCAAGCCAAAAATTAGAGAGAGCATTTCTTGATATTTGTGGTCTGTTTCCTCGCAGTGGAGGAAGACACAGAGTTAAATTCATAATCATCATATTCGATCACTTTACCAAATATACCAAATTATATTCTATTAACCGTGCTACTACCACGAAAATCATTGAAATTATATTGGACAACTATATACCAGAAGTGGGAAAACCGTCGGCCATAATAACCGATCATGGGACCCAGTTTAAAGGAAATTTGTGGAAAAATAAACTCTGGGAACATGGTATCAAAACATACAAAACATCTGTTTATCATCCCAGCAGTAACCCAGCTGAGAGAGTGCTTAGAGAAGTGCGCCGTATTCTGAGGACCTACTGCCATAACAAACAAAAGGAGTGGCAAAATTACCTAAAGTCCACTGAAGAGTTTATAAATCTTGCTTACCACAACTTCACTGAAACTACACCATACTCAATGATGTTTGAACGCCCACCACCTAGAGAGATAAACGATTTAATTAAATTTCCCACCAATGCCGAATACCAATTTGAAAAGAGAAGAATTTATAACAAAGTTGCTGAGAAGGTAGAGCAGCAGAAAAATAAATACTCTAAGAATCACCCACATACGATTAAGTACCAGATAGGAGAGAGGGTATTAATAAAGAACAGGGAATTGCCCAGCTCCATAGAAGGCATTACGAAAAAATTACTATTGCTACATGTCGGGCCGTACACTATCACACAAGATAAGGGCAACAACACATATGAAATAACCAACCCCACCACCCAGAAAATAAAGGGGGTATATAACCAAGCATCGATTAAAAAATACTATGACAGTCAAACTTAACTGAAAAGAATTCAAGTTGAAAAAGCCAACCAAGTTAGTTGGAATATAAAGAAAATAATAATACAAGCAGATGAAGTTTGATGATAAATAATAATGAAAAAATATATATAAAAAATGAATTTCAAAATTCAAAAAAGTTATGTAAGGACAGCTTACACAGATATTTCGAGAATATTTTAGACCAATCATAAACATGGAGAAATAAAATTACCAAGAATCCACATAAAGTAAGAAACACTAACTTACTATAATCTTTGAATAAAAATTAATAATAATGGAGTGAAGTTACAAAACATTCCTAACAAAATAAGATTAAGTTACAATAATCTTTAGCCAAAATAAGAGGCATAAAAAGCAAAACATACTATAAAGGAATAAGCTACAAAAATTCCTAACTAGTAAGAAACACTAACTTACTACGATATTTAAAAAGTTATGAAAAAAAAAACAATATAAATCAAAATGACCAACTTCCAATACTATTTAGAAAGAAATGGGAAGTAAGATTAAGAAAACCAATGATCAAAAAACGAAATAAATAAAATAAACATTCTAAGAGTTGTAATATGAATTGAGATGAAACAAAAAGTAATTAAAAATGAATAAAAATGTGAATTGTATCAACAAAAAACAATGCTTCAAGTAATATCAAGTAGTATCTATGAAGAAAGATGAAAAAATATATGACCCGAACTGAGCAATAATGAAATATAAAGGTAAAAGATTCCCAACAAATGTTATGATTATTATTATTATGTTGAGTCATGAGATGACTATATTTAAGATTCATTAATTAAGATTGACTGTTGAATAAGTCCAGCAATCATTTTACTCAGCAGGGATGATGTTCCCCTGATCTCAGAATAAGAGTAGTTTTGAACGACGGAGTTAGGTAAGCCAATAGAGCCCATCCGAATCGATTGCAACTACAAAGTAAAGTTAGTTAGGGAAAATAAGATTTATAGGGAATAATTTATAATAAAAAATCAATAAGCCAGTTCGTAATAAGAAAGAAATGACGAAGAAAAGAATCAGGAGAAAGGAAATAAAAGATACAGAATTAAGCATAAAAATCGAGTGAGACGCAGGAGAGTTTTTAGAAGAAAATGATACAATACCATTGATAATTTCATCAAACTTAGAATCACGTTTTATAAAATGATCAATTTTGGTGGGAGAGCATTATATAATATCACCAAATTCAGATAAATTTTGATAACAATAAGTATGTATAAAAGATGCTAAATGATGTTATGTTTGAATAAATAAATTATGTGGAGAGTAAAAATTAAATAAAAGGTAATTAACATGGAAGGAGAAGGAGTAATAAACCGAAAGTGATTAATAAAGAAACTAAAATAATAGACTGACAGATAAACGACATTGACCCAACCCCAAAGATTGGCCAGTTAAGAAACCAGTTAAGAAACCAAAATAAAGAAAACAAGACGGAGGAAGGAGAAGAAGAATGAAAACCAAGAGAGAACAAACCCATGAGGAAGAAAACAAAATGAAACGCATCAAGAAAACTAGACAAGTGATAAAAAATAGAGAAGGGAGAAATAATGTAACCCAAAATAATAAAGACAATGAAATTCGGTTAAGAACTAAAACTATTAATGAATGTTAGTATTGATAAAATGACAATTATAAACCGTCAGTAATATGAAACAATGTATAAAAGTACACTAACCAAAAGAGTTAGGGATATATGTAATTTGTTAACTAAGAAAGACACAATATTAATAATGTTATATAGATAGTGGGTAGAGAAAGAGAATAAAATGATGAGAAATAAATGGAAGTTGAATTAGTGAAAGTGATTTAGACTAGAGTGAAATAATACTAAAGAAACACTAAATAAATTATAATGAACACTAAATAATTTAAGAAAGTGCTAGTGAAAAATAAATACAAATAATGTCTATCATAAAAATAGTAAGAGGAGAGTAAAGGTAAAGACTTAGTAAAATAACTCACGTTTTAGTTTTAAGAGTGAACAATAACATTTAACAAAGTTACAATGAATAGTATTTAGGATAGAACATTGATTCAGTAAATAATGAACACTAAGTAGTGATATTCACTGTGATGACTAGGAAATAGTATTGTTATAACTTAAAAATGTATTGTAAAAGTTTAAAGGTGTGATTCACAAGGAAAAGTAATCAGATGGTGTTAACATGGAAGGGAGAGCAAAAAGCATTAGAAAATAAGTCTGTATTAACATTAAGTAAATACTCATGTTATAAGGGGAGTTTAATGATGAGAAAAAGTTCAATAGAGGTGAGATTGTTTAGCACCAGAACAACAAATAAGAAATAATGAATTGTATAAACTGTTATTTATGAATTGGATATGGCTGTAAGAGTCATACAGACCATAGACCTAGATGTTATATGTTATATTGGAAATGAATAGCAAATAATTAGCAAGTAAGATTGAATAACACAGTTGTTACTAACAAAGACTAAATTAAAACACATCCAGAGACATTAAACCCAATTATAAATGCAAAATAACAATTTAGGACTAAAGGAAATATATTGTGTATGAAGCCATAAAAATCCAGTAATGGCTACTTAAATGTGAAACAGGCCAAACGGTCAAACATAAACAATTACTGATTGCATAAAAATCACCATGTAATGGACAAATCCAAGGTGACTAATTCATCAAGGATGAATAGTAGTTATTATTAAAAACCAAATATTAAATTAAGGAATTATATAAACAAAGAAATGTAATTAGTAAGTATGAAATTAATTGTAAACTTAGAAAACTTGATAAAACCCAATATTGTGGGGTACCAAAATAATCTTTGTGAGAAAATATAAATGACAGTGCATTTAGATAATAACTCAGAAGGAAGATAAGAGGAGGAAGAAAGTCCGAAGATATGGGAAGATTTGAAAGGAATTCGAAAATTGATAACAATGTGTTTATGTTCAGCTCACCCAATGAGAGCAACGAAGTAACCATGGAAACGACCGTTTAACGAGGTAATTACCGTTAAATACAATTACTTGGAAAGTGACGCTATCGCAAGCCAGATGCGAATTTTCTGTACAACACATTTTAATATTTAAAACATCTTAAAAGTAAAACCAAGTATAGAAATTGATCGTAAAGAAGTCTGATGGATGCGGAATGTCATTTCCAGAGGGAGAAGACGTTTAATTCAAGACGAAATTTTTAAATGAGTCCAAACAACTTTGAAAAAGATGCCGAAGCTTGAATAAAGAACACAGGAATAATATTGATGCCATAATCCTTCCTTCTCGACATCTGAGTATGCTGTTAAGTATCAGTTAAATTATGTCAACTTCCAAAAAATAAACGCACTATAATATTTCTCAATGTATGTTGAATACCACTGAATAATTTTTATTCTCTTGCAAGGATTGAATCGAAATATTAAATCACTGTAAATTTGTTAACTATAGAACTAACCTCATATTTATGTACGACTTTTAAACATCTTGTATGACACTCAAACAAAACAATTACCACTACACATTATCCTACTTAAGGAAAAAACATTGTAAGGTTGTGTATTTTTAATATTGTAACTGCATCTGAACATTTTAACGTGATCCAAACAACCCACAAACATCGACTGAAATATTTGTTGATCGGCGAAATAAAACGCCATACTGTTTATTTGTATTCAAAAGTCGATAGTTTAACCTTGGAGAGAGTCTTATAAAGAATTATCCGGTGCAGAATTGTATATGAAAAATTAATTACAACTTGTGTCTATAAAATATTAACTTCAAATTAATAATAAATTTATACTGTGTGTGTTAAATCGTGTCTTATTTCCATTAGCAAAGTGTATGTTTAAAAATATAATGTATAGAGAAGGTTTCCAATGCGACGTCTAGCGCTCAAGTAGCGAATCCTGCAACTGCTATCTCGATTGATACAAAATTGAGAAAAGGCGGGACGGATTGAATTCGTCGCCTCGTTCAAATAGAAAAGTGATAAGGAAATAATTTTAATTGTTTTATATAAACAATTTGGTGCCACCCAGAGATTATCCATTACGTTTGAACCTCAGATCGGGAAACATGATACCTGGTCCCCAGTACGTTCGCTACGGCCCCAAACATCGTGAATTACATCGCCGTGCGAGGACGCAGTGGTAAGAAACACAGACACATTTTTACACTCAGACACACTGTTATATTTTACAGAGGTATACTATACGAACAAAGAGACGAGACACGAGTTTGGTTATAATATTCATATCCAACTAGTGATATGACTCATAATAGTATTTAAAAAACTTAATAGAGATAAGAATTAATTTCATGGTTTAGTATAAAATAGTTGTACAGCCTTTTATAGAATGTAAAAGAAGGGTGTTAGGTTTTGATAGCAAATAAACACAAGCATGTGATTTAGACAGTATAAAATGTGTTAGCATAATTATTTCGCAACACAAACCTAAATAATCACTCTGCAACATTTTCGTCTATAGAACCCTGGAGGTGGAACCCGAAGGTAAGAAAAAGCAGTAAAATTTTATAAATCTGTGTTTAATGAGTTGTCACAAATGACGTCCGAACTAGGGACGAATTTGTTACATGCAGTTAACTGTGTTGTCACAATTGGCGCCCGAACAGGGACGGTTGATATAATTTATTTTAATTATATAAACTAGACCTAATTTTAGTTGCAGAGACGGATTATTTGGGAGTGAGGGCGCTGTTGTAAACGATTATAGATTGTGGTTAGAAAGTAGTAAAGCAAAACTATAAATTGAAGTCAAAGTGGGTATAATTGTATGTGTTAACTATATTAAGATAAAAAATGGACAATACAGAGAATCAAATAAATGTAACTGGCGTTAATGAGTCAGAAATTCGAGTCAACGGTTATGAGCGGGTTGGAGATTCATTCGACTCCAATCGTAGTTCAAAACAGAGAATTAAACGAGTCAGCTGTTATAGATGACTCGGGATTCAGTTAACCCCAACCTCAATTAATCAAAATAAACAATTTGACAATAATGATATGATGAATGATGCAGCTGCTTTTAGAGCAACAGAATAAGATATCTAACGATAATAATAAGAAATTGGATGCGTTAAATAATCGATTTGATACTAAATTTAATGAAATAAGTAGTGACATTAATAAACGTTTTGATGCTAATGACGAATTTTTGCATAAAATGTCTAGTGATGTTAATGAGATAAAAGAACAACATAACGAATTAAGGGGCGTAAGGAGCGATATTAACGAAATAAAGGGGGAAATGAAACAACAAAATATTAATATTAATGCAGTAAACGACAAAGTGACCAAATCACAAAAGAATATTGATAGTAAATTAAATGAAATGAATACTAAATTGATACAACAGTTAGATAAGCTTGGGATGAATATTGAAAATAATGAAGGTACAGACAATAAGGTAAGGGATGACTTTAAAATAAGTGGTAATTATGATGGAGAAAGAATTACGAATAATAATGGTGGTAGTTTAAAGGCAAAACAGGTGACAATAGACAAGGTGAGTAACAATGTTAATGAGGTTAATTATGATGATGTTAACCAAGTATTTGAAAAGGCTGTATCTAAGAATGATACGGTAAATAGTGGTAGTGAGAATGAGAGTGTAAAATCAGTAGAGGTTAGTTATGGAGTGTTAGTGAGTGTTATTGAGTTAGAAAGGGAGTATGAAGAGAGGTTAAATGTAGAGTGTGAACAGGGGGGAAATTTTTCTGGGGTTAAATGTGGAGTAACCACTTCACAAGTGGTTTATGAGGATAAGAGATCCTCACTAGGACATTTGGGTGACAATGGGTCGGTAAATAGTCCACTAGGTTATTTTTGTGTATCTGGTAAGGCCAGATGGTGTTTAAATAATGTTGTATTGCCCTCTGAGTGGAGTGAGAATGTGAAATTGGGTTGGGAAAGTGATAATAAAGAGAGAGATAGAGTGATAGAGTTGTTTAAGTTAAAGAGAGGTTATACAGAGTTAGTGGAGATTTTAACTAGAGAGGGAGGTGATAAAATTAACTTACCTAGTAATGAGACTGAGGTAAATGATGATGATAACAATGATGATATTGATGACTTACATTGTGTAGTAGTAAACGATGATTATATTGATGCTGATGATGACAAACACTTACCTGTTGTGAGGATTAGCGTACTAGTAACAGATGATGGTTATGATGATGAAAATATAAACTATTTAAGTGTGACAGAAAATACTGACGGAGACTTAACCAAAAATACTGATGTAGACATGGCATATGATAAAATAATAATGGGGGATGACCCTGGGAATTATTATTATGGTATAATGGAAAAAACCAATTTTTATGGTTATTATATTAACAATAGTAATATAATGAATTTAAATAAAAATGAATTGTGTAATGTGGGCATCGGACTAATTTTCGATGATGGTGGTTAGAGAGATAGTGATTGAACATTTAATTATTTGAGTTAATGGTAATTACTTGGCTTACTTATGTAATGAGGTGTGGTAAACAATGAAATGATAGGACGAAAATTTGCAAATAAATTTGTACTGGTGTTAAAAGTATTGTGTCAAGGTTATATTGTGAGAATGTACACAATAGTTTATGTAACAAATGTTTGTAGTAAGGATTTATGTTATAATAATAATAATAATAATATTTTATTTGACCAAATAATTAACAGGAGGTAATTACGAATTTTATGAACTAGAATCATTTTGAATAATGTAATTAAAGTAACCTAAACCGTTTTGAATAAATGAGGTAATTAAATTAAATTTGAGTAGGAATTAAATTGATTTAAAATGTGAATGTTGGTAATGAACCTAAATTTATTTTGATTTGAATTGGGCAATGATATATAATTGAAGTTTGATGATCAAAATGTTTAATAGAAAAGTAAAATAAAAGTTATAATGAAAGGTAAACAATTAAAATGTTTATTTAATGGGCAATTGAGATTAAAATTGTAATGTTCATAAATTTTATTTAAATTCAAAGGTGAAATGTTTGTGTTGATGTGATATTAGAAATGTTTATGCTGAGGTAGTATTTGTAAAACAAGTTGTGTATTTAACTGATGATGTAAATAGGGAAAGATAATAAACCTATGTTATATGTTTAACAGTAGATTCCCCGTTTAAATGCAGTCACGGCCTCACTGAACCGTGACTGTAGAGTTAATCTATAGCAAACCATGAATAGAATTATTGTAACCAGATCATGGTTTGTTTTTGTCAACCCGTATTGTGAATGTTAATTGGGGGGTAGTTTAGGGGAATCTACTAGACATTTTTGTATCTAAGGCTAGGCACCGAAAGAGGTGATAGACCGCCCAAGGGCTCATTAATAATTACTGAATTACTGAAGTAGGATTACTGGTACTAAATACACCAGCCATACCGAATTTTATTGTAACGCCAAAGCAAGGACGGGGTGAAATAAAAGAAAAAAATGTTCACCCTTTCCGTCTCAGTCCTTGTGGAGGCAACTGGGCGCTACAGTCCAGGGGGGGTAATAGAGTGTGTGGAAGGGTGCTGGCCATGTTACTGCCAGGGCATAAAATGAAATGTTTATGCAACCGTGTTAATACCAAAACTGGCGTACCCATGAGGTCACTTGCACAATTGTAACAGGGGTAATCAGGGGGTAAGGGAAAAAAGGGGGGTTGGGGGTGTAAAAAAATGGTATTTGGCCATTGTAACTTGTAACAATGTATTCTTGTGTATGTAACATGTATTCAACAGTAAGGTTGTTATTATTTACTGATATTATATGTAATCAATTTGTAATTTTGGTGGGGAATAGTGTTTTGTTAGGGGAGAAAGTTAACAGTATATGATGTGTATGGGATTTATATGTATTAAATGTAAGTATGCAGTAAGGTCATATTGCTAGGTGGACATAGTATTTTATGTAGTCCAGTTACAGGGTTGTTTGAAATTAATGTAAAATGTTTGCAAGATAAAAATCTTGGTAGTCAATTGAAACATTTTGATTGGAAATGAATTTTATTATGATGTAATTGTAACTGCTGTAACGTATGTAATTAAATTAAGTTGAGGTAATTAATTTCAGTTATTTGAAAAAAAAAATCGAACCAGTACTGTGTTAACGACAAACCAGTACGACTAAGGGGAACCAAATCAGTTGAGGATATGGTAGAGTGAAATGCCCTTTAGTGATAGTTGGACTGAATGTTTCAGAGTCAGGTGATACTGTGGTGACGTGCCGGTCTGATTTTATGGTGTTGGGATCTCGAGTCGAGAAGTCCAGTAAGGTTGGATAGGTGCAGCCACGGCCACCGGACTAGGGGGGTAAGTAACCAATGATGTTAGTAAAGATTTCAGGGGGGTCGTGGCGCTATATCCTCGCTGATCCTCTTAGGTTGATGCAATGAGTTTTTATGTTTCGGCATAAAACCTCTCATTGGCGGGGGGGTATTGTAACGGTACATATTGGGGTGATAAAAAATAATTTTAATTAATAATAATTCCAATCAGATTCAATTCAAATAATGTACAACCTTTGGGGAACCTCTGCTTTAACAAAGATGCATACAATGTTATGAGAGATCAGTCTGTTTATGTCTAGACAGTTTGTCTACACGTATTACGTAATCACTTGCAACTCAGGCTGTCTGTGAATTACGGAAAAATACGTAATTGCCACAAGCCAGTTGTAACGGTACAGAATTGTGAGCTACCCCAGTTTAATTTTATATTGCATCAATTCAATCACTTTTTAAATTGTTAACTTTCACCTGTGAGGAGCCCCAGTAACCAGTAATGCACATACAGTTAGCCTAAACAATTGCCCAGACGTGTTGCGTAATCGCCCCAGCAGCAGGCTCTTTGTGAATCACAGTCTGCAGTCTATCACCAGAGTTATCGTCAGACAGCAGTGGAGAGCAGTGCATGTATAAGTAGAACTTTATACAGTGGCCTCGGAAATTTTGGTAGGCCAAAGTGAATTGAGTAGCTGAGGTCTACCGAAACTGTTACATTTAATGCCTTTTAAACTTTAAATTAAGTTTTAAAGTTAAACTAAGTAAACAGTGTCAGTGACGATGGGAGTGTACGGGAATTACAAGTGATAGTGGACAAAGGAATGCACGTGCAGGTAAAATGTAAAAACAATCAAATCAAATCAAAATGAAAAAACAGTAATAAAAGAGCTCGATACAAAAGGGGTAAAAGTTATATATTTGAGGGGAGAAATCATGAATAAAAGTACTGGTTAATAGAAAACAATTAATTTATAAAACTTTTGTTTAAACAAATTCATACTTTTTAGTTGTATTTAATAAAATAAAAATAAGATTTGTCTCAATATAAACCATGTGTTACATTAAGTTATTACACCATAACCATATCCTATTCTGTGCTGAAAACCTCGTCTAACGTAATTTGGGATTTTCTGAGTTTTAAGGGTAGTCAGATAGCGGGATTTTTATAAGGGCAAGAGTGTTCAAAGTTTACATGTAAAACTAAAAAACATGTTGGCGACCTGGGTAATTTAATAAGGTAAGTTACGGGGACTATGACGGTAAGTAAAATTCTGGCAGCGGTAAGTATTGTTTTATGATGAGTGTATTATTAATTAAAAGGGTAGAAGGCGAGGACCTTCACACAGTTGCAACAGCTGCAGGAGGCAACAGCTGCAGTTATCGTTGAAGCAGTCGACAAAGAGATACAGAGCCGTGCGGGTCAGTAAATGAGCGCGCGGTTCCAGTAACCAGTGTGTGAACAAGTAAAAGTGGACTTTATATTCCAGTAAACCGTGTGTGAGTAAGTGAGTAATTAACCATTCGGCAAAAAATCCTTCAGACCGCGCGGTCAACAACAAGTACTCGCGAGTAAGCTACGTCGGCCGACACAATTGTTAAAAGCGAAATGTGATAAAACGCAGTTCTAGTAACCAGTGAACAATCAACGCCAGTCAAAAGAAAAAATAACTTTAACCATCTACAATTGACTTTCGGAGTGCGGGGTGAAATAAGTGCCTCAAACAGTTGGACCAGGTCTACAACCAGGCTGAGTACCCATATAATCAATTTTTAATTCAAAATCTTTAACAACATTCAAATTTATACCTGGGGATGTTTCAAATAATAATGAGATCTCAATAAATGGGGTTTATTCGAATATTAATGTAAAAGAAAGAAAGAGAGAGAGAGAGAGAGAGAGAGAGAGAGAGAGAGAGAGAGAGAGAGAGAGAGAGAGAGAGAGAGAGAGAGAGTGTGTGTGTGGTAGTGTAGAGGTTACGTACTGGTTTGTCTCAATATTCATATCCAACTAGTGATATCACTCATAATAGTATTTAAAAAACTTAATAGAGATAAGAATTAATTTCATGGTTTAGTATAAAATAGTTGTACAGCCTTTTATAGAACGTAAAAGAAGGATGTGAGGTTTTGATAGCAAATAAACACAAGCATGTGATTTAGACAGTATAAATGTGTTAGCATAATTATTTCACAACTCAAACCTAAATAATCACTCTGCAACATTTTTGTCTATAGAACCCTGGAGGTGGAACCCGAAGGTAAGAAAAAGCAGTAAAATTTTATAAATTTGTGTAAAGCATTTTAATGAGTTGTCACAAATGACGTCCGAACTAGGGACGAATTTATTATGCAGTTAATTGAGTTGTCACAATTGGCGCCCCAACAGGGATGAATTTATTATATGCAGTTAATTGAGTTGTCACACAATAACAATAATATTTTATTAACATCAAATAATTTACCTGTTATTAAGAATCATAAAGAATTTACTACCTACGTCGGAGTATCAAGTGATTAAGTGGTCAATGAAAGACAAAAATCAAACCCACACACAGCACACAACACCAATATAAACCTAAGCAGTGCGATATGAAAGCCATGTAAGGGTTTCTTTTCTGTGAGTGTGTATGAGTGGTCAACGAAAGACAAAAACACACACCCAAACATAACACACAACACCAAGTATAAACCTGAGCAGTGTGACATGAAAACCATGAAAGGGGTTCTTTTCTCTGAGTCTGTGCCTTTCGTTGAGAGAATGCCGTTTGTTCACTCAACACTATGTTCTGTCAGGTAAGTCAATTCACTTACTTATGTATAGCTTTTAGTAGCCATCTTTTGCACTATATTCTATCCAACGATTCTATCATTGGAGTAGTAGATTTGTGTGTGTGTGTGTGTGTGTGTGTGTGTGTTAGTTTGTATTTTAAACAGTTTACAATTATTGAACTGAAGACAGTTACCAATCCACTGTATAGATGAAACATTGGTTTCTTAAAAACAGTACATTGTTTATTTGTTTGTTTTGCCAACATTCATCCTTTACAAGCATCATTTATAGAGTTCACCCTGACCTTGACTCGATCCCACAACTGCACCACAACCAAAAACCGATTATGAATTGCCACACTATGCCAACATGCACCACTTAAAATATTAAACCAGTGATGGCAAACATCTGTCTTTCAAATTTAAAAAGAAATATTCACTCATTGTTAATATTATTATGACATTACGGAACAGTCTACGTGTTTGTCGAATGTGCCAGAACAATCTCGCTCTAATGTGTGTGGCATACGTGACTCTAGACACATTTGTGAGAGTTTTCTTGAAGCCGCCAGCCGCGCGGACTGTGTCAAGGCTGCAATTAATTACGTAGTACACACTGGCGCTAAGACGAAGTTTGGAACGTTCTGGTCTGTGAGCGGAGGTATAAATACATGGCAGCAGCGGCCTTAGTAGTCAGTATAGTTGTGATATATTTACAGTGCGTTTCGAGAGTTAGTATTAGGCTATATTACTGTGCGCGTTCAAGTGGTTATTAGCTAAGTGTTGTGTTTTATAATCGGACGGTATATTGTAATACAATTGTGTTTTAATATTAGTTGACATTTATTTGCGTGTGAACAATTTTTATTTCATTTGTTATAAGAGACTGTGTTGTTAATTACGAACTGTTTAACTGTGAAAATTAAAGCTGGTGATTAGTGACTTAATTTGTGTCTTGTATTTTGTTTCCACTGTACCTACGACGATCAAGTAGACCATCGTAACAATATGTAAAGGACTGATTCGCTGAGAAGGGCATATGACATGGGTACCTTCAGAGAGGAAAGAAAGAGGTAGTCCCAAAACGAACATGAAAACCTTATATGTACGAAAGACCTGAAGGGCAATGACTGGAACAATAGGAGAGAATGATATCATCGTTGGACAATGTCAAAAGATAGTTTGAAATCACACACACAAAGAAAATGTTAAGTAACAACTACAAACATATGCCAACTAAAAATTAACGCCTGTGGCTGTGAATAAAGGAAGACATTGAACATGAGGACCAGAGAGGCGTGGGAGGTCTGAAGAAGTGTTGGAGTGACCAGCTCTAGTCTAGTCCATTGGGACTGGGACAAACCATTTTTGGTTTAATGTTTGTTGAAGGTAATGATGATGACTTCATAAAGTAACAGTTGTTATGTGTGAGACATGTGCTTATTTTTAGAAGTACTTTCCAGATACCCCTTTTAATATTATGGAGAATGCTGAGGTTTTGCTGTATTTTATAAAAGAAAAACCTAAAACTAAAAATTACATACTACATAGAACAAATTAATTTACCTAACCTTGTTTATTCCAAGATAACCAGACGACATCTTCAGCTGGCTGCGACTTACTTCCGGGTGTCATGGGCGTAGTGGTGTTATTCAGGTCCCAAATAAATATCTCGCTTTCAGATGCTCCGGATGCCAACAGGTTTGTCTACAAGAAAGTTACACATACAATTCAGCAACATATATTTTTGGAAACCGCTCCAAAACCTCCCACACCTCTCCAACTGTGTAAACTCTGTTAAATTAACAGAAAATAACAGATAATAACAAAAAATAAATTCTACCCAATTAAAAGAATAAACTTCTTCTTCTTCTTCTTCTGGCATCACAATTCAGTGTGGGAATTACACATACAATTCAGCAATATATATTTTTTGAATCCTCTCCAAAACCTCCCACACCTCTCCAATTTTGTAAACTCTGTTAAATTAACAGAAAATAAATTCTACCCAATTAAAAGTCTTCTTCTTCTTCTTCTTCTGGCATCACAATTCAGCGTGGGTTTTGGCTTGCTCATTGATTTTCTGCCATTCGTCCTTTCACCACACAACCTTCTCTTGCCCCTCACATTCATACTCCACACATCATCCAATGCATCATCTATCCAACTTTTCCTAGGTCTTCCTCTAATCTTCTGCCCATTGGTTTCCAGTCTACAATTCTTCAAGCTATCATCCTATCGTCTTACGTGACACAGCCATTTTAATCTTCTACTCTTGATGAACTGGACTATGTCAGCACTGTGTATTAATCGATCCTGTTCATAATTTTCTCAAATCCCAGGTTCCAACTCCAGTTTACCAAATCCCAAAGATCTTTGCATAATTGTTCGCTCAAATATTCTAAGCTGTTGTTCATCTGGATTAGTAAAAGTCCAGGTCTCGCATTCAATGTTCAAAGAAGACTTCTATAAACGGTCAGTTTTAGTTGTTTGCTCAGTATCCTGAATTTGAGCAACTTCTAATAGGAATAATAACACCTATTTTCACTTACTATATGGGACTTTATTTGATTACTACATGACCTAAAAGCAGAATGTTTTTCATCTTTCTGCAACGGATTTTAAGAAAACCAAATACTTTCTGCAAGCATTTCAGTAGTAACGTAGTTAAAATTGTTTGATGCAACGGCTCTCTCCGTTCTATATAAGTATTAAAATAATAATCCTTAAAATTTGAGATAGTTTTAGATTTAGGTTTCCGGAAATATAAGGTCTATCAGGATTTATTTGAATAAATTTGTAAATTACATTTAAATATATTGATATTGATTTTAGGTTGATATAGAAAATCAGTCCAGAAATACACAACTACAGTATCCGGATTGTGAATTACTATGCCGGAGCGCGGCTGAGTGACTCAGTCTGCCGGCTGCAGCCGGCGCTCTCACTTCAATAGATTACATGTAACCTTTATCGCTCGGCCTCTCATCTGAAATTTATCGGTATATTATTGAGTCGCAAACACAGATTTTGTTATTGAATTGATTCGTTTATTCGTATCTGTTTTTATGCAACAATTTATTTTTTTTAGAAATTTTACTGCAGCAAATTTTTTACGCGTTTTTCGTTAACGCGGTGGACGATCTTTCTGCAGGCCTCGTTTCCTTCTGCGACAATGTCGCACTGTCGCCCGTTGTTCTGCTTTGGGGCTACATGAGTTCACAAACAAATAAAAGTAAATTAAATCAATACCAGCATTTATTTTACTGGTACTTCTCTTTCTACTGCTTCTACTTTGTAATTCTCTACATGCACCAATGTTTTTGCTGGCTTTCCATTCTTTGTTGTTCTTCAATTTCCATGTCACACTTTTTTTTACCTTGTATGTTATCCAAGTTACATTACATGACCATATCTTGTGCAGCCAAGCTGTCGTTCATGTAACTTAAATCATTTCCTAGAACACATTCAAAGAGCTTCTAAGAAATCCTGCACTAGAAACCTACCAATACAAATAATTTTCTACACTACATTTGAAAATTATACCAAACTTCTTCTTCTCTATCATGTCTTTGACTTAAACTATTGTCATAATTTCCCAACACTCCTGAGGTATCTGCTGTCCCTTCAGATAACAAGTGAATGCTGCTTTTGGGAGTCTGTTGATATTCAATTGGTTATTTGCTGACTCCATTTACTACATACTTTAGCTTCATGTTTCCATTTATAGACTAAGCAAGAGATCAAAAGGTGCACTGAGCTACTATTCATTTCGTCAGCTTTTTGTGTACTAGCCTAGTTAGAATTCAACTAGAACTTGTTAAGTTGTAAACTATGAACTTATAATAAACAAATTTAAATAATTTACCTTATATTTAATCCGCTAAGCGATCTTCTGTTATATGTGTTTTACAACATGTTTCGGGGATAAATCCCCATCATCAGGTAAAATGTTTATTCACCCTAATGCATAGGGGTCATCGAAAATGTTAACGCACATAAAACGTAACACATAAAACTAGATAAAAACATATAAAACATATACAACACACAAGCGCGTGACACGTGACCCAGTGCACTGGTCCGGCTTCCGATCGTCAACTAGCTTTTACGCGCGTTTCACTTCTTATTTTCAATAAGGTCTCATAGAGCGCGTTAGACTTAAATATCAGCTGGTCATTAAGTAATTGGTCTTTATATATTTTTGAGGCTCTGTAAATTTCAAATTCTTCTAGGGCATTCAAAAGATGACCTTTATTACAGATGTGTATAGGTTCCATGTTTTCTTTAAACCCGGTGTAATTATGGTTTTTATTTATAAGGTGAAGTGCGTAATTTGATGTGGTTTTGTTAGGGTTCTTCTTTGGTAGATGTTCTCTAAACCTATCAATGAATTGTCTGCCCGTCTGTCCGATGTAGAAACTATCACATTCACTACCTCTAATTTTGTACATACATGAACAATCTTCTGTTAAGGTTGGAACTCGTGGTTTAAGTATATTTTTTAAATTTATTAGTGGTCCTGAATGAAACATTGATATTTAACTTTTTTAACTCATTTTTTATTACATTAGGGAGTATATTTGTGTATATTGCTGAAACATATTGAGTTTTACTTTTTGCAACATTTTTACTATTTAATTTTTTCAGGTGTTTATATATTATTTTATCAACCATTTCACTTTTATAACCATTTTTTATGGCTATGTGTTTTATTGTGTTGACTTCGTCATTATAATCCTCAGTGTTCATAGGTATATTCACTAATCTGTGTGGAAGTGTATTAAACGCCGCCATTTTTTGTGTATACGGATGATTCTAATTAGCATGTATAACCAAATCTGTTGTGGTGGGTTTTCTGTATATTTTGAAAGTGAGAAGAGTATTTCGTTTTTGTGCAGATATGTCAAGGAAATTCAAGCAGTTATTGTTTTCCATTTCCATGGTGAATTTAATGTTGTGATTAATGTCGTTCATAAATTTGAAAAACAAATCTATTTGTCTGTGAGTGCCGTTAAATGCTAAGAATGTGTCGTCCACGTAACATGTATATGAAATTATTTTATCAAAAAAACGGTTATGATCAGATAATAAAAAAAATATTTATTATCATAATAGTTAAGATAAATTTCAGCTAAAAGTCCACTGAGAGGTGAGCCCATTGCCTTCGTCTTCGTGGGTGAGCCCACGGATTGTCTTCTTGGTTAAAAAACTTATTACCATAAGTAAAATAATTGTTATAATCCTCAGTGTTCATAGGTATATTCACTAATCTGTGTGGAAGTGTATTAAACGCCACCATTTTTTGTGTATACGGATGATTTTAATTAGCATGTATAACCAAATCTGTTGTGGTGGGTTTTCTGTATATTTTGAAAGTGAGAAGAGTATTTCGTTTTTGTACAGATACGTCAAGGAAATTCAAGCAGTTATTGTTTTCCATTTCCATGGTGAATTTAATGTTGTGATTAATGTCATTCATAAATTTGAAAAACAAATCTATTTGTCTGTGAGTGCCGTTAAATACTAAGAATGTGTCGCCCACGTAACATGTATACGAAATTATTTTATCATAAAAACGGTTATGATCAGATAATAAAAAAAATATTTATTTTCATAATAGTTAAGATAAATTTCAGCTAAAAGTCCACTGAGAGGTGAGCCCATTGCCTTCGTCTTCGTGGGTGAGCCCACGGATTGTCTTCTTGGTTAAAAAACTTATCATAAGTAAAATAATTCTGTTGTAATATGATCTGTAATAGAAATAGGAGTTCATCTATTTGTATCTGATTTAGAATGCCTGTCTTAATTAAATTGTTCTTAAGAATGTATAATGTTTCTAAAACAGGAATATTTGTATATAAATTAACTATGTCCATGGAAACCAATTTATAGTTAGGTAAAATCTGTAGTGTTTTAATTTTTTTATGAACTCTAAGGTATTTTTTACACTATGAACATTTTCCATTTTTATAGTGTTTTTGATAATATGTTATAATTTTTTAGCTATTTTATAAGTTGGGGCGGACGTGTAGTTAATCAAGGGATGTACGGGTAAATTTTCTTTATGTAATTTAGGCAATCCTGTAAACTCGGGCGCTTTAGGTTTGACGTGTTTGACGTTACGTCTGGCTTGTGTGTCAAGCAAATTGACGCATTTATTGATTGCTGAATTTATGTTTTTTGTATATTTATCCATGGGGTCATTATTTAACATCGTTATATTGTTATCGTTAATGAAATCGTAACATTTTTGTATGTAATCTGTTTTGTTTATAATGACTACTGTGTTCCCTTTATCTGCTTTTGTTATCATGGTGTTATTCTTTTCTATCTTCTGTTTAATGTTTCTTGCTATTTTTAACTCTTCCCTATGTTTTGTGTTGTTTGTGCTATCTAATTTTAAAATACGATTCAATTTATTGTTAATTAACGACCGCGTTTCACACTGAATGTCCTGGTCTTTTATGCACTTGATAACCGCCTCAGCATTTGTAATTTCACGTATTAATACGTTTTTTCTAAAGTCGGGTAGATTGTATTGTAACCCCTTGGATAATAAATCTTGTTCCTCCTGTTCCTATGTATTATCATTTTATAATACATAAAATGAATTATAATAAACATATTTGATATCCTAAAAAAGTTATAAATAAAACATTAGTACAATAGTTTTAAAATTTATGCAACACTACCTTATCAGAGATGTTGAAACAATGCTGGTTCTATAAATATTTTTAGTAACGACTTTTGGGATGAAGTGTGCACACATCCCTAAACAGCCCACCTTCCAATTGTAACGGGGCAGATTAGGCAACCCGTTTTAACCAATCAATGTACAACTTTTGGGGAACGGCCTGTAGCGGTACTAGGTACACGTTGGTACTAGCACGTAAATTCGCAGAAGAATACACCTTGAAAATACGTAGAATCGACCACGTGGGAAATTAAAGGAAATTCCACGCTGAGCTTCTAGAAACCATACGACGGAAACATCCGATCAGAGAAGGCGTTATAGAATCGACCTATGTTGGCGGGTAGCCGGACCAATGCCCAACGCATTGCATCTATGCAACTGCGAACAACACTCGCAGTCAGTTGGATAGCAGTCATCAAACAGTTCAGATCAGTTTCATAGTGAACAAAAGCTACAACAGTGGCCTCGGAAATTTTGGTAGGTCGAAGTGATAATAGTAGCCTAGACCTACCAAAACGTATTACAATATTAACGAATCAGGGAGCGTGAAATGAAATGAATTCAGCGAGTGGAAAGAATTAGAACAGTGTTGAGCGGGGACAAAAGTGAAAGTGAGGTAAGAAAGATGGCGGGACTATGCAAATCGCACGTGAAGGTATTCTAGAAACAATCATTCTGATTAACAGTTTTGGATATTTCAATTAATAAAGAGCTCTTTAATAAAAATTACCCCGTTTTATTAAAGAGCTCTTTATTCATTGAAATATCCAAAACTGTTAATCAGAATGATTGTTTCTAGAATACCTTCACGTGCGATTCGCATAGTCCCGCCATCTTTCTTACCTCACTTTCACTTTTGTCCCCGCTCAACACTGTTCTAATTCTTTCCACTCGCTGAATTCATTTCATTTCACGCTCCCTGATTCATTAATATTGTAATACGTTTTGGTAGGTGTAGGCTAGTATTATCACTTCGACCTACCAAAATTTCCGAGGCCACTGTTGTAGCTTTTGTTCACTATGAAACTGATCAGAACTGTTTGACGACTGCTATCCAACTGACTGCGAGTGTCGTTCGCAGTTGCATAGATGCAATGCGTTGGGCATTGGTCCGGCTGCCCGCCAACGTAGGTCAATTCTATAACGCCTTCTCTGATCGGATGTTTCCGTCGTATGGTTTCTAGAAGCTGTAATGGTACAATTATGGTACAATTTTTAATCAACCTAAATATGGTATAAAAAACCATAAATATTGTATTCCTTCATTTGTAGTAATTTGGTCAAAATTAAATAAACCTTGAATAATCCTTGTAAATCTACAGTGAGTGAACTATACAAATATTTTATAATGTAAAATCGAATTGACAAGATTCTGACTGTTTCATAGCAAAAAACATGAAAACCAGCAAAAAACCGTATGTCGTTTATTGAGATAAAAGCGACGATCCTTAATTACGCCAGCGACGAGGAATGTGTTGTTGAAATTGTAAACAACCAAACAATAGCCGGGTGACGTAGATTCACCCCACCTCAGAAATCTGTGACAAAGGATCTGTGTCATTTCATCAGGGAATGTGATCGCAGCCGGCCCGCAACCCGTTCACGAAGAGTGAATTTTAACTTTTTAAACCACTAAAAGTGGTTAATTAACGGTATAAAATATCGGAAATGTTGTGACGGACGTTAACAGACTTGTACAGGTGTCATCGGCCGATGGATCGTCTGTGAAATCTTGCGTATAGAATCGGTCCGAGGCGTTTTCGTGGGCCGACATGATGGTGTGGCCGTAAAGCGATGTAAAACTTTACCGATTGTGCAGATAGCGACGACCCTAGAAGTGCGATGAGACTTATACAATAATTTGGTGAGAACGTTCCAACAGCATATTTTCTTTTAATTTCACATAAAACATAATTGCAACATAATGACCAAAATAAAAAATTCAAAGTAAATTCAATTCACTAAGTCTTTAAAATTTTAACAAAATGAGCTCATTAAAAGAATTGTACCAGAGTGAGAGAGAGAGAGTGAGAGGGCGAGTGTCTTATAATCTCTAAGTGCTGGGTTGTGCGAGAGAAATATGTATATCTATATTTAATAACCTATGATATCTATATTTAATAACCTATTAGTTAATGTTACAATATTACACATTTTTATATCACATGATTTTGGAGGGTTTGAAGTCCGCTGAATGTAAGATGTCTATAAAAATAAACAGGGTATATCATTGGTAATAATTTGAACCCGTCTTATTATTTCAAATAATTTCCGCTTCTCAAAAGTTCGCGTAACGAATTCCTGCCCTATAGTGTTTAGTAATGATAAGTAAAATGACCAAGTTACTAAAACATATGTAATCAAGATGGCGCCCGACTTTTGAAAACAGTGTCTATACGTTTAACATATATCGTATATTTATTGTGAAATAAGTAAATAGCTTAACATTTGGCTTCTGGAACAGGGACTCTATATATAATCTAATTTTATGTGGAGTACGCCTACAAAGAAAGCGGAAAAAATTATTTGAGGTAATAAACACCAAAATTTTAATACGTAAACATAACCTAATGTTATGAGGTTATAAGATTGGATGCATGCCTGTATTATAAATTGCAAACATGAATACTGATGAAGATAATAATACCAAAGTCAGCCTAACTGACGAAACAGTTATGAGTGAGATGGATGTTGAATTAACCCAAATTAGTCAGATCAGTCAGATCAGTGAAACTAGAGTCACTGAGTTAAACACAGTTCCTTCAACATCCATGTCCGTTAGTTCAGAAATTAAATCAGATAGTACTGCTGCTATGATGCAGCTCTTATTAAACAAATTTGATGAAAATTTACAAATTTGAGTGACAAATTTGATAGTTTTGATATCAAGTTCAATGAACTCAAGAATGAAATTAACATCGGTAATGATAAGCTCATTAAGCAGTTTGACAAGGTCATTACAAAATTAGACGAGAATTTAAGTCAATTAGAAACCCAGAAGGTGAATAGTAGGGAAAACAGTACGAAAAACGAAGTACTGACTAATAAAGTAAACAACAATGATAATGTGAATAATGAATTTACAGATAGTAAGAATATTACAGGTAGTAAGAATATAATATTAGAAAATGATAATGAAAGTATTATGAGTGATAATGAAGTGTTTGAGTGTATTGAGTCAGAGAGAGAGTTTGGAGAAAGTATTTTTGTACAAGGAATGCAGGGGGTAGAATTTTCTTTTGATGTTGTGTTAGGGGGTGAAGAAAAGTCTTCACGTATTTTTTATAAGGACAAGAGTTCCTTCAATTTATATTTGGGAGACGATAGGTCTACAAATAAAGTTTCTTGGTGTTTTTGTGTACCTAATAAGTGGTGCAATAATTTTATGTTAGGGACCCCTGCATATTTGGAGAGAGAAAGTGTAACTTGGTGTTATGGTGAGAAAAATATTAAGAAAGAAAGTATAGAGAGATATGGTGAGAGAGAGAAAGTAATAAAATTTTTTACAGTAAATAGAAAGTACAGAGAATTGGTAGAAAGGTTAGGCATAGATACAGTGGATGAAAATAATGAATACTTACCTTATAATAACAATGAAATTGAAATAACAATAAATGATGAGAATAATGGTATTAAGTACTTACCTGTGGTAGAAAATTATGGTGATAATTACCAGGTGAATAACCAAATTATAACATATGATATTACTGAGATAGACGGAACCCTACTCGATCGTGACTTGAGATATTTGTTTGATAATTGTTTAATATATGAATATGATTATAATGTTTCTAATCATAAAATTTTTTCATTAAAAAATAAATTAAATAGACCTAAGATAAGAATGTTATTCAACGATGGTGGATAGACTGTTGTATTTTGTAATGAACATTAAATATATGTGATAAGTGGTATTGAATTGGACTGCTATGGACTGCGCTTGATAAATAACAAAATAATGTGTTTGGAGTGTATATATTTCATTGTATTAAATGTATCTATATATCAATGTATTTATGTATTTTTACTCCATATTCCTTAAGGAATGGAAGTATGGTGATGGCAAAAAAAATCGTGTTCGAGATTATTGCAGATTCTGATTCTACTACACTCAAAACATGAAAAAAGTCGTTTTCCGAAAAGTGTGTGTGTGTGTGTCTGTCTGTAGATTTTTTTTTCTATGGCAAACGATAACTGCCGCAAATTCAAACAGAATCAAATAATTTTTTGCATACAGCCCTGATTTGTAGAGTACTCACGACCTATTGTTTTTGGTGAAGATCGGTTGAGGGAAAGGGGTAGTTTACCTGCAACGGTTTTTTTTTATCAAGGGAAATTTTTTTTTTTTTGGCAAACGATAACAGCCGCAAATTCAAACAGAATTAAATAATGTTTCGTATACAGCCCTGAATTGTAGAGTTCTCAAGACCTATTGTTTTTGGTGAAGATCGGTTAAGGGAAAGGGGTAGTTTACCTGTAACGTTTTATGTTTTAACAAGGGTATTTCCTATGGCAAACGATAACAGCCGCAAATTCAAACAGAATCAAACGATTATTTGCATACAGCCCTAAATTGTAGAGTTCTCAAGACCTTTTGTTTTTGGTGAAGATCGGTTGAGGGAAAGGGGTAGTTTACCTGCAACGTTTTTTTAACAAGGGTATTTTCTATGGCAAACGATAACAGCCGCAAATTCAAACAGAATCAAATAATGTTTTGCATACAGCCCTGATTTGTAGAGTACTCAAGACCTATTGTTTTTGGTGAAGATCGGTTAAGGGGAAGGGGTAGTTTACCTGCAACGTTTTTTTATCAAGCGTATTTTCTATGGCAAACGATAACAGCCACAAATTCAAACAGAATCAAATAATTTTTTGCATACATCCCTGAATTGTAGAGGTCTCAAGGACTTTCGATTTTGGTGAAGATCGGTTAAGGGGAAGGGGTAGTTTACCTGCAACCTTTTACGTTTTAACAAGAGTAAAGTACTTGAAAATTTATTTAAACTTTTTGAAACAATGGTAATTGTTAAATATGGGTATGGAGAACCATACATGACTTCCATATTCTAAGATTTATATTTAAATCTTAATATCGCCTGCCAAGCACGATATATTTTCTCTTATACATGATTTACATTAAAATGAAAAAATTTTAATTTTATTGCCTGGCAACAAAATTATTTTATTTTTAACAATTTCCATTGTTTGAAAAAGTTTAAATAAATTTTCAAGTACTTTACTCTTGTTAAAACGTAAAAGGTTGCAGGTAAACTACCCCTTCCCCTTAACCGATCTTCACCAAAATCGAAAGTCCTTGAGACCTCTACAATTCAGGGACGTATGCAAAAAATTATTTGATTGTTTGAATTTGCGGCAGTTATCGTTTGCCATAGAAAATACGCTTGATAAAAAAACGTTGCAGGTAAACTACCCCTTCCCCTTAACCGATCTTCACCAAAAACAATAGGTCTTGAGTACTCTACAAATCAGGGCTGTATGCAAAACATTATTTGATTCTGTTTGAATTTGCGGCTGTTATCGTTTGCCATAGAAAATACCCTTGTTAAAAAAACGTTGCAGGTAAACTACATCTTTCCCTCAACCGATCTTCACCAAAAACAATAGGTGTTGAGAACTCTACAATTTAGGGCTGTATGCAAATAATCATTTGATTCTGTTTGAATTTGCGGCTGTTATCGTTTGCCATAGGAAATACCCTTGTTAAAACATAAAACGTTACAGGTAAACTACCCCTTTCCCTTAACCGATCTTCACCAAAAACAATATGTCTTGAGAACTCTACAATTCAGGGCTGTATACGAAACATTATTTAATTCTGTTTGAATTTGCAGCTGTTATCGTTTGCCAAAAAAAAAAAAATTCCCTTGATAAAAAAAAACCGTTGCAGGTACACTACCCCTTTCCCTCAACCGATCTTCACCAAAAACAATAGGTCGCGAGTACTCTACAAATCAGGGCTGTATGCAAAAAATTATTTGATTCTGTTTGAATTTGCGGCAGTTATCGTTTGCCATAGAAAAAAAATCCACACACACACACACACACACACACACACACACACACACACACACACACACACACACACACACTTTTCGGAAAACGACTTTTTTTCATGTTTTGAGCGTAGTAGAATCAGAATCTGCAATAATCTCGAACACGATTTTTTTTGCCATCACCATACTTCCATTCCTTAAGGAATATGGAAGTAAAAATAAAATAATTTTGTTGCCAGGCAATAAAATTAAAATTTTTTCATTTTAATGTAATATAATATTTTTCATTTAATACGGCAATAAAAAGGCAGGTAAGACACACACACACACACACACACACACACACACACACACACACACACACACACACACACACACACACACACACACACACACACACACACAATTCACGTTATTTCTGGCCTCACTCATGTTTATTTTCTTACGTTTGCACGCTTTTTAAATGGAAAGTGCCGAAACCCACACCAACATAACGCGTGCAAGCCGAAAAAATGGACATCAATTTGCTTACTGGCGAAGCTAGTAGTTAATGAATGGGTAGGCAAAAATCTTATCTTAAATTTTTTTTAAGGAATCACTAAAAGGGCGGTGGTTCAAATAGGATGCTGAGGTAGAGTTTGCTGTAACCGAATGGTTCCACAAACAGCCGTAAGAATTTTACTAGCAGGGAATCTACAGGTTAGCGCAACAGTGGAACTCATGTCTTAATGTTATTGGAGACTTCTTTTAAAATCGTTGAATAAAAAATGCTTTACGGCTCTATACGTGTTTCTATTGAACAATCCTTGTATTAGTCATACACAATAATACAACTGATTGAACTTCAAATTTTTAAACTTGATTAGTTTCTATGTATATTTTAATGTTACAAATAATTCAAATAACAATCTTGATCATCTGTTAGTTCAGCGGAATAACAGTGACACTTTTAATAACCGCATAAAATAAACACTTAGAAACAACACAGGCGCTTTAACCTAACTGTTTGGACCACAGAAGTGAGGCATGCCTCAACGCTCTATGTGTACAGCGCGGGACAATCCCCCCTCCCTACACTTCCCTATCACACCACTACATTGCTTACATACGATGTATACAAAAAACACTGAGGCAAGTTCAGGTTGCCTCATTCGCTTTAAACGAACTATGCCGAATCTCACCTGTCACCATCTAGCGGTCGCTCAATAAAGCACGTTTCGGTTTAATAAATTTGACAGTCGCAGTAACAATGTATAATCTTTACGTTATGTAGTTCATACGTATTTATAATTTTTATTCTACAGAATTTTTTAGGGTAGGCATTGCCTCAATTGCCTCCATGTAACTTCGCCACTGATATATATGTGTACAACGTTATCGGCAACAAAGAAGTAGTTTTTGTTAAAATTCCTTCCCGGGATATTTGGCCGTAGTCCAATGTTTTCTACAAAACCAGACATTTCGGCAATGCCATCGACTTCCATCATCAGTGAAAATTGAGTGCGATAACGTGAGGTGGTATACGTTAGTGACCACAGTATTGTGGTTAAGGCTGAAGCAGTAAGTAGAAAGAAGTAGTTTCTATGGTAATATTTCATTTCGAAAATGATTTTAAATATAAATCTTAGAATATGGAAGTCATGTATGGTTCTCCATACCGATATTTGATGTTGTATTACAGGTATATTTTGTGTACACCAGTTATTACGTATTTTAATAACTAACATGTTTTGTTTAATTAAATAAGCAAAATTCTTTAAATAGTTGAATAATAATAATGAATAATTATTCTTAATTATTGAATTAAAATAGTACAAAAGAAAGTTGTGCTAACTTTGTAACAGAAGTAAATTATTAATTGTAATAGAAAGTTTCTATTAATGAAGATAAAGTATTAATTAATATGTATTGAAGGTAATTCCTAATGAATAATTAAATAAGAATATATAGAATTTGAATTTTGAGAGGTATTGTTATGAGTAGGTGAGAGATGAATTTTATAAAACTATTGTCAATGATTACAGTAAGTGTTTAAACAGGGATAGAGCCTGGGTATTAAAATAGAAGCAGGTGAGTTATTTAATTGAAGTAAATGGAGTTCGATAGTTAAGAATTTTGAAGTAAATAATACCAAGAGAAGTATTAGATATTTAGGGACACAGTAGTTAGTGTTTATTTGTAGAGGTGAGTAAAGTCAAGGTTAAACATATATTTGTTGTTGATGATATTTTGTAGTGGGGGTGAGGTGATAAGGAGTAGCCAATGTATAGTGTTGTGGCAGGTATTAGCATAGTTTTAGGGAGTGTTTGCCGAAATTTTTGGAAGGGCAAAATATTATGGATGTATATAGCCAGTTAGGGAACACCCATCTCTGTACAAAGACGAGCGGTGCTATAGGATTTTAAATGAAATTAGTTAAGGTGTTTATAATTGAGATATTTGTGTCATGATAGGTAAATTTGGTGGTCAGTTAGAAGAAGGTGAGTAAAACAAAAATAAGTAAAAGGTATAGTGAATACAAGAGTCACCCAGACTAAACAATGATTAGAAGGTGAAAGGTTAGGTAGTTAGTGAGGTAGAAAATTCTGAATACAGAGGTAATAAAAAATGAAATGATGAAATAATAGTATAATAATATGAATATTAATAATAAATTTGAAATAAATATTAATAATTATAATAAATAATTGATTGCTAGTTAATGAAAATTAGAATTAATTAATTAATTAATTGAAATTGTAATTTTATAATTTAAATGCAACTTTAGATAGAATATGCAAATCTTACTCAAGATTAAATATGAATTTAAAATGTATTAAATGTATTGATATAATGATCATGTGTATTAAAATGTATCAATGTATTATTATGTATTATGTTATGAAATTTTAACATGATTTATAGAAATAGCATGTGGAGGAGAAAGAGGGATAAATACAATTGGTGCTGTTAATACCAACTATTACCTGTTAATAATAATAATAATAATAATAATTTTAATTTAACAATTCAATAAGATTTATGAATAAATAATACCATACAGATTTATTAATTATTTTGTTTTTCTGTAATTTGTTTTTCTCCATGTTTGGGAGATTTATAGGGGAATTTCCATATTTTCAATTATAATTTAATTCTTTTTATATCAATGTGTTTCTTTTATAATTATACTAATTATAAAATGGAAAGAGTTAAATATTATCGATGGGAATCGAAACAATTTATTAATTCAGGGTAGTCCATATTGAGAAGGGAAATTCTATATAATTCTTGTGCGTTACATTTTTGTAATTATATTTTAGTAGTATTTCAAGCAAACCCAGTGCTTATCATCACAAACCAGCACCTAGCTAAAGGGAACCAGATCAGTTAAGGATAGAGTAATTTACCAAGCCACTATTTTAATATTTTTCATTTATTGTTTCAGTGTTTGGTGATATGACAGCGGTCCTGAGCTGGCCAGCGCATCAGAGCAGGGGCGTTACGCGCCTAAGTGGCCTTACGGTGTTGGGATCTCGAAGGAGAAGTCCAGTAAGGTCATGTAGGTACTGTCATCATCATCAGACCACGGGTGAGTTATTGTTTTCTTTTATATAAATCGTAAGGGGGTTGTGGCGACCTATCCTGGCTGATCCCTTTAGGAAGAATGAAAGGGTCAATGAAAGTTTTTATGCTTCGGCACAAAATCTTTCATTGAGGGGTTTTTGTAATGGTACAATTATGGTACAATTTTTAATCAACCTAAATATGGTATAAAAAACCATAAATATTGTATTCCTTCATTTGTAGTAATTTGGTCAAAATTAAATAAACCTTGAATAATCCTTGTAAATCTACAGTGAGTGAACTATACAAATATTTTATAATGTAAAATCGAATTGACAAGATTCTGACTGTTTCATAGCAAAAAACCGTATGTCAATTATTGAGATAAAAGCGACGATCCTTAATTACGCCAGCGACGAGGAATGTGTTGTTGAAATTGTAAACAACCAAACAATAGCCGGGTGACGTAGATTCACCCCACCTCAGAAATCTGTGACAAAGGACATCAGGGAACGTGATCGCAGCCGGCCGGCAACCCGTTCACGAAGAGTAAATTTTAACTTTTTAAACCACTAAAAGTGGTTAATTAATGGTATAAAATATCGGAAATGTTGTGACGGACGTTAACAGACTTGTACAGGTGTCATCGCCCGATGGATCGTCCGTGAAATCTTGCGTATAGAATCGGTCCGAGGCATTTTCGTGGGCCGACACAACGGTGTGGCCGTAAAGCGATGTAAAACTTTACCGATTGTGCAGATAGCGACGACCCTAGAAGTGCGATGAGACTTATACAATTCATGACAGATTTTCCCAAAGTTTTCCTAATTACACATTTATTTCAGCACTTTTCTTTCTCTCTGATGTTCAATCTTTTTGTAACCTTACACGCCTCAAATGTAAAATCTTATATTCTGTTATATCATTTTATCACCAATATTTCCCAGTTACTTCTATGTACATGCTACTTAAGATATTAAAATGGATAGCTTGTGAATTTTGAATCATGTTTTAGTAGACAATTTTTGAGTACTATAAGGTGTTTGGGAATCATAAAAAAATGAGTAACAATGTAGCATGCCTTCCTAACTATAGCAACGCCTTCCTAACTATAGAATTGGTCTACACACACACACACACACACACACACACACACACACACACACACACACACACACACACACACACACACTTGAAAAATGGCACTACTCATATGCCACATGAGTTTGGCTTTCATTAATTGTTGATGAGATTTTTTAATACATTTTAAAGAAAATGGTTTTCAACGAATCGTATAGTAAAAATTTAAACAAACAGAAATAAACAATGTATTTGAATTTTCTACTATAAAAAACTCCATTGTCTGTACATTTATACAATAAGTAAAAAATCCATACATTATATAGACAAACTGGAGCGGTCGTGGCATAGTGGCTAGTGTGTGGCGCTGCTACGCTGTCAGCACGGGTTCGATTCCCGCCGGGGCCATCTGATTTAGATACGACCATTCCCCCTCCCAAGGCGATGGGAAACCAGCGAGAGGTTGCCTGCCTAGTATAAACCCTCCCCAACTATGCCGTTCGGATCCGGCATTAAACTGTAGGTCCCATATACCTGTGAGAGGCTCCGTAACACACGGACCACGGGTATATGCGGGGAGGATACAAACCAGTCGCAAGACTGAAGGACCCAATACAGTAAACCCTCGATTTAACGGACCTTGGTTTAACGGACAGAATTTAAAAAAAAAAAAAAAAAAAAAAAAAAACCCTGATAATGTTTTTAGGCTTTTGAAACGTATAATGTGCATAAACTGCAGACTCTCCTGTTCTGGCAATATTGCTTGGCTATCGGAGCATTCTTTCGTTTCTTTTCTTCTTGTTTTGAAACACGCACATTTTCTCATCTTCAATTGTATTTGATGAGAACGGAGTATTCATCAAGAATTCATTTAATTCTTCATGATCCCTGTCTTTGCGTTATCATTGACGCAGGCATCGCACACGTTCAGTGGAAGACATCACGACGACTAACACTGAACAATATACACTGATATGCATCTTATTTCACTGTGAAATATTCGTCCATCAGCTAATACAGCAAGCATTACAGTGGCACGTAACTTTTCATTTCCCGTAATCTTTACTGTTACAGATTTGGTTCCGTTTTGGTCCACAGTAAATATACGTAAATAAAAAATAAAAAATACAGGCATTTCATTGGCATTTCCCATGTGTTCAAGCGAATAATTATGGTTCTTGTGTAAATGAATGACAAACCGCTGGGGAGTTTTTCTTCGTAGTCACTCAGTAGTTTTAGCGCGAGTGATGTACGTCACTTAAGCGCAAATCCATTTCACCGCATCATTCGTCTTTTACATCCGAAGCTGGCTTTGAAACCGGAAACTTTTAATTCTTCTGCGATTTCTAAAGCTTTTAATTTTAAAACATGTCTAGTGACAGGGAGTCCTTGCCTTCTTAAAACCCGTTAAGTATTCACAGACGCTGGACTCTACTGCTACAAAACGCCCAACTTGAGGTCCCGCGAATGCTCGTTGCGCAGTATTTACATTTAAAAGTCGTTCCTTCTGTTTTCTCCATCATCGAATACAGGATTCATCAATATCGAATTTCCTTGCGGCTTCGCGATTATATGTTTTTTCTACATTTTGTATCACAATTAATTTATAATTCGATTCGTACGGGTTACGTTTAATTTGATCTGACTGCGTGCCTTTAGTCTCCACAATATCACTCATACCACAAACGCACTACAAAAACGCCGAATAAAAACAAAGTACAGATAAGCGATGTTGTCGCTGTTACAATAGAAAACCACAATTGTAGTTTACCCGTTATTTAGAAACATGTTACTCACACCCCTCTACTCATCCTTTGTCTTGCTGCCTACAGAAGGGTGCGAACACGCGCGTGTGCGCACGCACTTACACTTTATCTTCCTATTCTTTCTTCAGTTTGCTGTTAAAACATTCGGTTGTAGTCATAAATCATAACGCCAGAGTTAACTACAGCCAGGCAAACTGCTGTTGCTTAGGCAGTAAACAACTCATAGATACCAAAAGCGTTCGTCCCGCCAGAAGTCAGGTATAACTTCGAATTTCGTTAGCACGCGAATGCAAGCCGCATGCCAAATTAGCGACCATGTTTTTAGGAGAAAAAGTGCAGCTTGTATTCGGAACAATACGGTATTTGCATATTAATAGTATTACAATTTCAAGTGTTATAGGTCTATTCGATTTAAATATATCCTCAAAAAAAAAATTGCGATTTAACGGACTTTCGATTTTACGGACACCCCTCAGCCCCAATTAGTCCGTTAAATCGAGGGTTTACTGTATAGACAAACCAAACAACTTTGTACATAACATATCATGTACACAGACTAAACAAGATTAACCAAAATCATTTAATATTTTGTAAACAATCATTTACTAACTTTGTAAACTGTAGGTAAACGGATTATACATTGCTATTAGAATGGCAATTATTATTTATTACCAAAATACAATTACCTGGTATGCATTAAAGTCGACTGTTCTAACTGGACCAGTATGTCTATCCTGTGCAACAACCAAACCCTCCTCACCAGAAAGTAAACGACCAACACTGTATATCTGCAGTCTTCCGTTATCACAGCCGCCAACAATTACACCATGCGCTCCCTCCCTTCCATATCCCCAACCACCCCAAGCAACCTTGTGGAATCTGTTGAACAAAAGTTACAATCGATTAACTGTCTTCTCACAACAATTAATTATTATATTCTACTACATACTTTATACCCCGGAAGTGGCAAACGCCAATTCTGAGATGCTGTTGCCTAACTCTAAAGTGCCAACTTTCAAAATCAGATATGTTCTCCTGTCCCAGTATTTTGTTATTTTTGTTTGTTTATAGTTGACTAGATTATTCTTATAATCTACTTTTAGAAGGTTACAGGGAAATTTTTGTATATAATATGATGTATTTATTTCTGATAGTTTTTTTTTTAATTTAATCTAAAAGTATCATATCTTATCCAATTAGTATTAGCTTATTCCAATAATTTAATTAATATTAAACATATAAATTATAAACACACACACATTTCTGAAATTTTTAAATACTGAAATGTTATGAGTTTATATGCATGCAGAGTTAATGGATGAACTGACAAAGGGTGGAGAGAGGGATGATTATGAATTAATGCATACAAAATTGTATGCATTTCATACCTGTAATTGACAGAAAATTACAGGTATGAATTTGTATATTTCCTTGTGGTTTGTAACCAGATTGTTTTGTAGTGCTGAAAGCACTTGGCTGAATGGAAAAATGTACCATAAATACTTGAAGAATATGAGGATATTTCCAGAAGAACTGTAAAATATTTGAAATAGTCTGCTAATGGATTTTGTTAACAAAATTAACCATAATTAACATAATAACCATGAAGCCATATAATGTAAAGTACTAGCAAACATCAGAAAGCATGCACACATACACACACACACTCACTCACAGTTTTACTGTTAATAAAGGGATATTGTAGTATATTTCTGGTTACATTTAGAATATTTAATATTTGAGGTTAAACACTTATAAAAAATGTTTTATAATTTACTTAACTTTAACTGGAATTTACTTCTATATTTTCATCTTGATTGTATTTTAGGGTCATTCCATACCAAATCAACCTGTCACTCAACCTGACCATTTCAGATTTCAATGAAACTTTCAGGAATCATTCTCCCGTATGATAGAAATGAGAATATATTTTTAGATTTTTTTATCTGTTTGGGTTTTGATGTAATTAATTTTTAAAATTTAGAAAAAATACCGTTTTTCGGCTTTCACAAACTTATTAATTCTTGAATAACTCAAGTCCTATAAGGCCTAGAGACTTGCTTGAACCCTCATTTTAAAGAGAATCTTACAAGGTTTAATTTGATATGTTACTTGACTATGTTGATAAAATTTTTTTTTTTGAAAATCCAAAAAAACATTTACATATATTTTTGAAATAGTGTTTTTTAAAAAATTTGAAAAAAATATGTTTCTTGTAATATTATAAGCTATAGATCTTGAAACGTTTAAAGTGGGATCTCAATGGGATCAGGAGTTATGCCAAAAAACGTATGACAATGTTTTAAGGTAAGGACTAGATTGCAATCAATCTTAAATTTTTTTTATAGGTAAAAAATATACATAGGCTCTAAGGTAACCAATTTACAATAGGGATTATAATAGAGGTTTACTAAACCTACAAACAAATAAAAAAATCAAGCCACATTTAAGATCATTGTGAATAAAATATCTGCCAATTACAGGTGTTCTGGCACAGCACAGAAAGCCTGTACAGACTTGTCTGATTCATGTTCTTACAGGAGTGTGACTCATACCCACTCTAGCTCAGATTTTGCTTAGTTTCCTTTAAGATCTCAGTGAGTGAACAGTTAGTTGTTGGCAGTGTCACTTAAAAAAGGCTGGTCATTGTTACCACAAAAAAGTTTGAGACCTGTGAATGAAAATGTTTTAAAACATAATGCCAATTTACGTGAAGGCAACAAGATATGTTGTGGTTGTCATAAAGCTGTTTTAAAGTTACCAGAAATTCCAACTGAGCAAGAAGAATTGCGTTCGGACAGCTCAGAATCGCAGTATGATTTGAATGTTCCTGAAGTACAAGTTCAAAACACATTATTATATATATAAACTTTCACAATATGAACTTACTTTCTTTATCACTTTATTTGTGGATGTAATACGCAAATAAAGTAATAAAGCGTATTACATCCACAAATAAAGTGATAAAGAAAGTAAGTTCATATTGTGAAAGTTTATATATATAATAATATTTTATAAAGTGAATGAAGAGGATGAATCAACAAGATAATTATTTCAAAACACATGTTCAACTCCAGAGAGAGTAGAGCCAATTGAAGCCTTAAATAAAAGTCTTGCTGCTATAGACAAAACGCCAATAACATGAAAACGTTTAAGTGAAAAAAATACCCAGATGAAAAGATCAAAAAAGTGACTGAAGCTTTCCAAACAAAAGTTCTAAATTTAAGTCCAGGTACCTCTGACTCTGACGCCATAAACAATATGAGAATGAAGTTATTAATCAATTAAAAGAAAAGTTCAACACTACTACAGACAAAAGTGTGAGAATGCAGATTCTAACTACACTTCCCAAACGCTGGACTCTAAAAACAATTGAAACTGAATTTGGAGTGTCTAACTTTATGGCTAGAAAGGCAAAAAAACTGTTACATGAAAAGGTGTTATGTCATCCCCAGACCCAAAGCCTGGAAGAACATTGGACCCTGCAACGGTGGCCTTAGTCAAGGACTTGGTGTTATGTCATCCCCAGACCCAAAGCCTGGAAGAACATTGGACCCTGCAACGGTGGCCTTAGTCAAGGACTTCTATCAAAATGATGAAGTTAGTTGTCATCAAATGCCAGGTAAAAAAGGCTTTGTTTCGGTGAAAAAATATGGCAAACGTGTACATGTGCAAAAGTATTTAATTCTAAGTACATTAAGAGAAGCATATGTACTATTTAAGGAGTGTTACCCAGATCAGAAAATTGGATTTACTAAATTTTGTCAGCTTCGTCCCAAGTATTGTGTTCTTTCTGGGTCCAGTGGGACACACACTGTGTGCGTTTGCACAATACATCAGAATGCCAAATTAATGATGGCTCAGTTTAAAATACCTGAATTAACAAATGGTGAGCTCCCTATTAAAACATACAAAAATGTAACAAGCAATATAATTTGCAAAACTCCAACATGTAAATGTTATTTTGCAACTTGTGTTAATTGCCCAGGAAGTGACGATTTGAAGGCTAGGTTTGAAGAAGCTTTTGAGCTAAATAGCATTGAAAATGTGAGTTTCAAACAATGGATGCAGATTGATAACAAGTGTGTCCTGGAAACTGTTACACAACCAACAGAAGAGTTTGTGGATTATTTGTTTCAGAGTTTGCCAAACCTCTTAAGACAGTCTTTCATTGCTACTCAACAGTCTTCGTACTTGCGACACTTAAAAGAAAATCTACCTCAAAACCAATGCATTGTGCTTTGTGATTTTGCTGAAAATTATGCATTTGTATTTCAAGATGCTGCACAAGGTTTTTACTGGAATAATGCTCAAGCAACAATACATCAGTTTGTTATATACTACATGGATGAGGAAAGCAAAAAGCTGGCAAACCTTAGCTTAGTTAGGTATCATTTCTGATTGTATGACACACGATACCGTTGCTGTTCATTTATTTCAACACCTCATGATTGACTTTTTTAAACAGAACCTGCCTCATAAGCCCGAAAAGCTCCATTATTTTTCAGACGGGGCAGCATCACAGTACAAAAACAAATCCAACTTCCTCAATCTCTGCCATCATGAGAACGATTTTGGAATTAAGGCTGAATGGAACTTTTTTGGATCGTCACATGGAAAGAATGCATGTGACGGTGTAGGAGGAACTGTAAAACGTTTAGCAGCATTGGCCAGTCTTTACAATGATTTACAATGAACAAATCATGACCCCTTGCCAACTTTATGATTGGGCTAAAGCCAATATTGACAACATCAGTTTTTTATATTCCACTAAAGACAAATATGAGGCAGAGGAACAGACCTTGAAGAGACGGTTTGAAGCAGCAACAACAATAAAGGGCACTCAGCAATTTCACAGTTACACTCCTGTGAGTGGGACTAGAGTTTTAGTGAAAAGCCACTCATTTTCAGAGGTATCAAGTGTAGAAATAGTTTCAGCTGACGACACTGATGCTGATTTGGACACTAATGACATTGTTGGCTTTGTCACATGCCAATACTCAGACAAGTGGTGGTTAGGTTGTGTGTTAGGAGTAGAAGGAGATGAAGTAAAATTAAGTTTTTGGGAACCACATGGCCCTTCTCCATCTTTCAAATACCCATAATTTACTGACATATTAGTTGTGCACAAAAGTGAGGTTTTAACAAGTTGATCCTACAACAGCAACAGGAAGAGTTTATCGCCTTACAGACTTAGAAACTAAAAAGGCAAACAAGAAATTATCTGTTAAATTAAAGAAGAACTAAGATCTATTTAGGTATTTTGGTGCGATTACAAAATGACTGAGTGCTAACCAAGAAAAAAGTTATTATTTTTATCATGTAAAACCAGGTATGTAACCTTCCTTGTTATAATGATTGACTATGTATTAGTATGATGTAAGTAACAAAAAAATGTAGATTTTACAAATTGTCTGTTACCGTATAAACACAAAACAAAAATTATTAGCCTATAGATGCATTGTACATTACTTTAAGATTTTTACCCAACAACACGTTCACCCAAATATTTAATTGTTTCATTGTGTTTGATATTTCTATTGTATTTCATACACAGGTCCTGAAGATGACAATAAATATTGTCGAAACGTCGACGCAAAATTACTAAAAGTTGTATTATTGACCGATCCTCACTAACTATCCACTAAAACATTCACTGATTGACGGTCACTAAAAAATTTAAGGATTTATTTAAGATTTTTGTTATAACTCCTGATACCATTGAGATCCCACTCTAAAAGTTTCAGGATTTATAGCTTATAATATTACAAGAAACATATTTTTTCAATTCTTTAAAAAACACTGTCTCAAAAATGTATGTAAAAATGTTTTTTTGATAAAAAAAAATTCACCAAACAGTCAAGTAGCGTATCAAATTAAACCTTGTAAGATTCTCTTTAAAATGATGGGTCAAGCAAGTCTCTAGGCCTTACAGAACTTGAGTTATTCAAGAATTAAAAAGTTTGTGAAAGCCGAAGAACTAATTTTTCTAAATTTTAAAAATTAATTACATCAAAACTCAAACAGATAAAAAAATCTAAAAATATATTCTCATTTCTATCATAAGGGAGAATGATTCCTGAAAGTTTCATTGAAATCTGAAATGGTTAGGTTGAATCTTAAAATTTTTTGGTTGGTTTGGCATGGAATGACCCTTTACAAACAGAATTATCACTGTTGCACACCACTATAGAAAAATTATTCCGATTAGCGGCTCATCGTCAGATCGAAAATAACAACAACAGAATAAAATAAACTCTTCACCCCCCCACACACACACACACACACAATATAAGTCAAATGTCCCTTCCCAAACTCCAAGCCCTGTCACCCCCGTCTGACCAGTTACATATTTTTCTAGCACATTCCGTGTGTATGTGTGTGTGTGTACATTCTTTTTAAAACCTAACGGTGTAAAGCCTTTCTCATTCACACTTTTGGGCGTGGTGACTCACCCTTAATTCAAAAACATCCATATATGCAATTTAATTCTTAATGTTATCTATCCATCCCCTACCTTTTACTTCTTAATCTATATCTATAAAAATGAATGTTTGTTTCTTTCTTTGTCCCGTATGCGTTCTATACCATTCATCCGATTGCGATGAAACTTCGGCGAGTTGTTGTGCGCACGCCCGCGAAGGTTTATGAATTTTTTTCGATGGGGTCCTTTGGGGGGTTCTTGGGGTCTTCCACATCTCCTCCTAAACCACTGGACCGATTTCAACCAAACTTGGCACAAATATTTTATGCAACGGGAGAACCAACATAGGGTAGGTGTTTTTTCGATGGGGTCCTTTGGGGTCTTCCACATCTTCTCCTAAACCACTGGACCGATTTCAACCAAACTTGGCACAAATATTTTACGCAACGGGAGAACCAACATAGGATAGGTGTTTTTTTCGACGGGGTCCTTTGGGGGGTCCTTAGGGGTCTTCCACATCTCCTCCTAAACCACTGGACCGATTTCAACCAAACTTGGCACAAATATTTTACGCAACGGGAGAACCAACATAGGATATGTGTTTTTTCGATATGATCCTTCGGGGGTCCTTTTGGGGTCTTTCACATCTCCTCCTAAACCACTGGACCGATTTCAACCAAACTTGGCACAAATATTTTACGCAAAGGGAGAACCAACATAGGATAGGTGTTTTTTCAATGGGGTTCTTTTGGGGGTTCTTTGGGGTCTTCCACATCTCCTCCTAAACCACTGGACCGATTTCAACCAAACTTGGCACAAATATTTTACGCAACGGGAGAACCAACATAGGATATGTGTTTTTTCGATATGATACTTCGGGGGGTCCTTTGGGGTCTTCCACATCTCCTCCTAAACCACTGGACCGATTTCAACCAAACTTGGCACAAATATTTTACGCAAAGGGAGAACCAACATAGGATAGGTGTTTTTTCAATGGGGTTCTTTTGGGGGTTCTTTGGGGTCTTCCACATCTCCTCCTAAACCACTGGACCGATTTCAACCAAACTTGGCACAAATATTTTATGCAACGGGAGAACCAACATAGGATAGGTGTTTTTTTTCGATACGATCCTCTGGGGGTCCTTTGGAGTCTTAAAAAACTAACTTATTAGATCTGATTACTATGGCAACCCAATGGAATAGATTCTGTTCTAAATATATTATCGCATTAAATTGAAGACCACGCGAACGAAGTCTTTATATATTATATATATATATACAAACACTTTCTTTCTTTGAGTGGCATTGCAACGCATGCCGGGTACTCGCTAGTTATATTATAAAATATATCTTCGTTATCAAATTTAGTTTTAGTATTCATTAAACTGTCTAACCCTTTCTCTCTTTCTTTCAATATTTCTAACTCATTTTTAAGCTTTCTTTCAACTGTGTTATTTACTACTTTTAAAATTTCATAGTCTTCCAAAGGATTAACAAACTTATGGTTCTCTTCTATGAAATGTCTTGCATATATTTTTCTAGCACAGAATGTGCTGGGAAAATATGTAACTATACAGACGGGGGTGACAGGCCTTGGAGGCTGAGAAGGGACACTTGACTTATAGCTTGTTTGCGGGGTGCGTGTGGACACTGGGGGGGGGGGGGTGAAGAGTTTATTTTATTCTGTTGTTGTTATTTCCGATCTGACGATGAGCTGAGAAGCTTGAAAGCGCTAATTAGAATAATTTTTCTATAGTGGTGTGCAACAGTGATAATTCTGTTTGTGATTATAACCACTAACACAACTTTCTTAATTAAAATTGTATTTTACCTGTGTTGGCTTGGAGTGCTTGCCTTCAGCTCCAAGTCTGTTGCTGGTTCATTCAAGTTGAGTCCATACAATTCCAATGCAGCAGACGTGCTGAATGAGGCATCCAACTGCTGAGCAGCTGTACCAGCAGCCAGCAGAATGGGATACTCCTGCACAGGTGACCATGCGAGATTCACTGTTTTGTCTAGCTCCTTCACCTTCATTCTGTTACACATACATACACACAAACAATATTATTAAATTCTTGAATTCTGAAATAAGTGACTGTAATTGTAAAACCTGCCTGCAGTGGTAGCCAGTAATCAATATGTTTTATATAGGGTACCAATATTATGTAAAAGTGATTATTTACTTTATCCATAAGCAAAACAATGAGCTCTAAAAGTAATACATATATACAAAAGTTTATTACTTTATAAACTACAAACAAAACACAACACTAAGTAAGACAACCGATTTGTCAGTAATATCAAGCAATAATGCCAGTTTAACCGATAACAGTTATACTGCTTAAAATGTTTAATGATGGTAAAAATTTGTATAACTAAATGAGAATAAAATGTTATAATATAAAAAAAAATATTTTAGTACGGTAGGTAAAACAACTCACGCATTATATAAATTAGTTCAACTGGGAAGTAGCTTGCAGCAATACAACAATACTTCAATCTTGCCGTAATGGATTGTCTCAGTAGGTAATAGTCCCAAATATGAGAAAACAACAATGCGAGTCTCGTAATATGAAAGTCTAACTCAGTTAACTGACAAACACCACTTTTCGTCCTTAAATTAATTTTATCCTCATTTATTTATTATATGAAGCACATTTATTAATATCATCCATTACATCAGGATTACTGTTGTGCGAGATCTCGTTAATATTCCAAAATTTTTGAAAAAACTGGCTCTTTTCGAAACATTCAAATAACCGGTTGGTTCACTTAAATAATAAACACGATATCACCTAAAAATAACATTTTTACCACCTTTTGTCTTCACCATTTGTACTAACAACAGTACAGATTATCCAGAATCCTTCAGAATGAATGTTTGTGTACACTTGTAGACCACTACTCATGTTTCTGTTCTTTGTGGACATATGTGGGCAGCTTACACACATGCACAAATGCACACGCACACGCACACGCACACACAGAATCTATTTACTAAGCAAATACAAAGTCAGAAGATTCTTTTGGTTTAATTTCTTTTTTTGTATATATCAAATCAAATAATCTCTTTAGGCTATTTCCCCCTGCAAAATCAAGTTCAAAGGAAGCAGAAACCGTGCAACGGCTATGAACACCCCAGATTTATCTAGTGGACCTCTTCAGCCAACTGCTAGTGTATGGCGATAACTACAGGAACAAATATGGTCTGGTAAATATCTCAAGTCAATACGTATTTGCAACAATTTTTTTTTTTTCATTTCTTTGTATATGAAACATATTGGCACTGTATTACAGGGCATTACGGAAACAGCACTGTATGTCACCTGACCACTTGTTAATGGTGGTGACGCCTTGAAAATACACATTCTGATGTCCAATACATCAGAAGCATGATTTTTAATAATATTTTCTATAGTGTTTTATTTGCTTTAAATACCTATACCTCTCTCTCTCTCTCTCTCTCTCTCTCTCTCTCTATATATATATATATATATATATATATATATATATATATATATATATATCAGAGACATGTGCCTTTATTATACTCGAAACTCAGTTAACCTGCTGTATGTTACAATGAAAGTATTAACATTTCTGGTATAATGAATTTAAACTGACCTACTCCTTGTTGGAAAACTCTTTTATAACATATTTAATGTTGAAATAAAAAATACTATTACTATTTAAATTTTTTTTTTTAACACACAATACTGAATTTTACGATAAACAAAAAAGGTAAATGTATATCACTGTTATAACAGCTGTTAATTAACATTATTTAATTCACAAACATGTAACTGCCAAACGAGTCAACTAATGTCTGTCACAACTAACGTTCAAATGTCAATCAAGCAGTCTAATGTTTTTATATGCTAAAAAATAGCCTAATCTCGGTTCTCGGCACATAACATAACCTATTTTCAAAGATGATGTTAACACAAGTATTTAAAGCAAAATCAACAGTTTAATTACACTAGATACTATTCAGCTTCAGGTTTTATAATAGTCTTGGAAATATCTGAAAGATTTAAAAATCTATGAGAATTTAATAATAGCGATTTCTTTGACGGTTGTTTCGTTTATTCCTTAAATATTATGTACAAGGTTAGATCAATTAGCATATTCAAAAACTGTAAAGTATGCGAAATACTGTATTTTCGGGTACAAAATACATACCTTCCGAAATAAAAATTAACTGAGAATGATCGATGTAATTTCGTATACAAAACAATACAACTATTCACAAAATTATATACGTGCCCACTTCCAACGTGGCGGCTGATCGGTTGAGATCAGCTGCTGCTGTTTATAAAACATCTGTTCAACTTGAAAATTATTATCATTTTTATTGTATTTAAATAAAAAACTGCAATTTAATATTTACTTTTACTCCATTTAAAAATGTATTTATTTTATACTTTTAGTTAAAGTTATATATTTAGTGTACACATTGTTATCATATGATGAAAAACATTAATTTTACTTGTCACGTTCTCATAAAACACCTATAAAATGACTGGCTTAAAACGATACTTGTAAATATTAATTTCCTCGTTGAATGAAATAACAGAGTTTACAACATTCTGACTTATGAGTTATATTACATATATAATATGATATAATATGTCAAAATTATATGACATGGTTTACAACTAATATGTCGGTAATTTGACATTACCAAGTCAGAAGAAACATTGACAGCCACTACTAGCAGACGAAGTTTGTTTTGTTTACAGCAGTAGAAATAAAATTTGTTGAAGGAATGGGTTTGTAGTAGCCTTTCTTAAACAGGAATATGCAGAATGGTTGAAGAAACAGTGTACACAAGTAATAAGCCAAAGGTAAGTTGTCCGCGTTACTAAACAATTTAACTTGGTAATAAGTTTTAATTTTGCAGATAATACAGGTTGTGTTTGTTCAAGAAACGTCCACACGGGTTTAGTCCCTGTCAAAGTTGTAATTTTGTGAGTTACAGTTTTTTAAAGTAGAATCTGTAATTACTAATGGGATATATTTTTACGTTATTTGGTACCTCAATGAATAGCCTGTAATTTCATATACGTATATATGATTTTCTCTTATCTCTTTACGATACGAGTTCTTTCAGAAATGTCTTTTGACTTTTTAGTTCAGTGATTTTTAAGTACAGTTTGTCGTAATTTCGTAATTATGACCTCTTTTCTGTGCCGTTAATGTGTAAGATATAAGAGTGTATGAATCAAAAGATTACGAACTGGAGTATGAATTCCATTACATAACCTCTTCACACACACACACACACACGACAAAGGGTCATGTTTACTTTGTTGTTTACTTCAATAAAAAAAATCGGTATGGAGAACCATATATGACTTCCATGTAAGATTTATGTTTAAAATAATTTACTTGAATTCGGTTTGGTAATTTCTAAAAAAAATATCGCCCACCCTCAAACTAATTTGACTATTTATAGATATTTTTGTTATTATGGGGTAGTCGTTTAATATAATGTGATTTTCAGTCACTTTATCCATAAAAATTAGGTAGGCTTACTTTATTCTTATAAAGAAACCGAACTACGCAGATAATCATCCCTCCCCCGAAGCGCTCCGAAGTCACTCATGGACCCTGAGCATCTTGCAGAGGGTTCATTCCCTAAAGACGAAAAGTCTGTCAATGAACCGTTCCTCTGTAAACACGTGCAGTTACACTGCCCAGCGATCCACAGGAAGGAAATCGCTATCCACGCTGGACACTTTTTTGCCTTGCACGCGTTGTGTTGGTGTGGGTTTCGGTACTTTCCATTTAAAAAGCGTGCAAATGTAAGAAAATAAACATGAGTGAGGCCAGAAATAATGCGTTTTGTGTGTGTGTCTTGCCTGCCTTTTTATTGCGGTATCATAATAATAAAATGGAAACGTAAACATTACATAATTGAGATATGCTTGCCTGCCACGAACGATATATTTTCTCTCATACATGATTTAAATTAAAATGAAAAAATATAGAATTGTTTTAAAGTGAAATGAAATGTTTCCATAGAAACTACTTCTTTGTTGTCAATAACGTATTACACATATAAAATATAAAATTTACTTCCTCCATCATCAACTACCATTTTAATTTATAAAATATCGGTATGGAGAACCATACATGACTTCCATATTCTAAGATTTATATTTAAAATCATTTTCGAAATGAAATATTACCATAGAAACTACTTCTTTCTACTTACTGCTTCAGTCTTAACCACAGTACTGTGGTCACTAACGTATACCACCTCACGTTATCGCACTCAATTTTCACTGATGATGGAAGTCGATGGCATTGCCGAAATGTCTGGTTTTGTAGAAAACATTGGACTACGGCCAAATATCCCGGGAAGGAATTTTAACAAAAACTACTTCTTTGTTGCCGATAACGTTGTACACATATATATCAGTGGCGAAGTTACATGGAGGCAATTGAGGCAATGCCTACCCTAAAAAATTCTGTAGAATAAAAATTATAAATACGTATGAACTACATAACGTAAAGATTATACATTGTTACTGCGACTGTCAAATTTATTAAACCGAAACGTGCTTTATTGAGCGACCGCTAGATGGTGACAGGTGAGATTCGGCATAGTTCATTTAAAGCGAATGAGGCAACCTGAACTTGCCTCAGCGTTTTTTGTATACATCGTATGTAAGCAATGTAGTGGTGTGATAGAGAAGTGTAGGGAGGGGGGATTGTCCCGTGCTGTACACATAGAGCGTTGAGGCATGCCTCACTTCTGTGGTCCAAACAGTTAAGTTAAAGCGCCTGTGTTGTTTCTAAGTGTTTATTTTATGCGGTTATTAAAAGTGTCACTGTTATTCCGCTGAACTAACAGATGATCAAGATTGTTATTTGAATTATTTGTAACATTAAACATATATATAGAAACTAATCAAGTTTAAAAATTTGAAGTTCAATCAGTTGTATTATTGTGTATGACTAATACAAGGATTGTTCAATAGACACACGTATAGAGCTGTAAAGCATTTTTTATTCAACGATTTTAAAAGAAGTCTCCAATAACATTAGGACATGAGTTCACTGTTGCGCTAACCTGTAGATTCCCTGCTAGTAAAATTCTTACGGCTGTTTGTGGAACCATTCGGTTACAGCAAACTCTACCTCAGCGTCCGATTTGACCCACCGTCCTTTTAGTGATTCCTTAAAAAAAATTTAAGATAAGATTTTTGCCTACCCATTCATTAACTACTAGCTTCGCCAGTAAGCAAATTGATGTCCATTCTTTCGGCTTGCACGCGTTATGTTGGTGTGGGTTTCGGCACTTTCCATTTAAAAAGCGTGCAAACGTAAGAAAATAAATATGAGTGAGGCCAGAAATAACGTGAATTGTGTGTGTGTGTGTGTGTGTGTGTGTGTGTGTGTGTGTGTGTGTGTGTGTGTGTGTGTGTGTGTGTGTGTCTTACCTGCCTTTTTATTGCCGTATTAAATGAAAAATATTATATTAAATTAAAATGAAAAAATTTTAATTTTATTGCCTGGCAACAAAATTATTTTATTTTTAACAATTACCATTGTTTCAAAAAGTTTAAATAAATTTTCAAGTACTTTACTCTTGTTAAAACGTAAAAGGTTGCAGGTAAACTACCCCTTCCCCTTAACCGATGTTCACCAAAATCGAAAGTCCTTGAGACCTCTACAATTCAGGGACGTATGCAAAAAATTATTTGATTCTGTTTGAATTTGCGGCAGTTATCGTTTGCCATAGAAAATACGCTTGATAAAAAAACGTTGCAGGTAAACTACCACTTCCCCTTAACCGATCTTCACCAAAAACAATAGGTCTTGAGTAATCTACAAATCAGGGCTGTATGCAAAATATTATTTGATTCTGTTTGAATTTGCGGCTGTTATCGTTTGCCATAGAAAATACCCTTGTTAAAAAAACGTTGCAGGTAAACTACCCCTTTCCCTCAACCGATCTTCACCAAAAACAATAGGTCTTGAGAACTCTACAATTTAGGGCTGTATGCAAATAATCGTTTGATTCTGTTTGAATCTGCGGCTGTTATCGTTTGCCATAGGAAATACCCTTGTTAAAACATAAAACGTTACAGGTAAACTACCCCTTTCCCTTAACCGATCTTCACCAAAAACAATAGGTCTTGAAAACTCTACAATTCAGGGCTGTATACGAAACATTATTTAATTCTGTTTGAATTTGCGGCTGTTATCGTTTGCCAAAAAAAAAAAATTCCCTTGATAAAAAAAAAACCGTTGCAGGTAAACTACCCCTTTCCCTCAACCGATCTTCACCAAAATCAATAGGTCGCGAGTACTCTACAAATCAGGGCTGTATGCAAAAAATTATTTGATTCTGTTTGAATTTGCGGCAGTTATCGTTTGCCATAGAAAAAAAATCTACAGACAGATAGACAGACAGACACACACACAGACACTTTTCGGAAAACGACTTTTTTTCATGTTTTGAGTGTAGTACAATCAGAATCTGCAATAATCTCTAACACGATTTTTTTTGCCATCACCATACTTCCATTCCTTAAGGAATATGGAAGTAAAAAAATACACCCTCCCCCTTCAACTACCCTTTTCATTTAGGCTATAGATATCTCATCTACCTTTCTAGAGTGGATTATTATGACATTCTTTTCAAGATAGTTTATTTATCAAAATTAAGCACTTTACTCTTGTTAAAACGTAAAATGTTGCAGGTAAACTACTCCTTTCCCTTAACCGGTCTTCACCAAAATCAATAGGCCTTGAGTCCTCTACAATCAGAGCTGTATGCAAAAAATTATTTGATTATATTTGAATTTGCAGCAGTTATCGTTTGCCATAGAAAAATTCTACACATAGACAGACACACACACAGACACTTTTTGAAAAATTACTTTTCTTCATGTTTTGAGGGTAGTACAATCAGAATCAGCCGTTACCTTGAACACGATTTTTTTCGCCATGACCACACTTCCATTTCCTTATGGAACATGGAAGTAAAATGATTTTTTTCATGGTTTGATGGTGTACAATCAGAATCTGCCATTATCTCGAACACGATTTTTTTCACCATGAACATACTTCCATTTCCTTATGGAACATGGAAGTAAAAATAGAGATTACACATATTGTTATGTAATTTATGCCAATAAATAGTTAATCACTTTCAAAAACGTCAGTTGTATTTCGTAGAGCCCCACGTTGTTGGCATCAATTATGTAATATTATATAATTAAAATATAATGTGTAGATATATTTTTGTGTAATGCCCACGTTGTTGGGATCCAATTGTTAAATTATATTTTTGAAATATAATGTGTGGATGTAACTGCTATGGTTATACTAACCTTTTAACGCCTTCGATGCCCTTTGCTCTTGGGAGCCCATTTTGTAATATGCAATATTTTTGTAATATAAAATATACTCTAATAAAGGTGTAATTAATTTTCTTTAAATGAGTATCTATATAATTATACTATAAATGAGAACACATTTCCTTTGTTGCTCTGAATCATTAAGTATTTATTCCTGCTTTTCTTAATATAATAATATCCCAACTTGTTTTTTCTATTAATTAATAAATAATTTCCCTTATTTAAGGTTTCTGCCCCATGTAGCTCTCGGATGCATGAACAAAATTTGTATAGCTCAGGGTTATTACAACATAAACAACATCTTCAGTAAAATTATAAAGTCACCTAACAAGTATTATACTAATAATATACATGAATAAAAGATTTGAACATGTAGTAAATAATTGTTGTTTGTGTATGAAGACTGTATGTGAGTTCTTATGATTATACAAAAGAAATCAATTAGATAATTTTACAAATTAATATTACCCATTACAAATATAAAATTATGAAAACAATGAAAATAATTAATTATCTGACATTAACAATACAATTGACAAGAGAAATAAAAATAAAAATTTAATTGTCTATGCTCTCTCTCATAGTTCATTATTTTTCAACATGGCGCGCTGCTTTACCCCTTCTTTTACCCTTGCACTGAAAACGCTTGATGCCATATTGCTTTCTGTGATATGCACAATACTGAATGTTAATAAAAATTTCTATGAGTTCTACACTTTTGTTAGATCAAAGTAAGTTTGTGTCACACTTTTTATATCATATATTATGGTTATACATGTATTCACACTAAATGTGTTCGTTAATTAGTTTATATTGAAGTGTTGTGTAAAACGCTACTCCTTTGTCAATATGGTTATATAATTGGAAATCTCTCACCAATTCAAGATATATTACACCGGTTTAGGATAGTAATTTCAATTGTTCTTCTTCAGGTTTGTTGAACACAAGTTGTACGTTAGTTTACTGATAATTTCTTTAACTTTACTTGTCTTTTTTACTATACTCTGCTTATTTGGCATTGGTTGGCTTGGCCACTGTTTCAATTTTGTTCTTTCTTCATGGGACGCCAACATTAGACAAAGCTTTCTTTCTTGTAACAATCAATTTTAGATTCATCTGTAAGAGGCCTTGGTTTTGGTTGGTGTATTTTTCGGTCTCAAGACTGTTCTATCTAACTCCAGTAAATATAAGTTTTTAATATAACCTTATTTTTCTGATTATTTTACATAATCTCGGTTATGTTTTTATTTCACTTAATTTTATATTATCACTTGCAGTAATAAAGTTGAATTTATTGTTATTTGGTCATTTCATATAAAATACATGTCATTTCCACCTTCTGGTCATACTTGGTTCACAACACTTTGTAACGGGACGGGTTAGGCCCACCCAGGGGTAAATTGGGGAGAAATAATAATTGTAGATTTTATTTGAAAATTATAACGACGTATGCAGTATGAGCGAGTTAGTGTCAAGGTCACCATCAGGATGCAAGCGAAGCAGTTATTTTTAGTCGTATGACATTTGAACTATGCACTGGAAAAGTCACGCCAGATGACGTCAGGGCTGAACCTTTGAATGTGTCACTTGGAATGTCGATCCAAATTAATAACCCTGTCAAATCTGGTTTCAAAACACCATTAGAACAATAGAGTGAAATCATGTGACTCCCCCGCTACCTTAGAAATTGAGACAGTAAATTTCGCCCCAGTCTGCAATAACATCTCGTGCTGTACAGCCGCAAAGTTCCGGAACAAATTTGCGGGCGCCCGTAACTTTAAAAATGTGATTTAAAACCAAATTTATAATTTAAATAATAATGTAACTATACAGTGAGTAATTAAAATAAAGTAACAGTTTCGGTCAACAAATGGTGAAGAAAATGTGCAGAGTGATGGAAGGTACACCAGGACGTTGGACTCTTTTGTACATATAGCCAGATAAGTAACCAGTTGGGGGACAACAAATTCAAAATTATGTCCTTTTAAAAGGCTTCATTTTACCATCAAATAACAAAATTGAGATCTCATAAGGGCATGGGGTGTGTGTGTGTGTGTGTGTGTGTGTGTGTGTGTGTGTGTGTGGGAGTGAAAATTATGTAAATAGCACTGGTTTACGTTAAGTAAAGTTAGTATATGTTTTCAATATCTGTTTTCTATTGTTTTGACAAGTTTTAATTTTCTGTAATCTCCTAAGGAAGGCTTAAGGTTAAAATAACTAATGTTCACATAAAATAATATTATTGTTCACATAGTAAATGTGTAGGAGAGGGAGGGAAAATGTTGTTAGCATTATCATTAATATACAGAATTAAAGAATTATATGATGAATAAAACCAAGTTTACTAAAAAAAAAAAAAAACAAGTAGATTTGAAGCACTTATTTGAATAACCCATTCTGTTTCTACAGTTCGTTTATCCGAACCCTGGTGAGTAACAAAATTTTATTTATGGTTGGTAGTAATACAAGATGGCGGCCGAGTTGAGTGACGAGGCTGAGTTTTGTAAACACAAAGTAAATAAAATAAACAAAGAGTAAAAGTAAGAATAATACTTTATATAATATTGAAACTTTCTCTTGTGAAAACTTACTTACGGGTAATTATTATGTCAAAGACACAGTATTGTCTAGTCCTTTTTTATGTCTGTTTTGTCAAGTTATTTATTATGTTTTTTACAAGGCTATTCATGTTTTTAATTTATTCATGCATTCATTATTTATTCATGGTTTATTGGTTTATTTATTATAATTCTTCCTTTATATAATTATTTTTTGGTTGTTCTCATTTGATCATTCATTCTCTATTGCATTCCTCATTCAGTTACATAGTATTTATTTATTTGATTAAGTTCTCTAAATATTTTGATAATTAAATTGAGTTTTTTTTGTTTTGTATCATCTTGTGATGCTACATATTGCCTCCCCACCAAAAATGATTATTTCTGAAAGCAAATTTATATGGTTGAGGAAATGATCATTTATATTGACTTATTTTCTTCATAATATTTCTTCAACGAAGCCTGGTTATATGTTCCTTCAGTCTTCTTATTAATATGATCCATTTGTTAATTTCTCTAGCGTCAAGACAAAGTCGTACCTTACTCTCTGCTCACCTTCTCTCTGCTCAGGTCAATGATTGCTGAATAGGTAAATTTGTAAAAGATGGAAGAAAATAATAAAATTGAGGTCAACGTAATTGATGTAACTGGCGTTAATGAATCAGCCGTTATGAGCGGGCTAGAGGTTCATTCAACTCCGAATGTAGTTCTAAATAGTAAATTAAACGAGTCAGATACTACAGATGACTCAGGAATTCCGTTAACCCCAACCTCAATTAGTCAAAATAAGAATCTGATGAAAATGATGTGTTGAAAAATTTGTATAGTATGATGTGTAGTACGAAAGAAAGTTCAGAGAAGCAAAACACAGTGTTAAATAATACGTTTGATGAAAAGTTCGATAAAATAAATAGTCGTTTTGATGTAAATGGTACCAAATTCGATGAACAAAACAATAAATTTGACGAACTCAAGAGTGATATCAATGCCGTAAGTGATTGTTGTGAAAGTAATTTTAAAGAGTTAGAACGAAATATTGAGAAAATGAAAGAGTGGAGAACAGGTATAGGTAAGTGTAATATAAATGAAAATAACGAAGTAACAGATGACAATGGTGTCAATACAGGTGAGAATAATCGTGATAAAATGACGAAAAACAACGAAGAAAAAATAACGAGGTAAATAATAGTTATAAAAATGAGTTAACAAGTAATAGTGGTGAGATAGTTGAAAACGGGGTATTTAAAGGTGATACAGTGAAAATTAATAGTGATGATGAGAATATAGAGATAGTAAGTGAGAGTAAAAGAGTAATGGGAGTAGGGGGTTGTGAAGGTGTAGAAATCAGTGTTTGTAAGTTAGAGAGAAAATATGAAGAGAGTTTACAGGTAGAGGGGTTGCAGAGGGTAAATTTTTCCCATGGTGTTGTTGGGGGTGAAGAAAAGTCTTCACGAGTGTATTTGGTAGATAAAAGTTCTACAAATAATTGTCCCTGGAGTTTTGGTGGTGTTCCTGGAAGAGCCAGGAGGTGTTTTTATGATTAAGTGCCCTTTGCATGGAATGATAGAGAGAAAGTAAGATGGGGTTGTGTAAGTGATTTTGAGAGAGAGAGAGAGAGAGAGAGAGAGAGAGAGAGAGAGAGAGAGTTGTTTGAGGTTAGTAGAAGTTATAAAGGGTTAGTTAAGAAGTTAAAATTTGAAGGAGTAGATTATATGAAAAACTTACCTTATGTAGAAATGAGTACCGTAGTAGTAGATGAATTTGAGATCGAAGATAATACGCACTTACCTGGCGTTGAAACAGTTGTAACAGCAGGTGAGAGTCATGATGAATTGATTACCTATTTAATTGTGTCAAGAGATAACAAAGGAGACTTAACCAAAAATACTGATGTAGACAGGTTTTATGATAGAATAATATGGATTATTATTCTGGGGTAACGGAACAGTTTAAAATATTAAATAATTATTATAATAATAATAACAAAATGTACTTAATTAAGAATGAATTGTGTATATGTAAGACAAGATCATTGTTTGATGATGGAGGGTAAATATTTATTGTTCATGAACATTTAACTATGTGAGTGTAGTGGGTTTCGAAATGGACTGAATTATGAAATGATTTATGGAAAACTATAACAGATAATTTAGAGTGTATATATTTTGTGTTGATGTTAAATGTACTTATGTATTAAGGTTAAGTATACTCAACTTTAATAATTGAGAGTTGGTCATTATGAATTTTGTTAAAGTAATTAAAACAATTCGATAATTAAAGTAATTAAAATATGTTTGATAAAATAGCTGAATTAAATTGAAAGGAGTTAATAAATGAAATGTTACATAAGATGAAGGTTGGTGATAAAGTAAAATTTTTTTTTGAGATTTTAATTGTATAGTAAATGATAAATAATTAAAGGTTGGTTATTAAAAGGTTCAATAGGAAGTCAAAGTTGAAGTGGTAATTGAAATTAAAGTGGTAATGTTTATAAATTTTTATGCAAATTTAAAGGTGAGATGTTTATTTTAATGTAATAATGTGTTCATTTTGAGTGTTTACTAAGTTGTATTATATAATTGTGTAGGAATCTAAAACATGTAATTATGTTTTAAATGTGATTTCCCACTTTCGGGCGGTCCCGGCCTTACCAGCCCAGACCGTGGTTTTGGATGACAACCAGTTGTGGGCAGACTTATTGTACACTGACCATGGTTGGTTGGCTTTGAAATTGGTGCAATTTAGAAATTAACCCGGGGGGGGGGTGAATCAGGGGAATCACCATAACTTTGGAACAGCGGCTATCCATCGAATGGGATTGTAGACTGTATAAGGGCTTGTAACTAAATTTTAGTAGGATTACAGGTGTCCTCGGAGACCAGTAATGCCGAATGTTTTATAACGCCGAAGCAAGAATGGTGTAGGCAGCGTCTACACCCTAAAAAACTTCAGTTCTTGTGAAAGCAAATGGGCGCTACAGTCCAACATCACAAAGCAATAGAGTGTGTGGAAAGGAGCTGGCCGTTACAAGCCAGGGACATAAATAATAGAGTATTTATGTAACGAGGTAAATGCCTCATCCGGTTTACCCGGGAGGTGATTTACCCAATTGTATCTGAGTTAGGGGGGAATACTATGAAATGATGTAGAAGTAGAGTTATTAGTAAATGGTTATCATAACCATGAATATGATAGAATATAGACGGAGGTTGTCCTGGTACTATATGCATCTGTTGTGTTATATTGTATTGCGATTCTGTATCAGTCTTGTTTTGCCTGGCATAAAGTTAACTGAAGTAATCTTCTGTAGAAGGGAGACATTAAATGTATATTGTACTGATAAAGTAATATGGAATATTAATGAAGTGAACCCATAGTGAACTGTTAAATTAAATTTTGTGTTTAAATTCTATCTTGTAAAAGTATCATGATGGGTAGTCTCAATCAGATGTATCCTATAATATTAAGAATATATGTATGTATTAGAAGTTAAGAGCAACCAGTGCTTCTTAACGCAAACCAGTACGGGCTAAGAGGAAACAAGTCAGTTAAGGATATGGTAAATTGAAAAGCCAGTGATTGATATTTTTATTAAATGTTACAGAGTTTGGTAATACTGTGGTGGCAAGCCTGTCTGACTTTATGGTGTTGGGATCTTGACAAGGGAAATCCAGTAAGGTCATGCAGGTGCAGCCACAGTCACCGGAGTAGGGGGGTAAGTTACCCATGATTTTTATAAGAAATTAAAGGGGGTTGTGGCGCCATATCCTAGCAGGTCCTCTTAGGTTTTTTTATGCAATGAGAGTTTTTCTGTTTCAACAGAAAACCTCTCATTGGGGGGGTATTGTAACGGGACAAACTGAAGGGGGTTTGTAATTTCAGTAAATTCATTTTAACCATTTGTGGACGACTTTTGAATTAACTCTTGTTATTCACCCAGAGCGTATTTTTGGTCACTGACTGTAGCTCCATGAATGGTACGACAAAGCACAGGAATGTTAATTGTCAGAAGGGTGCGTATTTGTGCGTATGAGCGCACGTGTTGTGATGTTACTGCCTTATTTAAATTATAAATTTGTCCCTAGTTCGGGCGTCAGTTATGATGTTACTCACCTTTTATCACATTTAAATTATTAATAATACAGAATAAACTTACCTTACAGGCCAAGGTCCGTCACTCGAACTGTGGACTATAAACGTGATTTAGGGTTATGTACGTCAATGACTACACACATGTTATAGTTAACTAACTCAACTTGATTTATTTATTTCTTATATCATAATCTTTTTATGGCTCAATAAACATACTTCCTCCTTCTCTACAATTTTTTATGAACAAATTAATACTGGGATGTCATCCCATCTGACAAAATTACGGCCACATTGATACATAAAAACCATTTACACTTCTACCTCCATCATAATCTTAAATCATTTATTAGCTAATTAAGAAAAACAACCCAGTACTTGCACACACACACATTCATTCAGAATTTAAATTATTCCCCCTTTAAAAAATAGAGCTCTTTATATTAAGATGGTTTATAATTATTTGGTCGTGTCTACTTAACTCTCGGCGTCTTCCCTAGCCACGTGCCGCACTGCGTATATGTCCGAATATAGTCACACTGTTCGAATTTTAAAAGTTTCTATTGATCAATTAGGTTCACCGGTTCAAAAGTTCCATTCTGCACTGTTTTACTGTTTTAATTCCACATTTCTACAGTTAACAAATTTTTTCTTTTGGCTGGCTAGCCGGTTGTATTCATCCGGCCGTGGCCATGGCTGTTAAACGACAGCCGCTGTTCTCCGAGCCTCTACAAAAAGCCACGCCTTCTTGATCCACGGCAACTTGGTCTGCGATTCGTTAATAAAATCACGTGACAGGATAATTAGTTACATTTCAGTTTACTTCCGTTAATAACTTTGGGTCCAATAGTACAAAAAGCGGCACACACGCGCGCTCGCACCCACATTCCGTTTTATCTTTCTCGTACCTGGTTCTGCCTGACACAGAGTTAAACATAGGGTGTTACATAAATTAAGTTTTCGTGACAATAAATGGTGCCCAAACAGATTGGCCCCAAATTATTATAAAATTAAAAAATAGACCCTCCTCTTTATTCGCCCCGTTACAGTGTGTGCCGCCTTTTACGACGTAGAATTGACCATGAGGCGGGAAGGCGGAACTGCCTTCCGTTATGTCAGGCTAAGTAAGAAAGGTGTCAACCAACTATAAAGGTGTATGGACCTGTTTCCGATTGAACAACGGTAGCCGGGGGACTAGCCAAGACGCTTTTAGCCATTTTGAGACGCTAAACAGTCGGCAACCAACTTTCAGATTAGACAGACATAGTGAAATAGTATCGGGCGGCCTAAGCGTGTAAATATGTGAGGTCTGCCTCGGAGTGGAGTGCAGAATCTATAATGAAGTATTAAGAATGTTTGAAACAGTTGGTGTCCAAACTCAGAGCCGCGCGGGTGTGTTAAGCGCGGTTCCCGAGGTCAGAAAACAGTACTCGAGCAAATATCTTGTCGGCCGACTACTAAAAAATTTTAAAAGTATTTCTAACGATAACGGAGTGAGAAATAAGTGGACGTTCATTAATAACAATGTTAACAATTTAAAGCAATATCGGAGTGGCGAGTGAGAATAATAAATTCGATTTGGTGGCGAAAGGATTGACTTCCACGATGATGAGTAACCTTTGAACAATTTTATATCTATTAACTGACAAACATATTGCACAGCTGTCTAAATTTTGAATAAGCTCAACAAGCTATGATTTGTAAATGGGGATTTTAAAGATATGAGTGTGTGTGTGTGTGTGTGTGTGTGTGTGTGTGTGTGTGTGTGTGTGTGTGTGTGTGTGTGTGTGTGTGTGTGTGTGTGTGTGTGTGTGTGAACAATTATGTAATGAATAAAATGACTGGTTTGAGTTAATTATATTTAAGGTATAACATAACTAATGTATATTTTCAATATTTGTTTTTCGTTTTATTATGTTGCATTGATAACTTCTTAGAAAATAACATACCAATATGTTGTACGAGGGCTTCCAGAAAGTAACTTACATTTCAGTGTGAGCGGCAGTGGGGAGGGGCTAGCGCCGCCATCTTGGTGACACGGGAGGCATGACTCAGTATGCATCCAGCTCCGGCCGGTATAGGTCTGTGTTGTGTTTCTGTGCTTCAATAATAATTTTTAAAATGAGTGCTGCGATTGAAAATCCCGCGAGCTGTGAAGTGCGCTCAGTAATACGATTTCTGCAAGCAGAAAACTGCAGACCGGTGGACATTCATCGGTGACTGTGTGAGGTGTATGGGAAGAATGTAATGAGTGAGGGAGGAGTAAGGCATTGGTGTGTTCTGTTTAAAAATGGCCGCACCAATGTGCACGATGATCAGCGGAGTGGCCAGCCGAGTGTTCTTACTGACAAATTGGTGGAGAAAATCAATAAAAAAATCCGTGAAAATCGCCGCTTTACGATTACTGAGTTTATTCATATTTCACGTAGTTTGCTTCATGAAGTTGTCACAATAAAGCTTGATTACCATAAGTTTTGTGCGCGATGGGTCCCGAAAATGCTTACAGAAATGCACAAAAACCAGTGGATGGCATCAGCATTGTCATTTCTTCATGCCTACGACAAGGATCGTGATTCTCTACTGGACCGTATTGTAACGGGGGATGAAACCTGGGTTAGGTACGTCAATTGTGAAACAAAAAATCAATCCATGGAATGGGGCCATACTCGCTCGCCCAAAAAACCGAGGAAGTGTGTGCAGAGCTTGTCAGCAAGGAAAATGATGGTGACAGTTTTTTGGGATAGAAAAGGGGTCCTCCTGGTAGAGTTTATGGAATGGGGTACCACAATCAACTCCGAGGTTTACTGTGAAACCTTAAAAAAGCTGCAGAGAGCAATCCAAAACAAGTGACGCGGCAAGTTGTGCTCCGGGGTATTGTTCTTCCACGACAACGCCCGACCGCATACAGCATCACGTACGCAAGAACTTCTGGGAAAGTTTGGATGGGAGCTTTTCAATCATCCCCCATACAGCCCTGATCTGGCCCCGAGCGATTATCACCTGTTCATGTGTATGAAAAAGTGGCTGGCAACACAGCGCTTTGAAGACGACGAAGAGCTGAAGGCGGGCGTTAATGAATGGCTGAAATCACAGGCAGCAGATTTTTATGATGAGGGCTTTCAAAAACTCGTAAATCGTTACGATAAGTGGTTTAACTTGAATGGCGACTATGTGGAAAAATAATCTAAGAATGTAGTTTTCAACTGTTTAAATAAACAATTTTTCTTTCGTTTTTTTATTTATTTATTCTAAAATGTAAGTTACTTTCTGGACAGCCTATAGTTAAATAGGAACACATGGAGAAGAGGGAGAAGAAAGTAAAAAGTAAAACAATATATGTAACTTCAAAATCAATTTATGTTGAATATGATAATTAAAACTCACTGCATTTGAACACAAGTCGACTCTGAGTATTTATTTCAGACAACCTAATTTCTGTTCTCCAAATAAACGCTTACACGAACTCTGGGTTAACCTTGGTATAAAAATGGTAAGTAATCAAATGTAAAAGAGGAAAGATTATTATAATGATCACACCATTGCTTCTTAGGTCCAACAAAACTTGTTTTCTCACTGACTTATTTTGGCATCCTGTAGCTCCAATTAATATGATGTTGTTCACAGGTAAAGTTGGTAAGATTTTTCTACATCCCTTCTGAATTCTATCTAATTCTGTGCTATCTATCAGCGACACATTTGCACCCGTATCAATCATTATCCTTGTTGGAATTCCATTTATCTCAGCTGTTATGTAAGTAATTTCATTACTGTGATTTGTGGTATTGGCAGACTCTTCCTCCAGTAAGTCATCTCTAATGTTTTTTAAATAGTTGTTTTTTTATTATCGTTATCATCTTATCTGTTGTCTTATTGTTTTGTCTCAGTCAGTACCCAAAAGACTGGTTCAGTGATGGGTCATTATGCGTTTTCACTGTCGCCTCTCGTTTAAATGGTGGCTTTCTTCATTGGTTCTATTTTCCTGCTGATTAGGTTGGTTATTGAGGTGTGACTCCTGGATTGTTATTGAAGGCTTCATAGTCATTCCTCCTTCTACTATCTTCGATACTCCTGCTTCTTCTCGTATCGCATCTGGGGTAATGATTGTTTTCATTGTTGTTGTTTCTGTCATAATGATTGTTGAAGCTTCTACATTGTTGATAGTACTGCCTTTCAAGGATCTCTATCATTGATTGGTATATGGTTTACTCGAGGTCGGTATGTTCTATTATTATTATTGTGATCACTGTGATTCTGCCGATTGTTATTGTTATTATTATTATTATTATTATTACTACGATTATTATTATTATTATTATGGTTATTATTATTGATATTATTGTTACTATTATTATTGTTACTCCTTCCAACATAGTTGTCATTTCTTTGCCGGCTTTGATGGTAATAGTTCTCATGTTCATAATTTTCCAGTAAGGCTGCCATTGCTTGGATGGTCTTGATTTGACCACAAAGTCTGGCTCTCGCAATTCCTTCTTCGTAGTGGTAATTTAATTTTGTGACCAAACATTGTTCCTGTATCTTAGGCTCTAGATTCCTGGCTAAACATACCTTACCTAGGAAATATGCCATCGGTGTTTGTCCCCTATACAGATCATACTATACTATATTGCCATTACAGATGTTATCCCTTACTATATTCTGTGTCGATTCCGACCAGTATTTGGGATTGAACAGTGTCTTAAATTCCTGGTAGTCCTAGATGTCGTGTCTGTTTGCAGTCCACCAGTTGTCATTTATGTCCTTGAAGAGCTCATCTAACATGCTTTGAATAGATGTCCACCTCGTTTCTCGGTGTCTGGTGATATTCTCTTCTATTCTTTCCAGGAACTCCATGGGGTTTTTCTTGTAGTTCTTAAAGTTGATTCCTTCTCTATTATTGGTGGGTTGTATATTAGAGACACTAAACAGCCTACTCCAAATCATCTCGAGCTCTTTTCTCTGATGTTCACTAATTCTCGTTGATGAATTTCTTCTATCTTCTCTTTATTATTAATTACTTGACCTTTTACATTGTTCATGTTGGCGTTAATGTCTTCAAATCTTTCTCCTAACCTTGCTTGTACTCTTACTATGTCTTCTTGGGTTTCCTTCTGTAACGATTCTATTCAAATGATAGTATCCTCTTCTGCATTATTTATTCGTATGTGGATGTCTTCCTTAACTTGCTGTAGCTCCTGATTTGTCCGGTTCCACTTCTCATTAGTCTCTGAAATTTGTTGTCTGATGTTCTTAGTATTCTCCTCCATCTGATTTTTCATTACCCTTCTGATTTCTGTCATTTGTTCTTCTATCTTCTTACTCATTTTTTCATTGTTATCTTCTATTTTCTTACGTATTTTTTCATTGTTATCTTCTATTTTCTTACTTAATGTTTCCATGTTTTTATTTAATGTTTCACTGGATTTATTGTTATTTCCTTTTATTGTTTCTATTGATTTGTTAGTATCTTCCATTTTCTCTTCCATCTTCTTACTACAGTAGAACTTGGCTAATTTGAAGCTGAAGGGACCAGTAAAAAATTCGAATTATCCAAAAATTCGAATTAGGAAAGTTTTAATAAGGGTAGAAAAATCAAATCAAAAACCGAAATTCATTAAAGCAATATGTTATTTTATTAAACAATTTCCTTATACATATGTATTACAAACGTATAAACACGTTTCAGTACAAAATATAGCATTTACAGTTTTTTAAAAAAGCTAGAATCTTTTGATTGCATTTTGCAGTTAATAACAGAGTTGTAGTAAACTCTTCAAGTTTATTAAGTGCTTGGAAAATAGCGTCACTTATGTTCTGCTGTCCTTCAACAAACCGTCTCAAGTCTTGAATATAATTTGATGCCTGTGAAGCCGTTGGAATCGGTATCTCTGGAAGTTTTAGCTGGTTCCCTTCTTCATCTGAAGATGCACCATCATTTCTTTTGTTCATAACATCAGCCACGATCTCCGTATCTGTCTGTTCACCGCACACCGCCCAGTCTTCATCGATGTTTACAAACTCTTCGTAACGAATGCCTGCGTCATGTCCCAGTTATCTGCAGTGGGTACGACTTCTCTAGCAGCTTTATTCTCCTCTTCACCTTCAATATGGCAGAAACCACTTTTACGAAAGCAATTAGCAATTGTTTTTTGCGTAACTTGGTCCCAAGCACTGTTGCATATGCGGGCAGCTTGAAGGATGTTAATCTTAATAGTATTTTCGTGCTCATCTAAATAAGCACCTGACAGAATGTTTTGGACCACAAGCCGTCTGTAAAAATGCTTAAAATTGTTTATTAGACCTTGGTCCATAGGTTTAACTACTGAAGTCATGTTTGGTGGGAAAACACAACCTATACATTTTCCATCACAGGAATAGTGTTGTGCGCTGTACAGTTGTTAATAAACAAGACGATTCTTCTGTTTTGATTCCGAAATTTCCTGTTGATTTTCAAAACCCATCTTTCGAAAATTTCACCTGTCATCCAAGCTTTATTGTTTGATTCATATTCAACTGGTTTTGTTTTTACATTTTTGAAACAACGTGGGTTGGCTGACTTCCCTATCATTAGCAAAGGCAGTTTTTCTGAGCCATCCATGTTTGCTCCGACTAAAAGTGTTATGCGCTCCTTGTTTGCCACCACTACAACTTTCTCCTTTAAAAGCAAGTGTTTTGTCGGGGGTGCATTTGAAGAATAAGCCCGTCTCGTCAACGTTAAAAATGTCTTTAGCGTCTCTATCAGAAATCATTTGCAACAAATCGTCTTTCCATGAATTTGCAGCTTCAACGTCAACAGATCCACTTTCCCCACAAACAGTTTTCAAAGGCTGTTTGTGGGGAAAACATTCCTTTCTTTAAAACCATCGAGCCAACCAGTGCTGGCCTTAAAATCATTTTTCCCTAAGCTAGATGCGAATTCCTCAGCTTGGGCCCACTAACTGGAATTTTTTTGCCCCTTGCTTGCTTAAACCACTTTACTACACATTCATCCACATCAGGATTTTCTGGTCCTCGCACTCTTTTCCTATCTTTGTCGCTGGCTTTACACACACTATTCAAAATCTTCTCTTTATTTTTTAGATACGTTGACAGTGTATTTGGCGGTATCCCGAAGTCCTTAGCAATTTCAGATTTCTTTTTTTGTCCCTTTTCCACTTCCCGAATAACTGCAACTTTTTCGGCAAATGTCAATGATTTGTATTGGGTCTGTGTTGGTTTTGAAAGGGCCATGATGAACACACAACACAATAAAACTGCACAATAAGCGTCACTAAAACACACCAGTGTGTGTATATACAGTAATGTATAAAGAAAGGAACGGTCTCTCACTACAGGACACAGCTCGCACAGTAGAAACTCAAAAAGACAACCCTTCCACGAATGCAGGCAGACTGAACTGAAAGCAACAGTGAGGGTGGCTGACAGACGAGGCGTGGAACAGGGACAATGGCGGACGGTACCGTTACACGAGCCAGTCACGTGTCATCGTGAGATACTGGCACCAATTCCACAAATTTGACAAAGGACAGGCTTCTGTTCAAAAAGGGCGATGCCTGCTTGTCTGTTTCCAGTCGTGTCTCTATTGTTACGTGGTCTAGCCCATACTGCAGGTGATTTTTTGTAGTTTGAGCAAAATTTTTATTTTGAATTAACCAAAAAAAGTTCGAATTACAGACTATGTTTTTGCACAGTTTTACATAGGATATTCAAGGGACCACGGTAAAAGTTCGAATTATCCACGAATTCGAATTATGCACGTTCGAATTAGCCAAGTTCTACTGTATTATCTTCTATTTTCTTATTGGTATCTTCCATTTTCTGGCTTAATTGTTCAAACATAACCCTCATCATTTCCTGTAGGCTTACATTCTCTGTTTGTGCTGGTCTGTCTGGTTGGTTTTCTTGTGTTATTATAATTAGTTATATAATTCTTCCTTTATATAATTATTTTTTGGTTATTCTCATTGGATCACTCATTCTCTATTGCATTCCTCATTCATTTATACAGTATTTATTTATTTGATTAAGTTCTCTAAATATTTTGGTAATTAAATTGAGTTTTTTTTTGTATCATCTTGTGATGCTACAATATGTGCCTTTACTTCAAATTTTAGTATAGTGTTATGGTCTTATAGTTTAGTCTTGTTATAAAACAAAATAACAAGTATTGTCTCTGACAGTGATGAACATTTGGTTCTCATTTCGTTCAATGAAATCCATGTATATATGTAATTAAAATAAAGAAATAATACAATACAATAAATGATCAGCTGTAGACATTTCATGTTTGCTGATGTACTGTACATGTAATTGTCAACATTTACAATTGTCTGATTGTGTACATCTCACCCAGGAGCGGACCAGCAAGCAATTTGGGGGGGGGGTTTGTGGAAAGTTGGATAAAATCTTTAAAGGCTTAAAGTATACTGTACAAATACAGTGTGTCATTATCAACAATAAGTTTATTGACGTACAAGTACAAAGTATAACAAACAGAAATGTGTGTTGTTTTGTGTTGTCGGGTGTTACACTCCGCGCACTTTTAATACTTATTAATTGCTGGTTTCTCTGCGATGATGTTGTCCTGCAAACACAACTTATGCTAATATGTGTATGTGGGCGCCACTTGGATATTTGTTCCAAGAAATTATTATTATTAAAAATTGATTTTTTAGTTGTTAAATTAACTATATAAAAAAAATGTGAACAAGACAGTTTGAATTGTAAATAACGTATGTTTAATGATCTTTCTTTTCATCAAAATCATCTGAAGGACTAACACTCAAATTAAACAAAATTGCAGAGTTACAAAAAAGTTATTGACAAGTTTTTTATTAATCATCGGCTGATAAAAATTTTATTGCTCAGTTGAATAGCATGAATTTAATGTATGAAAAAACTTTATACTCAGGACGTGACTCCTTTGAACTATCAAGACAAATCAGTGGGATGCTTTACAAAAATTGTGTGATTTGAAGGTGTTTGACATGTGTAGTACAACTGTGTGACAAGGATACCAGGTATAAAATGATTTTAATTTTTGAACAACTCACGTAAGTATTTCCTTCACTGGACACTGTTCTTGGGGACGATTCCAATCTTGCGCCTCTTCGTGTTTACGTTCCTCACGCACTGGTAACTATTTATAAGTCAAATTACGGTTTTAAAACTCCGCATGATTGAAATAAAATTCGTACTGTTTCTATGCTTTGAACTCTGGCGGCGGCGAACAGCTGACTGCGTGGTCTCTCTATTCTGCCGTCTCAGCGCTAGTTCCAAACTCAATGTAGAAGGCTCGTGTCAGTAATTTGTTTTGGGAATTTTGTCTAAGTCTGTTTATCTTCGCAAATACCAGCAAAATTGATTTTCTCTATTAAAATCAGTCCTTTTCAGGGCCGCTGGATATTTGGTTGTGTGCGTTTCTATTAAATATGGCGTGTTGCTGCTCTATTCAACAACATGTTAGTGTTTAGCGATATACTCCTTATATAGGTTGTCAGTCTTTTGTCATGTACGGGAAAAAGCCTTTCTGAGTTCTCGGGTTGAATTCCTGTTCTCCGAAATCGCCTTAGACGAGATGATCGGATTCGTAGGTGAAGTGTCTCTTGTGGATTCAAAGCATAAAGTGTTTTTTGTGTCAAATTTCGTCTTCCTTTTATACTCTGTGAGGGTCATTGTTTTAATTTTTAAACTGGACTTCTGGTATTTTTGAGTAAAATTTTCTTCTGGAACGTTCGAGAATATGCAAATAGAACATCATAGAACAAATTTGACTTCCGTAGAAGCTTTAGAACAAAAACTTCTTATTCTTCATACTAAAGGATATTACTGAAATTATTCTGGTATTTGTCAGACAATTTTACAGAACTACTTACAATCTGCATGCCATTATTATTTTTGGATTCTCTGCTTTCAACTGAATAAAATGATACCATTCATGATTGGTTTTGAACAAATTAAACCTAATAAATTAACATAAAATACAATTCTTACCTTGTAGTGTTTGCACAAAATTCTAATTTTCTAATTAATAAAATTTTATGAAGTTGCTTGGTTCTTGCTATAACATTAATACATAACATAATTCTCTTTACATAACAAAATAAGCGAATATTAAAACATATAACATATAAATAAGTTCATTTTTGTGTAGGCATTACATATGGCCTAGGTTTTTTGTCACTGGTTTTTTATAATAATTTGTCTTTTTCGGTATTATATATGGGATTTTTTGGGTATTCACTTAGAGTTTGTTATATTGTTTATCTTTGGGAATACCTGGTTTATCCTAATACGTATTATTTTTAATGTAATATTACTTAGCATCTCACTGTGTTTGCACTGAGTTATTCCTTGGTGTGACAATTTTCACTTTTATATTTAAAAATTCTCTATGAATTAAGCTTGTCTTCAATTGAGCAAGTATGTTTCCATTGTACATTATAGGATTGTACCTTTTTCCTTTATTTTTTCTAATATTATACAATTAGTCTGTCAAATATGACTATTTTTGTGATTGTTTTTTGGTCTCAGCCTGGTATGGTATAGGTAAATAGTTTCATAACTTGACTGTTAAAGTGTTTTAGGTGGTCATATATATAAGTATAGTTACTTCATATTGTGTTTCAACTTTAAAATACAATTTTGTTGCATTTTGATAACATTAAATTCATAAATATTACAATTTTATATGTTGTTGTTGTTTTCTAATGGCAGGACATTGAATCATTCCATTTGTCTTCTGGCATCCCAATAGAGTTTAACTCTTTTTTTAATATTTTGGCTTTGGATGTCAGATCTGCCAGCACTGTTACTCATTTAGCACCACCCAGGGGACACGTACAGCTTAAGGATGCTGTGGACGCGAGTAACTTTGTCCCCCACAATTTTATATGTTCATCACATCTTTTCAGTTTAACAGTGTTTTTGATTATTTTAATTGACTTCTAATCAATTTACAGCTTTCTCTATTTAAAATAATTTGTTTGTCTTTGTCCAATTGACATTTACATATAGTTTTTATATTAATTCTATAATAATTAATTTTCACATAAAATCTGAGTGATTGGTCTCAACTCCAAAACCTTGGTTTTTTGTCATAACATTTATATATTTTTTATTTTAACTTACATCCTTTTTAATGATGTGTTCAAATCATTTAATACATTTATTTTATTTATATTATAAAGTATAATAATAGATCTTGTCCATTAATTCACAATAAATAGTTTTTTATACCTTATTCAGATTTACATTTCTTAATATGTAATGACCGCATTTTGATCATTTCTGAGATTATCTGTTTCTCTTATAGTACATTATCAGTTTTACACTGTTCTTCACTTAAACAATATATAGGGTTTGAGTCTTGGTCATAGTCTTGGTCGTTTTTTCATGTTAATGATATTAATTATCGGACAATATTACAAAATTTTTTGGATTACTTGAGTTCGATACTGTTCATCCACTTTCCTCATATGATAATTTACTTTGCAATTAATTTCCTTTATGGAACGTTCTGTGACGTTACAAAAGTCATATCTGTGTTTGTCAGTTCATTGTTCTCTTAATAATATTTACTTACAGTTTAAAATATACACTACTCATTTATAGTATTGTTACGATGGCCTACTTGATCGTCGTAGGTACAGTGGAAAACAAAATAAGTACAAGACACCAATTGAGTCACTAATCACCAGCTTTAATTTTCACAGTTAACAGTTCATAATTAACAACACAGTCTCTTATAACAAATCAAATAAAAATTGTTCACACGCAATAAAATGTCCACTAAAATTAAACATAGTTGTATTACAATTATACCGTCCGATTATAAAACACCACTCTTAACTAATAACCACTTGAACAGTGATATCGTGACTATAACTCTTGAACCACACTATCAATATATCGCACTAATACTGAAACTTAAGGCCGCTGCCGCCATGTATTTATACCTGCGCTCACAGACCAGAATGTTCCTAATTGCGTCTTAGCGCTCGTGTGAACTATGTAATTAACTGCGGCCTTGACACAGTCTGCACGGCTGGAGCCTTCGAGAAACCTCTCGAAAATGCGTCGACAAGCACGTACGCCACACGCGTTACATCTAGACTCTTCTGGCACATTCGACAAACACGTAGATTGTTCTGTAATGCCGTAACACTGCCCCCTTCTTAAGCCTGTTCGTCCCGAACTGGCAAACCGTCTCTGAAGTAATACTCGACCAGGCGATCTAGGTGGACGTCCTTGCGAAAGATAATTCTCCCGTTCTTCGAATTCAGTCTCGTGTGATCCGAATGTCACGTTCCCAGGAATGCGAGTCTTCCGCTCAACCACTAGTTTCGCTGGAATCACTCCCATTGCATCATGTACTGATGACCTAAACACCACTGGCTGATCCAGGTTTGTTTGGTTCTCGTCAACAACCTCTTGCGTAACCTCATCTTCAGCCGCTTTACCCTCGGGCGCTTCTATCAGCTCAGGAACAAGCAAGAGTTTTGTCTCGACACCCATAGTTGACTTTCCTATCACTTCTTTTGTCGTTACACTTATATTTGTATTTCCTCTACTAGTTCTTCCTCCAATTCCGCTTGGAATAGGGAGGATTCCTCTTGCCCAGTTGCCCAGACCTGTTGACTTTTTCTTTGACTAATGCCTTTCGCTTAATCGAATGGTTGGTAGACCCTGTCATTTTAGCCATGCAAAGCTTTATCTTCTCTTGGCCAACCTTCAGGACATTCTCTCTTCAGGACAGTGTCTCCTATGAGCATTTGCTGGCTAAACTCGAGAAGACCCAGGCGTACACGTATGTCTACCTTTCCTAGCACCTTGACAGGGCTTCCAGTCACAGTCTGTATTGTACAAGAGCTAATTAGAGGCTGCTGTTGCTGACTTAAGTCAGGGCGCACAATGGACACTGTTGTGCCCGTGTCAACTGTAAATGATGTTAGTTTACCTTCCGCAAATCCATTAACGATCAAGTTTCCACTGGCCGTATGTAGCGTGAAACTGTGTGCTGTTCTGGGGCTTTACTTCTCCAATTGGTGCGATCACTCTCTTCTCTCGGTATCTTCTTCTCCCAACAGTCTACCTGTAGATGACCACATTTTCCACAGTTGTAACATTTCGGTGTTCTGTCTTTTTCAAATCGTTGTGACTCTCTTGCCCTTTTGAATCGTTTGTCTGACAACATTGTTTTTCTGCACCCATCGTAATGGCAATGTGATACAGGGATCTTCTGACTGCAACGTGATGGCACAAACTCATTAATGTAGCGGGACGCTGACTTGGCAGCTTCAAACACTAGGGCGTGAAGAAGAGCTTTTGAGCTATTTCGGTGTCTTGCCATTCGTAACACTTGCTGAAGTTCACAATCTCCAATGCCATCAATAAATGTCTGCACCGCAGACCTTATTAAGAAGTCTTCTGGTGCTTCAGGATAGGCCAGTCTAATCAATCTGTCGATACTTGTTTCAAACTCTTGAAGACTCTCCCCGGAACGCTGTCGTCTTGTTCTCAACTGAGCATAGTACACACCTGGCAAATGTTTATCACCATACCGTAATTCTAGAGCTTTTATCAACTCAGCATAGATGTTCTGGCTGTCAGGTGGCACTTTCTGTAGTAATTCTGCCGCAGGTCCTTTTAAGAGAGAACAAGTGAAACTGCCTTGTCTTTCTCCGTCCAATTATTTGCGCATGCAGCAGCTTCGAGTTGGCGTAAATACGTCGCCCAGTGCGTGCTTCCATCAAAGGTTGGGGCCTTGACATGAACTGTCCCAACCGCAGGCGAGGTGACCTTCTCTATTGACTTATTTTCTGTGTCTTTATCATTGGTACAGTCTGTTCACAAAGAAAAACCATGTCACAAAGTTGTTTTGGTTGTAACTTCAGGCACTGCTCAACTTCATTTTTAATCTGCTCTTTTATATTTGTAATCGAGTCTTCTATTTTTGTTGACATAGCTTTTTCCACACTCAAGACAGGTTTTTCTACTTCCGCTATTTTATTTGACATGGATTCTTCTATGTCAGATATTCTGGTAATTTGATTGTTAAGCTCACCTCGTAATTCACCTACGTCACCACGTAGGAGACCCAATTCTGCTCTAGTATGTTCTTGCATCTGTTTTTGCTCTTGAAGTAACGCTTTGATGTCAATTGCTTCACATTTACGTTCCTCTGCCTCCTGCTTACATTCTTCTTTTTGTCTTTCTTCTGTTTCATGCATTCACGCCTGCGTTCTACCTGCGTTTTTCATCCTGCCGTTTTTCTGCTTCTTCCGCCTCCTGTCTACATTTCTCGTCCTGTCGTTTTTCTGCTTCTTCCTGTGTCTGCTGTAGCAGTGTTTCTACAGCTTCCATCATCTGACTACCATCCATGTTTACCGATTAATTACGAATTACACTCGTCTTGTACAAAGTGTCCACTGTTTCCACTGTTAACCGTTCTATCCCACTTCTGACACCACTGTTATGACGGTCGACTTGATCTTCATAGGTACAGTGGAAAACAAAATAAGTACAAGACACCAATTAAGTCCTAATCACCAGCTTTAATTTTCACAGTTAATAGTTCGTAATTAACAACACAGTCTCTTATAACAAATCAAATAAAAATTGTTCAAACGCAATAAAATGTCCACTAAAATTAAACACAATTGTATTACAGTTATACCGTCTGATTATAAAACACCACTCTTAACTAATAACCACGTGAACGTGCACAGTGATATCGTGACTATAACTTTCGAACCGCACTATCAATATATCGCACTAATACTGAAACTTAAGGCCGCTGCCTCATGTATTTATACCTGCGCTCACAGACCAGAATGTTCCTAATTGCGTCTTAGCGCTCGTGTGAACTATGTAATTAACTGCAGCCTTGACACAGTCCGTGCGGCTGGTGCCTTCGAGAAACCTCTCGAAAATGCGTCGACAAGCACGTACACCACATGCGTTACATCGAGATTCTTCTGGCACATTCAACAAACACGTAGATTGTTCTGTGATGTTGTAACAGTATATATCGAACAAAAATTGACATGGTTGTAAGGTACAGTTACAATTTAAAGTAAATTTAGAGTAAAACCATGAACCTAGATAACGTGATATGAATTTTTATCATATTTGGAATCTCAAAACCAGTCTAGAGTCACAAAACGAACAAAATTTTGTCTGAAGTGATTTTTTTTGGGAGGGGGAAGTCCTCTCCCACCCCTGTGGATCTGCGCCTGCCTCACCACAGTTGTTATAAAATAACAGTTATAAAATCTTAGATCCAGGCACAGGAGATTATAATCAACAGATTCAGAGTGATAGCATCGAGTACAATGGAATTATGGAGATTTGGACAGTGCCAACAGACACAATTAATGTTAAAATTTAATTGAAAGTAAATTCTGCTAACATAATTGGAAATATTCTTTGTTCTGTGTTTATATTAACTACAGTTTTTCTACAAAATTGGATAACTAGCATTAACAACATTGTTTAACCTTTCTTTTTGTTTCCCCTATAACCTTTTTAATGGTTTGAGATTGCTCCCAAAGGTAGTCACATAACATACAAAATTATGAAAAGAATCCAAGGTGCCGGTCTTTTTGCTCAGAATTACAGGTACCATGAGATATCTATGGTAGCATTGTCCCCTGAATGTAATGTTGAGGTTCCTCGTATGGTCAGTTAGGAGAGGACCATACTCTCTCAACATGCACAGTCTGTATATCTCATTTACCTGTAGTTGTTATGTGGCTATGTTATTAATTCATGTTTTATGCGTATAATAAATAATTGACTGTTATAAATCAGTAAGATCATAGAATTACATATATAGTAATTTATATGAATACAGTACAGTCCCGTTTAACCGAATCCCGTTTAACCGAATGTCCGGGTCAACCGAATCACCGAAAATACTTTTATATTACCATATTTTATACTGCTTTCATACAGGGACTGTACACAAACATTCGGCCGGCGCCGCGCGAGAACTCGTAGCGTTGACTGTCCACTGACTCAGCCCCCCCACCAGCGTCTATTTTTAGCACGCCTACTAACACTATTGTCGCTGTCCAAGGACACCTGTCAGTTATGTTTTGAATTCTGTCTGATGTGGCTGGCTCATGATAATTTTGTTCATTAGTAGTGTATTGTTTGTCGCGTTGTGTTTAGTGTGTCAATATTGTTTAGTGATCTGCAGTGATTATGGCAGAAAAGAGAAAACTAGTTGTTGTGACAATGCAAAAAAAACTGGAGGCTATTAATCGTCTGTACAAGGGTGAGTCAGTAAAAAACATTTCTATTGAATATGGAGTTGGGGCAGCAACAGTTTGTGACTGGAAAAAAAATAGAAGTCAAATTGAAGATTTTTGCGCTAAAATGGTTAGTCAAGACTCTAGGGAATCGGTCCACTATAAAGAAACCTAAAAATGAATCCTTAGACGAGGCACTTTTAATGTGGTTTGAACAACAACGTGAGCGCGGCGTGCCTATATCCGGACCGATACTTAAGGAAAAGGCATTGAGTTTAAACCAAAAGTTGGGTGGAGATCCAAGCTTCACTGCCAGTATTGGATGGCTCAGTAGGTGGAAAGATCGACACGGGGTGAGGCAGCTGACGATAACTGGGGAAAGTCTTTCAGGCGCTGTTCTTGATGCTGAAGAGTTCAAGAAGAAGTTTGAAAAAATTGTTAAGGACGAAAAATTAAGTCCTGCTCAGATATACAATGCCGATGAAACTGGGCTGAACTACAAAATGTTGCCTACAAAAACATTGGCATCAAAACTAGACGAGGCAGCTCGTGGTCATAAGAAAAATAAAGAAAGAGTTACGTTACTGGTTTGTAGCAACGCTTCAGGCACCCATAAACTGCCACTTGTTTTGATAGGGAAGTCAACCAACCTAAGGGCTTTAAAGAATGTCAAGCATAGTGCATTGCCTGTACATTATGCGTCTGAAAAATCCGCCTGGATGTCATCAAATATCTTTAAGGACTGGTTTTTTCACCACTTTGTTCCGGCAGTAAAAATATTTTTGACAAAGGAAGGGTTGCCTCTAAAAGCCATTCTCCTCATTAGACAACACTCCCACCCACCCAGGAGCAGATGAGTTGAAATATGGTGACATACGAGTGCAGTTTTTACCTGCAAACGTCACAGCTCTTATACAGCCGATGGATCAAGGTGCGATCAAAACTTTGAAGAGACTATACAGGAGGAAACTGCTCAGTAAAATCATTGATAATGATGAAGATGAAGAGCCTAATGACATCTTATCCACGTTGAAACAAATAACGATCAAGGACGTGATCTACATGACAGCTGCAGCATGGGAGGAGGAAACGGCAGTTGCTCTAAACAAAACTTGGAGGAAACTCTGGCCCAACGTGCCTACAACAGTGTCGCAGAATGAAAATGAACCTGATGTTACCGTGGAGTGAAGTGACGAGAACTTCGTATCACAGCTAAACTGTCTGGTAGGCGGATCGGAGATTCAAATAAACGATATAGCGGAATGGATACAAGGTGATGAAGAACCACATCCAATTCTTAGTGAAGATGACATTGTTGCCGCATGTTCAAGTCACCAGGCAGGTGAGCTCAGCTCCGATGATGATGATGGTCCATCCCTTCAAGAAAAGAAATGGCCAAACCATTCAGAAGCAACTAGGATGTTTGAAGACCTCATGGTGTACCTTGAACAACAAGAGGAAACATCTCCTGCTGAGCTGCTTCTCATTAAACGCCTTAGAGATCGAGCTGCAAAGAAATATTCTTCTCATATGAAGCAAAAGAAAATATCACATTTTTTTACTTCCTCGATTTAATTTTGCATTCCATCGTGCAGGAATGTTTTTATGTGTTTTTAGAAATTTCATATTTTTATTCATTCTATGCCGCACATTTTCGCTACATTAAATTTTGTTTTACTGTACTGTATTCCACCATAATTCTTTCATGTTTGTTGTGAATTTCATGTTTTATTATTCATGTGCGTACATTTTTATTTCCTACATAGAGTACTGTATAAATTTTTCACTGTACTATTGTATTTCACTACAATTTTTTATGTTTGTTACGACTACTGTACTTTTCCAAAATGTCTCATTCATGTAAAATAAAATATGTATTATTTCACTGCATTTTTAGCGTACTCTATTTATAAATTAATACCTGTAGAGTGTTGTGATGCATTCGTTTGTAATAGGCCTATTGTAATGTGCCTTGCTATTGTAGGCCTTGCTATTGTAGGCCTTGCTCGCCCGTGGGCCGTGACCCCGTGAACAACACAACTATCCGGTCTGAGATATGAAAATACATATTTTCCGGTTTAACCGAATTTTCGTTTAACCGAAGCCTTATGGGTTCCATCAAATTCGGTTAAACAGGACTGTAGTGTATATCCTGAGGTGTCGCATATAGCGATCTAAACCATACATAACTTAATTATTAATTTTGAATAATCTAAAACTGTTTCCTAATTTTTTACACAAAAATATTTTTCTACAAAGTAATATAACATCGTTATAATGTGTCTTCAGAATCGGGCAGCTCGTCCAAAACCAGTATACCTTTGGAGCGTTTTTGAAGTTCAAAAATGGCTGAGAAGACATTGCAGTGATTATTATCCATTATATGGAGATAAATTTCAGCATGTGAGTAACAGTTATCCTCTATAAATGTATTGCTGTATGTACACACAAAAAATATACATTTTGGTACTAACAGTAATTGTTTTTAAGATTATGCGTTTAAAGAATCAGAAAGTAAGTTACTACTACCTGTACACATAACATTACATTTATTTGCTGTGTACTTGTGAGTAAGAATGTAGTGTGTCTAATAAGTAACCAACATGGGGGTGGAGTTGTGGCCAACAGACAAAAAGTTACTATCTAAAATTCTTTATTTTCTATTGTAGTGTATTTATTGTTCATAGCCTAAAGGTACTATACATATGATTTGCAATAAAGTTTTAATTACTCACATTCTTAAACACAATCGATTTTAGTCACAGACCATTGTCAAGTCATATACAGCGCACTTGCGGTCACAATATCATAAAACAGACACTATTTACAAAAATGAATTCACAGACATTCCTACGAATGTCTTTTTTAATTTAATTAAATAAATAAAATGAATGTCTAAACTTTTTGTAGATAGTGGCTGTTTTATGATATTGTGACTGCAAGTGCGCTGTATATGCCCTGATGATGGTCTATGACAGAAATCGATCAATTAAGAATGTGAGTAATTAAAACTTTATTGCAAATCGTATGTATGGTACCTTTAGGCTATGAACAATAAATACACTACAATAGAAAATTGAGATTATAGGTACCATTAGTAAACAATAAGTGTGTGTATATTAAAAATATATCACATTATCATTCAAATTCTTCGATTTATACAGGTAGAAGTATTATATTTCCCAAAGTCTAGTGGACACATGCAAGCACACACACACACACACACACACACACACACACACACACATTTACATGCAAGTATAGAATTCATTTGAGTTGGATGGTGAAGTTAGGGCAGATATAAAAAAAGTGTCAAGTTTGAACTAATAATGCAACAAAGCTGGTAATGGAGATTTTTTGTAACGTTGGTAATGCAACAAAACATGGACATTACAATGTAACTAGTGAAGTGAGTGGTATATGAGTGAACGAGAGAACTTCAGTGATACTCTTTCCCTACACTGCTATTCCCCTATTTCAGTGCTTCAACTTCCCTACATTTATTAAAATTTCTTTTATATATTTTTTGAATTAACTAATGTGTTAAACATGCTTAATATTTTATAATGTGTTCAACATTACCTCAGAGTAGTTGTTAGTTGTCAACATTGGAAGGGTCTGTCTTTCCAATTCAGTTCAGTTATTGGGGGCGGGGGTTGGCCTTTGCCGCTCCTAAAATCTGTGCCAATACTCTTGATTTAATACTAACAAAACAGTAGTATTTTTTAAGATATTCCTAAGATAAAAAACAAACTTTATTGCTGTATGTAAAGAAGATGAATTGTAGTCTTTTGTTAGTATTTACACGGTACGGAATGAAAAATGACCTTGCAAAGAACGCTATCCTCAAGTAATGATTGTAAAAATGATTATAGTAATTATGAATTAAGTAATTGCATAAATGTCATCCATACTCTTCTTGCCTTGTTTGTAAGGTTGTCTTCTTGAAGTGATATACAGTGGATGAAAATGTATAAACTAACATGTCAGTATAGTTTTGGTGGTGGTTGTAAGTTTGCCGCATGGTTGATACCAGCTGCCATTTCTGTAAAAGTGGCATGCTTGTATTTTACTACACTATTCTTAAAATAGAACATGCTTACACGTTTACTTTTAACTCGTTAGAAGTTCTCCAACATTATTAAGTTAAATACAAAAATATTAATTTTTTTACAATATTTCTAAACATAATATAGTAGAACTCCATTTATCCGAACTAATGAGTCCCAGACGTAATTTGGATATGCAGAAATTCGGATAATTGGGACAAACATAAGAAAAAGATTGTGTTGTGAAAAAAAACGCGTTAAAATTGCTCAAAAATCACTTTTATTTTTATTACATGAATACAGTCTCTTAACAAAAATCAGGTCACATGTGTTGTTTTGTAAAATGTTCACATTTACTACAAAAAAAATTTGTAAATAATACTCACACATAATTATAATTTTAGGCGAGCAGTAGGCTAGAAAACATTGTACTGATCAGTATGTAAACTATGATTCATAGCTAACACAGTCTTATAGGGTATGTATTTTATTTGCTTACGTTTTTTTTTTGTTAGTGTGGCAACTGCAATTTGAATACTTTTTTTTAGAACTTGCATTTTTTTTAAATTCCTGATAACGATTCGGATAATTGGGGATTCGGATAACTGGAGTTCGGATAAATGGAGTTCTACTGTATTTTAAATAAGTGTACATTTGTTGTTTTAATTGGGTTCAAGTTTGGATGATTATGTTACTGTACTGATGTCCAATTTGTGTTGTTTAAAAACCATTTATTTTCAATAAGAGAACTTAATTTTATTTGATAATAAAAAAATTGTATAAATAGAAGTGCTTCAATGGAGTAGGACACCAATGGTGGTGCTTCAGTGGTGTTTGCTTGTAGTCCTATGTGGGAATTTTGCGATCTCAGTTCCTGTGTCACTGAAGATGCCCATCATGGGTAGGGTCAAAATGTTTGGCAGACATTCCAGATCACAGCCTAACAGCTGCAACATTTTCAGAATGTTTTTATATGTATTTTATATACTATTTTTTTTAAAGTAGCCATCGACTGGCAAGTTATTTTTAAATCTGTCAGTGGATATCTTTTTGAAAAATTTGTATATACATAAAAGTCAATAAAAGTGACGTGTAGTTTTTTAAGCCATGCATATCCCTTTTTTGCATATAATGGAACTACAATATTCTATGGGTGTCTTTATATTCTGATGGATTTCATAAAAACCATAAATATTTCCAAGTTTGTAATTCATCCATACTCAAGCATTTCTGCTATTACTCTGTCATTACCAACGGGTTTTCCTGTTTTCACATTTCACAGGACTTCAGCAACTCTTACCTCTAAAGCTTGGAATATTATATTTCTGTATTATTTAAGTTGGAGACTGTGTGTGTTTGAATTATCTCTTGTTTGTTTGAATTACGTATTGGTATGTCTTCTCTTTTGTGGAAGCATGCCCATTTTGAAATTAAGATGTGATAGGCTGTTAAAAAAAGTTGAGATACTACAAAACTCTTTACCTTTACTTTCAATTATTAATACAAACTTACCTTGTATAGCCCAGGGTTCTGCACACGAACTGTGACCTATAAACGTGATTGAGGGTTACGTATTTCAATAACTACGCTCATTGTCTATATTAATCATCTCTGTTTATTATTCAGTTTCAGCATTTATTTTACTTTTCTTTTAAATTTATTTGATATTCATTTTCTTCTCAAAACTACTACAGTTTATCTCAACTACTTTTCTTCAAAAATTACAAAATATTTAGGCTACTCGAACAATGGTAAACCTTATAAGAACTACTTCCAAACCTTAACGTAAATATTAGTTATATTATGGGAAGACAACCCAGTATTTGCTCATGCCCACATTCATACAGTGTTTAAGTTCCCCATAATTTAGAGCTCTGGGTATATTGGGTATATATTTAATTGGTCGTAGTTTACTTAACTCATGGCGTCTCCACTAACCACGTGCCATACTGCGTATTTTTTAGTTCGTCCACTTTTTGTCACCCAGTCGAATTTAATTGTTAATTTTGATGTTGTATGTTTCCTTCCACTTTATTTCACTTCAAATTACACTTTCAACACATTTTTAAGAGTTTACAACAGATTTTAGGTCCGCGAGCCTTTTATGTTCATCCGGCCAGATGGATGATTGGTTCACAACCGCCGCTAACACCAGCGTCCAAAAGATGGCCACCGGCTTCTTGATGCTGACCAGCTCGCCCTGTGATTCACTAAAAAGAATCACGTGACACGCTAATTAGTTAAACTCGTCTTCCTTCCGGGTTGGAGAGTACATACCTTGCCATGACCTTTTGTGTCCTCTGAGCACATGTCGCAAAAAGCGGCACACGCGCGCTCGCACCCACATTCCAACATTTTATCGTTCTCGTACCTGACTCTGCCTTGTACGGTTTCAACCATAGGGTGTTTGACAAATCAAGCTTTTGTGACAATAAATGTTGCCCAACCAAATTGGCCCCAGTTTATTACAATTATAAAAATAAAAATAAACCCTCAGCTTTATTTGCCCCGTTACAAAGTCTTTTAATTGGACAAAATATTTTATTGAAAGTGTATGTTACATTTAACAGTAATTCATTTTTCCAGATAGTTGCTACAATTATATAAGTACTTGTTATATTGTCATAGTGTTGAACAAACTTTTTATCCTCTCCTGCCATTCGTTTTTTTTTTTTTTTTTTTTTTTTTTTTTACCACACCCTTCACAGTACTTTGCCATTGTTTATGAACTTGTGTAAAGCCCAAAAGTTTTGAAATGCATAAAAAGATGAAAGTCATTTGACTTCATGGAGGATGATTAAAAATTTCCAATTGAATTTTTTTGTGTGACCGTGGTTTTGCGTTAAGTGGTTTTTTGTTATTGTGAAGCAGGACAATACCAGAAGCAACTGGCAGTGCTGTCATGAGTGTTGTAACAGGATTGTTTTTCTGGGCATTACCAACAAAATCACTTGCGGTTAAGGGAGAAAAGTGTGCCGGGGCAAAATGTCCAAAGAAAGACTCACAGTGTTATTGTGTGGGAATATGGTGGGAGAAATGGAAAAGCCTCTCGTGATTGGAAAGGCAGCGAAACCGAGATGTTTCAAGAACCTGAAAATTAATAATCTACTGTGAAGCTACTTACCTTTTTGTATCACATAAAAGTCACTAACAAACATTGTATATTTCTCGGGCGCCATCTTACCAACTGTAAGAAAATAATTTATGAGGGTTCTTTTTAGGCGAACAGGAGATCAGATGGTTGTTTAATCAAACAAAGAAACTTTATACGTTTACCAGGAATAGAGTTTTATTGACATTTTTTACTATAATTTTATTATTAACAAACTACCTCCTGCCATCCTCTCTCTACTGGAAATTCACATTTACGAAAGTTATTAATTATATAATCATTCTGCTACAATGAGAATGAAAACATGGTATACAAATTCCAAATAAATTTTAAGAAATTAAGTATGAATTAAATTAAAATACAAACAACGCAAACCAGCCTTCTTTGTCTACCCGCTTACTCACGCACACACACACACAATGATTTTATGATTTGAGAGCTCTCGTGTTACATGTTATTAAAATTTATTTCCACATTACTTAATTAATTTTAAAAGAAAACCTTTGTTGAAATTTTAATATGAATGCATGGCTACTTAGCTGTTCCGTAAGTTGGTGGCGTCACACTTTTCCGCACATTGTCCGTTTTAATGATTAATTGCCGAAAACTGTTTTTATAATGAAGAAATAAAACTGTTAATTACTTTTGTATTTTTCTAGACTTTACTTCACATTTTTTTATATGTTAATCACATTTTTGGTCTGTTGCGGGCCCGCACTTACGTTTCGAAACTTTTATACAGACCACTCGCGAGTGGTGATGGCGTTATACTGGGAAGAATTACAGGCGCTACTTTGTGAAGCGGCTGTTGTTCGTTCAATTCTGATTGGTTTACATTTTGTATTCGTGCGCCAGTGGACTGTTTTTTGGCTTGTTGACAAAACTGGTGACACACATCGTTATATAATTTGCTGACGCAACACATCGCCTGATGTCTGGTTGTGTAACGTGTTTACTGTTACATAACGTGTTTACGTTTTTCGTATTCGTCATTGTCCTTGAACTGAGTTTGGTACAGTTGCCGGTTATTAAAACTGTTTATATGAATATTGTTGAATCATATGGTCTTCACCGTCTCAAACAATGCTGCCGTTGTTGGGATCGCTTCCAAATAATAAATTTACCGTTCTTTATAAATTTTGTTCCTAATGAAGATTTTTATTTATTTATTACAAAAAATATACAAATTTCTTTAGATTGCCCCAGGTATGCCCAAAAATGCCCCGCTACAATACCCCCTCAATGAGATATTTTATGCCGAAGCATAAAAAATCTCATTGATACATTCATACTTGCTAAAGGGATCAGTCAGGATATGTCGCCACAACCCCCTGTACGGTTTACAAACAAGAATAATCAACTCACCCTTGGTCCGGTGACTGTGACCGCATCTGCATGACAATACTGGACTTCTCTCTCGAGATCCCAACACCGTAGAGTCAGACAGATACTCAACGCCCCTGCTCTGACGCGCAGGCCAGCTCAGGTCCGCCGCCACAGCATCACCAAACACTGAAACAACAAATCACAATATTAAATAGTGGCCTTATACAACACCATATCCCCAACTGATCTGTTCCCCCCTAGCGGTGCTGGTTTGCGCTAAGAAGCACTGGTTTTGTTTTTCATTTATCGCTAACATGTATATATCATAACATATTTACCAACTATATATATATACCCCTCTTAAAATTCCATCTACTTACCCTTATTAACTTTACCCCAAAATTCAAAATCATTGCCCTGATTCCCATCAGAATTTAAGCAAACAGACGACTGACTTATTAACATTTCCCATTACCATATTACATTTCTCTCATCCCCAATTTAAAAATGCATTTAAAATAGTTAACTTCATAAAATTCTCTTAAACTAACAAACACAACATAACATAAGAAAATATAAACATAAAACATAAAATAAGAAACATATTACACTTCTAATTCCCATTAAAATAAACAACTGGTATTTAAAATGTTACACACTTTACATCATTAAATTGGCATATAAAATCAAAAAATTACTTTCAAACTTGATTTACTCTTATTAATGCGTTTCTCAAAATTACAAATTTTTTTTTTTTTTTTTTTTTTTTTTTTTTTTTTTTTTTTTCAATTATGGCCATCATTATTCCATTTCATTACTATGGGTGATTCTACGTTATTCATTATAATTTACTTTATCCACTTGGCATTTACTCATAAACTTCCCCTTTTATTACTCTAACGTTCCCTTACAAAATCTTTAACTAGTATGACACCCCACTATCAAAATTTTATTAACCCTTCTCTACCTCTAACTACTTACTACTTTAACTCCAATCGCCACCTTCTACTCTTATATAAAAAAAAAATACTCTCTAACCCTTTGTACATAGGATACGTGTTTCCTTCCCAAAACTCATTCCCTTATGTTGGTCCCTGGACTCACCCTAGGTAACCCTTTCCGGCGCCAATCGGTCCCTATCCCGTCCCAACCCTTGTTGCGGACTCCCCAAATACACTACCACTACTACAAAATTGCCATCCCCAAAAAATCTCAATCTCATAACCTCACTACAATTACAACAAATTAACATCAACAAATAAACAATATATCGCTCAAAACTCTACATAAAATCTCCATAACTACTGTGTCTCCACTTATTTCTCAAAATTCTATAACATACATTAACTCAAAACAACATTGCATTATTTTCATTTCCACTATTACTTTAACTTTTACTTCGATTTGGACAAATCTATGTCCCACAAAATTCAACTTGAACTGATTCAAACATTTTATTCAACTAATTATTATCACCCATTTCTATCTTTTACAACCCATTGAAAATTTTACCTATCACAACTATTTTTCATTTTATTTTTAAATCTATAAACACATTGAAAACATATTATTATATTTTTATAATACTTATTCCTAACATACTAATGCAAACAACACAATAAGACACAATAACACAATATAAGAAGTATTTAGTGCATCTAATTTTTAAATTCAAACAAAATTATTGAGTAGCAAATCATCATTATTAATTAAAATATATCAAATTTTTAATACGTTATCCCCTTGGATAACCTCCCAGCCACACACACTATTATAATACATTACATAACATAATACACAAATATACATTGAACCAACAATTCTCTTTTAACTAATTTATCTAAAAATTTATAAACATTATTATTTAAAATTTTTCATTAACTCTTTTATTTATCATCATTATTGATTTTATCCTGTGTTGCAATCAGATTTTCAAACTTGCTTAAAGTTTATTATTAACATATATTTTTAATCATTATGTTCCACAGAATTCCACAAAATAAACCATTTAACATTTATTTATTTATTCATGATTATTAAATTAAAATCTCATCACACAATTTAATTACCTTATAAAATTCCAACACATAACATTCAATCACAATATCTAAAGATCTCAAATTATTTACTTCTATTGATTATTAAAATTAAATATTTAATTGACTATTAAAATAACATATCTCAATTATTATCAACATTCTACAAATCATTAACTATTGTCTTCATAATTATTTTGTTATTTAATTAGAGTGCTAAAATATTAATAATATTATTATTATTAACACAACATTTTCCAAAACATATATACATTACTTATCTAACATTTCACAATACACACAAATGAATTCAATATTATTTACAAAATATGCGTCAAAACTGTTCAAGTGTATCTCACTTCAGATGTCCAAATCAGCAAGGTCATTACCAAAAATTTACAATATTTAAAAATGTCCCAACACTGATCTTTTAGCTCACCCACCATCGTCATATATATATCTAGTGTATTTGTAACATTCATCATTTTTATCAACACACAAATTATGATAATCATTACTATCATAATAATCTATCACCTCTATTTCATCCATTGTACCACTATAGATCTTGTCACCATAGGTTAGGATTGTCCCGTCTATATCAGGGTTATTTGTTAATGTCAGGTAAATTGTTTTATCATTTTTGTATTCCTCAACTACTACGTCAGGTAAATCATTATAGTCAGGTAAGATATTATCAAAATTATTTTCTGTCTCTCTTTCAACAGGTACGTATTTCACATGATTCATCATCACCCCTTTTATTAATTTTCTCAATTCATCATACTTTCTTTCTAACTTATATATTTCTATTTCATTCTCAACATATAACTCTCTTTCTTCATAGCACCACATCACACTCTCACAATTATTACGGACAGAGGGTACAACATTATACAACATTACTTCATTTAACAATAAGGGTCTCTTACCCTGAAAAAACAACATTAAATCATCATCATCATTATAAACAATAAGGGGAAAATTTGCCCTCTGTCCCCATTCAATTACTACATTATTTTTCCACTCTCTTTCTATTTCATAAACACTCATTAACATTTCATTATCGTATTCTAAAACTTCATCAGCACTATTTGTTATTATATTTTCATCATTATTCTTCACCCCCACTATACTCTCAAAATTGTCTACTATTTCGTCATTTTTACATTTTGTCTTACTTAAAACATTGTTACCTAATTTCTCGAACTTCTGTTCTAACTTATTTAAACCGTTTCTTATTGTTTCGTGAGTGCTTTCTAAATGTTTATTCATTTCTTGTATTTCATGTTTCAACTCTCTATTCTGATTTTTTAATAACTCTTCAAAACTATTCTTTTGGATATCAAACTTCTCATTGATTTCGTTTTTTTGTTCATTAAACAGCAATTTCATCATCTTGATTAAATCATTATCTTGTATCTCAGCCATTTTAAAAGATTTTATTATAATACTCTTTATACTATTTAATAATTATCATACATACCAATTATTATGTATATTACCTCATAATACTCCTTATATAATTCGACAAATAATTCACTACATACATAACCCTATCAAAACATAACCCCATACTTGCGTCTAATTTACGTATGAAAAAAAAAATTTATTTTACCTTAAACAACCATTCTGCTTTCCCAGTGGGCCTATATTTATATAATGTTATTATATAAATCGTCCCTACGTTCGGAAGCCAAATGTGAAGCTACTTACCTTTTTGTATCACATAAAAGTCACTAACAAACATTGTATATTTCTCGGGCGCCATCTTACCAACTGTAAGAAAATAATTTATGAGGGTTCTTTTTAGGCGAACAGGAGATCAGATGGTTGTTTAATCAAACAAAGAAACTTTATACGTTTACCAGGAATAGAGTTTTATTGACATTTTTTACTATAATTTTATTATTAACAAACTACCTCCTGCCATCCTCTCTCTACTGGAAATTCACATTTACGAAAGTTATTAATTATATAATCATTCTGCTACAATGAGAATGAAAACATGGTATACAAATTCCAAATAAATTTTAAGAAATTAAGTATGAATTAAATTAAAATACAAACAACGCAAACCAGCCTTCTTTGTCTACCCGCTTACTCACGCACACACACACACAATGATTTTATGATTTGAGAGCTCTCGTGTTACATGTTATTAAAATTTATTTCCACATTACTTAATTAATTTTAAAAGAAAACCTTTGTTGAAATTTTAATATGAATGCATGGCTACTTAGCTGTTCCGTAAGTTGGTGGCGTCACACTTTTCCGCACATTGTCCGTTTTAATGATTAATTGCCGAAAACTGTTTTTATAATGAAGAAATAAAACTGTTAATTACTTTTGTATTTTTCTAGACTTTACTTCACATTTTTTTATATGTTAATCACATTTTTGGTCTGTTGCGGGCCCGCACTTACGTTTCGAAACTTTTATACAGACCACTCGCGAGTGGTGATGGCGTTATACTGGGAAGAATTACAGGCGCTACTTTGTGAAGCGGCTGTTGTTCGTTCAATTCTGATTGGTTTACATTTTGTATTCGTGCGCCAGTGGACTGTTTTTGGCTTGTTGACAGAACTGGTGACACACATCGTTATATAATTTGCTGACGCAACACATCGCCTGATGTCTGGTTGTGTAACGTGTTTACTGTTACACAACGTGTTTACGTTTTTCGTGTTCGTCATTGTCCTTGAACTGAGTTTGGTACAGTTGCCGGTTATTAAAACTGTTTATATGAATATTGTTGAATCATATGGTCTTCACCGTCTCAAACAATGCTGCCATCGTCTCGATCGCTCCAAATAAGAAATTTACCGTTCTCTATAAATTTTGTTCCTATTGAAGATTTTTATTTATTTATTACAAAAAACATACAAATTTCTTTAGATTGCCCCAGGTATGCCCAAAAATGCCCCGCTACACTACCAGTGGTTTAGAGAAACAATAAAAAAGCTTGGATGACTGCTGCTACAATGGAAGAGTGGTTAAATGGGTTCAATGCAAAAATGAAGAAGGAAAATCGAAAGGTGATCCTTTTTCTTGACAATGCCACCTGCCACCCAAAGGTAACACTTGTGAAAATCGCCTGGTTCCCAGCAAATGCAACAAGAGTATTACAGCCCATGGATATGGGTGTTATTTACACATTCAAATCGCATTACAGATGGTTACTGATGCAATCTTCGATTGCCAATACAAAAGAAGCTGATAGCTCTTACGCTTTAGCAAGATCTGTATCAGTTCTGGATGCTGTGAACTGGATCGGGTTGGCAGTGAAGAAAATTAAAGCAGAAACTGTAAAAAAGTGTTTTGGTAAAGCAGGGTTTGGGGAAAGTGATGTTGCAGATGATTTGGAGGAGGCGAGTGAAAACATAGTGGCAATATTCAATCTTTGCTGAGAAAAAGAACTTTCCTGTGATACAGAGAACTTTGTTCGAAGTGATGACCATTAGTAGCCACACATTACAACTTTGAGTCTGCTACAGCTCTTCTAGCGGTAAGAAATACGGAGGAGGAGGAGGGAAGAAGAAGAAGAAGATATTTCAATGAAGATTCGCACACAAGACCAGACCCTTCATTGCATCAGTGACGTAACGCAGTTTGCCATTGATTCGAACGCTTCCAGCCTTCTTGAACTATTGTATACAGTTAAGGACTGCATTCAAAAAGACATGATCACAAAAAAGTGGAAACAAGTTTCTTTGTTGGATCTGTGGAAAAAAAACTGTATGATTTGTACATTTGAATCGTGTAATGTGTAGTGTAATAATAATACTGTAATAAATAATAATAATAATATTAATAATAATATAATACTGTAATAACATATGTGTTTCACCTACGTACAACAGCCAGCCCCACCGATCTCTCATAAACAGGTATGTACAGTAAGGCTGTATGTTTTTAATACAATTTCTTACACATTATGTAATTTTGTATAGTGCGGAAACTTGGCCAATTTGGAAAATAAATTCGGTCCCTTGCGATTCCGCTTTGAACAAGTTTTACTGTAAAATCTACTTCTTCATTTACAGTACCTTTGTGCTAACCGTGTCTATTTTCTGTTGTCATCTCATTGGTATATTGTTTCTTCTTGTCTTTTCTGCGGCATTATTTTCTGTTATAAAATGCCTTGAAAACCTTGTAATATTATAAAGTCCATATTCTATCTGCTCTTTCATAATGTTCTCAAAATGCGGATGTTGTACATTTTACATTTTTTCCTGATATTTTCCTCTTCATTGCATACTTCTTCCCTTTCCTCATATTCACCATTTTCATAAGAGAATAAACATGATTGATTTTGTTAACATCATTTTTCTTCTTATTTATAAAGTAATTTGTATAATTTTTCTCATATATACTCTAATTCTGTGACGTTTCTTACTGCATCGTAATTCAGAACAAATTCTATATCCAGTCTTTCAATTCTGCATCCATTTGTAGTATAATGTGCTCCCACGTTTTAGTTCTAGGCAGTCATATCTTTATATAAGTTCCATTTTATTACATTTTTTATAGCCATAGTACATTCCCAGCTCCTGTTGCTGATCCTCATATCGAAGACTCTGGGCAATTTTAGTACCTTGAAAGAAAAACCTTATTACCTGGATTGCATGTCACACAATGACAAAAAACAAAAAACTTGAGCCAAATGTGTGAAAATAAGACTAAGCCAAAATAATATAGTGCCAAATGTGGCACCAGTGTAAAAAAGTAGCTTCATATTCCTTTTGCGAGATGAAGTGATCAGTTAAGGTTTAGCGAGATAGTATTTGTGAAGCTATTATGAAAAATATGGCAGCAATTTAATTATATTGTTTCTGTTGCATAAGTGAATGTGAGTGTTTCATTTGACTTTATATGTGTGTGAGTTGTTAAAAACATAAACACATTGAATCTGTGTGCATTCTACCACAAATTGTAGACATTCACATACTTGTAATAAAGATTCATCATGTTGTAAGTTGATTCCATTTTATTCATCAGGTCTAGTTAAATGATGTTATTAAACAATATATAATATAAAGTTTGTGTCAGTAAAATTATTTGAATTTTAGAAGTTGCTGTCAAAATTTATTAAAAGAAATTAAAACTGTGTACGTACAAAAAAATTAGTTAGTAAAAATTAGTAAAAATAAATTATACGTTTAGTCAATAAAACATTTTTAGTCACAGTCAGTACAGTAATTGAAATACTGTAACTTTACAAAAAAACACAAGACAAGAAGATACTTTACTTACCCCCGTATTACTGCGATCTTTTTACGACTTACCTTAAAAAACAGAAGATCCCCAAAAGTCCCAATGTCGCCACCATATTTTGTGGATTAAATATGGAAACCGTTTACATTCTTCCTAAAAGAAATAATTTATTAAATAATTTAATTCCCTTATACAAAAATGTCCAGGGTCGTTTAGATGAGCTCTTGGTACAGAATAGGTTATGGGTTGTGGCGTAATAATTATACTAACACATGGTTATAGCAATATCATCTTCGTTTTTATTGAACATATTAACTTCCTTGTATTTTTATTACTGTTAATATAACAAAATTTAATAGACAAAAATTATGACACTTAACTAAAAAATGTTTTAATTCACAAATCAGTACTTTGCTCTTTCTCTTTCTCTTACCCCCTTTTTTTTCTCTCACATGCTCTCTCACTCTTTCTCTCTCTATTTAACCCCCCTTTTTGTGAGATGTCATTTTGTTATTGATGTTTTACTATATAAACTTTAATCAACTTTTGGCCAATTAATTTGTTTTTCACTTCTACTTATCTGCCACGTGTTCCCAGATGTTGCGCACTATGTTGACCGACCCTTTTTCACTACAATACCACAATAAACGTTTTAAAACTGTTAGATTGTGTTCACTTTTGTTAACTTATGCTTTTTCACTGCTGTATTACATCGAATTTATTACCAAAATTCACCTTTAAAACATTTCAAATTAATTTAATTCCATAATAAAATTTAGTATTATATAATGTCAATTATTTAATCAAAATGATAAACATTTAGTACATGAAATACAATGTACACATAACACAACGTATCCTCAGATACCCTACCATAACAATAACATAACCTAATACATAACACATGTAAACCCAATATAAAATTATATACAATATGCTTCACATCAAATGTCATTGTTCACCAAAAATCAGTATATTATTCAGCCAAGTATTAAAACCATTAACTCAAATAATTAAATGTCCATCAACAACATATGTCTAACCCCCATCATCAAAAATTAGTCTTACATTACCCATGCACATTTCATTTTTATTTAACTTCATTATACTACCTGTATCAATATAATGACTATTTAAATTCTCATATTCTACCACAATACCATAATAACCCACAGGATTATTCCATATTTTTACATCATATACCTTGTCACCATCGTTTATAGTCAAGTCGCCCTTAGTATTATTTGTCACAATCAGGTAAGTCACAATATCATCATTATTATCATCTGCTGCTATACCAGTTATCCCAGTCTCATTACCAGGTAAGTCATCAATATCGTCAACATTATCATCATCTATTGCTGCACTAATTATATCACAAGGTAAGTAAATTTTCTCACCTCTCTCAATATCTAAACTCTGCACTAACATTTCATAACCTCTATTAACTTTAAAAATCTCTATCTCTCTCTTTCACCACCTCTCATCACAATACCTCTCACAACCCCCCTGAACTATCTCACTCCATGCAAAGGGCAACACAAAATCATTAAAACACTTCCTGGCTTTACCAGGTACATCCCAACAAAAACTTAAGAAAAAAATCTGTATAATATTTACCTTATTTCTTCCATCGTGTGACTTCGTGTTGCGTTTTGATTTGATTTACGCATTTTGAAACATATGTTTCGTCATCAGAAATAAATAAAATAAAAATTCACTCTTAGCGAGGTCGTTAAATATTAAAATACAAATATTGGAAATATTTTAATAAGTAAAATATTACATATTTTAATATGTAACGACCTCGCTGAGAGTGAATTTTTATTTTATTTATTTCTGATGACGAAACGTATGTTTTGAAACGCGTAAATCAAATCAAAACGCAACACGAAGTCACACGACGGAAGAAATAAGATAAATATTATACAGATTTCGTCAATAAGTGACTTGGATACCAATTCAAACATGTCTTTCAAAAACTTAAGGGACCATTTGGAGACACCATGTTTCCCACATAACCTGTGGAGGAACCTTTGTCCTCAAAAACCACATGTGGAGTCTTTACTCCACTTATATCACAGGGAAAATTTGCCCTCTGCCCTCCATACTCACCTAACCTCTCTTCACGCTCTCTCTCAATCTCATTAACAACTACTACCCCATCACTAATTTCTATTCCTACTAAACTCTCATCATCACTATCATTATTCAATGTATCACTCTCTGATACCCCATTTTCAATTACATCACCATTATTATTCGTCATATCATAGTTATCACTTATACTAACATCATCACTTTTCCTTGTTATCTGTTACCTGATTAGTTTACTTTCTTCGTTCTCATTTAATTTATCTGTATCTCGTTTCCACCTTTCATTTCGTTCTTTCATATCATTAATAATGTCATCACAATGTTTGATCATTTGTTTTTGTGACTCACCTATATCATTTAATCGCTTATCAAATTGTTTTACTAAACTGGTATTTTCGCTCATTTTTTCATTAATATTATTTTTGAATTTAACATTTTGTTCTTTGTGTTGTTTCACTTCCCCCTTTATGTCTTTCATTTCGTCCCTTAAATCAGCAGACATGGCTCGCAAAAAATTCATTATTTCATCATCCGGTCTACTACTACCTTTTGTTGACACTGGGGTTGACTGTGCCCCAGAATCCACTCATTATAGCAGAGTCAGTTAAACTAGTTTCGTTTTCTTTATCTTCTATCTTTTTTCAATTATATGAATAAAATTCTGTAAAAAAACTTTAGCATTTAACTCAATGTTTTACATTATAAGTCATAATGACATAACCTTTAATCATAATCTATACAAATAACACTTCGTAACCTCTACAAATTATTCAAACAAATGCCATCAACCAAAACCTATTTCTGTACCTCAAGCAGGCCTAACTCATATAAAAATTTATACTAGCATCCTGGCAGGGTCCCCGATTGTAACATTACAAAAAAACACAAGACAAGAAGATACTTTACTTACCCCTGTATTACTGCGATCGTTTTACGACTTACCTTAAAAAACAGAAGATCCCCAAAAGTCCCAAGGTCGCCACCATATTTTGTGGATTAAATATGGAAACTGTTTACATTCTTCCCAAAAGAAATAATTTATTAAATAATTTAATTCCCTTATACAAAAATGTCCAGGGTCGTTTAGACGAGCTCTTGGTACAGAATAGGTTATGGGTTGTGGCGTAATAATTATACTAACACATGGTTATAGCAATATCATCTTCGTTTTTATTGAACATATTAACTTCCTTGTATTTTTATTACTGTTAATAAAACAAAATTTAATAGACAAAAATTATGACACAACTAAAAAATGTTTTAATTCACAAATCAGTACTTTGCTCTTTCTCTTTCTCTTACTCCCTTTTTTTTCTCTCACACGCTCTCTCACTCTTTCTGTCTCTATTTAACCCCCCCTTTTTGTGAGATGTCATTTTGTTATTGATGTTTTACTATATAAACTTTGTTACAACACAAAAAGCCACCCCTATACCAGGGAAAAAACTATAATGAATCAACACCCACATAATAACCAGCGAGAACCGGGAGCTAATAAATTTCTGAAGCTACCGGCGCAACCCGGTGGAATTCCTAAAAAGAGTCGAGGAGATGATAGAAAAGAATAGGGAAACTCGATGGACAACGGTGCGCAGCATGATTGACGAGATGTTCTGAGACACCCATGACAATTGGTGGACGGCGACAAGACCGGAAATAACCAACACACAGGAATTTAAAACGCAGTTCTGCGACAAGTATTGGTCAGAGTCGACCCAGAATGTGGTACGTAACGATATAAGTAATGGGAGATATGAACCACAGGCAGGACACACCCTAACTTCGTACTTTCTGGGTAAGGTGTGCTAAGCTTGAAATCTGGAACCAAGAATACCGGAGGAATCATTGGTCATACAATTGGGGTACCATTACGAGGATGCCATTCAAAAAGCCAGAAGACAAGGCCAAATCAAAACAATACAGGGCATGGCAAGCTTGTTAGAAGATCATGAGAATGACGGATTGTACAAGCGCAACAGGATGGTCAATATAAAATACAACCGATCAAATGAGAACCGTAACCCACCGAGTTACAATCCATCAAACAACAACCCCCAGAATAACAACCAATGTGACCCAAACCGGAATGTCAACAACAACCAATACAGGGGTAATCGCCCGAACACAACCAGGTTAATCAACCGTATAGCGGGAATAACCCGAATAACAGTCCCAACAACAACAATTACTGGGGAAATGGACCAAACCAACGTCCTAATGGCCACCCCAATAACAGTAATTACCACGGTAACAATTACGACCCGAATTACCAGTACAATAGGGGAAACGGGAATAACCAAACCAGAGATGATCGGCGACAGGTCAACTTTATAAATGGAAGAAGTCAGACAAACCAGAGGAGGTACTGCCCAAATACACCGGCAAACTCCAGTTATTATGCATCCGCATCAAGTAATGATCAATACCAAGGAAATAGGACCACTGACGCATCCGGAAATAATATGAGTATACGACCAGAGCCAGTAAATGAACCATCGACGAACCAGTCAGATAATCGGGCCAACACCGAACCACAAAATTTAAACTAACAAGGTCAGTGAGAACCAAAGAATGCCCTTCACATGACCAATCACTTGGGTTACTAAGACAGATGACGTGACGAAACCTTCATAAAATTATAACAATTGTCTCAAATAATTATTTAAAAAACCTAAGAGAAGAACTCCTGGAAGAAGGGGACAACCAGCTGCCAAGAATCAACAATGAAATAGTTCACAGTAAATGGAACGATAACCATCATCATGATAGACACAGGGTCAAACATCTCCCTAATAAACCAGACCGAATTAGAACGGATCCAAGCTAACTGCAAACTACCAGTACCCACGTTGCCAATTAATAACATAATCATAATAGGAGCAACAGGAAAACAAACCAAACTGTAAGAAAGCAAGTCTCACTGGAATTAAACAGCCAGAACTTGACTATACCAATTGTTTTCCTGGTAGCGAGTCGACTACCATTCAATATGCTTATGGGGTGCGACATGTTACGACAACACTCAGCCATAATAAATCTACAACAAGGGATAGTGTTTTTAACTTCAGAAAGAGGAATATGGTCAGCAAAAGTAGTAAACTGCAATCCTACACCGACTGTATTGAACCAAGACCCAGTCTTGAAGAATTATTATTGCAAAAACCATGAACCATCCATGATTATAAATGATGAAGATGACGATAGCAAATTGTGGGATAAGAAACTAGAGGAGATTAGAATATTTCAAAGAAATAGGCCAAACCAAGAAATCAGCAAAAAACAAGTAGAAAATTTAATTTAATATAAAATTTAATATATCAAAAGTCCCAACACGTTTTCTCCAACACTCCAGGCAAGGTCAAGGGATATCAGTGTAAAATCAATTTCCAGGAACCAGTGGACTTTCATAGAAAATCTTACCCTATTGCATACTCTCTTAAAAACGAAGTCAGGGCGGAGATTAATCGAATGATGGAGAGAGAAACTGTTGGAAATAAATATAAAAACATACAAAACGTCTGTATACCATCCAAGCAGTAATCCCGCTGAAAGAGTATTGAGAGAGGTGGGACGCATTTTGAGAGCATACTGTCATGATAAACAGAGAGAATGGCAAAAATATTTAATATCAACAGAAGAATTTTTAAACATAAGTTACCACCATTTCATTGAAAACACCCCATATTCTATGATGTTTGGAAGAAAGCCACATAGAGAGATACAGGATTTAATTAACTTTCCAACCAACCCAGAAGATCCGTGTGAAGAAAAGAAATACTACAACAGGATCATGGAGAAGATATAAAAACAAAAAACCAAATATTCACAGAACCAGACAAAAGTAATTAACTATCAATTAGGAGAAAAAGTCTTAATAAAAAAAATCGTGAACTACCTAGTACATTTGAAGGTATAGCCAAGAAACTATTATTGTTATACGTAGGACCTTATGCCATAACAAAAGACAATGGCAACAATACATATGAAGTAAGCACTCCAATAACTAAATAGATGAAAGGAGTATATAACCAAGTTTCCATCAAGAAGTTCTACGAGGAAGGATGAACAATCATAATAACAAACTACAAAATTCAAAAAGAATAAGTAAGATGAACTTACACTACCATTGAGGAAGCATATGAAATAAAAGATGAAATAAAGGAATAAACTACAAAATTCCTAAATAGTAAGTACAACCAACTTACACTAATATTTAGAAAAATGCGAGATAAAATAAACTAAACAAACGAAGTGAAAACAAGAATTAATAATACAAGAGAATTAGAAAAGAGACCAATTAAAATAAATAAATATGAAACCAAGCAAGAACTGCCAAGAAAAATACATAAAATTGTAAAGAATATAGAATATTCAGAAAAAAAAAGAAAAAAGGGAACTTTAAAATAAAAAAAAAAACCAAAATAATATAACAAACTGGTACAAAAAAAAAATATATATAAAGCAAATATACAGCAAGTGGCTAAAGCAAAATAAGGGTAATCAACAAAGAAAAAGAAAAGAAAAAAATGCTAAAATAATTAAAATGATCACAAGAAGAAAAGAAAAACAAACTAATTAAAAGTTAGAAATAATGAAATTAACAACTAAATAAATAAAAACAATCAACTGTGTGAGTATATAACAGAATATAGCAAAGGTACAGCGGAAGGAAGAAAGAGAACAAAAAAGTTAAAATGATCTAAAAAACCATGACGTGGACAATCCCCTAAATATTATTATTAATGAAAGTCACAAGATGACAAAAAAGGTATTTAAGATTGACTGAGAATAGGTCCAGCAATCAATTAACTGAGCAGAGATGATGTTCCTCTGGTCTCAGAAAAAAGGTAGTAATGGATGAAACAAGCTACTAAAAGTTAGGGAAATTATTTTTAACAGGGAGAACGCACTAATGAAAATAAGTAAAAACAGATCTAAAAGATAACTAAATAATATGGAGTGTAACAAGTAAGAAGAGAAACAAGAAGGAAGAAATAAACGAGAAGAAAATGGAAAAAATTATATATAACTGATAATTTCATAAAAAACTATGCTAGTGTTTTACCAAAATGATCAATTTTGATGGAGAGGCATTATGTTACAACACAAAAAGCCACCCCTATACCAGGGAAAAAACTATAATGAATCAACTATATTAAACTAATTAATACAATGACTATGACACGACAAATGACTATGACCCAACCCAAGTGATTGACCCAATAAAAGAAAAGAACATGAGAAGGTATATGAAAAAGACACAAACCAAAAAATAAAGAAAATAAAATGAGAAATATTAAACTCAAATAATGATGAAAAAGGCACAAACAAATAATAAATGTAAATGACCAGTATTAAAATCAAATAAAATAATCTCAATTAAAGTACACTAACCAGAGAAATAGATATTATATATTATGAATAACACTATACTGATAAGTGAATCAGAACTTGAAATGTGTTAAAATACTAACTAATAATTGTGAATAAAACAATAAAAAACCCAGAAGTGAGAGATAGGTAGGAAGTGAAGGTGATTAAGGTGAGTAAAAGAAATCAATATTAGGGAATAACCACTAGTAACACTAAGGTACCATAAAAAAGTGCAAAGAGCCAGTGTAACCCAAAATAAATAGAAAACACAACATATAGGTAAAGACACCAAAACCAGTGATTAACACTGTAGTTTAAGGGTGATAAATACCAAAAAATAATAATAACCAGAATATTGTTATTATAATTAGTAGTGGTAGTAGATTAGGAATACAGTGGTATTCAGGGTAAAAACCCCATAATGATTAAGAATGTTATTGTTACAATGGTTAAGTAGTAAAAAATATAGAGTAAGTGTTGAAAGAAGAATAAACTAAATAATATGAGTGCAAAATAAATGAAACATTCTATGTTAATAAAAATGTTCAAAGGGATGATTAGCAAGATAAAATAAATGGTGTTATAATGTTATTCACCAAGATAGTTCTTTGTTCAATTAAATTTATAAGAAGGAATATGGCTGAAAAAAGTAAACAGACCATAAACCTAATTTTTGTGTTATGTTTTATAAGTAATATTAAATGATAGACAAGTTATAAAAAATGGCAATATAGATAAGTAAGGCGGTAACATTTTACAAACATAATAATATTCTTTAGAGTAAAGACAGGAAAAGAAATTAGAGAATAACAGACAGCCAATGATTTTGTAAAGTAATAAGAACATACAATTATTGTAAAACAGCCCAAATTAATTCAAAATGTAAACAAGTCATAAGTGAAACCAAGAAAAACATATGTAAATAAAAAATAATCTTTAATTTGTGTAAAATAAGAAGATAGAGCCAATTACTACTTAGGCCTATAAAATGCCTAACTGTATAAACTCAAAATAAACAAATTGTTAGAAATTAACTATTATATTATAAAAGCCAGGGCAAGTAACTAATTAAGTACAATTAGTGAACCATATTAAGATGTCAAAGTTAGATTAAAAACATAAAATAAGAAAGAAATGTAATAACATAATATTAACATTAGTGTCAAAACTTTAGTACATAAACAAACCCAGCTTTGTGGGATGTCAAAATGATCTTTGAAAGAAAATATAAACAGTTGTGATAATATCTAATACATAAATAAGAAGACAGAAGAATAATAGCCATCAGAAGATATTTATTCATTTTGTTGCAGTTATTCGGCGCCCCTTGCTGAATGCAACAAGCGTTAATCCTGATTTAGTCAAAATGAGTTTAAATAGTCGTGCAACGGAGAATTATTCGTACTTTGGTCGGCGTTCCCTGACGTTCCCTCCGCCCCTTTTCTAGTAAAGCTTTTCGCTCAACAAGTTCTGTCAGTCTCCCATCAAACTGCACTGTGAGCAGAGTCGCCTGTCGTCTCCTGGTGGGTACCTTGGCTGGAAGCATCGATTACCAAGGTAATTATGTTTTCTAAGTATCTTGAATTTCATAAATCAATGCTGGTGATGAACTGTGTTCGTCTGTAATGTTTGTAAAATAAAAACTTGTATTTTGTAAAAAATTATAACTTATAATCTACCAAGACGTATCTTGTTTGTAATAGTCAGGCTCGACTAAAACCAATTTTCAGTCAGTCAATTTGAAGAAAAAGAGCAAAGATATGTAAAGTTCAATGTCAGTACTTGTTGTATATATAATTTGAAGTTGTAACTTTGTAATGTAATTTTGTAAATTGTGATTACGCACTGTATGAATGTATGTGTGCGTGCTAATCAAACGATGTGCATGCATAAAGTATACTAAAAGATGTGGAACTTTCAGTTCAAAGCTTGGTTCGACGTACAGGAGTGAGGATACGAGAATACGGACTCCATGTAGTTTTCTTCACACATTCTTCCAGCATGGACACAGCAGCGGTCCAGAGCATGAGCAGAGGAACACGCACCCGTTGCGACCAGCTACAGCAGGTTGTGAGAGAACCTATCCGGATTGCCAAGTAAAATTTTACCATTAACAACTTTCAGTGGAAGTTACTGTATAATCACTAATGAAAAGCGAGATAAACCAGTTTACTCACCTTATGTGACAGGAACAAATCTTTTATAAATGTTTTGTGATGTAGAACAGTGTTAGAATTTTTATGAGCAGATCACAGCTTGAACCCTGAACACCGTATACTGTAAACTAGTATTGATTTATGCAACTGTCCTATATTCAGTATTTAATCTTTTCTATATTCAGTTTATTTTGAGCTAAATTAACGCAGTAATTGACTTTTGCTGACTGACTTATAATTACGTAAATTTTCGAGGCTCATATTGTTTTGAAATAAATGGGTTGAATCCGACTCTGCTCACAAACTGAAGGTATTCAAAATATTTTTTTTTACTTACACCTCCTCCCCTTATGGAATTATGTTAAACTTTAGGGACATTTGTGGAGTATGTTATAATGTAGAGAGAGAGTCTTAAATAGTAATAAGCATTTTAGTTGATTTGGTGGTATATTATGTTATTTTGGTGTATTCTCCGTGGTGCGCTTCTGGGGCCCAGCAGCGGCAAGTGTGCTACAGAAGTGGTAGCAGAGCATGGTTTTCCTAGGTCCATGGGTTATAAGGCATAGTTATTATGTGTAATTTTGTTAATATTGTGTGTTGAAATTTTGTATTGCACGCTATTGGTCGCATGAAATTTTGTATAGGACTTTGTGGGAGGTATTTCAAATGTTATGTGTGGTTAGCGAATTTTGTCACGAGTATATATTTGCTACATGCTTATTGTAAAATCAATTTGTTTGGAATTGTTCAAATTAGTCTCGAAAAGAAATATCAGCTAGTTGGACCTTGTCTGGCAGATAATGCCGGGTATTACGGTGCCCGGCTGACCAGTTTGTCTTATCTACATTCCATCGAACAGCTGCTCCCTTATCGTTGCGCCTTGTATGTTTTGGTTTTCTCCACTACTCGTAAAATGGCCTTACTAAGAGACATTGACCAGCTGTGAAAGCACGATTTGTTATTTGAATTAAGGGCTCGTGGTGTCATGAAAAACGGGACAGTGGGGGAACTGTGGAAATGCCTGCGTAATGTAATACATGAAGGGAAAACCCCCGACATGAAACACCTCGAGGGGATAGATATTTCGAACGAATGCAAGGAATGCGACTTAATATCGGATATTTTAGATGTCGATCTTACAAACATCGGCGAGTCCCAGTGCCGAACCGATCACCAAAGGCTTACAGCCAGGTGTCAGGACTTTGAAGGCTGGTTAAAGTTATTAGAGTCCTGGGCAGAATCGTCAGGGGACGTAAACTCCCGGAAACATATACTCTCAATAGGGGAAAAGGTTAAAAGGGTTTTGGCGGCCAGCAAGACGTGCCACGTCGCGGAAAACGAGGTGAGCCAACAAGAGTCCGTGCGGCCGGGTGGCAGTGGCTCTAACGCTAGCTCACACATTCAATTTGAAGATAAGGCGGGCCCATTAGGGAATGCTGTTCCTGGACTCGAGCAGAACCCTTTCTTGAGCGAAGCAAACGCCTCTCCTTCACTGTTGCCTACCAGCTGTTGTTATAGCAAGTTACCACACACCGCCGAAAAAATAGTCCGCGGTCTCCCTAAGGCAGACGGTTTCTGCGTAGAAACTCTTCTAGAGTTTTTTAAAGGCGCTATGAGACTGAAAAGGTGCTTTCCGGTTTCGGGGGCCGGGTTTCTGGCCTTGCTTATGCCTTATTGTAATGGGGCTTTGGGCGATCGACTTGCCAAGCACCTGGCGGCGGATAACTTTGACCGTTTTCACCAGGAAGCCCTGGAATATTTCATTCCCGATTGGCTGTTTTCCTCCTTCAAGTAGAAGTTGTTTTTAAGAACCCAAGCGCGCGGAGAGCCTTTGTCGACTTACATCTCCGAAATAAAAGAGGCGGCCCAGGTACTGCGACTACCCGTGACTGAGAGGGAAGTAGTAGATAACATCATTTCAGGGCTGTCCGCCCAAACGAGGTCCTGTCTGGTGTTCTGCAACCGCCCGTCCACTTTTGCCGATCTGGACAAGATCTGCGTGGAGGTGGCCAATTTCCAATTTACTGACTGGACTACGGCAAATAGAGGCCCTGCTAACCCCCCAGCTAATGCCGGACCGTGCGAGGACCGGAGGTTGTGTTACCATTGTAAGGAAGAATGGCACGTGAGATGTTACTGTCCCCGTCTGAAGGCCGCGAATCTAAAAAAACGCGTATTGAGAGACAGTACGGTCAGCAACTGTTTCTCAACCTTCTGCCCTAAGCCTGACCTGACTAGCCGTCGCCGCGTTCCCGTCAGGACTGCCTTCACCCCGACTTGTTACCTGTGTGGTAAAAAGGGGCACTACATCTGGCGGTGTCGTTCGTTTGTCGGGAAAGCGTCAAAAAGAATCCCCGAAAGCGTCGTCGCAAGACCAACGGAAGAAAGAGCCGAATGTTGACTCAAAGAGTCACTTCCCACGACTTGTACAAAGAACATTGGGAGCGGAAAAGAACTTAGCGAGTTTGTTTAAGAACAAACTATTTTCGCCCCAGGTGGAAGTAATTTTTAAGGATAAAACCGTGAAAGGACTGATTGACTCTGGGCCGGTGCGTACAATTATGTCGCGTCAGCTGTTTGAGAGTATTGAAGATAACCGAAGCGTCTTGAAGCGGACTAAGAGTGCTGTAGTATGCAGGAGGGCCTGCAACGGGAACTTAAAAATCAATTTGGAAGCCTTGTGCCATGTGAAAATCGACGCGTTTACCTGGAATTTCCCCATACTGGTCGCCGATGGCCTGTCTTGCGATCTCATACTCGGCGCAGACTTTATCCATCGCACCCGTTTGGTGCTGGATATTCACCAGGGGATAATATATTTCAAATTTCGTCTGAAGAACCTTATTTCTCTGTGCGACCGCAAAAACCGTTCCGAAGGCTGTCATTCTAACCTTTTGGTAAAAGAGTCTTTTGATGTCGAACACCTCGACCGAGAGAAGGTGGACGAAATACTTCAGGTATGTAGCCGTCATAAGAACGTTTTGACCGGGGAGCTTGGCCGGACAGACAGGTTGACGTATGATATAACTTTGCTGGATAACCGGCTTGTCAAGGCTCATCCCTACCAGCTCGCCCCTCCCAAAATGAAAGCCATGCGTGAGATTACAGACCAGCTGGTTAAAGAGGGCGTGATCAAGCCGAGCGTATCCTCTTATGCGAGTCTAGCGTTTCTGGGCCTGATAAAAAACCCAGGTTGGTTATTGATTATCGTAAGCTCAATCAGAATATCGAGATTGAAGCGCAGCCGTTACTGAATATCTATACCTGCTTCCAGTGGTTTTCAGGCGCGAGGTATTTTAGTATCCTGGACCTTTCTAACGCCTATTTCCAGATTCCGCTATCCGAAAAATCGATGCCCTTACGGTTTTCGTCGTTCCTAATGGGTTGTACGAGTTTTGTTGGGTCCCCTTTGGATTAGGTACCGGCACCCAGGTACTCACTAGGTTGTTGGACACGGTCTTGTCCGACATAAAGTACAAGTTCGTGTTCAACTATGTCGATGACAATTGTATATTCCAAATCATGGGAGGACCACATCCGTCATGTGGACGAAGTGCTCGCGAGGCTGGGGAAAGCCAAGCTCACTGTGAATCCCGAGAAAGTACATTTTGGAGTCAAGCAAATAAGGTTTTTGGGACACCTTGCGTCCAAGCAAGGCGTCTGCGTGGATCCGGATCGGACCCGCGCCATTCGGGAGTTCTCGCGTCCCAAGGACGCCCAAAGGCGTAGCGCACTTCATCGGGATGGTGAATTATTTCTCCAATTTCATCCTCAAATTTTCGGAAATCGCAGCACCCCTGAACCAGTTGACAAGGAAGGGCGAGAAGTTCCTTTGGGGAACCGAACAACAGGACGCTTTTGTGGCCTTAAAAGACGCTGTTACTCAGCCCCCTGTACTGCGCATGGCCGACTTTGACAAGACATTTATCCTCCAGACTGACGCTAGCTCTTGTGCCCTCGGTGCCGTGCTGTTGCAGGAGATCGAGGGGGTACGTCAGCCTGTCGCGTACGACTCCCGCGTGCTTACCCCACAAGAAGAGAGGGCGTCGTCAGCGTACGAGTCCGACTGTTTGGCATTTATATTTGGAGTGGAGAAGTTTTGGCAGTATTTGGAACATCGAGAGTTTGTATTGGAGACTGATAATCAGGCGCTCTCGTGGCTGCTTTCCCATCCACACCAGTCTGGATCGCCCGACTTACTTCGCTAAAGTTTGAGGTGCGCCACATCAGGGGCACGCAGAACCCGGTGGCCGACGCCTTATTCTGAATGTTTAATATGGACGACGATGAGGATACGCAAGCACTGTGCGCTGGCGTCCTGTCCAACTTTCCTTTAAGTTTTTCCGACCTGTATCAGCTGCAGCGCGAGGATGACGACGTGGTGAAGATAATAGAGGACGTCGAGTCCGGATCGTGCACAGGCAAATACTGCCTGTCGAAAGGAGTTTTATGTACAACAGATAAAGCGGGTAAGCCTTATAGGATTTACTTACCGAAGGCAGTAAGGGACATGGTTTTTAAGTATTTTCATGACTCCCTCATGGGAGGGCATTTGGGTTTTTTAAAACGAAGAACAAGATCTGCAATCAGTTCTTCTGGCCCAGTTGTCATAATGATGTGAAAAGAATAGTCAGGCGTTTCGACGTATGTCAGATGAGTAAGCCCGCCCGAAACGCAAAAATAGGTCTTCTGTCATCCTCAGTTCCGAGCAGAGCTATGGAGAAAATTCACATTGATTACGTTGGCAAATTGCCCCGGAATAGAAAGGGAAATTGATTTATCCTGGTAGCTGTGGACTCGTTCTCGAAGTTTTGTTGGTTATGTCCTGTCCACGATTCCACTTCGGCGGCTACCGTGCAGGCGTTGAACACTTATATCTTTCAGAATTTTGGCTTTCCCAAATACATGATCTCAAATAACGCTACCTGTTTCAGCTCTCATTTGTTTCGCAATTTTTGTTTTATTCACGGCATCAGACACAGTACCTTATCCCCTTATCACCCTCAACCCTCACTGGCAGAACGCTGTAATCGCAACCTAAAAGCCTCCCTTATAGCTTTCCATTCTGGGAAGCAGTCTTCTTGGGATGAGTCCCTACCCTGGCTACAGATAGCTTTCAATTCCGCTAAGCACGAATCCACAGGGAGAAGTCCGTTTGATGTAGTGTTTAAATTCGCTCCGTCCACTCCCCTAACCTGCGCGTGGGATATTCAGAGTCTTTTACCCGAGGCAGCGGAAGATACTCAGGTAGTGTGGCAGTCGGTGAAGTCCCACTTAATGAAAGCCCACCGCCATGCTGCTAACTCATACAATAAGGATCGTCAGGCTTGTCATTTTAAAATAGGTGATTTGGTGTGGTGCAAGACCCATCCTCTTAGTTCGGGAGTGAACAAGTTACTGCTAAGATGATGCCCCGATGGTCAGGTCCCTTTCGTATTGTTGATTTCCTAACCCCAGTGACTGTAAATTTGGGACACCCAGAGACCCTGTCATACGTGAAGAAAAGTCATGTTAGTTCCTTTGTAACCCGCGTTTCATGAAGATATTTCCCATGCCCTGGACGCCGCCGTACCGGCATAGTAAGGATTTTCCCTTGTGCATAGAGATGCTAGTTTGCTATATCGCCTTCACTCACCTTGCTGGGTGGACAACCGGGGGACTGATCACCTCCTTGTCGTTCGCTTCCGGTGTCGAAGCGTTGTTGCGTACGGGCAGCGTTTCTAAGGTGACTGAAGGTGTCTCTCGAAATTGTCCTTAGATAGTGGCAAGCGCCGTATAGAGTAATTGGAATGATCCAAGTTTGGTGTATGTAATGTGTGTGGTTTATCGAAGTCGACTTCGTTTGATTGTGTCCCAACTTTTCCCCGCGCGCGGGAGGCCCATTGACAAGACACCAATTTTTACGGGATACCCATTTACGAAGTGCCTGTCCGAGGTACTCCCAATTAAGAATTGTTCATGCCTTGTTGTTTGTTTGGTATTTATGGGAGTATGTGTTCGGTCGTATCATTGATGTTAATGTGTAATAGAATTAAGTAGTTATATTTTCTTGTTGGTTACTGAGTTATTGGACGCCTTTTGTCCTTATGTGGGTGTTTGTTGTTAATTTGATTGTTGGTGATTTCTTAATTTTGCAAGAAACCTTACATGGTCTCTTTTGGTGCTTTGGTGAATTTGACCTTGGACAACCGTCGCTCCAGCACCCGACGCTTGCGTTTGGGGGAGGGGGTGTTCTGTTGCAGTTATTTGGTGCCCCTTGCCGAATGGAACAAGCGTTAATACTGATTTAGTTAAAATGAGTTTAAATAGTCGCACGACGGAGAATTATTCGTACTTTGGTCGGTGTTCCCTGACGTCAGACCCCCTCCGCCCCTTTTCTAGTAAAGCTTTTCGCTCAACAAGTTCTGTCAGTCTCCCATCAAACTTCACTGTAAGCAGAGTCGCCTGTCGTCTCCTGGTGGGCACCTTGGCTGGAAGTCTCGATTACCAAGGTAATTATGTTTTCTAAGTATCTTGAATTTCATAAATCAATGCTGGTGACGAACTGTGTTCGTCTGTAATGTTTGTAAAATAAAAACTTGTATTTTGTAAAAAATTATAACTTATAATCTACCAAGACGTATCTTGTTTGTAATAGTCAGCCTCGACTAAAACCAATTTTCAGTCAGTCAATTTGAAGAAAAAGAGCAAAGATATGTAAAGTTCAATGTCAGTACGTGTTGTATATATAATTTGAAGTTGTAACTTTGTAATGTAATTTTATAAATTGTGATTATGCACTGTATGAATGTATGTGTGCGTGCTAATCAAACGATGTGCGTGCATAAAGTATACTAAAAGATGTGGAACTTTCATTTCAAAGCTTGGTTCGATGTACAGGAGTGAGGATACGAGAATATGGACTCCATGTAGTTTTCTTCACACGTTCTTCCAGCATGGACACAGCAGCGGTCCAGAGCATGAGCAGAGGAACACGCACCCGTTGCGACCAGCTGCAGCAGGTTGTGAGAGAACCTATCCGGATTGCCAAGAAAAATTTTACCATTAACAACTTTCAGTGGAAGTTACTGTATAATCACTAATGAAAAGAGAGATAAACCAGTTTACTCACCTTATGTGACAGGAACAAATCTTTTATAAATGTTTTGTGATGTAGAACAGTGTTAGAATTTTTATGAGCAGATCACAGCTTGAACGCTGAACACCGTATACTTAAACTAGTATTGATTTATGCAACTGTCCTATATTCAGTATTTAATCTTTTCTATATTCAGTTTATTTTGAGCTAAATTAACGCAGTAATTGACTTTTGCTGACTGACTTATAATTACGTAAATTTTCGAGGCTCATATTGTTTTGAAATAAATGGGGTGAATCCGACTCTGCTCACAAACTGAAGGTATTCAAAATATTTTTTTTTACTTACACCTCCTCCCCTTATGGAATTATGTTAAACTTTAGGGACATTTGAGAAGTATGTTATAATGTAGAGAGAGAGTCTTAAATAGTAATAAGCATTTTAGTTGATTTGGTGGTATATTATGTTATTTTGGTGTATTCTCCGTGGTGCGCTTCTGGGGCCCAGCAGCGGGAAGTGTGCTACAATTTTGAATTAAAATTCAAATATTATAACAATAGAAATAAATAGGACTAGCCAATGAGAGTACAGACAGTTGCCATAACAACGGAACGTTATTTAATATAATTCCGTTAAAAAGAATTAGTTCATTATTGATGCTAAAGGCATACAGAAGCCAAACCATATTCGACTCAAATTTAACATGAAATAATCAAAATTAAGTCAAAATTTTATAAAACGAGGATGTAAGAAGTCTGATGAAGAACTAGTCAATTCAACAGAGACCACAGACCAGATTTTCATATTCCAAATTATAAATGATGGAAGATTGACGATCATATGGACCAACCTAACTAAAAACTGAATGACTCTTCACGCGAACTCAACAGATTTGTTAAGTATATCTGAAATACCCGAATTTATGGAATAAATTCGGATTAACTTTTCTCACAACACAAATAACTCTCACTACGAACTGATAACTAAATTTCTTTCAAAGATTAATTGAAAATAAAAACTAAACTTGTATGTAAACAGAAAATAACCTGTATACAAATTACGAATTCTTAACACACACTTTTTAACACTTCAGAAACTAATTGCGATTAACTCTAATAGTATATAAGTACCATTGATGTAAGGTAGTGTACTTTATTATCATCTTATTAATATTTTATCGTAACCAAAAGAACTCAGATTAAACGAACAGTAAGAAAATAAACACCAAAACGACAGCCATGTCGATTTAGATTCGTTTAAATCATTTTAGCCAACCTTGAGAAAAATTGTCTATTTATTGCCGGAGCAACTTTGTTTAATAATAGTATATAATTTTGTATTTAATTGAATAACTGATAATTTCACGTTAATAAACTAGTACTGAGTTGTAATAACTGTCCTTTATTTCATTGTAAATTGCATTATAAAGTTTGTGTACTTTAGCGACGAGCGATATTGATGGCCAGTGTTAGACGTTGGCAGCACGGTGAACTACTAGCGAGATTCGTATGCCCGCCCATTGCGAGGATAATTTGAGTTAGTCAACACCGTCTAGAACGACCGCTCAATTTCATATTTGTAATTGTTTTTATAAACAATTTGGCGCCACCCGGGAATTAAAATTACTCATTAAAGGACAGGTAAGGTTTACACTCGCAAGATATTGTACTGGTAATTCGTGAGATCGTGACGGACATCGTCGGCAGAAGGTTAAAAAGTAAGTAAACGTAAAGTAACGACAACAATGTGTGGGGCTAACACACATAAAACACACTTCTACAGAGTGCATACAGATCAACTTGTTACAACTTTAATCAACTTTTGGCCAATTAATTTGTTTTTTCACTTCTACTTATCTGCCACGTGTTCCCAGATGTTGCGTACTATGTTGACCGACCCTTTTTCACTACAGTACCACAATAAACGTTTTAAAAGTGTTAGATTATGTTCACTTTTGTTAACTTATGTTTTTTCACTGCTGTATTACATTTCTATACTCTTTGGTAGGCCTACTGTAACTATTTTGGCCTACCAAAAACGCCTGAGGCCACTAATAGAACACACGTGTATCTCGTTTCGTAGTCGGCTGGAGACTGGGGCGATCTTAGCTGGCATGGGTACGCTAGTCCTGTTTTTCCAGTGCCTTTCAAACTGGTTTCAAGCGGATTTCTGTCCGCGTCCCGTCCTGGATGCTGAAAACTGCGTTGTTCGTATAATTCACTGGTGACGTAAACTTAATTAGCAGCATTCTTCGCCTTATTTGGGCATCGTCTTGTTCTGTAACTGTACTGTATGCGTCATACACACTTTGTTACATTACCTAACACATTTCTAACTAGATCTGTTCCTAGGATTTTTATTATAAATTATTATAACATTGAAAATTATTATAAAGGACGGTTATACAAATTTTGCCCCGTTACAATACAGTATACCTCAGTCAGGCTCCTGTATATTCCTATTAATGACTTTCAGTCTTCACTTCAAAAGGTTAATTTTATAAATAACCGAATTAATGTAGGTTCTTCTATACACAATACTACAGAATGCAAAATATGTAAAAGGCATATTGATATGATAACATCAGTACTAATAGTGGTGTTGCTTATTACTTAGCATTTAAGAATAGATATCTTTTTAAAGCAAAGCAACATAACTTGTATATTTTAGATTTTGTGTAAATCATATCTCTTTTTTTATCAATTACCTATTGCAAGTTTTAGCAGTCTGAATAGTTGGGCACTTGGAAAAAGAGCTTCCTCCTGGACTATAAAACTAATTTATAAATTCAACAATTAACTGAATTAATGAAATGAATAAGTATCTGTTCACTGGTAGCATGATTTATGTATTTTCCCATAATTTAATTTTTTTAGTTTCAAACATAATATTTCCAAAACAGTGAGCTGTGTGTTCTATTGTTATCAGTAAACAGTATTGTTCATTATTTTTTATGATCTCTAAGGTAAAATTTCCAAAATAATATGAAACTATACGTTTATTGCTGACAATAAATATACGATATACGATATAGGTTAAACGTATAGACACTGTTTTCAAAAGTCGGGCGCCATCTTGATTACATATGTTTGTCATTTTACTTACCATTGCTAAATACTATAGGGCAGGAATTCGTTACGCGAACTTTTGAGAAACGGAAATTATTTGAAATAATAAAATACCTGGTTAAAATTGTTACCAATGATATACCCCGTTTATTTTTATAGACTTACATCTTATATAATGCTGCATTCAGCGAACTTTTTCAACCCTCCAAAATCATGATACATGTAATATAAAATGTGTAATTATGTAATATTAGATAATTAGTTAATAAATATAGATATACATATCTCTCGCACAACCCAGCACTTAGAACTTATACACTCGCCCTCTCACTCTCTCTCTCTCACTCTGGTACAATTCTTTTACGAGCTCATTTTGCAGATTAAAATTTTACAGACTTGAATTTACTTTGGAAATTTTGTGTTGGTCATTTCTTTGATTGAAATTAGGTTTGGTTTGAAAATAAAATGTATATATGTTATGCTGGAACGTTCTCACCAAATTTTCGTATAGGCCTCCTCGCACATCTAAGATCGTCACTATCCGCACAATTGGTAAGTTTTACTCCGATTTATGATCACACCGTCGTGTCGACCCACGGAAACTCCTCGGACCGATTCTACACGCTAGATTTTGATGGACGATCTATCGGCCGATGACACCTATATGATGCCGAACTATTTACGTCCGTCACAACATTTTTTGATATTTTATATAGTTTATTAACCACTTCTAGTGGTCTAAAAGTTAAAATTCACTGTCCGTGAACGATTTGCCGGCCGGCTGCGATCACTGTTTCTGATGAAATGACATCGAGTCTTTGTTCCATATTTCTGAGGTGGGGTGAATCTACGTCACAAGCCTTTTGTTCAGTTGTTGACAATATTGTGTTGTTTACAAAAACAAATTCTTGGCCGCTGACGTCATTAAGGATCGTCGCTTTTATCGCAACAAATGACATACTGTTTTTGTGAGGCTTCACATTTTTTGCTCTGAAACCGTCCAAATCCTGGAAAATATTATATAGTCCACTCACGGTATATTCATAAAGGTTATTTAATGTTTGTCTAATTTTGACCAAATGAAGTAATACAATATTTCTGGTTTTTTATACCATATTTAGGGTAATTACAAATTGTACCATAATTGTACCATTACAAAACCCCCTCAATGAAAGATTTTGTGTCGAAGCACAAAAACTTTCATTGACCCTTTCATACGTCCTAAAGGGATCAGCCAGGATAAGTCGCCACAACCCCCTTGCAATTTTATATAAAAGAAAATAACAACTCACCCTTGGTCTGATGATGATGACAGTACCTACATGACCTTACTGGACTTCTCCTTCGAGATCCCAACACCATAAGGCCACTTAGGCTCTTAACGCCCCTGCTCTGACGCGCTGGCCAGCTCAGGACCGCTGTCATATCACCACACACTGAAACAATAAATAATAAATATTAAAATAGTGGCTTGGTAAATTACTCTATCCTCAACTGATCTGGTTCCCCTTAGCTAGGTGCTGGTTTGTGCTAATAAGCACTGGGTTTGCTTGATATGGTAATAATACTAAGATATAGTTATAAAAATTATCCTACTAAAACGTAACTCCCAAGAATTATAAAGAATTTCCTTTCGCAATATTGACAACCCTGAATTTATTAATTGTTTCGATTTCTATCGATAATATTTATCTCTTTCTATTTTATAATTAGTGTAATTATAAAAGAAACATATTGATATAAAAAGAATTAAAGTATAATTGAAAATATGAAAATTCCACTATAAATCTCCCAAACATGGAGAAAAACAAATTATAGAAAAACAAAATAATTAATAAATCTGTATGGTATTATTTATTCATATTGAATGGTTCAACTAAAATTATTATTATTCTTATTATTATCATTCTTATTATTATTAACAGGTAATAGTTGGCGCTGTTAATAATATTTACCCCTCATTCTCCTCCACACACACTATTGCCCCCCCTGAACTGTTGCGTTCAGTTGCCTCCACAAGGACTGAGGCAGAAGGAGTGAGCACTTTTTTCTTTTCTCTCTCTCCCATCCTTGCTTTAGCAGTATAAAATCTTCAAGGTATGTACCCTTACTATTACATTTATAATATGCCCCTAAGGTCTACCACCCCAACCGAGGTGAAGCAGCCTATTCAAAAACGAATAATAGATTCCCCTAAACCTCCCAATAAATTTCAAAATTTCAACCAATTTTGTAGGCAACCAACCATGGTCAGGGTTACAATTTCTGGCCACAGCTGGTTGTCGTCCTGATCCACGATTAGTGTTGGTAAGACAGTAATCGCCCGAAATATGGGGAATCGCAATTATGTGACACATTGTGTCTTATGTAGTCCCAATCGGGGACTACCCTACAACTAACAAGTTATACACAAATCCATTACAAGACTACTATTTATTATAAACATAATGATAATGTTCAAAATATAGTCTCAAAATTTCACCATAGTAACACTATGTCCTTTTAACCCCGTAAGGTTGTTACTTCACAAAAAATCAAAATTTAGATATCATTTTAAAAATGTTATTTCTTTCTTTAGTTACATTAATAAATTTGTAGACACTTTCCAAGTCCAAAACATCACTTTTCTAACACTACAGGAAAACAATGGATCTTCTGATCTGCTTAGTTTATACAAAAAATATAACCCCTTAATGAGTTAAATATTAAGTTACAAAATTTTCAAATTCTATTCTATGATTTTTAGAATAAAACAAAATTCATGGGATAAATGCAAACTTTTTTTTTTTTTATATATATATCCCAAGAATTAGGGGTCCCCCTCCCCATTCAATAATAAGATTAAATTTTCTACTTGCTACCAATTTTGTGTGGAGGAAGACCATCGTTGCTTTCATGTCCATATGTCCGTTCCGCCAACCATGGTCCGCCTCCCGAATTCCAAAATCCACGATCAGAGGTGGTGAGTCTGTGATCGCCCGAAAATGGGGGAGAGTCCCTTCTGCAAAACCAATAAAACTAAGTTAATACTCAAACACTCAAAATATAAAAACATCAATATTCATAAAATAACTAAGACGACCAGTACAACTTTAAATTTGTAGCATTGTGTGTTCCTACTATCTCTCCAGTTACGTTGTTCTGTAACACATCAGAATTTTGCATCTTAATTTCTATGACCTCATACGGTCCTTCATATAAGAGAAAGAATTTCTTAATTTCTTTGTCTTGCGCACTCGATAAGTCATGTCTTTTAACTAATACCATTTGTCCTATATTATACTTAATCCACTTACCTCTTGCGTCGTGTCTACGTTTTCGTTGTTCACCCTTGCTAATTAAGTTTTCATTCGCCAACCGGATTTTAATGTTTATATCAGTTGTTCTGCTCTCAGGTGGATAGTCGAATAATTGTTCCAGGATTCTTGGGGGGCGTGTTCCTCTTACCAATTCATAAGGTGTATAGCCAGTAGACTCGTGGGTGGTACTGTTCAGCCAAGTTTCTACCTTTTGTACATACAATGGCCATTCGCTGTGTTTAGCGTGACAATAGGCTCTAAAGATCCTGCCTATTTCTCTCATTACACGCTCAGCCTGGTTGGACTGGGGATGATACACAGCCGTATGCTTCGTGAGGATGCCTTCCCATCCTAAGGTCTGGCACCATCTTCCACTGATGAACTGCGGCCCATGGTCTGATAAAATTACTTTTGGCTTACCCACGTTAATCATATAGTCTTTAGTCACCTTTTCGCTCAATACCTTACTGGTAGCTCTTTTTACGCTATACAATTTTACATATTTTGAGAAAGTGTCAAGTAATACAAATATATATACTACTCCGCCTCTACCCTTCGGCAATGGTCCAAACAAATCCACAGCAACTAAATCAAAAGGTCTTTCTACCTTAATGTAATTTAACTCACCTTCTACTCTGTAGTTAACCACCTTCGACTTTTGACACAAGTCACAACTCCTCAGCAACTGTCTCACTTGCCTCTCCATATTTCTGAAAATACATGATTCTTTTAAAACATTGACACACTTTTTAGCCCCAAAATGACCATATCATATATGACAATCCCAAATAATTTTCTTTTCCAACACTGCTGGTATCACTAATCTCCAGTCACGCTCACCCCCTACTACCCTCTTAAACAATAACCCTTTGTAGATTTTAAAATATTGATTGTACTCAGATTCATACAGCTCCGTCTCTAAACTGTGTATTATTTTTCCAGACTTACCATCTGCTCTCTGCATGTTGTTGATATCCTTCAGCTCCTCTCCAAAGATTCTGTCTTCTCTGCTAATCTGAAAAATTTCAATTTCTTTTAAGTCCCTACCTGTTTTATTATTTTCACAATCTACTCTGGATAGAGTGTCAGGTACCTTATTTTCAGTTCCTTTAATATACTCCCACTCGAAGTTGTACTCCTGCAAAACAAGTACCCACCTGGTTAATCGACTATGAGCAAGTTTACAAGTGTTGAGAAATGACAAAGCTTTATGATCAGTTCTAATGATCGTTTTGTTGCCTAAGATGTAAGTTCTGAATTTACTAACTGCGAACACAATACTGAGCAATTCTTTCTCCGTGGTCATGTAATTCTTTTCAGCCGGCAGTAAGGATCGACTAGCGAACGCAATTGTCCGATGTTCCTTCTCATCATCCTCCTGATACATCTCTGCTCCCACAGCTACATTGCTGGCGTCCGTCTGTAAATAAAACATTTTATCAAAATCCGGGTGGTTCATCATAATCATGTTACTGAATTTGCGTTTTATTTCTTCAAAGGCTCCACGCTCCACGTCTCCCCACTTCCATTGTCTGTTCTTCTGCAATACCGCACTTAACTTTGCGGTTAGGTAGGCGTAGTTCCTTTGAAATTTCCTATAAAAGTTACACAGCCCAAGAAAACTCTGAAGTTGTTTGATGTTTCGCGGTTCAGGGAAGCGCATAATAGATTCGACCTTGTCCGGGTTTGCAGAAATTCCTTCCGATGTAATAATGAATCCTAAAAAATTAATCTTTGTTTGTAAAAATTTGGACTTGTCCCAATTTACGGTTAATCCTCCCCTCCCGCTTCTAATTTTCCTAAAACATATTTTAAATGTTCTAAATGGTCTTCAAATGTACGTGAAGCTATTAAAATGTCGTCCACATATACTGTGAGAAAATCTAAATCTTTTGGTCTCAAAATTCTATCCAAACATTTAATGAAACTAGCTACGCTGGTATTTAGCCCAAATGGTAGTCGCTTAAACTGATAATTTTTTCCATTAAATAAAAATGCTGTGTATTGCCTACTTACCTCTGCTAATGGCACCTGCCAATATCCAGCAGTCAGATCCAGTGATGTCATAAACCGTACGCCACTAAACTTTTGAAAGATTTCGTTAATAGATTCTGGTGATTCTCGGTCTGGTATAATAATTTGGTTAATTTTCCTTGCGTCTAAACACAATCTTACTCCTCCCTCCTTTTTAATTACCACCACTAATGGATTTGAGTAGTGAGATACTGACCTCTCGATGATCCCATTTTCTAACATTTTATCCAACTCCTCTTGCACCGCTCGTCTTTTAGAGTAAGGCACTGGATAGCTCCGCTGCATGAATGGTGTGTGTTCCTTAATCTGTAACATACATTCATAATTTTTTGCCCTTCCTGGAATATCGGCAAACACTCTCTTAAACTGCTCTATTACCTGCCATAACGCTATACGTTGGCCACTCCTTATCACCTCACCCCCACTACAGAATTCATCCGCCCTTATCCCCCATACTTCATTATTAATATTGCTCATTTCATTATCAACATCTTCTAAATACTCACCCTCTCTACAAAAATTTATTTTAGTATCTAAGTTTTCTCAACTACTCGTTTCTGTAACAATTTCACCCCAGTTGTTCTAACTTTATTTATCACATTTTCAAAATTAACTATTGAAAACCATCTAACTCCAACACCTTTTCTTTAAAATTTATTACAGCTTTATTTCTTTGTAAAAAATCATTTCCCAAAATGATGTCTAAACTTAATCCCTTGACTACCAAAAATGTATTATCGAAATTCATATCTCCAATTGAGAAACTTAAAGGTAAAACTGGAATATTCTTTTTAAATTCTTTTAATTCACTTAAAATGTTCTCGGCTATTACTGAAATTTCACTTCCTGTATCTACAAGTGTTTTAAATTTTCTATTCTCTATTGTTACCTGGATTTCCGTGAGTCCAGCTCTCACCTCCAATGTCATGTTGCTCTCCTCCTCCAATAAATCGGCAACGATATCTGTTTTTATGATGTTTGACTGTATGTCCTCTATTTGTCGGACCTCATGGGCTTCCCTGAACAGTGGTCGGGTCCTATTTACCACTGTCGACTTCAGTTTTCCGGCTGTGTTCTGTTATGACTCGTGGATGGTACAGGGTGTCCCCTGGTTGGTCCCTGATGGTGATATGGTGATCCTCTGTTACTAGGTGCTCCTCTGTTCGCAGGTACGAATTGCTTTGTTTGGTTATTTCTTGGCGTTTTGCAGTAATAGCAGTGCTGCATGTTGGCACGATTTTCCTTCCTGCAACTAAAACAACTCCATCCGCCTGGTTGCTGTAAATCATTGCGAAAATTAAATTTATTTCCATTGTTATTGTAATAAGGCCTTGGCCGATTAAACTCAATGTTATGGTTAGACGTATTTGGCTGAATGGGGCGTCTACCCATTTCGCGATCATTTATGCTTTGTAGTATATCTAATACCCTTTCAAGGTCATCAAGATTTTCAATTTCTTTAGTCATTAGAGTGACCTGCACTTCTCGGGGTAAGTGCTTACTCACATACCTAACAAATGACTTAAAGGGTATGGGTGGCTCTAAATATTTTGCCTCATTGTACAATTTAGTTACATATATGGTAATGTTATTATTGTTATTATTACTAAGGTTACGTCCCATGAAGTTACCCGCTCCCATAATGTGGCTTCTTAAAGTCTCCTGCTCTTCCTCAGTCCAATATTTACCCTTGAATGCTTTCTCAAAAGTATTATAACAATCCCATTCTAACCTATGAGCTTCAGCCCATATGACTGAATTACCCTTAAAACATTTAATTATTTTGTTTAATTTCACTTCCCAACTACTACTACTAAAATAATTATAATCCCGTGTTTGATTTAGAAAACGCATGGGATGTATTACCCTGTTTTCATGGCTAAAATTCTCTAGTTCTATTTCATTATAGAAATCCCTAGTTACGAGTACCCTATCATTTATGCTTGAGATATTTTTATTTATTTCTCCCCGTAACTCATTTTTTACACTGGTCAAACTATTTGCAATTACATCATACTTATCATGCACATCCATACTATTTTGTATAGTTAAATCATCAATTTCTTTAATCTTACTTTGTAACAAATTAAATCTACTCTTGGTATTTCTCTCATGTTCTGTTATGGTATTATCTATGGTTCTAAATTCTTGGTAATATCTATTACATTTACTTCAATTTTCTCTAAATGGTTTTGTAAAACATTAGTTTTCAATTCAACTTGGTTGTGCACTTCAATATTGGTTTTAACTTCTATCTGACTTTCTACCAGATTTAAACACTTCTGTTGTATTTCTGTACTTTGTGACTCTAGCTGACTTTTAACCGTGTCATTAACGGTGTCATAAATTAGATCTATTTTAGTATCTAATCTACTAATTTTACTACTGAATTTATCATCAACAATTGCTAGTGTGGTTTTCTGTATGTTATCACAACGTGTTTCTACTGTGTTAATTCGCTCCTCTAAGTGAAAATTTTGACCTTTTATTTCATTCTTTAGTTCATTGAACTTAATATCAAAATTATCGAATTTTTCATCAAATTTGTTTAATAAAAGCTGCATCATTGCAGCAGTACTGTCAGATTTAATTTCTGAACTAACTGACATGGATGTAGATACCTTCTCTGCTTCTACGTATACAACAGATACAGGTGTATCTGCTTCGTCAATCTGACTAATTTGAGTTGGTTGAACATCCATTTCACTCATAACTATTTCGTCAGTGAAGCTGACTTTTGCAGTTTTATCTTCATTAGTATTCATATCTGCAATCTATAATACACGCATGCATACAATAATATAACCTAACTTCGTAAAATTGGGTTATGTTTACGTATTAAAATTTTGGCGTTTATTACCTCAAATAACTTTTCCGCTCTCTTTATAGGCGTACTCACATAAAATTTTATATCAGGTCCCTGTTATTACGGGCGACATCTGTAACTATACGTTTATTGCTGACAATAAATATACGATATACGATATAGGTTAAACGTATAGACACTGTTTTCAAAAGTCGGGCGCCATCTTGATTACATATGTTTGTCATTTTACTTACCATTGCTAAATACTATAGGGCAGGAATTCGTTACGCGAACTTTTGAGAAACGGAAATTATTTGAAATAATAAAATACCTGGTTAAAATTGTTACCAATGATATACCCCGTTTATTTTTATAGACTTACATCTTACATAATGCTGCATTCAGCGAACTTTTTCAACCCTCCAAAATCATGATACATGTAATATAAAATGTGTAATTATGTAATATTAGATAATTAGTTAATAAATATAGATATACATATCTCTCGCACAACCCAGCACTTAGAACTTATACACTCGCCCTCTCACTCTCTCTCTCTCACTCTGGTACAATTCTTTTACGAGCTCATTTTGCAGATTAAAATTTTACAGACTTGAATTTACTTTGGAAATTTTGTGTTGGTCATTTCTTTGATTGAAATTAGGTTTGGTTTGAAAATAAAATGTATATATGTTATGCTGGAACGTTCTCACCAAATTTTCGTATAGGCCTCCTCGCACATCTAAGATCGTCACTATCCGCACAATTGGTAAGTTTTACTCCGATTTATGATCACACCGTCGTGTCGACCCACGGAAACTCCTCGGACCGATTCTACACGCTAGATTTTGATGGACGATCTATCGGCTGATGACACCTATACGATGCCGAACTATTTACGTCCGTCACAACATTTTTTGATATTTTATATAGTTTATTAACCACTTCTAGTGGTCTAAAAGTTAAAATTCACTGTCCGTGAACGATTTGCCGGCTGGCTGCGATCACTGTTTCTGATGAAATGACATCGAGTCTTTGTTCCATATTTCTGAGGTGGGGTGAATCTATGTCACAAGCCTTTTGTTCAGTTGTTGACAATATTGTGTTGTTTACAAAAACAAATTCTTGGCCGCTGACGTCATTAAGGATCGTCGCTTTTATCGCAACAAATGACATACTGTTTTTGTGAGGCTTCACGTTTTTTGCTCTGAAACCGTCCAAATCCTGGAAAATATTATATAGTCCACTCACGGTATATTCATAAAGGTTATTTAATGTTTGTCTAATTTTGACCAAATGAAGTAATACAATATTTCTGGTTTTTTATACCATATTTAGGGTAATTACAAATTGTACCATAATTGTACCATTACAAATATTGCTTAAATAAAGTTTATCCTAAGTCTGGATTCCTAAGTCTTTTTTTTATTCAGTAAAGCTTTTTTTTAAGTGTGTTTCTTAAACCATGATACTTGTACTACAATCTACAGGTTATTGATATTTTAAGGAGTGAATTTATTGATTTTTAATATACAGTTCAGTATATTATTTTGGCAAAAAAAATAAAGACAAATGTTGATTTATGCTTATAACAATGTCGTGTGCATGTTTAAGAATATAAGTAGAGTTCTGGTTGCGAAGTGTTCTTGCTATAATTTATTTTTGGTGATTTACAGCATGAAATAACTGGCCGTGCCTTGATACGCATTAATGAAGGAACTCTGTTGAGACTTGGAATCGAGAATCCAGAACACAGGCAGGAGATCTGGCGAGAAATCATGAAATTACGTCTAAAAACTGACATTATTGAAATTCGTGATTTGGAAAGAAAAGACCAATTCTAAATAATTAGTTTTGATCTAACGTATTGTTTTTTGATGATAATAACTATTTTTCTAAGTGTCCTTATAACTTTTTTTATACAAAGTAGTATTTGTGCTGAAATAAACGATTAACCATTTTTAATTATGTGTGTAATTTGTGATATAATTTATTTCATAATACCTTACATCATGTAATACTATTTAATTACAAACAGTGGTGCAGCAAGACAGTTTTGGAGCTTAAAACTAGCTCCAGAAGTGTAGAAAATAAAACAAAAATATAAATGACAAAAAATGTGCTGATAAAAATAGTCATATAAGTTGAATTAAATAATTAGGCTAATTTGTTATGTGAGTACAGACATGTTTAATTATGGCACGATGTGCAAGTATAAAATTGCTACTTATCTGGCGGTTGTGTGGGATCATTCAAATTCTGATGTTTGAGCACTTGAGCCTTTGTGAAATGTATCATTGCTGAACTGTGCACACAGTTACACAAAATTTGATCTAGCTTAACATCTTTGCAGACTAAAAACTTACTAATAACACACTATGCAATGGGCACGTGTACCTCCTGTTCACTCATCATGACAGCAGTTAAACAAACAATTTTAGAAACAAGCATGTAGCACTGTGGATGTCTAGGCACTACTACCTACTGCTCACTGTTGCCACCTTTAATGGGTATTAAAGTATCTTGTGCCAGTTTTGAAAGTCTTGTTTATTCTTACTGACCCTCATGTTTTCATTATAATTATAGCATGCACTTGATTTTTAAAATTTTACCTGAAAGATTAGAACTAAAATAATATTGTATACTGTAGAGATAAGAAATGAGACAGAAAATCAAATCTAACTAGAGCTGTTAGGAGTGAAACTATTAAGAAACATATTGTCACAACACAAATGGTGCCAATTGTGCATTGTATTATATTTGTGGCCCTTAAAATGGCCATTGGGCAAAGACACTAGCGGCTGCTGCTATGGTGAGGATTCCGGTGAAGCCATGGTGTGATGTTTGGTGGCTGCCCTCACTGTTGTATTTTCGCCATAGTTCTCTTCACTCTGCAGCAGGATGTCCATTGCTGTCCCAATCGATTTGCATTGTTTCTTCTTTCTTCTCCATTTCCTCCTGCTTCCTTCCTCCTTCTCCGATCTGGCTTCTTTCTTGTTGTCCAATGGAATGAATTTTGTGTATTGCATTGCATTGTGTGCGGGGTGTCTTTGCCACCTGTGGCAGGATTGCAGCATCTGGGTCAAGCCCAGTGGCTGCCAGAAGATAAACTTAGTGCTGGTATAGTCGACGGGTAGCCTAAAAACTGGAAAGGGAACTGCCAACACGGTTATCCTCTAGATGGCGAGCATTGCTGCTCGAACCGAGTCTCAAGCTTAGCAAGCAGATGCCGTGAGAGTCCGTGCCGGTGACCAAGGTAACAGCGACAAACAGCTGACACAGCACACTAGGAGATGGTTGAGAATGGAAAGAAGTACAGTTTTCAAAGGTGAACTCTGGGGCTGTGGACTGAAGTTACTGTGAGGATGGCTTTATGGCAGGTCATCAAGAATCGCCTGAGGGCGTTTGACCCAAATCGGTGGTGGAGGTTCTGTGGTGCTGATGGTTGGCAGGTATGGAAAGGATGTGGTGCAACTGGAGCAAAGAGAATTACAGCTAACGGCTGGACAAAGGCAGACAAGGTAGGAACTCAAAGGCCTCTTTGAATTACATCATTTCTGACAAACTAAGGAGAAACCAACAAGGAACGGAGGGTTTTTGCTTAAATTAATTTTGTAGCCTAGTCACGCTTCTTTTATCCCTCACAGGCTGGCCTGATTGGCTTGCTGTGAGCTCTCCAGCTTCGCACCAGATATTTGTGGCGAACCTATCAGATGGCTCCCTCACTGCGATTATTCTAGGCTGGAATGGGGAACAGATGTCTGTCATTGCGGTCACAACATATGTGAAGAAAGACCATACGAGATTGGAAAAATAGGGATATTAGAGAAAGATGCAGAGTGGCCAACATTGATTAGTGGATTATAAAGAGAAGAGAAGGTTCACGTGTGCAGATTGTTTGAATGGAAGAGAACAGAATAATCTTTTTAGTAGAGAGACTCTGAATTAGTAAATGACAGCAAGGTTTAACAATGTTTGGTAAATTATAGTCCTCTTCAGGTCTCCTATGACACGTGTTATACTTGGGCTGGAGTTACTCTACAAAGTCATAATTATTTTCCCAGAAAATAGTTATAGAATTTAACACATTGTGTAAGTGCATGTCTCTAAATTTTCTAGTCAAATATACAACAGTAATTGTTTATGTTTATTTTATTTTTATGGTTGAAAACAAAATGTTTACTGCTTAACACTATACTGTTGTTATTGCTGTCACAGTTTTATAGAACAGTAACTTTATACAAAATATAGTCTACCTTACAATTATGCTTTCAGAAATATTAAAAGATTAGGATAATGTATAAGAGGAGAAGCAGCCTTTGAAACAGTGGAGGCACGTACATACTTTAGGGCAAAGTTCATAAGATTATTGTATTTTATGAACATGGGTGTATTGATGTTTTTAGGTAAATTATTTTACTATTTTAAACATTAAAAGATATTTTAATTAAAATTAAATATTTTCTGTATTTATAATCGTTAAACATTAATTACAAATTTACATACAAGTAAAAATACTTTTTAGTTTCAAAATTTTTTAAATAAATTGTTGTGTATAACATATGTACAGTATTAACATTTATCTTAAAACAAAATTGCTATGGCACAGAATTGCTCATAGGTTGTACATCAAAATGAGCCAATTATTTGCTGCCAACTTTGCATTTTAACAAGAGCGTCCTTGGCAGCAGTGCACATTATACCTTCCGATGAAGATTCTTCTTCCAAACTGAGTATTTCACTTGCCTCCTTAAGGTATAAAACCACTTTCTTCAATCTGTTCTTGAGTTCTTTTTTTGTTATATTTTGGTTTTCAAAGTCACGAGTTGTCATAGTCATTAGAGGAGCATGGAGTTCATACAGCGTGACACCTACACATGTAATAACTCAATTATATGCATATAGTTTGAATACCCGTGTCCTGTGTGCGCACATGCATGTGTGTGTGTGTGTGTGTGCGCATGTGTACAACTTCTGTAGTAGTAAGTTAACATAATTCTGTAGGATTTTATGGCCTTAGTCAATTGTATTATTTGTTAACACTCCAGCTATGTTGCCTGCGAAAAACGCTGGCAGGCATTTTTCTTCCAGTGTATATTGCCCACGTGTGCTTTTCATGAACATGTCTATTTGTACAGTATAGGTGTAGAAATTTAGTTGTATAAAATCTGTGGGCTGCATGAACTGGAACGTAATCTCTCACGTATTTAGTTGATGAAAAAAGTACAGATCGCAGCACTTTTGCATTTTGAATTCCATTTATTGCAAATAGGAATCAAAAGTTTTCACAGCCATTCCATGACCTGAGGTGCTATTTACAAGCGTGCAGTATGGATTCTAAGGATCGTTATTTGACCAAAGCTGAAATTCATGAGTTATTATATATTGATTAGATATTTTATTACACCAGTTTGAACATATAATTAATTTTATTTAGCTCTTGTGTAACATTTATAAATGCAAACCAACTCAAAACTTTTTGTAAAACTTTTTTTGTAAGTAAAAATTGCATTATTTTAAATTAGTAAAAAAATGTTAGTCATAATTGTATTGTAATTTTTTTATTTCAGTGTAACAAGAAAGAACTGAAATTTTACATGATATAATAAGCTTTTAGTAAACAATAACTAGTATTCACACTATAAATTCCATATAGTCAGGTGGATTTGTTGGCAGTGATTTAGGATAAATTTATATTTTTTTAAATTGTTCATCAAAAGTTATTCTTCTTTGCTTTCTTTAGTCTACTTTTATCCTTAGTTTTATTGAACCATTTGCTTCTTCTGCCAATTTCTCATATAACTTCATGGTTTGTAGATTGTGGTCATCTTCAATAAGGGAGTTGTTTGTGGTAGATTCCTGGATTTTGTTGACCGTGACTGTCCGTTGATTAACTAATTATAAGTATATAACTACTGACTCGGATCACTAATTTTTTTTATTGGTAAAAATGCAAAACTTTTACCTTGTAGCTTGAACTAGTTTTCGCTTATTACAGCCTTCATCAGAGGCACTTAACATAGGTCTATTTCTAAGCCAGTTGCATGAGTTATACAATAAGGCTTGTAAATAATTGTATAAATAAATATATGGGAAGAATCTTAAATATCTCATTTCAACAGCCTCTGATGAAGCTAGTAATAAGTGAAAACTAGTTCAGGCTACAAGGTAAAAGTTTTACATAAAAAAAAAAATTAGTGATCCGAGTCAGTGGTTATATATTTATGTTTGTGGTAGCTTGGAATGTTCTGACCCAGTGGCATAACTATGGTGGGATTGGGGATCCCCCCAGAGATGTTGAAAATTTTATTGAAATTCCACAAGCACTTAGGTCTGTTTCTAAGCCAGTTGCATGAGTTATAAACCATGGAATAAGGCTTATAATTAATTGTATAAATAATTATATAGGAAGAATCTTAACTATCTCATTTGTCCTGAATAAAATATTGTCTTCCTCATGGTTCACCTTCACTCACGTCTAGCTAAGTTACTATATCGAGTGCAAACCTTAGAAAAAAGGATTGTGTCTAATACCAAAGATATTTCTTATGAGTGTTGTACTTTATTCCCACTCCCATTTCCTTATTCAATAGTTATGACTACTTCAGCGTAATACATGACCTTGTGCAGGTCTTGGGGTGACAGTGTATTGTTCAATAACTGCAGCTTATCATCTTCAGTAAGCTGACCTGTGTTGTGCTGTTGACATTTTGCTATTAGTGTAGGCCTACAATAATGCAGCTACATTGGTGGAGATAAAAGACTTATCAAATGATAAGAGGTGCTTTGATAGCTGACGTTAACTGTTTCAGCGATTTAAAAAGAAACGGTTGTCTGTTTCGTTGTTTAATGATCACACACACACACACACACACACATTCAAGTTACTGACAACTACCGCTCATTGCTTTGTGTTCATTGCTGCATCCATGTAATATAAGAGAGAAAAGAGGGGGAAGAGAGAGAGAGAGAGAGAGAGAGATTGTGTGTCTGTGAGGCACACAAAGTGTCTTGACCACAATACAATAATGGCATAATGTTTGTTAACACAGTAGTCTATAAGCATAGTGCTTTTTTCTAAGGTTTGCACAGACTGTAGATAAATTTTGTTTTGTTGTAATTAAATAAATTTTTACCTCGTAATCTTGACATTCCTGGCTCCAGAACATCAAAAACTTTCAGTAGGTCTCTGCATATGTCTTGTTTACGTTGAAGTAAGGCGTTCGACATCTCATGTATCATGTAACCTTCGACTTTCCCATAAAGCTGGCTGAGTGAATACTTGATGCTCAACATGTGATAATGGTTTGGATGTAAGACATTGGCAAAGCGATGCAAAAAGTCTTCAAGTTCTTCAATATTATTGTTATCAATACTTTCTATTTCCTTGTTTATCCTGTAAAAAACATATTTTGATACTTACTGAAGAAGTAATGTCTTTAAAAGTTATCTAAACTTTATAAAGTAATGGAAGCATCTCTTCTTGCCTATCTTAGTGAAACGCGCATGATAACAGGGGAAAAGCGGTTAATGTGGTCAGCTGAAATGAATTTTTTAAGGCGGGTATAATGATATCATCTAAGTTCAGAAACATAATGAAGATTTTTGGGCTGAACTAAATACATTCTCTATGAACTATAGAATGGAGGAAAGAAAATGACAGCGGACAGCACATTTACAGAATGGAAGATCAGAGGGTAGTCAGGCTAACAGTGGTCTACAAACTGATAGGGGGAAGATCTGTGGAATGACCCCTGCAGAGATGGATGGAGTGAAGATGGAACAATCTCTTAGCTTGTGCCATGAAATGAAGATGACATAACAACAACAATGACGAAAATGATGTAAACTTTTTCCGTCTAGGTAAAGAAATGTAGGAACTAAATATTTATAACAGAAATGTAGACTGTGTATTTAAATATACTGTATGTTCCCTAATAATGTATATTTATTAAACAATTAATATTCATAACTGTATATATAATGGTTTACAACTTAATCTATGAATAAACAATATACTGTATATTGATAATGACATTGTTCTGAATATGAGTAGCACATTGTGTGTTCATCATTTTAGACTGCTATGTCTTGAACTGCTGGTAAGGTGATCCTCAGGACACAAACGTGTTTGGATTATTTGGGAGAAAAGTATTAAGAAGAATACATGTAACCAATAAATGAACGTTATATAACCAAATAAATGTTTTCAAGGAAAAGAAGCAAAGAGACTAGTTCTGAGGGGAGGGGATGAGACTGGCTTGAAGGTTGTCTCCATATTTTCCTCAGAGCACATGAGATATTCAAGATTATTCCCATATAATCATTTATACAGTGACTTATAAGCCTTATTTCAACACACACAATTGGCTTAGAGTTAGACCTACATTAAGCGATTATGGCTTACAGTCACTTTTTGGCCAAAGACACTAATAGTGTAATCACGTTCACAGCATATCACTACATACACTTTCTTTTCCAGAATCTTTGTAAACAAATTACTCAAACCATTGTTAACAGCCACTTATGCATAATCCGTCTATAATATTAATATATAATTATAAAAATTTCTAAACACATAAATTACGGTACTGTATTGTTAGTATAAAAGTGAAGGTGGATAATATACCACAGCATTTGGAATAGATGTATCATTTGTCCATTATTTAGAAAGGAGTCACAACTGGATTATAGGAACCATCAGTATTAAGTGCTGTTTATAAGATGATTTCTGTGGATACTTTTGGAACATTATATAGACAGGATAACTGATAGATATTAAGGGCTCTACACATGCTCTGGTAAATTGGAAATGCCTGCCTCAAGGTGTGCAGCCTTGAGACCGACCTGTAATATGGTGTACAGCCACATACTCGGATCTTCCTGAAGGCAAAATTCAACCAGTAGTAATTGAGGATCATTGCATCAACAGATGATGCTTAGCTGCATATAATTATTTTATAATGTGCAATTTTGGGACAAACAGCAGAGTTTTGGATGGTGGAGTTTTACAAAACAACAAACTTGTTTAAAAGCTTCAGAATAATCAATTAAGAATTCCAGGTAAAGAGATATGAGAAATACAGTGACAGTCCTACCATATGTTTTCATAGCTAACAATGCTTTTTTTTCTTTGAGAGTGGATTTGTTAAAACCATTTCGACAAGCAGATTTAACTTCCGCAGAAAACCAACATTTAATTATTGCACATCACAAATGAGGCGATTGTTGAGAATGTATTTGGAATTTTGGCGCAAACATGTGCTTTCATAGAAGAGAAATGCACCAGCCTCTCCACCCCAACTCCACGCTCACCTACACGTTAGTGGACCCTGTTATGCCAGGCAATTCACTACAAGGTTGTGGTAACCAATCCCTTCTGTGGAGTGGATTGGTAAGCAAATGAGAGATGGGGGTTCTTTCAGGGCAGTCTGGGGGTATCCTGGGCCCTCTGGCCTGGCAGGATGTGCATCTAGTGTGGAGGCGGGGGAGGCTATAGTAGCCCAGTAGCTGCACACATGGGCGGGCTGAGTCAGTTAGCTTACTGCGACCGGGCAGAGAGAGAGCTTGTCAGCTGACATGAAAGCAACTCTCTAGGGGAAGAGCACCCTGAAATCAAAGTTCCTGGTCCTCCAGGTTAGGAGTAGGATCAGAGAATTCACATATCCCATCTGTGAAACTCTTTTATGTGCAGAAACCTATCAGTTTCTAAACCAGTCAGTTGTTTGCACTTGACTGGGACAACTGGTAGAGGCTGTTAAAGGAGGCCTTGACTCAGTAGTGGGTTGCCGCGCTGCTGAAGAAGAAGATGAAGAAGAAGTACTGAAAATTTCATACTAAAATTATTTTGAAACTTCACAACATTGATTCTGTAGTCATGTCATGGTGAGTTTTATATAATTTTTCGAAGAACACTGTGCCGAATCATGAGCCTCCCTAATGTTTTGATCACAAGAATACCAAAGAAATAACCAGAACTTCAGGGTTTCAAAAATTTGCTTCTATGAAACATATGGAGTGAAGATGGAAATACCTTAAATGCTGCCAAATATTTCTCAGAAGCTTTCATGAGTTATTTTGTAAATGAAGTGTCAAGTTCCTTGTCAAATCAATTTCATTAATAGTTGAATTTATAAGAATTTATAAATCGAATAACAGAAACAGAAACACAAAAATTGTAACTTCAGACATTAAATTATGTTAATTGTATGTTAAATTATAGGTTTTATTTCTTTTAATTTTTTGCTATTAATAACATAAAAGCAGCTTCCCTTTTTGACTGACCATGATAATCCTTGCCTTTAACTTGCCAAAAGAAAGGAGAAACTCTATACAAATTAACGCAAATACTCTATACAAATTCTCCTAATAATTCTTTTGCATGGAAAGCCTTGACTTAACAAGAAAAACAAAAACAAAAGAGAACCATGGCTAAAAGACTGGAAATAATCAATAATACGGATTCCTAAAAATACACATATTAACCTATACCACTGAACTGCCTCAAGGCTGGCCTGTCTGTGGGAACAATGCGAAGGCAGGATGAATGAATTTTTGTACTTACTCAGGTAGCCCCTTGAGGCCAATCACACTACATATGCTCCAAAACTGGTTATGCTAGATATGGTGTAAAACTTGGAAAGCGCCTCAAGCTTGCACACCTCAAGGCAGCCCTCTCCAGTTTGCTGGTGCATGTGTAGAGCCCTTTAGTGTGGTTCCTAAAAGAGTAGAGATGCTAATAAACAGATATTCAGTTTATGGCAGGTTTGGAAAAATTATTAGAATTTGGAATACATGTTTTTGTTTTATTTGTGAATTGCAAAATGCATGTGACATCATTAACTGGAAACGATTTGGAGAATTTTAAGAAATCTTCAAGTCCCCAAGTAGTTTGTCAGATTAACAAACACAAGGATACATACAGTATATGATAAGGATTCAGGACGGCATTTCTAAGTGTTTCTTAAAAAATGGCTTTAGGATGATTTACTATACTGCCTACTATTTAGTGCAACCCTGGCAATGCTAACTATAAGGCCAGATGCAAGTGGTATGAGATTCCCTAGTCACTAGCATATGCAGACGATATTAGTACTTTGGGAGCGATTATACTTTTGACTTCAGGAAAAATCAGCAAAATGAGTTGACCTAAAACTAAATGAAGAAAAACAATAAATATGATTGTGTCAGCTCCAGGGAATAGAAATGGCCAGTATACCTACTTGAAATAGGAAAAGCATTTCACTTGTAATACTTAAATGAGTCATAGTTATCTAGTTTTAATTGTAACCAATAAAAGTGATTTGGAATATGAAATGCAAAGAAGACTTGTCCTTACTAACAGGGCCTAGTTTGGTCTATAAGGGGATTTTAATTATAAAAGGTAACAATGAGCTTCGTTTACAAAATACTAATTATTCCCATGCTATTGTATGTTTCAAAAACATAGTTACTAAGCAGCAGTAGTGAAAATGTGCTGTGGATATTGTAGCATGACAGAAAATCTACCTTATTATAATTCAAGAATAAGCAAATATAAAATAAAAACAAACTGGCATAAAGAATAATTACTATAATAATTACTAAATAACAACAGTAAACTGAAATTCTAGATCCAAAGAAATCAAATTCATTAAAACCAAACATACAATCTCTAATAAATAATAGGAAGATGATTATAGTCCAATTTATAGTGTAGATATACCCAGATAGAATAGGAGCAGGTAAGGAAAAACCATGGATAAATAAACTCACTGAATCGAAAAATAAATATTGAAAAACAATACCACATTATAAAGGGCCGTAAGTACAAATTACCAAAATTATTTAAAAGAGTTCATATGAATGAACGGTGAAACCCATAAGAACCTGACAAAATAACTAAATATAATTTAATTATAACTCTAAATGTAAACATAAAACCCCAAAAAGATAAAATAAGAAAGGTACAATACCATAAAATAAAAACGATGTAACTTAAGTTTAAGTAAAGATGTTAGATATAAGACAACCACAAGACAAAAGATAAAAGCAATTATGTCATAAGATTATATGACTAAAGGTGGACAAGTGTAACTTATTTTATTGTGAAAAGTGATTACTAATAAGCAAACAGCATAATACCTATCAATGATGAACAAGAAATTGAGTTATTTTTTTATATACAATACATAATTCAACTTGGAAGTGCAGTTGATAAACAATTAATAATGCAAATTAAGTGATGTTCCTTATTCCCCAAGACTAGATAAAATTATTAGAGATAAGATTAGGGAATACAGTGAATAGTGAGGGGAACCAGGGTAAATCCACAAATCAATAAACAAAAACAGAAATAGACTGAATAAATGTTAATTTTAATAAACTGTTTAGATGAAGACAGATTTGTTTTGTTGTATTAGAGGTTCATTGAACCCATAGCATTGTATGCTTGGGATTAAATTAGTTTAAGAGAATACCTTTGTTATGTTTACATAATGTTAATTAATCATAGACTATGCTGTAGTGAAGTAAGGGCAATTTAGTTGTTAGGATTTTATTGGAATTGTACGTCAGAAAGGGTGATAGCAATCTGAAATAATTGTAAACTTAGTGATAGAACTAACATCAATACATAGGCTAAATTGTAAACCTCACCAACATTATAAATTAATAGTAAATAAGTTAATGAAACAAATTAAATGAATGAAAAATGTTGAATTTAACACACTAACAATTTATTATAAATGTAACAACACTTAGTGAAAGTAATTAAGGAATGTATAGGATATTATTAGAAAAAGGCAAGTGTACTAACACTGGGGCCTAGAGAAAAGTCTAAATTGAAGGTAGGGTTCAAATTAGCTAAGTAAATCATCAAATTACTGAGAATTAAAGAAACCAAATCATAATAATTCAATCAGTGATCTTGTTTAATGATAATTGGGATCTAACATATACTGTAAACCATTTAATTTGTAATGAAGGCTTACTTCATTATTACTTCATTATTTGTAATGAAGGAGGTAAAGGCCTACAAGCAAGTATTATGTAAATATGACTTTTGAGTTAAAACTACACTAAAATATATCATGTATGGTATTAAATTATGCAGAATTAAATAAGGAATTTGATTATATAATTAGAATTTAATAAGAATAGACAATAATCAAAATGTAATTTGTAATATAATGTAAAATTCAATTCTTTTGAACAAAATCAAACTTAAGTGTCAGCTGACTGAAAACAATGTAAATTTACTAAGAAATCAGCCAGGACCTTTTGAATGATGAAAAAGAACTGGGAGTTGATTGTTAAACGTCAAAGTGAATGCATCAGAATGTTATAGCGGAAAAGATAAAAATTTTTGACAAGAACTAAGCCTAAGAAAGGAAATCTAAAATAGGAGTTGTTCATACAAAAATTAACTAATTCAAACCAAACCATTACTTTTATGAAGATTGGCAATTATAAAACAGATATAGAAATGGTCAAGGCACTAATAGAGAAAATTCCACTGTGAAAATCCTCACGACATTCTGGATGAACTATTTGAAACGAAGACACTTTTAACCAACACCTATTACCGAACCAAAAACGGATTATGAACACTGAATAATCACACTACAACAAAGAAAATTAATAACTACTGCTCTGATGAGGGACACTTAAATAATAAACATTTATTTGGAGGAAAATCGTTGAGAAGATCTTTGTATAAATCCGAGGTGAAGGAATCGGCCATTTTGATGAGATGACATGTTGAGATGACTCCAATCAGCTGTGATGACGTCAGCCCATGCGTAGCCTGTGGTTCGAACATTTCCATTTTACTAACATTTTTTATGATAAATATTATTTCTATATTATTAAGTAAGAACTTTTAGTTGTAAGTATTGTACTTTTCAGCATTGCCCTTTTTTGACTTCTGATAACAGTAAAAAGAACCCTATTAATGTTAAAATGTTATTAAATTAAAAAGAAAAATTACTCGATTCAAATCGACCTGAGATAAGAGTTCGAGCCAGGAATAATTATTTCGACTCAAAGTCGACTAATCGCAATAAGATCAATAAATTAAATTAAATATTCCATATTTGAGTTTTATTTCTTTATAAAGTATATAATTAAAAGAATTTCAGATATTAATTGAAACCTGGACGTCAAGGAGGAAGAGAACGACATCGAAAAGGAGTAAAGACACCGAATCTACAAACATAAATCGATTATTCAAATAACATAATCTATTTAACGTTTTTAAACAAACTATTCATCACCAACCAAAATAAGTACTCTAAGAAAGGAATTAATATAACAACTAGAATCAATACAATACCGTAACTCATAAACTAATAAATAATTAATAATTAATAAAAAAAAATTTCTCAATAAATTAAAACTAAACATAATTTTTTTTTCATCTTTAATTGATCAATAAACAGGTTTTGTTACAATATTTAAGAGAAAAGTATTAAGAAGAGTATATGAAGCCAGTAAATAAAGATGTTTGGAGGAAAATAACAATGAAGAATTGTAAAACTTTATTACAGGATGTGACCATACGCTAAAGACAAAGATGGGACAGGTTAGATGGGCTGGTTGTGTTTTGTAAGGAGGGACCCTTCAGACTTCCTGAAACCTGACTTCTTGTAAAACCTGAATGGTAAAAGTAGAAAGACAAAAGCTGAGACAGCAAGGTGGTGTACAGTGAGAAGAGGAAGGATTGAAATCTGTATTTGGAAAACCACTGCAATGGACAAACTGCAACGGCAAGATGTCCTTCAGCAGATCAGAATATGACCTGAGTTATAGCACCCATAATGACGATGATGGTAACAGCTACTACTGCTACTACTATTGCTACTATTACTACTACTAGTACTACTTACTACTACTACTACTACTACTACTACTACTACCGCTACTACCGCTACTACTACTGCTACTACTACTACTACTACAGTTAGGCCTACTTCAATATAAGACTGAATATATACTGACTGAATCTTGAAAGCTTTATAAAGTAATAAATCTTTTATACATTATGGCAGTCTTCGATCTTATGTTTTTTTACTTATTTAGTGCACTCTGTTACTTTATTAAGCTTCTTGTAAATATCTGAATGCATTTATGAAAACACTCAATGGTGTAACTGTGCCCCCCCCCCCAAGTGATCACCATTTGTTATTTGTAGCATCACACACACATGCTATGAACCCCCAATCAATATCCCCCCCACATCTATTGAAAATTTCACTGAAATTCCATAATCACTCAGTATGCTTATGTCTAAGCCAGTTGCGTGTATTAAAATAAGGCTTAAAAATAGTTGTATAAATAACTATATGTGAAGAACCTAGGAATCTCATTTGTCCTGAGGAAAATGGGTAGTCCAGCCTTCAAGCTAGTCTCATCCTCCCAAAAGACAGTCTTATCCTCCTAGAATCTAGTCTCGTCCCCTCCCCCCATGAGCAGTGTCCAGTTATACCGCTGAAAACATTCATTACTTTTATTTTATTACAACAAACATAATTTAAAAAATCAGGTAAAATGCCTTTTGTTGAAATGATGTATTGTGAAAAATATTGTAAAGAAACAATCGTATGCAAAAAATTAAACGAATTGAAACTGTCAACTACTTATTGGAAATGCTACAGAATATAAACAGCCACAAAGCAGAACACTGAATACCTTTCCATAAGCATGTTAATGCTTTCTGATGTTATTGAGTATCCAGGACATTCTGTGGAATTACAATGCCACGTGGCGTCTTTCTGTAATGGTGCTGACGACAGCAACAACCCAGATGAACACTGTTGACACCTGATGGAGCTGGTATACGTTCCTAGTTCAGTCGCATCACTACACCTTTTGCACACACAGTCAAAAAATTTTGACTCTTTTAAATGTTCTCTTCTCTTCATTGTGCCCTATAAAATGCAAACTTATATTAATGAATGCTATGGATTAAGAAACTTTCTTTCTAAAAATAAGGGTAGGCAAGTTTGTATTCTTCATAATATTTGGTTTTATTTACATGTACAGTATTCTTTGTTTATTCATTTTTTTTTTAATTTGGTACAGTTTCTTTTCTTGATATATTAATAACATAAGATATTATTAAATATAGAATCGATACGTGTCCTACTTGAACCCACGTTGACACCAAATTTTAATTAATATTGAGTTATTCGGTTATTGCAACTATTTTTGTTGCCATTTTTATTTATTTTTCTATATTATTTATATGAACAAGCGAAGATGAGAATGATACAAAAACTATGGATACAGAAAAAAATGTAACTAGTGGTACTTGGCATTAACAAAAAAGAATGGAGAACAAGTGTCTTCTCTACATTTTCGTTGCTTCATTGACTACTCTGGTAAGCCATTGTTAAATATTATGTAAAGGAAAGCAAGCATCACTTCCAGTGCTCCCATTGATGCTGTGCCAATGGTGGACAAGGCATGCTATGGATGTTTTGTGGTTTGAATTATGTGTGAATAGCATTGTTCACACACACACACACACACACACACACACACACACACACACACACACACACACACACACAAATTCCTAAATTGTCAAGTCAGTCTATATGTGGACTTAAAATACTCATTTATAAATAACCAGGCTAATTATTTTTCATGTCAGGACAAGAAAGAACGTATACTCAATTTCTTAGTGGTATACAAATTGAATACCATTTCCAGATATTACCATTGTGATCTGAACTATGAAAACTACATCCAGTGGATTCAAGAAAGATAGATACCGGTACCAAATCTTCTGTCAAACTCAGTGATAGTGGTACAACACACTACTCGTATGTTGGCAGCCAGAAACAGATGACGATGATGATACATTTCAGTCACATATAAAACTGACAACTTTTGTTTCCAGTTATGGACACACAGTGATTCATCCTCCAACTTATCATCCAGACCTCATCCAAATTGAGAAGATGTGAGCTCTAATGAAGGAATATGTCGTCTTCCATCAGGTACTAAGCAAATCACCTGTTCCTCTCCGAAAGGAATGTATACGCTTCACCAATACTTTCTAGGTCCAACCTATATTTCGCTGCCCAACAGGCTTGTATTGCCAAACTTCGTAAGCAACCTGCCATCTGGCATCCCGTCGTGGCAAGATCGTGGCAATACGATCTTGGATATTAAAAATGTCCAACTCATTGTAGAGTGTATCTCTTCATGTGCAGCCTTTAACAGATTTAACAAGGAATATGTTGAAAATAAAAATGTGGATTTGTTCTTGGAACTGCAAACACTTATCTGATGTATTTAACTCTGTTGGGGTTGAAAAGTGGGCATCACATTGGGCTAAAGCAAATACAGTTGTGCAGTAGCTGACATTCTGATGGACAAGATATTTGAACGGCAATGTGGATATCATCGTCAACCTGGAAGGCAATGATTTTAGTGATGAGGAAATGAGTTAAGACAAAAATGGCAATGAAATTTTCAATATCAAAAGTGAGGTGGACAGAATTAAGCCCTGACAAAAGTGGAATACATTTTGCTATGTTTATGTGTGTTTTTTGTGTACTAGGTTTGAATACATGTGTTGTTGTATTGTATATGTGTTGTTTTTAAATATTTGTAGTGTTGAAACAAAAAAAATTACTGTGAATCATCACAAGAATATGTAATATAAAGTAAGACTATGTAAGTTTAAATAATAAATGTGTACATGTCTCTCTTCTGGTTAACAATAATCCCCCCCCTCGGCTGGTTGGCAGCAGCTCTCCACTCCTCCTTGTTGTTCGCATTCCTTTTTAATCCCTTGTGTAAATCACAGTTTATGTCCTACATAATCTGAGTTATAAATTCCAAACATGGTCTTCCTTTACAATTTTCCTCACTATTTTTCCTTCTATTCCTCTTTTGGTTAGGCTGTTGTTCCTTAACATATGTCTAGTTAATTGAGATCTTTTTTTTTTAGTTGTTTTAGAAAACGTCTGTCTCCTCCAGCTCTGTGAAACACCTCTTCATTCTTCAGCTTCTCCATGTGTAACATGTAATGCTTAATATTTAAAGGACAGTTTATTTAATAATTAATTTTTATTTAATGAATAAATTACTAAATTAAAAATTTTAATCATAAATAATATGATAGTAACGGCAGCAACAATAACTCAATATTTATTTGTAACAACAAATAAATAATTATAAATAATAAAAAAATAAGTTATAATATTTATTTATAAATATTAAAAATAATTTATAACATAATTTTATTTTAGTAATAATGCTATAATAATTTAATATATTTGTATCATAATTGAATATTTTCCAAAATTAGAGTAGGAGTCAGTGAAATTTCTACCACTACTGTATAGTCTGAACTTAACCAAATACAGACTAACCTTTGTACAGCTGAAAACTGTGAGCTTTCTTGCCACTTTGTGTAGCAGTTACTTACATTTTTAGCCAAATAGATATTAATGTTATATAACATTTAGTTTAGATTTGGCGACTAATAGAATAATTTGTGTTTTATGAATCATATGATTTTTTAATAATTTTTTTATAATACGTACAAGAGTTTACATTAAATTTATATAAATAAATAATACTGTATACATTGTTCTAACACTATGATGTGCAGGATTTTTATAACCTTAATATGCACAAGCAAGCAGTTTATGAAAGGTACAAATGCCGTGAAGTTGGTAGTGAATTAGTTGAAGATGATAGTAACAAGATGGACATTCTGGTGTTGTGTTCTATAAATTTTTACTGTTAACAAAGAATAGACACTGTGGTTAATAAAGAGTTCTATTTGGTCACTTTACATTCCTTGTGTAAAGCTATTTGTAAAAAATGTCCAAGTTTTGTGGACAGATAATGTACAGGTCCACAATCCCGTATCTGAAATTCTGAAATCCGAAAAGTTCCAAAAACCGAAAGTTTTTTTTTGGAGTGTGGAGCATCTGCCATATCTGTATAACAAGGATTGTTTGGCGCATGAACAGCTGACCAAACTCCACACCCACACGCCACGTCACTCAAGGTGTGACGTGGAGGCGTGACCCAGCACTGACAGCTAGAGTGGCAGGCGTCAGTCAGGGGGGGCCATTCCGGCTTCCCGCGCTAATCTAGCGATCAGCTGTTTTTGCCGCGTGACGTGAAATGGTGGAAGAAATACGCGCGAGTCTTGATTTACCATGCAATCTTAGCTGAGACAATGTCCTACTTAGCATCTCTCTGCTGTTTACACGAAATATTAACAATAATTGTAATGAGCTATTCATATAGAAAAAGGATCAAACAACAAGATAAAATGGTTTGCGGCAAAAAATAATGGTAAAATCTATTTCTACATTTAATAGAAAAGTAAGCAAGTCTGTCCACATACAACATTGCAAAATGGCACAAGATGTAAAATTAAGTCGGAAAGGAGGCGATATTATATATATATATATATAATTTTTTATTATTCGTTAATTTTATATTAATAGAATTATTTCGATTGTTATTAATTTACTTAGAAACCTCTGATGATACTGATATTTTTCAGTGAAACGTGCGTCAGGTGTTAAAAAGAATATACGAAATTATACTACTTGCAGAAGAAACAAATTGAAAACATCACAAATTTTATATATATATATAATATTATATATAATAACAGTAATATATAATATTATATATATAATATGCCTGCCTGGGTGGGTGCGCGTACGTGCACACGCGTGCGTGTATAAACATTTCTATGTAGTATAATATATTTGAAACAAGCTTCCAATTATTATAATTATAATCAATATCATAATCATTTTCTTTATCTACATTTTCATTGTTATAACGTTAAAAACTGAAGCTAGTACGTTCGGGGATTAGGCGTCTTTTATAATAATCCCACTCCCTTTGAAGTGCGCAACAGAATTCGGCTCTTACTTTTAACGGGTAGCACGGACGATATACCGTTATCTGGAAGTGCGTCTGTGGCTGAGGATGGTAGCATTCATTCCACCGAAGTTATGGAATCAAATGACTCTGATGAGGATTTCATCCAGTTTGTTACCAATGAACTATGCATAGACATAGTTGAACATACGTTAATACCAAGTTCTCCGAATAATGACACCGACGAAGCAGAATTGTTAAAAACAGAGGACTTGGCCCCGTCTGCAAGTGACAACGATGTTCCTCAAGATGCCTTAAAATATCTGGCCGGGTACATCGCATTCAAGTGCCGCTTCATTGATGAAAGTCTAGGTGTGAGAGGCGAAACATTGTGTCTTTCCGGGGAACATAGTCATGACTGGATATCGATTATATCAAAGGGAGGGCTTACCCATCCGTCAGACGAGTGGTTACAAAAACTGATTCAGTTTGAGATAGTTTTTACTTCTTTCCACGGACGTACAGTATCAAAACAAGTGAAAGTTATCTCTTATTTGGCCACCTTACTCAAATCTAAATTTCCAGAGGTGGACGAGAAAGTCATTTGTCTGTACGTCAGGACAAGAACATTCATCAGAATTCGCCATCTGAACAAACAGCTCAAACTCAAGTCACTTGAAAAGTATGCAGCAACAAAGAGTCGGCTCTGGGTAGCTTCGTCTTCAAAAATTTAAGTCACCTATGAAGGTATGTATCAACTAAATAACCATTTTCATTTCGTTGATAAAAGTATTTATGTTTACAACTAAACGTACTAGCTTCAGTTTTTAACGTTATAACAATGAAAATGTAGATAAAGAAAATGATTATGATATTGATTATAATTATAATAATTGGAAGCTTGTTTCAAATATATTATACTACATAGAAATGTTTATACACGCACGCGTGTGCACGTACGCGCGTACCCACCCAGGCAGGCATATTATATATATAATATTATATATTACTGTTATTATATATAATATTATATATATATATATAAAATTTGTGATGTTTTCAATTTGTTTCTTCTGCAAGTAGTATAATTTCGTATATTCTTTTTAACACCTGACGCACGTTTCACTGAAAAATATCAGTATCATCAGAGGTTTCTAAGTAAATTAATAACAATCGAAATAATTCTATTAATATAAAATTAACGAATAATAAAAAATTATATATATATATATATATATATATATATATATATATATATATATATATAATATCGCCTCCTTTCCGACTTAATTTTACATCTTGTGCCATTTTGTCAATGTTGTATGTGGACAGACTTGCTTACTTTTCTATTAAATGTAGAAATAGATTTTACCATTATTTTTTGCCGCAAACCATTTTATCTTGTTGTTTGATCCTTTTTCTATATGAATAGCTCATTACAATTATTGTTAATATTTCGTGTAAACAGCAGAGAGATGCTAAGTAGGACATTGTCTCAGCTAAGATTGCATGGTAAATCAAGACTCGCGCGTATTTCTTCCACCATTTCACGTCACAGCGAAGCAACCAATGAGAGAGTAATTGGCCGGAGTGGCCTACCTTATATTCTAGTTACATTGGGCGTCAGTTATGTCTCAGCGCTCAAACTAGTCACACGTTCGTCTGCTGTTTGGTGATATTTTGTGTTTGCTTTTTATTTTGTGACTGTGTTTAATGTCGCTGTGAAAATGTCAAAAAGAGCTGCAGATAACCCCATGGGTAACAGTGAGAAAAAGAAAAGGAAGCATCTGACGTTATCAATAACACAGAAAGTGGAGTTATTGTGGAAGCTTGATCATGGTGTCAGTGCGGTGTCTTACTGAAGAATATACTGTTGTAACTACCACTGTTTATGATTTAAAGAAACAGAAAGACAAGAAGATACTGAAGTATTATAGTGATAGTGATGACCAAAAACTAATGAAATATAGGAAAACACTGCATAGACCAACAAACGAAGATCTTGATTATTTACTAATGGAGTGGATTCAACAATGAAGAAGTGAACATATGCCACTGACTGGTTTGTTGGTCATGAAACAAGCTAGAATATAACATGAAGAACTGAACGTTGAAGGCGAGTGCAATATTCAGAAGGTTGGCTGCAGAAATTTAACTAATTTTGCACTAACTAATGATACTAACTAATAACGTAATAGTGTGAAATATCTGAAAATCAATGGTGAAAAAGCTTCTGCTGACCACGAAGCAGCTGAAAATTACATTGACGAATTTGCCAAGATAAAATCTGACGAAAACCTTAGTCCTGAAGAAATTTACAATGGTGATGAAACAGCTCTCTTCTGGCGCTATGTTCCTAGAAAAACATTAGCAATGGCTGATGAGAGAACACCAACAGGTTTTAAGGATGGTAAGGACAGGTTAACTATTCTTGGTTGTGCCCATGCTGCCGGCACATGCAAGGTGAAGTTGGCAGTGATTGGAAAAAGCAAACATCCGAGATGTCTGAAAGGTGTACGCAATTTACCTGTGCATTATTATGCCATCAAGAAAGCATGGGTAACCCAAGAAATGTTTTTCGACTGGTTCAATAATCACTTCGTACCAACTGGACGAACTCACTGCAGGCAAGCTGGACTGGAAGAAAACTGTAAAATTTTATTATTCCTGGACAACTGCTCCGCACATCCCGCTGCCAAACTTCTTGTCAAAAGTAATGTTTTTGGCATCTGCTTGCCCCCTAATGTGTCATCTATATTACAGCCTTGTGACCAAGGAATTTTACGCTCCATGAAGAGCAAGTATAAAGACTATTTTTTAAACTGTATGCTTGCTGCATTCAACAGAGGAGTAGGAATCCAAGACTTCCTGAAAGAGTTCAGTGTTAAGGATGCCATTTACGCAGTTGCTAATGCTTGGAAGGATGTTGATAAATCACTGATGAGAAGAAGATGAAATCAAACCTTGTAACTTATGCTAAAGGTTTATCAGACAAAAGTGTAAATATGTTAGAGGAAGCTGACATCGAAGAAATGCTGAACATTGACATTGATGCACCTGTTGTGCATTCCTTGAGTGATGGGGAAATTGCTGAAATGGTGTTAAATACAGAGATAAGCATGAGGATAGTAGTGATGAACACAGGTGGTGACATTGTGAACACAGGTGAAAAAGTCCCCATAGACAATATAGTGAAAATGTGTGATCAGTTAATTGCTGCCCTTGAACAACTTGCATTTATCAGTGAGCAAGAGATTACGGCAATGTACTCAGTTAAAGAGAGATTGCTTTGACAGAAACCTATGTTATTGAGACAGATGACACTTTAAGAAGTCTTTAGAAATGCCATCTGTCATAGTGCTGCTTCATCACTTGAGAATCCTGTTCCTGGCCCATCATCAGATGTCCGACTGCAACCTGATGACGAAGACGATGGTGACATTGATGCACCCTCTTCTCCAAGATCCTCAAGCTAGATATCACGCACCTTAACTCCATTTATGTTGCAGGTAGCTGTACTGTACAGTATTTAGCTTTGTTTGCCAGACGTATTGCTTAACTGCAGATACGTATTTATATTAGTTTGAACCTGTAGCCTATATGTCCTAGATTATTTACGTTCTACATTTATTCCACTGTCATTTATCAGTTTACTACTACAGCATATAAATAAACTGTAATACTGTACTTACCTGTACTATTTATAATGTTTACATATCCTACTTAGTATGAATATTTATATATTTCTCTGCAGAAATATTAATGTGTTTGATTACGGTTAATTTGAAGCTGTGTATGTTCAAGTGTTACCAAATGTTTTTCTTGGAAATAAAATGTCCGTGAGAATTTATGGTCCATAATTATCCCATTATTTCATTTATCAATATATTACTCTATAAATAAACTGTAGTAATATTTCTAGTCTTTATTTATCCCACTTAGTGTGAGTATTCATACTTTTGCTGCAGTATTAATGTTTGATTATGGGGTGCTGCCCTAGACCCCACTGGGGGAGCTACCTTTATTCTGAAATCCAAAACACAACTGGTCCCAAGGGTTTTGGATAAGGGATTGTGGACCTGTGTTATAACTGCACTTTTGTATAATTCACCAGCTCACATATCAATATTAGTCTGAGAACTTTTGGCCAAAAATAATGATGCCAGAATGACTCCACATTCATTAAATATAAAATGATATAATTTTTGACCATTAAAGAAGTAAAATAAAAATTGCTGAGCGAATTGTAGGCTGTACCACAACGTACATTTCAGAAACATTTTGAGGAGTAGAAACGGTGGCAGAAGTGTGTTATTTCTGATGGAGATTTCTTCAAAGGGGATAGCATATATATATGGAAGCATAAGACAATGTTTTAAACAAACAAAATTATATAAAACTTTTGATCAAACTTCATGTATGGATTTATGTGGGATATATATATTGAGTATGTTTCAACAAGTTAAGGAGTTCCAGATATATTAAAATTAGTTTGCATATCTCAGACTGTCATCTAGTAGTCATACCTGCAGCGTGTAGGCATAGGTGAGTGTGAACATGTCACCAGTGTGTACTGGTAGAGCCGTTCTAACTGTCAAACGGAAATTGCAGTCCGTGTGCATAGTGTTGGGCACACAATCGTGTGCAATGAGGAATGCTGATGGGAACAGACCTTGTAATCTCATTCCACTGTGACCTATTTCAAATGCATTCACCTTTACAAACAAACAGAAACAAAATACATTACTGCAATTTTCAAATACCTCTGAATCCAAATTTCAAATGCGAGGATTTATTCTACTTTTATTGTCAATATGCATATTTTGTAGAATCAGTTAGTGTTAAATTTTTCAGAAGTGTTTTTTTATAATTTTACAAATTGCTTATTACAACAAAATATCCACAGTAGCAAGGAGATAAAGAAATTACTTGGATTTGAAAAATTTATAAATAACATAAAACATACACATGCAAGAAGCAGTTACATGCATTCCCACATGTGTATATATACTGTATTCATATTTTTGTCAGTCATTCTTGTTTTATTATTACTAATAATAAATATTTTTTATTTTTTACAACAATATGTTTTTGTTAATTTATTTTACACTCTTCAACTGTCTTCTTTAATGTCATCTTCATAAGTGTAAATATACAAAGAAAAATAAATAAATTAAATAATTTTATATAATTTTTTATATAATAATATAAGGGTTTCTTTAACGAATACTGATAAAATTAAAATATGCTTGCAGATCTTAAATATTTTTGTATATGTACTGATAAAAATTAAAATTACTCGCAGGAGTAATCTATTCTTTAATAATATTTTACGCGCGAGCGCGCGCACGTTTGTGTGTGTGACTTCTTTGTAACTTTTCAAGTTTCTTGTTCCTGCCCACAGTTATATCAGATTTTTTCTGTAAAATTAATTTTCTTCATATATACTGTATGTCATAATAAATGACACAATAATAATAATAATAATAATAATAGATAATTCCCTCTAGTTTTCTGTTACAAAACATTTCACAGACTAAACCTACATCATTAGAAATTTATAAATTTCCTAAAAATAAAATAAATACAAACTGATTTTATTTATTATATTAATTTAACATAGGGCTATTTTAATTCTGCTCATGTCAGGCAATTGAGCTGTTAACATAATAAATGCTAAGGACATGGAAGAAAACTTCCACATAAGTAAATTTATATTATAAATTCTTGCACATATGTTGCCATTGTAACTTCCTCTGTGTAATGTACATTCCTCCTGTATGTTATTCATTGGACATGGATATAGGACTAAATATGTAAATTAATACTTGATTTTGTTCGAATGATACAGGAGAAGTTGCCGAATTATGTTATATGAAACATTTTATTGTTTGAATTTAAGTAACAGGTGTTATAGCCAAAACAGACGTTCTGCAATTGAAGGTGAAGGCTTTTGGTTCACTCACATGTGGAAAAATGTTTAACAGCTGTCATGTAAAAAAAGTTAATAAAAGTGGATGGCCTTTCCCATATTAAAAATTTGATTAAAATAGTTTTCTCTTTATTTTTAGTAAGCTAAACTATCTTTCTGTTATAAAATTTATGCTTCGATATTTTTAAGTATAATAACATTTAAATTATATAAAACTAAAATAATGCTAGATCTCATACAGAGGCCTCTGTAGCTGAATGTCTATTTAATTCTACTTGCATCATTGACAATGTATAACTTACCTCCATGATACCACATATCGTATGGATTTCCTCCTCAGAATACTGTGTCAGTTCCCACTCCTTTCTAATTTGGTCAACTACTGTCACTTGGTTTGTGTTCCATATTATCGGTATATCTTTCCGAATACTGTTATGCGATTCCATACTTGACAATATTTCCCACTTGTCTGTGTTCTTCAGGAGCAGACACCGCAGTGGTACAATTGTGTTGTACAATTTCTCTTTGGACGAAACATTTGGTGCACTTTTCTTTGATGAAGCTAGTAAATCACACTCTTCTTGACTGTGTCCATACTTTCTATATAAACCTTTGCAGTCTGCACTACACAGTGGCCAGTTACATTGCTTACATCTGAGAAAAGGTTTCTATTTAAATAAACCACACATTTTAACACGCTTATCTTTCCTGTCAGTACTTGCACAAAACATTGATATTAAATGTCATATTTTTCTTGAAAATATAGTAATTGTGTTTAATTGATTTTGTTTGTATTCATGTCAGTAAAAATGTATATAAAAGTGCATATTATCAACATATTCATTCTTGTCACTTGTTGTTTGAAGGGAAAACTGAATCTTCTGCTGCTATATACATGCATTATCCGCTTGTTTAATGCTGTAATAGTTCTCTGTAATGTGTATGAAGTCTGGTCAAAAAGTATTCAAACTTTCTGAATATTACAGGAACTGGTTCTGCAACTGCACTGTAATTTGGTAGCCAACCATTCAACACCTTATGATGTATGTGTGAACATTCATTAACGTGTTGGACTATTCAGTTAGCTGTGAGACTCTATTGTGTAAACATGTGTCTGTGACTGTCGTGGTCATAATGTGTGAACAATTAGATCAGCACATTTGTATTAAATTTTGCATAAAACTTGAACATTTGTTTGCATAAATTATAACAAAGATTAAGGCCTCTATTACACTATGCAACTGCTCTGCAATCAATTGCAGAGTAAGCATGTCTACTGTTATAAAGAGGTAAAATTTGTTTGCATCATTGTCTGGGCTAACCTCAAAAACTACTGATCTAATAAAAAAATTCTTTCACCTCCTTGAAGTTTGAGGATGGCTTTAGACATAAATTTGAACCAGTAACTTTAATAATTTTCAAGAACAGAGATTTAAAATGGTCCCATGTCATGCCACCTTTGTTATTTTGCATGTAGTGAAACTTTGACACACGTAGTGACAAACTTTTGTAGCTATATGGTGTCAGCAAAAGAAATTTAGAAAAATTACAAACTTTATTTTGGTTTTTGTTTTAATGAAATCCTCCTCTTAATTTTTGATATATTGGCAGTTTTGTAAAAAATTGTTTATGCTGTGTCGTCCCATGTCATGAAATTTCTTCATTCTCTACAGAATGCATGCACAGGCAAATTACATGCAGTTGGTTGCATAGTGTAATAGGCTACATTTGAATCAATGCCCTACAACGAACACGTGAAACTAAAAGTTGCATGAGCAGTTGCAAGACTTGCAACTGTCTTGCAATCGATTGCAGACCATGCAACTAATTGGAGTAAGTGTAATACGCTACATTTAAACCAATGCCCCACAACTTCTGCAATCAGTTGTAGAATGTAATAAAGGCCTAGTAAGGGGTTCAAAGAGGGCTCAACAGTGAGTGATACATAGATATAATTATGGTAAAAATACTTTAAAAATGGCCAGGGAAGTGAAAGTGAAAATAAAGAATCAAGAAAGTGGCACTGGTGAAAGTGATACATTTTCTTGAAGGCCGTTAACAAGCAGAAACCTGAAAATGTTGAACACATGTGGACTGCAATAAACAAAAATTGACAGCTTATAAGAAGATCATAAAACGTTTAAGAAGGCAAGAGTTATAAGAAGATCTGGGAATGAAACGTGTATCAGAAAAATTTATTCTCTTACTACTGTCATAAGATCAAAAAGAATTCCATGCTGAAGTTGCACAAGATTTGCTTGCTATCACTAATAGTGACCAAGATGTCCTCAAAAAGCTTATACTGTAATTGGAGATGAGTTGTGAATTTATAGCTATGACCCTGAACCAACAGCCTGGTCTTCCCATTGTAGAAGAAAATTAAGAATACAACAGACAGAGACAAAACGTATTTATGCAACAGAGTCTCACAACTAACTGAGTATACCAGTACATTAATGAAAATTCATGCAAGGGTCAAAAGGTCCCATCTGACTGGCTACCGAGCTGCAATGCAGTTGCATGTTCCCATAATATTCAAAATGGTTGGATATTTTTTGGTCAGATTTTGTGGAACCGCAGCAAAGAACTAACAGTAATAATATGCATCATTAGAATGAGTAAAAGTAGGCTATATGTTTCATATGCTAATGCCTATGTTGTTTCTTCAAACAAAGTGTACCACTCAGCGTTGTAACTGAAATGAATTGTACAAGCATTAGTTGAGTCACTCACCTAAGCGTGTGAGAGATTAGTGAAAGCGCGGCCACAACTTGAGGGGGTGCAGTAACACTGATTGTATAATAAAATTAATGCAACAGTGATCATTCTGCTTTTAATAAAATTAATTTTGTACAAAACATTAAAAAGTTGAATAATTCCCAGTCAGAGAAAGACAGCAAATTTCACTTTAAATGACCAACAAACCTTTTTTCTAAGTTGTACTTGCACTTATGTTTAAGTGGATGAAATATATTATAAACATAATTAACTTTAGTTTTTCCATTTAATTGTTATGGTTGGCCAACATACCGTATTGTGAAGTATGATGATAGAGTGGTAGCTTCTGTTGCCTAAGAGTTTCTTCATAGTCAAATTCATCTATATTGTTTTTTATCAGGATACATTATTTGGTGATATAACAGTGGCAATTTACAATTCAGTACTATATATTTGTATAAGATAACCAATAAACAATCTGAGCACAGAGTAAGGTGCCTCAGAATGTGTATGACAAAGATAGAAAGAAGAAAAATAAAGATAGAAAAGATTTATAGAAGTGCAGCTCTGCTTCATATCATTTCAATATTAAAGGGTTCTGAGTTCATAGAGCAGAGGAGGGCCAGGATTTCCTTCTGGGAGGGAGTAAGTCTGGCAGCTTCTGAGTAGGTTTTTAGATTTTCATGAATGGAACTAAGTTACAAAAATTAAAAATTGGCTCATTATCTGCTATTTACTTTGTTATAATCAAGAAAACATGAAGGTTACGTTAATGGATATAAAAAATTATCAAAGTAATGAAACAATAAAGATGATTACAATATAAATAAAATAACAATACCAGAAAACTGGCACAAACTTCTCTCATTGTCTGCAAATGCTGACAGTGCTAAACATTTTGTTTTTAAAGTGTCTTTGAGTATGTAAATACTCATAAATATTTACAGAAAATGGAATTAAATCAGACTACTCATTTTGCCACATAAATTAACAAACAATTTTTTTAAAGAGGACTACAGGTGCACAAAAACAAACATTTTATAATTGCGCTATATGGTCAGTTGCAAGTTAGTGTACAAGTCAGTTCAAATTTGGAGCACTTGTAAATACTATTGCAAGCAACACATTCAGTCATATGTTTACATATGTATAACCTTTCATAAGTTTAATTGTTAAATTTTTTTGAAATGGCAATAAAGCACTAATTTAAAAACAATATAAAACACTATTAATTATGGTTCAAAAACCGAGTACAACAGCAAGCACTTCTGTATAAGATTTGAATATCAAGCAAAAACTAATTAATACAGAAAATTAGTTAATTGCTGTGGAATAAATCAGTGTACAATAATTATTGTAAACTGAGTACCAGTATAATACACTGTGGACTGAATACATATTTCAAACTAACTCTTTCCAATTTACTAGAAGTGGTATAAACTCAAAAACTAAGACAAAAATTTGGAACCATCTCTCAACCATCAATGTATACACAAAGTGATTTTGTACTCACAAAATGACTGTAGCATACCACAATTAAAAAGGATTACACTTACATAATTAATTAATCTAATTATTTAATTTGACTGAACAGGCACTTTTTTAGTTTCTGACTTTGACATTTTCTGTGTCCCTTGAAGGGGGGGGGGGTTAACCTCCCAAAATCGTCTCATTGTACCACTGCCATATACAATAGAAGTATTTGTTTTTTTACATTTATATTATAGTTTGGATCTGAGAGTTAGTGATCTCTCTCTCTCTCTCTCTCTCTCTCTCTCTCTCTCTCTCTCTCTCTCTCTCTCTCTCTCTCTCTCTCTCTCTCTCTCTCTCTCTCTTTTCTATTCAGAATAATTATTTTGAAATATTTCATTCATACTGTACCTGACAAACCTTTTTAATTAAAAAGAAATTGTAATAATAAATCTACCCAGGTGTGTAACTTTTGTAGTAAACTAGTTAGAAAATGATAAAATAGCCGGTACTGTACTTGCAAGCTTATAATCTGTCTCCAATTTGACTGTTAGTTTTTATTTATAGTTACTGGAAATATAATTTTATACAGGTTAGAAATGGCTGGGGGGGAAGTGGTCTCTACCCCTCCCGACTTATGCCTGTGAATGAAAGTACTCCTGCCAATAATGAACACTTTGATAATACATGCGCATGCGCGTGCAGGCACACACACACACACACACTTATATTGTTCATTCATTTTTATAATGTGTGATTTTGATCTAAGGGTAGGAAGTATGATTTATCTTAAGGTATGTGTGTGTGAGATTATGGTAGTGATTATGTGTGATTATGGTAGAAGTATGTGTAATTATCTTAAGGTAGGAAGTATGATTTATAAGAATTCTACATGTGTTTTTGTATGTGTGGTTTGCTTCAATGAGGTGGTTTGCAAAGGTGGATTCGGTAGTGGAGTGTAGTGGATTAGATTCTAGTAGTATCTCCACTACCGAATCCTCCTTTGCAAACCACCTCATTGAAGCAAACAACACATACAAAAACATGGACAGCAACATGGATATTCTACACGTACACACAAAAAGCCGAAAACTAGACACTCTTGAACAATTGGAAATATGCAAACACACAAAAACACATAAAAACGACGTCTTGAACGAACAGACACAATTCAAATTACACGCATTATTTGAACATATCACACCCCACACACACAACATCGATCCTTCAAAAGTCGACACCATCGCCAAGAACAAGGCGGACAGCGCTCTCAGTGGCAACCTCTGACGAAACTTACAATAAGCGAAAACTGATTCAGGTTATAATGTAAAACTTTTACGTTTTTACCCATAAAAAACTTTGTGTTCTGAGCTGGTAGTGATTTAATTATATTTAGTTAATCAATGGACATGTCATGGACAACGAAATCCAAGAATTCTTTTTTATTTTTTCAAATCAATATTTGTATAACTATGTGATGTGTGTAATGGCTATAATAGGCCTACAGTGTTACGATCTTTTTGACAGTCTCATATGGAGATATTATGACAGATATTATGGACAAATTAAAAAAAAAATTCTTGGATTTTATTGTCCATCTTGTTAGTTATTGTAGAGTCTAAAACAGAAGGTACGCCCGACCGCCATCTTAGCTCCAGTCAATGCCGGACTGTCATAACAACGCGTATATTTACATGCGTTTCGAAACTTCTTTTTTCGCGTAATTTGGTCGATTTAATTGTCAAAAACGCATTAGAAACTCGTTTTATGAGTTTCTAAATACTTTCCGCAGCTCGTGGAACGACAGTTAGTGAGTGAAAAATTGTTTTCAAAGACGTTAACGGTACGTAGAATTTTGTAGGTTATGTGTAGCCTACATAGACAAGTTTTTTATTTCTAAATCAAATATTGCAGTAAGAAAATAAATAATTCTGTTAAAACGAGAATAAATCTGCACGATTAGTTTATTCACCTTCTTTAAAACTAAATTTAGTCTTTATTATATGAATTATGTAATTTACTGAATACTTAACTCTAAGTTTTTTTTTCAATAACAATTTTTTGAAATATTTTTTTTTCATTACAGTACCAACAATGTGATTGCTACGTATCGAAAATTCTGCATCATTAGAATGACTGGTTGTTCAGCTGTCAATTGCAGCAATCGTCATGAGCGAGGCTTCAGGTTGTTCTCGTTTCCATCGGATAAATCCAGGAAAAAAATTTGGGTTCACAATATGAGGCGTTACAATTGGACCCCGACAGCATCCTCTCGATTATGTGAAGCAAGTTTAATGAAATTCGATCAAAAGATATAGGTTAGGTTGATTAAATTGGCATTGAACATACAATTAACAATATAATTATTTTTTTTTAGAAACATTTCGAAACGACACAGTTTGAAAGTGGTCGTGCAGATGGTCTCAGAAAACTAAAGCCAAATGCAATCCCAACGCTCTTTGATGTACCAAATCCTCCACCAAGAATTGATTCAAGCCCAAGGAAATCACTGTACAAGGTTCTGTATTATCTTAGATTCTTCAGATTCATTTTGATATGTGAATTTTACAATTTAGTTACTGTAAAAAGTTGTATTGCTTTTTCTTATACATTTTCATTTTGTAGACTCTAAACAACTCGACGAGTACGCCTGATCCCAGGACTTCGAATCAGAAAAAAAGTGTCTCAAAGGAGACAAATACAATCACGCACGAACACAGCTATGCGAAGCAAATAATCGAGGATAATATGAATGATGTACGTGAGGATGAAATAGCCACTGATCGACTCGACAATGTGCAGGAGTTAGAGAATGAAAGAAGCTCTCTACAAAATGATGTATGAAGTTTTCAATTAAGCAAACAACTACAGATTTTTCTCTGTAAATTCATGATGATTATTTTTAAGAATTTATATTTCAGGTCGACGATTTAAATGTGCCCGAATTGCGACAAGAAAATAAAAATCTACGGCTTCAAGTGGAGTGTTTGAAGAGCTCGGTAAAGAATGCGTTGGAAGACGAAAATAAGAAATTGCGACAATCTTTGGAGGAAGCGAACCGGAAATTGGAATCATTTCTGAATCCTGATCAGATAAAATCGTTGTCGGAAGGTCGAATTGGTAATTGGCCCAATGATTCCATTGTCAAAGGTTTGAAATTCAGATTCGCATTATCCGTTCGTGGATACGAATTCTTGCGAAGTACGGGTTATCCTTTACCTGGGTACAGCACCCTAAATCGTAGAATTCAAAATTTCAAGTTGAATTTCGGGATTTTCAACGATATCATGGAACTGCTCCGGTATAAAGTCGAGTCCATGTCACCAGAAGACAGATTATTGCGTTATATCGTACGATGAAATGGTGATAAGCGGAAAAAAAGATTACGATAAAAACGAAGGTGTTTTCGTAGGAAACGCGACCCTAGGAGATAATAGAAACTGCATTGGTGAGAAACTGTTCCTCGTACTTGTGCGGGCATGGAAACAAATAATCGCTTCCCATGTAATGCCAAAAACTCGATTGGACCCCCTGGTTTTGAAAGAATTCATTTCGATTGCGTTAGAGTCTTAGAACAGTGCGGACTTTACGTCGTTCTGTTATCATCGGACTTGGATTCAAGGAATAGGAGTTTATGGACTTCGATGGGGATTACTGTCGATAAATTGGGGAATCGCGTCAATTTGTTTAAATTCAACGGGCACGATATTTACCTTACACCGGACGTGTGGCATGTTGTCAAAAACTTGAAGTCCTCGTGTCTTAGACAAAGAATATTTCTGCCCGACGCCTATGTCGAAAAAGAAGGCCTGCCTAGTAATATCGTACTGGGTTCTTATGTGAAGCAATTGTGGAACTATGAAATGGAAAACGAACTCGAAATTCGGCGATTATTTCATTTGCGTTCAGAAGATGTAGACCCTTCGCAATTTGACAAAATGAATGTGGGCGCTGCTATTCGCTTTTTTTCATTGCAAACTGCTACTGCCCTGGAATGTGCCATTAACGAAAATACGTTGCCAAAAGATGCTTTAAGCACTGCACATTTTATCCGTGTTATCTACGAATGGTATTCCATTTTGACTTCAAAAATTCGAAAAACTTCATACACTGCGAGAAATTGTGATCGAAAATACATTTTTCTTCACACGTGTACGGAGCTTTTTCATAATATTGTTTTTGAAAAAACTGGAAGCCATTAAATTACGCAGGGGTTTTGGCAACTTTAACATTCGCGGACGTAGCGGAGTTTCTTTTCAAAAACCGATTCGACTTCTTCTTAGGTCAACGTTGTACGCAAGACGCAACAGAAAATGTTTTTTTCCAGGTGCGAAAAAAAGCTGGGAAAATGCCTTCCGCGCTAGAAAGCTTGCGGGCATTACGACAAATTTCATTATCGCAATTTGTTTCCGAAATCAAAAACACAAATTACTGCAACGATGTAGACAAATTTTTGCTTAATTTTTGCTAAGAAAAAGCCCACCTTCAGGAAGTTAGGAAACCCACATTCAATATATTTCACGATACAGTTGAATCGAGAAAAGAACGAGCCACTGATTTGAGCATGATTCGAAATGTACCTTTCGACGTTTTGAGCACAAAATTAAGCGAGTACTATGCTAGAAATGTGTTTCATCTTTCGGGCAGTAGGCTACGACAAATGCAGTCATGAAACGAGTTTGCGAGAATTGTATTTCATTTTTGGCAAAAAAAAAAATTGCCAGTCAACGAATTTATAACCAACATGAAATATTATTCGAACCAATTAAATTGCAGTGGATTGAAGGAACCTTGCAAAGAAGTAATCGATTTGATCATGCATTGCGCGTACTTTTATGAGATGTATAAAGATTTCATTTTGAGAAATGGTGTCTCCAAAGTTGTTGAACATATTTTGAGCAACGTGAAGATTGCTCTTTCGGAATGTTGCAAGGGATGCGATTTGAAAAGAAAAGTCGTGAAGCATTTCTTTACTGTGAGGTCTTTCGGAGTAAAAAATTTTTCAGAGAATTGTAAGAAAAAGAAACAAATTGTTTACGGAACTGCTTCTATAAAGTGTGCAAAAGTGTAAAGAAAAAATGTTGAAGTATAACAACTCATTTTGAATTACTAGGATTAGGATTATGTTTTAACGATTTATTATTTTGTAAACAAAACTATAAATCGAGAGGGGGTGTTAGTTATTGACATTGATATGGGTATCGATGTTAATGTAATGTATCGATACCGTATGTCGGAAGTTGTCTTGTTCGGTACTGTTGATTAGAGTCGGTAATACATAATGTAATCTTATGTTTGTTTGTTCATTAATAAATGCATATAACACTCACAGTCTTTAACTTTATTAAGCTCAACCTTTAACACATCTCGTGTCTGTTGATTACCGTAACTAATTATAAGTATAATACTACTGACTCAGAACTCAAAGTTTTTATTGGTAAAAATATAAAATTTGTACCTTGTAGCCTGAATCAGTTTTTGCTTATTATACACTTCGTGAGTGCCAATAAAAACTTTGTGTTCTGAGTCAGTAGTATTATACTTATAATTAAAAAAAACCTCTATTTTTTTTAAATAATTGATTAAACAAAACAGTCACATGATAAGACATATACCATATTAAAAAATTTCCCTTGCTAAAAAAAAACCGTTGCAGGTAAACTACCCCTTTCCCTCAACCGATCTTCACCAAAAACAATAGGTCGCGAGAACTCTGCAAAACCGGGCTGTATGCAAAAAATTATTTGATTCTGTTTGAATTTGCGGCAGTTATCGTTTGCCATAGAAAAAAAATCTACAGACAGACAGACACACAGACAGACAGACACACAGACAGACAGACACACAGACAGACACACAGACACTTTTCGGAAAACGACTTTTTTTCATGTTTTGAGTGTAGTAGAATCAGAATCTGCAATAATCTCGAACACGATTTTTTTTGCCATCACCATACTTCCATTCCTTAAGGAATATGGAAGTAAAAAGCACTTGATAAGTTTCAGTTGTATGATAATGTAATAAAAATAACAAATAAAAAAATGCTCTCAGCCTTACAAATACAGTGCATATGGACTCGCTTGTCAGTCTGTCAAGTGTGAAAACTACCAGTGCTCTTTAAAAAATAAAGATTTACCTTAAATCACTGTGACACAAACAAGTCTCAACCATATAATTGTATGTTGTATCCATAAAATGGTGTTGAACAACATCAAAAAAACAAAACAAAACAACAAGAAAGACAAAATATTTATTTTTGATATTTATGCATGACGAAGTGTTTTTTGAACTGTTTATGATTCATCGATGCTAAGAATATTTTGAACTGTCAAAATGTTTAATGGTTTCACTGTAGTTAACCGAAAAGTTACTAATGAAATGTCTAGTACTTCTGTATTTGAACCAACTTAATTTCTATATTAACCTAGCAAATTCATAAGACTTCAAAACACACGATAATGTGAAAATAAATTGTACACGCCTTCAATATTTTATACTATTCATATTATTAATATTAAAATATCAAAACTTATATAAATAACAAAGAATGGCTCTAATCTTTCAGAAATCATATTGATCATACACCAAATATTCAATAATAGTGTAATATCACCCCCTCCACAATAACTGAGTACTAATGATGAGGGGGTGATATGGATATAGCTACCGTCTTCAATAATATAATCTATATTATTTAAGTTAAACACTGTAGAATGTATTTTTCATGCAACATTATACAGTCCAGTTATATTAAACATTGGATGATACTTTTTCTTAATGGAACAAATGTTATGATAAGATCATGGAAACATTACCTGTAGCTGGTGTTCATGTCCAGTATAGGTACATAACAGCCTAGACACATGGGCTCAGAATTTTGGCATGGTCCAATGACCAACGCATCCTCGCTCATTACTATGGACCCAGGTGTTAGATTTCTTGATGCAGCCAGATATCTGATGACAAATGTCATTAATTAAATGTTGTATTTTACGTATTTCATAAAATATAATCTGAATTAAATCTACTTTTAATTGAATGAGAAAAAATGAGTTCTCAGTTCATTTCAACTCTACCATTTAGCATTTGTCTGTGTGCTGCTGAGATGAATGTCTGTTTGTGGTATGTTTAATGATAACTTTTGAATGCATAAACTGAGTTTTGAAAAACTTGGCATGAATAGCTGTATTTTTACCTTACAGAACCCTATTATTTCTATATTATTCCATGCCTTATTAATATTGATGTACATTTTTAAAATCTACAAAAAATGATAATGAACACTCTGAATTTATTGAAATATGGGATGTCAGTTATAAAAAATCAGTTTTATTATCTCAAAATGCGTTACAAAAATTTCATTGTATTTACTTTGTTGAATGCTTTATAATTTATATTATATTTTGAATGACTGTATTTTATGATTCAGTGCTACCAGTTATTTATTAACGGTCAATAGTAAATCATAAATTAGGCCTGCAGGCTTACATGAAACAAACTTATTTTGTACAGCTAAAATAATTAGACATGAAACGTATGTCTGGTTGTGCAGTGTGAAAAGATGTCATTGCGCATGCGTAGCTTTGACGCGTTGTTGACGGAGCAATCGTTTTGTGTTCAGAACAGCTGAATGGTTGGTGTATGCTTACCCCACATTCAGCACCGCCTTCCCTGCTCCCAGCTACAATCTGCACAAACCATTTCATGGCTTACTATTTCATCTGTATTTTCATGCACAAAATATTGTATTTTTGTAATGGAATATTATTTATTCATTGTTTACAGAATTGCAAGATCAAATCAGAAAAAACTAGATGATCGTTTTACATCAAACAGGTACCACTAGAAACAATTAAGTTCACAGTTTCAGAGGATCAGTTATTTAACAGCACATCTTTACAAATTAAAGTGATGTCATCCTTACTGTATTATTTTAGACTACTTAGGAACAAGGCTTACAAGTAACAATAGGGCAGACGAAAAAAAAGAACAGCAATTGATGAAAGCAAGAAGAATTGGTGGATGCATAAATAACCTTTATGGAATAATAAATAGCTCACACAATAAGCAAAAACTATGCTTTACAAAAGCACAGTACTTCAAGTAATACCATATGCATCAGAGACCAAGCCAGGTACAGCAATAACTCAAAGAAAATGACAACCTATAGAAATGATTATATTATGAGAGTACTAGGAAAGACAAGGTACAATAGGTTGCCAAACAGTAGTATAAGAGAAATGTGTAATGTAACAGGTTTCAACTCTTTGATTGCGGAAAGAAGAAGGATATGGAATGAACTCATATCAAGAATGGATAACACAAGGATAGTGAAAAATGTGAGAGATAGCAAACCAAACATCAAGAGGAGAATTGGTTGGCCAAGGAAGAGGTGGAGTGGCAGCATGTAGGACCATTGTTATAGAACAGGACAGAATCCTAACAAGGAAGAAGAAGAAGAAGAAGAAGAAGAAGACTATATTATCTGCAAGTATCAAAACAACATAATGGACAGGAGACATCTCTCCACAGCAAGAACTTGGGAAGCAGAAATAAGGAATTCCAGATTCCTATTGGGAAGCTAATAGAAGACATTCAGAAGCCTGAGTATTAGAAACAAGCTATCCAGTTATCATAACATGGCAAAATCAAGAGTAAATACTAAGTAAATTATATACATTGTATGGATGATCAAAAGACATTACACAATATTGTTACAGTAGCCTATGAGCAGCAGGGGTGCCTACAGGGGGGTATCGTGTCGCCATTGGCGAAATTTGAAAATTTTTTGGGGGGGATTTTTTTTTACTGTTGTATGAAATTTACTATTACTAAAAATACCGAATACAATGTGAGAACGTATTTCCTGGTCGCAATTTGCGTCAAAGCTTGCTTAAGGGGGCTGCATGGTGTATCACATGATGAGACATCCACGAATCACAGTACAATAATTTTAGCGTACAAAATACAGCTTTATATTTTAATTTATTAAAAAAGCGATTATTTGTAAATACATATTGAAAAACAAAGAAGGCGAGACTGGTCAAGTTGTAGGCTAAACAATTTTTTGAAGTCATAAAATACTTAAAGAAAATTAGATCGTTTGAAAGCGAATGGAAGTTCCCTACGGAAATTTAAGTAAGGCATTAAAGTTACAAATCTAAGTATTTTTCCAATGAAGTGATTGAGATTTGATACTGTATACTGTAAAACTAATCACGTTTTACTGAAAATGCTAAATTGTGATTGTGATCCATTATAAAAAGATCTTTTTTTTTTTTTTTTTTAGTAATCGAGCCTGGAGTTGGGGGGGAAGCGACATAGGGCTTGGGGGGGATCGGCACCACTGATGAGCAGACACAACTTACCGACCCATAACATCTGATTTTCTTATTAAGTAGGGCAGTTCTTCGGCTTCATCTGTTTCTTCATGTACAGGAGTGGAACTTGTTAGGCTGTGTGAGGAAGTGTTTCTCTTACTCCGTGACGACTTCTGGAAAAAAGAGTATCACAATTATTTACAAAATGATAGGTGAAGACAATATTATAATAAACATTAAAAAACTGTAAAGAGGATAAGAATATTAGGTTTACATACAGCACACCATGAACACAGTCGGAAAGGGTGTAAACCTCTCTCAGAATTTCCCACTTAGCTAAAACCATAATACTGTGTTCTTTTATAAGTTCAGTGGCAAACAGAAGTATGTTTGAGAACAGATGTCTAAAATTTAACATAAATTTGCTCTCAAATATAATTTAATTAACAAATTGTTGATAATATTTAGTCTGCACACAAGTACGAGGGTTATCCAGAAAGTAAATTCCGATTTTAAATAATACCGTGGTATCGATGCCGTCACGCTCTTGCACATGTTCGGCCAATTTGTTGATTCGTTGGCAAGGCAACAACGCCATTTGTAAACAACTGTACACTGAGTAAGCTTTGTTGGACGTGTTTAGAAGAAATACTAGACGCCCGCCCCACCGCCTGTGAAAGTAGGCGTGTGATTCGCTTCTTGAATGTGAAGGCATTAAACCAACTGAAATTCACTGCCAAATTTGTGATGTTTATGGAGAAGAAGCAATGAGCGATTCGATGGTACGGAGAGCCGTATGAAGGGAGCGAAAATGTTCACGACGATGAACAAAGCGGGCGACCATCTTTAGTGAATAACGTCATGTAGGCAATTGAAGAGAGGGTCGTTGATGACCTCGCTTTCTCCTTGCATTTTCCAGAAATTTCTCATTCATTTCTTCATGAAATTGTGTCTCAAAAACTGAACTACTGGAAATTGTGAGCACGCTAGGTTCCAAAGATGCTTACGGAACAACTCAAAATGAAAGGGTGGGAAAGTCCACTGACTTTTTGACACGATTCCGACAGCAAAGGGATGACTACTGAGTCGTATAGTTACCGGGAACGAGACATGGGTATGGGTATCACACGCAACCCCTGAATCAAAACAATAATCCACGGCGTGGAGGCAAACTGCATCGCCCGCAAAGAAAAAACTCAAGTCAACTTATAATTAAATCACTACCGATTCGGAATACACCGACTTGTGTTCCAAGTCGGTAGTGAATTAATTATATTTAGTTAAGTAACGGACACGTCATGGCCAACGAAATCGAAGAATTCAACTTTATCCTCTCGGAAAATCATGTGCACAGTCTTTAGAGACAGAAAAGGGGGTTGCTTATGGATTTCTTGCTTCAAAGCCCCTCAATCAACTCAGATGTCTACTGAAAAAAATTTACGACCCAGAATTAGCGACGTGAGATGTTTATCCGGGACATTCCCATGATTCATGACAATGCCTAATGGTCGCCCACACCCTGCCACTTCAACGGAACATCTCTCAACTTTCGGCTGCGAACAATTTGATCATCCGCCGTTCAATCCAGACCTTGCATAAATCGCATATCATCTTTTCAAGCATCAGAAATCCTTCCTTGGTGGCCAGCATCAAAGAAGATGTTAAGGACCTACAAAATAATTTTTTGGCCATTTTCGGTTTTTTGTTCACTATTATAGATTGGAATTTTCTGAACAAAATGATATAAAACATGTCCATGTCAAAAATTGTAACCTCACTAAAAAAAAAATTATTCAGCGACTCGTGCACACAAAATCTGCGTCAATTCTCTGGGTCTACTGTACGCTGCCTCACGAGTTTGACCATTCATAAAGCATTTTTATATACACTTCTTTAGGTATACATTTGGTTTATCATTACCATTACCTTTCTGAAACAGTTTTAAACCAAATAAAACCAATTTTTAAAGATCTCTCTAATGAAATCATTTTGAGTAAATGCTGTTTGGGAAAGACCCAGAATCCAAACGAATCATTCGATGCAGTGATTTGAAAATACTGCAAAAAATTATTTTTTTCGGCATCACAACACTAAAAGTAGGGGTGTATGGTACAGTTATATCAGTTAATAAAGGTGCAGCGAGACAACTGGATGTGCTTAATGCTTTGGGATTAAAATATAGTGAAACTTGTAATGTGCGATTACGGCAAATCGACAGAATGCTGGTGCGAAAAGCTGATAAAAAATTCAGTGTAAATGAAAAAAGAAGAGGAACAAACGAGATATAAAAAAAAGAAAGAAAGAAGAAAAGGAAAACACAAAGATTATGGAACTGGACTGTTCTAAAGTGTTGGTTGCCCACTATTTTATCAGGAATGCATTAAAAGTATCCTTTTTTAAGTTAAACGAGTTTCCTGAAAAATTGGTTTTTATTTCACATATGTACCTTTTTCTCAGAAACTATAAAAGATCGAAACTTTAAATTTTTACTGTAGTTAAATTTCATAAGATTACATATGTGGAACCAGGATTAGGATGAAACATATTCTACAAAAAAAAAAAAATTTAAAAATTTAAAACTTAAAAAACCAAATTTTTTGGACACTTTTTAAAAAAATCAAAGCTTTTTTTGAAATGACTCCATAGTATTATCTCCTTTAAAGTGCACAAAAATGTCATGAAAGTAACACGTAAAAATTTCAGCTCCCTAGCTTTTATAGTTTCTGAAGAAAAGGTACATAAAACACTAAAAATAACATGGGCGAGATATTATGTAAGGTCCCCCCTTAATAAGTGGTCCACAACAAAGGTGGGAAATTTTTGTGACGAAGGTATACAACCCCTGGTGTCTTACTACGGAAGGTGCTTCAAAAATGGCGAGAACTACTTAGAAAAGTTTAAGTAAACTTTTCTAAGTACTTAAGGCGTAAACCTCGCGGCCTCTGTCACTCTCCCCGCCTCTGTTTTGGGTGTGTTGGGTGCCTCTGTTTCATGCGGTCTAATATTTTTCTCTACGTAAGTCAGTTTCTTCAATTTTTCACAACACTGCCAGCTCCTATAGCTGCCCGATGAAACGTCTCTATAGCTGTACGACTCTATATACACGTCTGTGTAAGTGGATGCGTCTGGTTTTTGAGCGTGTGCACGTGCGCGCGCTGTAATTAGAACTGAATATACAAGTATCAGATAAACAAATATCTATTATTGAACTATATTTTTCAGTAAGAGAATTTTATCATGTATTTTTAGATAGTTTGTTTTACAAAATAAAGGATATAAATAATGAATGCTTGTGACAAAGAGAAATGTTTCGGTGGGAGAAATTAACCAGTCTACAATACTGAAAACAATCGTTTATCTCTGTTCGTCCGAGTTCCACTTTTAACGGTGACTTCGAACAATTAATTTTCTATAGGTATCCTATTTTTCGGCTAAAAACGAGTATAAACGAAACAGTTGATAACAATAAACGGTAATAACGATAAAACGGGAAATATTGTGATTGAATAAAGATTTAAAATAAATTTTTAAAACGAGGCAAACGTTAAGTTATTAACATCGTATCCAACTTCAATTTCCTCCTCCTTCTATGGCGCTACAGCCCAAGTAGGGCCCTGGCCTCCACCAATCTCCGCCTCCAATCTACTCTATCCATTGCAGCCCTCCTCCAGTTTCTTATCCCCATGTCCCTCGCGTCCTCTGCAACCCCATCTTCCCACCTCTTCCTCGGTCTGCCTCTAGGTCTCGTTCCCTCCCATGTGCCCTTTTGGGGCTCCTGCCATCCTCCATTCTCATAACATGTCCGGCCCAACGCAATCTTTGCATTCTTATACATTTTGAGACTGGTATCTCTTTATATATTTGATACAGTTCATTGTTGTATCTCAGTCTCTATGAGCCATTTTCTTGTATGGGCCTATAATGGGTCTGAGGATTTTCCTTTCAAAGGTGTCTACCATGTCGGCTGTTTTCTGTGTGATTGTCCATGCCTCACACCCGTAGCGTAACACCGGTCTGATGACCGTCCTATAATATATTTTCATTTCTGTTTCCCTGTGCACATCCCCAGACCTAAATGATGGCAGCAATGCGAAGTATACCTTGTTAGCTATGGTGGTCCGTCTTTGGATCTCCGGCTCTCCTCTGGACCTCCAACTTCAATTTACGCAATTAATTGTATGTGTGTGTGTGTGATTTTCGAATAAAATTTAAAGGCGTTTTTTGCATTCCAGCTTCCAAACCCTACGGTCTTTCCAATCATCATGCTTCAGATTTCTCTGTGCCGTTGCATTCCTTATGCGTTCCATCCAACTCTGTCGCGGCCTGCCTCTTTTTTCTTATTTCAGGAGGGGTCCATTGTAGTAATTTATCTGGCCAACTGTCACTGCCATACGGCACACATATCCGTACAATCCAAATCTTTTTGCATCAATTGTGTCATTTATACTGGTACATACGTTTATTCTTCCTCTTATTTATTCATTTTTAACCCTATCTTGCAATATAAGCCTACAGAACCTTCTCCAGTTTCCCATTTCCACGGCTTGTAATCTTTTCCTTATGTATTCCGTAGTTTCCCATACTTCAGTTCCGTATGCTACAATACTTTCCCCTATTGTCGTATATATTTTGACTTTTGTTTCGTACCTTAGTTGATTGCTCCATAAAGTGGAATGTAACTGTCTCGTCACTTGTTTGCATTGTCCTATACGAATTTTTATTTCTGCTTCACTTGTGCCTTCTTTTGTAACCATGACACCAAGGTATTTGTATTGCTGCGACAATTACGGAACGTCCTCGAAGAGTCGAGAGCGTCCTGCCACCCGTTTCTCGGCTAGCCGAGCAGGCGAAGAGTTTCGGTCAAGGTCGCACTCAAATAACTTCCACACTGTTCGAAAGCACTTGCAACTACTGGTACTGCAAATCATACTGGTACGCCGCCAGAAGGATGAAAAAATATTCTGGAACCTCTGCGGGACCTATCTAAGCAACAGCGGCCGGCTTACAATTTAGTTACAGTTAGCGATTTATTCAGTGCGGATCAAGTGATTATGGAAAGTGATTATTGTGTTATAACTAGTGCTGAACTCTTAATAGTTGACATTATTATTGCGTGTGGACATATTTAACTTTGATTATTGTGTAAGAGTACCTTGTATTGATTAAAAAATGTTATTTGTGACTAATTAAAGATGGTAATTAGTGACTTCATTGGTGTCTGTATTTTGTTTCCACTGTACCTTACGACGATCGTCGTAAAATGAATCTAGTCCTCTACAACTCCTAGTTCCAACAATACATATGACATAATAACGAAACAATGGACGATAATTTTTTTATTTTGTTCATTTCACATTTATATTCCTCTAGTTCGTTATCATCATCATCTCCACTTCACAGATTAGGCTGCACTGTGAAACCATCTAGGTTGTTCCGGAAACCATCTCGTCCTCGGACGCCCCACCCTACGATAGCCTGTGGGTTTATAATTTAAGACAAGATTGGGAAGGCGGTCTTTCTGTATTCTTCCCAAATGCTTACACCAATTGGCCTTATATTCCTTAATTCTATCCTGTAATTTTAAAATTTGTAATTCTCGCCTTATCTGTGAATTACTTATTCTGTCTCATAACGTGCACGCTTTTATTAATTTATAAAATAATAGTAAGTGTACATTGCGGAGAGAGCTTAATTTCACATTTAAAATTTTCCTTCCATATTTTAATGATATCGTCCAAATACATTTTAAAACGTATCGGGAGATATAACATCCTTGTCTAACTCCTTTATTTGCCTCAACTGGCACTGTCAATCGTTTACCCGTATCAATGACAGCAGAGGTGTTCTGATACAGACTTTTAATCACCGTCACAAGATACAAAGGAAAACCTCTTCTGATCATAATTTTCCACAAGACATCCCTATCCACACTATCAATGCCTTTTGAAAGTCAATAATGACCATACGAGTTTCTAAATTAAATTCCCGCCTCTTCTCAATCAGCTGCTTCAATACAAAAATGGCATCGATTGTAGAGCGAGTCTTCCTAAAGCCCATCTGTTCTTCACCAATAATGTTCTCTTCTATAACCCGGAGTCTATTATTGATTATTACTGGAGAATACGTATATCTTATATGCACTATCTAACAGGCTAATACCCCTGTAATTCTCACAGTTAATTCTCTCACCCTTCTTAAAAAAGTGGGATGACTTTTGTTTTTAACCACTTTCCTTTAGTTTTTAGTTTAAAATATTTGAGCTCTGGCTATTAAATAATGGGATTATAGTTTACTTCTTGGAACACGGGAGCGCTGCTTGACTTTCAATAGCGTGCGTGACCATTGACACTGACACTGGACTCCTCAACACCGTCCCTGCAAGTTTCTTTCCCCTCTGTCAATTAGTTCGCTGTCATGCATCATATTCAGACGTTTTTTACGTATTTACGTATTTTGGAAAAAGGATTTGGCTAAACATTAAGCATCGTGTTAATTTTCAATGTTTAGTAAAACGGCAACAGGTTCTTTTGAGTTACTAGTCAGCTCTCTGAGCAGCAGAACTCGGTCACTATTTTGAATGAAGTACGTATATTTATTATTACATACATTTCGATATTAGATATTTTTCAATTATGGTAAAAATTACAAAAATCCCGATTACTCTACTGTTTCTTTAGTAATATGACCATTGTAGAGCGCACGCGTCATACATAGAACGTTGAGCAAAAAGACAAGGAAATAGACAAGGTTTAAATTTTATAAAACAATAGCAGTGACTGTTTTACTATATGAATGTGAAACATGAGTGTTTACAAAGAAGATTAAAAATCAGATTCAAACTTTGGAAACGAAGTTTCTGAGAAAGACAAAGGGTCGCAGGATCGTTTGCGCAATGAGGATATTAGAGAAGAGAGCTACAGGCAGTGGCGTGGCGTGGTTACATAACAGCTGTTGCCGGTTGTGATAGGCCTAAAACTTAGCCTAAAAATTAATTCGAATTTTTCCTAGAACAAAGTGTTCTTTTCTGTGTCAAAATATTCTTTTTAGAGCTAAAATATCTTTTTAGAGTATTTTCTATCTTTCGCTGGCAGAAGAAAGGGCCCCGGTTCAACGGAATCTGACTCCATTATACTTAAACAGATTAAATGAGGACACAAATAATAGAATTAATATTAATAAAGACAAACAGAGAAACACATGACTAAACGAACAAAACACAAATAGGTAGGTAGGCCTAGTAACTGCTGCAAGTTGGTTCCGAAACGAACTTAGCTGTTAACTGAGCGTTTTGCCGGTTTACACAGCGGCAACATATTGAGTGGACGAATGTGTCCCCCTCCCGTTTGTACAGTGACAACTACTACGAGGTTAATGACCACACGCAGTAAAACATTGCCGATGTCTGAGCCGGCAACACAAGACGGTGCAAGAGGACAGCAGTTCGAAAGCAATGCTATGCTTTTCTTCAAGTTTCCCTACTAATATTGTTCGGATTTCAAATTATTCAATAACTAAACTATTTATTCTGTGATATAATTAATATTATTTTCTTTCATATCCAGGACTATTGCCGCCGACAACAGCGGTTACATGGACGCCACGCTACTGGCTACAGGTATTCTCCATAAATGATAAAATACAGACATATCGCAGGGAATGGCTACAGCATGTGGTCAGAATGGAGGATGGACGATTACCTAAGGTTGCATTTCGATATAGACGCTTTGGTACGAGAGACGTAGGAAGACCTAGAGTGAAATGGAGAGATACTCTGTGAAGACGGAAGAGACAAAGTGAGGTGTAGAAGAAGAAGAAGAAGAAGAAGAAGAAGAAGAAGAAGAAGAAGAAGAAGAAGAAGAAGAAGAAGAAGAAGAAGAAGAAGAGCACACAGTCATACAGTATGCACTAAAAATTAGAAACATTCTGGTTTGGATTACTGTTCCTGTATGGTTCTGTAGGGTAAAAGTATGGACACGCACGCCAAATTTTATAGAAATCAGTTGATGGGTTTTTAAAAGTTATCGTGTGACATATTTCAAATAAATAGAGATAGGCAGACAGACAGACAAATTCCAAACAACCAAATACCAAATTAACTGATGCTTACAGAAAAAATTGTGCATCACGTATCCGCGAGTTGAATGGTGCGGTTAGAGTAAAGGAAAGTCGCAACGATGTTTAAGACGTGAAAGGTCAGCATGCCCATGCGCACAAAAACGGAAGAAAATGTTTAAAAAATGGATGAAATTATTTGAAAATACCTCAGAATCAGTATCTGGAAGCGGTCTCGGTCAGTTGCGACGAAACGTTCTTACGCGGTCAATTGCGCCCCGCACGTTCACTTACTGACCGAATCTGTCATTTGGAAACGTTCCTATTCTGAACTTCGATTAGATTTCAATTCTGCAACTTTTTATTTGTGTGAGTAACGTCTTTCTTCCAATATTTTTGTTACGTTAAGTTAGATTGTCACGCCAGGTTAGGTTAGGCTATAAATGAATTATAATGGTAACTTCTGTATTTCTGTTTGGTATCTAAGGACCACATGCCAATTTCAGTTCTTTACTCTTTGTTCTTTCCTTTTTTTCCAATATTCTTTCATCTTCTCACTGTGTCTCTTCTTCCTGTCTTTAGTCCACTTTGAACCTGCGTTTCTCTCTCTCCTACCCTGGACTCCCTCCATTTTTAACATTTTTGCTCGAAAAACTTCTCCTTCAATTGGTTCTTCTGCATGCATATTATTTTTTTCTAAATCCTTCTGGACTTCTTTAATCCAACTTGATGTTGACTTCTTCCCCCACAGATATATGAAGATTTGCTTTGTCAACCTATTGTCGTCCATTCTATATAAATGTCAAAAAAATAATAGTCTTCTTTTTCTCATTGCTTCTGTTATATTTTCTATACTTTGATATATTTCAACATTACTTCTTAATTTCCAACCTTCTGAAGTTTTTCGTGAGCCTAATATTTTCCTAATAATTCGTCTTTCTAATATTTCTAGTTTGTCTAAATTATAATTCAGTGCTAGACATTCACTGGCATATAGGCATTCTGGCTTCACTACTGTACTATAATGCCTTATTTTCGCATTTTTAGATACGCACTTTTTATTGTAAATATCTGTAGTTATACCATATGCCCTTTCCATTTTATGAATCCCTTCTCCTATAGCAGATTTTTCCAAGCCATTCTCTTCAATTATCTCTCCTAGTACTTAAATTTTCGAACCCTCTCTACTCGACCAATATCTGTATTATTATAATAATTTCTGTATAATTATAGTAATTTCTGTATTATTATAATAATAACATGAAAATGTCAGTAACGATCGGCACTACCTTACGTCAGCGTAATGTTTACTCTACGATTGCACGGAGAAAGTTGATTGGTCGTAACAGTAGACATTGGAAACTGTTGTAGCGCATTACCATTCCAGGCGTGAGTCTTCATGTTTTCATACGCCTTTGATACAAGCAGTCTGTGTCTGTAGCTTACAGGACGATATTTTTTTGCATCGCAATGTGCCGGGTCGCCTGAAATTTCCACCTCAGTCGCAACCTACCGAGTTTTATACGATTGGGTCGCAACTGACTTCCAGAGGGAAGGTGGAAGAAATGGTGAACGTTGATAAAGAAACTATAGGTCAATTTTGAAAACTGACTTTAAAATGACAGAAGTCTGTGCCAGAATGGTTCTACAAATTCTCATTACTGACAAGAGAACGAATTTGTGCTGACATCTTGGAGCACACCAAAACACGACGCAAATTTTTCAGAAAAGTATTTACTCACGATGAAACCTGGATCTTTCAGTATAATCCTGAAACGAAATGTCAGTCGATGCACTAGAAAACTTCACCTCTCCCAAGGTTGGAGAAAGCACGTAAAAGCAAGTCCAAATTTATGGCAATGTTGATCGTTTCCAAGGTGTGCTTCTGTAAGAGTGATTATTGTGTTATTGGCCACGAAAACCTTCTTCCTGATCCTGAGAAGATTTGAGGCTCACAGATAATAAGCAATCGAGGCGATCTCAATAATTTTGTTTATCTGTACAAATCCCTGTCTTTGAGAAGGGTAGACCTAGCAAGAAACTAACTATTATCATAGAAATTAATATTTAATTTTAATGTATATTGAATTTGAATAACTTAATATATTCTGAAAAATAGTATTTTTTGTAACTTATTCCTGTAAGGTTATATTCTGAAATAAAGATTCATTTTTTTGCACCGCGTCAATTAATATTAAAATTTGCACTATTGGGCCACACTGCCTTACTTCGAGTTGATGTTTTTTTACGTGGATTTTACAAAAAGCGAGAAAGGTTAGTACTTAGGTTAGTTTGCATGTTAACCTAACAATGTCTATTTCACCTTATTTACGACAAAAACTGCCTTGTTTACCGCGTACGCAGCTAAATCAGACGTGGATTCCACGTAGAAAATGAAAAAAAAAAAATGCGTTTTACATTATTTGAATTCCATAATGTTTTTTTTTTGCAAATTTTTCGCAAAAAAAAGGTTTTGGTGTCCACACCTTCTTTTGACTTGCGTACACGTAGAAATACGGAAAACGCTGATTTTATAAATTTCGTAGCTACCAGGAACCAGACAGTGTAAACGAAGACTATCTTTATTAATTAAAATAATGTTTTCAGATCATACGTTCAGCGATGTTAATTATACGAACTGCAGCATTGGCACGTCTTGTTTTGGCAGAGGCTGCGACAAATGTCTGCGGCCTTTCACAGGCGGTCGCGGACACGCTCCCTCCCAACGCGGACATGTTTACGCAGATAGGACCGCTTATAACTGTGCAATTGTAGCTTTTCGTAGGCGTTACAAAAATTTCACTCAGCGAAATGCTAAAATCAAATTTAAGAATGCAATCAAATGTCGATTATCGGGGGGTAATGGAAAAGGCGAGATGCACGATTGATTATAACGGATAATCTTCAAAATTCCTTCCGACAATCATATATGATAACATTTTGGTTATGATACTCATTGGAGACTCTTGGTGAGGTATTTTGTCAAGCATTTTACTTAAAAAGATTTAAATGAACACATTCGCTCGGTAGTTTCACAATTTATTCTTAAACTCGACAATTGTTTCAGCTGATAAAGCTGCTACTCTTAAAGAGCTGGTAAGTACAACTAAATTTGTTAAAATATTTTTGTACATGTATGTATAATAAAAATAAAACAACGTATGATATGATTTATGTTCATTATAAATATCGTTTTTTATCCTGAAATGCATATAAATAAACACTACTATGCCTTAGTGTCATTTAATTATCCGTTCACATATTAATTCCTTATAATTCGTTGTTCCTTAGCAGTCGTTAACCTTTTGGCAGATTACAATCAAACCAAAAAATTCCCTTATCTAAAACAAAAGTTATGGCTTTTTCTGGGGCAGAACAAAGATTGTCATACAGGACTCGCCAACAGAACAGGTGCCAGATTTCAAGTATTTAGGGTGTAACATCACATACCAAGACGATAAGGAGTTTGAAAGCAAAATTAGTCTCTTCCAGTCGGTTTGTGGTTGTATCATTAAACATGTAAAGAAGAAAACAAGGAAAGAGACGCAATTGAAATATTGTAATGTAATGTCCATACCTCAATTACTGTATGGTGGTGAGACTTACATGAGAAAGGCCAAAGATATATATTGAATACGAGGAACGGAAATAAGGTTCGTGAGGGCTGTAAAGTGTTGTACCAGTAAAGATCTTATCAGAAACGATCATATTAGAATGGAGCTAGGCATAGCTGAAAGCTTAAACGAGAAAATCTCCCGGTACAAAACGGAGTGGCGGTTACACTTAGACAGAATGGATCCAACTAGATTTTTAAGAAGAACCCTTGACTATCATCCAAGGGGGAAGAGAAGTGTGGGAAGACTCCGTAAGCGATGGTTGCATGATTTCCATTGAGACTGTAATAGGCTACTAGCCTAAGCCGTAAAGGATGACGACGATTCCTTATAGCGAAATCTCTGTTTCTCCAAATACATACGAGTAACCTTTTACACGTTCACTCGCCACTCGACACTGAAGTTTTCGCTTCTGGCGTGTGTCCCACGACATTTTTTCTAACCTATATATTTAATGCCATCTTTTGTTCCAGAGTTTAGAAGGCGTTGAAGACCATGAATGTTGTTACTCAATGAACTGTATCGTCGGCATATCTAACTTAATTATCTTGCATTTTCCCCTAATTATGACGTGGCACGGAGCGAATTATCCGGATAATTGTAAATTAACGGCTGATCGTATAGAACGCTAACAACAACAAATAAAAAGCAAACAAGCCAAACAGTACGTAGGCCTACATCGTTTTACGGATTTTAAACTCAAAAATATATGACTCTGCACGTTTTTGGTTCGCATTACTTTTTATTGCGGGCGGGTGATAAACAAAACAAGTGATATCCTTTTACGCAATGTTTTTTAGACCATAAACTCTGCAGGCGCGTAGTGTGTACGCCAGCCTGCGCACGCGCTCGCTCGCACATATAGCAGATTTAATTTTAGCAGCTTTAAGCTGAAGCGCGCGGAACGTATAAAACAACTGAAATATTGCGTTCGGTATTAATATTTTCATGTTTGTAAACAAAACCCAGTTGAACAGTGACTGTTGGCGAGATTCGTTGACGGTGGCGGGGTGGGGGGAAGTGGCAGATTTCCAGTTTTTTCTCTGCCCCCCCTTCGTCGGAAACATAAAATGTCAACAAAATAGTGAGTGACAGCTCTATTTGTGAAATAAGTAAGTTTTGTTCCGCGGGATCGACCCCTTCATAATGCCGAGATGCTGACAAAGTATTTTCTCTGTGACGTCACATCCGTTTCACAGAGACTTGGAACCGTGAAACCCATTAATAAATCTAGTTCAGTTACACGTGTTCTATAAACCATTTATTTAAAAATGTAAAGGGCTGACTGGTGGAAGACACACTTCGCCCGTTTTATATTTGATTAATGACGTTGAGTAATAATTACTAGTTTGAATATGAAAACGTGTTTTGTTTGTGGCAACTCAGAAGGTTTGAGGAGTACAGCGTCAGCCTTCCAGTGGATCAGTGAGATCTTTTCCTCAATAGAGATACTGGTAGGCTTGCAAATTATCTTGAAGTCTTTTACTGCTTCTCCTCAATCTAGAGGTCGGTAGGCCTGCAGTTATCATGCAGTCTTTTACTTCTTCTCCTCAACTAGAGGTCGGTAGGCTTGCAGTTATCATGCAGTTTTTTTACTTATTCTCTTCAATCTATAGGTCGGTAGGCTTGCAATTATCATAAAGTCTTTTACGTCTTCTCCTCAATCTAGAGGTCGGTAGGCTTGCAGTTATCATGCAGTTTTTACTTCTTCTCCTCAATCTATAGGTCGATAGGCCTGCAGTTATCATGCAGTTTTTTACTTCTTCTCCTCAATCTAGAGGTCGGTAGGGTTGCAATTATCATGCAGTTTTTTACTTCTTCTCCTCAATCTAGAGGTCGGTAGGCTTGGAATTATCTTAAAGTCTTTTACGTCTACTCCTCAATCTAGAGGTCGGTAGGCTTGCAGTTATCATCAAGTTTTTTACTTCTTCTTCTCAATCTAGAGATTGGTAGGCTTACAGTTATCGTGCAGTTTTTTACTTTTTCTCCTCAATCTAGTGGTCGGTAGGCTTGCAGTTATCATAAAGTTTTTTACTTCTTCTCTTCAATCTAGAGGTCGGTAGGCTTGGAATTATCATGAAGTCTTTTACGTCTTCTCCTCAATCTAGAGGTCGGTAGGCTTGCAATTATCATGCAGTTTTTTACTTCTTCTCCTCAATCTAGAGGTCGGTAGGCTTGGAATTATCTTAAAGTCTTTTACGTCTTCTCCTCAATCTAGAGGTCGGTAGGCTTGCAGTTATCATCAAGTTTTTTACTTCTTCTCCTCAATCTAGAGATTGGTAGGCTTGGAGTTATCATGCAGTTTTTTACTTCTTCTCCTCAATCTAGTGGTCGGTAGGCTTGCAGTTATCATCAAGTTTTTTCCTTCTTCTCCTCAATCTAGAGGTCGGTAGGCTTGCAGTTATCATGCAGTTTTTTTACTTCTTCTCCTCAATCTAGAGGTCGATAGTCCTGCAGTTATCATGCAGTTTTTTACTTCTTCTCCTCAATCTAGAGGTCGGTAGGCTTGCAGTTATCATCAATTTTTTTACTTCTGCTCCTCAATCTAGAGGTCGGTAGGCTGGCAATATTCATGAAGTCGTTTACGTCTTCTCCTCAATCTAGAGCAGCGATTCTCAACCTTCTTAGCTCCGCGACCCCCCAAATATTAAATAGAAATAAAATAAATATTTTTGCGACCCCCCCACCCAAAGGAATAATAACAGTAAGCCTTACTATTACTAATTGAATTTTGACTGTAATTATAAATATAAAAATTATTTAATATTATATAATCACATTGCACTAATTTTATACATTAAGTAAGAAAATACCGACAGTATAAAAAATGTAATACGACTATTCCTATTATTTTATGTCGCTGCGTTTATAGCGACGGGTATGAACATGCATGTATGACGTGTACATACATGAGCAATTTACAAGTTCCAACTTGATGTGTACGTGCTCTTTGTACACATCAAGTTGGAGCCAGTATAAAAGAGGCGCTTGCGATTGCACAACTTCAGTTAAGTTTCGAATGCGAAGCGTGGGTCTGGTGCTTTTATTTTAGTGTGCGGTCAACCGTGAAACTGAATTGTTATTTTTTAATTTCTTATGCGAAATGGATAAATTTGTGAAAAAACGAAGTGAGCCATCTACATCCAGTGAATCCGTTGGTAAAAAGACAAGGTTGTACAATGACAGTTATTTAAATTATGGTTTTATCTCATTGGATGGAAAGCCACAGTGCGTTGTTTGCTTTCAAGTTCTCTCCGATGAAAGCATGAAGCCATCAAAATTAGTTCGACACTTGGAAAGTAAACATCCGGCTCATAAAAACAAACCGTTGGAATTTTTCGAAAGAAAATTACATACCTTGAGAAATCAACAAACTTCTATTTGTAAGTAAAGCCATACTGATAAAAGTGTACTTGAAGCATCTTATCTCGTAGCATTAAGAGTAGCTAAGATGTCCAAACCCCATACAATCGCCGAAAACCTCATATTGCCTGCTGCAATTGATATGGTCAGTGTTTTAATAGGCGTGGAAGAAGCAAAAAATTGAAAAAAATTCCGCTTTCTAACGACACAATATCAAGGCGAATCGATGACATGGCTGCCGATGTTCGCGATCAGATAATTCTGCAAGTGAGTTCAAGTGAATTTTTTAGTATTCAATTTGATGAATCAACAGATGTAGCAAACATGTCTCAGTTCTTATGTTTTGTGAGGTATGAATGTGATAGGGACACATCAATCAAAGAAAATATGTTGTTTTGCAAAACAGTACCGGGTCATGCAACAGGACAACGTCTTTTTGATGTTTTTTATGAAGCTACTAGAAACTATACTAACATAGATTGGACAAAATGTATTGCAGTATGTAGTGATGGTGCAAAGGCGATGGCAGGAAAGAACAGTGGATTAATGAAAATATTAAAAGATCGTCTTATACCAAGGGCGGAATGGACGCACTGCTTCCTTCACAGACATGCTCTTGTCGCAAAAAACATGCCGGAAAATCTCAATCAAATTCTCTGTGAAGCTGTAAAAATGGTTAATTTTATTAAAAGCCGACCGTTACAGAACAGGCTGTTTGCTAAACTATTCGATGAAATGGGTGAAAATAAAAAATCTCTTCTTTTCCATACAGAAGTTAGATGGTTATCGCGAGGGAAAGTGTTAACCCGGGTATTGGAATTGCGAGATGAATTAATAATATTTTTCCAGGATAAATAAACGCCGTTCTCATTGCTTTTACAGAATAATGAGTGTATGTTGTTGTTGGCTTACTTAGCTGATGTATTTTCGCATTTAAACGACTTGAATGTGAATTTACAAGGACGTGATAAAAACATTTTATTAATGACAGACAAAGTTCATGCTTTCATTAAGAAGCTTGATATCTGGATTATTCGCCTTCAAAGCAAAAATTTGGATATGTTCCCACTCACTTCGGATTATATTGAGCAAAATTTGAATGAATAAGACACTATTATTCGCCACAGTTAGGATTGCATGAAGATGCATTTGCGTGAGCTAAAAACTCAGTTGACGGAGTATTTCCCGGAAGATAAAAATGATTTCTCGAAGAGATGGGTACTGAATCCGTTTAGTGAAAACGTTGTTGCCGCTGCTAAGTTACCAGTTGAGATTCACGACCAGCTCATCGAAATGTCTGCCGACAAAACGCTACAACTGCAATTTACATCTGAAGATTTAAATACGTTTTGGCTTGCTCGTCGAAATGAATATGGAAATTTAGTCACAGAAGCATTGAAAATATTAATCCCTTTCGCCACGTCTTATCTCTGTGAAAAGGGTTTTTCGTCTATGGTTGCGCTAAAAACTAAATACAGGAATCGTCTTTTATCACTCGAAAACAATTTGCTTTTGTGTGTTTCTAACGCAGATCCACGTATGGAGAAACTTTTAAATGAAAAACAAATGCAACCATCACATTAATTGCTTTTCTTTACATGTGTACTTATTGTAAGTAAAATGTTTATAATAAATGATTTTTTCTCATAAAATGATTTCATTATTGTTTAGGCTATTTTGCGACCCCCCTTTAATATCACCGCGACCCCCTTGGGGGTCGCGACCCCCAGGTTAAGAAACGATGATATAGAGGTTGGTAGGCTTGCAGTTATCATGCAGATTTTTACTTCTTCTCCTCAATCTACAGGTCGGTAGGCTTGCAGTTATCATCAAGTTTTTTACTTCATCTCCTCAATCTAGAGGTCGGTAGGCTTGCAGTTATCATGCAGTTTTTTACTTCTTCTCCTCAATCTAGAGGTCGGTAGGCTTGCAGTTATCATGCAGTTTTTTACTTCTTCTCCTCAATCTAGAGGTCGATAGGCCTGTAGTTATCATGCAGTTTTTTACTTCTTCTCCTCAATCTAGAGGTCGGTAGGCTTGCAATTATCATGCAGTTTTTTACTTCTTCTCCTCAATCTAGAGGTCGGTAGGCTTGCAATTATCATGCAGTTTTTTACTTCTTCTCCTCAATCTAGAGGTCGGTAGGCTTGGAATTATCATGCAGTTTTTTACTTCTCCTCAATCTAATGGTCGGTAGGCTTGCAGTTATCATAAAGTTTTTTACTTCTTCTCTTCAATCTAGAGGTCGGTAGGCTTGGAATTATCATGCAGTTTTTTACTTCTTCTCCTCAATCCAGAGATTGGTAGGCTTGCAATTATCATAAAGTCTTTTACGTCTTCTCCCCAATCTAGAGGTCGGTAGGCTTGCAGTTTTCATGCAGTTTTTTTACTTCTTCTCCTCAGTTTAGTAGTTGGTGGACTTGCAATTTTTTTCGTGGACAGCCTCCTGATCACCTTATTCCTTCTTTAACACCATTCATGTACACCTGTTAGGGCCCTTCCCCTGCCTATACACCGCTCGATCATGCCCTCGATCAATGTGGTGAACCAGATTTAATGGCGTAACAGGTGACCAATCTTACTGCTTCTCCTTTCCACAAATCAGCGTCCTTTTATCAGCCAATCTCTCCAAAACCTTATCATTAGGTACTCTTTCCGTCCACGGTACCAGCACCACATCTCAAAAGCTTCAAGGTAGATCCTCTCCACTTTCCCCGAGCCGTATGTGCATACGCTGTTTCTCTCCACCACTCACAAATATTTACTTGTTTTGATTCCTTTCTACGTATATCCATGTTCAAATTCACTATTCTCTATGCCTACAGTTAAAATATAATCTGTACTTTAACGAACAATCAACATTATATATTTTATAAAAGAGCCCCTAGGTATTATGTGCAGAACAACAAACGCCATACTCATAATTTACATCGCACCCTAAAAATTGAATTGAGATACCTGTTCTATAGCCTGACGTTTTATAATTATCTTGGAACGTATCGGATGTTTTTCGAACACTTAGAAATAAGACAAGAAAAGGCACCAAGCTAAATTTGTATAAAGTAACGGCAACATCTGATTTAACTTACGGAAGTGAAACTTGGACGACGACGAGAAATGATGAACGAAGAATACAAACAAGTGAAATGAAGTTCTTGAGGAAAACCAAAGGTTGCACTCTTAGAGATCTAATACGAAAGGAATATATAAGAATTGAGCTAAATGTATATTCTATGGCCAGCAGAATAAGGGAAGGACAAATAAAATGGAGGCAGCATATCGACAGAATGGAAGATATGAGGCTACCTAAACAAGTAATACGATACAGACCTCAGGGAAGGCGTGATATAGGTAGACCAAGAAAGAGATGGCTTTAGTGAAGTCGGAACAGGCTCTAAACCTATACCTTGACGTGGAGAAGAAGAAGAAGAAGAAGAAGAAGAAGAAGAAGAAGAAGAAGAAGAAGAAGAAGAAGAAGAAGAAGAAGACAATAAATGCGCATCATGTAAGTATAACTCTAAATAAACACTGTATTTGGAATTTGAAATTTTCGATTGCATTTTGTATGTCCAAGTATATTAAAGTCGACTGTTTCTTTGTCAGCTGTATCAGACACACAAAACTCGAAATATACCTACCTACTGAAAGTAAACCGTGACACTTGCGGCACGTGGGCCGTGACTAACTCGTGGTCGTGGCTTACGGCCAAAGTGGTCGGCGTAAACATTATTAATTGATACCTGTCGCTAAACTGACTCGTAATAACGCCGACGGGACACACGGAAGTAGAGAAGTTTAGCACGCGGAGCTGACGATACACTGTGAACGTCATCAGTCTCAACCGCTATAGTAAGAAAACATGAACACACGCGCACAGACAGTTTGGTAGATAGATACCGAGATATACTAGTGTGCTCCCTGACCTGCACAACTCGCTTACTATTTTTATCGAAATACATTTATTATTACATACATTTTGTCATTAAGTAATCAATCAATTACGGGAGGAATTACAAAAATCCCGATTACTCCGTTACTTCCTTAGTAATACAATTATCGAGCACACAGTTCTACAATGTGCACTAAAAATTCGAAACATTCTGATTCGGGTTACAATTCCGTTTAGTCTGTCACCCTGCTGGGTTTACACTATTTTTTTCAAATTTTGTATCTCTTTTTTCGGCTATGGGGTCACAAAGTTTTGAATTTTCAATATTTAACACTTCATGTAGATGTTAGTTCAAATTCTCCTTAATCTGATACCCCACACGGCTTTTGAGATTTTGTCAAAACGTTCACTTGCGTTCTAGGTGCAGACGTCCAAAAATTCTTGAATTTCGAAAATAAATGTATATTAAATAAATAAATAAAATTAAAGAAAGGAAAACATTAAGAAAAATCTTGGGTTCAATGAAAGATGGAGAACAGTACAGAAGACTCCACAATAATAACTGTACTCACGTGTTGAGAAAATCTCAGACGTAATTAGAAAAAGAAGAATTACTTTCTACGGACATGTTGAAAGAATGAACCCTGACGCCCTAACAGGGAAGCTTTTTAACTATTTCAGTCAGCTCAAAAGGTCCAATACGTGGTTCAAAGAAACAGAAAAAAACATAGAAGAACTCAAGATTACTGAAGAAGACATTGAAGAATGCTTGCCACTCAAAAAGAAATTAAGAAATGCTCAAGGTTTTCAGAAACAAACCAAAAAGAGGACAGGTGCCATCTGGACTGAAGAAAGGAGGGAGAGACATTGATCAAGAATGAAGGAGACATGGGAGGGAGGAAGAGAGAGGAGAAAAAGGGAGGAACCAGTTGAACCAAACGTAGTCCACAGCTGCTCGTACGCAAAAAAATAAATAAGTATATTAAAATATATGATATATATAAAACTATATTAAAATAAATAAATAAATTATATATACATATACATTTTTTTCAGACTGTGGTTAAATTTCATTTAATCTGATACCTCACATGGGCTTTTTAAATTTTTTCAGAAATTTGAACCCTTCACATTTTTGCCATCTGCCCACCCATTTGGGGAGATCAATCTAAAATACAACAGGGTTCTGTAGGATAAAAGTGGACACAGTACACACACACGCGCGCGCGCGCGCACGGAAAGTTTTACGAAAGTCACTTGATGCGTTCAAACGTTACCGTGAGACATATCCCAAACATTCGGAGAGACGGACAGACAAATGCCAAATGGTTGAGTTAAATCTGACACTCGCTTCGCTCGTTCAACAGTGGTGCAGCCAACAGCCAATAGGGAGGTTACGGGGAGAGGAGGTGACCTACCAACGTCACCTTTGGGTAGGTCACTAAAAGAGTTTCTATGTAAAATCTGCAGGCAGGCTGTACTTGCTTGTTAGCGGTCATAACATGACATAGAAACGTACAGTGGACTACAACTGGCGAATACCTTACTATCATTAACACTTCTCCCCAGCTTATCGTCAGTAACTCTCCAGCGTGGATAAATCATGGTGTATAATCTTCCATAGGAGGAAACGTTTGGTCAATAATCTCTCCTGCTTAATCCTCCTGGAAATATCCTGGTTACGCCACTGCACGTCTATATGTGATGTATCCTTTTGTTGGGGTCAAGCCCCGCATTGAATCTTACTGTTTTCCCCCGAAGGGTACTCCGAATCGTTTCGGAAGATCCACCCATCTTCTAGCTGAAGACACGTTTCTATTGGTTTGCGGCCGAGATGTCGTATCAGTCTGATTCTTTTTTAGTATACTAACGTTATTAAAAATAAAAGAAATTACAGAATTATCTGTTAAATATGTTTGTGTAAATTATTTTTTATTCACTGAGCATCTTTTAATATGACGGTAATTCTGACAGTGAAACTTATTTACACAAGTTTACGAAAAATAGAAAAAACTCCGGATTTACACGAACAGTTTACAACATTTACAACCGCCTTATGTACGTGTCACTTTCATTATCATCATATCAGCCGTGGCTCTACAACCCTTGGTGGGTCTTGGCCTGCTCCAACAATCGACTCCATTCTTCCCTGTTGCGTGTCTTGGCTTTCCAGTTTCTTATGTCCAGCTTTCTGAGGTCCTCCTCTATCTGATCTTTGAATCTACTTTGGGGTCTTCCCCTTGCTCTTCTACCCATTGGTTTCTGGTAGAAGATATGTTTCGTATGCTGTCCTTCCTCTATACTCTTTATGTATCCAACCCACCTTAACCTGTATATTTTGATTATCCTGACAATGTCCGGCTCGTTGTAATGATGGTATAGTTCATAATTATAGCGCCTGCGCCACATTCCATTTTCTTGCACTCCTCTAAACAGTGTTCTTAGAATCGGTCTTTCAAAGCAACCTAGAAGTCTCTTGCTATTTTTTGTCATCGTCCAGTTTCTGAAGCATATGTCAGCATTGACCTGATCAATGTTTTGTAAATTTTGCATTTCGTGCTTATTATATGAAGCTAGACGCCAGGTGCTTTTTAAATCCATAATATGTTTTATTTGCGAGATATATTCTTCTTCTTATTTCAGAATTGGTGTTGTTAGTGCCAAGATATATGAACTCTATATTTACTGTCTCTATATTTTTTTTGCCTATCTCAAGGTTTACGTGGCACTTCAATACGTAATATTATCTTCAGTTTCTCTTTAATTGGAATCATAGAATTTCTCATATTGCTTTCAGGCTCCTGTAGTCATCTGTTTTTTGTTTTGTTTTGAATTGAAAATAGAAAGACAGATGGACTACATAGAGTTTCAATCTTACTGCTAATCAGACCTTGGGCTTAGGGGAAGTAGACTGTGGCTACCAAAAGAGGTGATAATATTAATTTAGCAACATATTAACTGGACTGGAACGAACTTGAATGGCTGCCACCAATGTGTGTGGCACGAAAACTAAAATTAGATAGTATTGTGTAAAAGTGTCTTTTGAAGTATTACTAACCCATTAATTTAGTGGGTTTTATCTGACTTATTGTTGCTTGATAAAATAAGTATTTTTGTTTTATTTTCTGTTTTCTGTTTTCTATTTACGTCTCTCTCTCTCTCTCTCTTTTTCTATCTATCTAACAATCGATCTTTATCTCCATCTGTTTATCTATTCTTTTGTCTACCTGTCTGTTTATCAGTCTACATCTCATTTTACTTTGAGTAAAATGTTAGGAGAGGAATCTTCTTCTTCTATACTTCTTCTCCTCCTCCATCTTGTTCTTGTTCTTCTCTTCTTCCTCCTCCTACTTCTCATTCTCTTTCTCCCCCTCCTCCTCCTTCTAGCCCCACCTATGAGCCTGTTGCTAAGTTCCGGTGGGACCCAGTATAACGGGGTATAGCACTGCCCCCTTACCAGGTATACGGATGAAATCCATATCGGCGGTGAAGGCGGAGAAGAGAATCTTCAGTGGATACGGCGCAGGTAGCAGCCCTGTATTTTAGGGTTTGTATAGAAAGCTAAAGGAGACAACACCCCCTAAAAATCAGGTGCATCAGGACATCTTAAGATGGCAGTCCCATCACCTATCTACTTAGCTACAGGGCTGCTAAGGAGATTTATAATCATTTACTAAGGAAATTCATTACTACTCGTAATCTTCATGGAACTAAAATAGGTTAGACGTCAACTACATTGAGTGGTTGGGTGACACGTAAGGGAAATGGATGACAGAAGAATGGCTAAGAGAATTGCAGATTGCAGACTGGTGGGAAGAAGAATTAGAAGCAGACCCAGAAAGAGATGGTTGGATGACATGGAGGATGATTTGAGGTGTACGGACGTGAGGGAATGGGGACGAATGTGTAATGTGGAATGTAAGAAAGTCATGAGCAGGCTAAAACCCGGGCTGGGTTGAAACGCCGGGAAAAGAAAAGGAAATATGGAAGAAGACGTCAATTACATAGTCAGTTGACAAGTGTTTATCATATTGTGATTTTTGTGTTTAAATTTAAGTAGTGGCAGTTTCATTTATGTTAAGAGTTTACTATTATTAACCACAAGAATTAAAATAATTCCAAAATCCAAGCGCTTGTTTACTGATAGGCTTACATTATAAATAATTTCCTTCTATTAAAAAAAAAGAAAACTTTATTGGGAAGCTGAAAATTGAGAAAAATCTTAAAAACAGGTGGATACTCAAGACCAAGTACTGTCTGTCACTTGAATAAAGAAGAAAATAAAGTATTTTCATTCATTTATTTATGTTTAATGTGTATTTGTAACTGTTTCTTATTTAGATTAAAAATCTTTTTTGTTAAGTAAATGATTCTACAAATGTATTTTATAAACTAGTAATCCAGGGTTTTCAACCCAAAAACTCAGTTTGGAATATTACTATTTCACACACACACGCACACACGCACACACGCACACACACACACACACACACACACACACACACACACACACACACACACACACACACACCTTTTCTTTTGTAGGTAATATAGGTAACTCTTGATTGTTTCTTGTAGAACTTTTATATAATACGATGTTTTCAAATAATAATAAATACTTCTGCAACTATTATGTTAAATTATTATAGTTGTATTTCCACCTAAGGTAGAAGCCCAATTTCTCCTGCAAGTATTAAATTTTTATCGTTTCAATTCACCTGACGTACGTTTCAGTGAACACAACAGTATCATCAGAGGTTTGTAAACGAATAAACAAATAATTGAAATAATTCGATTTTAATATAGAAACTGACGAATAATCGAATTTATTTTGATTTCGATGTGAAATAACGAAAAATCAATTTAATTCGATTTAATATCAATTATTTTAATGTTTATTTACCTAAGTAGCTGTTTTGACGGTCGTATATGAAATGTTTATATTTTATTTATTTTAATACATTATAAACTTAAATAGATCATCTTGTTTTGTTTTTATTTGAGTTTGTTTTTTATTTAATAAATTATGGATAGTGTGTTTGTAAATATTAAGATTTTCCGAAATATTCATTTTTTACCCTTTTTGTATGTTTTTAATTAACTTCACATTTTCAATATCTGGAAATTGGTGGTTATTATTTAGACAATGCGTGGCTAAATTAGATTTATAAATATTTACGTACTGTATACACATCTTTTGTAACGTAGGTAACTCTTGATTGTTTCTTGTAGGACTGTTATATATATTATAATATGTATGTTTTCAAATAATAAATACTTCTGCACGTATTGTTAAATTATTATAGTCCTACCAAAGGTAGAATATAAAATATATTGTTTTTTATATTATTATTAATTATAATATAACTTTTTGTACGAGAATATATTTTTTAATTATTTTTTGAATATAACATTGTTTCAATATAACAATCTTATATTAAAAAAATAATAAAAAATATATTCTAGTACGAAAATTTTCATTATTATTAATAATAATATAAAAAATATATACAAGAATAATTGAGCAATATGAATGTAATATATATTGTATATATTTTTTTGTTTTATATGTATAGTATAATGTTTTACAACACAAATTAGTCATGTCTGAAGTTCATTTTATGAGACGGAAACCTAATCAACAATAGTAATGTCTCATTTTGGCTACATATGTTGTCGATTGAACGTCTTCTTCTTCAGGCTTACGATCAAGACGATCAAGATGGTTGCGCACTCCTTGGTCCGACCATCTTTTATTTGGTTTTCCAATATTCCGCCCTCCTTTCGGATTATAAACCAAAATTTGTTTTGGTATTGTGTTCTTATACATCCTTTCAACATCATGTGCCCATACTGTCTGTATAGCCTTATCATTTCGTTTAGGTTGTACAATCCAAGGCTGTTCCTTATGTCATCTTTGCTTAACCGGTCCCTCCGTGATACTCCTAGTTCTGATAGTAGAAATCTCATGTCGATTCAACGTTTGCTTGTTTATTTTTTCACTTCGATTTTTTGTTTATGAATGTTTATTCTTACGCTTTATGAATGTCTCCTAAGATCCTAAGAGCTGCCGATCAACCTTGGCTCTTCTTCTTTCCAAATGGTTTAAAAAGCTTCCGTGCGGTCTACGCGTGGAAAAGTCTTTGATATACTATGGCAACTGGAAAAGCAATTTGTTAAACGTTGAATCTTAACATCACGAGTTCGGCTACTGTATTGCGACTCCTTACGAAGCGTTTGGTTTGATCACCGATTAAAATAGCTGTACTCCCTGGTAGATTATAGTTTATTAAATAGGAAAAAAGAGCGCAGGAGAATCGATTACGATTTCATGATTAGTATAAATTAAGCAGATAATTAAAAACAAATATGAATTTGCTAAGATTTATATTTGAAGCGTTGCTTTGCGTGGAATCGAACAACGAGAAAAGAACGACTCAATGAAATAAATAACAGCCTGAAAGGATAAGAAATTAACAATACGGAAAGAAGAAAACGATAAAACAAAGTGATATACAATGTTAGACATTAAAAAAAGTGCTTGTAAGATTAACTGGAAGAGAAACTACATGTTAGATTCTGGGTTGGCATTATAGTAGGGTTACCAACCTTCCGGGGTTTTCCCGGGGATTTCTTCTTTTTCTGAGTGAGAAGGAAAGGTTCGGTGAGGGATTTTTGTCCCAGTCCCAACATTTTTTCAGCTGTTGGTTCAGCTGATTTCAAAAAAACACATTAGCTAGGTCTACGCATATAGGCTAGACACATTAGCATCAACTAATTACACATAATTACTTTGTTAATAACTGTGTTTAGGTTATGATTTTTTGCATATAAATGAAAATACTGTGATTTTAATTTATTTTCAGCGTTCCGTTATTTACGTCAGTGCTCACAAAATGACAAAGCGCAGATGCTAGTTTATTGGTTCATTACTAGAATGGCATACCACATTCATAAAAGGAAAAGCTTAATTAGGAAGCTAAAAATTAAGGAAGACCTTCAGCTTCCCAAAACACAACTGATTATCGCTTTAAAAAAATACTGTACCATTATCTACTTTATATTTTTCATTTATCTTTCCGCTGAATGTTAAATTTTCGGAATGTTCTAATAGTTTTCTGTTTAATTAAAATATCGTTTACTTTAAGAAAATGATACCATTCGATAATGAACCCGTATAGTGATTGTATATGTAGGATTTTTTTGTTAATAATGTTAAGTATATTTTATAAAGTTTTTTTCAAACCAAAGGTTATATCGAAAATTATTTTTACTTTTTCAGGAACATAGTAAATTTCTTATAAATGGCACGTCAGGTAGGCCTACTATAGATTTTTGTTTTGTTTTAAGTGTAGGTCTACAAGTTTGTTGTCCGGGATTGTTCGAACCCGATTGAACTGGGAGCTCATTTTAGCGAATGCCAACCCTAATTATAGGAGGTGTTCAGACATAAGCGAAATAATATTCATAAGCAGTCCACACTGCGCTACAATAAGTCACTATAACTCAAAGTGTTCACGGAAAGAATAAGGCAAAACACAAACTAACTGGAGCCGTTATAAACTAGTAGGCCAACAGCTGGAGGATCATCATTAGAGTTTATTTTGAGACGCGTTCGAGTTTTGTTTTGAAGAATGGGAGTTGTGTTTTTTGATAATATGTCAAGTTTAAGATGATGTCTGTTAGGCTGAGCTGTTCAACAACCTCTTCTCGGAGCGCCAGAGTTTTTTTATCTTTCAGAAGGCTGTGGAATGTTTGTTTACAGTGAACTGTTTTAACTTATTCTTCTTCACTGTAGAAGTTTGTTTTTCAACAAACTGTAAATTTGTTGATTGTAAACATACATGACTTCCATGATCTAATTAATTATAACATTATTTTTAATATGTGCACTCAGAACGAAACCAAATATATCAGTATGCTTTCGGTAAAAAACATTGAGAAAGATAATCAAAATACGAGTTGTACCTAGTTGTTAATATTTTAAAAATAAAGAATTAATTTGATTAAATTATCTTGTATTTAAACAACGCGAAAGAAAGCGAATTCCGCCCAACTTTTATTATCTGTGAATTTTTGAAAAAGGAAAATCATTTTTTTTACGTATCCGTGATGACAGCATAGAACGATATCAATTGTTAATATTTTATTGAAATTTTTAAGTTTTCGGTCGAATAAATTTATAACATTTATAACGTCTCGTCTTTTCGACATTATAACACTGGGAACCAGTTTAATTGGCCCTTGTCAATTAAACCGGCTGCCATTGTATGTACTGATTACTTACACACAAATGAGGAACCTGTAAAGTTTAGGAGTTAGATTAAGGTTTCGTAAATTTACTCGCTCTCTTGGGTTTAGCAAAGACATCTCTTTATTACAAATTTAAATGCAAGGTTTCTGATATATTAGGATGTTACTAAGATGTTAGCTACAACATTTATCATTCTTACTTAGTGAATAAATTCTGAACTAAACGCTTTCATTCTGTTTAAAACATTATTCTGATGAGCTCAAAATCATACAGCTGCATATTTAATAAAATACCACGAATCCGGGCTTTAATTTTTATGATATTACAGATTATTTAGAACATTATGTAAACCATTTGAAGAATAGGTTCATTTACTTTTTTCTTAGTTATACCTGTTTGCAGTTTCAGGCTACTATTATTTAGGAATATTAACTATCCATATTACTACGTTACAATTTACAGGATTGATATGAGTCTTTACGATAAACTTACTGTCTTTACTCTGGGTTTTTAAAAGAAGTACAACCACAGAAGTTATCCTTCCGTGTCACCTGGGTATTGGGTATATCCATAGCTGGTCCTCTTCTAGATCCTCTACAGCGGGGTTTTCTGGATGATCTTAGTTGCGGTTGTAGTGGTCCTCCATTAAATCTGTTCACTCTAAGTGTGTTGTTTATTCATGATGCTCGGTCTCTGGATACATGGGGCTCGTAATGAATTGTTGTTGACTTATTTCAGAAAGTCATTTTTACTATTCACATTTATGTTTGACTGCACTATATTTACATTATGATTGAGTATTGTACATACTGTAATTGTTATACACTTTTTTAAAGAGATGTCATGACTACACTGTTTATATATATATTTTTTTTTACTTCCTTTCACTACATATTTACGCTCTCCTCTACTTATTTCTCTTTTTTACAAAAGCACCTATTTAGTTCTACATAGTTTGGAAATATAACACTTATTAGCAGTTGCCTCGGCCGCGATTCAGAGACGAATTGGGTAGGTTTAGGGGCCGTGAGTAGTGATTTAGCGTAGTTTACACATCGAGAGAAAAGTAGTTCTTTCTGATTATTATTATTTTACCTTTAATTAGCTACTATTAATTATACTACAGCTTCTTTATTTTCGTCTGTATTTTATTTGTGATTATCACGTCTTTTAGAGATAATTACATTGATTATTTTAATTAGCGTAACAACTGGATAATTTGCGTGTCAGTACTAGTTTTTCACATGTTTGTACCGATTATTTGCTACAAAGGGGAGGGTGGATTATTTTATCATGGGTTATTTTGAACAAAAAAATTTTTTGTTGTTTTGTGCTATTTAAAATTTGTTTTAAATCGTCACACATTAATACAAAAACTAACCCTCTCCCCCTTCAACTAACCTTTCTGTTTATAGATATTTCATCAACCTTTCTACAGTAGATTATTATGACCTTCTTTTAAGGATACTTTATTTATCAAAATTAAGTACTTTACTCTTGTTAAATCGTAAAACGTTGCATAAGCCTTGAGTCCTCTACACCTCAGGTACACATGGAAAAAATTATTTGATTCTGTTTGAATTTGCGGTAGGTATCGTTCACCATTGAAAAAATTCCACACACACACACACACACACACACACACACACACACACACACACACACACACACACACACACACACACACACACACACACACACACACACACACACACACACACACACACACACACACACACACACACACACACACACACACACACACACACATTTCGCCAAATGACTTTTATTCATGTTTTGAGAGTAGTACAATCAGAATCAGCCCTAATCTTAAACACGATTTCTAGATCACCATACTTCCATTTCCTTACGAAACATGGAAGTAATAAAAAATAATAAAAGTAAATAAAAGATTACTTTTAAAGTAATAAAAGTAATTTACATAAATGCTGCGTTGTTATAAACATTTACGTTGATTTATATTCTTTATTATAACACGGTTCTGAATATGCAACGCTGGAGCTTCGTTACGACACAAGTCAGGGAAGGTTTACTGCAGTGTTTACTTTCTTCTTATTCATCCGAAGACCAGCGCAGCATACCTTCGAGGGCCTATCATTTCCACGTCCTAATATTTTGTCTTCGCCCCCCTGATCTCTCCTTGCCTTGTTTCCAATAAACCCATTAGCCGATGTCTGAACAGAGGATCTAGAAACTTTCCCTTTCTCTTTCCCGTTACTTGACACAACACTTCTTCTCTGTTATTTTTTTTAGAACTTCAATATATATATTTCTTTTAATTCAACTTATGTTTATCACCTTTTCTATATTTACATCTATTCTGTTCCATTCGGACCTTACTTTTCCCTCCCAGTCTCATTTCTGTAAATTCCGGTACTCCATACAAGTGCTTTCACACACACACGCGCGCGCGCGCGCGCGCATGCATGCATGTTTGTTTGCTTTGAGCCGTAATAAACAGTTTTGTTGTTTTACTCAATCCTTAGTTTTGCTTTCGAATTCGGAACACCTTTTATTTTCAGTCGGCAGAATGTGTCGAAAAACGTCCAGCGGAAATGAAATCTGTTTATTCTCTGATGTTCCGACTTGAAAAAAAAAATGAAAACACCAAGATGTTTACGATCAATTTAAAAACGGCCGTTTCAATCTAAAAGCCACAAGCTCTACTTCGCTGTTCATCCTGATAGATCACACTTTCAGAGTTCGATGGTGTCTCAGTTTCTCGATTTGGATGGTGTCTTCTTTGTTTATAAACACGCAAAGATCTGTCTTCACTAAAACGTTGTGTTTTCTTCTTTTAGGCCCCCCGTCTACTTCCCTTTCAAGCGGGTGTAGGCTACTCTTTATACCGGTATTTTGACAAGTCGCTCGTTCTCTCCACATGGGTGTGCCACTCTATTCTTCCTCTCTGAATACAATAACTTATTTTTTGGCCGCAGCTGGAGAAGTTTACCGACTTATTTAAATAGTTTTTTGGTATTGACGTTAATTCTCCTTTATGTTATGTAACGGTTTTATAAAGTATTGCCCGTACAGGCGATGGTGTATGGTAGCGAACGTTGGGTACACCAACACGAATTGAAGCAGGTGGTGTGAAGTTTTTGCGGAATGTTCGCTGTTGCACAACACGGGACTGAATGGACTGAATGCCCAATGAGCAAATAACGCAGACCTTTGGCCAAAGATTATAATGAAGTACAAATCACGATGAAAAGAGCTATTAGACAGGAAGGCGACGGTTTTGAAGAAGGCAAACAGAGAATGTGCCTAATCTATGGAGTAGAAAGAAAAAGGAGGAGGGGGAGGAGGAGACGTAAAGAAGAAGAAGAAGAAGAAGAAGAAGAAGAAGAAGAAGAAGAAGAAGAAGAAGAAAAAGAAGAATGGGGGAGGAGGAGGAGGAGGAGGAGGAGGATGAGGATGAGGAGGATGAGGAGGAGTATGAAGAGGAGGAGGAGGAGGAGGAGGAGGAGGAGGAGGAGGGTAATGATGATGATAATAATAATAATAATAATAATAATAATATGAAGAAGAAGAAGAAGAAGAAGAAGAAGAAGAAGAAGAAGAAGAAGAAGAAGAAGAAGAAGAAGAAGAAGGTAATATTATTAGCATCCGTTATTAGCATATGTTCTGTATAAATTTGTTCATGAGAAAAAGTAATTCCTGTTCCTGTTATAACATATCAATACTCTTGTTTAATTAAAAAAGTTTCATAAATTCTCTCTACGTAGCCCAGTGACTACTGTTCTATGATTTCTGAGTAATATTCTTAAAATTTTTCTATAAGATCAACTATGGCACTAGAAATTCTTCCGTACTAACCAGCGCTTTGTGTTTAGTAGACATGATCATATTTTGCGCTTGTAGGGTTACGATTATACTTTCTGTCAGCATTCATTATTTTACCTAGTTTCTTTTCTTACTACTCACAGGCATCTTTGTCGGCCTATCGTTATCACTTCTCATTAAGATCCTATTATCAACAATTTTTACTATTCTTTATTCAGTAATACAGGCATTTACATTCTGTTCTCGTTCTCGTCCAGATGCTTTTATCCACTTTACTACGTAACATTTGTGAGAAAAAACCAGTAAGTTGTCAGAACCGGCAACTGTGTTTTCTGTTTGGATAAAACAGCTTCTTCAATATTATTTTGATCTCTTCTCTTCTAGGTTAGCAGCCCCCATAGGCTGGTTGGCAGCACCTCGCCATTCTTCATGCTTCTCTGATTTTCTTTTCAACTCACAATATGATGTGCAGTTCATATCGACCATAAGCTGTTTCATGTAGTCTAAACGGGGTCGACCTCTGTGATTCTTCCCTTCAATTGTTTTTTCTATTATTCGTTTAACCAACCCATTATGTCGTAGTATATGCCCTATGTTCTAAGAGACTCGTAGCTCTTCTGCCTTTTAAATTTCCCAGAAAGCTCTTCTAAACACTTCCTCATTCGTTATCTTCTCTCTCCAGCTTATCTTGTACAAGAGAAGCATCCATCATAGAGCTGCTGATACTAGGGATATCTTAAACAGATCTTTAATGCAATGGTCTCCCCTTGGCTTCTGCATCCTATGCCGTTGACATATAGCCGTTCCTCCGCCTTTAGGAGTGATTTCTCACCCCTAAGACAATAGGGTACCCTGTCCTCTATCCGCTCATCTGCCCTCCAAGGAGGCCATTGGCACTGGGGATCACCTTATCCCGGGTGATTATTTTCATAAATTCTATTAATAGTTGATTTTGTTTATCATGAAACACCTGGAAGGTAGGAGATGGATATAATGTACCAATATCATCATCTGCACAACACGGCATAAGCAAGGTGCTGTCTGTTCCGCCTTCAAAGGTCCTCCAGCCATCTCTTCCCTTGTCCTATAGGTTTGTATTTCCAGACTTGTTAGGCCATTACAAACTTAGAATCTTACATTCTTTATAAGCGTTCTTTCCACCGTTGTTCGTATTCTTTTAATTTTTCATTCAAGTTAAAAACTTATAATTCTTCTCGTATGGCCTCATTCGTTATACGGTCAAGTTTAGAACCCTTTTAACTCCTCTTTAGAACGCCATTTCTGAGGCCTGTATTTTACTGTCTAGTTTCTTGGGTGTCGTCCATAATTAACACCCACAGGACCGCCATAACGTTGTAAAAATTTAATTTTGTATTTCGACGCACCTTGTTTATGTACGTCTGTAAGTTGTTTGTTTGCTTTGAGCCGTGATAAAAAGTTTTGTTTTTTACTCAGTCCTTAATTTTGTTTTCGAATTTGTGACACCTTTTACTTTCAGTTAGCAGAATATTCAGTAAAACGTCCAGCGGATTATGAAACAATATAATAAGGAAATTTGAGGAAGTCTTGAGAAGGGGAGAGTAAACTGGGCTTCAGGTTGAAACAGAGAACCAGTTATCCTAGATTTTTTTTTTGTACTGTCAAAGGCCTTGAATAAAACGGATCAATGCAGACAGCTGCCACAAAATATCATCAGATCACTCGGCAGTTCTGCTTACTTCATATTCTAGCATAGTACTAAAAAAGACGCCATGCCTCAGCGACCGGGAATCCTTTCGAGAAATCATAAATGAATACTTCACAGTTACCGCTGACGGTAACGGAAGAGGTTGGCGAAGCGATCCTAAACACAACTCGACAGCTGTATGGGCATCAGATCCACGAAGTAAAGATGTAAAGAAGTGTGGACCCATAATAGTGAAACGACTAACAGCGCAAGAACGAACGTTCTCTAAACAGTGCACTGCGGAACACGAACTTAAAAAAATTAAAAAGTGTACTAACTGAATTAATCTGTTTCAGTCAATATGTGGTACAATTCGTCGAGTGTTATCGAGGAAAACAAGGAAAGAGACTCGACTAAAATTTTATGAGGTAATGGCTGCGCCAGTGTTATTGCAAGGTTATGAAACTTGGGTCCCGGTGAAAAAACATTTGATTGGAATACAGGCATCGGAGATGAGATTCTTGCGATCTGTTAAAGGCTGCACACAATGGTATAGACTCTACAGTGAAGACATTCGCAAAGAGTTGAAAATTTTTGTTATCCAAGATCGTATGCTGAGAACTAAGAGAGATGTATAACTCATCTGAATAGGATGCCAGATGGCAGGTTGCCTAAGGAAGTTTGGCAATACAAGCCTGTTGCACAACAAAGTATAGGAAGACCTAGTAAGCGTTGGTGAAGTGGATATATTCCTTTGGGGCCGGAACAAGTGATTCGCCTAGTCCCTGAAAGAAGAAGAAGAAGAAGAAGAAGTAGAAGAAGAAGAAGAAGAAGAAGAAGAAGAAGAAGAAGAAGAAGAAGAAGAAGAAGAAGAAGAAGAAGAACAGCAGCAACAACAACAACGACGAGAACAAGAACAAGAACAAGAACAAGAACAAGAACAAGAACAAGAACAAGAACAAGAACAAGAACGAGAACAAGAAAAAGAAAAAAAGAAGAACAACAAGAACAAGAAGAAAAAAAAGAAGAAGAAGACTAACTGAATTAAAAAACGAAATAATCCAAGACTATTTTTCAAGTTTATCAGCAAGACAGGCTACTGACTACTCGCTAAGGAAGGTCACAGAAGGATGAAGAATACTCAAAGGAAACACACCGGAGATTGGAAACGAACCACCAAGGAGAAAGCTGAAGACCTATCGTGCAGGGTTTGTTCCCAACTTTGTGGTCGTCACAGATGACGTAGACTAAGATACAGGCTCCCCCTTATGGGTCAAGCGCAAGATGTGGGCACACCTTAAATGTTTGACACCTGGTGGCAGCACGGTTTCGTATTTTACCTTTCAAGAAATAAAAAAATAAAACATACGGAAAGGCATAAACTCTAAGAGATCGTCAGGTTTTGAAGTTATATAAGAGAAAAGTCGTACAAAAATTTCCCAAAATTCGAATTAAGGGAACACAAGAAATTTACAATAACCCTCAATTAAGACAGTGATTTACAATTTACTAAAGTCGTTATATTCCAAAGCAACAGAAATTCTTGAAAATAATTACGATTATAACAAAAATACGCACGACACGGCACAGTCAGCCCGATAAGTTTACTTTCTTCTTTGTCGAAAGTGTGTGTTCCAAAACGACTGCAATCGACTATAACAAGTTAATTCCATATGACCAATTTGGCTTCCGTACAAAACATGTAGCAAACGAACAAATACACAGGCATGTGAAACAATTAACTTAGGATTTTTAAAACAAACGTTATTGTTCTGCAACCTTTATTGATGTTTGTCACTGACATTAGTTAGTTTACAAAGGTTGGCATAAACCGTTTGCTGTGCTACACTCGCAATATTTTGAATTCCTGAAATCATATTTGCCTGAGAGGAATTTCTTTGTGGGACCGCGGTCAGTTGCGACCAGGGTGAAAATTGCGACCCGGCCAATTGCTATAGAAAACATCCGCCTACAGACGCAGACTGCGTCCATCAAAGGCGTGTAAAGAGATGAAGGCTCACGTCTGGCATCGTAATGCGTACAGCTGTTTTCAATGTTTGTATACTGTTGCGACCAGTCAACTTTCTCTGACCATATTGTTACGACGGTCTCACTGATCGTCGTACGGTACAGTGGAAAACAAAATACAGACACCAATGAAGTCACTAATCACCAGTTAATTAATCACAAATAACAGTTTGTAACCAACAAGCTATTCAGTAAGCTATAGGCCTACTTGTACAATAAATCCAAATTAAATTTGTTCGTACGCTGTAATAATGTCAGCTAATAGAGTCCCGCACAATAATCACTTTCCACTAATAACGCCTTGAGACGCACCGAATAATCGTTCCACGTAAAACTGAAACTAAGCGGCAGCTGTTGCGTAATTTCAGCCTTCACGGGTCCATAATATGCGTCCTTAACAAGCACTCGATAACTCTAGAGGATTCTTCAGCGCGGCTTTGGCAGAAACACGCACCTGCTGGGCTAAACGAGAAGTGCGTAGAACAACATTCTCCATTGTTCGAGAACGTTCTGTAATTACGTAACAATATTTTTGCATAATTACACTCTAAATACTGAAAGCATATGTGACCAAAGCTCTGCGTTCGGTTCGATCGTCCTACACAGGCATCGAAGCGGCGGTCTTCGGCGACCTATCGATTTGCGGATTGCTATACACATCACTCATGTGTGACAGTCATCGAAGCATTAGATCGCAACGCTTGGCCCTTTAACGAGCCGTTTCTGCTAACTCCGCTTGCAGCTAAGAGGATATCACAAGGTCCACCGCATAACAAAACTTGCAATTATCTATAAATTTGAAGTTTGGAACAGGAAGTTTTCTACTATTTGCTACGGACCCTGTTTGTTGCGACAAAGTGAAAGTGCGCTGGTAAAAACCTTTGCTCAAAAACAAGATGAACAACCCGACTTATACAATATACGATCCGATGTTCCCCACAATAACGATTTATTCTTTACCGCTGATCTGATGATTTGACAATAACGCACATATTACCATTGTTATTCCCGCCGAGGACACTGCAGTATTACCCTTTCATCCACATCCCATTACTGGCTCGAATAATTTTCAGCAAAACTTAAACGAAATTCAATAGTAGCTAATACGATACCGTATGAGAGCCATTGAAAAAAAATCAGTTGATATAACATTCAGATTATGAGAGAAACTTGCCCTTCCGCGATACTGAATTGCCAACAACTGTCGCAAGCACAAGACTTGAACATTTGGACAGACGCTTCACATGGAACATGCACATGTCCAAGCAGAAGACAACATCTTGGACTGAAGTTGAAGAAACTATATTGGTTGCTTTATAAATAATCTACACTGTCTGAACAGCAAAGTTCTATGCTATAATAATCTTTTAAATCCGTTTTGGGCTTAACAATGCAGCTGTCAGAAACGCTAGTAATTTAAAGGTGGAGGAGTTTCTAATAAAGTTTTTACAACAAAGTCCAAAGAATTACCATTAACACCGCCATGGTACGTGTCCATCTTAAAGTTACACAAAGGTCTCCACGTAACGACTGCGAAAGAAGGGACGAAACGGCACAGCAGAAAATACCGTGCAAGACTTTCCTGTCACCCAAATGAATGAGCAAATTAGACCACGTAGGCTTCAGAGACTCAAAGTCGCAGGCTTACCACGTAGAACTGGACAGCGTGTAATTAACTATAGAAACCTTAGATTTGTGACAACTAATAAGTATTAAATAAGAGATGTCCATCGATGGGTAGGCATTCCACAAGTCATCAGTGGTGCGGACACCGTGTGCAAAGTGTGTGGCACTCACAGGCGCCAAGATAGTAAAGGCGCAAAAAATTTCTGGCGAGGAGGAAATATTTGAAAAAAAAATTATTATTCATTGAGTTAATTGTATTAACCTTTTCGGTGCTCTGGACGGGTATTCTCGCCAAATTCTTATGCCTGTTTGTGTGTTCCTGACGTGTTAAGTTGCACGTCATTCTTATGACTGTTTGTGTGTTCCTGACGTGTACAGTTGCACGTCATTCTTATGACTGTTTGTGTGTTCCTGACGTGTTAAGTTGCACGTCATTCTTATGACTGTTTGTGTGTTCCTGACGTGTACAGTTGCACGTCATTCTTATGACTGTTTGTGTGTTCCTGACGTGTACAGTTGCACGTCATTTTAAATTGGTAAAGTACCAGAACGCCATTCTGTTCATAGAATCATTCAGACATTGACGCAGACGATTTATGCGTTTTACGCGTGAACCATTTATTTCTAATTTTAAAAACAATGAACATCAGATAATTCGGTATATTTATTCAAACGAGTTAATCACAGTTTATCCAAACTTTGCAATTGCTCTTGGGATTCTTTTGTCATTACCGGTATCTGTAGTATCTGCGGAACGATCCTTTTCTAAACTTAAAATGATTAAAAACTACTTGCGCTCCACAATGATACAAGACAGACTTTCAAATCTTGCAGTTATATCAGTAGAGTCAGACATTTTGGATCAACTTGATATACAAGATATTATTCAAGAATTTTCATCAATGAAAGCTAGAAAATTTCAATTCACAAAGTGATTTTTCTTTCTGTTTAAATATTTACTTACCTATTTCTTTACCAAATAATGTTTGTGATATGTTCCTATTTTATATACTTGTAAGTTTATTACAAGTTACTTTATTTTTATTTTATTTTATTTTATTACAAATTATTTTTGTTTTTGTACCCTTCTTGTATGTTTATTGTTTTTTTACATTTTTTTTTGTAATTCCTGGTGTTTGTTCAACAAACTGAAAAATAGTATATTTTGTTTTAGTATATTTTGTACTTTCTGTTATGTTTTAATAAAGTGATTTTTTATTGTGTAGGGGGAGGGTAGTCATATAGGGGCGCCAATTTAAGTTCTGCACACAGGCGCCGGGCACTACTTGCGTACCTCTGATCATCATCATCTACACTTCACGGATTAGGGTGTACTGCCTGTTCCGGAAACCATCTCGTCCTCCAACGCCCCCACACTACGATACCCTGTGGGTTTATAATTCAAGGCAAATTTGGGAAGGCGATCTTACTGCATTTATCCCAGACGCTCACACCAGCTGGCCTTGTATTCCGTAATTCTATCATGTAATTTTAAAATTTGCAAATTCTCGCTTTATCTGTGTATTAATTATCCTGTCTCGTAACGTGCACCCTTTGAGAAATTTTATTTCTTCTGATGTCATCTTCCCTCTGTCTCTCTGTGAAAGAACTCATGTATCACTCCCATACAGCGCCACCGACACAGCCGTAGTCTTATAAAACTTAAGCTTAGTGTCTTTCCTAGTTTTTTATTTTAAGGTTCTATGGATAGTCCGTCCCACATATATGTTTAAATTTATTAAGTTTATTTTCGACATCACAATCAACTTCGGGAGATATTTCGCATCCAAGATAATTAAAATTGCATACCTGCTCCAAGATGTTTCCATTTACCTTTATCTTTGTCCTTACCGGATACTTACCTTTAAAAACCATTACTTTTGTTCTGTGTGAAGATAGCACTAAGCTATGGAGAGGAAATGTATTCATCTCTACTAAATTCCTTAAAATGAATACTCCCCTCTACAAGTCATTTTCTGTCTACTGTATAATTACAACATCGTTTGGATATAAAATAATACTTTTCCTTACATATTTTAATGTTATCGTCCAAACAAATATTAAAAGGTATCGGAGATATACAAAAACCTTGTCTAATTTCTTTATTTGTGTCAACTGACACTGTCAATCGTTTTCCCGTATAATTGACAACAGAGGTGTTCTGATACAGACAAATAATCACCTTGACGAGATCCAAAGGAAACCTCTTCTGATCATAATCTTCCACACGACATCCCTATTCAGACTATCAAATGCCTTTTGAAAGTCAATAACGGCCATATGGTTTCTAAATTAAATTCCCATCTCTTCTCAATCGCCTGTTTCAGTACAAAATTTCACAGAATATGTAACTGTCCAGACGGGGGTGACAGGGCTCGGAGGTTGGGAAGAGACAGTTGAATTATAGCGTGTTGTGTGTGGTTAGCGGGTGGGGTGGAGGTGTGAAGGTTTTGGATTACATATGCTGGTTAATTCCGATCTGACGATGAGCTGAGAAGCTTGAAAGCGCAAATCGGAATAATTTTTCTATAGTGGTGTGCAACAGTGATAATTCTGTTTGTGATTATAACCACTAACACAACTTTCTTCATTATATTTTTTCCATATTTGTTTATTATCAGTTAGGATTGGCTGTAAATAAATAAATAAAATTGTAAGATTGTCCAAAGACCGGTAAGAAGGACTGTCCTTAATTACTAGTTCTGATTGTCAATCCTTGTTACCAGTGTTGGGACAGGTTTTACCATCTGTCCGCTGCTGTGAGTATGGCCGATACTGGGGTCGCACAGCTGTCTGTGCCTGCAGACAGCTCAGAACTTCCAACATGTACAGTTCCAACACCTGCTTTGCCGTCTCGGCTGGGGTGAAACTCAGAGCATGGGAAACCGCGAGGTGTGCAAGTGCCTAATTGCGGGAGTCACCCTATCTGAAGTGGCAACCCATCGTTACGGACGACTAGCTTCAGAGCAGTCGAGCCTGTCGACCACACTAGGACGTCTCTAAGCTCGTGAGGGCGATGCCTTAAGGGAAACCACGGAGGCGCACTGGCCTGGCGACTGGCTGGAGCAAACTTACTCAAAGATGCCACACGTCACAAATGCAACTATCATGTATTCGTGGACGGCACCCTAACACCTTATGCCGATCAAACGACCGCGCTGCACTGTTTGAAACTGGCGTTCATCGGGCTTCGACCTGAACAACGCAAAACGCAAACAAACCAGGGCGCGAGACGCCACGTGCATCTTCTGTCTGTCTGCCTATGTGTGAGAATGACTGCCGCGCTAGCTGCCGAAATGTTAATAAAAAAACAAAACAAGGATTTGAATTATAGACCATTTAAAATGACAAAAAAGTATTGTGCTGTTTCATCTGTTCAATACCTGGGACCTTAACAAAAACTGCAGAAAAACTCTATTAGCAACTGTAATAAATTTCTTGAAGTCTGGTCTCATACTGAACCACTTTGTATAGGGTAAAGTTTCAACACGTGTAGGAAAATGTATAAAGTTATTCTTTACGAGGTCGGATATAGACAACGTAGTTGGTTCGTTCGCTGATGTAGAAGAAGACGCTTCCGAATGGAAAACGGACGAGATTAACGTGCTATGATAAATGTGATAAATCATGGTTAATTTATGGTGAAAAAGCTAATGGATGAATATTAAAAGTGGGGTCTTAAAATTAGTTTACAGAAAACAGAATATTTATGTCTAGGGGAAAAGTGAATTACACGTACTTGACGGTGGAATTATAAAATACAGGCATGGATATAATTATCTGGGGAACATAATTAGCCAAGATGGAACATGCGATAAAGGTATTGACTATAGAGACATTCAAAGACGAATAGTTTCCGACAAGCTAAACTGTTTGCTCTGGTCATCAAGAATTGAAATGTACGTTATAATTAATTAATATAGAATAATTGTGCAGTCACGTACAACATATGCACCACAGTGTCGGTAGTTGACAAAAAGGAATAAAGAAAAACTGGCAACAATTGAAATGGATTGTTGAGGAGATAATGTCGGACATCCCGGCAGCACCACGTAAGAAATGTACTAATTAGGGAGCGAGCATATGTCAAAGAACGGATTAGTTGAACAACGAAGGTTAACATGATATGGACACATACACCGAATGATCAACGAGAGGCGGCCTAGAAGGGGCCATCACCCTCTCCATTTCAGGAGAATAGGTAGGCCTTCGAAGGAGTCGGAGGTAGGATATGGAAGAGGATGTGATATGAGGAGCAGAAATTAACAGCAGAAAATTACTGTCTGGGAAAACGGAGATTACTGGCTGTTAAGGTGCAGGGTGCAGTAGGCTCCCCTCAATTATGTATATATTATTATGATATTATTCAAGATAGTTTCTTCTGCAAGTTGCATATTATGTTTCTTGTCGTTTCTGATTATTTGTTATTTGTTTGTTATTTATTATTTGCGTATTCGTTAGTTTCTATATTACCGTAGAATTATTTCATTGTTGTTGATTTATTTATAAACCTCTAGTGATGATGATTATTTCAGTGAAACGTGCGTCAGGTATTGAAAGGACAAAAACATAATATACAACTTGCAGAAGAAACTATATTGAATAATATCATATATTATATATAAATATAAAAAATATATACTGTATATTATATATATTTATATATTAAATATAATTTCTTCTGCAATTAAGTTAGTTATATTATATTTTTATCGTTTCAATTCACCTGAAGATATTGTTTGGAAAACCTCTGAAATATTCAATGAAACGTACGTCAGTGATGTATTCAGTTTGTTTTGTGTTTTGTACAAACTAATACCTGAACAAATACAAACCAATACAAAACGTGGCACAATTTTCAAAGCACTTAACATCGAAAATACTTAAAAAACTAATATACACACCACAGTCACTCACAATAATACCAATTTAACATACAAAAACCAACAGGAAACCATAGCAACAACCAACCGAAACACAAGTACTCAACAAGATACAAAATCAAGATGGCTGAGGATGGGACCAATAGGATTCCCGAAACATGTTCCAAATAAGGGAAAAATATCTTGAAATAAAGAAATTATAAATATTAAATAAATTATATAAATATATATATATATATATATTGTACTGCTGTTAAAATGCAACACAGTACATAAGAGGAAAATAATAAATTTTAAAACAAAAAAGATATAAATTTAATACAATTGGAACATATGTTTTAAAATGTAAACAAAAACATTGTATCGACTCGCCCATCAACATAGAGGTAGATTCCTATATGAGATAAAACAGTATAAAGATATATGTTATGAAAAGAATATATGAAATTTGAAATGAATATTATATTAAGAGTAAATAGTAAGAAAATTATTATACGTATTATAAATACAAACTAGAATTAAGAATATTGGAAATAAAATAAATATATTTAATAAGAAGTAGAAAAGTTATATATGTTTTTAAGAGGTATATGATAAAAAGATGAAACGAAGGTAGGGAATTATCAATGTGGCAAATTTGTAAATTGTTAGAGATTGTATTGTGTAGAAATGAAAGGAAATGTATTAGTCTAAAATTATATCTAATAAGAGTAACATGAAGAGTCTAAAATTATATCTAATAAGAGTAACATGAAGAGTCTAAAATTATATCTAATAAGAGTAACATGAAGAGTCTTAAATTATATTTAATAAGAGTAACATCAGGAATTTAATAATAAATTATTAAATGTTTAATAAACAGTAAAGGAATTTAATTTGTTATACCAGAGTTTTTGATTGTCAATTTAAAAAAGTAATCAATCAGGAGGAGAGATTCAACATTAATATTGAGTTTAATAAAATAAAATACAACTCAATAAATAAATAATATTACAAGAAATCTAAACATATCTTTAATAGAACGCCAATAGAAAAGAGAAATCCTGTACTGAAGAATAGTTTGAGTGGCCATAAAATATAATTAAATATTCCGAGGAGATATCTGTTTTGCAGTCGTCAAAGAAAAACAACATTCAGCGGTAAAACCAATAAGAAATTCGCGTGGAGGAACGGATCGCTAAGCCTAATATTGCCTTTGAAAATAATAAACGTCAACCAGAAGTGAACCCGTGGCAGCTGGAAGAATTCAGAATCAGTCAAGTTACATTTGTATGGTAGCTATTTTTTACATTGTTATTTATCAAAATATTACATACTAACTTTATCTGGTTTGGTTTAAAGAAAAGAAGATATTATATACAATCGTAAATAAGATCAAACAGCTTAATAATCATTAACCCTGAGAAAGAGTTTCTTTTCATGTGCTGATAAACAAAAAACATAACGGTAATTACATATCATAATTACATAATTAATTACAGTACTAAAAAATAATTACAGCACAATATATATAAAGATAAAGAGGGTTACGATGAAGGAGACACGATGTAGCCTCGTCTAACAAGGAACGTAGAAATTTAGATGTGTTGTTAGCATCTCTCTCTCTCCCTCTCTGATGCTGGGGCCGCTTCACATAGCCACTTGCGATAGACAACGCTTTTTATTTGTATATTTTTTAAATATTTATTATGTATTTTCATTTGACAGTTTAGATTGAACACTATATCTACCATTGTCTGATCTGTCGATTCAAATAGGAAACAGTCTATTTCGATTTATTAGGATGTAGGCTAATTTGTTTAGGTCTTAGTCCTATAGTGTGAAATAACACACGCCAAATGAGTAATCTATCAGCGCAAATTGAGCAATCTTACTGCTCTGGCTTTCATACTAGAATCACATGGCAAAGACTAATATCACTGCGTTTCGCTTTGACACGGTTCGTTCGCTAGGCACTACCATCACAATGCTCTAAACGCTATTAACTTCTTCTCTCTAATTAAAAAAATTAAATTAATTTATTATTATAAAAATTAAATTATTAGAGTTAGAAGCCTTCTGTTACGCGTGTTAACGAACATACGGAAAATAAGTATCCAAGTGAATATCTGAATTCCCAAGTGAATATCTGAATTTCTTTTGGCACGTGGATTCTTTGTTTAGACGTTGAAAATACGGTGACACCATTTTAAGAAATTTCTGTGCTTGTGATGCTCTGTTGTCTTTTTAATAAATCAACAAACTGTATGAAACTGGCCAGTAATATGACTTCCGGCTAAGACACTGCTACGGTGGACATTTGAGCGATATTTCTTGTCAGATAAGAATTTGTAATGAACAAACATAATGAATGAAGAAATGGAAATAAATACAATTTTGTATGCTTTCACGATCCGAGTCATATTGGTCGTTATATAAAACTTACAGGCTTGTTTGATGTGGATTATAATTGGAACCAGTGTTTTGGTTCTTTATTAGTGTTACGGTAGCTCGCGCGATAGCCACACGTACAGCGGGTAAGATTGTCCAAAGACCGGTAAGAAGGATTGTCTTTAATTACCAATTGGTGATTGTCAGTCCTTGATACAAGTGTTGGGACAGGTTTTACCATCGGTTCCCTGCTGTGAGTATGGCCGACGCTGGGGTTGCACAGAACTTCAACAGCTACAGTCAGCACCTCCTTTGCTGTCTCGGCTGGGCTGAAACTCAGAGCATGGGAAACAGCGAGGTGTGCAATGCCTAATTGCGGGAGCTATCCGCCCTGAAGCGACAACCCATCGTTACGGACGACTCGCCTCCGGGCAGTCGAGCCAATCGACCACACCAGCGCGTCTCTAAGCACCTGAGGGCGATGCCTTAAGGAGGGCCACGGAGGCGCGCCTCAGGCCTGGCGACTGGCTGGAGCAAAATTACTCAGAGATGCCCGCACGTCGTACATGCAACTATCGTGTATTCGTGGACGGCACCCTAACACCTTGTGCCGAGCTGCACTGTTTGAACCTGGCGTACATCGGGCTCCGGCCTGGACAACGCAAACAAACCAGGGAACGAGGCGCCCCGTGTAACTACTAATGTATGGTTTAATGTTCAGTATCAGAATAACTGATACAAAGCCACCAAATCCTATCTCAGAAAGAGAAGGGTGATGGCGAATCTCCTGCGGCCCAAAACAGGGGACGGTAGCCTCCTTTCGGCTAAGGTATGGTAATACTGACAGAAAAGTCTCTGGTCCTCCTGGTAGGGGATTGTGCAACAGGCAAGTAACCTATTCATGTAAAACTTTATAATACTTATAGTACTCAAAGTAAAGACATAAACAAAGTAAGTACAGCCTCGGAATAAGGACTGGCACTATAAAGCCATTGGTAGAAGAGACGTGGGTCGTCCGAGGATGAGATGGGTGCCGGAACAGGTTTATATAACCTAATCTTTGAAGTGAAGAAGAAGAAGAAGAAGAAGAAGAAGAAGAAGAAGAAGAAGAAGAAGAAGAAGAAGAAGAAGAAGAGATCTAGAGACAGATTTTATACGTACCTATTTACATAGAGATTTTGATAGGGTTTTAAAAATGTTTACTTAGCAAATGCTGGATAACTGATTCTCATTAACGTGTCTGGATATCAAAAAGCGTCTTATCTGACAACGTTTTCTGACCTGATTGTTGTCGAACGAGCTCAACCACAGACAATCAGCTGGCAGAAACTTAGTGTTGTGAGTCAAACGAAACTTTGTTCGGAAAAAAGTCAACAAAACTAATTATTTTCACTCACTTGTCGAGAAAAGATAAATTGACTATGGCTTGAATAGTTTTGTTATTCGCAGGTTAAACATTATTACAGAAGTGTATACATTTCCAAACACTTTTGTGCATAAAGCGTATCTCTTTTTCTGGCAGTTGCGCGCGCATATTATTGTGTTTCGCAGTGGCATGTTTTACCTTTCAAGCAACGAAGACTATTATCTGTCACGTGCGGCCGTATTTACAATTTTACGGTATGCGTGCTTTCGTTATTGAGACAATCGTATTGGATTACGAGTTTTTAAAACAGCTGAATTGAAATTTTGTGAAATGTTCTATAAACGTTTGTTGACATTTTTTTTCAGATGTCATTAACCGCAAGAAGACCAAAAAGAACAACAAAGATAAGAAAACATGAATAATAATAAAAATAGACTCATGAGTTCATTTATTGAAATTGTACAAAGTTCTTTAGAATATTAAATCAACATAGATGGTAGATAATATTTTTAGTATGTGTCAAGCCATGAAATTCTAAATGAGATTATTGTTAAACTTGATTAGTATATTTGCACTTGTACGCTTGTATTATTTTAGATATCTAACTTCATTTGTTTTTGAGTTTTTTTTAAATAAATAGATGCATGTCTTGAGTTGTAAAATATGGAGTTTAAAACGTTTTAATTAATTTAATTTATTCACAGAAAATTATTTGAAAAAAATTATATATACACATATTTTGTAGGCCTACTTAAATATATATTTTTTATTCATCTTGTTATTTGAATTAGCAGTCTCTGTAATTCCAACTTTGCCTTGTTTACTTGCTAAACTGCTACATTGGTTGGGTTTAGGTCGTGGTTTAGGACTTGAAAATGGTGGAAACACTGAAAGGCCTTGTCCGGAACATGACAAGTAGCAGCTTAGCAAGTAAACACGACAAAGTTGAAACATATTATTTATTATTACGTTTATAAATGAAAACATATAGTAGTATATACGTTTTATGTAATTACTGGTCGTGAATTGCTAAAATATTCGATATTAAAGTGTGTTCGTTATGATCAGTTAAATTTTTAAATCAAAATTCCGTCATAAATAAATCGTGATCTTACCTTTTTATTTTTTCGTGGCATTTTGTGACAGTTGGTTTTTCAATTAACTTTATCCGAAACTCACACTGATAACTAATTATAGAGCTATTCAAAAATTAAATAAAAAACAATTTAAAATATACTATAAACGATTGTAAAAAACAAAACGGAACGATGTTCACAGCAAAGTGGTTTGAAACAGCACACGAAACTGAAGGAGACGACGACCGGCGGGATAATTAACAAATCAAAGAGGCAGCGTCTCGGCGTGGCTGCTGGCGTGCGCGCGCGCGCGCGCGCGTGTACACACAAACTGAGAATGTGACGGCGGCGTATACCGTGGACAGAGAGACGCCAGCGCCAGCGCGCGAGGACGAGCGCACGCCGTGATAAAATTTGATATAAAATCTAAATATAGCCGGTGGTAGTAAGGGATGACAACCGGGGGCGGGGGATCGGACCCGTTGCCAATAATCCGCCGCCGGTGTCTTGTTCGCATCAAAACCATCATCAGTGCTACTACGGCTGTCATCGTTTATCTCGGACTCGGACGCGGCGACCAATTACAAATTACCCACGATTTTTCAAACTGACTTCCTAGTTTTCACTCCCTCTTCCTGTCTGTCTCTACAGTTCCTTGGGGTTCACCGTGTTACGCGTTAAACCTTATTTCGCGCGCTGAATTTTACGTAGAAGAACAGGGAGGTTGATGCGTTCGCGTGAAGATCACGACTGACTGTAGCCAAATGCAAAGTTTCCTTCTGTAGTTACAAACGCGATTACAAATGTGCATTTTCTATTGTTAGCTACTAACTGCAAATGTTTGGACGGTAATGCCGGCGAAGAAAGATTAGAGATAGAGTAAGCCACCGCCACTGCCGTCTTTATTTTGCTGTTCTCTCTCTTGTTGTTTCATCTGCAACAGTGTAACATATTCACACACATTCTGAACACGGACGTACATAAAAGAGAAATAAAATTACACATTCACGTGCACGTTTGTAAGAACATTTGAATGATAATAAACGCTAGAATCTCCGCGAGAATCTTGAATTTAATTGTTATGACGCGCACGTGTATATTCAATTTTAACAATAAATAAAAATGTATAACAAACATCTATAACGTATATAAAAGACCTGCGTGCAACTAAATGTATAATGTATGCAACTGAATATATAACAACCTATAACAAGTAAACTTCCCCAAGCTGGAGAACTCGCTCACTGTTTCGAACGTAGTATACTTATTATTACTTAAATTTCGATATTACAGAATCTTTAAATTATGGGAAAAATTAAAAAAACCCTATTGCTCTACTATTTCTTTATTAATATACTAATTTGAGCACACAATCATAAAATAAATACTAAAAATTCAAAACATTCGGATTTTGGTTAAAAATTCCTTTTAGTCTGACTCAACTTATTTCAAATTTTTGATCCTTTTTTTTGGCTCTGGGGTCCTACAATTTTCGAAATTTCCGAAACTTAACACTTAATTCAGAAGTGTTAGCCAAAGTTCTCTTTAATTTTGATTTAATTAAATCTCTTTATCTCTTTAATTTAATTCCCCATACGAAGTTTTGCGAGTTTATTAAAATTTTCATCCACTTTTCAGCCTCGATGACGAAACATTTTGAATTTTTCAAAAGTCAACACTAAATTTATATTTTGGTTAAAGGTTTCTTTAATTTAATATCCCACATGGACTTCAGCAATTTTTTCAAATTTGGATCCCATCACATTATTGCCCCTCTCTCCCTTTTTTTAGGGGGGGGAGGCAATCTAAAAAACAATAGGGCTGTGTAGGATAAAAGTATGGGGACATAGATGTCAAGTTTTACGAAAATCGATTGATGCATTCAAACGTTAACGTGAGACATACCACAAATAGACAGACAGACAATTCCTAACGGTCGAGTTAAAATTGGGGATTCGTTTTGCTCGTTCTATTATACATATTTTTATATTAACGTAACACACACACACACACACACACACACACACACACACACACACACACACACACACACACACACACACACACACACACACACACACACACACACACACACACACACACACACACACACACACACACACACACACACACACACACACACACACACACACACACACAATCATCATATAGAAATATAAATAAATTGATTCTTTAAGCATTCACTGCCGGCGTCGTAATTGTAAGAACTCCCGGCTGTCAGGCTGTGGTCTTCCATTGTTAAAAACAGACGTTTAAAATAAAACAGATGTTACTGACGGACATCTTTTCAGTACGAATTTAAGTCTTTTAGACACTGAAGATGGCCTACAATGGCGAGGTTGAAACGTCTGTTTTGAACAACGGAAAACTACGGCCAAATAGCCCGGTCAGTTCTTACAAAATACTAAATATTTATGTATATATTTTTTACTTACACACATATATATATATATATATATATTTATATATTCAAACACTTTTTGCTACAGTCTGTTTCTTGATGTATATATATTTAATATTTATAATCACTTTACCTCAAGATATTTTCTCCTTATTTGGAACATGTTTCGGGTACCATCTTGTACCCATCCTCAGCCTTCCGGATTTTTGAGCATGTACCCATCAAAAATCCGAAATCCGGAAGGCTGAGGATGGGTTCAAGATGGTACCCGAAACATGTTCCAAATAAGGAGAAAATATCTTGAGGTAAAGTGATTATAAATATTATATATATATATATATATGTATATATATATATATATATACACACACACAACAACCTCTCACGATGCATATTATCACTGCGAAACATACGTACGTGAGCAATAATATAAAATATTCTCTTCGAGAACAAATTTATTATTCTGCAAATATAACGGTATGTTATATAGGCCTACAGACAAAATTCAGGCAGCAGCGAACTGTAAGTAGTGAAATGTTTTTTGAGCTTCTGTTAAGTGTATTATCAAACTCGTACAAGTGTGGAAGGTAAAGACTTTACCGAGTTTTAATTTGTAAGTTACAGGAAATAGAATACATTGTATTTTAAATGGATAGTGTACCCTGATAAATGTGAAAGGTTTAACGACTGGATAAAACGTGAATGTCAAGCCACAATAGGTCAACGGGCCTAATGTCATGATAGGAAAGAAGAAGAAGAAGAAGAAGAAGAAGAAGAAGAAGAAGTAGTAGTAGTAGTAGTAGTAGTAGTAGTAGTAGTAGTAGTAGTAGTAGTAGTAGTAGTAGTAGTAGTAGTAGTAGTAGTAGTAGTAGAAGAAGAAGAAGAAGAAGAAATACTATCCATTAGAAAATATAAGTTTGGCATGTGATGTTAATGTCCCATCTAATCTCCTTTTGCGTAGTCTGGATAACTTGAGAAATTATTGGCATTCTGTCTCGTATGAAATAGTTTGCGGTAAGCCTGGTTAGCAACGAGTAACAAATCCAACAGTGAATGGAAATTCTTTATTTATCATTAGTGAGAAAACTTAAAAAAAAAAAGTATTCACGCATTCGAAACATTTTACCAGCTTTTCTACAGCTGTTGTTCAATAACAATGGTGTAATAAACTTACCATATCCGAAGTTTGGGTATGCTGATAAGTTCTTCAAATAATTGTCTTTCCAGCCAATGCATTTAAGTGGTCTGCAATAAAGTCTCTCCACAGCGGTGTTCTCCACAAGAACAAATTTTCTATAACGAAAAATCTGGTTTGTCCCTACACAGTACCTATACTCTTTCCGTTCTTAGTTAAATCCTAACTAAGATTAGGATCTTAGTTAGGCTAAAGCCTGATGTAAACAAACCCACGTGGCAAATCTGAAGCACTATTGGTCAGAGGCGTTAACAGTGTTCACACAGTAATGTATTACGCGCATGTGCAGAAAGTCTGTATAGTCATGTGGAAGTTGTCTTACCACTTAAATCGGGGCAAGTCGTTTTAAACCTTCGTCCTTATCATTGTATTCTGAATCCTATTGAATTAGTATGGAGCCAGTTGAAAGGATATGTTGCCCGTCACGACCAATATATATAAGCTGCCTGATATAAAACAATTTATTGAGAACGGGTAAATGAAACAACGGTGGACAAGTGGAGTCATTATATGCAGCATATAATCAAGGAAGATAAGCTATGGCAACTGGCCCACTTTACCGACGTCTTTGTGGACAATGAACAGTCTTATCAATAATAAAGCTGACTCAAGTGATGATACAAGTTCAGACACAGATATGAAAGGCATTGATTTATTCGCTGACAGCAACAGATAGTATTCAGTACACTGGTAATTATTACAGCTTCTATTTTCGTTTTAAATAAACTTTACTTTTTTGTTTGTTACGATATTTAACGGTTAATAAAAAAACCCGTTAACTGGTGTTATAAAATATTTCACTGTCGGTCTGACACAGTTCACAAATTTTGCTTTGGTCAGGACAAATTATTACAATTTAAATGTGTTTACAGAGTGTCAATATTATATGTACCCTGTCTGTACTCCTTCTGTCAGAGTGACACCCTCTAATTCAAGCAGCAAATCGCGTTTCAGATGTGCCACGCCTGTTTGTTTAGATCAGGATTAAGCTAAAAACGGAAACAGTATACATCAGGCAACTTATTAAACCCTCTCTGTTACACAAAAGAATGTGTTACATTTTTTTTTTATAATCGAAAAAATATTTACTTTTGAAACAAGCGTGCATAACAATTAGTTTGTTAAAATGTTAAAAACAGTCCGCAATATAGCCTGCTATACATTTTTCAGCAAGTTTAACTTATCTCAATTTTTAATTGAATTTAAATTTTTAAACAAAATTATAGTTTTACAAAGTTATGGTGATTCCTGTACTGTCCTATGGGTGTGTGAATTATGGACGACAACCAAGAAACAAGAAAGTAAAATACAAGCCTCTGACTTTCTTAAGACAGTATAAAGAGTTAACCCAGAAGAGAAGAATTACAAGTTTTTAACTTGAATGAAAGACCAAAAGACTATAGGCAACGGTGGAAAGAGAACTTGGAAAGAATTCAGCTTAAAGACTGGGCAAACAAGTCCGGAAATATAAACCAGGACATAGGTGTGTGGGTAGACCCAGGAAAAGATTGCTGGAGGATCTTTGAAGGCGGAACAGGCAACAGCCTGCCTATGCCGTGATGGGAAGCTGATGATGATGATGATTTTTAAGAAAACTTGACAGTTTTATTTACAACATGAGAGAATTTGTCTTCTTTTTTATAGTAATTAATAAACAGGTGGATGAAAAAATAAAACTCTTTTTTTAAACGCTCGCTGTTCCTTTTTGTCTCTAGGCCGCGATGTCGCTATACTTCTAAAGTGGGGACTTATAAATTCTTTCTATTGTGGGTCTGTGGTTTAATAGTAAGCGTGTTTCCATGGCAAAACGAGTTGTACTGCAAATCGGTTCGAGTAAAACAATATGAAATTTTACACTAATATAAATGCTTTCAGAGTTACTATAGAGTTCGCTATTCCTATTGCCAGATTATCCTATGGAGTTCAACATTAACATAGTTTACAATTTAAAACGACGTAACTACTTTGTGAATGAACATGTGAATATTAGAAAAAAGTTGAAGAACACAAGGTGAATAGAATTTATAGAAGACGAGTTTGAGAAGAGCTATTTACAGTGTTTTTAAGACAATAGTGGTAATGGAAGACAATAAATTAAGAAGAACAAGAAAACAACGTGAAATCTGACATCAGATAATTACAAAAATTTTAGAAAGAAAACGAATAACGTGTGGTGCAACGAAAAGACTGGCAAAAGGAAGAAAGAGGACGAAATGTGCGGAAGTCTGAAGTGTAGTCAAGTTTTACCTAGACGAGTGTGATCAAATGGCGGCCCGCGGGCCACTAGTAAACGTTTCATCAGGTACCTCGAAGAAACAGAGAAAGTTACTAAAATATTAACATAATAGTACAGGTTGTCTGAGATACCTTGTCAGGAACGTATGTTGTACCTCTGGTAACATTTACATTTGTGCGTGTACATTTTTTACAAGAAAATCTTAAAAACAAAGCTGAGGAATAATTATCACAGTAGTTACATACAGCGGATCACAACGATTAGTCATTGCATATAGACATGACTTCTTTGATAAGTATACTCTATGGTGTTTATATTATTAAAACGTAGTTATATCATAGCAATTTTTATAAACGTATCTCTAAATCGTGTCTCCCGTAACAGTGTATGGGTTTTTGGAATTATTTTTTTGTATATACGAATTGTATAATCTCGATTTTAAATATTCGATGATTTAAAAATATTTATAAGGTTAGCGTATAACATGTCATTTAAAAAAATGGCTGGTACATTTTATTAACCAGTTTCTTAGATAGTTTGTTACTTTACGAATGCAGACAACTTCAAGTAATCTTATCTGTAAGATTGATAACTTAGCCTATCTGTGCAAGGCGGGACTGACCTCGATCCCGCAAACGTATTTCGAAACTATTACTATGCTCTTTGAGTTGCAAAACTTGTTCACTAATTTAAAGGAAGTCCATTTACTATTGTTTGTTTAGTAAAGTAACAATTGCAGAGCAATCACTCAATAACCGTTAAAAATTCCAATCAATCGGTTTTGTGTTAAAATTTCCTTTAATCTGACATTCGGCTAAACTTTTATAATTTTTTATCCCATTTTTGGGGTCTGGGAATCAAAAAATGTTTAAATTTCCAAAACTGTGGACTATATAGGCCTACAGACTGTAGTTAAAATTCTCTTTAATTGATATCCAACACGGAATTTGCAATTTTATCAAACTTTTGGGCCCTGGGGTCTCAAAATTTTGAAATTTCCAAAAATAAACACTACATTCAGGTTTTAGTTAAAATTCATTTTAGTTTGTTAAGTCACATGAATATATGTAATTTTGGGCCCTGACGCCCCAAAATTTTGAATGATCAAAAATGAATACTACACTCACATTGTGGTTAAAATTCCCTTTAATTCGATACATCACATTGTTTTTTGAGATTTTTTCAAAATTTCATCCCCTCATATTTTTGTCTCCCGCCCCACTATCTTTTTGGGGATTATTGTCAAAAACAGTAGTGCGCTGTAGTGTAAAATCATGGACACGCATGCCACGTTTTTCGAAAATCCGTTAATACGCCCAAACCTTGAGATATTCCACAAACAGATTGGTAGACAGACAAGTAGGCCTACCAAACGGTCGAGTTATAACTGAGATCTCCCTTAGCTCGTTCAACAATTTGATTGCACTGTATCGATCTACACCAATGCGTGGTACAGGGTATTAGTTTTTGGACCGTGTGTAAACGAATGCCTTCTGCGTTGTTCCTTTCATGAACTGCGTGTGGATTTGCATTACTACGTAATTTCTCAGAAGAAAATACCGTGCAGTAACTGCCGTGCACCGTGCCGGGTAACTGCGCAACGAGTGACGTAACTAACCGAGTTTAATGTCGCGTGTGCCCGCGAGAAGCAATGAAAATTATAAATAACTGTTCAAATGTTTTCATATAGTTTCTACGCTTACTTAGATGAAGAAGATTAACGTTGAGTATTTTTGGACGCGGTCGCGGTGTGTAACAGAATACGTTAACCACGCTGCTGCTGGAATGTACCGCGCGCCGGTTATTACGTACGTACAGTCCGAGAGAGATTAATTTTGCACCGTATGACACGAGCGAGAGGCCAACAACGTTCTGTCTGTAATTATGTAGCCTCGCCACCACCAACAACAACGTCTGTATCCAACCTGACGGAATAATGAACACCTGCGAATGAACAATCTCTGTTTTTCTCTCTAATCAATCGAGACTTGATCGACTGTCGCGTTGTTTGCACTGAAGAATGTAAGTCATTTTATTTGAAACAAGCTAAATTGACGATTCAGAATTATCCTAATTCAACAACTTTCTGTGTTTGTATATTTCGCGAAAATGTTTTCTGCATATCGTCCACACTCGTGTTGTTAACGTCAGTCACACCGATGTACAATGGAAACAGAATAACTGACACCAATGATGTCGCTAATTACAAATTTAGATACAAACAACATTTAGACATAAACAAAACACTAGTTATAACAACAACAGTTACAACAGCAAACATCTATAATTAAAGTTAAATTCCAAGTCGAACAATAAATGTTACTTTATTACAGTTTTAAAGCCACACTCTACAAGACCTTGATCAGACCAGTTCTGATGTATGGCTCGGACTGCTGGGTGCTAAAAAAACTATATGAGCAGAAACTAGCCGTGTTTGAGAGGACGGTACTGAGGAGAATCTATGGCCCTGTGAAGGAAAACGAGATTTGGAGGCGACTGTATAATCGAGAGTTGTACGAAAGGTTTAAAGATCTTCCGATCGTGCAATTCATACAAATTAACAGATTGCGTTGGGCCGGACATGTGCAGAGAATGGCGGAGGATAGAATGCCCCAAAAAATCATGAATTATTTGCCGATGGGAAGGAGAAGGAGGGGAAGACCGCGTACAAGATGGCTGGACCAGGTTGGTAAGGAGGCAGTAAGGCTGGGTGCAGCAAACTGGTAGACATTGGCCGGGAGTAGACATCGGACCAGTGGGGACGATTTCTCTTGGAAGCCAAGGCCCGGACTGGGCTGTAGCGCCGAGGATGTATGTATGTATGTATGTAGGTTATTACAGTTTTACACAAATTAACACAATAATCACTTCTCAATAATGCGCAACAATAACTGCGAACCGCACTAATAAAAAAGCCAGCTGTAACTGAACTGGGCCAGGTCCAGGTCCAAGTGCAGGAGGCACAATGCAGGCGTGCCCCGGTGGTAGCAGTGTCCGGGCTAACCCGATGACTGTCGGATGCTTTTGAGTGCTTGGTAGTCGTCACGTCACTTTTATTTAGGATGGGCTCCTCCCTTTTTATTTATTTACCGGAGGTACACGATCGGCTGAACCGCCGAGCGATTCGCTACTTATAGAGTGGGTGAATCTCTGGGGACCCTTCGCATGGGCAGGCAGGATTTGCACGCTTGCAACGGGTCGTTACACTTCCGCCGGCCCGGTAAGAACCTCCCGTCTCGAGAGCCTACCGGGGCATGTGAGAGAGTGGAGAGAAAGAAGTCGCCAGCAAAAGGCGGCGCTTGGCACACCTAAAGCGGGCGCAACCCCCGATCCATCTGTCGGCATGCAGCGATACGAAGTCTGAATGTTAAAGAAGCTGGTTAAATAGAAAGACGGTAAATGGGCTTAAGAGCTCTTTGAGCTTTTGAGGGATCGTCGAGCACAGCTCGTGGGCGCCTGCGTTTGACAAGGGGAAGGCCTTCGTCCGTACTGAGGTGACGGAGACCCGGGAATGTTGATGTGGAGGCACGGTTGAAGAGTTTGTGCGCATGTCCTAGAACAGTCCACAGCGTTACGTAATTCTGCCGCGTAGAATGATCTGTTAATGTTGGGAACAGTCGTGTGCTCAGGACCACGTATGCAATCAGCGGTACTATTTCATCAGCGTAACAGTATTATTTCTGTCATCTTTGTATATTATTAGATCCGCATTATCAGTATCCACGTCACACGTTGATAGCTAATACGAAAATATACTTTCTTTGAAGGCCTTCACGGCCGTAGTCAATGTTGTTAAATTGCGATACCGGGCTGCCTGGCTGTGGTCCAGTGCTAAAATCTGTAGCAAACGTTTCGGCCGTGCCATTGACATCCATCATCAGTGCAAATTATGAGCTTGCGCTAACGTAAGGTGACACACGTTAGAGACCACAGTACTGTGGTAATGGCTCAAAATGTACTGTGGTCTCTAATGTGTGTCACCTTACGTTAGCGCAAGCTCATAATTTGCACTGGTGATGGCCGTCAAAGAGACGACCGAAACGTTTGCTAGAGATTTTAGCACTGAACCACGCCTAAACAGCCCAGTATCGCAATTTAACAACATATACTTCCCTTCTTAAGCAAAAGGAAAGGAACAGAGGAGTCTCGTCAGTATAACTGGAAAGAGGATAATTAAGTTCGTTGGTGACATTGTGCGCCACAGAGCCATTCTTGTGAAATCTCAGAGGGAAGAACTTCTGGAAAGAGATAAAGAGGACGACCAAGAGTTTCTTGTCTTGGCAACTTGTTCAGCAGAATGAACTTAGGCTGAATTGAAGACTGCTTCACGTCGAGCCTTTGATGTGATTACTTTTCTTATTCGTCTTGTGACTTCCGCTTTTATTTTTACCAGACGCGTGTTTTCGGGCCACACATCCAGGGTCGCCGTAAGTGGGTATGCGAAGTGTCCACTGCATAAGAGCGGCACAATCACGTCATCATCGACATGTATAAATGATATTGTAACGAGAACCGTAACGAAGTGCCTAGATCGTCCTCCGCCCGTTCCTTCCCCAGCCGAACAGGTGTGTGTTTCAGTCAAGGCCGCGCTAAAGTACGTCCCAGAGTATTCTGGAGAACACTTGAAATACGCATTAGCTGATACACCACATTGAGGATGGAAAATTTCTAGAAGACGTGCGCTACCTATAAAAATCCATAACAGCGGGCTTGTCAGTCAGTGGTGTTGAGCGATTTCCCTTACTGCGGATCGAGTGGCGATTTATTCAAGTGCGGCGAAGTGTTTTTGTGTTATGGTTAGTGTGGAATTCTAATAGTTGACATTATTACTGCGTGTGTACAAATTTAACTTGAATTATTATACGAGTACAATCTTGTTGAATAACTTGTTGATTACAAACTGTTGTTTGTGATTAATTCAAGCTGGTGATTAGCGACTTCATTGGTGGGTGTATTTGTTTCCACTGTACCATACGACTATCAGTAACAATGTGTTTTACCCACCCAATCCTTCCTTTTTAATCTATCTCAGAGTCTTCCGGTTACATCTATATTACGTATTTCTCGTACAATACGCTACATAAACTTGTATGAATTTATTAATTTGCTGTATGAAACCAAATACCACCTTGAGCATGTGTTACAATGGAAGTAAGTAAGTCGTACAAAAATTTTAAGTGGATTTATTATTTGAATGGCGTGAGGTTTACATCATTCGTTTTAAAGACATGTAAAAAAAACAAAGCCTTCGTACTATATACTGAATTGTCTATTTAATACCACCTGTCTCTATTGAGTTATAATGAGAGACCTCCTACTCATCTTTAAAAATCTCCTTCTACGAAAGTATTCTGCAAGATCAGGCAAAATTGTTGACCGAAGAGTGAACAAATTTCAATGATAAGTTTCAGAGACCGTTTGATTAAGCAGATTTTAAACTTTGATTTTAACTTAAGTTAGTATTAAATGTTTGTTTCTGATAATTCTCAGGTTAGAATAAAAGCTCCAGTAAAGCTCTAATACCTCGAGCGCACGGTTTTACTACAAAAAATTAATTTACTACAGAAAAATGAACTACTATAAAGACAAAATTAATAATTATAATTTTCAGAATAAACGTTAAGTCAGAGGCTTTGCCAGGATTTTTTATATGGGTTTTTAAACCGGGTTTATCTATCGTGACTGATAATAAGCGGGGAGATGGGCGTTGTTGGTAGTAAGTGATTCTCCTACTGTGTATGTTATATGCAGGCCACTGTCTGCCTATAAATCTTATTTATAAGACTCCACTGCTGTTAATAATTTTAAGCAATTTTATTATTCCACGCCCTCGTAAAACGTCACTAATTTATGAGCATGCATTTTACAATGTAAATTTAAAAACATTATACATTACACTCTTATGTTATATTTGCGCGTTGATCGTTTTCTGGTACCGGCGTAGACGAATATTTCTCTTTGTTTTTTATGCTATTGTTTGACATAATTTTCCTGACGAAGAGATGTTTAAAGAACTACCTGTGGTTTGGAAAATATTGTTACGACGGTCTCACTGATCGTCGTATGGTACAGTGGAAAACAGTGGAAAACAAAATAAAGACACCAATTAAATCACTAATCACCAGCTTTAATTTATCACAAATAACAGTTTGTAATCAACAAGTTATTCAAAAAGGTTATACTCGTACAATTACTCAAGTTAATTTGTCCACACCAATAATAATGTCAACTAATAGAGTCTCGCACAATAATCACTTTTCACTAATAACCACTTGAACGCACTGAGTAATCTCTCGACATAAACTGAACTAAACTGGGAATGTTCCGTTTCATATAACAATATGTTTAACAATTGGTTTAAAGAATATACTACGCTTCAATTTGTAATACTTTTTTATTTATTGTAATAATTTATTACGCTTCCCGTCTGAATAATTCCTCTGTATCTTTACATAAGCATGCATGCCGGTTGCTCTTTCTAACCATCCAGTCTTTCTGTAGGTAGAGAACGTAGGAGAACAACCTGAAAAAGACGTCAACAAAGACAATGAAATGTCAACTGGCGAAAACGGACATTCGAAAGTGACAGAGACATAATGTCCTCTCTGTGTGTGAACGTTGCGTTCTTTGTATGTCTTTATGTATCCAATTGCAACAGTAACCGCTTATAAATAGGCTGACGGAGTTTATATAAAATTTATTGGCAGGCTATCAACTGTTTCGTTGTCGATAGCCATTGTTACTCATTGTATTACCCATTGTTGGGAACAACAGTGTTTCACTGAGTGTCAGTTGCACAGTGGAAGTCGACTACGCTTGTATGCTAATCCCAGCTGCGCTCATTGAATAAATGGCTGCTGCGTACACGTAAAAAGTTAATTAACACGAGACGACAGTTAGCAGCAGCGGTCGCGGCACCGTTTCCCACATGTCTAACATAACAATCCACGCCACTGCTTGCCAAATACACACACCGTCTTGGCTCACGCATACCAAACGTATACGAATTAATTTATTGCCTTCCGCTGTTAGCAGAATTTGTCCAACTAGGACGACTCCAGACACCGCGCTGACAACTTTTTCTGAACGGAAATTGTTTTTTACGTCAGCGAATTAAAAAAAAATTAACTGACGACAATAGGCATTGAACTGGACACAAAATAAACTAGAATCAATTGCTATTTGGTTGAAAAGTTTATGTTATTTTTAATTTACAAAATTATTTGCTTTTAGTTCTTTAAGTAAAGTAGTTTATCTAACTGTCTAATTTTACGAAGTAATTTTTGAAAACCAAGTTAAGTTTTAAATGCAATCAAATAAAGGCGATTCTAAAAAATGGATCCATAGAGCAAGTATCAGGTGTCAAATTGTAATTATTTGGGATACCATATCAATCATGGGTGTAGAGATTGGGGGTACAACAAGGACTATGCCCCCCCCAATGATTGAGTTTGGGGTAAGAGGGTCCGTCCAAATTTGAAAGTACTTTATCACAACGTTGCACTGTACCACTTTATGTCCATAAAATGTAAAATATGGCTACGTTGAGGCGGTAGCTAATGTACGTAACACTTCGCACACGTTGTGTTTACGCAACGCTGTAGAACATTCGAGATGCGCCTTCGAGCCGTTGCTCGATATTTTACCGGATTACAGTCTAGCCCAGTTGTGTCATTACTATGCCATACAGCCGAGTGGTCTTTTCCATTATGTGTCTACAAACAACTCTTGCAACGTCACGAATCCGCCAAGCTCTCCCACCAACGTTTCCGTCAGTCCCTACTCCTACAGTAGCGGTGTGAAGGAGGGGTGATTACCATACCACTACTACTAACATATTTATCGTTTCTGTTTGAAGTCTACGATTCTACCTTTATGTTATGCAGTTAAGTCATTGTTTCATTTTTCAAAATTACTCTTTCGTTAGTTATTTACATTCGTTTCTGCTTACATACGCTTATTCTTTCATACGTTTATTTTGTGTTTTTTTTTTTCATTCTTTACATTTACCGAGATATAAATACAAGCGGAGTTAGTGTCAGTCTGAACCTGTGATATTTAGAGTGTGTTATCGCAGTTGTTGTTGTGGATATTGTGTGTTAGGCCTTTATTACACTACGCAACTAACTGGAAAAAAAGTTGTGGAGCATTGGTTTAAATGTAGCGCATTACACTTAATGCAATTGGTGGCACTGTCTGCAATCGATTGCAAGTCAGTTGCAAGCCTTGCAGCTGCTTGTGCAACTTTTAGTTTCACGCACTCATTGTGGGGCATTGGTTCAAATATAGCCTTTTACACTATGCAACCGATTGCATGCAATTCGCCTGCGCGCGCATTCTGTAGACAACGAAGATATTTCATGACATGGGACCGACACAACATATACAATTTTTTACAATACCGCCAATATCTCAAAAACGAAAAGGAGAATTTTATTTAAAAAAAAATAAATAAAAAATAAAATTTATAATTTATTCAAAATTTCACTCGCTGACACCATATAGCTGTCTCTTATAGAATGAAAATTTATCGTATGCCAAAAATTTCACTACATGCAAATTAACAAAAATTTCATGACATGGGACCGTTTTAAATCTCTGTTCTTGAAAATGTTTAAAGTTATTTGGTTCAAATTTATGTCTAAAACCATCCTCAAACTTTAAGGGACACGTTGGTGAAAGAATTTTTTTATTGACTCAGTAGTTTCGCCCAGACAACGATACAAACAAATTTTACCTCTTTATAGTAATAGTATAGACGACATGCATACTCTGCAACTCATTGAAGAGCAGTTGCATCCTAATTTCACGTACCCTTGAAATCAATTGCATGCAATCATTTGTGTAGTGTAATAGAGACCGTAGTGTGACACGACACTGTTAATAGGGTGACATTTATTGTTTGTTTCATCGCCGTGTGTTGTCAATCTTTAGCTTGAATAATAAATTGTATATGAGTGTCTTTGTTTGTTTTTAACTGTGATTAAAGTTGTAATCAGCGACTTATATCTTTACACTGCATAACTTCACAATTCGTGCGATCGTTGTAACTAACTTTAGTTGTAACAATTTAACAGTATTCTTACGACAGTCTCACGGATTGTTGTATTGTACAGTGGAAACAAAATACAGACACCACTCAACTCACTAATTACCATGTTTAATTGATCACAAATAACAATATAAAGTCAATAAGGTACTGTCAAAAAGTAATTAAGTTAAATTTGTCCACACACAATAATATTGTCAACAATTGAGTCTTCTACTGCAGATATTTTTGTTAACATAGCCACTTCCACACTCTTGTACCTCCGATATTCTAGTAACTTGTTTATTAAGCTCACCTCGTAAATAGACCCAGCTCTGCAGCTCTGTATGTTCTTAAGTCTGTTACTGCATACCTTCAAAAAGAACCTCCTTTTTATCGTCTTCTTTGTTACGATTTTCGTCTTGCCGTTCATCTGAATCGAGCAGTAACGGTGTCTGGCGTTCTTGTGTTTCGAGCAGGAGGGGTTTCTGTCTCTCTTCCGCTTTCTTGTGTTGTCGTTTTTCTGTTTGTAGTAGAAGCGCGTGGAAAGCTTCCATCGTCTGACTGGTATCTATTGTTTACAGATTAGTTACAACATACACTCTTTTTCTACAAACCGTCCTATGTTTCCGCCATTAAATGTTTTGTCGCACATCTGACCCACTGTTACGACGGTCTCACGGATCGCCGTGTGGTACAGTGGAAATAATATACAGAAACCAATGACATCACTAATTACCAGCTTTAATTAGTCACAAATGACAATGTGAAATCTACAAGGTACCCTCATACAATAATTCAACTTAAATTTGTGTACTTGCAATAATAATGTCAATTATTAATAGTTTCGCACTCCTATAAACCAACTAAACTGATAATATTTATGTAAAATAAACCCACCATATAGTAATACCATGTAACTAACACTTTATAAAGATATGGTCAGCAGATAAGTAAAATTACAAATAAAAATGGAATGTACTAACTGACATTATCAGAGGAGGAGTCATAGATAAATGAATTATATTTAAAAACAATCATTAATAAACTAAATTGCAAGAAATTAAGTAAAAATAGACAATTATATCAATTTCAGATTTAATAGAATAATAATTATATCAGAGAAAATGGCTATTATCTGCTTAGAGAACAGGAAATACAAAATTAAGCCTACCTTCCAAAATGTAAGAAAGATAACTTTTTTAAATGAAAACTTTGTAAAACTATATTAATTAGTATCAAAATAAGCAGAATAGAATAAAGAAACCTAATATGTATTTAATATTTCATACAGTTAATTAATAACGAAATTATTTTCCGAGTATAATGTATTCAAATAAAATGTATCGGAAGCTAAGATAATTTGAAACAATGTATAATACTGTATATATTAAATTGGCTAAGATTTTCAGGAGACGAAGGAAATGAGAACAGTTCATTATTATCCGTTGAAGTGAATACTTAACGGGATTTTTTGCTCGATATAACCTATAATGGCGAACTATAAGTAAACCGTGTTCGGTAAAAATTTTTATAAATTTTTAAATTGAATTTTTTAACTTGTGAACCGGTGAAAATAAACAATGAGTAGTGCTTAACCACTAAACAGAACCACACACGCCTAATTAATTAAAATAACACCAATACAATAAATTTTACAGACTAACAAACTAGGTTAACCCGACACGTGTGACAAAGTGAGGTAGACATAATCACAACAATTTACACCAAGTGAACTATTGAACAATACACCAGTGACACTCAATTAACTCCAGAACCATTATACACAATTGCTGAGACCATTTAAACGGAGAAAAAACATCTTTATTGAAACAACTATTTCGTCGAGGTGTTAGCGTTCCACTGCGCATGATCAGGTCGGCCATTTTGACTCGTCATCATACCGCTCCAGCTGTGAAGAAACAAATTTCTGCTGCTTTGGGTTTGAAATAAATATTATATATATACTTTTATTTATTAATTATAACATTGTATTTGTTAGTATTAAGGCATTTATCATTGTAAGTGTTATACTTTCCTGTCCATACCCTTCTCTGGCTATTCTTAAATATCCGTTCAAAGAACTATAATTTTATATATACTCAATGTAAACTTTTTTATCGACCGGCCCTGAGTGAGTCGATACTGCTGTGTAATATCGATTCTTATCGATAAATTTAAATAATTTATTAATAAACTTTCTATTTACGTAATTTGGATTTAATTTTTCTTTGAAATACTTAACGAAAAAATTAATCGAGAACACAGACTAACCGAAAGGCGGTACATACGAAATAACGAACGCATCGAAGAAGAAGAAGAAGAGAGCCGTCTTTCGACTAGGACTGGAGTTAACCAGATTGTCATTAAGTAAATTTACAGAAAGTGACACTATTACACTAATAAACATAATACCATTCAATTTCTAAACACAAACAATAACCACGATTATTTTTTTAAATATTAGGAACATAAATTACACAGAAAATATTTTTTTTTTTTCAGAAACAACAAAATTTTTTTTTGAAATAAATTTAAATTTTTTATTTCAAATTGTAACAACAATAATACACAGTTTATATAGTGTTTTATTACAGTATATATATATATTATATATTGTATGTATCCTTATTAACAAATTAAGGATGCATAGATGTGTGTTAGAACTAATAATATATAACAGAGTCTGTTATCTGGAGATAAGAATTTATTAAACTAAAAACAAATTTAAATCTTGTCTGTAAATTCTTTACATACATTATTTATTAGTTATATATTGTCTTTAAACTCAAATGAATGTTTATTTGAACAATCGTCTATGTTACTTAATTGTCGAATTCCTTCTTGGAGTCCGGGTGGAAAGCCGCTGCGTTAACGTCGACCTCTGGTCTCGCTGCTGCTGTCACACGCGAATCACACATGCACGCCGTTTATCTGCGATATGGTTTTTAGGTTTACAATCTCAGGTTCAATAAGTGGGTTAGTGGTTATTATTTAAAATGCGGTATATTTAGCTTACATCATCCGGCTGTCTTAAAGTGTTCACGCGTTCATATAGTTGCACTCCGGTTGAGTACAACTGCCCTACGCGGAAAATCTTGACTCACGCGAGTTAACACTAATAGATCTTCTAACAACCCTTCGATTTAGCTTATGGGTAACTCGTAGCTAAAATCTAGGACGGTTGTCACTTATATAGCAAACGTGTTCTGTCGCGAAAAACTCGCATGAGTCTTATTAGGACGAGTTGTAGACGAAAACTGTACGAAATTCCTCCACCAGCGCACATCGCAAATGAAAATTGAAGCTCCTGATTGGTTAAAATTTAGAATATGTCACAGATTTCTACCTCGATAGCAAGAAATCATGCAATACAATGCCAGAGTCTGCAAAAATCTTTTATAGATTTTATCATATTATCTTGTATACATATTAAAATTAATGTTCTGAGTTTATGGTATATGAAAAATGTAACGCTATTTATGACGCATACGCTGTCCAAGTTTCATTTCGATACGTTAATTATTATAGGAGTTATTCAGTAAAACACGAATAGCAGCGCGCACGCGCACTCGCTTACAAAACTTGCCCTTGACATGACAGAAAATAAATTTATGGGCATTTTGACATATAGCACATAATTACCCATCTCTTATTTCAAAACTTACAGATACTTTACAAAATTTGAATAAAATCAATTTAAAACATGTCTATAACGTCATGAGTGTGTAATAGCGTCTAGTCATTTCTAAAATAGACTTTTCCGGCAATACTGTTTTATTGCAATATATACATACTACAACTTTACTTATATTACAGAGCTTTCCATTTTAAAAACACTGGAAAAGGAATTAATCCATTTTTCTGCATGCCTACCCAGGGGCGCGCCAGTGTCCGGCGCCTGTGTGCAGAAATTTAGTTTGTCGCCCCCTGTACCCCTCCCAATTAAAATAATCATTTGATAAAAACGTATCAGTGAGTACAAGTGAAATAGAAAATATATTAATTATAAGTTTATTGAACAAAAACCAGGGATTACAAAAGCATCTATAGAAAACAATACACATACAAGAAGTGTGCAAAAAAAAAAATCAAAAATAATTTTGACGAGAATACTCGTCTAGAGCACCAAAAAGGTTAATACAGTTAAGTTAATGAATAATAATTATTTTCAAACATTTCCTTTACTATCTTGGCGCCTGTGTGCGCCGCACACTGTGTCGGCGTGACACTGCACTAAACCCTTAGCCCTTGAACTTTCAGTTAAGATTGTTTTCATCATCATCATCATCATCATCATCATCATCATCATCATCATCATCATCATCATCATCATCATCATCATCATCATCATCATCATCATCATCATCCTCAAGGTTTAAACCAAGAATGGTTTGTTCCGGTCTCAAATAGGCAAATATTACAGCTGGTCACTCCAGCGCTTCCTCGGGCGTCCCACACCTCTCCGTCCCCTTGGCTTATAGTTCCATAGTGTTTGGGGATGCGGCAGTCATCCATTCGGCAAAGATGTTCCCACCAATTCAGCCGATACTGGGCGATCCTCTCGAGTATACTCATAATATTCATTTCCTGCCGTATATCTGTGTTTCTTCTATGATCATGGAGAGTACATACCCTGCCACGTGCCTGAGAAATCTCATTTCAGCTGCTTGGATGCGACTGGCCTGACCTTTCGTTAAAGTCCAATTCTCAGACCCATAAAAAAGTGTGGGAAGAGCCATCACCTTGTAGAATTTTAGGCGTGTTCCTTTACTTGCTGACTTAAGGGTTCGCCTGATGGTTCCGCATATAATGTTGAATTTAAGCAACTTGCTCACCACGTCGTTGCTTGCATTATAAGACACACTGTAGCCCAGGTATTCAAAACTGCTGACTTGTTCCAAGACAGTACCGTCTATAACAATTTTTTCTCGTACGGGATCAGTTCCACAAAAAGCCGTCACCTTGGTTTTAGTTGTGGATATCTGCAATCCAGAGTCTTTGCAGATTCCATTTAACAAATGTATACCCATCTGCAATTTGTTTTCAGAGTCCGATAAAATAGCCTGATCGTCTGCAAACAACAAACTGTCAATTGTAGAGTGACCTTAAGATTGTTTTACATTCATAAAATTACTCATACAGCTGATTAACATGTACAAGATCCTGAATTTCAAACGCTTCAACAGCTGCCTTAAAATTTATAAATCTTGCTTTGTTCCTGACTTCATAGAGAAAAGCTTAATAAGCTTGAACATTTATTGCTTTCACTGTAATCAAAATTTTTGTTTAACGTATAAATTTGATTTGCGGGAGAGCCATCTATCACTGTACTGTAAATTACATTTTCGCGGTCATTTTTAAGATAGATTTTTGCTGAAAAGTAAATAAACGGAAAAAGTGTTCTACTGGAGAAATGGAGAAATAAAAGTGTAGTAAGACGTAAAATTAACTAAAAGAACTTAAAATCTACGTTTGTAACGTAAATCGTGGAAACCCTACTGTGGGGTTGTAAGCTGGCTGGAAATAGAAGGGAATGAAATTTTACCGCAAACGTTTACTCTAGTCGGAAACAAGAGTATTATTTTCAAAGAATAGTAAAATAATATCCCGCACGTGCGTACGTTCGTGTGTGTTTTGTCTCAAAAACAGTCGCAGCACCGCTTTCTTAGTCAGACTAATTAAGCTTTACTAGCGTCGCTGTAGTTAGTTTCAATTATGTACAGTACTATGGCGTAATTTATTTTATGAACTGTAGACGTTTGTGAGCGAGAAATATGTAGAGTTATTTCAACGCGTATCTGTTGCCGATCATCACCTACGCTGTCCCCGTCCGGGGTTACCTTGCCACTGTTCATAAAAGAAAGCTGCAAAGCGTTCTCGACAGGGGGCGTAGGCTAACGGCCAACGTCCCCCGTCGGTTCCCTTCTCGTCTTCTGAGAAGTGGACTCGGTGTCCGCTCCTTGCATGACACCGTGCGGCGTCTTGCGCGTAGATTTTATGTTCGAGCGGCAAGGACCCAGATAAACCCCCTCATAGGTATCCAGACAAACCCTTGGCAGGTACCGACCACGACCAGGTGATTCTTGGAAACTACCTCGGCAAATACTGTACTAGAACGGCCTAGTACGAGCATGCCGTTGTAACGAGCCCTAAATAACAAAAATATTCCGTTCTTGACCGGACCTCAAGGTAGGAGTTCCTACCGGTAGCTCGGAACTTGAATCTCAAGGGGGCGTCTCAACACGGCACATACCCTCAGCTCTGACGGCGGGTGTCAAGTTATTGGGCGCAGTAAATTGATAGTGAAGATAGTGTGGCGATGATGAAGGCGAATGGTACCTTAACCGGAACACCGAAATTTTGTGGTCGTGCGTAGCAAAACATTTTGTTTCTTCCAGCACGCCGCGAAGACCAAGTCTTTTATTTTTGCCTACTGTTATAGTTGACAAAACGGCTGTTGGCCTTTCAGGTTTTAGCTGATATAGCTGATTGTGTAATAAATTACTTTAGGATTGTGTAGTCTTTAAGAAAGTAAGTCATCATCATTCGTCTCTATAAACGACTCGTTCTTAAGCCAGTGGTCTTGTACGGGTCCGACACTTGGACAATGACGGTGACTTGGAAGAATGATTGCGCTGGTGAGAAAGAAAAGTCCTCAGGATGATATTTGGTGCAGTGAACGTCCAAGAAACATGGAGAATAAGGACGAATGCAGAAAGCCAGCAAATCTATGGAGAATCAGATATCGTCACTGACATAAAGAAAAGTAGAACCTGGTGGGCAGGGCATGTCCAGAGAATGTCAGAGACATCCACATTGAAGAACACTTTTACGGGGAGACCTGATGAAGAAGAAGGAGGGGTCGGCAGGGGCGGTTTAGAAGCGCGTGGTGCCCTATGCTGCCGTCAGACTGGTGCCTCCCATTCAAAATTCTACCTTTTATCCATTATTCACATTGATAAATGGCATAAAAAATTTCGAAAGTTAACAATTATTTGATTAAACTCTCAAATTACAACAAATATTTAGCTAAATAGTGATTACAATGAGTATAATATAGTACCGGTACTACTTAAGCTTAGAAAATACTAATCGACTCATTTTTTTCTTGATTTTGCCTTAAGGGAGTCTTGTATAATTCAAGTACAAGCGAAGCTATACTTCCTTCCTTAAGGAGGTCGAGCGATTCAAGTATTTAGGTACTCATCTCTCGTCTTTCGTTACCGCCATGCGGTCGACCAAGCAAATCTTTTGTTTACATTTTACGTTATAGGTGTGTAAAAAACATAACGGCGAACTCGTCGAAAAGTGTGCACAAATCAAAACGATTTTAGATTGAAGACATTTGTTTGTTTTTTCACATTTATTATTTTTAGAAAGTTTTTGTTATTAAGGCTGGACGGTGCCCCTTCTGACAACTGAGTCCCTGGTGCCCGGTGCTACCGCATACGCTAGCGTTACGGATAATCCTCCACTGGGTGGTCGTCCCAGAAAACGATGGGTGGATGACCTTGAGGACGACCTGCGCAGGCTAGGAGTAAGAAGATAGAGGCTGAGAGCAGAGGATCGAAAGGATTGGAGGCGGATTGTCCAGGAGGCCAATGCTCTCCAAGAGCTGTAGCGCCAATTAAGAAGAAGAAGTGATCATCAGTGGGGGGGGAGGTACAACACTGGGTGTGCTGAAGCAGACCTCGCCTACGGTCTCTGTCCGACGTAGCCATTCTCCGGTCGTGGATTCCTGACCTTTCTACGTGCTGGTGCACTCCATCTCGCCACGTCTTCTTGGGCCTTCCCAATTTCCTTTTGCCATCTGGGTTGTACAAAAAGAGGGGCTTTACAGGGTCGTTGGGGTCCATCTTGACAACATGACCTGCCCTTCAGGAAAGTGGTATCTAAATCCGGCAAATTTTATCAAACACAATGTTTAGTTTGTATTTGTTAAAACCATAGACCTAATTACTGCACTCTAAACAACTACCGTACTTCAAGGGTCTTCTTAAAAAAAAAGTTTTTTGCACACAACTCCAAATTACATTACTGAAGGACTCATCACATTTTGAGTTGTCCCGTGTAAGCATTTCTTCAGGACGCCTCAATGTGTAAGAGTGTAAATTAGTAAATAGATTTAATTCATTTGTACCAGCTTCAGGAATAAAATTCTGTGGATGAATGAGGCTAAATTTCCTTTCTACGAAATCTAACCTAACTTAGCGTATTCCCTTTGTTGACTCCTTGTTTAAATATACCTTTCGGTTTTGTTAATTTTTAATTAATATTATCGTTAAATCATTTAATTAATAATACACATAGACAACACAAATTATCTAAATATAAACAAAATTTAAGTCAAACTATCGAACACAATCAGAAGAACAAAACTCACCAGTGAAACGAAACCAAACTCAACATTTAGGGTATTCTACTCAACATTGTACACGTTATAGCCCATATGAATAACAAATACTATCTTTCAAACGCAGAAAACGACAGACTTGCATAATAATTCATTGCCTCATATATAATGAATGTATTAACTTATTTGAAGGATTATACCAGCGTACGGATATTTGGCACTTCCGTATGCATTTGTACACAAAAAAGCACAGTCCAGACAAGTCGAAAGTACATAATAAACTGTTCGCAACAAGAACCGGTAGACACGGTAGCTTATAGCTGACGCTGGCGTACACTGTAATACTGGCGTAGTCACCATAACATAGTGTTACGACCGTCTCACTGATCGTCGTATGGTACAGTGGATAACAAAATACAGACACCAATGAAATCATTAATTACTAGCTTTAAATGTCACAATTAATAATTTGTAATCAACAAGTTATCCAACAAGATTAGTCTCGTGCAATAATTCAAGTTAAATGCGTAGACACGCAATAATAATGTCAACTATTAGAATTCCACACTAACTATAACACAATAATACTTCACCGCACTTGTGTAAATCGCCACTTGATCCGCAAAAAATAAATCGCTCAACGCAACTGAGTCATCTAAGCCAGATGCTCTTGCTTTTGAAGGTCGCGCGGAGGTCCAGTATAGCTTTTCCTCCTTACTGCACGCCGGCTTAATTCGTATCTCAAGTATTCTTGAATACACTGGAACCTACTTGTGAGCGGCCTTGACACAGTGCGGGGGGACGCATTGGAGAATATTCTAGGCTGTTCGATAGGGTTCTCGTTACACTAGCGTAAAAAGGGTGGCTGTCGCGCATGCGCTTCATAACACCGCCCACCACTGCACAACCGCATACGCTGAACCGGTCTAGCGTATGGAGACTGTCAAAATGGGAGAATTGATATCAGAGATTGTTTCTTTATTGAACGAGCGAAGCAAGTTCCCAGTTTTTACTTGACCTATCTGTCTGTTTAGGGCATGTCTCACGATAACTTTTGAGCGCATCAACCGATTTTCGTAAAAATTGGCATGCGTGACTACATTTTTACCCTGCAGAGCCTTCTTGATTTTGAGGTTGGTCCCTATAAAAATTGGGAGGTGGGAAGCAAAAATATGGGAGTCACAATTGTGAAAAAAAAATCGCAAAAACCCATGTAGGGTATTAAATTAAATAGAAATTAAACTAAACTGAAAATATAGTGTATGTTTTTTGAAAATTTCAAAATATTTTGACGTTAGAGGTTAAAAAGTGAGTGCGCATTTTAATAAAATTACAAAAATTCGTGTAGAGTATTAAAGTAAAGAGAATCTGAACTAACATCGGAATGTAGTGTTCAGTTTTGGAGATGCCAAAATTTCGGGATTCTAAGGCCGGGAAAAGAGATCAAAATTTTAAAAGACATTGTGAAAATCCAGATGGGTTTCAGACTAAAAGGAATTGTAACACAGTTTTTAAAGCGTTTTTTAATTTTTAGTGTTTGTTGTAAGATGTAAATAAGGCATTCATAGTATTATACCATTCAGCTGAGGTAATAGGCCTAAGGATAAATGAGGAAAAAATTAAACATATGATAATAAAAAATAGGAGAACTTGTAACCCATCAGCATCACATTAAAAATTAGGAATTTTAATTTTGAAAGAGTATCATGTAAATGAAGAAATCATTTCATATTTGGGCTCTCTGGTAAATGGAAACAGTGATACAAATGAAGAGATAAGTAAAAGAATTCAGAATGCTAATAGGTGTTACTATGGGGTGATGAAATACTTTAAATCACAACCTCTACACCGTGAAACCAAAGCTAGACTGTATAGAACATTAGTAAAACCGATCCTGATGTACGGAAGTGATACACGAGTACTGACACAGGATGACATGTTACGTCTTGCATCTTTTGAAAGGAAAATGCTTAAAAAAATTTATGGACCTATTAGGGAAGGTGGAGAGTGGAGAATAAGGTACAGCAGAGAGATCTATGAATTATATAGATCGCCTGATATTGTGACGTCAATTACGACAGCTGGGCTGAGATAGGCGGGAAATGTACAGAGAATAAATAAGGAGGATATTCTTAAGAGGATTATGAAATGCACATCAGAAGAAAAAAGAGGACGTGGAAGACCCAGACTACGATGGATTGATGGAATCCTAGAAGATGTGAAAGTACTTGGAGTGAAAAATTGGTCGACATTGGCTAAAGATGTGTGGGAAAATCCTGAGTGAAGCTGAAGCCCACGGTGGGCTGTGGAGCTATTGATGTGATGATGATGATGGTTTGGTGTATGATTGTATGCTCTATGCTACACACTTGTTATATTACTACAAAAAATAGTAGAGAAATTGGGATTTGTATAATTTTTCCCATAACAATTGACAAATTATCATATATATATATATAATTTATATATACAATTAACATATATATATATATATATATATATATATATATAGTGTATACAATCTGCGCAAAATTTCATCTGATTTGACACCTTCGCATACTAAAAACTCAATAAGTACACGCTGCGCAATAAGACACATTCACTTATTGTGACAACAGTTAACAAACGACTCTAGAAACAAGTGCGTAGTGCTGCACATGTCTAAGCACTGCTGCCTTGGCTCACTGTTGCCAATCTTAACGAGCGTTAAAATGACAAATTCAAAAGTTTTGTTTACATTTAATCGTTCCTTATAAATTAAAGATTATTCAAATTTAAAAGAGAAAGAGAATATTCATTATGTAAATGAGATATAATAAAAGGGAAAATTTTACAAGTTACTAATTTTAAAATAACATTAAAATTGTGAGATTACATTTAAATACTTGACTTTATTTTTAAAAATATCTTTAAGTTGTTATGTAACAGGCTAACTTATCAAATGCCGTAACAAACCATTTAAAATTATAGTAATGTTTCATCCAGCTAGGTAACCTGTCACCTTAGACAAAACGATATTGTTACGAATGGAACGACCTAGAATAGCCGAGAGTCCTCGCTCCGTCCTCCCGCTTAGTGTGGCAGGTGTTGTCTCAGTCAAGGCCGCGCACAAGTAGGTTCTAGTGTGTTCAAGAACACTTGAGATACGGATTAAGCCGGCGTGCAGTAAGGAGGGAAAACTATACTGGAGCTCTGCGCAACCTATAAAAGCAAGATCGTTTGGCGTTGTCAGTTCAGTGGTGTTGACCGATTTCTGTCGCACTTTATAGTTGACATTATTATTGCGTGTGGACAATTTTTACTTAAATTGTTGTAAGAGGCTACCTTGTTGATTACAAGTTATTAATTGTGATAATTGAAGCTGATTATTAGTGACTTCATTGGTGTCTCGTATTTTGTTTTCCACTGTACCATACGGCGATCAGTTAGACCGTCGTAACAATATGTTGCATTAAACGACCATACCGCGGTGAGAACTTTAGCAATGAACCTATCAAACCACAAACTAGGCCTATCTTGTTGTCGCTGCTGACTTGATATTTGCTAAACCACTGGAACATTATTTCGTATCGCAATTGTAAAGCTTGTGATATCTGCGTTCTTTAAAAATATTTTCCATTACGTGTTGGTTGCGCGCGCAGGACATTGTAACGTATAGTCACGAAATCAATCTGTCACTGGGAAACCGTAATTAATGGCTAAACGTCAAAGAGACGAGTCCCCATTGTGTCGCTCCCTGCTAATTTATCGCCACGCTAACAATAAAAAAGCTTTTTGTCCTTCCTTGGAATTAAAACAGAAACTGACAACATACTTGTATACTTCCACGAATGCAGTTTGAGTAACCACGTTTGCGGAAAAATATTGTAAAATATTGTAGGCCTAAAATTCATTAGCCTGATGGGGTTATTATTGGGTACTTATGTTTATATTGTTAAGTACAAGTAAGTGAACAATAAAGCTTTTTTTCTTCTTTTCTTCGTCTTCTACACTTCATAACTTAACAGCAGGGCCATTTTCGTATCCTGAGAATTATAATTAAGTTTGTTACCATCTTGTAAAAGGTCTTCTAGCCCAGTGTTGGTGGTGGAATCTTATTTGTTTTGATACCGTGTTTCCCCTCATTCGGTCGACGTTTCCTCCATTATTGTCTGTAATTGAATGATCGCAACGAGTTCTCAGATTTAACGTAAACTTTTGCCATTTGTCTGTCTGACTATTTGTTTGGAGCATGTCTCACGATAACTTTGAACGCATCAACCGATTTTCGTAAAACATGACATGCGTGTCTATACTTTTACCCTACAGTACAATATTGTTTTTCAAGATTAATTCTCTTCAATAACAAGATGGCGGGAGGTAAAAATGTGAGGGGAAAAATTGTGAAAAAGTTGCAAAAGTCCATGTAGTATATCAAATTAAAGGGAATTTTAACTACAGTCTCAATACAGCGTCCATTTTTCAAAATTTTAAACTTTTTGGACATCAGGGCTCAAAACGTTTGTGAAAATTTTGATAAAATTACAAAATTCCCGTGGCGTATCAAATCAAAGAGAATTTTTACAAGTGACTGTAGTGTAAAGTTTTGGAAATTTTAAAATTTTGTGATACCAGGGCCCAAAAATGAGACAAAAATATTTTAAAAGTTGTGAAAATCCAGCAGTGTATCAGACGAAAAGTAATTGTAACCCAAATCCGAATGTTTCAAATTTATAGTGTTTATTGTGTGATTCTGTGCTCCACAATTGTGATATTACTAAGGAAATAGTAGAATGATCGGGATTTTTGTAATGTTTTCCATAATTAAAAAATTACCTAATAATGACATTTATGTAATAATAAATGTACTTCGTTGAAAATAGTGTACCTAGTTCTGCTGCAGAGGGGAGTTTACTAGTTATTTATTCGTGCATCGGACCGTACACGTTTAGCTGTTTCACGTAATGTGTCAAACCGTATTCAGTTTAGAAAGCGCATTTTAGCGGTTTGGTTCCTTTTTGCAGGAAACCAAAGAGGATATACTGCTGTGCATTGTCATCGAGACAGCCATGGTTTGGTCGGTTTGCGTTTTGTCTCTACAACTTTAATCTTGTCTCTTTGCGCGTTTTATTTTCTAATGTTCTGTTTACCGTTTTCCCTGTGGATTCAAATCTTTGAAGTTTTCTTTATATTTTTTGTCTTTTAAAAAATCTAACGTAGAATTCTAACAGCAAAAATTTGATACTTACTCTAAAGGATGACTACACAACGTTATTGTTTTAGCATAACTGGTGCATTATCTGAAATACCATAAGTTTAGTTTTGCGTGCTTATATTTCTAAGGAAAATCATTTAGTTATTTTTCTTAGTGCGTACATTGATGCCTACGGATCGTCTTAATTAGTTAGAATTATTATTAAATCGACTGCAAAAAGTAGTGACTTAAGACGATGGAGTTGCTTATCTTCGGATATTTTGTTTTTCTATGTCCTGATTATATGGTTTATGTATACAGTTACAACGGTAACACGGTTCGTCGTCTTCTACAGTGTCAACACAGACACCAATCAAGACATTAATTACAAACATGAACTAAACAGAAACATCAGTTAGAAATCAACAAAGCATGCTTATACAATGGAGTAAGTTAAGTTTGTCCAACACACAACGATGAACGTCACTTTATTACAGTTCCGCACTAATCAACACAACAATCACTTCCCACTAAACCGCCACAATAGCTTGAATATTCCCAGCTCTAAACTAAACTGGGCCGCTTCGAAATCCAGAACTTATACGTCCGCCGGCTCCCACTGTAGTGATATAACGGGCCTAAATGGCGGTAGGGTAGTCGGGTAACGGCCGGGGGGGGGGGGTAAAGCACTGTGTCAGTAAAAACTTTCGTGAGTGGACCCTCACACCCTTAATGGTTCCTCTGTACGTTTTACTCGTGTTTCTTTTACCGCACACAATCTCCGCTTTGTTCCACGCCGACTGTATGCCAGTGGCTTTTCAACACTCATCAAACAAATCAAAGAACTTTAGTTCAACAAAGACTTTCCGTATTTTAGCAATTTTATTAAGACGGAGCCAGGATGTAACAAAGTGTTAGTCCTTTTCATTTTCATTCAAACCCTAAAAGTCACTGCTGCCACTCCGTACTAGTACGCTACCGAAACTTATGCCATTTCGTAGAAAGTACCAGACACGCTAAAACGTGTTTAATACGTGTCTACGACACGTAGACATCCTGTAGAGCAAGAACCAACATTTTTTGCTACTTAGGATCGGATGTCAGGTTTTTCCAGAGGACAAGAACAGAAAGAAAACTTAAAAATTGTTGAATCTACAGGGGAAGCGGTAAACAGAACATACAAAATAAAATACACAAAAACACAAGATGAAAGTTATATAAACCGTGGCTGTCCTAATGAGAATGTACAGAAATGAGGGTTGACTTGAGGTGGTTACTGCAAAGAGGAACCAAATTGCTGAAAAGCGCTTGGACAGAGTAACGATGACATCGGGAAAAAGCTGAACATCTACAGTCCGATGCACTGTATACTAGTAATCTCCCTGAGCTGAAGACCTCGCTCACTATTTGAAGCAAATACATTTGTTATTACATAAATTGCGATATTAGATAATTGTTCAGTAACGGAAAAATTATAGAAATCCCGATTTCTCTACTGTTTCGTTACTAGTGTAACAGTTGTAGAGCACACAGTCATACAATAAACAGTAAAATTTGGAAACTTTTGGATTTGTTCTACATTCATTTTAGTCCGACACCCTGCTAGATTTTCACATTTTTGTTCTCATTTTTTGAGCCCTGCGGTCCCAAAGCTTTGAAACTTCCATAACTTAACACTGCACTCAGACGTTAGTTAATATTATCTTAGTTTGATATCTTACATTAATATTTGCGATTTTATCAAAAAGTTTACCCAATTTTGAGCCCTTACGTCCAAAAATTTTAAATTTAAAAACAAACATTATATTCAGATTTTCGTTTAAATTGTCTTGAATTGTGTACGCTATTTAAAATAAATGTGTGTAATGTTGTTGTACAGTGAATGGCTCTTGTTAATTAAAAATTAAAGAACGCAGATAATGGCATTTTGCGAGGTAACGCTGTGGTTGCATATCCCACTGTTGAAATTACAATGCCTGATAATTTGGTAGTGAGCTGAACAGCGTTAGTTTGTTTTGTCGTTAATAATACGAGTATGTCAGCGCATAATAATTGTCTTCGTTAGATGCCTGTTATTGTAGATACAGTTATGTGATCTATTACATTAACGAGTTCAGCGTTAACAACGGTGTCGGCAAAACTCTAACATTTAACAAGTTATAACGATACAGATGGGTTGAGACCGGACTCAATTATACATGACCTACATATTGTAGCTACAGTTCTCCTGTTAACCATTAAACGTACTCACTAAGCTTGCGATTCTGCCCTCTCTCTCTCTCTCTCTCTCTCTCTCTCTCTCTCTCAATTGGCGCTACAGCTCTTGGAGAACCTTGGCCTCCTGGACAATCCGCCTCCAGACGTCTTGATCCTCTGCTCTTAGTCTCCATCTTCTTACACCGAACTTGCGCAGGTTATCCTCAAGATCATCCAATCATCGTTATCTGGGTCGACCCGACCTTCTTCTTCCACCAGGTCTCCCCTTAAAAATTTTCTTCAATGTAGATGTCTCTAACATTCTCTGGGCATGCCTTGCCCAGAGGATGCTACGTTTCTTAATGTCAGTGACGATATCTGGTTCTCCATAGATTTGATAGATTTCTGCATTCGTCCTTATTCTCTATGTTCCTTGGACGATCATTGCAACAGATACCCTCCTGAGGACTTTTATTTCCCACCTGCGCAACCACTCTTCCTCTGTCACTGTTATTGTCCAGTTTCGGACCCGTACATGACCACTAGCTTGCGAACTGTTTTGTAGAGCCGAATCTTGGTTGTTTTGCTTTTGCTTATGTTTTTACATTTAAATATTCCTTGTAGGGAGAAGTAACATCTGTTACCAGCAGATATCCTTTCTTTTATTTCTTCGGCTGTAATGTTGTCCTCAGTAACTAGTGAGTAGTGAGGTTAAATTTGTTGACCTTTTGAAATTTGTGCCCTCTAATTACCAGGGGTGCTCTTCTCTCTTGCATTTTACTGCCTGTTAATTTGTATTTCATATTTTCTGTGTTTACTTTTAGGCCTAAATTCGTTGTGGCCTCCTCTCGACTCAAGAAATCCTCTTTTAGGTCTTGTTGGCTTCTTGAGATAAGTACTGTGTCATCAGCGTAAGCTAGACACTCCAGCGTTCTTTTAAATATTGTGCCCCCCCTGGGTTTATAGGCATTTGGCTTACTACTTTTTCGAGAGCCAAGTTAATCAGAATTGTAGAAAGTACATCTCCTTGTCTAAGCCCCCTTTGAACATCAGATTCCTCTGTAAGCTCTCCTTCTTCTCTCACTTTGCTCCATGTTCCTTCCAGTGTCATTTTAGCAGATTCACCAGTTTTCCTGGCATACCAAATTCTTCCATTATTGGAATCGTGCCTATCAGATTTAATCGTTAGACGTAGATCACGTTTTCAGTGTTTGAACCTAAACATGGTATCTAAGCAGAGGCTGTGGCCAGCAGTACACCTTGGTTGAGTTCTATAGTTTATTTTTGAAACTTTATTTCTTCGAAACTTACACACCAAAAAATAAATTACGTATCCACTTGCAGAAGAAGTTTGATTTAACTGTAAACAATATAATATGATATAAAAATATAAACATAAAACTGTAATAGTTTACCACAGTTACAACAAACATAATGTTATTTTACAAGAGCAATAAAACGCGTGTCAGTAAGGATAAAGGCAACTGATAATAAATAAATAAATAAATTTAAAGCAGACAGGAGTTGACTGGAAAGCTAACATACTAATACGAATTACTATATGATCAAAACGTTACAATAAAAATACTAAATCAGAAGGTATGCAGATAGGATAAGGAAATAATGCTGCATGTCACCATTAATGCTCAGCATATATGCAGTGAAAAGTTAATTGAAGAAGGATTTAATGTCACCAAACGAATAGTAATGGGCGGCGTAGTGTGAAAAGAGTGTAATATGCAGATGATACTGCAAGTCCAGCGAGAAATGAAATACAACTTCAGAATATGTTAGATAAATTAGTCGAAATGAAGAAGAATTGTGGAATAAATATCAGTGGTAAAAAACAAAGTAATGAGGACATCTAATAAGAGGTTAAATGTTTGGACATAATAATAAATCAGCAAAACAAGGAAGAAGCAGAGCGTTTAAATACTGCGTTAGCTGATTGACGAGGATGGCTGGTGTACTAGAAACAAGAGAAATAAAAGCTGGGATAGTGACAGCAAACATAACGTACAGAAGACAGAAAACAGTGTTTACCAGCTGATCGAATTTCACATTAACGAAAGATTATAGAGGCGCTATGTCTGGAGTGAGGCATTTGATGGAGCACAAGCAAGAACTGCCGAATTATGTGGGCGGATTATGTGGAAAGTTGACCTGCAGTATATAGGCCGGACGGATGTGATAAGAAAGTAACGAGATATAGTACAGGAAAGATTGGGAAAAGAACAAAGTTTTGAAGTGTAGAAGGGGAATTTGAACTTGAAAAAAATCAAAAATCACTTTTTCCTTTTTTTACACTAATATTAAATTTTCATTTTTCTGAGTAGTTCGATACTATATAAATTATACAAATTTTTTGAGTTTTATCATTATTTTGAAATTTTTAAAAATTATGTGTCATTACAACGTTACAGACACGTTTTAACAAAAACTAATATATTTTTCTACATAATTCGTATGCAAGTCTGTCGTTTTCTGCGTTTGAAAGATAGTATTTGTTATTCATATGGGCTATAACGTGTACAATGTTGAGTAGAATACCCTAAATGTTGAGTTTGGTTTCGTTTCACTGGTGAGTTTTGTTCTTCTGATTGTGTTCGATTGTTTGAATTAAATTTTGTTTATATTTAGATAATTTGTTTTGTCTATCTGTATTATTAATTAAATGATTTAACGATAATATTAATTAAAAATTAACAAAACCGAAAGGTATATTTAAACAAGGGGTCAACAAAGGGAATACGCTAAGTTAGGTTAGATTTCGTAGAAAGGAAATTTAGCCTCATTCATCCACAGAATTTTATTCCTGAAGCTGGTACAAATGAATTAAATCTATTTACTAATTTACACTCTTACACATTGAGGCGTCCTGAAGAAGTGCTTACACGGGACAACTCAAAATGTGATGAGACAACTCAAAACTTTTTTTTGTAAGAATACCCTTGAAATAGCTGTTTAGAGTGCAGTAATTAGTTTTTTCGGAGTCAAAACGTCCTACGACGTTGTCCGATCCCCAACCTCCATTGTTGTCTGTCGTTGCAGTTTTCATCGTTTAGTCCTCTATCGCTCATTGATCTTCTTATGCCATCTATCCATGTTTTCTAGAGTCTTCCTTTCTTTCTGTGCTCTCTAGGTATCCATCTCATTGTTTTCTTTAGTAGTCGGTCTTGTCCCATTCTTTGTACGTGTCCGTACCAGATTAGTTGTACCAATGCAGTCGACGATTGTCTTTTGTACGCCCATTTCTTCTTTGATCGTTTCAATTCGTATTCGCTCTAGCCTTGAAGTTCTAGCATCTCGTCTCGAAGCATCCATTTCTGTAGCTTCTAACTTTCTTTTTACCTGTTCTTTTATTCTCCATATTTCGGATCCGTACGTACTGTACGTTTAATCATACTATCCTATATTCTTTTTTTCCTTTCTTTTCCAAATTATGTGTTGTATCGAATCCCATTCAATGATTTAATTACTTGTTTTTCTTTGTTTATTCTTGACTTTATTTCAACATCTTCATTAAAGTTTATTCCTAAGTATTTGTAGCTGTTGCTTTTTTTATAAGTTTGTTGTTTTCTAAGATTAAATCTGTTGTTTCTTCTCCGACACACAGGTACTCCATTTTTTTCTATGTTCATCAGTAATCCCTATTTTTCATACTCTTGCTTCCGTTTGCGTGTCATATCTTCCAGGTCTTCTTTTTCATTTGCACATAGTAATTAGTTTTGATGATCGGAATATTGAGAAATTAAGAGACTTCAAAGCGCTGTATTCTCAGATTTCGGTAAAAATACTGTATGCGATCTAAAAGATATGGATGAAGAACATGTTGTGTTGTGAAAGCAGAAATAGCATTGAAATTCACTTATATAGAGGGAAGAAAGGAAAGGAGGAAGAAACAACTTTAGTGTGACGAAGAAGATGCCAGCAGCTACCGTACAGGGGGCTTTTAAGCAGACGTGTGCATATATTTATTTAATGGCATAGATTTTTAAATTTAATTGCGTTTTTCTGAAAAACTTGTTTTTACAAACAAATGTAAAATAGGTTCTTTATTTAAGAACCTAATAAAGCTAGACGCTTAAAAATGTTTTGAATGTTAGAGCAAACAAAGGGGATTATATGGATCTAGAATAATAGTATACTTTTGTATGGAAAATTTTATATAAATTTTTGTGTGGGAAAAATAATAAAAAAACAATGGGTTTAAACAAAATTTATATATTTTATTTGATGTCCCGTACTTATGATTCCAGATTATTGGCAAGTCTGTACTCAGGAAGAAACATTGTCAGAATTCCAAGTTGCCTTAGCGAAGCATTTTATGAGATATCATCATCATGTTCATAACGGTTTTAGGCTTTAGAGGTCTCTTTCTATTCCACAGTCCACCTTTTCTTAGGTCTTCCAACTTTCTTCTGCCTCTAGGGTTGTAATCTTTCGCCACCTTCGGTATTCTATTTTCTTCCATTCTACTGATGTGTTGAATCAATTTTCTTCTGTATTCTTTAATCCTTTCATTAACTGCAAAAATATCTAAATTACTTTTTATCTCTTCATTTCTTATATGATATCGTCTATTACACCTTTTAACTGATCTCAGAATTTATGACCAAGATATATTTATATATTTTTATATATACCAAGCTATTTTCGCCACTCTAGAAGACGATCTCCGGCGAGCAATATACATCTTACGTAAAGTAGTAAAAGAATATAACTGTAACATATCTGAATCAAAGACAAAAGTAATGGTCTATTTATGAGATAATGTGTCTCAAAAATATTAAATTTAACATAGGCGAGATAGAACGTTCCAGCTCCCTTTGAAAAGCAAAGCCAATCAATAGGAGATATGTCAGGAAGGACCTGCCTTGTTGGTAATGTAATAAACGGGGAATGGTAGGGAAAGTGAAAAGGGGAAAACGAAGGATAACAATTGATGATATCAAGGGAGGAAGATATTCACACCTGGGGACTGACCAACGAATCACAGACCGCCCGATTTTACAGAGCGCCCGAAAAAATCGAACCCAGAATGTCTTGATATAGGAATCAGGCGCCCATCAGGAACACATTTCTCCTCCTCCTCCTCCTCCTCCTCCTCCTCCTCCTCCTCCTCCTCCTCCTCCCATCTCCGACCCCTCCCCCTCCCCTCACTCCCCTCCCCTCACTCCCCTCCCCACTCCTCCTCCTCCTGCTCCTCCTCCTCCTCCTCCTCGCTTTCAATACCAGTCTTCTCCAAGGTCTTCTATCCGTTACCATCTGAACATAACCCCATACATTCATTTTTGTGAGATCTTCTAGCACATCATCCAATCGTCTTATCACAGGTCGACCCATCTTTCTGCCTTTGTACACCTGTGCTCTCAGGAGTTTCTTTGCCATATGGTTCTAGGTTCTAGGTGATCTAGCCATTGTAGTCGTTGAGACTTTTCTAATCTTACAACAATGTCTTCATGCTTTAATACCTCGTCTACCTCCTGGTTATTTCTTATTCTCCATTCGTCGACTTCCAATAAAAGTAAACACTTTTTTAAACAAAATCTTTCTTTCAAATGTTTTCTGTTCCTTGTTTCTTTTTTTGGTACTATCTACGTCTCATCTCCATAAGTAACAACCGGTTTTCTAACAAGTGCCTTACATACTTTTAATTCTTGTGTTGTGACTAGTGAGCGTGTTTCTCAATAGTCTACTTTTAACATAGTATGTATTACTACAGAGTATGTACTACTCTTTTCCCTATTTGTATCCTGTCATATATTGTTGTGTTTATGCACACTTCATTATCTATCATGTTATCCAGGTACGTGAAAGACACATTCACACATATTCGTAACTCATCAAATTAATTACCCGCTATGCATATATGATGTCCTCTATACCCTACAAATGCCTTCTCTTTTATGAAGCAGAAATTAGCATATATTTTGTTTTCTTAATGTTTAAATTCAGTCCTATTCCAGCGGGTTTTGATATAGCTCCCTGTGAACCTCAACTACACCCAGATAAAGAGCACTAACGACACCAATACTGAAATAAGAAGCACAATATATCTCGCAAATAAAACATATTATGGATTAAAAAAGCACCTGGCATCTAGCTTCATCTCAAGAACAACGAAATGCAAAATTTACAAAAAACTTATCAGGGCAGTTCTGACATATGCTTCAGAAATTTATACAATGACAAAAAATAGCGAGAGATTTCTAGGTTGCTCTGAAAGACGGATTCTAAGAACAATATTTAGAGGAGTGCAAGAAAATGGAATATGGTGCAGGCGCTATAATTATCAACTATACTATCTTTACAAAGAGCCGGGCATTGTCAGGATAATCAAAATTCACAGGATTAGGTGGGTTGGACTAATAGAGAGAATGGAGGAAGGACAGGCTACGAAACATATCTTCTACCAGAAACCAATTGGTAGTAGATCAAGTGGAAGACTCCGAAGTAGATTCAAACACGAGATAGAGGAGGTCCTCAGAAAGCTGAATGTAAGAAAGTGAACAGCTAGGGCACGCAATAGGGAAGAATGGAGTCGACTCTTGGAACAGGATCAACATGACCCACCAAGGGTTGTAGAGCCACGGCTAATGATGGTGATGATGATGAACCTCAACTAGCCGTTGAACCCCACCTCAACCTCAGTCGCCATACCCACTGGTCGACTTACTAAGCCCCACACATTTTTGCATAAACAGTTCAAAATATTAAAAAATATAAAAGTCTACAAGATAGAGAATATGATGTAAGGCTTTTGTATTGTATCCCTGACCTACATGAATGCACGGCTACAGTGTAGCATGCAGTTGGCTCATACCCACTAATCGCGTCGGACAGGTATCGGGAACATTTGGCGCGTCTCACCGTTTCGTTTCGTTGGCGCCGCTCTGACTCCATCGTCACGCCCCGCTAAATACTGTTTGTTTGTTGTGCTATGTGTAACAACGAAACTGCGGCGATTATTAATTATGTTTTCATTTTATTTTAGTATCCGGTAACCGAACGGCTATAAATAGCAATCACTACATCGCGCGTCGACGGTGAAACTGTGGCGATCTAGACAAATATCTAACTTGAACTAGTTACACTGCAATTTTTGTTTAATAACTTTGTCATTGTTAATTTTGTTATTTGAATTAGCAGTCTCTATAATTCAGTGGCGGTTCATGATTCTGACAGTTGGGGGTTCAATGTCTGAATGTTTCTACTAAGATAAGAACAATTATCCCATTCCAAATAACACACGGGGTGGGTTTTTACATTGTTGATTACATTGATATCATATTATTATTAGAACTTCTAAAATTTGTTCTCTCATTAATTATTCTATTAGCATTATTCATTATGCCTTAGCATACCCTTCTTTGAAGGCTGATCTAACATTGAAATTATACTGTTAACCTTATTTGAATGGTTTATTTATTATAATTCTTTCATAGTTCATGATTATCAACAATATACTCCCTTTTGTTTGTTATTGGAATTAATACTTTGCAATTACTCAGCTAATGTGTTGTTTACATTCTAATACATGTTATAACCATCATTTCTTTCACCTTATACTACTTATGGTGTTTTACTTTATAATTAATGGTTTGTTATGCTCACTTAAACAATCTATTTGGAAACTTGTTTTTGTCAATGTCTCTGTCAAGTCGTCTGGTTATGTTGTATTGTCATTTTATGCTGATAGTAGATTTACTCCTGTTCATTTGAATGTCTTCTTTCCTTCCATTCTTTGATGGTTTATGATTTTAATTCTATTATATTCTTCATCGTTACCTAGACTTGGTTCTTATTCATAATTAATTTGGTATTATCTTTACTCTTCTGGTCGTTTTAAGAGTATGGAACGTTTTGTGACGTTACAATATACACCTGATAAAGGTCTATTTCTTGTATAACGTTTATTAAGAAACGTTAGGAAATAAGTTCTTTGAATAGTATTAAGCTTTTAGAAGCTTACGGACTTCTTAAGAGGTTTGAGAACTATTTATTAAGATTATTGGACTCCAATGATGTAGGCCCAATTGACTTTTTATTAAAAAAAAACAAAGTAAGTTTATTGAAAGGTTTTGTTGAATTACGTACTGTACCTAAATGTTTCAATATACCAACTGATTATTAAACATACTTAAAAAATTTACCGTTTCATTCTTTTATTTTAGAACGTTAATGTTTTATGTTTATTAAAATGTTTATTAGAATGTTTTATGTTTTAATGCTAGAATATTTTATTAGAACCTCTTTTGAATATTTTATTCTAGAATACAAGGGCCATTAAATGTAAACTAGACTTTTGAGAAATGATTATTGGATTAATATATGTGAAAATAAATAATAAAATACTGTTTTTCTACATAGCTTCCTATTACCTACACTTTTTTCTATTGGCCTGACAGTTTTTAAATTCCTTCTCCATAAAAATTTGTTAGGCGTATTCGTAGCTAATTACGCCTCTTTGTCACTGGAAAATTTTTCGTCTGAGTCTTTTCTTGAGGAGTCCAAACAAATGAGAATCACGTGATGATAAATTTGGACTATAAGAGAAATGATCTAAAGCTGCCCAGCGAAGTGCTTCCACTTTTGGTTGCCTAGTGGAAGGGTCGGAATTATTCATATTCATATTCATATTGTCTCACAATTATTCGTGTTACATTATTATTATTAATGATTAATATGTGTTAATTTCATACAAAAATATATTTTTTTTGCGTAGAATTACAACGTTTCGACAGTACTTTAACTGACTTTTTCAGAATACATTATATATTAAGAAAATGAATTCTGATGATGACAGTTACTGTCGGAACATTACGTTACATACGACAATATATTCTCGTATAAAAGTAACAAATATTAGTTATATTAATAATTATATGTATATAATAATAATAATTATAAAATTATATATATACATAGGCCTACTATATTATAAATATTATATAAAGTTTATATACATATATATTTATGTAAAACACACACACACACACACACACACACACACACACACACACACACACACACACACACACACACACACACACACACACACACACACACACACACACACACACACACACACACACACACACACACACACACACACACACACACACACACACACACACACACACACACACACACACAAACGCGCGCGCGCGCGCCTATATAAATAATGCTGTTACTAAAACAGTAGACGAAAAATAAACATCTTTTATGGTGTGGGGGGGATTTATTAATATTTTAACGCTGAAATAAATTCCGGATGGGGGAAGTCTTCTTTCTAAGAACTTCCGGAGGTCTCAAAGATCTTAAAAGCGGCTCCAATTTAGCGACACTCTCTACACTACCCTAGCCGGCAGAACCTGTTCCCAGGCAATCAAAATCGTGAAATTTATGCCCATTCCTTCGTTTGCACGTCCTTGAACACCACTGAACATGAGAAACCTTTACCGTCTTTGTCTGGTAAAGGTTTAATGACGCGAACGATTTCAACAAACCACTCAAACACACGTGATTCCCTCTTGCAGTCCTTTAATTGACGTCGTATAAACGGTACGATCATTGTTTGCTTATGAAATGCGTTATTTAAAGGCTGGTCTTTGAAAATGTTTATCTGTAAATGAACTTTGTCGATCCAGCGGATTATAAACAAAACAACGGCGTAGGTGTTGAAATGCTTAAATAACTCTGTTTGCCGTCGCTTTGATGTGAGACCGGGGAGTTTACGCTTTCTATTAATCAATTTATTTAAATGAATTAAACGTACAAACTTTACGTACATATGGACACCATATGCGAGCGTCTGTCTGTGCCTGCGCGATTGAATAAATTGTAAACATACGGCGTTGATGTCAGAGGAAATACAAGAACATCTACTATGGTCTGAAAATTAAATTAGTTGAGAATTATAAGGAATATAGTGTTTTCCAAAAACAATAACAATCATTTGAACAACAGTGGTTGGTTGAAGTATAGGCCTATTGTTACGACGGTGTCACGGATCGTCGTGTTGTACAATGGAAGCAGAATAACTGATACTAGATGAAGTAGCCAATTCTTCAAGATAAAGAGTGTCCAACACACAGTAATAGAAAAACAATAAATAACAGCCAATAAGCCACCTTATTAACAGCGTCGCACTAAGAGATACACTACAATCACTTTACACTGAACTACACGTCTTCTTCTTCTTCTTCTTCTTCTTCTTCTTCTTCTTCTTCTTCTTCTTCTTCTTCTTCTTCTTCTTCTTCTTCTTCTTCTTCTTCTTCTTCAAGGCTTAGACGGTTTAATCTGTTCCGGCTCCAAACTGGTCCGACACCCCTTCTTGGGTCTTCCTAGGATCCTCTTTTCTTTCGGCTGTTACAATAAGGCTACCTTGGGGAATCTGTCACTGCCCATTCTGTTAATGTGGTGTTGTTTCCAGCTTTCTCTATACTTATTGATAATTCCGTTGATTTATTCAACTTTCAGTTTCTCTCTTATCTGATTGCTTCTTTTCATATCTAATTTTGTGTGCTATGGAACGCAAGAATTTCATTTCCGTAGCCTGAATTCCTGATATTTGTCTGGCAGACATTGTCCCCGTTTCTGAGCCATAGGCAAGAGTAAGAACTGCCATGGATTTGTATAATTTTATTATGGACCTTTTGCTTTCCTTGTGTGTTTAGAGCACGTTGGAGAGTTCCTGTTATCTGATTATATTTATTAATTTTCCCATTAATATCTTCTTCGTTTTTATATGAAAGCTTACAGCCTAAATAGTTAAATTCTGAGACTTGCTCTATAATTTTTGTCATCCAAAATAATTTTAGATCTTACTGACCATGGTCCTTTAAAAGCTACAAATTTTGTTTTTTTTTTGTCAGATATTTCCATATTAAATTCTTTTGCAATGTTATTTAAGGAGTGGAGCATCCTTTGCAGGTTATCTTCTTTTTTGGCCAATAAAATCAGATCATCTGCAAACATCAGCGTCTTAAGCATTTTGCTCGCAGCTCTGATTCCTCCATTTACACTGTTAAGCCAAATACTAACAATTCCATTCAAAAACAGATTAAAAGAGCGGTTGATAAAAGGCAACCTTGTCTAACGACTCCATTTTGAACTCCAAGTCTCAATAACGACGCACTTTAACATCGTAGGTCCAAAACTGAACTTGACCGGCTGTTGGAGCTTATATTTATACCCCACCGAGGTTCGAGAATGATGTACTATTTTCCGGGAGAGGCGTCGAGAATAGTTGCGTAGTTACAAGCACTGGAACGCTCAGGAAACAATGGCATTGTCCGCCCGTGTATGCATCCCGCAGATCGAATGCCGGTAGAATAATTGAGAGCTTTCCAGATAAGTGAAGTGTCACGTAGTCACGTAGTCACGTAAAGTAGCAATCACTTCAACGTAACAATATGTTTTCTGATAAAGGGCTCTGTAAGCTAGTGGCTATAGCACGTGGCACGTGGCACGTGGCTACTAACATAGTAGGCCTGTGTTTGATTCCAAGGCGCACCATAATATCATGCACTTACTTCATTACAGCCCTGGCACTACAACCCTCGAGGAATCATGGCCTCATTTAACATTTGTCGACATCCCATTCTATCCAGCAGGGTGGGCAGAAAAATATTTTTTTTTCGATTCGCTATACCGTGGAAAACCTGCCCCCCCAGGACAGATAAGTAAAATAAAAAAAAAGAAATAAAAATCGGTTAATATTTTTCGGTTGCGCATCATCCCCGAAAATCATAAAAACTGATCAATTTTAACAATTTTTCGTAACTAAAAAAAATAAACTTATTCTATGCAAGTCGAACGTTACATCTTTAGATAAGTAAAGAATAGCACAGGGAAGATAAATAAATTAAAAAAGCATAGATATTTCGTATTTTATTGGTCCCCATTGCACACGAAAAACACATTTTTAACATTATAATATCAAATTTTACATTTTGACATAACATAGTTAATGATAAATGTTACAAGCTATGGCATTATGTCTATAGACATTCTTTTTGGAATTTGCTAGTTTAAACTCCGATTTGTGCGAAAAACACACACATCGATTTATGAGATGATGGATCGTGAAAGATGCGTTGTTCTGATGAACCCATCCCTGGACTTGGCACCTACGACTTTTTGTGACGCTTCTGTCACAAGCTTCACACACAATGCTTGCGTATGACGTGGAAATTTGTCAAAAATTCCATTCAGCTGCTGTTCCTGACTTTATTATAGATGAAATAGTCATCAACGCTTACTACTGAATCGAAAAACAAAATTAAAATATTTTTTGGTCCACCCTACTATCCAGCGCTGCCGTCTGCCAATCCCGCACTCCCAACATAGTCCGGGCATCGGTCGCCACTCCATCCGCCCACCGCAGTCTTGGTCTCCTCTTCTTACATCCTTCCACAAATCCTTTCTCGTAGAACCTTCCTTAGAATCTCCTCTTCTTACATCCTTGAAACATGACCAGCCCAGCGGAATCGGCCCACTTTAATTGCATGAACGACGTCCATATCTTTGTACATATCGATTAATCAATTCATAATTGGTACGCTGCCTCCAGTTTTGTCCATGTTGTATTGCTCCAAAAATTCTTCGCAAGATTCACCTCTCAAATCTCAGCAAGGACATTTTATCATGCTTTGTCGGCTTCCAACACTTACATCCATATGTCAGGATAGGTCTTATCAAAGTCTTGTAAAGTTGTATATTCGAGAGATATATCTGCTTCTCATGTGTCTCTGAAGCCCAAAATAGCACCTGTTAGCGGCCAATATTCTTCTCCCAAACCTCCAATTGTATTTCGTTATTGGCAGTCACTAACATGCCAAGATATGTGAATGCATCAACACAATCTAAAACGTGGGTGCCGCCACGTCAACTCAGTTTGTAGAAGTGTATTGCTTTGGATAAGGGTCTGGAGTATTAATGAGCAGCCGAGGCTCACATTACCGTCGTTGTAGGCTCACATAAGGCAGTCTACCCTGACTTTCCTAAACTATGCAGCTACATTAGTAGTACATAAAGGGCCCATTATTATTGTACACGTCTTATAACAGAAGAAGAGCTTAAACTTATTAATATAATTTTTAACAGCATCTGTTGAACTACCTAATATAAAAAATTATTGTCTACTTTAGTAAAATTATTGTCCGGGATGTTGGTTTGATGCATTTGGTTTTGTTTGGTTTGATTTGATGCATTTCACTATGTCTTTTCCATAGGCACGAGAGCATTTAGTTCATTGTTATTGCCTATTCTCCAACTGGAGTAGGCTTCTCTTCATATACTGATTGCCTACTGCAGTTAATCTGTCTTAAAGTGGCAAAACTTTTCACTTGGCCTATTTCTTGAGCTGATAATATTGAAATTCAGTCATGTAAAGTTATCTTATGTTTTTTTTGTCCGTGTGATTGTGGACATTGCGAGAACTTTATTTTTCTGGTTTATAATTCCGATAAAACGTGATACACGAAAGTCGGAAATTTGAAACGTAAGACGTAAGTTGTATAGTTTGTGGGTTCCTTGCGCGTTTATTACGGTATTCACGGATCACGTAGCATCCGGAATTATGTAGTAGCATCAGGAATGGCATTGTCTGCTCTTAGGCTATAAAGCTGCTTGCTATGTAATGCGATTGTATGCATGCCTTCAATGCCGGTACTAGAGACGCCGTGTAGTGTTCCAGTTGGCATGTAACATTACGGTTGCACTGTTCGTAACACTTGGCATGCATTGCTACAGTTTAACGTTACACAATCCTATTGTTTTTGAGACTGAATTTCTTTTTCAACCGGTTTCTGGTTCATTTTGCTCCAGGGTATCTTTAATGATTATGTGATCTGGCCAGCAGAAAACGCATAATATTCTGCGTAGATATCTGTTTATAAAGAACTAAAAATGTCTTGGTAATAGCTTTCTTAACTTACCAGGTCTCACGACACACGAATCAGCTGAAATGTTCGGGGAGCGACATCTGTAGCTTAAACGTAGAACTAAAATTATTCGTGTGTTGTAAGATTCATGTTTCTTGTAAACGTCTGTTAATTTTCAAATCTGTCTCCATTTTATTCATTTTATATCATCTGTACGAAGTTTATGTGCAACGGGTGTTTTGAAAAATGGGAAAAGCATGGAAAAAATTCAAACTTCGTGCTGTAATTGAATTGTTTGTTAAAAAACGTCTACCGACAATAGAAATTCACGACGAAATGGTAAATGTGTTAGGATTGAACGCTCAGAAAGTGCAACGACTCCTTATGTAATTAAAAAATAATTGCATACTCGGTACTGAGAGACTGGCGATTGAGCGTGGATAAGATCATACGCATCTCACATGAGTGTGTGTATCATATCATCTCACATGAGCGTGGCTAAGATCTTACGCATCTCACATGAGCGTGTGTACCATATTTTAACTCAAGAATTTGGTACGAAAAAACTTTGTGCAAGCTGGGTGCCGCATTTTGAGTTGTCAAACTTTTTGGGCATCCATGCGGGGACCATCTTCAATGCTCGTACTACCACTTTTAAAATAGAGTGCCCACTTGCACACCATTGTTTTAGAAGGAGCAGCACCTCCTAACACATTTACGATTTCCTTGTAAATTTTGAATAGCGCTAGACCTTTTTTAACAAAGACTTTTTGTCTATTTTTCAAAACACGCGTGACACGTAAATGTGAAGGGTCAAAATTGTCAAAAAATAGCAAACTCCGTGTAGAGTATCAAATTAAAGGAAATTTTTGAAATCACAATCTAGATATAGTGTTTATTTTTGAAAATTAAAAACATTTCGGACGTCGAAACACAAGTAGTGGATGAAAATTCTGTAAAAATCGTAAAAATATATGTGACATCAAATTAAAGAGAATTTTAACTAACATCTGAATGTACTGTAAAGTTTTGGAAATTTCAAAATTTTGAGAATTCGAATGTTTCGAATTTTTAGTGTTTAACGTATGATTGTGTTCTCTGGAATTTTTATATTACTAAGGAAACAGTAACTTGGGTTTTTGTGATTTTTTTATCCAAAAGTGGGTAAAAATTTCGATCGCAGAAATTCATGTTAGGTATCAAATTAAAGAAAACTTTAACAAACATCTGAATGTAGTGTTGCGTTTTGCAAATTTCAAAATATTTGGACTCCTGGGTACAAAAAAGAGAAAAGATGTGAAAAAATTGTGAAAATTTTACAGGATATCAGGCTGAAATGAAAGGAATTGTAACCTACATCCTAATGTTTATTGTTTGACTGTGTGCTCTACAATTATTTCTATTACTAAAGAAAGAGAAGAGTAACAATGATTTTTGTAATTTTTCCAATAATTGAACAATTATCTTTCTTTTTTTTTAGCTTCCACTGGCGCGGGTCTAAACAATACTGTTCTGTAAGTTCTTTGCATTCATTGCATCTTCGACGTCCATTTTCTATGAATGTTTAGGTCTTCCCTTTTTTCTTCTAGAGGGTGGAGTCCATTCCCATACCTTCCTTGGCCATCTCTCATCCGAGATTCTTTTTAGGTGTCCAAACCAATTCAGTCTTCCAGTCTTCTTGCTTCTATTGTTTCTATAATGATAAGGTCGATTCCCATCGCTTGTGTTATCTCTACATTTCTAACTCTAGCTAGTCTTGTTAGTCTACAGCACCTCCGCCAGTAATCCATCTCCGTAGCTCTTATTTTGTATTTTGTATGTTTTATTTTCAATCTGTAAGTCTCTCAGTTAGTATTTATACGGGTAAGATGTTAATCTATAGTTGACTGGCTCTTGGAATTTATCTTATGCCATGGTTGTTATGTGTCTTTCTCGTAATATGTTTCTTCCTTGTTTTTATTTGCTCCTTACTGACCGAATCTATTGGGTTATTGGTTCCTGTTGTACAATCACTGTTTAATGTATCTTCTTTCTTCTTATAAATTATTATCATTTATTATTACCATTACATGTTATTAACTCCTGCGTTGTGAGTTTATTCTTCTTTATGAGTTGCTTATGTAGTTTCATGCTTGGCATTTTCAGAGTAAATACTTGATGTGTCTTGTTATCTCAATTATTATGACACGTGTTTATATTTTGTTACTTAAAATATTGGGATCATATGTCTTGTTACATATTGTCCCCCCCTCGAAAATAGATCATTTTGAATAATTCCTTTATGGGATTTGAAAAATTATCTGTTTCTTATTTACTTGAGCTTCCGTCTTCTTATTCTAATTTCTGCTATTTCATATTTTTATACATTGTTATCGTTGATCTGATCTACTATCTTCTTGTTTGGTGGTTTATATCCCTGTAGTATTTAATTTCCCTATCATTTCCCTATCGTGGTAGTTGGTACAGGTCAGAGGGGCACTCTTGGCTTCCATACTCTGCTGTCCACCCTACATCTTCTGAGTCCAGAGGGACGTCCCGTCTGCTCAGGTAAATGGTTGTTGGAGCTTATCTGTACAAACAATCATAAAAAACTTTAAAATAGTCGATGTGTGACTAATAAAAAATATTCAGGGGTTAATCACGCAGTTGCTGCTCAGATTTGATAATATCTTCTTTCTTTTTGACTTTATTTTATTCTCTATAGCTCTATTTGAAACAATATTGTTGATAGATTTTATTTGTATCTATTTTCTCTTTTATTGATCTTCTTTTACTATTTTATGCTTAGTAACTGTATCAGTAGTAAAAATTCTAGTTGTTTTTATATTTCATGTCTGGTCTTATTGATTATGCCTTCAAGTTTTTTAACTACTGATTCTTCTTTATTGTAATATTTTCCTCACAAAATTGGTGCTGGTTCTGAATGGTATCTCTTCATCGATGACTGGTTATATGTCCCTTTTTTTCTCTGTTCGTTCTGTGATTCTACTCTTAAGATTGGTCCGTTTCATTTTCATTATTTAGAGTATATTATTATATTTATTTAGATATATTTTTTCTTCTTAATTGGCTTGTTGGTCAGTATCGTAAAAATCCGTCCCTTTTTATCAATGTATCTATATTCAGTTTATCCGTAGTCACTTACTTCATCTGTCCTTGTTGTTCGGATTATCGTTGTGTTCAGATTTATTTCTGTCTTTGTCACGTATCTCGCTATCATCCGGCTCTTCCATTTTTCCGCTATAAAATTTTCATTTATTTTAAGGTCCACTTCTATCACTTCATCATCTGGTTTATTACACCAACATGTTCCTGGTACCTTGATTATTGACGACATCTCTGATCTCTTGGGAAGTATTTCTTTTCCAGTTGTACTCAATTTGAGTACATTATTGGTAGTATTTTTTCTCATCGTCACTTGGTGATTGACTTCGAACATCTTCATTAAGATCCTTCTATAGTTCTTCACATTGATTCCTTCTCTGTGATCAACAATTGGAAGGTTGCGTAGATTAATTAGACCACTCCGAATCATCTCTAACACTTCTTGAGTATTTTTAATTTTCTTAGGACGTATTATTCCTCTTATCTTCATCTTCATCTCTTCCGTTTTCTTAATCTTCTGAATTATTTGGTTCTTCTTTATTCCATTAACGTTGACTTCTATTTGCTTCAAATGTTCGATGTTTTTATCTTTTTGTATCTCTTCTATCTCCGTTTTACTATCATCTATTTTATGACTGGATTGTTCCATCGATTGGTTCCTCTCCTTTCTTAATTCTTCTCTCCACCGTTTACTATCGTTTATCTGATCATCTATTTTCTCAATCAACTGTCGATGACTATTGTCTATCTTCTTATTCTGATCATCTAGTTTCTGGCTTAAATCCTCCTTCAATTTCTTGTAACTAACATTCATTATCTGGCGGAATTCTTCCGTGTATTTCTTATTATTTTCTTCCATTTGCCTGAATAGTTCTTTCATAAACTTCATCATTTCTAGGAAGTTCGCGTCCCCTAGTTGGGTGGGTTGCTCTGGTTGATCCTCTCGTCGTGTGGGTTTGGTAGGCTCCATGGGAGGTAATCTCGCTTCGATGTCTTCCACCGATGTCGCCTCCATTTCGTCCATGTTGATTTCTGGTTCCGCCTCCACCGCGCGTTTCTTCGACGCCGCTCTCTTGTGCACGTTCTAGTTTTCTGGTACTGCAGCTGCTTGCTAGAAATTAGGTAAAATTGGTTTTTTTTTTATTTATTTAGGATTAGTTGTGACCTAATTCAAGTCCCTTACGTTGTGCGCCACTTTGTATAAATTCTTTTATTACGGGGTTGTTGTTTATTGAGTTTGTTTTAAAGTTTAGAGTTTAGGGTTTATGTTTAAAAATCTTTCGATTCGAAGTTTTAATTTAGTTTAGTTTATCATTTATTTAATCAAATTCAATTGTTTAATTGAATCCAATATAAATAAATCCGGTGAATTGCTCTTGAAGTTGGTTAACGAAGGTATTTAATTTTGATAATTTAGTTCAATGTATTTTTCTTCTGTCGACTAGTCGAATCGGTGACGTGGATTCCTCACTGAAAGTACATATATTTATGTAAGAAATGATCACTTACTTGGAGCGAGTCTGGCTGACTTCTTAGGGTCGATGTGGCAATCTAATTTTTTAGATTGACTTACCGTAATTCAAATTGCCGCTGTCTGTCGTGCCGTCCAATGAGAGACGTTCACCTATCCTATAAAGCTCTAGTCTATTGAAATAAACTAACTGACTCTTATTTGTCGTATAAAAATTAGAATTTATTCCTTGTTAACACTTCTTTAATAATTTAAAATATCATTAACCATTTTTGGTTCAAATTTACTTAACATTGGTAATTTGTTTTTATAAAAAATTATCTCAGGGTGGTAGTACTGACCTACAACGTCAGACTGTTGTTAACTAATTTTTGGTTAAATAATTTAATTCAAGTGTAGTTTCTTTTAGCCTGCAGAATACCAAACAGTTTACTAGAAATCTTACTCTACCATTATTAGGCAGTCGGAGATTGATTACAATTTAATCATCTCTTAATACATAACATATAAAATTATAACCATGCCTGCTTTGGCATTCTAGGTTAACTGGTTTAATAGTCAATCGACAATAATTATTAAATGATTTAATGAACGTTTATTAACGTTAAAAGAACTTTTGATAATATCTAAAATGTGAACATAATAAAATAATAACTCGAAACAGTGTTGTTTAAAGAAACTTCTGAATCGTAAAGTAAAACTGGATAGCATACTGGATTCCGTAAAAGGTAATCGTTTAGTTGTCAGTATTTATATAGCTTAATACCACTAGCTTTTATTCATAATAGAAAGAAATATTCAAAATAGTAGTAGTAGACTCTTCCTATATTACGAAACATAAATAATATTTGCATTTTTGTTAACTTTCGTTAACTAATTCAGTCAGTCGATAATCCTCGATCTCTTATTACTGCTCGTTAGTTTAATCTAGGTTTACGGCACATTAACTTCAATCAGGTGTGTGGTTATAGCACACTCAGTGTTCATACATAATAAACAATTACTGTTTTCAAAATTTTTATTTCTGAATTAATTAAATTAAATTGAGAATTATCTCTATAACTGTTGACTGAGTGATATTAATAAGGTGCAATGACCTATATAATTTATTGTACACACATTACAATAATGTTGTTCGATTATATCGTCATTTTTTCAATTCTTAACTAATTTTAGAAAATCACTGTACTCCCTTTAAATCCCGGAATTGCTAGGGATTATACACTTAGCAATTCTTATTAACGCACTGTTTATTCTTCAAACATCTTCAATAGTAGCGTAGTTATGGTTGCAGAAATTTAGGTTATGTGGCTTTGTTGACACTGATGACGCGCACAAACTAGGTTAACAGCTGTTTTCTTCCGGTGTCGAGCTGCTGTCTGTACACATGAAAGGTTGATTAAAAAGTGCCTCGAATCGACGCGTGATGCTGCCGTTCTTTCGAGCGATCATTGTAAAATTCCTCAATTTCTCTGACTTGTTTGGCTGACGATCTTTAAACTAGCACACATACCCCCTTCGCGAAATATATTAATTGTTGTTTTAAGCGTGGGGTAGCTGGGTTTGAGAGTATACACTGATGCTAAGCATTTTCTCAAATTGACACAAATACTTTGTAATTGATATAACTTTCTTATTACTGCATAGATTTTAAATCTAGGCTCATCACTGTATGGCGAACATTTGGCTCTTCATTTAGAGTCCACTCATGATATGCTTTCGTCCATTATTAAGGGAGTTAATGTTTGAGATTATCACTTTACACTATTTACTATTAGTTTTATTTATTCTTGAATTATAACTACCTAATGGCAATCATATCTGTTTGAGAGTATGCCTTCCAAGTCCTTCAACACTTCTCACTTATTGTTTACTTATAATTATGGACAAACTATAACTCTTATCCTAACATTCGTTTAGCCTAGGAGTCTACTAATTATATTAACAAATTATTTATAATAAAAAGTATCTGGGTAACTTCTATATTGCCCCAATTGTATACACAGAGTTATTACAACTACTGGTTGTCTTTGTTTATGGGAATATATTATCATTTCTTGTTATTTTAGTCTATAAGTTGACTTCTGTATAGCACTATGAAGTGTACCTTTATTTTAATTCTTGTTTAAGAATGTAGTGTCCTTTCAGTCCACTATCTAGTTTAGAATAGTTCATTATAGTTAGTATATTGATTATCAATCTTGTGTTTTTAATACACTTGTCTATTCTTTTGTATAGTGAATTGGATAATAGTAGTTAGTTAGTGTTTATATTTTGTTACTTGAAATATTGGGATCATATGTCTTGTTACAATATTCTGATTTTATTGATTTTTGTAATTCGTGGACTCCAAAGCAAACTGTTCAATTGTTTTGCTGCTGTCTTTGCTTGTCCTATTTTTACTTTTATTTCTTGGTTGCTATCACCATTCAATGTCAGTGTTACACCCAAATACTTGAAGCTTTTAATATTTTTTATCACTTTTGTTCCTAGTTTTAGGTCTTGACCTTCACTGCCGACTATAAAGTACTCAGTTTTTGAGGTATTTATTTCGAGACCCCATTTCGCATATTCTTCTGCTGGTTTTCTAAGCATATAACTTATATCAATTTCGTCCTCTGGAATTACAGCGTGATCGACTGCAAAGTGTATTGTAAACATCTTGTCACTTCCAACTGGTACACCCATATTACGGCATTTTTTCCTCCATGATGTTAGGGTTTCATTTAGATAGATCTTAAACAAAGTCGGAGCTATGCAACAACCCTGTTTCAAGCCCTTACTAATACTTATCTTGCTGGATATCCTTTTCCCTATTTTAACTTGAGCTGTCATATCTTTATATAGTTGTTTAGTTGCTTTTATATACTTACTACTTATTCCTTGATTCTGCATAGCTCTCCATAATATTGCAAGCACGCTGTCATATGTTTTAGTTAAATCGATAAATACAATATGGGTTTGTAGGTTGTGAACCATCCTTTTTTCCGCAACTTGTTTTAATGTAAAAATACTATCAACACATGCCCTACCAACTCGGAATCCGTTCTGCTCTTTAACATCTTTAATTTCTTGCTCGATTCGATTTTTGAGAATCTTACCATATACTCTAAACACCGTAACACTACTTCCTCTATAATTAGTGCAGTTTTGGCGGTTCGCTTTTTTATCTAAAATTATCTAATATCAAAATTTGTCCAATAACAAATGTGCTTTGTTCCGAATAGTGAGCGAGTTCTGCAGCTCAGGGACTTATTACTAGTGTGTTATTGTATTTAACGTAATAGCAACAAGTAATGTAATGGTATTTCTGATGAATCCTCTTATAGCAATGTGCTATATCTTGTCTCCAGTCGCCGTTTTTCTTTTAATTATTTTGACTTGTTTACTTGTTCAACTAAAATTAAATTTTGTTTGCTTGTGAAGCTAACTGACTGTAGCCGAATTTATGGAATCAGTTGTTTTGACACACAAACTAGTATTCAAAATGAAGTGTATCCATATATTCAACGTTCTCCCAGTGATGTAGAATGACGAAGAGCTGTTCATTCCCACAATATCGTGGTGTTCACACTGTCTCTAAAAACTTGACCTGTCCATTGAAACGTCGTAACGATAAATTAAAAATAATTTATAGTAAATAAACTGCTTCCACTTTGCGTCATAATGGTTTTGAACGTTTAATTTAGTTTAGTATTGGGCATTAACGGCGTCCAGAAGGTCCGCTCGCCGTAAATATTTACACTTATCTATATTAATACAGAACCGACACTTTAATTTACTACTACGCTGAATTAATTTTTAACGGCTTTCGATCGTAATTTATTTTCAGACACATAAAACTAATATAAATTGACGTTAAACGTGTCTGGACTGTGTTCACGGGAATAAACTTGATCATCGTGTTCCATTCAAGGCTCGTGAATGAACATGAAAACCGAGGAGGAGGCGTTTACGCAGCCAACCTACGCCATAGTAAATTAAGTTATACGTTTATGAGATTATTATTTGATATAGCCTTCGTAGACGATGTAAACATAGCCATACGCGTGTGCGTCTGAGGCACGTGCACCACACAACATAATGTGTTAACACAGCTGGATATAACTCCCAGGGGCGAATTAGAAGCTCGTGGTGCCCCATGCTGCCATCAGACTGGTGCTTCCCCCTCGATTCTAAATTAAATCTTTTTCCATTATTTACAGTGGTAAATGGCACACAGAATTTCAAAAATTAACAATTATTTTATTAATCTCTTAAATTACAACAAATATTTAGCTAAATAGTGATTACAATAAGCATAGTACTGCAGCCTAGTGAATAGTACTTAAGCCTAGAAAATACTTATCGATCCATTTTTGCTTCCGTGTTCCGTAAGGAAATGGAAGTGTGGTGATCGCAAAAAAATCGTTTTCGAGATAAGGGCTGATTCTGATTGTACTACCTTCAAAACGTGAAGAAAAGTCATTTTTTGAAAAGTGTCTGTGTAGAATTTTTTTCTATGGCAAACGATAACTGCCGCAAATTCAAACAGAATCAAATAATTTTTTGCATACATTTCATAATTGTAGAGGACTCAAGGACTATTGATTTTGGTGAAGTTCGGTTAAGGGAAAGGGGTAGTTTACCTGCAACGTTTTACGTTTTAACAAGAGTAAAGTACTTAATTTTGATCAATAAAGTATCTTGAAAAGAAGATCATAATAATCCGCTGTAGAAAGGTAGACGAAATATCTATAAATGAAAAGCATAGTTGAAGGGCGAGGAGATAATGTTTTATATGTGTTACTACGTTATCGGCAACAAAGAAGTAGTTTCTATGGAAATATTTCATTTTAATTTGTCAAACATAAAACTCGATTTACAAGGAACACACGTAACTTGTTAGAAATTATGGAACCGAATTCAAGTAAATGATTTAAAATATAAGTCTTAGAACATGGAAGTCATGTATGGTTCTCCATACCGATATTTTTCTTAATATTGCCTTAACAAAGTCTAGTATAATTTCTTCTAAGTAGAGCGATTCAAGTATCTCGCTTTTAATAGTCAACCTTGGTAAGAGAGATAATCTTGCACCTCCCATAGTTGAACTCAACATATCTTTAATGCGGTTTAATACAGAAAATTATCTTTCAGATTCGCAGTTAGCTATTGGAATCGTCAAAAAGAGATGACAGGCAATGCATATATTCGGAAATACATCAATTATTTCACAATCAACAATCCAGTTTAATACTTTAAGCGGACAAACTGTAGTATCATGGAATCTGTCACATGCATTCGAACGGTTTGAAAAAACTTCTTTCTTGCAATTTTACTCGTGGCACAAAGTGCTTCAATTCTATTAGAAGATCGTTATTCAAATCGTTCGAGTAATCTTCTATAAAAGCTTTCGTTTGATTTTCCAACTCAACACTCTCCATGGTTAATAACTATGTAAGAACACCAAACAATTGTTTAATGTGATCATAAGCTTTGGTTCGCTTAGTCAATTCAGCCATAAGTTTGTCTATTATTACATAGAAGGTTTCAACTCTAAACTTATCTGATCCCCACGAATGCTCTGTTTGTGTTCCTTTGTCTGATAAGTTTCTCGTTATTTGCTTTTTTCTTTCATCAGAATATTTATTGTTAATAAATGAACCCAAATTTTTGGCTTCGTTTTCAAATTCTGAAAATTGTTCTCTCAAATTGGTTATGGATTATCCGCCACTGATAACTCCTTTACCGTCCAACAGTCTTGTTAATCTTCTATGTCAATGAACAAATGCTTTCTTAATTTAAACTATCCAGACTTATGTAAAATTTAAATTGAACCTTTTATCTTGGAAATATACAAGGGTTGTACAACGAAACAAGAACCTCTATTAAAATAATTGTAGGATAATTCAACAAATATCTTTCAATCAAGGTGTTAAACAAAGGTACAGTATATCACCTACTCTTTTTAACATTTATATCTGACGATCTAGTAAAGAAATGGAAACATCTAGTGAACCCTGGTATTAAGATATTATGAGATTATTATATATAATATGCTGAGATAATATATGAGATATTATAATATTTGAATATGCTGTTGGTGGCTTGTAATTCAAAAAATCTGCTTCATGAGATTTAAAAACAATACAATATAAAAATCTCAACTACAAAAACAAAGGTTATGGCATTTTGAGGCAAGGAACCTATAAGAACAAAAATAATAATTAATGATCAAACTGTAGATCAGGTGAGCCATTTTAACTATTTGGGAAATGATATTGGCTATGATAAGTATTATGATATTATTGTTAAGTTGGGTTAGTTCCAGACGATGTGTGGGAAAATCAATCGTATTTGTAGAAACAAGATACGTCAACATAGAAAATTAAAGTTTTACAAATGTATGGGAGTCCCTGTCCTATGGGTGTGAATTATGGAGAATAACCAAGAAACAAGACAGTAGAATACACACCACGAAAATAGGGTTGTTAGGAGAATTTAAATGGTGTTCTAAACTTGATCGTATAAAGAATAAGGTCATAAGAAAAGAATTACAAGTTTTTAACTTGAATGAAAGATTAAAAGATTATAAAAAACGGTGGAATGAACGTTTAGAAAGATTGTCAGATTCAATATTGGTCAAACAAGTCTGGAAATATAAACCTATAGGACACAGGTTGACCCAGCAAGAGATGGCTGGAGGGTCTTTGAAGCGGTACAGGCAGCACCTTCCCTATGCCGCGGTGTGAAGGTGAAGATGATGATCTTAGAATCCTCTTATTGGGGAAAACAACACTTATAATAAGAGACTCATATTGCACACTTGTAATAATACGTAAAACGTTTAGTCCAGCTTCTGACATAGAAACTTTGAGAATTTAGAATTACAAAAAGTGGTACGTGTGTGTGGGGGGGGGGCAGAAAGAATTTCTCGAGTGAGCAATTAGGGTGCGATAAAATTAAACCAGAAGGACATTTTACAACCTCCTCCGTACCTGATGCACATGCCCTACAGTCTTCGCTGTAAAAAACCAATTCTAGTCTTGAGTCGTTACAAATAGTTAATAGTTTACAACTCAGGCGCTGTATGAACGCATAAAGTTCTCCCTCTCTCTCTCTCTCACACACACAGAAGCTTGCTTTTTTATTTTGTGTCTTGATATTTTTTACATGCACATGCACTCACAATATTTTTCTAAATAATTAATAAGCATAATTAAAAAAAAACTAATTGTTCAGTTAACACAAACATTTTGCAAAGATTTGAATCTATGAATCAGTGTAGACTGGTAAAGTCTATTATTTAGATACACATTACTTAGTAAAAAATAAACTAGTAAGAATAATTAGTGTAGTTCAAACCGTTTGACTGAATTGTTTGTGTGCATCTATATGACGAACAAATGCCTCAGTCAGATATTCATTTATGTATTCTTAAAAACTGTAGTAAACCTACTCGAGGCAAATCAGCAGAACACTTAGACTATATCAATGTTGAAAACATCGAGTGTGTATCGAAAACCAGCAAACAAGCAAATGGGCCACAATTGAAATAAATATTTTTCAATACATGTATATTAGAGTGTTGGTGGAAGGGAAGTTGAGGGTAAACCATCGATGCATACTATAGGCTATGAATCGCGTGCTGCATTCACTGAATTCGGTCCGACCGCTGCACCAATGGGGGCAAGAATACTGCATATGCTATACACTATACCTCTACAAAGTATGTCTTTTCTGCTTTGTTGTTGCTATAGCGGAGGATATTTTGCGTTAAGTGGTATAGCTATGTCATATTTTAACATTATTTAATGACTCCAAAGCGGGAGGTTTTTAATAAGTTCTTTTCCAAAATAAACACATTTGTTTCACTGTAAGATTTCAGTATTCTGACACATTATTTCAGTTTATCGGTAAGTTCTGTTGCGTTCATAAGTACTTATTTATGAACATTTAATGTTGAAGCCAGACGAATAAAGATTAAAAATAAGGGAAACAAAGAATAAAAGACGTGAGCCGTAAACATTAAAATGTTTATTGCTTAAAAGAAGCTGGCGTATACGCTCGCCATGGTCGTTAAAGTGTTCAATTAGCAATACTAATTTACATTAAAATGTTTTATTTTATTTTATTAGCTACATATTAAGTGTATAAATGTTGTTTACATTAAACATTACTAAATAATACAGATTTAACTTTTGGCGGACACCAAGCTTAGAGAAGGTAGCTGCAGCGGTTCTTTCCTTAGCAATATCATAGCACAAGATTTTATAAAATAATATCCCTATTAATTTGGTAAGTTACACTTCTTGGCTGTCTTCAGAAAATCATTGTTTGAAATATGTTTTCTAAACACTGTGCCGGCAAAGTTTTTGGAAGCTGTTATAATAATTTTTTTGATATTAAGTTTACTGTCAGGTATCATCAATAAATTAACCTTAAAATTTTACAATCTTTAAAACGACTGATGACGCTCTAATTAATTTTCCACTTGACACAAAGTCAGTGGATTGAGTGTAAACGCTCAAGTTATTGGCATCTGTTATCAGTAAGTGAATACACTCTTCACACCTTAACTTCGAAATAATTTTTTTTCAGTAAATAAAACCACACAGATAATACAGAATGTTATCCATCGTAGTATGACCTAACGTCTTTAACCATATTCGTAATTCCCTTAAAGTTTTTAATTTGTTCAATATCCGTTTCATTGAAATCTTTCAAGTGCATTACTGACTGAATGACTCGTTTAGTATACGTGTTAACTTAGCGCCAAATGCTGTATTCCCCCCCCCACCCCCCGTGGTGGTGGAACCTGTACGTGCTTCGGAATGTTTTCTGCCGTTCACTTTACCTGTCAGCACGCGATCCCTATAGTATGCATCGATGGGATAAACTGAGAGAGAGAGAGAGAGAGAGAGAGAGAGAGAGAGAGAGGGAGAGAGAGAGAGAGAGAGAGAGAGCGTATGTTTGTGCATTTGTAAACAACAAAAGTGCGTATGCGTGTAGGTGATCTGAAGTTATTCGGACTATCACAGACACATCGGGTAAGTATGTAAGGAACTAGATCTTCTGTTCCAAAAATGATGAGTGTCACAGATTTGAGAAAATTGTAAAAATGCAACAGGGTGTCAGACTGAAGGGACACAAATCCAAGTAATGTTTGGAATGTTTAGCGTTTATTGTATGATTGCTCTACATTTGTTACTTTACTAAACAGAAAATAGTAGGGTAGTCGAGATTTTTGTAATTTTTCTGTGCTTCAGTGCCGTAGAAAATTCTCGTCAGAATCATGGAATTAATCGACATGCCAATGAACTCACAAACAGTGTATTATACAATAAATTAATAAAGTCTAGAGTTTGTTCTGAAATTTAAACGTATTGTTATCTGAGGGAGAGAAAGAGAGAGAGAGAGAGAGAGAGAGAGAGAGAGAGAGAGAGAGAGAGAGAGAGAGAGAGAGAGAGAGAGAGAGAGAGAACGTTTGATTAATCTGTGACAACAGGTGTCTCGAACTGTCTGATGCAGTTTAATTGGGCGGTAGTAAGATTAATGCCCTCCTAACACTAAAGCATTACATTTGTCTGTAGTTTCGTGGCTGCTGTTGCGTCTAATTTATTCCATGTTTTTATCTTTATTAAATTTAGCTTTTCATAACGGCTGTCTTATCTTAAGAACATAGCTATCACTAAAATTCAAACAACTATAACTACATTAGTCACTCGCATTTACTATAAATCGGAATAGTATTAATAAACTGATGTGCTTTGTTCATTAATTGCTTATCAGTATATTAATAATCATCATCATCATCAGCCGTGGCACTACAGCCCTTGGTGGGTCTTGCTACAAGAGTCGATTACATTCTTTCCTATTGCGTACCCCTGACTTTTCAGTTTCTTACATTCAGCTTTCTGAGATCCTCCTCTGTCTGATCTTTGAATCTACTTCGGTGTCTTCCACTTGATCTACTACCAATTGGTTTCTGGTAGAAGATGTGTTTCGTAGCCTGTCCTTCCTCCATTCTCTCTATGAGTCCAACCCACCTAATCCTGTAAATTTTGATTATCCTGACAATGTCCGGCTCTTTGTAAAGGTGGTATAGTTCATAATTATAGCACCTGCGCCTCATTCCATTTTCTTGTGCTCCTCTAAATATTGTTCTTAGAATCCGTCTTTCAAAGCAACCTACTAGAAGTCTCTCGCTATTTTTTGTCATCGTCCAGGTTTCTGAAGCATATGTCAGCAATGGCCTGATAAGTGTTTTTGTAAATTTTGTAAATATTCTTCTTCTTATTTCAGTGTTGGTGTTGTTAGTGCTGCTTACCTGAGAGCCAAGATATATAAACTCTATTACTGCCTCTATATTTTTTCACCCTATTTCAAGGTTTTGAAGGCTTGGGTTTAGCGGTAGTTTGTTTACATATTATAATCTGTTAACATATACTGTAGTTTGTTTTTTCCAAGTTTAATCAGTTTATTAATACTACTATTATTTTACAGTAATAGGCACTACTTTCTTTTAGTATTGTCGTTTGTAAATTATACGACTAGGCGATTACATGTATTATATGGGAACTAATGCTTTGATACAGTATATTATATTAGATGAGCGGTAGCACCACCACTGCAAACGTTTTGCACCGTGAGCTACTTGTGTGGCTGTGACACGTGAGCCGATTATATTTTCAAAAACTTTTCCCAATATGTTATATACTAGTAAGCTCCATGAGCTGGTCACTAATTTGAATGATATACGTTTATTATTGGATAAATGTTTATATTAAATCAGAATTTATTAATTATCACAAGACTACAAAAATCACAATTCCCCTGCTATTTTTTCGTTAGTAAAGTAACAATTGTAGAGACATAATACCATAATACACTAAAGGACTGTCCTCCTCCTCCTGTGGCGCTACAGCCCGAAGTCGAGCCTTGGCTTCCTCTATTCTGACCCTCCATCTCTCTCTATCACTAGCAAAGGACATCCATTCTCGCACTTCCAACATCTCCCTGCATCCACAGCTACAGCATCTTCCCATCTTTTCCCTTAGACAGCCTTTTGGTCTTTTGCCACCCATACTCCCATAAGGCGTCTTTTAGGTGTTCTTTTGTCGTCCATTCTTACGACATGGCCAGCCCATCGCAGCATCCTCAGTTTTATGTACACTTATACCGTTGGTTCGTTGATATATCTCATCATTATGCCATATCCTCCATTCCCCATTTCTATATACGGAGCCCAGGATCCGTCTTAAGAGCTTTCTTTCAAATATCTGCAGGTGTTCAATTACTCTTTGTGTTAATAAGCAAGTTTCACTGCCACAGCACAGGATTGGTTGTATGATAGTTTTGTATATGCGCATTTTTGTCTGCCTATGAATAACTCTTGACTTAAACGTGGTGTGACTTGGCGAAGTAGGCCTTGTTGGCTAGAGTTATCCTTCTCCTCATCTCTGCCTCTTCATTCCCATCGTCAGATATCGTCGCTCCTAGGTATGTGAAACCTCTGACTGCTTCTGTACGGTCTTCTTCTATAATCAAATTCTGCGTGTGTCGGGTAGAACTTGTCTGGTTTTATCCACATTTGTTGATAGTCCTACCTCTTTTGTACTTATTTTCGGCTTTAAGTATGTTTTCTTTGGAGCCGCACTTGATCGGGTTATGGTGGCTATATCGTCAACATATGCTGCTATTCGTACTGACTTATAATAATGTACCCCTGAGCGATCTACACTCATTTTTTTTATGGCATATTCTAGAGACATAAAAGGATTAAAGAGAAGAGGTGCCAGCCCATCGTCTTGTTTCAGACCATGTATGAGCTCACATGGTTCGGTGAGCTCATTTCAAATAAATGTCAGTAAGGAAATGTCAAAAATCGGATTTGTGTTAAATTTCTCTATAGTCCGACTCCCGGCTGGAATTTTACATTTTTTTCAAATCTGATTCCCTTTTGGAGGTCGAAAAATTTTTACATTTCCAAAACTGTACACAATATTTAGATTTTTGTTAAAATTCTCTTTAATTTGACATCCCATACGGAATTTGCATTTTTTTTTTCAAACTTTCACCACACTTTATTAGGCCCTGGCTTTCCAAAATTTGGAAATTTCTAAAACTTAACACTACATTGTCAGTTTGTAAAAATCCCTTCTTATTGGAGCCGCCACATGCATTTAAGCGATTTTATCAAAATATTTACCCACTTTTTGGGTCCTGGAGTCCCAAAATTTTGAAATTTTCAAAAATAAACATTAAATTCATGTTAGTCTGCACCTCTCTCTCTCACTCTCTCTCTCTCTCTCCCTCACTCTGTTACTCCATATGTCTTCTGAAATGTCGAGATCATTTTCATTTCCTTTTTGAATTCTAATAACAGTCATGTGCTTATGAATTTCAACAGGAATTTTGCATTTATGTGATGCATCCGTGGATATTTCCTGGCCAAAAATTGTTCCTTTACACTTTTACATCAAATAATTCGCACTGTCGTTTGTTTGATTTTGTTTAGCAAGTCTGTGTTTTGTTGTTTGGTTCTGTTGATACTTTCATCACCATTTCAGTAGGCGGTTAAAGCCTGTTGTTTCCCTGATATTGTTTCTTAAACTCGTTTGCTATTTCAGAATCGTGCAGCGGTTTTATATTTGTTGTGTTTTGGCATCTAATACTTGGCACACAATGGCTCATTTATCCCTTTCAATTGTGTTGTGCAACCGCATTGGTTTTATTTATATCAACTCTATTGTATCCTATATATTCTTCAACTCAAGCTGTCTAAAAATCTTTACAACTGTGTGAATATATTTTCCAATTTACTGGGTTTTCTTTCTATGACCATAATTAGTACGTCTTCGATTTGCAACTGAAATTGTGCGTTTTAACGCAGTGGGGTCTACTATTTTTATTTTTCTACTAAATTTTTTGTAAAATTATATTTAGCGGTTCTGCTTCTTCTTGAACTTCCTTGTTAGGACTTTGTCCTGTTGTATAACAACGCTCCTACATGCTGTCACTCCACCTTTTTCTTGGCCGACCAATGTTCCTCTTGGTGTTTGTTTGGCTGTTTCTTGCCTTTTTCACTAGCCTTGTGTCATCCATTCTTGATATGTGTTCATTCCATATCCTTCTTCTTTCCGATCTGTTACATTACACGTTTCTCTTATACTACTGTTAGGCAACCTACCATACCCTGTCTTTCCTAGATCCTCCTTAATATAGTCATTTCTATAGTTTGTCGTTTTCTTTAAGTTGTTGCTGTATCTGGTTTGGCCTCTGATGCGTAGGATATTACTGAACGTATTGTGCTTTTGTAAACCCTAGTTTTTTCTTCTTGTGTGAGGTGTTTATTAATCCATATAAGGTTATTCATGCACCCAGCAAATCTTCTTGCTTTCATCAATTGATGTTCTATTTCTGCATCTGCCCTATTGTTACTTGTAAGCCTTGTTAATTATATGTTCTATTATTCTGTCATTTATCACAAGCTTACAGCTTAATTGGTCATGTGAAAAAATTTAGTGGTTGAGATTTAGAAATTGTGCTGATTTGACCAAAGTTTGATTTTCTTGAAATTTCGGAAATTTCTTGGCATTTACATTTCCTGTCTCATTTATTCAGAAATATTTATTGAACAAGCAAAGCAAGTTCTCGAGTTCTCACTTTTAACCTGACCGTTTTGCATTTTTCTGTCTGTCAATCTATTTGGTGTATGTATCACTATAACTTCTGAACGCATCAACCAATTTTCGTAAAACTTAGCACGCCTTTCCATAGTTTACTACAGAACCTTATTATTTTTGAGACTGGTCCTCAAAGATGTTAGATGGTCAAAATTGTGAAAAATTCGCAAAAGTGCGTGTGCAGAATCAAACTAAACGGAATTTTAACCACTGTCTGAATAATGTTCATTTTTTTTAATTTCAAGACCCAAAAAGTGGGTGAAAATTTAGATAAAATCGCAAATATTTGTATGGGGCATCGAATTAAAGAGAATTTTAACTGGCGTCTGAATATAGTGTTAAGTTTTGGAAATTTTCAATTTTGGAGCCCAGGCTCCAAAAAGAGATCAAACGTTTGAAAAAATTTTGAAAATCCAGCCGGGTGTCAGACTAAAGGACATTTTAACACAAATCCGATTGTATTTTTAGCATTTGTTGTACGATTGCTCTACATTTGTTCCTTTGCTAAAGAAATAAATAATGGGGAAATTTTTGTGAAAATTAAAAAGTTTTCTAATGTCGAATGTATGTAATAATAAATATACTTCGTTCAGAACACTGAGCGAGCTCTGCAGCTCAGAGAGCATACTACTAGTTAATTGTGGTTTAATTACAATAAACTTGTGACAGGTAGGGATCGCTAATGTAGGCACCGGTATAGAATTACATCGGTGTTTGTATGTACATTATGAGAGAATTACAAGGAAAAACTCTCATAAACTTGGAGTAGGCACTTAAATAATTCTGGTGAGCACAGTTATTCACAAAGGTTTTAAAAACTTACAAACACTTGGTAAGTCTCATAGTTTATTATTCACCTCTGAAAGCTCTTTCAGCCTATTAAGCTATTCTCACAGAGATCATAGAAACAACTAAACAAAGAAAGTGAGTGTGGTGAACATGTGTTAAGGGTGTGTATGTGGACATGTGTGTGGGGTGTGTGTTGGAAGGGGTGGAGGAGCTAGTATAGGGAAGGTTAAGTATCTGTAAAAACTAAGTATAATAGGAAGGAAAATTCTAAAAATTAACTGAACTAAATAACAACTTTGAATAAAGGGGATACACAGAATTCCGTTTGTTTGTTTGTTAAAGTTTTGTTACTTTTCGTTGCTTTATAATTTCTAGAATTTCTAATAAATCCATTTTTTTTACCTTTTTGTATGTTGTACAGTAGTGTTGTGTTCTTTATATCTGCGAAGTGATTGTGTTGTATGCAATAATATGTAAAACCGGCATTGGCTGTATTATTTAAAATCGCTTTCTTATGTTCAAAAATGCGATGTTTTACAATTAATCGGATTCCGTTTCAATAATTAACTGTTTCGCAATTAACAGTTATTCAAAATTAATGGTATTCTGCATTTCCCTGGCACGTCCTCAGATGAAAGTTCTCCATATATCCCCATCCTCTTAGTGTCTCCTTCCTCTCCCAATCTTATCCACCGTCCTGCACCACCGCTTCCTTACGTTCTTACTCACAGTTTCCTCAAGTCCCGCGTTCTGCAGACAGTCTCGCCTCGGCCAGTGCCTCAGGGCCAGTTTATACGTTTTGCTCACACGCTGGAGTGTGTATATGGACAAGTCTATGGGGTATTTCGTGTTTTTGGTGGAAGCGGTGGAGGAGTTAGTACAGGCAAGGTCAAGTGGCTCTGAAAATTAAGTATAATAGGAAAGCAAATTCCAAAATTAACTAAAATAAATAACAGCTTTTAATGAAGGTGATATAATTTGTTTGTTACATTGTTCTTATTCTTCTATAAATGTAAATGTAGAACACACGTTCATCCTCTAACACATTCTTTGTATTTAGTTGCTCTTAGCAGCTCTTTGAGAATAGCTTAATAGGCTGAAACAATTGTCAGAGTTTAAGAATAATTGTGAAACTACCAAGTGTTTGTGTGTTTCTTGAACCTACGTAAGTAATATTTTCCACCAAGTCGGCAACGAGTCTTCAATCAATAGGCTGTCGTTAATTTCTTCTATTCCGTTTTTCTTAAGTATAAGCAAGTCCTGAAGTATAAACAAAATGATCCAAACCAATGTTCGTATAAATTACTTTCTTGTTTCCTGATTAATGTTTCCAAGTGTCAATAAATTTCACTTCTTGGAGGCTGTGCTTCCTTGACTTGTGACATTGTACGTACCCTTTAATGTCTGCTGTAAATATGCTATTCGTTGATATAAAACTCTCCAGCTACTTGAAAGTAACAGTCTGAATTAGTTTCCGATTCAAGCCATGTCTCATCTTTCTTATTCCCATCTCTTGTGCAACTCTTGATTTTTGTATTGTTCTTATTCACTTTCATATTTATTCAAGGGAGGTTCGAAGTATTGTGGCGAAGTGTTATTGTGTTACAGTTATTGTGGAACTTTATTATTTGACATTATTATTGAGTGTGGTCAAATTTAACTTAAATTATTGTACGAGTTGATTACAAATTGCTATTTGTGATTAATTAAAGCTGGTGATCAGTGACTTAATTGGTGTCTTTATTTTGTTTTCCATTGTACTATACGACGATCAGTGAGACAGTCGTAACAATATCTTTCTCTTCTTCAGCACTACAGCCCAACGTGAACCCTGACTTCCAACACCAATTTTCTCTAAAATCTCCTTTCCATTGTCATCTCAGTGTAACCCCTCCTGAGACCCCATCCATTCTTCTGAAATCCTTTAGCACATCATCCAACCATCTTATCCTAGGTCAGCCCCTCTTTCTGCTTTTATAGACTTCACTCTCAAGATTTTCTTCGGCATACGCTGATCATCCATCCGCTCTAGGTGACCTAACCATTGTATTCGTTGAGCCTTTATGAATCCTTCACTGTCTTTATTATTCAATAGCTCATCTATCTCCTGGGCTATTTCTTACTCTTCATTCATCATCTTCCTTAACCGGACCATAAACTCGTCGTACAATCTTCTTTTCAAACTTTCTCAATGTTTTTTGTTCTTGTTTTTTGCTAATATCTACTTTTAGAAGACTGCATTTTTCTAAAAAAAGTTATAACGTGCAAAAGAGGTTTTGTTTTCAGAACTGCAACTGTTAATTTTCTGAATTATTTTATCACTGCTAAGTATCTATAGGTCTGAACTAAGGATATCCAATGTATTATCCTTCTTTATAATTTCCACCCATTCCCCATCAAACCAGTCTCTATTTCTACAAATTATATATTCCTTGAAAATTGCTATACTACTGCCAAACTATTTCTAGTGTTCAAGGTCACTTTCCCCCTTCGTAGCCGCGCCTACTTATACCACCTCTACAACCACTTGTCCTCCCTTCGTATGAAAGGGCGCCAATCTCTTTACTGATTGGTTACATAACTCAGTTACATACGACACTGCGCATACGTTTGCTTGTTAGTAGTTGCGCAGCAGGGGAAATATATACAGTTTGCTCAGTGACCTTGACGCTACATATCGTTGGAGTCAGTAGTTTAATGCTATAAACGATATGCTATAAATACATCGTTATTTTGGTGACCCTAAAAAGGGCCGTGTGGGGAAAACGCTGTGGTGGATGTTCCGCTCGAGCCGCGCTGAGATGGTCGGCGGCTGCATCCGCGTACGTGGCGTACTGCAGTCCTCCTCTTCTTTCGGCATCGGTGTGTAGAGTCCGCTGCTGGCCCAGTGAAGTCCATCGCTGGTGCGGTACAGGAGTGCGAAGAATGCAAAGAACGTCCGTTCTACTCTTCGGCTGTTCCTTCCGGCTGGCTCCGCGTCGATGTCGTCCGATAGAGGAGAGGAGATAAAGTGCGTCCGATGGCGTGGCGATGGAGTGCGCCAAAAATTCTAGCTCTTTATATGCCCTGACCGGGATCGCTGATTGACTCGCTCCGAACACGTCAGGTGTCACGCGCCGCCAGGTGTTCGCTGCGATCTCTCGGCTGGTACCGGGGAGCAGATGGACTGGTGTGCCTCGCTGCCGTCACAATACTTAGCGCCTCACCTATTATTTAAATCATACAGTAACGTTTCCCCTACGGAGGGGGGGAGTGCTTCATTCCTAACGAGTACGGGACACATGTATAACGTAACAATATAAAAGTTTTACAGAAAAATATTAAAAGAATGTCCATGATACACAAGACATTTCTTCTGAAAGTCTTGTTGTTGTTGTTATTGTTGTTATTCTTCCACATTACATTAAGACTGTGAATTACTGCGTCCATTCAACTTGTCTCACACAGTTTTAGAAGTTAAACTCTCAGTCTCTAAGCGTTTGGCCCAATCCGGCGTTCTCCATACCATCAAGATGTTCATTCCAGTAGAATTTTCTACTCTTTATTAAATTGTTTACAGGTTAAATTTTGAGTAATTACGGCACTTCTGAGTTTATCTGTTAGCGATTTTTGTGCTATTTACCTTGTCGACATCCTCATTACTTTAGATCCACTTATTTGTCTACGTTTCGTCTTATTGCTCTAGCTTATCATCCGTAAATGACGCTGGTCTTTCATTACCTTTATAACGGTATTCTTGGTATAATTTATTTTTGTAAGTTTTTGCTGCTTTAGGTATTTTAAAATGTTACGTGAACAGGTTACTGGCCTGTTGCACAACCCCCTACCAGGAGGACTAGAGACTCTTCTGTTAGTATTACCATACCTTAGCCGAAAGGCCCCTGTTTTGGGACGCAGGAGACTCGCCCTCACCCTTCTTTTTCTGAGATAGGATTTAGTGCCTTGTATCAGTTATTCGGATACTGAACGTTTCTTAGTATTTCCAGTGCTCACCTGTCGGCATCATTGAACATTCTATCCCAAGCCACCCAAAATTAAGAAATTAGAATTGGAAAAGGAAGACGCCTTAGCCCTCGATTACTCTAATAGCGTCAGGGTCAGAAAAGAACAAGAGCCAGTTAAAAGAAACTAGACAGAAAAGATTAAAGGAAGAAATCTCACCCAAGACAAGTTGAAGCAAAGTGAGAATCCAGCTCGGGCACATTGGGATTGCCAAACCCGTATCCACAAGATATGGACCCTTGATGTAAAACCATTGGTAGAAGAGATGTGGGTCGTCCGAGGATGAGGTGGGTGCCGGAACAGGTAATAACCTAACCCCTAATCCTTGAAGAAGAAGAAGAAGAAGAAGAAGAAGAAGAAGAAGAAGAAGAAGAAGAAGAAGAAGAAGAAGTTTTTGCTGTTCCGTGTAAAATTATTCAAGCAGACCACAGTTTTGTTTGGAGTATTGAGTCGATGGGTTACTTCATCTATTATTGTATTCACATTATCAGTCTCAGTGTCTTTTAATGTAGATTAAATCTTAATCTCAATGTAATGTAATGTAAATTAATCTCAATGTGGATATTTTAGTTCCATTATCTGTTCAGTTTATACTGTCGTGTGTTCACTAATTTCTTGGTTTTCGGTTCATTTGGAATTTCTCATGACTTTGTTCTTTTTTTTTTGTAATTTCATATTTTTATGCCGATATTTGTTATACCGATATTTTCATATTTATTTTCTCGCGGTTTATTTTAATTTACGGAACAATTACGGAATTTTAATTTAGTATTTGTAAGTCACTTTTTGAATGCTAATTGCGCTGAGAGTTAATATTCAGAATATTAATTTTCAAAATGGTAACAGTTCTGAGTGATAACTTAAGCTCTGGCAGCCAAAAAAATTCGCCAAAACCGCATTTTTTGTGTTTCTACATAAACTACATAGGAGAAAACTAGGCGCCGACGCGAAAAACACTAAGTTTTTTCTGCAAAAAATTTGCAAAAAACAATTATGGGATTCAAATAACGTAAAACGCGGGTTTTTCATTATCTGAGTAGAATCCACATTTAATTTAGCTGCGTACGCGGTAAATAAGGTAAAATTGACGTTGTTAGGTTAACATGCAAACTAATCTAACAACTAACCTTTCTCGCTTTTTGTAAAATCCACGTAAAACAACTCGAAATAAGGCAACCCAAGGGTCACCCCTTGCCTGTTACTATACACGTCTCAATAATATTACTCTCAGTACATGTTACTCGTTTTTTTCAACAATACTCGGTTTTGTGCAGATCATAGAAAAAGGATCCAACTGGAAGTAAGGGGGAATCCACCCTTTACCTATTAGGCTACTATACACGTCTCCTTTCGGTGGCAGCAGTCATTTTCCACTAATACTCGGTTTTTGTGCAGATCACTGGAAAAGCAACCATCATCGTGTTTCAATGCTGTATTGCTATAAGTAATTATGAATTTTTTTAAGCAACTTGCAAATAAAAAATGCCATATTTTGCGTCCGCACTTAGTTTTGACCTGTAGTATACGTAGAAACACAAAAACGCGATTTTTGCAATTTTGCGACTGATATAGCTTAGGTTGTCACTCGGAACTATTACTATATAAAGTTTATTATTCTATTATTTGATGTAGTCTCATGTTTATTTTAAAAGTGAAAGTGATTTCAATAAAGTTACTCATTGCTTTAGTTAAACATTACGTTTGCCAAATTTTCCCACTTTCCCTGACGACTTTTGCACGCGGTCAGTTCCCGTATTATTTCAATCAGCAGTCAAATCACTGATCAAAGTTATCGGTTTCTTTACGAATAACTTCATTCACAACGTTAGAATGAATAATTGTAATAATTAAAATGTAATTAGTAAAATGTAAAATAATCAAAACGAAAAATAGTAAATAAACAATTATAATTACATATTATAATTGTAATTACCATAATAGATGTTGCTATAATGTATAAATGTAGCATACGGAATTTTATGTATTGAAACCATGTAATTGCTGTTAACATGGTGTTTTGACATAAATTTTTAGTATAATAAACATTTTTAGTAGACTAGAACTCGATGAATGGTTTTTAAAACGTTTTACGCCAAAATAAACTATTAAAGATCTAAATATTGTTGACGGGAAAAGGCTATCTACGAGTAAGTAAATTACGTAAATTACAGTCTCACAAAATTGTAAATCCATATACCCGAGTACGTGGCACAACGATGCCTTGGCAGCCATTCGATTAGTAATTCTGTTTACAGATAGATAGCGTGGCGTGTACTAATACCAAACAACAGAGAGCTTTAGACGTGAAGTTCAAATGTAAAAATGATTCTTAGATAGCGTGGCGTGTACTAATACTAAACAACAGAGCTTTAGACGTGAAGTTCAAATGTAAAAATGATTCTTAAATTACTACAGTTGTTACCTGATTAAAATACAGGATTATAATGATACTGTTATAAACAATAAAAATAAATGAAGACTGAGACAGAGACACAGTCTACGGGACGGAGACAAAACGATTGAGAGTCTACTTCGTGAGCAATGTAAAATCATTTACAGAAAACGATGAAAATAGATATTGTTTGTTAATTAAACTCTTATAATATAAAAACTTTTTATTCTTAACTGGCATCACCATCACCACCACCACCACCTCAACAACACCACCATCAATAACACCACCACAACCACCTCAACACCACCACCACCACCACCAACAATAATAATAAATTTTAATTTAATAAGTCATGGCCTCTGAATCTCCACTTAGCCATTACAACCTTCTTGAAGTATTTTATATAACAGGGAAACAGACTACTGTATTAATATTAAGCAAAAATTTGATGTAAAATATTAATATTGTAAAAAAAATTTGCAAAAGCCCATGTGGGTATCAAATTAAAGGAGACTTTAACCATCATCATCATCATAGGCTCGACAGCCCTTTGTGGGCCTTGGCCTTCTTCAGATGTCGCCATTTTTCCAGTTTCTAATTCCAACAGTACTGATGTCCTGTCTCACGCCGTTACTCCAACTCAGTTTTTGCCTTCCAACTTTCCCTTTGCCTTCTGGATTTGCATTAAATATCTTCTTAATAACACTGCTTTCACAAGCACGTATATAATGTGTCCAGCCCGTTCCAAACTTTTTAATTTAATAAAGGTGACCACATCAGGTTCATCATACAAATTATAGAGCTCTAAATTGTATCTTTTCCTTCAGGCTCTCCCCTTTTCCACTGAAGGATTATAACCACAACTAAATATAGTGTTCATTTTTGAAAATTTCAAATATTTTTGTACGTCAGGTCTCAAAAATTGGGTGAAAATTTTGACAAAATTGCAAAAACCTAATGTGGAGGTATCAAATTAAAGGAAATTTGAACTAACACCTAAATGTAGTGTTAAGTTTTGGAAAATTTCAAAATGTTTGGACGCAGGGCCCAATAAAGGGATGAAAATTTTGAAAAGAATTTGAAAATCCAGCGGTGTGTCAGACTATGGAGGAACTGTAACAGAAATCTTAATGTTTCGTAATTTTAATGTTTATTGTGTGGTTGTGTGCTTTAGAATTTTTAGGCCTATATTACTAAGGAAATAGTAGAGTAATCGGTATTTTTGTAATTTTTCATAATTAAAAAATGATCTAATATCAAAATGTATGTAATAATAGAAATATATATAATGTATAAATAATATAATATAAATATATACAATAAGTAAATATAATATATTAATCTACTAATACGGTCTAATAATATAATTTATCTACTTCGTTCAAGACAATGAGCGACTTCTGCAGCTCAGGGAACTTACTGGTAACAACGACGACGACAACATTATTGTTACCCAATTACAGATCGTTCTCGAACAATGGAGAGTGTCGTTCTACTTGTTTCTCGGTTACCCCAGCAGAGCCCAGCTGTAATGTTGTGTGCGTACATGTTGCTGCTTTGAGATGAAAGACAATTACGTGACACTTATCATGCGCCAACAATCGAGGCTACTCCAGTCCGCACTTGTCGGCGCACTGTGTTCAAGGCCAACATGGCCACTCTTTCTACTGGATTCGAGAGCGCCTGTAATAGGTATTGCTAGTTTAACACGTCATCCACAAAGTGACAGATTATTCTGCCATCTCTCTCTCTCTCTCTCTCTTTCTTCCAAGGCACTACAGCCCTTGTTGCGCCCTGGCCTCCTTCAATTTTCCCCCCCATTCTCTTCTGTCGGTAGCCATCCTCCTCCAGGAACGCACTTTCGGTATTTCTTTCGCATCCTCATCCATTGCGTCCTCCTATCTTCTCCTCGATCTTCCGAGTCTTTCCACAGGTCTTTTTCCGTGGATTTTGTTAGTCAATAGTTTTCGAGGCATTCTGTCATACCCCATCCTGGCTAATGACCAGGACGCTGTCAACCTTAGACGCTGTAGTTTTATGTATTGTGTTAGCCGTGGTTCTTTATACATTTGATACCATTCGAAGTTATATCTTATTCTCCAGCCGTGTACGTCATTAACTTGTCCCAGGATTCTTCGTAATATTTTTCTTTCAAAGATATTTTGGCCTCTCAGCGGGGTATAAATATAAGAATCCAGCGACGGTCAGTTCAGTTTATGTCGGGCGATTTACTCAGTGCGTCTCAAATGGTGTATTAGTGAGAAGTAATTATTGTGCGGGACTCTTATTAGTTGACGTTATTTTTGTTGCGTGTGAACAAATTTAATTTGAATTATTGTACGAGTATAATCTTGTTGCATAACTTGTTGATTAAAAAATGTTATTTGTGATTAATTAAAGCTGGTGATTAGCGACTTCATTGGTGTCTGTATTTTGTTTTCCACTGTACCGTACGACGATCCGTGAGACCGGCGTAATAATATTTTATGAGCGATAATGTCCTAACTTCTACGGTATATGGAACTTTAGCATCCAAATCCACAAGCCTACAGACAGTTCACCCCGTGAGCTCCGTGTACACAATACATCAGGGTGGTAGCCCTATTCATTAACCTGCAGTAATATCCACAACATCGGGTCGCGTTACCTCCTTTATGTCACATGACGTGTCAACGCTCTAGCAAGATCGTTTTTCTTCTTCTTTTGACGTAGAACTTTCTCTACGCAATTCTAGTCGTGCGATATCGGTAGCTCTCGCAATGTAACATCAGTCCCGACAATAATGTCGAGTACGATCTGCCTGCTTCACTTTGTACGCCCTCTTTCCACCTGTCGTAGATGACAAACGTGTGAAGCACGTGGCCTGTGCATTTTGCCATCTCGCACGCCGAGCTGCGTACTTTGCCGGCTTGTAAACGTAAGCTGGAATACGAGGGTAGGGTGAAAAGTTCCAGGCCTGGCACAGAAAGGGCGCTACTGTTCTCGTTGTTTTGTAGGCTTAGTTTTGACGATTTTAAATCAATAAGTTGTTTATTATTAGAGACACAGTACATCACAGTAAGTGCTCCAAGCATTGTTTTAACAGTGGCCAGTTTCGTAATTAGTGGCGTCATGAAGCACGTTTTTTTTGAAAACCTTAACTACAACCGGAAAGGAGCTCCATTGAACGCTGGGGGTCTCTCCTCCATCAGATACAACGGTAAAGAGCCGTTGTATCTTAATGCTGAATTAAACTGACGATCCACGTGTTAGTCGTCCCATTAAAGTGGCTACGCCAGAAAAGAATGACACTTGCCGCGTCGAAAGTAACCGATTGTTTGGCACTCTATATGCGCAATTCAACCGAATTTTTGCGTCGCTTCATAACCGCTGGTGAGCCTTCGGACCAGCACAACATTCCGGAGACCAAACAACAGTCAGAACACTGGACCACGAAAGGCGAACCAACTCCAAAGAAGACAATGGCAATTCCTTCTGCCGGTGGTGACTGCTTTTGGAGACGCACGTGGGTAATCTTCATTGACTACCTTAAAAGGAGGAATAAAATTATTGGCGAGTACTGTGCAAACCTGCTGCAAAAGACGAAATCAACAAAAAGATCGGCCATACTTAGCGAAAAAGAAAGTTCTGTTCCACCAAGGCAGTGCACCATCTCACATGTCAATTGTTGAGTTGGCTATAATCATAGAATTGAAGTTCGAATTGCTTCCTCACACACCATACTCGCCTGATTTAGTTCCGAGAAACTTTTGATCTAGAGCAAGTAAAAGCGTTATTCATATGTATCTTTTCCCTGAATTCAAAAATGTTAACAGCATTTTTCTATCACCCTTAGTTTTCAAGTTACTCCCCCTTAAGTGTTATATTTGTTACGGAAAATATGGAATCATGTTATGGTATTATTTATAATACATAAATTAATAAAAAAAATTCTATTTATTAAGCATTTAAGAATGATCAGTTTGATATGAAAGGAAGTCTGAAATGGCATAGAACAATAAACAATATTAGTCATAACTGCTGGATGATGCAATTCCAAAATAATGAGCCAGAGTTTTTAGAAATAGGCATAATGACTTCAAGAATTTTTTTCATTTGAAGATGGACTTGTTTTTTGTAATAATGTTTTTTTTTCGTAATGGAATCACTTGGTCATGAGTATAAAACAGGGGAGTGGCATTTGTTTATTGATTCTTCTAAATTTAGTCTGAAAGCCGTGCTTCTTGTACATTGGAAATAAGTTTCCATCAGTGCCACTAACTTATGCTACGGATTTGAAAGAAACTTACGAGCACATGAAACTTCTGCTGGATAATATAAAGTTTGAAGAATTTAAGTAGAAAATCTGTGGTGGCTTAAAAGTAATTGCTCTCTTGCTAGGTCTTCAACTTGCTTTCACCAAGTACCGTTGTTTTCATTGCGAGTAGGATAGTAGAGACCGAAAAAATCATTACGTACAGAAAGAGTGGCCAAATCGAACATCATTAACTCCAGGAGAGAAGAATGTTGTTAATGCACCACTTGTTGATTCAAAAAAAGTTTATTTACCTCCACTACATATAAAGCTACATTTTACGGAAAATTTTGTGAAAGCAATGGATCGAAATGGGCTTGGATTTGCGTACTTAAAAGTCGGCGGGGCTGTGTCGGAGCCACGGCCGCAAATCCTCAGAGCGTAGAATAATAATTGTGCTTTGTAGCTAACTGCCACGTTTTGCTGAATTCGATCGGCTGACACAATTGCGAAGTCGGGCGCTCTTCCTCATCCAACTCGACTTCAGTATTTATTTCCTTGCCTTTTAAGCGTTGTCGGTAAATCCTCTGACGTTCGGCATTGGTCATTTTGGGTTTTTTGAATTCCCCATGATTTTCTCTACTCTCCTGTATGCGTTTACGATACTTTTGAGCACGTTTAGCATTCATATACTGCGACATTTTCTCCGAACACACGATTTTTACAACTTGAATTACGATTATTCAAACCTCTTAATAATATCACCGCTATTACGGTACGCTATGTAGATAGTACTCGATGAGACAATTTTAACGACACCTCACTCAACGTTCTATCGCATCGGAAACCGGAGAAATACTAATTTGAGTGCGCGCCGAGCGGCGAAAAACACTTCTATTTCTCCCCCCGCTCACCCCACGCTGGATGATTCTTTAGCCCGATTATATTGTGCTATTTATTATCTTTGTTCCTTTATCTGTCGAATGGTACCTCATATAAGGGTGAATCTTTTGTCGTTTAGATAATATTTCAATTTCAAACGTGACGTGAAAACGTAACGCTCGATTTTCTGATTGGGGGTGCCTATTGCTGGCCTGAAAGGTAAGACGTATTCTACGTCAAAAAACACGTTTCCAAAGATCAATGACGCAAAAATCAAAGAAGGAATCTTTGTAGAACCTCAGATAAGAGACTTAATGAAAGATGACAACTTTAATAGTACGTTAAACGAGGTAGAGAAAGTTGCATGGGAGGCTTTTAAGAGCATTTGCCAGAACTTCTTAGGAAACCATAAATCCGAAAATTACAAAGAAATAGTGGATGATCTTATAAAATCTTATACAATCATGGGATGCAACATGTCACTGAAGATTCACTTCTTGGACTCACACTTAGATTTCTTCCCACCAAATCTAGGAGCAGTCAGCGACGAAAATGGTGAACGGTTCCATCAGAATATATCGGACATGGAAAAGCGGTACCAGAGCAAGTGGAGTCCTAGCTGACTATTGTTGGACCCTAAAGAGAGGTGTTCGTGACGCTAAATATTGTAGAAAATCCAACATTAGTACTTTTTAGGTAAGATAATACTGTATTGAGTATGCGTTTTAAATACGTAATATTGTAAAATTAAAATAGGTGTCTCTAAAAATCTTTACTTGATAGAAAAATTCTGAAACCGTATCTGAAATCAGCGCGAAAAATGCTATTAGAATAATCCATTTTCACATTTGGGACAAAAAAGTTGAATTTTGTATCACAGTGTTATAAGAATAGATTTCTTATCATATTATAATATTTGAAGTTCTATTAGTAGGCTAGGTATACAAAACCCTGATGCACGTTTCACAGCGTATTCTGTATCTTCAGAAGTTTCAATGTGAATTAACGAACTGATTTTAGGATAATATAATAGTTTGGTAACTATTGTTAATGCGTGAAATGAAGATTTTTAATTTCCTTTCAAGGTTCCCAGAAGCAAAGATTCCATTTTGACAAAGGTCCTCCAAGACTTGGGTAAAATTTGTCCCGTCGACCTTTCTAAAAATTCCATGACCTCTTCATCTGTTGTTCTTTTCAGACTCAAAATTCAGTGTTGTTACTATAGGTGTGTGATCGCTGATAGCATTTGTCAATATCCCCCATTAAGCTATTGGAGTGTAGTTACTAATGGCCGTGATATCAATAGCTGATTCAGTTCCTGTGGTTATGGAGAGACAAGTGCTCTGTACATTGTTGATTGTTGTACGTTCTAAGTGTGCGAGGAGGTCGTTCAGTTGTTGGTCTTTGTGGTCTGAAACACAATAATAATGGAATTATTATTCTATTTTCATTAATAATGGAAATAGAGCGTCACAGACAATCAAAAAGGATATAACAACAATATATAATGTGTCTGTTGCTTAGGAAGAAAAGAGAAAGGCAATCTGTGACTGAGAAATACGTAGATAGCAGCGGAAGAGAGGAGGGTGGGGAGAGATGAGAAAGAGAGACAGAGAGACAGACAAACAGAGATGGATACATAGAGAGAGAGAAAGACAGAGATAAAGACAGATATTTACATTTTAATTATTTGGGATGTGATATCTCATATAGGAAGTAAAACGATATCGAGAGAAAGTTAAATAAATTTGTGCCGGGGTTTGAATTTCCCGGCGCGGTTTAAAATTTGTTCAGTGCAATGGTTGCAGCGGCCTCGTCAACGCTCCGGCGACGCGATCGAGTGAGCTGCTGCTAGATCAGCTGCTCGCTGTCCGTTTTTCATAAGCAGGTTAACCAAATGTTATTTTTTGCAAATTGGGACAGGTCGTTTTATGTAGGATGTGGAACAACTGATTCAGGCCTAGTCCTCATTTCTCTGCCAACCTTCGAGGAGAACGTTCCACTGGTCTGACGGCCCAGTATTTGAGTGTAGATCTTTTAACCATGCGTTCGTAATCTGGTAGAGGCGTTCAGGTTAGACTTAATTATATTATTCTGTGTTTATTTAATTATGGATTATGTGTTATAATTGTGTAAGTGTGTGTGTGGCCCAGACTTATGTAAAACTTATTTCATTGTAAAATTTGATCTACACGTTACTTCCGGTCTGGCAACAATTGGTGAGATTGTATTCAATTGTATTTCGATAAAGTTGATTAAAAGTAATTACTATAATTGAATAAAATAAGCAATGCTGAATTAATCAGAGTAAATAAGAGGTTGATAAAAGATTGTGAAAGTGAGTGCGGTGTTCCGAGGCGAGAGAGTGTTATGTGTAGGTGTGTTAACTGACGGCTAATCTCCAAATAAAAAAATGTTATAGGGTCCCCGCACCAGTCAGGAGAAAGGGGAAGAGCTGTAGTCACTTTAACACCTGTGACTACCCGCAGAGCAGTGCACCAGGATGCTCCCCGAAGCCGTCGGACCCAGGAATGCTGATCCAACAGAAAACACCGAAGGACCCGGAACGAGAGGCACTGGACAATTATCACAATCTAAGGACAATCTGCCACACTCCTAGCACACTGTTCATCATGGTTCACCGTTTGAGTTCTTCTACACAAAAGCACAGGTGGGAACGTTTGAATTAACACTCTTCAATCATCATCAACTCAATAGACCGGCTACCCTTGTGTTCACATTATACATCTTTGTTAAGAACTTACAATACCTCAAATCAAGAACTCAAGTTGTTTAAAAAATTGTAACTGCATACTTTGTAACTGGTCTGACATACACCATGAGGCGGTAGTTAAGTGGTTTTGCTAGAACATGGGTTCCTCTCTTAAACTATTTCAAGTCTAATCTATATTACCCTCATTTATTATAATTAGTGTGAAGGGTTATTCATGTTTTCATTAAGGGGTGGGGTTAACTTAATTGGTTCGTTATTCCAACTATAAGCATGTTCGCGTGTTCTCCCTCATGGGGTATGCTGGTCTGCACATGAATACATGTAAAACTGATTCTATCTTAACAACATAAATTAATGATTTTATATGAATTGAAACATGATTGGAACATTGTGTCACAACTTAAACGCTAAATAAATTTGTTACTTGTTAAAAGAGTGTTGATTGCAAGTCCTGTCACTCTGTTTGGGCTCCAGCACACTTTTTGCTTCCTTTAGGTTAAGTAGCCTAGTCTTAAATTTTGCGTACAAATTTAGTTATACCTCTGGAACAATAATACGACTATTGAAGGATAAAACGCAGAGGAAGACACAGCTAAAGTTCTATAAGGTCGTGGCTGTGCCGACTTTAATGTATGGATGTGAAACATGGACTCCTGGAAGAAGATATTTCAAAAATACAGGCCTCGAAAATGAAACACTTAAGAGCAGTTAAGGGACGTAGTTTGAGAGATCGTCTACGAAACGACGACATAAGGAAAGACCTGAAGTTACAGTCGCTTCTGGAGAGAATAAGGAATACAGGCAGAATTGGAAGTCCCATGTGGAATCCATTGTTGACACGGGTATTCCTAAACAAGCTTTTGAATATAGGCCAGTGGGGACGAGAGAGCGTGGAAGAACCTGGAAAAAATGGACAGAGACTGTGAAGTCGGAGCAGGCTACAGCCCAAGCTATGGAGTGGAGAAGAAGAAAGACAGAGAGACAGGGAGAGAGAGTAGGCAGAGAATTGAGATAGGCGACGACAAACGAAGAAACTCGGATATACACAGAAGCAGTGATGGGGGGGGGGGAGAGAGAGAAAGAGAGAGTGAGAGGGAGAGGGACAGTGAGTAGAAGGGAATATATCATGTGCCAACGGTGCAGGGACAGAAATAATTCAGCCAGCAAACTAAATATGTTGCTACAATAGTGTCGACCCGACCCAGCTTTTCTGTTTTTACTGCCGGCGACTGTGTTTCGTTTGACGTTACGACCACGTGCATCTTTGTGCAGCGAACCGCACACTGTATATACCGCAACACACACACACACACACACACACACACAGAATGGGTGCAGTCTAATGTTGAATGGAAGTTATTACAATCAAAATCCAGTCAGTGTCAAATGCGACCGGTCTAGAATGCCTATCATTTTCTAGACGGATTTCGCATAACTTCTTATATTACACTTTTGGTATAAATAAAACAAGGAAAACTTTTGTGACTGAACATGCGAAGCGAGTTCTCAGTTTTAACTCGACCCTTTGGGATTTGTCTATCTATCTGTACATTTGGGGTATGTTTCACGATAACTTTTGAACGCGTCACTCGATTTTCGTAAAACTTGGCATGCACGTCCACGCTTTTACCCTAAAAAATCCTGTTGGTATTTAGCTTAATCCTTGAAAAAAATAGGAGTAGGATACAAAAATGTGAGGCGGTAAAATTTTGAAAAAATCGCACAAGTCCATGTGAGGTATCGAATTAAAGAAAATTTTAATCAGAACAATATCATCCAGATATTACACCAAGCGAATATCACATTTTCAAGCATAAGAAATCCTTCCTTGTTGGCCAACGATGTCAAACAAGCTGTTAATACATGGTTCAAATCACAGGCGCCGAAATTTCTACTACGAAGGTATACAACGTCTGGTGCCTCGCTACGAAAAGTGTTTCAAAAATGACGAAAACTATATAGAAACGTAGCTTAAGGTGTGCACCTCAGATAGCAATAAACATGTTTTGAAAATATAATCTTAGTTTCCTTTAATACCCTATCGAATCTTACTATCTGAATAGCCCTCGTAATAGCTAGGTGTAGCCCCTTTTATATATTATTTACTTATCTATTATTTATTCATTATTTACTATTATTTATCTATTATTATATTATTATTATTTAGTTTTAAAAAGTCAGATGTTATTTGATATAAAATACAGGCGGACTATATAAATCTCCTGACATTCGAAATTACCCTTAACTTACTACCAACCGTGAATTCGTAAATGCTGAGTAATTTTGTTATTAACTAGACACAGTTTTAAAACAGCTGCCTCGACGTTTCGCCGACAAAACTTATTCTCATCGTTAGGACCTATATACAGTCAACAGAGAACTAATTAATAAACATATGCAGTCAATGTGTTTGTTATATACAGTCAACAGAGAAATAATTAATAAACATATGCTGTTAATGTGTTTGTTTGAATATGTGTTATATAAAAAATAAAAATTATGATTAACTATATAAACTATATAATTGCACGAGGTGTGAGTATAAGCGCTGCTGTGCCATTGCCAGAGAGAAGTCAGGGAAATCAAGCGAAATACATGGGATAACTACGTAAGTGATATAGAACACGATGTACATGACAGGCAAGACAAGGCTTACAAAATATTAAGGCATTTAAATCGAACGGAAAGGGATAACCTGAAGGTCAGTAATATCTCAGAAAAACAACAGCTTGAATGCTATGAGCAGTTTTTCAGGATCAACTGGAAAAAACAACCTTTGCTGATATCAGTGATTGTGTGGACCCAATAACAATGGACCCAATTAACTGCTCTACAACGCTTTAAGAATAGAAAAGCACCAGGTACTGATGGGCTGAACGTGGTGGAGATTATAATGTGTGCACCAGCCTTGCTGCATGATCGTTTGCTGCAGTTCATTAATTTATGCTGGACCACTGGTCATGTTCCTGACGACTGGCGGTTTGCAAAGGTAATTCCCATGTTCAAGAAAGGTGATCGTAATGACTGCAGAAACTACAGAGGAGTCAGCTTTCCTAATACTTCATATAAATTATATCCATCTATATTAAGACACGGTTGAATGCAATAACGGAGACCATGCTTTCAGAGGCCCAGAACGGTTTTAGAAAGGGCAGATCTTGTTTAGATTGCATATTTACAATAGCCCAGCTCATTGAAAAGTGTAGAGAGTACCAGCTGCCCACATTCATAGCTTTCGTCGACTTCGAGAAGGCGTCTGACAGGATGAATCGAAGCAAACTATGGACAATAATGGCAAGGAAGGAATCCCACAACATCTAATTAGAGCTATACGGAGTTTTTATGTGGAGAATAAAATCTTAATTGAAGCAGGAAAAGCGAGAACAGCTCCTAGAGTTGACCTGATCAATTGCGGAGTAAGATCAATTAAGGTGTCCATTATCACCTTCTCTTTTTAATTTATGTATTGACAATGTCATACAAAACTGGCAGATGTGTTTTCCAGAGGATTTTATGATTGGCCACTCTGCAATTGACACTTCGTTGTTTGCGGACGATCAGGCTATTCTGTCGGACTCGGAAAGCAGGTTGCAGATGGGTATATATTTGTTAAATAGAAACTGCAGATTATGGATTACAAATATCTACACTTAAGACCAAGGCAATGGCTTTTCGTGGAACAGATCCCGTAAGGGGATAAATTGTTATAGATGGTACTGTCCTGGACAAAGTCATCAATTTTGAATACCTGGGCTACAGTGTGTCTTATAATACAAGCAACTACGTTGTGAATAAGTTGCATAAGTTCGACCTTCAGGCGAACTCTTAAGTCAGAAAATAATGAAACACGACTAAAATTCTACAAGGTGATGGCCTTTCCCACACTTCTATATGGGTCTGAGAACTGGACTTTAACGAAAGGCCAGGCCAGTCGCATTAAAGCGCCAAGCGGAAATGAGATTTCTCAGGCACGGAGCAGGGTATCTTTCTATGAGCATAGACGAAAGATAGAAATAAGGCAGGAACTAAATATTTTGAGTATACTGGACAGGATTGCCCAGTATCGGCTGAATTGGTGGGAACATCTTTGCCGAATGGATGACTGCCGTATCCCCAAACAAGTATGGAACTATAAGCCGAAGGAACGGAAAGGTATGAATATAGTGTTCATTTTTTAAAATTTCAAAATTTGAAGCACAAATAGTAGGTGAAAATTTTGAAAAAAATCGCAAAAATTTATATTGGAAATCAAATTAAAGAGAAAAAAGACAAAGTGTGGGTAGGCGTGTAAGAGTGTAAGAAATAATCCTATAGGAGAGTATAACGCCAAATTTCAAAAAAAAAATAATAAAAAAATAAATTTTCTTTTAGTTAAGGTAAATGTAATTGAACGTAGTTACAACTGATATATGAAGTCATTCGTAGGAGTGCCGAACAAAAAAAACGGGTGAGAGCCATCCGCTGTCGTTTACGCAAGCCTAATTGACACGGCATAAATCTAGTTTGCAAGCGGCCACGTGTTAGAAAGACAAGGTTATTGTGCTGGGTGTATCTAGAAGGGACGCCAGCGAATAAAAGCCTATAATCCGGAGAAAAGCATACGAAGGAGTGAATAAACTCATCAAGTGAGAAATGTTTCGTCTGACAAAGGATGAAAGGTTACACGAACATAACAGCAGACAGAAAACAATGAAGGGTGTTCCTTGACTGAAACGCATAAACAGAGGAGACGCCGGAACAATACTATGATACCAGGAAGGAAAGCGTACTCGAGGGTATCTCAGGAACTAAAGGGATAGGTTTTTGTTGGGAACCAGACAAAAAGAAAATACTTACGGAGAGAGGTGGCAAAGCCTTTGTTCAAGAAAAGATAATACCATAGGCGCAACTAATTTGTGAAGACTAAGAAATACGACAGCTAGATTTATTACTAGAGTATTCGGGAAAGCCGTTGACGGAAGGGTAAAGGACCCATGAGAAAAGTTTGGTGGGAATCAGTAGACCTATCAGAACTTACTTTAAAAAAAAAGTAGTTGGTCTCTGGTGTATGTTGTACGAAAAGGAACCAATTAGGAAACGGCATCGCCGAAACCAGAAGTCTAGTGGGGAAATTCTCATGTTCGATATAGGCAAGCGACAGAGACGCGAAAGGGAGTCTTTACTAACTTTTCGAAAGGATCGGAAGTAAAAGGCGTGACGAAAGTGCGGGAGTTCGTAAAATGACTTAGAAAAATATCGATATGATGTGAACTGTATAACATTTCCTAGCGTTCGAGTTTGTGATCATATAATAGTAAACGATAGTGAAACGCAATATAACGGCGGTATTAACAATTCTAACAATGTTGTATAATAATTAGTCATGAACGAATAACAGTAACTTACCGTCACGTGTATCAGTTAAACAAATCATAAAACCGAGTGTAAAATTCGTCTTTAAACAATATCACGAGTAAATTCAATGATACATTTACAGAATGTCAGTGAATAACTGAAGTTATAGCGACAATAATATTTAGACTCGCAAGAAATCCAATACGAACACGCGTTGTGTAATGTGCTATATATGTGAAGTGCTATTGTGAGGTCCACGCATGCCACTCGAGATTCTTCTGATGACTTATCACCAAAACTCCAAATGCTGACCAAGAAGCATCGCTTACCACACCTGCGACCTCTACAAGAGATGGATAATCGTACCTCAAGTAATTTTGTTATGTACTAATTAAATTTTATACCCACTTGTCTGTCACTAAAAGAACTCACTAAAGAAATTAATCTAAAATAGTAATTTAGAAACTTCATTATATATAAGGTCATGTTGAACCATTAGAGAAAATCGTAGAAAATCTAGTATTCATATATCACAATCGCTTTGATTTTAAATGAATCCGGTATGATATAAAAATGTTGTACTAAACTTAAGTTGATCAATTATTGAAAATGAAATATAGTAATAAGTAAAGTCTTAGAGATTGAAGAAGTATTAACTTAGTTAAATGTGCATTAATTAATATTTGTAGTAATAATTAAGTGTACCATGAAATATGATATAATGATGTTTAGTTAATAAATTAACTAATAGAAAGTAATGAAGTATAAATTTTATTGGATTGAACCCTGAGATAAACAAAACAGTAAATGTATTATTATATTTGACGCACACGACGTCGGGCAAACTAATTAACTGTCAACATTATACTTGACAACAGTAAATATTAAAATTTACTAGTATATTTGGAATCCCCAAAAACGCGGGACATTAAATAACTAATATAACAATAATTGTTATAATAGTTATATTTGTTATATTTGACGCCGCAACTAGTGTGGCATAAAAATATCTTTATATTTAGCGTCCACCGCTGGGCGTAAACGGGTACAACTCGTGTATCTTTATAAGAGATTCAGGTAAGTAAAGAACAGGGAATGCTTTGACACCGTTACAGTGTAACACATACATTAAGCATGTGGTCATTCATTGCAAGCAATGTTAGAGGCTTTTTGAAATTGATGAAAAATAATCTTCTTCTTCTTCAGGAAGGATTTAACCAAAAATGGTTTGTTTCGGTCCCAAGTAGATAGACTACAGCTAATCACTCTAACGCTTCTTCCAATGTCTCACACTTTTCCATCCTTTCGGCTTAAAATTAAATAATTGAGATGCGGCAGTCATCTATTTGGTTAAAATATTCCAACCATTTTAGCCGATTTGGCTGATCCTGTGACGATTTAAATTCTAACTGTAATCGTAAATAAAAAAATTAAGTTTGCCAGCGATTAAGTAATTTTAAATCTCACTATAATACCTAAAACCCCTGTATTTACTCAGTATGAGAATGAGAAGTAATTAAGAGATCCAAAGAAACAGTAATAAAAAGGGCGAATTGTAATAAAGTTATTATTATCATAATTAACCCTTTGCTTGTCATCATGCGGTGACCTGTTAATTCTGGACTCAACGTATTTACCGAGTCGTCTGTAATTTAGGAAGATATAAAAATCATAATGTGTATAATTAGAATTCTGAAGACACTAATAGTCGTTAAAATAACTCACTTAAATTATATATGTATAATTAAGGTATAGTTTTTGGTAATAAGAATGTTAAGTAACCATAATAATAAGAATTGTAGTAAGCAGCCACTCACCTTCCCCCTTATTGTACGAAACGGTAGCGTCCCTAAACAATTGAAAACCTTCCTAGTGTGCATTACAATGCATTGTATAAAGTGTCTCCCCTTCCGCATAGTTTGTTTAAGAATTGTTAAAGAGATAATAAAGAGAATTATCTTCGTGAGATTCCGCTTCTCTCTGTAGCATAAGATGTTAGGATTAGCTATAGTCTAAAGTGGAGTATGGGATCCTCTTTAGATTATATTAGAGATAAGTTTATGGTATATAATTAAGAGAGAATTATATACATGTAACGTAACAAGTCACAACGGCGCCGACTGAAAAGGGTAATGATGGGGGCAGAAAGGTGCCAAAGATCATTAAAAGAGTGCTGAAAGCTAACTGGTGTAGTTAGAGTAAGCCGATGTCAGTCGGGCCACGATATTGTGAGTTACGGATAAGTAGGGATCTTTCCAATCTAAGGTTTGGAAATTAGTATTAAGACTTAAAATATAAGTTAGCGTGTTAAGAAATGAGAAAAAGGGAATTTCACGAAGGAGAACATTTGAATGAACAAGATCATTTAAAGAGAATTAGAGAAAACAAACCGTGCACTAATAATAAATAATACTAATAATAAATAACTTCACACACTGACACCATACATGCTCCAAGTCCCCAATTGTGCGTTAGACTCACAAACAAGCAACCGTAACATGAAATTTAAGCGGCGGAGTATGTGACGATTTAAATTCTAACTGTAATCGTAAATAAAAAAATTAAGTTTGCGAGCGATTAAGTAATTTTAAATCTCACTATAATACCTAAAACCCCTGTATTTACTCAGTATGAGAATGAGAAGTAATTAAGAGATCCAAAGAAACAGTAATAAAAAGGGCGAATTGTAAAAAAGTTATTATTATCATAATTAACCCTTTGCTTGTCATCATGCGGTGACCTGTTAATTCTGGACTCAACGTGTTTACCGAGTCGTCTGTAATTTAGGAAGATATAAAAATCATAATGTGTATAATTAGAATTCTGAAGACACTAATAGTCGTTAAAATAACTCACTTAAATTATATATGTATAATTAAGGTATAGTTTTTGGTAATAAGAATGTTAACTTAAATAAAAATAGGGACTACATTGTCGCGGAGTAGTTGCCCCTCTCCTTTGTTAAGTACCAGTTGAAGCGAGCAAGAAAGTCTCTCGCTATGTTGCCTTCACGCAGTACAGACGTACGAGCGAAAGCTCTACCAAAATGTTTTTAATTTGTTTGTTTTATTAAAATGTAGTATATTAACTACCACTGCTAAAAGTGGAAAGCGTGTGTCATGTATCAATAACATAAATATGTGGTAAGAAGAAGATATATGATGTAACACAAAAACAGAACTAGTGGTAAGCAAGATGACGACTCCCTTCAAGAGGTAACTCCATTTACATCACTCCTGAAGATGTGATCTGCAGGAACTTCATAAAGACACGTATACCATGCATAAGACGCTGCTTAGGACATCCGAGAATCTACATATACTTACACCCAAGAAGCTTCAATCTCCTCTGTGAACATCCGACCTATTCTTGCCGAAGACACGACCCAGATGATGACGCCGACTACAAGGATTCCCAAGACGGACACCCCAGGACGAGGTTTCTACGTTCAATTGTAAAGGTGACTCGATAGCCTTGCTATCGAGAGTTAATCATATTTGTTACACTACTCACTTCTAAAAGAGACTTTTCAAAGACGATTAATTTTATGTAAACATTAAAATGAGACAATCTAAGAGTTTACTGTAAAAATTCAATTATCATACGTTGTAACGCTTTAAATGTTAATGTAACTTATTATCGTTCCAAGTAACAGTATCATTCTTCAAATGGTTAAAGAAGACTTGCAAGCTTCTAAAATGAACTGAAAATAATTAGAAGTCTTTACTATAAATAAACAGAAAGTAAACTCGGATCCGAGGTATTAGAATATATAATCAATTTGATCCCAAAGTTTTATGAAAAGCATTTAAATATTTTAGTTTAAATAATGATGTCATGGGATCTGTCATTAACTGTTGTTAAATAAAGAGAAGTCGTCTTGTTACACATGAAAATGAGTGCATAAATCAGTAAAATACCTTCCCTTGTTTCCTTACACTGATAGTAATTAATTTGATTTTAATACAGTTCGTTACAACGTAGGCAGCCCATGTAATTGGCAGAGGTCAGTTAAGATGGGTTCCCTGGATTTGTAACGCGGCAATACGTTACAATCCTATTGAATATATGTACTTATAATGTTCAGTTTCTGCCGTAGATCGGCATTTATTTTACGATCTTGAAGAATATGTCCTGCCACGTACGTACACGAGAAATATCATTTCAGCCGATTGAATACGACTGGCCTCGGACTTCGTTAAAGTCCAACTCTTAGACCCATAGAGAAGTTTGCAGAGGGACATCCCCTTGTAGAACTTCAGGCGTTTTTCTTTATTTGTTGTTTTTAGAGTTTCCTGATTGTCCCACACGTATGGTTCAACGGATGTATCTTCTTCACCACGTCATTATTTGTAATGTAGACACATTATAGCATACATATTCAGAATTGCTGACTTTCTCCAGAACAGTACCATCTACAACAATTTTTGTTCGTATGTAATCAGCACCGTAAAAAGTCATCCTTAATATGGAAATCTATAATCAGAAATCTTTGCAGATTCTGTGAGTGTACATCCATCTGCAAGCCGCTTTCAGAGTACGACAGGTCATCGAACAACAAAATGTCAACTGCAGAGTTGCCAATCATAGGTAAAATGCTCCGGAAAGTTTACCTGCTCATTGTGTGTGACATTACCTAAATATAATTTAAAAAGAGAAGATGACAATGGACACCCCTGGCGTACTCAACTATTGGAACTATAATAACTATATTTAGATGAAAAATAATCTTGTTGTTGTTGTTGTTGTTGTTGTTCTTCTTCTTCTTCTTTACCACTCACATCTACTGTTCTGAAATCTTCCAGCACATCGTCCGACCGTCTTATCATAGGTCTACTCTTACACATCTGTGACCCCAGGATTTTCTGTTGCATATTCTGATCATCCATCCGTTCGATAAGATTTATGTTTACTCATGTTCATGTCCAAATAGATCATCTATCCTCTGGTTATTTCTTAGTCTCTATTCATCATTTTCCTTACACGGGGCATAAATACGTTGTACCTGTGTATCCTTCTGACAAACTTTATCAGTGTTTCTTGTACCTTTTTTTTACTAATGTCTACGCGTCTCATCTCCATAAGCAACAACCCGTTTTACATATTTCCCTTTTGTGTTGTGACTAATGAGGTTACTTCTAAACAGCTTACTGTTAGCATAGTATGACTTATTTCCTATCTGTATCTTGTCAAGTAGGGTATTGTCGTGTTTATGCACCTTTCATAATCTATCATGTTACCTAAATATCTGAATTTGTAAACCACATCGAGTGCATTACCCCCATGCATAGATTATAAAGGGGCGGATCCAGCAAGCAATTTTGGGGAAAATATGAAAATTTGGATTATTTTTTAATAGTCTAAAGCAGGGGTCTTCAAACATTTTCACTTGAGGGCCGAATTAAAAAATTTTGGAAGTCAGGCGGGCCTACAACACACACACACACACACACACACACACACACACACACACACACACACACACACACACACACACACACACACACACACACACACACACACACACACACACACACACACACACACACACACACACATTTCATTTAATATTTATAATTTCTTTACTTCAAGATGTTTTTTCCAAATAAGGTAAAAACATCTTGGGGTAAAGAAATTATAAATATTAAATAAATTATATATGTATCAAGAAATAGACTATAGCAAAACGTTTTTGAATATATATATATATATATATATATATATATATATATATAGGCTATATATATATTGTAAATTATTTTTTTTAATTTTACGAAATAATCAAGTCAATAAAATAGGTATTTAAATATAAATTAAGCAGACTTATATAAAGACAACAAATTCATTTATTCAAAATAGTGTAAATAAAAGTAAGGAAAAAGTAACATTCAAAGATATTTCTTATGTATTATTTTTTGGCTTTCTTGTGTACGTATGGGATGTGTGGAGTTGCTTCTGACATATAATGTCTGTCCATTTTGCGTCAAATTTTGATGTTCCTATACATCAAATCCTATACAGTGAGTCATGTATACCACGGGGGAAGTTAGAGCCGAGCGCACGGGGGGAATTGGAATCTTCGCTTTAGGTTGATGCGAGTGAACATCGTGATTCATTCAAGGCAGCCAGACAAACAAGCACATTAACCACGTAAATGTTTTAAACTTGTAAAAACTATTATAATATTTTACTGAACTTATTTTTTGTTTAGTTATTTAGTAAAATGTTATAATGTTTGAAGTATTTTGGCGATCTATTTAAAAACTGCACGCAGCATCGGCCGGGTTGCCGCGGGCCGTAGTTTGGAGACCACTGGCCTAAAGTATAAATGGTAGAAATGAGTGAAGATAAAAATGCAGCGTGTTATTATCAACACAATAAGTTTATTAACATACAAGTATAAAATCGTGCCTGTGTTTGTCCGTTCACTGTGCTTTTAATAACATTCACTTGCAGTTTAAAGTACACACTGCTCATTTTAAGCTATGTATCAGAAACAAAAATTAACATGGTGGTAAGGTACAATCACAATTAACATGGTGGCAAGGTACATCACAATTAACATGGTGGCAAGGTACAATCACAATTAACATGGTGGTAAGGTACAATCACAATTAACATGGTGGTAAGGTACAATCACAATTAACATGGTGGCAAGGTACAATCACAATTAACATGGTGGTAAGGTACAATCACAATTAACATGGTGGCAAGGTACAATCACAATTAACATGGTGGTAAGGTACAATCACAATTAACATGGTGGCAAGGTACAATCCCAATTTAAAGTAATTTTAGAGAAAAAATATGAACGCGATATGAATTTTGTATCATATTTACAATCACAAAACAACGAAAAAGTTTCGCTTGGTGTGAACATGGGGGGGGGGGAGATTTCCCCCATTTTCCCCCGTAGATCCATGTCTGGATTATACAGCAAAGTTAAAAAATTATGAGCTCATTAAAATTTGAAAAACTAATTATAATTTGATAAAATTAATAAGAAATTGTTAAAATTATAATTTTATAATTGTTGCTCTTCAGCAGTGGTTCCCAAACTTTTCAGTCCGCGGACCCTCCTCAAATAATTTAAAAATTCACGGACCCCGACTGTGTTGACTCTCGACACCAAGTTTATTTCTTAACTTTGACTTTAAGTACGTGAGCAAGGAGACTGCGGGTTTTCACACAAATAAGTAGAGGAAAACACAGTTAACACGTCAAAGCCTTTTTCCGACTTCAGGATAGTCAGTAGTCAGAATACATACAACCAGAAGTCAGCTAGCTGTAATTGGGAAAACTGTAATTTTAATGAACTGTCAGTTGAAGTTCTGCAAATGAATCTTCTTCTTGCACTGTAAGAGAGAGGTCTAGCCTGTTCGGCGGACAAACAGATCTGCTACAACGACATGATTTAAAGACATTATTCAAGCTATTAGTCTGAAATTACTTTTACAATTACAAATAGTTTGAACAAAAAAATACTGGATTATTCTACTAATTGTTTTAAGATTCTAAAATTTAAATTTAGATGTTAGTTCATAAAAATCGGAGAAAAATACGGTTTATTCTATTTTTTCTTAAATGTGTCTGCGGACCCCCTGAAACATTATCGCGGATCCCCAGGGGTCCGCGGATCACACTTTGGGAACCACTGCTCTAGAGTATTATTTGAATAAAGAATAATGAATTCGCTATTCGAATATTATTATTATTAATCGAATAACGAATTCGATATCATACAACGTATACAGCATTTGTCTATATGTGTCACCTAAGGGTAGAGATGTTGAACACATTTATGAAACATTTATATTGGTTTTTAATATTATTTCACAGATAAGATAACGTCGACTTTGGTAAACACAATCAACATATATAGAAAATACCTCGCGGTGCACTTCAATATCAAACAAACATTGATATTGTACCGCGGTGTGACCTCAATCGGTTGGTTGTAAGCTGAATGTGACTCTATATAATATTTGTACAGTGCTTTCATGCTTTCTACCTTTTTAAAGAAATAATAACTGAATAAATCCGAAATCAAAACAAAGTCGATGTGTAGAAGACATAACAAGGCATACACTACGTATCAATCCACTATAAGGCATCAGTTCACTGCAATTATAAAAATCGATATGGAGAACCATACATGACTTCCATGTTCTAAGGTTTATATTTGAAATCATTTGCTTGAATTCGGTTTGATAATTTCTAAAAAAATATCCCTACCTTGTAAATCGTTTTTTATGTTTGACAAATTAAATTAATGAAAGATTTCCATAGAAACTACTCCTTTGTTGTCGATAACGTAGTATAGATATAAATAAAATATCGGTATGGAAACCATACGTGACTTCCATGTTCTAATTAATTATAAAATTATTTTTAATACGTCCACTCAAAACGAAACCAAATATATCAGCTGCTTTTGGTAAAAACGCTGAGAAAGATAATCAAAATACGAATTGTACCTAGTTGTTAATATTTTAAAAATGAAGAATTAAATTGTCTTTTATTTAAACAACCCGAAAAGAAAGCGAATACCGCCCGGCGTTTGTTATCTGTAAATTTCTGAAAACGAAAAAATATTTTGTTCATGTATCCGTGGTCACATAGCATGGAACAATATCTATTGCTAATATTTTATTAAAATTTTTAGGTCGAATAATAATTTTCGGACGAATAAAATTATAAGATCAATAGAAAAAATTACCCTCTCACCTTTCATCTACCCTTTTCATTTATAGGTATTTCATCAACCTCTCTACAGTAGATTATTATTACTTTCTTATCAGGATACTTTATTTATCAAAATTAAGTACTTTACTCTTGTTAAAAGGCAAAACGTTGCAGGTAAACTACCCCTTCGCCTTAACCGATCTTCACAAAAATCAAAAGGCCTTGACTCCTGTACAACTTGTGCACATGTGCAAAACATTCAATTCTGTTTGAATTTGCGGCAGTTATCGTTCGCCATAGAAAATAATTTGGTTATTTTACCTGGTTAACCGTTTTACTGCGCAACACCTGTGAACGGTTATACTTTGCCCGTGCGCCACATTTTCAACAGCGGCGTGTATACACGCGCGGAACACTACCGTTTACAAATCGAGCTACAACAACAATTATACTGTCACTTACTGAGATTACTTGTTCCGTGTGTCACAGCCAAAGGCGTACTAAACCATTCTGAGCACTTTACCTTGTAAGCTATATTTTTTGCTACCATTTATTGTCTCGCTTGTGTCGCACACACACAAAAGCTCTTCGTAGATAAGAACGGAAATAACACAAGATAAGAAACCTTATCGTTTAGTCCATTTAGCTCGCCTATTATCAATTTTTTTTAGAACGCATTGTACGACAACGCAGTTTTTTAGCTGTTAATCAGTTTTGTTTTTTCTCCTCAAGTAAAGGTTTTTTTTGTCTGTATAAGATTGTAAACCTTATAGCATAAGGTTGTTTTGTAAATTCTAATTTCCTTGCTGACAATAATGTGTGAAAAAAGAAAAAGAAAATGTTTCGTGATAAATAAAACATCGGAAAATTAAACATTGGACCTTGGCTAAACAGCCCGTGAAGGAATTTTAACAACAAACTTTGTTGCCAATAATGTAGTACACATATAAAATATGCATAAAATTAATGGCTTGTATAAGTTAATGTTTGATCTCCATTAAGTAGTGCTCAAGTTTCCAAAGTTTTAATATTATGATGTCCGTAATTAAAACATCAGAGCAGGTTTAGTGTGTATGAGGTACACCGTGGACAAAAATTTTCAACATTCCCTATTGAGCGTTGCTCAGAGTAAAGCTGCGAATCTACAGTGTACGTTTCACAGAACAAACACGCGGAAAAGAAGGAGCGCTCCGAAGTCACTCATGGACCCTGAGCATCTTGCAGAGGGTTCATTCCCTAAAGACGAAAAGTCTGTCTATGAACCGTTCCTCTGTAAACACGTGCAGTTACACTGCCCACCGATCCACAGGAAGCAAATCGCTATCCACGCTGGACACTTTTTCGACTTGCACGGGTAGTGTTGGTGTGGGTTTCGGCACTTTCCATTTAAAAAGCATGCAAATGTAAGAAAATAAACATGAGTGAGGCCAGAAATAACGCGAATTGTGTGTGTGTGTGTTCCCTGCCTTTTTATTGCGGTAATCATAATAATAAAATGGAAACGTAAACATTACATAATTGAGATATGCTTGCCTGTCACGAACGATATATTTTCTCTCATACATGATTTACATTAAAATGAAAAAATTATAATTTTATTGCCTGGCAACAAAATTATTTTATTTTTAACAATTACCATTGTTTGAAAGAGTTTAAATGAATTTTCTAGTACTTTACTCTTGTTAAAACGTAAAAGATTGCAGGTAAACTAACCCTTCCCCTTAACCGATCTTCACCAAAATCAAAAGGCCTTGAGTACTCTACAATTCAGAACCGTATGCAAAACATTATTTGATTCTGTTTGAATTTGCGGATGTTATCGTTTGCCATAGAAAAAACTTCCACACACACACACACACACGCGCGCGCGCGCGCGCGCACTTTTCGAAAAATGACTTTTCTTCATGTTTTGAGGGTAGTACAATCAGAATCAGCCCTTATCTCGAACACGCACATGGACAACCATACATGACTTCCATGTTTTAAGATTTATATTTAAAATCATTTTCGAAATGAAATATTTCCATAGAAATTACTTCTTTCTACTTACTGTTTCAGCCTTAACCACAGTACTGTGTTCACTAACGTATACCACCTCACGTTATCGCACTCGATTTTCACTGATGATGGAAGTCGATGGCACTAATGAAACGTCTGGTTTTGCAGAAAACACTGGTCTAAGGCCAAACAGGACGGGAAGGAATTTTAACAACAAACTACTTCTTTGTTGCCGATAACGTAGTACATATAAAAAAAAATTATCCCTTTCCTCTTCATACATAATTTTCGTTAGAAAATTACCCCACCCCGTTCAACTAGCCTCTTCATTTATAGATATTTCATCTACGTTTCTACAGTGAATTATTAAGATCTTCTTATCAGGATACTTTATTTATCAAAATTAAGTACTTACTCTTGTTACAACAAAAAATGTTTCAGGTAAACTACCCTTTCCCCGTAACCGATCTTCACCAAAATCAATAGGCCTTGAGTCCTCTACAACTCAGGCACTTATGTAAAAAAAATATTTGATTCTGTTTTAATGTACGGCAGTTATAGTTCGCCATGAAAAATTTCTCTTGTTACAACATAAAATGTTCCTGGAAAACTACCCCTTTCCCTTAACTGATCTTCACCAAAATCAACAGACCTTGAGTTCTCTACAATTTAGGGATGTACGCAAAAATTATTTGATTATGTTTGAATTTACGGCAGTTATCGTTCGTCATAGAAAAAATTACCCTTGTTATCACATAAAACGTTGCAGGTACACTACCCCTTTCTCTGAACTGATCTATCACCAAAATCAACAGGCTTTCAGTACTCTACAATTCAGGGATGCATGCAAAACATTATTTGATTCTGTTTTAATGTGCGGCAGTTATCGTTCGTCATAGAAACAATTACTCTTGTTAAAACATAAAATGTAGCTGGTAAACTACCCCTTTCCCTTAACCGATCTTCACCAAAATGAATAGACCTTGAACAATTCAGGAACGTATGCAAAAAAATGTTTGATTCTGTTTGAATGTGCGGTAGTTATCATTCGTCATAAGAAAAATTACCCTTGTTAAAACATAAAATGTTGCAGGTAAACTACCCCTTTCCGTCAGCCGATCTTCACCAATAACAACAAGTCTTGAGTACTCTGCAATTCAGGGCTGTATGCAAAAATTATTTTATTCTGTTTGAATTTGCGGCTGTTATCGTTCGTCATAGAAAAAATTACCGTTGTTAAAACATAAAGTGTTGCGGGTAAACTACCCCTTTCTCTTAACCGATCTTCACCAAAATCAAACGACCTTGAGTTCTTTATAATTCAGGTAGGTATGAACAAAATTATTTGATTCTGTTTGAATTTTCGGCTGTTGTCGTTTGCCATAGAAAAAAATCTACAGATTGACACACAGACACTTTTCGAAAAATTACTTTTTTCATGTTTTGAGGGTAGTACAATCAGAATCTGGAATTATCTCGAAGACGATTTTTTTTTGCCATCACCATACTTCCATTTCCTTATGGAAGATGTAATTAAAAATTACCCCCTCACCTTCAACTATCATTTTCATATATAGAAAATTACCTCCTCCTCCTTCAACTACCCTTTTCATTTATAGATATTTCATCTACCCTTCTACAGTGGATTATTGCGACCTTCTTTTCAGGACACTTTATTTATCAAAATTAAGTAATTTACTCTTGTTAAAACGTAAAACGTTCAGGTAAACTACCCCTCCCTCTTAACCGATCTTCATAAAAATCAATAGGCCTTGAGTCCATTACAACTTGGGGACATATGGAAAAAATTATTTGGTCTGTTCGAATTTGCGGAAGTTATCGTTTGCCATAAAAGAAATTCTACACATAGACACATAAACTTTCAGGAAAATGACTTTTCAAAAATTACAATGAACTGTCGCTAACATTCCAGCTTAACGACAGAGACGAATAGTTCCGACGAGGGCCGAACCGCTCCGACCGGGAATGTCAACATTTACATAACACCATTATTATAATTTTTAATCATACGATTTGTCCGTTTATTTTCAGTTTTGTGTCACGTTTCTCTATTGCATACATTCTGTAATGAAAATGTGTGCAATGAAGTCTTAAAATCAAATAAAATGGTGCCATGCTGTCAACGGAGAAAGAATTTGTTCCCCATCTTGTAGATTACAAAGAAAGTGTTATTGATAAATTTGGTGCTAAAAAGGAAAGAGGAATTGATTTTTTATATAAACATTTAGCAGTTTCAACAATAAACATTGGAACATAAAGTCTAAAAGATGCTGGGAGCAGCGTACCAACTGGATCTTGAACAATTTATCCACAAAATATGTGATTCCAAAATAAGGTAGGCATTTATTTACCCTACTATGGAACTATAATCCAAAGGGGCGGAGAGGTGTGGGGACGTTTGAGGAAGCGCTGGAGTGACCAGCTCTAGACTTTGGCTGTTTGAGACCGGAACAAACCATCCTTGCAGATGATGAAGATTTAACTACCCCACTATTTTAACTATATATTTTTAGAATAATTTACAAATAGCACAAACACAACCTAATATTACTAATGCAACTTCTCCATCTTGCGACCCACCTCGTGTGTTATTTGGAATGGGGTAAATTGCTCTTACTTTACTAGAAACATTCAGACATCGAACCCTCAACTGTCAGAATCATGAACCGCTACTGGTTAGTGGCGAACGTTTGGATTCTGAGAATGGTTTAGGCGCTCTTACCCTACCTCCGAATACGTAAACTCTTGCTTAAAGATAAGCACCCGAAAGTCGCGCTAGATATTTTGACTCTAAAAGTGAAATTTATACCCTCTTAATTCCTTTATATACTCCAGGGTACAAAGGTCGTGGAATGAGCCTTGACTCTACTCTAAGGGATATATATTTAAATTCGTAACGACTCTCGAGTTATTGTTTTCTGATATCTGTCTTTCATTATGCTAGAAGTACATCATAAATTCTATTATTTATGCCAATATACCAATTTTTCTTAATTCTTAATTATACTTAAACGATAATTGTCGTCTTTTTCTTGTGTTGTCTTGGTTGCAGTAGCCAGCGGAAAAATGACTCAAAGGTCATTACTATTGTGTTCACGAAAGAGTAGGCAGTACCAATAGGCTCAGTGTCAGAATGTGATAAGTGTCTAATGGCTTTCAAGTGTCTGCGGACCTGGCCAAACGAGGAGTCAACCAAACGCTGACACGAACACCTCGATCCCTCTGCTATGTTAAATAGCTGTCGCCGCAGTGGAGGCGTTTCTAATAAAATATTTTTCAAGCAAGATCGTCGACTTGGTTGGCAACGCTCGCACTTGGCACGATTTCTGTAATTCCACTTCTAATTGATGGTGTCACTGCTATAAACATTGACGGAAGTATCGAAAGCATGGATGTAATCCAATTCATACCTTCCGCAGACAGACTAGTAGATTATGTCAGAAGGTTGTTTCCATATAGGTTCAGAAACATTCTTTTAGCCTAACATGTAATCAATCTGTGAATTGAAACTGGTACTTTTAACACTCGATTTTGTAAGCAACATGGCATTCGTTTATTTATTTAAATTGACTGTTTCGATTAAATCACTGTCTGAATGTATCCAAAGAACAGTTTAAAACCGCGACTGTTTATGTTTGTGTGTAAATTTCAAACTCGTCCAAGGCATTTATGATTCGATCCTTTTCACAAATATACAGTGGTTCCAAGTTAGACTGGAAATCCGTGTAATTGTGGTCGTGTGATACCAAGTGGCGAGCATAGTTAAAGTTTATGTTGACGGAGTAAAGATTTTTTAATTGTTTCGGTGTATATTCAAGTTGACGCGAATAGAGTGAATAATGATATTGGATTTTTAAGTAACGACGACCTCCTGCGAGCGATGTTTTACAATCTGATGATAAAGCACATGCTTTAAAACACGTCATCTATATTTTAAAAAGAAGTTACAAGGAGGATTAAAAACTTTAGTTTGTCTACAGTTGTTTCCAAACAAGATGAGAGAAATTTACAGTGATGGGGGAAACCTTAACCAGAATTTGAAATATAATTTCTTCTACCAGCAAAGCCTATACAGTTGTATATTAAAAGCTTCACTGCATATACGCAAGTGAAAGAACAAACGCACAAACGCAAATATAACTAGACTTCTTCTTCTTCTTCTTCTTCTTCTTCTTCTTCTGCTCCTCCTCCACTTAATCCTCGTCCTCCTCCTTCTTCGTCATCTTCTTCTTTACCTGACCCTGCGGCTGTCAGCGTCCAGTTGCACGGAACCTCCGTCCTTCGTCTCCATCTATACCTGTACATAGCTTTCATTTCCTGTAAACTCTTCCCAGGTCCTGTCCTGTCCCAATCTCTCAATGTACCACTGACATCTTGTTTAAAAGATGGCTCTGATTGACTGTAGACGTTTGAATTTGAATTTAACTGACAAACTTTCGCCATCACAGAAAAAATAAATAAATTCAACGTTTCTGCACCCAAACAATCGACAGCCGTCTTCAGGCTACTAATAAACTAACACGTTTAAAGAAATAATTAAAACTCGATCAACCACTTATACATTTTAATGATACAATCCATGTCATACCTTACGTATGTGGTGTGTCTGAAAAAAAATAGGAAGATACCACACTGAGTTTGGGTTGCGCGCTGCTTTCCATTTCCACTAAACGATAGGAAAATTATTAACCGTTAAAAAATTTCGATAGGAAAAATATTATTTATAGTATTATCCCGTGTGAGTGTGGTTGTGAATACGTCTTTTTTTTATTGCAGATTTGTGATATGTTCGACTAAGCGAACATTGAACAAATTGTCTGACTAAACACATACATGATTATGAAGAGCTCTTCTTGTTTTTGTTAACAGATTAAACAGATACACAAACTACAAGAATAGATGACAAAAACATGTAAACAAATGAAAAAAAATCACTTCCACTTGCTGCTGGCATGATACAATAAGTTCAAAATGTTAAACACTGGGCCTATAAGGCACATATACTGGTTGTCATTAACACTTAATGCTGACACGAATACAAAACATACAGACATTACAGTACAGGTAACACAGACATTACAATACAGATAATACATTATTAGGTGAACCTGAATGGTAAGTCTAACAGTTTGTACTGTTTTGGTCTATAAATATCTTCACTATTATCTAACAAATTAATTGCTAGGGGTTAGGATGGTATTCTAATTTAGAGACGTGTTTCCTGCAGAGGCGCACGATTTCTTCTCTCACAGTTGGAACTTTTATATCTCGGTGTATAGAATTGTTGGAGACAAACCATGAAGCGTCGACTATTGATCTCAAAGTTTTGGACTGAAAGCGCTGGATAATCTCGATATTACTCGTACTAGCAGTACCCCAAAGTTGAATACCATAAGTCCGTGCCGGTTTAAGAACTGCTTTATATATTACAAGTCTGTTGACGAGACTTAACCGCGATTTTCTGCCTATCAGCCAGTAGATATTTCTGACCTTGAGATTAAGTTCAGTCTTCTTAGAGGTTATGTGTTTTTTCCACGTTAGCCTCCTGTCCAGATGCATCCCAAGGTACTTAGCACTTTCAGCTTGGGGTATTGGTTGACCGTTAATTGTTACTGGAGAGCAGTTAGCCTTAAGTGTGGTGAAGGTAACGTGTACTGACTTGGACGAATTGAATTTTTATGCCCCATTTATCAAGCCGTAACTGAACGCTGTTCAATGATTCTTGTAGCATAAGAGATGCTATTAAGGGGTCGGAGTGTGTCGCTATGATTGCTGTGTCATCGGCGTAGGTAGCAACAGTGGTTTCACTTGCTGAAGGTAAGTCCGAGGTGAACAGGAGGTACAGCAGAAGACTCAGGACTGTGAATACGTGGGAGAATCTTGTCGACCCTTGCAGGTCCGTGTGAATGAGCATAGAGTAAATTTTCATAGAGGTAAGGAGTACTTCTCGATCAAAGTTGGCTGAGAAAGGGAAGCGCAACACAGAGTTTTATGGGAGGAAGAAAAAATTATTTGTAAAGAAAATAAATTGTTCAAACGAAGATGTAATTCCGTACACCTGGCTTCGTTCCATTCGTAAAGGACTTTAGCTAGTTGTTGGACGACCTCAGCGGTTTGTGCCTAGGCGGTGTTTACCGCCTACTTTCACTTTTACTATACAAGAGTTGGGCCCGTTGTGTCTCTGTCGCAGTGCTTTGTTGATCTTGGTGGTGTGCAAGTGTTCGTGTGCATTGTGCTTGTGGTTTGTGAGTGTTGTGTGTGTTTTCATAGTAAGTATTCATTTGATTATTTCATCTTTTTATTATATAGCCTATTATGTGAAGTTTTGTTATTATTAGTTTTCAAGTCTCTATCACTGGTTGATAGAGTATTATTTATTACTTTACATGTATTAGTTTGTAATTGCCTGAAGACATCTGCCAATTGTTTGGGTAGCCTAATCGTTGGATTTCTACATTTTTCTGTTATAGCAAAAGTCTATCACAGAATTTGATATTCAAATTCAAATATCAAAACGACATGCTACATTGTTTTTTATTCCGTATTCCATCTCTATGTTTATTTTTCATTTTCTCCAGTCCGTTATCGAATAAAAGCAATCCGCGTTCTGAGCCTCCTACTTCTTCTCTCAATCATGTTACAACCATGCGGCTTGATTAGCCCGACGATCGCGGCCCCGTTATCTCGAGACACCTGGTCTCCCCGTTCTGTTCCAGCACAGTAGGATCTTCCTCGTTTCGCGATCCACTACAGACTGTGATCGCTACTGACTAAGACATTGTGTTGTTCTCCATTATCAATGGATTATTGCAGATTTACTTGTAGCCCATAGCAAAGAAGTAAAAATGAGAAATAAAAAAAATATTCTAACCCTCGAATACTTTAATAGCGTCGGGGTGAGAAGAGAACAAGAGTCAGTCGACAGAGCTCTGACTCGAAAGATTTAAAGAAAGGGATCTCGCACAAGACAAGTTGAAGCAAAGTGAAAGTCCAGTTAACGCACACAATTATATCCACAAGGTATGGACACCTACAGTAGGTTATAATGGAATAAAACAAGACTGCTTGTGTGTAATGACTAATATTTACAATTATTAACTGTGACAACGGAGTAGCATATTTATCAATCGTTGTTTTCTTTTATATTCTTCTTCTTCTTCTTCACTTCAAGAATTAGGTTATATAAACATGTTCCGGCACCCACCTCATCCTCAAACGACCCACGCCTCTTTTCCAATGGCAATGGCTTTGTAGTCCATATCCTTTTCCAGGATCCTACTGCCACAGTTTCCAATCTTTATTCCGAGGCTGCTTTGGGTACCACAAGTAATATATAGTTTTACATGAACAGGTTACTGGACTGTTGCACAACCTCCTACCAGGAGAACCAGAGACTCTTCTTACCTTAGCCAAAAGGGCCCTGTTTTGAGGCGCAGGAGGTTTCTCCTGACCCTTTTCTTTCTGAGATAGGATTTTATGGCTTTGTATCAGTTATTCTGATACTGAACGACTCTTACTGTTTCCAGTGCTCGCCTATCGGCATCACTGAGAAATCTAAGTTCCTAAGCCACCGAAAATTAAGAGATTAGAATGAAAAAAGAAAGACATCTTAGCCTTCAAGTGCTATATAATAGCGTCGGGGTCAAAAAAGAAAAGTCAGTCAAGAGAGACTAGACAAGAAATATTAAAATAAGGGATCTTCTCACCCAAGACAAGTTGAAGCAAAGTGAAATCTAGCTAGGGCACATCGGGATTGCCAAACCCGTACCCACAAGTTGTGGATCCCTGATGTATTTCTTCTTCTTCTTCTTCTTCTTCTTCTTCTTCTTCTTCTTCTTCTTCTTCTTCTTCTTCTTCTTCTTCTTCTTCTTCTTCTTCTTCTTCTTCTTCTTCTTCTTCTTCTTCTTCTTCTTCTTCACTACGTGGCTTAGGCTGTAGCCCGTTCCGACTTGACGAGTCTCTGACCATTTTTTCCTGGGTCTTCCACGACCTCTCGTCCCACTGGGCTATATTCAATCGCTTGTTTAGGAATACGCGTGTCTACCATGCGTTTCATTTCCAATTCTGCCTGTATTCCTTTATTCTTTCCAAAACCGACTGTAACTTCAGGGCTTTCCTTATGTCGTCGTTTCGTAGATGATCTCTCAAACTACATCCTTTAATTACTCTTAAAAATTTCTTTTCCGAGGCCTGTATTTTTGAAATGTCTTCTTGCAGGAGAGTCCATGTTTCACATCATACATTAAAGTCGGCATAGCCTCGACCTTATAGAACTTTAGCTGTGTCTTCCTCTTCGTTTTAATCTTCAATAGTCGTCTTATTGTTAGACAGATATAATTTAATTTATTTAACTTTCTCTTGATATCGTTATCCTTCCTGAATAAGATATCACATCCCAAGTAATTAAAATGTGATACCTGCTCCAAAACACTATTATCAATTACAATTTTTGTTCTTACAGGAAGGCCATTATGATGTATTTCTGTTATGTTTAATACAGAAATTCGCTTTGTCCAAATCGAAGAGTATTTTTTATGTGAAGCTAAACCAAACGTCATCGCGTGACGATAATTGTACTGCCTGATAAGAAAAGTAACGGCAGATTGAAAAACCGTTTATGAGTGTAGTATATAGACGTGTCGTGTAAGAAATAACAGCGAAGGCAGGTTTACGAATTTCATTTGATAAGACAGTACACGAACCTGGACAAGAAGGATCAACTATGACCATATGAAAAGATCTCAAACGTTCAAGTACTTACGTCGTTATATTCTAAAACCAAAAATTCCTTGAAGAAAGAGAGAGAATGATGGCGATAGTGTTCACACTATGCCATACGTCTTGTAAGTCCAATTCACTATCCTATCAGGCCACTATGGTAGGATTTTTTTAAAGAAAACCCTGGGACCCAGAAAAGTATCAGAAAATTAGTTTACAAGACAAAATAAATGTAATCAAGTTTAGTGCTGTAAAAAATGGGTAAAAAAGTAAAATGACTGATAAAGTAATACGAAAACATAAGAACAGACAAAATATAAAGTTACAACAGACAAGAATGTATCCAATATCATTTCCGCCGTATACACTAACTTATTCTCTACTACTAAATAAAATGAGTTTAAAAAACTAAATACATTAAATTGTTTAAAACAATTAATAATTTGAAACGTATATTGAAATCCAGGACTAAAGAAGCGACGGGAAATTGCTCAGATGTAGGCCTATACAGGTTGCAATGCGATGATTGTGTCAATTTCTACATTGGGCAAACTGGTAAATAAATTCATAAAATAGATTTAAAGAACACCAATCCAAAAGAAAATATTAATTTGATTAAATCAATTTTGGATTGCCTTTGATAAATGAAAAATCGTAATTACACCGGGTTTGAGGAGAATATGAAGCCTGTGCAATTGTGCGGTAAAGGTCGATATATGGATGCTTTCGAGAAGTTTACAATACACAAGGCAAAACCAAGCTTTGTAAAGAACGACTGATTAACGGTTTCCATCAAATATTCAGTATGACGCTGCATTAAGAAGAACAAGGAGATGCAAAACCTGGCCGACAAATCAGTGAGTTAAGTGGACATTGAATGGGTCGACAGTCAATGTGTTTACGCCGAGCAGTGCGCACTGTTACCTTGTGTCGCGTGTGTTTGTTCAATAATAATTTATATAACGGCTGGTTTGAATTTCACAGACGCATTAAGAATTTGTCGGACCTGATGATAGGAACCTGTTCCCGAAATGTGTCGTGTTAACAAAAACAACAAGTCACAAGACGGATTACGTTGAGGTAATTAATTTAAATGAGTTTATATTTTATTTCAGACCAAACCAAGAGTTATGTGAAAAGTCTGGTAAAATCTCGACCACGATAAAGGAAAGACGAATCACTATCCTTTTTTAGTACAATGGAACTAGAATGGATAGAAAACAAGGCCCAGTATGGCCGCGACAGGAAGAAGAAGAAGAAGAAGAAGAAGAAGAAGAAGAAGAAGAAGAAGAAGAAGAAGAAGAAGAAGAAGATTTTAACAATTTGGATATTTATACTGAACTGACCTGGAAATAAAAACTTATTCGAGTTTATGAAATCATGTATTAATTTTTAAGTGAGTAATTTAATATAAAGGTAATGGGATTTCGAGGCAAGAAACTTAAAAGAACAAAAATAATGATCGAATTGTAGAACAAGTGAGTCATTTCAATTAGTTGGTCAATGATATTGACTATGATACAAATTATGAAATTGATGTTAAGTTAGGTTAGTTCCAGACGATCTATGGGACAATCAATCGCATTTTTAAAACCAAAGTACGTCGAGATCCAAAATTATAGTTCTACAAAGTTATGGCAGTCCCTGTACTGTCCTATGGGCAATAACGGGCAATATGGGCAATACTGTCCTATTAGAATTATGGACAATAACCCAGAAACAAGACAGCAACATACAGGCCTCCGAAATAGCGTTTTCAAGAGGAGTTAAAAGGTGTTCCAAACTCGACCGTGTAAAGAATGAGCCCATAACAAAGGAGTTATAAGTTTTTAACTTGAACAAAAAGTTAAAAGATTACAAAAAACGGTGAAAGAACACTTGGAAAGAATGTCAGATTCCATGCTCGCGAAACAAGTCTGGAAATACAAAAGCCTATAGGACACAGGTGTATGGGTAGACCCAGGAAAAGATGGCTGGAGTATCTTTGAAGGCGGAACAGGCAGCACCTTGCCTATGCCGTGTTTGTGGGATAGATGGTTATTCCGGCCTCAAATAGGCAAATATTAGAGCTGGTAACTCCAGCGCTTCCTCGGACGTCCCACACCTCTCCGTCCCCTCGGCTTATAGTTCCAGAGTTGTTTGGGGATGCGGCAGTCATCCATTCGGCAAAGATGTTCTCACCAATTCAGCCGATACTGCGCGAGCCTATCGAGTATACTCATAATATTCAGTTCCTGTACTATATCTGTGTTTCTTCTATGATCATGGAGAGTATACCCTACCACGTGCCTGAGAAATCTCATTTCAGCCGTTTGGATGCGACTGGCCTGGCCTTTCTTTAAAGTCAAATTCTGAGACCCATAAAGAAGTGTGGGAAGATACATCACCTTGAAGAATTTTAGGCGTGTTCCTTTACTTGCTGACTTGAGGGTTCGCCTGATGGTCCCGCACATAAGGTTGAACTTATTCAAATTATTCACACCGTCGTTGCATGCATTATAAGACACACTGTAGCCCAGGTATTCAAAATTGCTAACTTGTTCCAGGACAGTACCATCTATAACAATTTTTTCCCGTACGGGATCAGTTCCACGAAATTATGATGATGATTAATTTAATAATTTTTATGAATATATTTGTTGAAAAGTAGATAAGACATATTTTGGCAATTTTACTATGTCCGGGTTTTCGAATAGATTTTTCGGTATTGGTGGATGCCACAGAGTCAATAGTAACGATCTGTAGAAGAAAAAGTAACGCGTTGTAGTTTACGGCTTCGTCATGGCTAACACGTAAAGGAAAGTATAGGCCTGTGGTATGTGCCGACATGACAATTCGAGAACGGGAAAACAGGGCTGCAAGCGACAGCTCCGCCAGCCAAATCTGTTCTAACAAATATTTATTTTTTCTTTCTGTTTTTATGTTTTGTTTTTGTTTTAAACGTTAATTACGTGCCAGAAGTAAAGCGTGCCAATTTCAGTTCCAAGGGGGGGACCCACACACGCCATATGGTACTAACAGTCAGGTGGCCGTACTGGATTAGTCTGCATGCATGGCTCACATATTGTTACGTAACTCTCTATACTTTGTTTTAAATTGGAATGTGATTGGAGCTCAGGAATGTGTGTCTCGCGTCCACAGCAAACGTGCAATTTGGCTGTTATTACACTCCTTCTAATGTATACAAAATGTATATGGTTTTTAAAGAGGACAGTTCAGGGAACACTACAGTATTACTATTACTCTAACTGGAATAAATTTAATATTTTTTATTCGTATTATAAATGGAAAATGTTTCTAATTGTACTAAAATGAAACATACAAAAAGTAGTAAGCGAGGAAGTTTTTTATTTTTCGGCCAGTTAGAAACTTACAGCGAGAAAGTTGTAGTAAAAAGACCACATTTTATTTTGATTCGGGACTTTATAATTTTAGGACTACTTATTTATAAGGGACAGTGGCTTTTCTAACATTAACTCCTTGCGGGCCGCGCGCTATATACCGTCGTCATGAAAACACACCATAAAGAATCAATGCTACTATGGTATAAAAATGATTATAAAATTAACGCTGTATTAATTTAATTATTTCACTGTCGTTAAAGTTAATTTGATTAAAGTATTTGTTTAAAAAAATTGATTATCTTTCTTTACATTTACAGACATCGTTAAATTCGGTATTCTTTGTCTAAATGGATTTAATGTAAATGACGCACTTCCGATAAGTAGTCTTTAAAAAGACTGTTTTAATTCAACTACTGAAAACCACTGACTAAAACTAGCAGTAAATACACGTATGGAAATCACAGAACCCCACGTGTTCCAGGCGTTGGTGAAGACAACTGGCAATGTGCGCCAATTTCCGCGACGATGATCTGACCAATCTAAGATAACTACGAACATTTATTTGATATAATGGTCGATGTGTATGCAACATATTTTTGGCATTTAATGAGTTACGTGTAAGAAATATTTAGAATTTAACATTATGGTTACAGTATAAGCTTTTCTTTAAGCAAAATACACTCTCTGAAGTAACTGGTTGAGGTCACTTTGTAACATTATCTAAAATATACCTAAATGTCTTAATTTTCAGACTGTAGTATTCCCAAAACTTAATTGAAAAATTTTTTTTGTTAGTTTTGTCGTAATTAAATCCTTCTACCCAAATGCCCTTATTCTTTACCACTTCAAGACAAACGTTTCTTTCACTCAGTAAAAAATCAGTCACCTCCTCTTCAGAATCACACATTTTTAACAGGAATAAATCTACGTGAATTCAACAGTAGGGCGCACACTACAGGCAGTCGGAACGGGTCTGGACGTTACCAGTGGCAGAACACGAGCTGGATGAATCCGGAACAGAGTATTGAGTCAGTCGGTTTAAAGTCGTGTCGGGTCGGATTCCGCGTCCAGTGTAAGTGTAGCCTAAGCCGAGCCTTCCGCACTTACGTCACAAAAAATCCCATTCCAGTTTAAAACAAACTATAGTTACGGGTCAGTGTGTGTATGTGTGAGTGCGCGGGTGTATTTATATAACCCGGAACCTCAACTGGTGTCTTTGCGGACGGCTACGTGGCTGCCACTTGTGGCCGGTTTCCTTTGATTGTCGCTTCCGTTTCAAACAAATGTAATACGACACTATACGTAAGACTCTACGTAACACTTTAACAATTGTCACATTAACTGTTTTGTGTGCGAGTACTTATAGTTTCACACACGTTTTAACTTAAGTTTTTTCTTATAAAAAGGATTATATTAAATTAATACTTATTTTTCAAAACTTGACCTAATTCTGCAGATCGTTAAGCTATATCCCTACGTCTTCATCAGTGCGCGCGCGCGCGCGTGTGGAAATAACGGAACGGCTGTTCGACCGCCGTTTTTGCTATTGCGTTGAACAGCACTTCCGTTTCCCATTATTGCCAAGCACTGACAAAGGGGACAGAACAAATCTCCGAAAGCGCTCTGCTGCAAAATTAAAAGATTTGAAGATCTGATTAAAGTCTGCAAGTTCTGAGGGATTGGTATTACACACACACGCGCGCGCACACACGCACACACGCACACACGCACACACAACCATGGAGGATGTAGTTGATCACAATATTAAGATTCACTTATGTTGTATAAAACATAGTATTTAGTGTGGGGTATTTATAAGCCTAATGTTTCTCTACTAATGATTGATGTTTCTGTGCGTGCGTGCAAGCTTGTGTCTGTGTATATGTACAACCCGAATATTTGTGCTTGTGTGCGCTAGTATATACATTCAAGCATTCATAAAAAAGCACGCGAGGAAAGAGACGTATGGGCTCTCTCTCTCTCTCTCTCTCTCTCTCTCTCTCCCCTTACACACACACAAGCGCGCGCGCACACACATGTCTTCCTCACGTGTCACAGATTAAACACGCATGGTCATGATTCATAAAATGTAATACATTTTACCGTGTGAAACATGCTTAAAACAAAC